>JBAIAA010000950.1:0-1368991 GCA_037893245.1 Crossaster papposus
AAAAGCAGTCGAAAAGATTAAGTGTTGACGTACCGTTGATGCGCGTGGAGATTGTGCACAAATACTCAAACGACGTTAACAAATACCTCCCCTAAAAAGGGCAATAATAATCGAAAAATTGTGAAAAATCGTGCTTTGACCCCACTCATTTTTTTCCATGGATACGTTAAAAAAGGATGTAGCAGTGATATACTGAATTTTTAAAAAAATCTGCCTGTGACCCCCTTGCGTTTTATCGTGTTGTTTTCGAACGAAAATGGCAGAAAATGACATCGCCCCCAAAAAATCCGTGTCTTACAGATCGTGCCTGTGTACCTGGCTTTGCGGACGTTGTATGAATCACTAAATGCGGAGAGCGATACACGGAGCAAATCTGTACGTGTTTCAATGGTGCGCTTCGCGGTAGCGATCTATACGTATTTACTGTGTGAGATGTGTGACTCATGAGCGTGGAAGAACGAATGAGATACATTTCAACGTTGGTGGCGCACTTTCTTGGGCCCCCCTCCGCCCCCCCCCCCCCCCCCCCCCCCCCCCCCCTGGTATACCACTGATCTGTGGTACAACGCCCTGAGCGCTAGTGGAACGCAGCCCGGCCCAGCATGCACTCCCCTCGATCCAGCGAGTACGAAATTTTAATGAGGGCGCACTTCTACCACTAGTCTGGGGAATTCGGCGCTTCAACTTTCTACGTGGACATGCATTCTTGGAGATCAAGTACTAGACCAAAGTGACAATCGCCGCGAAACTTGGTAATTTTTTTAAAGCACTTTCAGAATTGATTATTTCTTGCCATTTCAAGAAAAGTAGTGTTTGTAAACGCACAATTTATTGCACTGTGGTCGACATTTGTTTTATCGTTCACTTCCGGTAGTCAAACAAAATTGGGATTCTCTATACTGTGGGTCTTCTACTCTTCTTATTCCTCCATGGTCTGACTTTAGTTTGTTTTAGCCCAGGTTGGACGACGTTCTTCATTGCATTACGACTGACGTTTAGGGTATCAATGTCTCCTGCCATAGCGAAAAATGTTACAACAACATTTTTTCATATTTTTACCTGATGAAGGAAGCCAAAATCTCGCTTATGTATTCCTTGTGTCTGGAACTAAAGATCGTCATGGGTTATTAAAAGTTAATGTGTCTTTAGGCAACTTATTTACAGAAAATAAATTTCAAATCCACGCTTTTGGAAGTGAACATCATGTACGAACTCTCTACAATCCCTACATGCGTGCGCGGGTACCGTCAGTTGTAGGCCGGCGCGGCTGCCGGGTACCCGCGCACGCATGTAGGGATTGTAGAGAGTTCGTACGTGATGTTCACTTCCAAAAGCGTGGATTTGAAATTTATTTTCTGTAAATAAGTTGCCTAAAGACACATTAACTTTTAATAACCCATGACGATCTTTAGTTCCAGACACAAGGAATACATAAGCGAGATTTTGGCTTCCTTCATCAGGTAAAAATATGAAAAAATGTTGTTGTAAATTTTTTCGCTATGGCAGGAAACATTGATACCCTGGACTCCGTCGCGTTGTACACAACGGAGGAGTCCAACCTGGGCTAAGTTTGTTTATGCTACAGTACTTGGTAGGGTCGAGATCGATAGATTTCCATACTAGCACGCAATCGTATCTGTAACGTGTGAAAATTAGGTGACAATAATTTATTGTAAAATCAATATTTCTTCATATTTTATCTTCTAAATTTATCCTGTGACAGCCAAGAAGTTGCAGTTTCCAAATGTGACTTCCAATTTGACAAAATAAGTTATTAAAACCTGGGAAAAAAACCTATGAAAGTGCTCTATGTCGGAGAACTGCGCGATCGCTGCTTTCTATGGAGGCCGCCATTTTGGGAAATGTCCTGCTAGACCATTGAACTGTGACGTCATTTCACTTGCTGTAGGGGATGTAGGAACGTGTTATGAAATGTATCGTGTTCAAGAGACATCAAGCTTTCGAATGATACCACTTTTGACACAGTTCTTCTGCGTTTTTGCCTTGAAAATCAAAAGAACGTTTTGATGAAATTTTTGCATCATTTCTACGCCAATGTTTCTGTTAAAATCACCCAAAAACTGTATCAAGGAAGCTGAAAAAGTATGAAAAAGTAGTATTTTATGAAAGTCTGAAGTTTTCTGATCATGTTGCAGTGTGTTGCTGTGGGTCTACCTGCGCTAAGCTGCGATTGTCCAATGTAAAAAAATTGCCCACTTTCTGATTTATATATTTTCCGCCATATTGAGATAATTGATCTTACTTGTTTCGCTATTGACCTTTACAGAATGAATTGCTATACAAATAATAATAAAACTTGCATATCTCGGTCATATTTAAATGTATAAAGCTGATTTAAACACCATTGTGTTTCTCTTTTGACAAGCTTTCCAATGATACAAAATGTGTTGGGCTGCTGTAAAGAAATCTATTTTCCATTGATCTCCCTACTAGTACTAATGGCTAGCCCCCGCACGAGTAGAGTACACTCTCTCTAGTGCGTGGTAGTACGTCCGAGCATGGAGGAATAAGAAGGAATTCCTCCATGGTCCGAGTAACTAACTAGGACCCAAATATAGCTTTTTTAACATTTGGACATGATCTTGCGATAGTAGGGTCCTATGGAGTTCCATTGGATTTGTTACATTTAAATCAAAATGCCAATTTTTCCAAATGTTTGCCCAAAGAAACATCAGATTTCACCCATAAAAAACGGCCACAAAAGTACTCGATAAGCTAGTACAGGTTGGAGGAATAAGAGCAGTGGTTGGACGAAGTTCTTCATTGCATTACGACGTCCAGGGTATCAATTAAGCATTTTTTTCTTCATATTTTTACCTGATGAAGGAAGCCGAAATCTCGCTTATGTTTTCCTTGTGTCTGGAACTACAGTACAGATCGTCATGGGTTATTAAAAGTTAATGTGTCTGTAGTTCCAGGCACAAGGAAGGAAAACATAAGCGAGATTTCGGCTTCCTTCATCAGGTAAAAATATTTTAAAAAGTTGTTGTAAAGTTTTTCGCTATGGCAGGATACATTGATACCCTGGACTCTGTCGCGTTGTACACAACGGAGGAGTCCAACCTGGGCTATCGATAAGCCATCTGATTACAAGTACACATCGACGATTAAGATGGTGGTACTAAGGTTCCTTGCTCTATGGGTTTACTTACGCAAGCTGCCTCGGCACTTTGCTGCCGTGTCGGTATGCAATGCATCTTGGTCCCACGCGCGTAACCTTAGTACCACAATCTTAATCATTGATGTGTACTTGTATCTCAGATGGCTTATCAAGTACTTTTGTGGTCGTTGTGAGGGTGAAATCTGATATTTCTTTGGGCAAACATTTGGGAAAAGTGGCATTTTGATTTAAATGTAACAAATCCAATGGAACTCCCTAGGGCCCTACTACTATCGCAAGATCATGTCCATGTTAAAAAAGCGATATTTTGGTCCTAGTTACTCGGACTAGGGATATTCGTAAATGTCGGGCCAACAGATGGCCATAACTTTGGGTTGTTGAACCACTCTTCTTCAGGAATTAGGTACAGATTTTTTAGAGTTATTTCCCGATATATTAGTTTTCTATCAAAGCGAACTCTGTCTTCCTTTTGGAAGGTCTGTCGTGTAGGTCGTCAAAGGTTTCAAATCAGTACATGTATTTTGTTAACCCTAACCCCCTAGGCCTTACTTTGGGCTAAAGAACTGCGTACTACAGAATACTACTTATTATTTTGTAGCATTGGGTCTCTCCGTGACTGATGATTGGGTGTGTACTGACAGAGTACAGATACTGCCAACTACAAAATACTAATAGTGGTAATACAGGTCAGTAATACTTACCTGGCAAAAAATGCAGTAGTCCAGCCTTGACCCATTGTGTCCCAAGTGACAATTTTTGCTGTAGAGTTTAGAACACCTTATAGCATACATGGGCCATGCACACTCAGCAAGCAGAGGGACCCAATGCTAAAAAGTACTACGAGTGCAATAAGGGGTGAAGTACCAAATACTAAAAATTACTACAGGCATTGCACACAAGTCAGTGAGAGTACTGCATACTACTTTTTACTACTAGTAGTAAAAAGTAGCATTAGGTAGGGTTAGGGTTAATGTAAAAATCAACGAACGAAAAAGCAAATGCGTCCTCTAAAATAAATGCGTCGACGCGTTGCCAAAACTTTATAATTTGCCGCCGCACTTTCCCGCCAAGGCACTTAGTTTAATTTTGCCTACCAGGTGCACATCCCTGCGCGTATGACGTAACACGTAAACAAAGGAATGGGTCTATGACCCCGCACTAGAGTACACTCTACATGTAGCTCTATACCTTGCTCTATACCGAGTTCTTGAATATAGAAATGCAGTTCACCTTTAGCTGAAATCACCGTGTAATTTTCGGGTAATTTCCGTGAAATTTCACAGTGTTTAAAGGGTGAAACCGCATTTCCATTGTTCAATAACTCAGCCAGAAATATGACCACAGATGACCAGTCTAAACAGATGGACATGCACAAGAAGTCTAGTCTTTTAGTCTTAATAAATGAAACCATGATGTGTGGCTCACTGCAAAATATTGAAGTAAACTGTTAAAAAAAAAAAATGATTTAACTTAATATTGAGACTTATTAAAACTTGGCTCGAGAAATTACTAAGTAGGACCTACCTTGTTTTTGCCTTGTGAAAAGGCACATGTCATATCATGGAGGAATAAATATTTGTTTGCATGTTGATCCTTTAAGGCTAGAGTCACAGTTTATAAGGAAGTACATGTACTCACATATTGGCCAAAAATGGAGCAAGGAACAGAGGTATCCTTCAAGAGTAATATTGCTTGTGATGCCCTGCTGTAAACCTCACAAACACTAGTTGGTCTAATGTTGTGACACCGTCCTCAGTGACTCCCTATGAGAAGTCATGTTACCGAAAACAATCCACAGGGTCTCCTGATTAATTATTACATTGGAGTATGTTATACAATTACAATTGAGCCTAGGTAGGATACAACATTTGCAGAGTATCAAACATTTCTACTAACGAATTATTAATAAATATTCTACTTATTCAAAAGTAAATAATGATTCTACTATACATTCTGCAGAGGAATTGTGCTAGATATCCAGTAATTTTTCCGAAAAATTGAATTTTATTTAAAAGAAAAATCACAATTTACAACTGCCCGACGACGGTTAAAAACGAAAGTTTTTTTTCTTGCCATTCATGATTGTAAAATTCAGACAGGTCAGTTTGAAACATTATTTACTATAAAATAAATACAATCCTACCCCCCCCCCCCCCCCCCCCCCGAATTCACCCATTTCTGACAATTCAAGTAATTAGCAATGGTGTATCCTACGTTAAAGTTGCGTTTCTTTTTTGGTTAGTACAGTGGAACGCCGCTATAACGTACATCACAGGATCGTATATTGATCGTTCGGTATAGCGATTTTCAGGTGCTAGTCCATCACGTGCCTATTTTTCAAGATGGCGTCCGCCCTTATAGCGCCCTCTTGTGGCCTACACACCAAATTCTTATTCATCACATTAAATTATAAAGCAACTGTTGGCTTTTCCCTTCTATTCACATGGTAAATAATAGTCACCCAACACTCTTTAACATAAAGCACTGGCCAGTTGACATTTGGGAATTAAAGTCGGCCTAAATAAGCCTTATCGCAAATACCGCTTGAATGAATTCGCAAAATAGATACAAAGCACTGTGGGAAGGAAAAGGGAGCAGTATCTGCTCCTTTTCTCTTCCCACAATTCTTGTTATCCATTGTGCAAATTCACTCAAGCAGCTAGTACACCTAGCGATAAGGCTTATAGCGTTAAATATACCCAGTGAATTTCTAACAAATCTATTGACTCATTTTAAACAATATTTGGTACATGTACATAAATGTTTTTACACAAAATATTTGGAGCCAAGGATTGTGTTCGGTTAAATTAATAGCCGAATGTTCGCTATAGCGGTGTTCGGTATAGCAGTGTTCCACACTGAAAAATTAGATTGAAAAACTGAATACGTGTTTTTTAATTAAATTTTGTTCTATAGATGTAGTACCAACATGTAAGCAGTAATGGCGTCCTCTGGATCAATAGGAGGAATGGCAGGGTCCAATCAAATCTGCCTAAAAGACGCAGAGGCAGCTGCATTTCAGAAGCTGAGAGATGCAAAGACGTGAGTATACTAGAGAAAACAAGACACCGAGATAAAAAAATGGAAAGTATCCTGATGCTACTTCAGCGGTTGTGTACAAAGACTATGGAGAGTCTAGTCCCATACTTGTGGCTTAAATACTAGACTTCCTTTGTATTGTGAGCCACACAGCTGCCATGTAAAAATGGAGAAAGGGCCAAAAAACATTCTGTTGCTATGGACGTGGACATAGTGCCATCAACCACCCCCAGAAAGATCAATGACGCATGCTCGATCTATGCACGACCAAAGCTGCCGTTGGTGGCGCTATGCAATCTTGTGCATGACTCCATCTTGTTAGTTATTGTTCTCGTATTTGTTTTTGGGGAAAGTATGAAATTGTCTCAGAAATTACAGGAAAGCTATCTATAGACAGTTTGAAGATACAGAATCCCCAAGTTTTGCAACTTTAACAAGGTCAGAACTGCATGAAATGATTATCAAGTGAAAACATAAGCCCAAATCGCGTTTTTTTGGTACCTGTTCGCCATTTTTACATACGGCCGCTGTGTGGCTCACATTACGGAGGAGGTCCAGTATTTAAGCCACATTATGGGGCTATGGAGAGTCAAGAAAAAAACAATTTTTTAACAAGATTAGAAATTGTATCTCAGTCCAATATTCATGTCTTTTCAACATTTTTGCACTGATTGACCTTTACTGAGATGATATATAAAGGAAAAAACAGCATTGTTTCCATAATAATTGATTTTCTCACAGAAATTCCCCCCTTCAAACTATATATAATTTAAAAGTGAACAAAGAAATTGGCGCTCTACCAACTGAGCTATCTTGCCCATTTCTTGTTCACTTTGAAATGTATGCAAATTTACCTGGTCAGTCTATCTGGTTTATTTGTGTATTATAAGATAAAAGGTTGTATCCCCAATAAGTGATCTCCACATTGTCGCTTCCAAGGTTGTATCGTAAAATTGGGTCTGATCCCTGGCCACACAGCATTTTGGTTTTTATGACTTCTGACTAGCGCCTTTGAACAAAGATACTGAAAATTTGGGAGACCGCCAACATAGGGCAAGATGGCTTGTTTGATAGGGCGCTAGTCCGAAGGTCGCAGGTTCAAGTCCCGCCTTGCCAATTTGTTTGTTTACTTTGAAATTTATGCAAATTTACCTGTCAGTTTCTCTTGTGGTTTATTTGTGTATATAATTTCATAACAAATTATTTTTTTCCTCTTATTTGTACTCAGCCCTGATGAGAGACAGAAGGCTCTAAAGACATGCCGTAAGATAATTTGTCATCTTGTGGATAGCTGCTTGACAGACTTGCAAAAAGGTCAGTGTGTCCGGTTAAAAAGTTGTGGACATTATTTCAAGACCTTTTTTAGATGCCCGTATAACCAGTTTGTGTCGATTGCCGTGTATACACGCAAAGTTTTCACAAAGGGCGGAAATATCTCCCAGCGACTGGCTCGCAAGCAAGCGAGTCCAGAAATATCAGGATGTGCTACTCACAAATGCCGGCCTCGACCCAGATCGGATCGGATCGGATCGCGGTTTGTGAGAAACAAAATCCTGTGCCTGGTCCTGGTCAATCCCAAAATAATCCAGAACTGGTTAAAAAAGAGAGCATTTTTAGAAAGAAAACAAATCTGCAGTAAAGTGAGCATAGTCTACTTTTAATAACCCTATATCTCTACCCCATTTTTCTTACACATAACCCAGGCCTTCATTTTAAAGGAGCGCGATCGCGCTCGCGCTCCTCCGCGCTCCTTAAAATTTTTAAGGAGAGCAAACAAAAGCGCTCCTTACAATTTTAACAAGAGCAACAAAAAAAAAAAAAGAGTCCAATTCCAATCAGCAACCGAGCCATAAACCACCGGACCGTAACAATTAAAACACCAAGCAGTAAACAAACACAGTTGAAACCCAACATACTGCTCTCTTTACAAGAGAAATAATACGGACCCAAAATAAATAATATGGCTAAGTTCCAAATACCTGGAATTCACGTTCATTGATTGTACCACACCAAACCCACACACCTTGCGAGTTAAAACCGATTCCTCACCATGGAATCACCTACCCGCAACTGACGAGTGTCATAACAGTAAAGACACAAAAGCATTGCTATTGCTAACACAAGAGAATTTGCGATTACAATTCTCTCCTCGCACCCCCAAATAAAACCACATCAGATTTATCTTATACCAACAACGGTCATTTAGTCTTTCGTGTTCGCCCATTCCATTTATTTCGGACATAACGGGCCTAGACTAATTCGCGCTTAATTAAGCCATACAAGTCACAGAGAGAGAAATGTCACTGGATGGGAAAGCGCCATCATTCTCTTAACCAAAAGTTGAACTACTGGTGAATGTTGTGTTCCTTTTCTTGAGTATGTGTTTATTAAAGGCATAGACACCTTTGGTTGTCATTTTGAGTAACTACAGATAGTGTCCAGGGCCTTTAAACTTGCGTTTTGTTAGCGAGAGCAAATCACTCTCCTTAATTCATTGTTTTGATTTAAGGAGAGCGATTTTAAAATCACTCTCCTTTATTCACCTTTTGATTTAAGGAGAGCGATGCACAGCTCTCCTCAGATTTATTAAAATGAAGGCCTGATAACCTGAGCCCTGCAAAACACTGCAATTCCAAAGTGGTAAAACTCCATGTAACCTGAATCCTGCAAAATTTTGCAGTGGATTTGCCATTGAGCTATAAAGCAGCCAGACATGGAACAAACAGCTGCTACCTACATGTACGTGCCATTTGACCATTTGCGTGTGAAATTTGAATAATATCTGGTACACTGACTCGTTCACACAGCTTGGCACAGTTTACATTTAAATTCTCCAGACCAAAGACACTGTTGTTATATCACGTGATTCGGGGCAAGCCTTACGCTAGCAACCCCTGGCTCTGGAATGGTCTGGTGTCTTTGTACCATTCTCAACCATTGTGAACAATGTATTGGTGCAGCTGAGAGTCTCGAACGGAACTATGCAAGAGCTTGCCCCAAATGCATATGAAGCACGAATGTGGCAGAGAAACCCCCCCCTCTTTTTTGTTGACCATTGTGTTCCCGGAATCTCAGGAATTCCTTTTAGGTTTCAAGGGGGGGGGTGGGTTAGGTTAAAATAGTGTTGAGTGCGTATAAAGGATAAGAGGGGGTAAGAGGGGATATATCGGGATAAGAGGGGGGTACCCCTCTGCCACATATCGTGCTGGGTATACCCAAATGACGTGATCATTGTATTTGGTCTGGATAATTTAAAGTCAAACTTTGCCAAGCTGTGTGAACAAGTCAGTGTACCAGATATTATTTAAATTCCACACGCAAATGGTCAATTACAATATGGGTCTGCACACGTGACATGACCCTTGGTATGCAAACGTTTCCCATCCTTGACACATAACTTACATCTTGACTGAAGATCTATGAAGAATGTGCATAGAGCATGAGCAGTGTGAAAGTACAAGGGAACAAAAACCTTCATTTGGATAAATACCCAAGTAACCTCAAATCTGCAAAAGCATTCAGTATTAGTTTAGGCTTTATGACCTGGATCCTGCATTGTCCTCCAGTGGCAAAACCCCAAATGCACTCAATCCTGCAAATTTCTCTGATGCATCAACTTCCAAGCGACCAACTTCCAAGCGACCTCAATCCTGCAAATTTCCTTGCAATTTGCAAATAGTATTTTAAAAGATTTGGGAAGGTTAGGGTAAAAAAAAAGAAAAAGTAAAAAAATCACAATAATTTTGATTGTTAAATATTTAAATCGCAATAATTTATTTTATGGACAATTGTAACTGGTAGAGTGTGCAATAATAGTCTTATTTAGACCATTAAAATACTTGTTGTGTAAATCTCACAGATTGCAGAATAGCAAGACTGAATGATACTTTACATGCACAAAGTGTATGTACTGTATATTTATAGAAACGTGTGCATTTAATGCATTTTTAGGTTACTACCCTCAAATACATGCGCATCCCGTCTCAACCGCTACAGATCTCATTTTTATATTTCACAAATACCATGAGTAAATCTGATGCCACTATTTAAACGAAATGTAAAAAAAAAATCCATGTTATTGCAGATTATATCATTCCACCCATGCTGCAGTCACTACATTTGTTATCCATCCCCAAACGAATTTGTTACAAGTTATTATTTTTGGTGTACAAATCATTTCACAACTAGTCACCAGATTATATGCAGTTTTGCATTTTGCCTTATGTTTGCTCCAGACTCAATCTTTGTTCTAGTTCTAATTCTTTCCGTCTGACGTCCCCACAGACCCACAACAAAGCTGTTGACAAAACCTTCACAGTCACTACAGCAAAGGAGTGGAATAGTCGGCCCTTTTCCATTGAAAGTGTTAATTCCCTGGAATAATTCAAGAAGATCATCAAGCCCCATCTGTTCCACTAATAATTAATTCTCAGTCAATTCTACCGGTGTTTACTGATTTATACTTTAATTTATTGTTTTGTAAGCATTGTGGTTTATTTTACGAATGAGAGCATTCTTAACCCTTTTTTCTATCGGAGTTCTTTACTGAGAGTCAGTGATACATGTACATGCCAAATCACTCCAGCTGCAGTGCATTGAGGGATTTGTGCATGTACAGTGAAGAGCACTTCTGTATGATAAATGGGCATATGGCTTTGCTTATCAGTGTAATATACAAGGTGGACCCAGCATGACCTAGTTGACCTGCAGTTTCCTATGGCATTTCTTGGAGTTCTTTTAAGGGCCTGAACAAACATAGTCCTCCATAGTGCTCCTGCCCCTTGTCCTTGACCTTGATCCCTCGTTTCTGGCAAACATCCTAGTAGATAACCCTGGCAACTTGTCATGCCTCCTCTTGTATTCCATCTGTGCCATCTTGTTGCATTCACAAACCAAATGAAATACAGTCTCATCTTTCTGCTCCCACATCCTACACATTTGTCCCTCTATCTTCGCCTCCATTACTTTCGTCCAAAGTGCCTGGTCCTGTGCAGCAGTTATCAAACCCCCCATCTCCTTCTTCAAGTCACCTCTCTTTAATCATCTCCAGGTCTTGTTACCTGCTACCTCTTCCGTGTCTCTCAGAAATTTCTTATAAAATGGCTTTCCTTCTCAATCTCTGAGCCTTTCCTCCTTCCTTTCCCTCTTGTACTCAACAGGATCAACTTCCTTTCCAACGACGAGTTTTTAGCCATCCTCAACAATCCATCCTGCGCCCGAGAAACATACCCTTAAAAACCTCTCTTCTCATTGTCAACACAGTCTGTCATGCTTTTAGAGTTATTTCAAATGGCCAAAACAATTCCAGCAAATTTAAAACCAGTCTGTGGGCCTGACGCTGAAAAGTATTTGATTTCACACAGAATGACTTTTTTGTTTGATCTTATCGTTTGGACCACAGTTGCAGCCGAGTTATCCAACAGCCAGCTAAGCACCGTCATGCTCCATTTCCTCGACCAGTATTGCATTAGTCAGTTCCCCATCATGTTTGCTCGCACCAGTTTGACAATGTCTGGTGTCAGTGATACAACAGGGCCGTTAAGGCCGCAGTTAAAGGTGCCTCAGGATCCAGAATATCACATATGCAAAGGTACGAGACTGGGGGCTAGACCTGTTAAGGGTGGGTTTTCACGGGGCTTGCGAACGATTTGCGAAGGATGCGAATGCCAAAAAAATTGCAAAGTCCAACATTCGGAGAAGTTTTTCTCTGAATGTTTCGCGACAATGCAGTTTGTGCATAGTTCTCACAACGTACGTGCGAATGTCGTGTGTAGCGTTGCCGAACTATGGCCAGTCCACATACACGAAGAACATGCGACTAAAATGTGAACAACACTAATGTTGCACGAATCTCGGGAAACTTTTTCAAATTCCCGCCAAACTAAAAACGACTCCCGCGAACAATTGAGGACGCTTCCGAACCCCCGCCCCGCGAATGTTTGGCGAACATTTGGAACCTAAAATATGAATTTTCACTTTGCCATTTTTTCGGCATTTGCATCATTCGCGAATCGTCCGCGTGCCCCGTAAAAACTCACCCCAACTGTTAAACTGAATATAGTCTGGTTTTCTGCCCTGACAATATTTTCATGTCCAGACTTCTAAAATTGAAGTTCAGGTAGGCCGACAACAAAAATAGTTCACGACCGCAGTACACTGCGTAGCTATTTTTATATGATGCAAATGATGCAACAATTCAAATTATGACGGCTTTTTCCCAAAAGGCACATTGGCGTTAAATAGTGATATTATATTTTGTCTGGTGTTGATTTTTGCCAATGCAAGTTTTGATTTCATGCAAAACAAAAATCTGGATCGATGAGCTTTATTTTGTTAACATTGTATGCCTTACAACCACATAACTCCCAGAAACACTCAAACAGTGCAAAAGTTAACGATAATACCCGACTGTCAATAAAAAGTATTCAAAACATTTCGGACATTTTCAGGAAAAGGCAGCATTCCCCTTTTTTTTCGTCATGTGACACTGGACGATACTGGACCTCAAAATTCATCAGGAATAGTCAGATGTATTTGGTCTGGGAACAGACTAGACTGAATACTGTTTTGACTAGTTTGAATGTTGGCGCAGATCTTGTTTTTTTGAATTACGTGATTTTCTGTTTACAATTTTTTTCACAAAACCCTTGGTTGGTTTGCTATATACTCACTTGCCCAAACGATGAACCCGACCATTGATGTCAGGAACCAGAATCGACCAGTAAAGCAACTTTGTTAGACAGCACGAACTAATCTGATTATCTCTCTGAGGAGTACTTAGTGCAATGCACACAATAACACAGCTGTGTTTCTTTATATTGCTGCCAACTGACCCAAATAGTGACTTCTGCATAGGAGGGTTAATGCACACCCCACAACCTGACCCCCTAACTTATAACTTGTCCGTTTTGGATTCTATCCACAGGTCTGAATACGTGGCTGCTATCTTGTCTGATCAGGATTCTCAATGATTACTTCTGTCTTGACCTTCATGATCAGATTGTCAAAGTCATGGTATCTCTGCTTCATGCTGTCAAGTACAAGGATCCACCTTCTTTTTCTGAGCTACTCAATGAGCTCTGTAGATTTGTAACAGGTGACATTCACACGAACGTTATTTATTTTGTATTAATTATCAGTAATATACAGATTTTAGATATGAAGCTTACAATATCATGAAGTATCCTACTTGATTGCAAGTAAATACAGTCGAGTCTCTTTAATACAAACTCAACCGAACCATACTTATCTCAAGGATGAACGCAATTGAGTTCAATTTGACTTTTAGTGAATAAACAAAAAAGCGGCAAAAGAAACCGAAAAAGCAAAAGATCAGTAAACATTGCAAGATAGGTTTATCAAGTATTGGTTTTGTGTTTTGCGTACAGATGTATCTGCAGCCGTCTTAAACAACTTTGCGGCTGGCGATGTTGAAGAACTAGATCCTCCTTTGATAATGAAGCACTTTACTGTTGATGTGGACAAGCTAAGCAGCTTGGAGGTATGATGGCATCAAATAAATGTATACGTTTAACCCTAACTACCCCAAACCTATCAACTCCAACTGCAGGTTTTGGCAGGTTTGGTACCAAACATTAGCAACTAGTTGTTGGACTTTGTTTGACTCGGTACCAAAGGCCCAGGGAGACCCTGTTGAATTATGTGAGGTTTAGGAGGGAAAGGCATGAGACGGGTAACGTTTTTGGAGTTTGGGGAAATGCACAGGCATTTATCATTTTCATGGGTGACCAACGGCTGTTCACGGCACAGTTCCTGGTCAACTGCTTGTGTACATACATGTACACCCTGTGTGTGTCCTCACTCAATAACATATGTACTACTAGCCAGTCATCACTGCAGAGATCTCACACTGAATAATGAAATGATCCATCTGTATCAAGTCAATCAAACTGTTGGAGTTTGGCAGGTTTAGTACTGTTAGGTTCAGTACAGTGTACCAATATTTACTAAATCTGTGTGAGCTGTTGAGGTTTGTTAGATAGGCTTTTTAGTGCGAGAGCCTTTGAGAAAAACGTTTTATAGAGAGCTCAACACCATTCAGTAAACTCGGGTCCCAGAAAGCCACTTAGCATATTTTGTTGTTGTTGAAAAAACAGTGTTACGAACCAAAGGATTTAGGTGGTGTATAGCTTGTAATTGGTATTTTGATTTGTTTTTGGATTTGGAATGAAAAGCACATGGAGTTTTTGCTGGTAACCTGTTTTTACTGAGCAAGACTTTTTTGTGCTAAGCAATTTGGTTGTGCTTAGCAGCTCCATGAAATTGGCCCCCTTGTGAATAGCCATTCTGATTCTGAAGAGTCAGGTCAGTGTAGCGGTTCTTCCCTTGCTCCGCGCTGCTGTGACCCGGGTTTGAATCCTGCCTGAGACAAAATGTTGATTGGGTTTTCAGTCCCTGCCTGATTCTGAGGGTTTCTCGCCAGAGTATTCTCTCTGAGTTTTCCTCCCACCTCTAAAACTGTAATGTCTTTGTAATCTCATTGTCTTCTCTCTGCAGGTTTCTACAGGCTTGCAAACAAACACTGCCTAGGAAATTGTTGAGAAATCATTGGTTTCATTACCAAAAGGAATTAATACAAATAATTTAATTGAATAAATGTGACCTGCCATGACATAATAGGGAATAACCCCCACCTGCTGAGTTTTTTACATCATAGTAAAGAGCAACTCATCATCTTTCTGATGATACCAAAGTATTTCTGTAGCTCAATTAATTTCAGAGATATACCACAGGAAAGTTGACAGTGCGTCGCAAAACTTTAGCGATCTCATTTAGAGAAAAGGGGCTTTGAAAAAACAGACGCGTTTGCACAACCATCGGTTATTTTTGGGTGAATTCACCCACAAATAAAAATGCGAAGTGTGAATCTTGGCAACTCAAAAATATACAGAAGACATCGAATAGATTTTGAAACGATTTTTCACCTATGCCTAACTTCAGGTGCTGAACAACTTGAAACAAGGTTCTGGGGGACATTCCTAATTTAGCCTCAGTAGATCACCAATGTTGGGATTCTGTGACCAGCTTGCCGCGTCTTGTTTCTACTCTTTCTGTTGACAAGCTTTGATTTCTTTATGTCTGGTTTGTATAGGAGCAGGAAGAAATGTTATGCACCTACAGAAACTCCCGACCGATCACGTTGAGGTATCACACTAACTGCAATCTCCTTCAGTTGAACCTGACGTGAGTATGAACACATTTATTTTCTTTGTATGAGAAACATTTTGCAACTCTACTGGTTATTCGTTGATACCCAACAGTTTTTGCTGTGTTTGTTCCTAATGTTGGTAGGGGTATATACTTGTGTATTTCTCACAGTGGATCACTGGCCAGTCGCATGTATTTCAGGATCAGTAATTTGTGGAGTGCTTTGATCTCATAGTCTGCAGCATTGAATTTGTGATTTGCAGGGAATTCTACAGGAAGTGTGTTCGAGTCCAGCCTTTGGTTATGGTGCGTGTGCCCTTGGGCAAGGCGCTTTGTCATTCATTGCTTCTCTCCACCCAGGAGTAAATGAGTACCTGTTAGGGCAGAGATGGTTATTGCGGTTGATTTTAGCTGTTTTGCACCAAAATGGTGGCATCGAGCTGTATACTCCCCAAGGATCTTAGATGGAATTTGGAATATTTCTTTGACCCAATGAGCAGGGGTAATTATGCACCCATGCCACTCTGCTTTATAATGCAGCATCCTAATTGGTACAAGGGTAGATATCAAAAATAGGTTGACCCCTGCGTCATAGGTCGATTTGACAATTTTCGTACTGGCCATAGTTGTACTTGTTCGGGCTTCCAAAGGTCAAAGTTGCCTCAAGGAGTGTTTTCTAGGTCTTGTCACTGGTTTGTAAATTACTTTGTCATACAGACAAACGCACTATTGATTACTAGCGCTCATTAGCTAAATGCGCAGTAGCACGTTAACTTTCGGCTCCACTCTGTGTGAAATGTATGCGAGGTTCAAGTTGAAGTGACGGCACACTAACGAACCGGGTAGAAATGAATTCAGTTTTAAAACTTGAAAGATGTGGGTCTCTTTATGTCACTTTTTAAAAACAAATTTCCTGTCGTTTTGATACATTTATGTGATAAAAGTGGGTATTAAATATACATTAAACTCTGTGTGGTTTGCAGGAAACTACTGAATGAGTTGATTTATGACGTGACACTGGTAACCTCCTTTCATCAGTCTCCAGGCTTTTGGTCCACTTTGGTACAACAGTTTGATGCCGGCCAGTACGAAGTCAAACAGGTAACTTCAACTTCTGCTTTATTTACTAATATGAAAATAACAGGCAGGCTAATTTACCTGGACCAGTCAAAAAGTAACCAATTCAAAAACTATTAGAAATCTTACTTGTCAAGATATTAGTGACCAGCGAGTGCGTTGTTCGAATGCTTGCGCACACCATTCACAGGTAAACCAATTTAAATTCGGCCTCGGCAAATTTGAATTGAAATCAAATCTTACAATATTGTTTTATTTGGAGCAATGAGGTAAAACTTCATCAGGTTGAGTTGCCAAGCACCTTTCTTTATATTTTGAACACTTTTGTTGCTTCAAACGATAAAAATGCACAACTGACAAATGGTATGCCATCTCTTAACCAGTTCGCGCCTGGATTATTTTAACATCACCGAGCCGAGGGGCGTGATTATTTTTAACGAAAATCGATCCGAAGCAGGTTCAGGCCGATAGTGCCGGGAAGCACACCCATGCATTTCCGGCCTTGCTCGCTGCTGACAGACATTTCCGAACTTGAACTTGGTGTGTTTATGCGTCATCCGTTTTGAAATTGGGGAAAACTTTGCGTTTATATACGTCATCTGGCGCGAACTGGTTAAATCATTGGTAATTATATCATTATAACAGGCGACCCTAGATGTCATAACCAAGTTACTTCCTCTGAACGGACTACCAACGACGGACATTCTGAACAAGCTGATGCAACTCATGCTGTTCTTCCTGACGTTGTTCCTCTCTGGAGATGACCTGGAGGGATACGGGTGAGTTGAATCCAAAGTAAGACTGTGCATCGGAACAAGGTACCCGACCGTGGATGTCAGGAACCGGTTCCAGATTATGGAATAGAGTACCCGTAACCAACTTTACAAATGACATAGTAACTTCTCAGACAATGAAATAGAATGGTTTTGAATGTCTTTTGTTGATTATTTTTAACGTGAAACCAGGCTACAAAATATGAGGCGATAGTGTAGTTACGGGCCCCTCTCTAGTTTCGATCAAATTAGAGTCGAGGGTGTTTTGTTATCATTCCAAAATGACTTCATCAACTTCGAATATAATTCTCTTGATTCTAATGACACTAATTTTTTTTAATTTGAACAGTTTCTTGCTGGAAAAAACGTGTTTTTTTGTTTTTGTCTTGCGAAGCAATGCGGTTTTGTCTATTCAATGTTTTGGGTGTCGCCATCTTTATGCAGAAATAACTCTTTAACCCTAACCCTCCAGGTTATTTTTGATAGACAGCCTCCTACACCCAGCAAAGTGCAGCAACTGTCTAAACAACTTGGTAGTACATGTACAGTGCAGAAACATCCATCAGGTCAAAAATCTCAAGGTCAAACTGCCCTAGAGTCACTGATCACCGAACGCAGCCGATTCATCTCTGGCATTGTTCAATGGGGACTAGCTCTCAATAGTCTTATACTGTGGTATTAATACACTGGTGTCGACAGCAGAATGCATCAAAGTGCCCCCAGGCTTTTTTTTTCTGATGCGCACTGTGCTGCGTGTAGCAGGGTTAGGGTTAAGAAGAAAACAATTTAAATTTGTTTGAACCCCCAAAGGGACATGGTGGGCTTGGAGAAAAGTCTAGCTTCCTGCCTCAAGGAGTTGTTCTCCCTTGATCAAACCTACCACCTACGTCATCTACCAGTCTCGGTTCTTAACGTTACCATGGAGACCATGGCAAGCTATCTACCAATCCGAGGCCTTGGAGTGATTCAAACAGGTGGGTCACTTTTTCTTGCCGTAATTAAGTCTTTATTACAAACTGGCTCGGGAGGGACGCGAACCCACAGTCAATAATGAGTTGAAGCTTTCACGCAAAATGTACATATTGCCCATGCAAATTCCATTTTTTAAAAGATTTTGGCTGTGGTTCCTGTTGCTTTGTCAGACTTCAACCACTCATCTGACCCCGGCTAGCTTGGTGCTGGAGTGGTAAGACATTTGCACTAGAAAGCAAAAGGTCGTGGGTTCGAGTCCGTCCTGAGTAGTTTGTAGCAATTTTCTCACAAGACGTCTGAGTATACAATCTTTAAAAAATACTTCAGGAAAGTGCAAATCCAAAATTAAAATCTTTTCTGATGCAAAATCAACATTTTGGCAACTTTAGAATTTCATTAAAATCTTATGAATAATTTACTTCAGCGTGAGGAAAGTTAGCAGTATCCTGACGCCACTTCAGTGGTTGTTGTAAAAAGGTTACAGAGATTCTAAACAAATTCTAATTATTTCCTAACAAAATTGACAATGTTTCTCAGTCCCAAATTCAACATTTTTGCACTGATTGACCTTCATTACGTACCGTATGTTCATATTGTACCGCCTGTGTATCAGCTTAGTTTGAATAGACTTACTTGCTGCGCCTAGTCTCCGGTAATTTTACCTAGGGATGGGGGTGGTCTGTGCAATACCTTAACCCTGCGAGCAGCCATGGGGCGGATTCGGTAGGCACATTTGTTACTCTTTCTAACTTCCATATGAAGCCGTCGGCGTATTCCATTCCAATTTTTCGTATTCCTCATTGACACACACAAGTTTAAAGTGGTATAGTCACTTTTGAGGAAGGAGTCCACTAGGGGTCACTCGAGTCGCGAGAAACCTGGGCCCCAGCGAAAAACCCATTCACTTGTGCACAAAATGGGCCCCATTAACTTGTGCACAAAATGGGCTCTTTTTGCTCGCGCAGCTCGGAGGGTTAAGACAATAGAAACAACTAAAGTTCGCATTATTAACATACGTGTCATTTAGATGATATATGAAGGAAAAAACTGCGTCAGGTTGCAACATTATTTCCCCGCAGGACTTCAAAACAGCAGTCTGGAACAGTCTTAACAGAATTGTTACTATGTTTTTTTTTCCTATAGATGAGTTGAGAGATGCAATATGCCGTATGTTTCTATACATTTACAGCCAGACACCCAGTGACTCGGAGCCAGCCACAGCCATCAGGCAGAAACACACTAAGGCTATCAATACCGCTCTCATTGTCGACTTGGGAAAGATCTCGAAGCTACATGTCAGAAAAATGAATTCTTAATAAAGGGAATATGCATCATTTGCTTTTGTTGTCATTTTCAGAAATGGATGAATTTGAATTGGGGGGTTAGTATTGTATAGCAAATATTATTACACTGTCTTGTTTGAAGGTTTGTATTTGTAGATGCTGAAAAAACAAACAAAAACAATCATGTTCTTGTAGTCTTGTTCCCTGAATCCCACTTAAGATGAAACGGAGCAATTGATAAACGTCGGGGAATTGTACGGATGGGAAACTGGTGTAGCTGGCTTGCACCCATTCATATCGATTTAAAAAAAAAAAAACGGACACACTGAATATGGTAAATTCCAGGTAGTATTTCAAAGAAACTAGTTTTTTCCCAACGCTGGTCAGCCGACCAGAAAATGATATAAAAATACCACTTTTAAAAAAAATGTCGGTACACCAGGTGCCATAATTTCACAGAATGCTTTACACTGTAAAGTTTACTTTTACATAATTTTTCAGAATGTTTTACACTGAGCCGAATCGAGAGATTTTGGTTAAACAAATCTAGAAAGATTCCCTATCTATCCAAACTATTTTTTCTGCTTAGATTGTTTTCTTTCTTCTATTTTTGTATATCTTTTTGACCACCCTGTAGATTGGTTAAAACATTGGCTTGGTGTTGACAAAGATTTTAGGCAATTTAAAACAAAATTACCTTGATTTCTCCTCAGTTTGTTGTAGCACCTCTCCTGAGGACAATCCAGAATGAATTCACCTCCTGCCAAACCCACAAATCTGCACCCCAGCCGTCAATGCGCCTCTCTACCCTTACGACAACATCGTCATCGTCACTCAGCTCCGTCAGCAGAAAGGATGTCCTCATCTCCATGGCGACCGTCGCCATGGATACCAGCAGCTCCTGCACAAGCAGCGGTGACGAGAGACAAGACAAGAGGAGACGCCTGGCATTGCACAGGACACCGGGCAAGAAGGGAGGCAAAACAGGGTGCGAATGAAAAACCAAAACGTTTGCATCACCCTCAACCTAAATCTTATGAATAGTTTGATTATTATTTATTATTATTATTAATTTTTTCTGGCTATAAAACCAAAGATCCCTTAAAGTGCTCTATGCACTGTAGCTCACAAGCCTGAAGAAACATAAAGAGAACATTGAGAAAACGGAACAATTTTAGAGTTGGAAGGAAAACCCAAGGAGAATATCCTGAGAGAAAACCCATGGAATCAGGCAGGGACTGAAAACATAATCCACATATTGGCTCAGTCTGGATTCGAACGCAGGTCCCAGCGGTGGAAGGCGAGGAAAGAACTGCTGCGCCAACCTAACTCTGCTATTGTGGTGCCTGCTCCTATATCAAGCTTGGTGTTCGAGTAGTAGGACTTCTGCACTAGTAAGCACGAGTGCGTGAGTTTGAGTCCCACTCGAGTAGCTTGTCAGTATTGCCAATTTAAATTGCAGCCACAATCAGCATTCGGGGTGCAGGTCACTCACTGAACTGACAAATAATTGCGACCTCGAGCGCATGCATTGTTTTAACACTTGCGCACACCATTTGCATATTACAAACTAACTACTAAAGAAAATGTTCATGAATGCCCCTCTGTTATGCATCTTTGGAAATGACCTTCTTTTAGAGCATCGGATTGCAAGGTTCGAGGTACAAATCAGCCCCCGCTCACCCACCATATGGGTAGCACTTCGGTGCGGTATTAGGTGAACTGGGAGTTGAAGACAGATGTGGCACTCTGTCTCAACAATTGATCTTCCTGGTCTAGCACTAACAAAAAGGGGATACACTCTCTTGTTGTGTGGCTCAGTCGGTAGAGCATCAGACCAAGGATTGCAAGGTCCGCGGTTCAAATCTGCCTTCGCTCACCCAGCGTATGGGTAGTACTTCGGTGCGGTAAGTGAACTGGGAGTTGAAAACAGGTGTGGCGCTCTGTCTCAACAATTGATCTTCCTGGTCTAGCACTAACAAAAAGAGGGATAGACTCCCTTGCTGTATTGCTGATACTGACAATAGGCCTCCTCAACCTACCTACCCACCTACCTTCTTTTAGTGTTTTCTTCAAAATGAAAGCATGCCAGAAGGAATAATTTTACATGGAGTATAGTGTCAATAATCTTTACAAGCTATCAAAAGGTATAATTCAGCTTGAACTTCTCTTGCTTATATTTTTGGACATCAGGGAAGTGACCAGCAGTAGTGATGAGGATTCCGCTTTTGTCGTTGAGAATTCACTAACTGTCAAGGAAATCGTTGAGAAGTTGAGCAACTTGTACTGCAGTGTCTCCACAGCGCAAACCGTGAGTTTAGAAACTTGGAAGTTTTCTTGTTTGAAATTAAGCAAGTAGAAAGATCTTTTGCATGAAACAACTGGAAATATTTTCTATTTCCCCTGGATAGGATGCTAGTTCATCACAGAATAGTCTTCAGATACTAATTGTGACCCACTCCACAAAAAAGGTTATTATGAAATTGAGTAAATATACTTGCTCAAAGACACAATGTAGAACTAGCAGGAGGATTTGAACCCCTAACCCTCTGATCATGAGCCGCAATCCGTAACTACTAGGTCACACTTCCCATTTTGTTACCAGAGATGAAACTTTTCAGATTTTAATTTTAAAGCAGACTTTTTCAATTTTTTTTCGAAAATTTTTCTGACGATCTTTTCAAAATATGATTTAAAAAATAAATCTCAACATGGTGAAAAGAAAACGCAATTTCATTCTATTTTACCAGTCGTCGGTGCACAAATTATATTGTAGATGCACACAAGTAGGCCAAGATTGAAGTAGTTTACGGCTGGAAATAAGTCTAACTGAAATTGGGCGGTGGGTGGGTTTTACTGTACATATACATTGTGCGCGCGCCCAAGATTTTGGACACCTTTTTTTTGGTCAGTTTGGGCTAGTTTCATCTCTGCATCACTACAGTCATGTTTTCATTCTTCTTTCTTTTCTTTCCTTTCGACTCTAGGACAGTCTTAAAGACATTTTGGAAGGAATCCGCTGTTCCCTGGAGGTCCTCCTCCGATCCTGCTGTTACCTGCTTGCTAAGACCCCACCCAAGGACATGCAGGCCAACCCACCAGACAGAACTCCGCGGTCGTCCAAAACACGCAGCAAAGGTCCACCGTTTACCAAAAACGTTTTTGCTGCATGGATGCCTCCCGAACAAATAAGAGAGCTCTGCGCCACCCTTGTGGCTGTCGTACGCAATCTGGCCAAATGCCAAGAGGTCCGAGTCGTCAAACCGTGTCACAAGAAACTCATTGAGATTACCGGCTCTCTATTGGCTACCCAAGGTGAGCATTGTTACTCAAGATCATAATCAATCAACCACAAAGCTCGGGATATTTTGGAATGTGAAAATAATACTTATTATTTTCACAAATATTTATTAAAATACTAATGAAACTACATTTAAAGTGCTGTGTTTTCTTTTCAGATTTGATCAAGTTACCTCTTTCCCAGCTACATACATTTGTTTGGATGCTGTCGTTGCCATGGCTACCTGTAAGTTTTTCTTTCCTATTTTAAATAATGTGAAATGTGGAAGGCACTTTTTAGCCAATACTGTCACTAATGCCAGGATCACCTAAGTCATGGAAACATTCCTGGAAAACCCTGGAATTGTTGAGGCTATTATAGAAAATCATGGAAAGGTCATGGAATTTTGTTTCCCACTGAACGAGGATTCTCCAAGAAAAAGTGTAAGGGAACTCTGCAATGTAATTGCAGGGCACATACAGAGTTTATAAACCTAGGGTTTGAGTTGATTTTGTAATGGTGGTTTTTTGCCTTCAGATGGATTCTAACTGGCTTGATCTGAGGGTCCAAGGAGATATGACATCTCGGGAGATCGCTGAGCTGAGTTCTGCCTTGGCTGATAAGATTGGTAAGCAAGCAAGCAAGCAAGCAAGCGTACCATCTTTAACATATGATGGCATTATTAACAGAACATTAAAAATTCTATCGCAAAATTCCATCTTATGAAACATTTAGGTGTTGTACCCGCTGCTAATCAGATTTGATCCAGCCCGCCGACCCTGGCTAGTTCGGTGGTCGAGTGGTTCGAGTCCCAATCAAATGATTTTTTTTCAAATAATCAGTCAGGACTACACTTTGTATAGTGTTTATAAAATATGTTATCAACGGACAAAATTAATATTGACAAAATAAAAAAACAAAATATAATTTGATTATATTTTGAGATACATTGTAAGTCCACCAGGTTCAGTGTTTTTTACGGCTTTAAATTTGAGCAGTGCGGCAGAAAATGCAAGCGTGGAGCTATACACAGTGTTTTGGATTCTAGATGCTTTGTGGTGCATTCTGAGCATTTTCTGGCTGCTTTCCCCCGAATTTTGAGCTGAAAATGCGTGGAAACATTTCCGACGCTGCCCCCATGCCACTATGGTAGTTAAACGGGTACTCAAGCCAAACACGAAAATTAATGAATAACAGGAACAACTTAAATGCAGCGAATAACGAACGTGTTAAAACAATTTGTCCGCGCCCATGGGCACATAACAACAGTTTTGTAGTTATAGCCATCCGACGATGAGATTTTTTTAATATATATTTCAATTTACAGGATATCTAGCGCAATCATTTTGATAGATGCCTGAAATTGTTTTAAATAAGTAAGATATTTCTTGACGCGCCGGGATTATTGTAACATTCACCGAGCCGAGGCTCGAAACTCGATCCGACGCAGGTTCAGGCCGATTGTACCGGGAAGCACAACCATGACATTTCTGGCCTTGCTCGGTGCTGACAGACATTCGTGGCCTTACTCGTTGCGTATTTATGCGTCATCTGTGAATCTTGGAAAAAAATTGCGTGTATGAACGTCCTCCGGCCCAAACTGGTTAATAATTTGGTAGTAAAATTTGTCGATATCTGCAGATGGTGCGTCCTACCTTTAAAAGGGTGCATGTCTTATCAGTCCCTTTGGTCCATTTTTAGATGGCCATCGTTTGTTTCGTTGGTGGTGTCTCACTGAAAATCTCCTTAAATTTACGTGTTATTTTTCAGATGAGGACATGGAGTGTCTGTTTCTTCACAATCTTGCGCTGTTTCCAAAGGAAATTGCATCCAAGTGGAGAACACATGTCTTCAAAGACGCTGTTGTAAGTAACTAAACTGAAAAATTTGAACGAATTCGCTGTGCAAATTCGCAGGTCGAGAGGGTGACATTTTTGGTCAAAATTAGACCAGTTTTTGTTTCATCTTTTCCCGGGAATGGTAAGACATTAGGTTGATTTCCTATAAACCATATGTTTGAAATAGGATAAATAAACAGTCAAAAACATAATATTTGGGGGCATTTTAGGACATAGACATAGTGCCCCTTTAAGACCACCTACGTGACAGGATTTCAACCAATTGGTAAATTGTCTCAAAACCGCAAAATTGCGCCCCAACCGAAGAATGGCGTATCACTGTTAGTTGGCCCTGTCACATACCGCGCTTCGTAACGTCGCCCTATCTCAGGCTCTCAATGTTAACAAATCATTTAAAGTGATTCCAAGTAATCCCTGACCCATAAGCTGTCTACCCACTAATACCCCCTTCACTTACACAGGTTTTTTTTAGGAGTCCTTACGGATCGCACTAATTCACAGATCTTTCACAAATCCTTACGATTTGGCCACTTTTGCGACTGATTTAAAAGTTGTTACGAGTTATTACGAGTTATTTACGAGTTATTACGAGTTATTGCGATGTATTTACGTCAAAATTCCACAGGTTGTTACGAGTTATCACAGATAACTACAAGCAACTTAATAGCATTTTACGAGTAAACAAATTGTAAACTAACCGTAACAAATCGTTACAAATGTTGTTACGAATCATTTACGGATTCTTGCGAGCAGTTTACGAATAGTTACGTGTTGTTGCAAGCGGTTTACAATACTCACGGGTTGTTACGAGCTATTTACAAGTTATTTACAGAAAAATCAATCTGTGGACAATCGTAATAAGATTTTTGACCTGTCAACAAATTTGCCTCTCTTTTCACGGATTCTTAAGAGTGTCTGCGAGTTGTTGCGAGTTGTGACAAGTTATTTTAGGATACCAGCGAGTTATTTACGGATGCTTGCGATTGACTACGATTTGGCGATCCGTAAGGACTCGTAAGAAAAATCAGTGTATGTGAAGGCGGTATAAGTTCCATTATAGTCCCCCTCCCCCCAGTAGTTTTTCTATAAAATAAACCAAAATGCCAGCATAAGCATAACTTCCATTACTTCCAATGATCTTTTAAGCCCTGTGATTTTGTCTTGACAGGGGAGTGCCAAGACGTCAGTTCGCGTTGCTGCAGTCAAGGCGTTCCCCTTCCTCCTCCACAATCTAGGAGCCAACTCTCTGCATCTTCTGTACGATCACTTCCAGTAAGTTGGTCACGTCATCGAACCTCGATCATTTATTACATTTAAAATATAAAAATCTCTGTTCACCGAAAGTAGTGCTTGGTTGCAGTGCCTGCTGCTATATTTGAACCAGCCACTCAAACGAGTAAGCTTGATGGTCGATTGGTAAGACCTCTGCACTAGTAAGCAGGTGGAATGTGTTCGAATCCTACCCTAATTAACTTGTGAATAGCTTTTTCTTGCCTCCTCTTTGGACAAAAACTGAGTATACAGTGTCCATAAAAATAACGCTTTTCAACATTATCTGGGTAACTTATTTCTTGTACTGACCTTTGTACAGTGATATGCTCAAGGACAAGTCTACCATTGTCTTGGAGGAACTTGGCCGCACCGTCGGGACCGTTTCCTGCGTCGTCTGCAAAAATGTCACACCTCACAGGTAGGATGATGCTGGAGTTAAGTCTGTCACCGATTCCATCTTAAATCCATTAAAGTTCATCACAAGTCGCTCTCAAGTCCTTGTCATGTCTGTCACAATTCCTTGTCATGTCTGTCACAAGTCCATTGCAAGTCCATTGCAAGTCCATTGCGACGGACTAGCAACGGACTTGCGACGGACTAGCGACGGACTTGCGACGGACTTGCGACGGACTAGCGACGGACTAGCGACGGACTAGCGACGGACTAGCGACGGACTAGCGACGGACTAGCGACGGACTAGCGGAGGACTAGCGACGGACTAGCGACGGACTAGCGACGGACTAGCGACGGACTAGCGACTGTCGCTAGTCCGTCGCTAGTCCGTCGCTAGTCTGTCGCTTGTCTGTCGCAACATTGTGGGGATCACTAAATGAGAAAAAAGATATTGACAATTTGGGAGACTGCCAACACATGGCAAGATAGCTCAGTTCACTTTAAAATGTATATTTTTTGAAAGCTCAAATCTGTTATGGCCGTATAGCCAAATATCTTTCTCATGACTTACTCTGACTGTGTGCCAAATGTCATGCTTTTTTGCATTAAGTAAACAATTCTATCATATTTTTGCACCAATCTGCCCGACTATATCTCTATAACGCCAACAGAACTGCTGACCCACTAACTGCAAAGAGTCTGTCTAGCACCCTGACTCTTCAATGTCATACCTGTGAGCAGAGCACATTCGGTTCAGTAGCCAGGGAGTCGGCACCCAGTGAGAGTCTACCGTTGGCTGTCGTCGTGCCGTACCTTGTATTACTCTCAAACAAAGTCTCTGTCAAACAGGGTAAAGCTAGTGTTCTTTAACCCTAACTCCCTCACCATTGTTATTGAACAATACAATTCCTTCAAAATCCTCCAACTTCCTTTGTTGTGTAGGGAGTTAGGGTTAATGTTTCTTTCCAATGTAGAAATTGTTTTATGCCCATGACTCGTGAAACTACAGCTTGACAGGTATCCGTGTTCGCCTTCAAAAACATGAATTACGAAGTATGATTTGGTTACGAAAGGATTGTAAGTGATCCAAAGGTCTCATAGGTTTCAACTCCCTAGGAATGCTCGGCCCGATTTCATAAAAGTCATCGTAACTTACGATGCATCGCATCCCCGCAACGCGTCGTATCCCTACGATGCGTCGCAGCTGCGTTTGGACTTGATTGAAGATAAGAAGTACGACCTCAGACTGGAGTTTAGGTAAACAACAATTAATAACCCCCCCCTCCCCTACTTGTTAAAAAGGGGGTTCAGGTAATACAATAATAGATTGAACCCCCTTTTCAAACCAGATTATTAGTGGTGTGCATTTACATGTAGTTTGGCTGTATTCGTTATTTGCTATCCCTCTCTATGACAGTAAGACCATCAAGTACCTGATAGGCTATGGTGAGAGATCCAACACGGCCAATGACCAGGCTGTGGTTACCAGACTCAAAGCAGCTTTCCTAGCAGCCAAAGCCTCGGGGAATAGCCAACTGCAAGAAACCGTGGTCCACACGATCGCAGAACTGGGAGTGTAAGTTTTCTTTCTTAAATTGTACCAAGTCATTCATGTTGGTTGTGTAAAATTCAGAGCAACAAAAGTCGGAAGTCTAGACACTGAGTATTTAAGATACTATGCCTGACTTAAACTGGATTGCTTTTACATAAGAAAGCTTGGTGGCTGAGTGGTAAAGACATCAACACTTAGCTTAGCTTCTCGCAAGCCCCCAGACAACACTGAGTATACAAAGTTTATAAACCCAAAAGAAAAATTCGGTTTAAACAAAGACATTGACTGAAGGCTGGGCTTTGAACCAGCGACCTCCGGATTATCGTTTTTCTGCTTTACCAACTGAGTTATCTCTACCCCCATGTTTGCGGTTTTCCAAATTTGTCAATATCTTTGTGCGCTGGTCAGAAGCCATAAACTCGTAAATGCCTTGTGGCCAGGGATCATGCCCAACAAACCTGGGAAATAGCGGGGAAAAAAGAAAAAATTTTTTTACGAATTTTTCTTTGTATAACAGTGTTTGTCACCATGTGTATGACAGAGTTGCTGAGGGTGAGTTGTTACTAGTCTCCATCATCAGCCTCTTGGAGTCGCTCCTGTCATCCTCGGTTCTCGTCAGAGCTGCTGCTTATGTTAAGGTCAGTTTCTCAATTAGCCCTAACCCCTTGATTGCTTATACTAGAAAGTGTCCTGAAGCTGCCAAAGTCCAATAAGTTTGCCATGCAAAAAATGCTGGTGTCCTGGTGTCCATCAGAATCAAACAGTTTACATTCTGGAGAAATCCTGAATCCGTCAACAATCCACCATCAAAAGTATGATGTATTCTAACGGATTTGAGATACCATGCTGGCCTAGAAATATTTTGCATTGTTTCTTCATATAATCTTTCAAATCTGTCACCTCAAAATCTATTCTGCAGTACTGCACAATCCTGCAGTACTGCTAGGCTTAAAATCCTGAATCCATCAGAACTCCTCCAAAACAGGGAATAGATTTTGATGGATTCAGGTACGTTAGGGTTAAAGAATTCCACAGAGCCTCAGCAGATACTTAAGTTGTTTTAATATATGTACGCCCACCCTTAATTAGGGCGACCTTGCAACAACACAGATCAGTCGAAGACTAACTTTTCAGAATAAAGCTGTGCCTGAGCTTTGACAGTATTAATCACAATTTTTGTGTGACCCGAATGTAACTGCGATGATATTAAACAGTCGCAAGAGTAGATGAATTTCAACTTACTCGCCGCAATAGAATGTGTTCCCTACATCGACTGGGGAAATCAATCGCAGTTAACCTGTTGTCATGCGGGCCTCTTATTTCGTTTTGTAGCCGATCAGCGTGCGGTTAATGGTCGAATGAACAGATTGACATGGCTATGAAATATCATTGGTTATCAACACGCGCACTGCCATTTTGAAGTTAAATGATCATGTCCATGCCAAGAAATTATCGCTGCCTCCTGGGTCCTTGGATGTAGCTGCTCTTAAAAGTTTAAAACATTGATATTTTGTGCCGGGAACTCCCTGGAACAACCTAAGGCTGTTCAGGATAAGTCAGACACATATTAGAGCGGGAAAAATCTTCTCAACTCAAGGCTCTTCTCTACTAGCTCTGGCTGCCTTCACGTCATCGGGGAAGTAGCTCAAGTCTTTGAGTTTAAGGACAAGCAGACGTTCTTATCGGTGAGCAAAACCTTTGTAAGCTTTTTTTGGTTCGTAAGTTCGTAAGACCAAAATGTAAGATTCATTTTATTGTATTCAGATATTTAAAGATTTTTGCTTTAAAAATGTTAAGGACAATTCAAGGAAGAGAAAACTTGAGACATTTAAATTATTCAGACACTGAATTTGTGCTCATGAATCACTTCATTTGCAACATATATTGAATATAATTTGTTTTGGTTTTTGTCAAATTTTCATTTTTGTAATTATTTGTAAAACAAAATCATAAAATTGTTCTTCTTGTTTCAGCAAACAATGCGATTTCTCCTCCCAAGAATCGTAAGTAAAGCTACTCCGGTTGCCTCTGCCATCTTGAGAGTCATTGCCAAGACGATGAAAGTGGTAAGGCAAGAAAATGTGTACAATTGAAACCGATATGAAGAGTTAGCAATTCCATGCACAACAATTTGTATTATGAGTGTTGCATCAAGTGTTAGTGTACCCCCTAAATTGAATAGCAAAGAAACTCATCAGTGAAAAATGTTCTTGAGATTTTTAAGACCTGGTCGCATTTCCAACTCGGGTTATATGTGAGAAGATATTCACTCATGTTCCACGAGCGTTTTCTTTCAGGTTCTCTGGTTTTGCTTCCTGCCTTAAAAAACACCACTTTTGATACCTGGCTGTGCTCCGTGGTCAGACATGAGTCGTAAGGCGGCTGCCTTTACATGCCTTCGGCTTGACCACGTTGTGGCTGTGTGCAAGTTGGGAAGACTAGCCCCCTCAAATTTAGTATTATATTTATAACTCAAAGGACAAAACTTTTAATAAGGCCGTGTCTGAAACTGGCTTTCAGGGCTACGGCTACGTTTATTGTCAGCCTGCTCACGCGTAGTTGTAATGGACGAAGACCCAGACAAGAGATTCAGACATGTCCTTAGTTATTGATCCATCTTTCATTTTCACTCGTATAGAACCATCGGGAGATGTTGGTTGACTGTTTCCGCTACATCTTCTCGTATCTCGTCCGAACCTGCAACAAGACAGACTTGGAGAAAGCTCTCCTCTATCTCCAGGTAGCGTGATTAATATGATTGGCCAAAACTGTGATTTAAAAAAAAGTGTAGTTTTTGTAGTTTTTGTGTTGAGTTTATTGCATTGTTACGAGCCGTTAATTAGCCCCTCTGATATGAATCTAATCGCCAGGCTATAACTTTGAATTCTGGATAAGCTACATTTGTTATAAATACTTGAAAATGGAACCAAGATGTTCACTTGTGTGAACTTGTTTGTGTCAAGCCTGTTGTATTTCTGAATTTATTGATTACCCACTAGAACGAGACTGATGTTGAGTTAGGGAGCCTCATGAAAATGGATTACCAGAGTCTACACAATGAGCTACTGTTGCATCTTAGTGAGAACTACACCCAGGTAAGGAACTCTAGCTATAAATACAGAAGATGTGATGGTTTTCCTAATCCAAATCCTTTGGGTATACTCGAAAGTATCCTGAATACGCCAACATTTACCAATTTTGTCACATCACAAAAATGTTGGTCTTGGTGACTGCTCAATATGGAGGTATCGTGAATCCATCAAAATCCTGTAGTGCAACAAGGCTTACAATTCTCAATTCATCAAACTCTCCCAGTTCTTAATACGGAGGTTAGGGTAAACAACGTTTTCGCCTAACCTAAGTAGCTTGTACACTACGCATGCACGCGAACTCTGATTGTAAGACATGACCCATGCAATCATTTTGTGTGTATGGGTGTGGATATGCATGGAGGCATGTTGTTTGTGTTCAAGGTGGATTCCATCAGATTTTAGCGGGATTTGTCCTATTTTTACTTTACCCATTAAACTTCCCTCTCAGTTCTCTATGTAAATTTTCCCTCAACTTTCCTCATGCATTGTTGCCAAACCCCTTTGTTGACAAAGTTAAATGGGGCTATGCCATGTTATGGGACATGAACAATACAGCTTTCACTGTCCCTGATTTTTAACAACTACAAGACCTTTATTTGATAAGTCCGTATATTTGTCAGGTTTTCAGCGGTCTAGCCATGCTTGCCTCCAAGGATACCAACTACAGAGGACCTAAACCCATCACCGAGGCAACGGACATGGCTGACTTTCTCCAACCCAGACTTCTGGGTATTCTGGCTTTCTTTGATTCCCAGCTGCTCAACTCACACATTGCAGTGGAAGACAAGAAACTGGTAACAAATTAATGATGTTAATACATAATTTTTGGTTATTACATGTATACTGAATGTTTAACTGTGTCTGTGTTTCATTCGTCATTTTTCATCCAAACTTTAAGATTAAAGGGACAAGCAATGTATTTTGTTTCTGTAATCCTTAAAAATGCATCTTTGTGGCACATTTAACCTTATTTTCTAATTTAAATTGCTGCCATTTTTTACGGTATTTTGGTGCCTTTTTGTTTTCACGCCACTGCAAATTCTCCGCATATTTATGAACAGAACTGTGATGTCATTCCGGGCAGAAACCTAAAATGTTACAGCTATTTTGGCATGAAAAGTTGCTAGAATTTGGAGGTTTGAGTTGCAAATGTTGTTTGATTTTGAGATCTAATGTTGTGTCTCTACATGGCAGTATAAGCTAATGAGCAAACATTTCTCACAATTGATCAAATTTAGGGTCGGACAAAAAAACCGCTAAACTAAACAGTGACTTTCTTAAATGACATCATAGCAAGAGCGCCCTCAGTTGTCCAGAAAAGCATGAACCATTTTAATGTTTGAAGAAGTGCGCTTTCTAATAAAATTTACCGAAAATGGATGTAAACCATTTTTTATGTATTTATTAAAGAGGAGTAGATTCTTGAACAAAATTCTTGAACAAAATTCATCGCATATGAACCTTTGAGTATAGGTATTGTGATAGTTCTTACTTAACTTTTTAAGATATGACAGACACAAGGAGGGTAAAGTTTGTAAATACAAAAATAAATTTTACTCACCCCAAATATAGTACCCTCCGAATATATAAAAAAAATGGTTAATTAATGATAGCATAATGACCTCAATAACCTCATTGTCCTGTTAGGCCCTAGAAAGTCTTGTCTGCATTATGAAGCTGATGGGTACCAGGCACATCACCGGTGTCCGACTCAAGATCATGGCCACCCTCAAGATTGGTCTACGCTATAAGGATAATGGGTTTCCCTTACTGTTCTGCAGGGCTTGGCAGTGCTTCGTGCACAGGTAGGAGTGTAAAATGTGGTCAAATCTCGTCGTTATGGGTTGCAAAAAAAATCTCGGAACCTTAAAACCAGCAAAGTTTTCTTGTGAGTTTCACAAATTTTAAGAGAGTGTATGTCAATTGATTTTTCTATTTGTGAGGCATTCTGGAAAAATGAGACGGAAGTTGGCACAGGCATAGAGTTATATTATAGAAACTAGAGAGCTCACTCACTATACTGTGCACGCTACACATAACTGTAACCCGTCTGTAAATTTGTAAGTGGACAACACGATAGTAAAATACCCGGATGTATCATGCACTTAACGGCGTGGCAGCTATAATTTAGCAAACTTTATTGGCTGTTTAATGTCGGTCTCAAGTGAAATTGCGTGTGGTACCGGTACTTGGACAGACAGCTCATTGGTAAATCTTATCTTAATTTAATTTAAGTTAATCTTATTAAGTCAATGGTGGATCCAGGATTTGATTGCTCATGGCTGATGAGGTCATGAAATGGCAGACGCAGAGAGCAAAGGCGCGAAGCAGTGGACCTACACGATTATATGCCAGGCGAATTTTGCATGTTGCTTGGTGTAACCACCATGGTTTCACCCTTATCCCAGGAAGTATTTACTTGTGAAAAGAAACGGTTCTGGTCTTGCTGACGTTGCTCCGATTTGTGCAGCCAAAGCACGCATAAATCTTGGGCCTCTCGCCCCCGGGATCTCTTTGCGGGGCGCGGCCAAGAGATGAAAGAGATACGTAGGCTATGTCAACTACGTACTTTTTGAAGTACAACAAATTATTGTAAATTAAAATGAAAAATAATATTTTTATGAAAGCTTTTGTTTACCTCTTAGTGAAAATTATTTCAAGAAAACTACTAAATTTACATGTTGAAGATCCTATTTGAGGTGCCCGGGACCTCGGTTTCTTGTAAACTCTTGCACGTTCTTGGGGTCAACTTATACGCCGAATGGGTGTGGTATTTTTTATTTTTTGTTACAGATTTATTGATGTTTGTAATTTTTGAAACATCGTTTATTTTTTTCTCCCAGTGTGGAGCCATCGTCCCTCGGTCCAATGATCAGTCAGGTCATTGTCACTCTGCTTTGTTTACTTCATCAATTGCCAGAGCAGGTGGCTAAGATCTACAACTTCCTCATCGTTGAAAACAGGTGCCAAGAAATTCTTCTTTAATAATTGGTTAAACATAACTAGAAATTCCTGCTAAAAGTAGCATTACTCTGGCTATTTTGAGTCCTTTTTCTTTTAAAAGTTTCTCACTTTTGAATAAGACATCGACCAAAATAAAATCAGCCCATGTTTAGGTAATAAATTATTACTGTAAACATTTTGAATTATTAGCTGCCAAACTTTAATTAAATTTTCGCTAGTGCTGCCCCTCAACCAGTATTGATAATGCACAGAGCCAGTCTGCTCCCAAAGCGAATCTGTTTGTGCCCAATGCAAGAAACTTATTTTCAGAGAAAAAGTTATGAAAGGTTTTAGTTGCATTAAAACATACGAGTTGAAAATGTATTAAGAGGAGAAAAAAAGTCTACGTTGTTTTTCAAACCCAAGCTTAGATTTTGTCTCCGTCTCCATCACCGGCTCCATCACCATTGGCGAACTGCATAAACGAAGCCAAAGACGAAGATGAAGCTGGGGTTTGGAAAACTGCCATAATTTGTTGAAAAGCACGGGTAATGCAAGTTTTTGGTTTGTAGTAAAAGTGAATACTTCAAAGTGAATTTATTTGAAGGTTTGCAGTCGAACCAAGTACTAAGTTTCTTGTGAGTCTGGGGGGTCCTTTGTCAAACTTCAGACTGTTCAAGAGGAAAGGGGAAGTTACAAATCTTCAAAGGGAAAATGCAAGATCTGAGACTGTTTTATTTGTTTTGTTTCTGTTGATTCTACAGGGAGAGTTTTAACCAGCATTTTCACGAGTTGTACTTCATGCCCGACCTGGCAGAACTCAACGAGGTCAACTCTGTCTTGAAGGAACATCGGGAGGATCCTTCCAGTCAGCCGGATCTTAAAACTCAACTCAGGCAGTCTATCAAGGGAGTGACTCATGAGAGTCTGGATGTCAGACTTCACGCGCTGTCAAAGATCCGGGACCTGCTGCGAAAGAACCAGGTCAGAATAAGCCAGTGCGATATTCCTTTTGCGCCTGTGCACAACAAGATTCAACAATTTGTTCTCTCAGGAAAAACGTGGCAGATAAATGCAGACAAGGCTTTGATATTTTTTGTGCAATCGATAAGGAAGACGGTGCATACGTTTGACCTTTCTGGACTTTTTCCTAATTTGATACAACGTTCAAATTTTGTATATTGAAATGAAAAATAATATTTGTATGAAAGTTTTTATTTTAACCTCTAAGTAAAAAAAAAACAGCGTTAAAACAAATTATGTCATGTTGAAGCTGAGGTTGAGGTGCTTGGAAGTTCGGTTTCTCGTAAACTCTTGTACGTTCTCTGGGTCAACTTACACGCTCTATAGGCAATGCGGTCAATATTACCTCTCTTGTTGACTTTTTAAAAATCAACAGATACCTTTTTTCTTCGCCCCATTTCTGTAGTCTGCCCTGCACGAGTACGTGATGGGTAACGAGATAGTAGATCCTACTATTACTGAACTGGTCTCCGTGGTAAGTCTTATCCTTTGCCTAATTAGTGTTTCCAACATTTTAGTTAAAACACTATGAACATAATTTTTAACATTAATACTACCATATATTTCAATTCAAAAATCCATGTTTCTCTTCTATATAATGTAACAAATGTATTTATTATTACAACAGATTGGTGATATAGGATTGTGTCTTTAATGGAATTTGAAGTATGTCATAAGAAAGATATTAGACGGAAGGGCCATTGCAGATTTGTTCTTTGAAAAATTGGAACATGGCTTGTTCTACATTTATTTCTTCAAAGGACGAATCTGAGATGGCCCTAAAGCAAAATATCGTCCTCATGACATACTCTGTGTGCCAAATCTCATGCTTGTATCATATCATTTTAGTTTTGTTTTTTTGGTATAGTTATTGAGTGGTTGTCGTGACTCTGACACAAAAGCACAGAGTCTGTTTGGTGAGTGTCTGGGAGAGTTGGGTGCCATTGATCCTGGGAGGCTGGAGATTATCACTAACAACAAGACAGAAGATATGTCCAAGTTCCATGTAAGTATTGCCATCAACTTTGGTGTAAATCGGGTGAACAACGCCAACTTTGCTTTTGATCTGATCAGTGAGCTAGCGAGAGCCTTTTTAGCTGCAGCCGATACTTGCTGTCTTCATTATAAACTGTCAGTCTTTCCTTTGACCTTTCAGACTGGCGTTGACGGCATCAACTTTGCTTTTGATCTGATCAGTGAGCTAGCGAGAGCCTTCTTAGCTGCAGCCGATACTTGCTGTCTTCATTATAAACTGTCAGTCTTTCCTTTGACCTTTCAGACTGTCGTTGACGGCATCAACTTTGCTTTTGATCTGATCGGTGAGCTAGCGAGAGCCTTCTTAGCTGCGGCCAATACTCGATGTCTACACTATAAACTGTCAGTCTTTCCTTTGACCTTTCAGACTGGCGTTGACGCCGCTAACTTTGCCTTCAATATGATCAGTGAGCTAGCGAGAGCCTTCTTAGCTGCGGCCAATACTCGATGTCTACACTATAAACTGTCAGTCTTTCCTTTGACCTTTCAGACTGGCGTTGACGCCGCTAACTTTGCCTTCATTATGATCAGTGAGCTAGCGAGAGCCTTCTTAGCTGCGGCCAATACTCGTTGTCTACACTATAAACTGTCAGTCTTTCCTTTGACCTTTCAGACTGGCGTTGACGGCACCAACTTTGCTTTTGATCTGATCGGTGAGCTAGCTAGAGCCTTCTTAGCTGCGGCCAATACTCGATGTCTACACTATAAACTGTCGATCTTTCCTTTGACCTTTCAGACTGGCGTTGACGATGCTAACTTTGCCTTAAATCTGATCAGTGAGTTAGCGAGAGCCTTCTTAACTGCGACCAATACTCGTTGTCTACACTATAAACTGTCAGTCTTTCCTTTGACCTTTCAGACTGGCGTTGACGATGCTAACTTTGCCTTTGATCTAATCAGTGAGCTAGCGAGAGCCTTCTTAGCTGCAGCCGATACTCGTTCTCAGGACTGCTCTGCCTATGCCATACAGGAGCTGCTTCAGATCTACGATTGCAAGGAATCACCAAAAGAATCGTAAGTAACTCTTTTAATTTTGTTATTCATTTGATAGAATTTTTCGATTATAATTTGTGATTAAAGTATATAAAGTGATAACAATACAAATATATCTAAGGGAGGCCGGCGAAACTCTGACACATGAAAGCCTTTCAAATGCTGAGCAAGGCCTGATGAAAGCCTGGGGCTTGCAATCTTTTTTAATCCTAATCCATTGACAATAGACACACACCCAATGAATAGACTACATCACACCTTCATGGCCCGCGCAGACTTGAGTGACAGATAAGCTCCCCTTTGTATGTGAGCATCTTGTGTGAAATACTGTATAACAAAAGAATACCCAACCACTGTGTCGGCCGTCTTTAATTTTCTTGGTTGACATTCTAGACGTTTGCGGTTAACTTCGCCCAGGTTAGCAAAGTTTGTTGGCCCGGCGTGTTAGACGCCATGCCGTTGAAGCAATACAGTGTGCACGTGGTCACCTATTTGTATTTGGAAATAATGGTTGTAGCTTGTTTTTTATGTTGTGAATACTGTATTTGCCTCACCCTGTATAGTTTTTGCGAAAGTAATCGGCACAACATTGGATGGAAGATGGTATTCTAATTCACACATGCATTTTGGTCACTATTGCGGAAAGGAGGCTTGCTAAATTCCCTAGATATTGTGCGCACATCTTTATAAAACATTTATGTTGGATGCTTATAACGATTTTAGAGACATCTCTTTTCGGTTTAAAGGCGTATAAACGACAAAACACAATCACTGTTGGTCGAGACCAGCGCTTCCCAGCGCCCAGTTTGTGCGCCTGCGGTGGACACGAGCTATATTGGGGGGAACTTTCACAGCACACACCGACGTATAGCATGATAGTTCGACCAATAAGTTTTGTATGCACTAGCGGTAAACGTTGACCAATTAAAAAGCGCGTTAAAAAAATCGTCGTCCAATGAAAATAGACACAGATAGTATGAACAGACTTGACTGGCTGGACAGATCAGCCCCTTTTTGTGTGCGTTTCAGTACTTGGAAGAAAAAACACACCAACTGTCGTGTCGGTCGTCTTTGATGTTGTTGGTTGACATTCTCAACTTTTGCGGTTAACTTCGCCCAGACGACAAAAGCCAAGCTTCTCTCTGTCAACAGGCCCAGTATATTAGAGGCAACGCTGCTAAACTGAGGGAATTATTCAGTAATTGTGCATTCCCCATTTTATCCAAAGTTTCGTAGTTGTATAAAGATAACCCCCAAAATGTGTCTCTCTAACTTATAATCTTTGAAGGAAAAAGGCACAAACAATTTGAAGTAATTGAGGCACACATGCAATTCAAACCAAACATTAAAAATGATTTATTTATACAACTAGCTATGTAAAGACTAAAATAAACAACATTTATTTACAAGATCAAGACTTAAAGGTATGATACATCATTTGCAGATATCAAAAATATTTACTACCGAATTATTAGGAAATATCTTACTCATTTGAAGGTAAATATTGATTCTAGGCATCCAGCAAAATGATTGCGCTAGATGTCCTGTAATTATTCCGAAAAATATAATTGTATAAAAAAACACAATAACATAAGAATATACCGCTCGACGCCGGTTGAAAACAAACGCTGTTTTTTGTGCTTTTCTCGGCATCCATGATTCCTTTACTTCTTTCAGACGAAAAAAAAAGTGTTTGAAAATAGTCGGGTTTTTACAATGATTGCCAGTCAACAAAAATTATTTCTCACCATATGTACATGTACATGTAATTTGATCTGCCCTTCACCAACATCTAAAATGTATTCATTCAAGGCCAGCATCCTTCAGACCATAAAGGGTGGAGATCAAAAGACTTCCATTTTGTCAACGGGTGGCAATCCATGCCAACATGGACTTATGTACACAAGCCTATGGGAAATTTGTACAAGCTTTGTTATTTTCATACCACTTCTGAGCAAGCCACTGCGGCCTGATAAGTGACAACCCCTCTGATGAATGTACCATGGTCCATGCACACCAAGATCTTTAAATAGCGATATATGATCTCATAGTCTCTGCACGTGGCAGGAACTATATATTTATAAAGAAAGGCTTTTTAAACTGGTATTTGTTAAGGTCCTCAGATCAGATGGAAAACGGAAAATACCGTGCGCCCATGTGTGCCTAATAATATTCGGAAACGATATAAGTTACTGGTTGACTGAACTGGCAGAGATGTGAATGGTGTGGTTCAAAACCATAACTCTTCAACTTTTTAACAAAATGAACAAAATTTGTCTTATCAAATGGTCCCTAGTAATTTACATCTTTGCGCCATGTCAAATTGTATTTAACGAAAGTTGGAGAATTTGGGATGGGAACCGAAAGTGGGAGTTGTAATATATAAAATAAATCCTACATTATACTTGTATATATCTTGTGTGTGAATTCTAAGCGTGATGTATCGGTTGTTCTGCGCGGTGAGCGATTTCAAGTTGTCAAGTGTTTATTCCCCAGGGTAAATTCCTAAAATTAAGTGTCCTAATAAGGAACTGATATGGAATTATTAACCACACTGTACATGTAAAGAGGACATGTACATGTACTATTCATGATGCTGGTTTAACAAGCCTTCAGAAAAGAAAGCCCAGCTTTATTGATCCTTTATTGATGATTTACATGCACAAAAGGAGGATTAGTTGGCCGAGAGGCCTGGGCCTTGCTCGGCATGGCAAAGGCTTTCCTGCGTCAGGGGTTTCGCTGGTCTCCCTAAAGCCTTGCTTTGTAATTGTAATAGGGAGAAAGATTGTTAACTTGATGTTTATTTCCTTTAATTGATTGTCTATGTTGACAATCGTCCTCCTGTTAAAGTTATATCTGGTGGAGTGCCGTGCTCTCGTGGTCTGGAGCATTGAATTTGTGGTCTGGGGAATTCTGCAGTTTGCGGGTTCGAGTCCAGCCTGGGTTTATGTCCAGCCTGGGTTTATAGTGTGTGTGCCCTTGGGCAAGGTACTTATTCACTGTTTGCTTCTCTCCACCCAGGAGTAAATGAGTATCTATGAGTGCAGAGATGGTTATTGTGGTTGATTTAGCTGCATTGCGCCAAACTGGCAGCATCAAGCTGTATACTTCTCAGGGAGCTGAGATTGTATTTGGAATGTTTCATTGCCCCAATGATTAGAGTAATAATGATGCAGCTCCCTGGTTATCTGACATGGTGGATAAGTTCACTTTACAATCTCATTATTATAGCATCTGTAATGGTAAATCAGATGCAGGTCAAATTTGAATTTTGTCGTATTAACTTTTCCCGACCTGTAGATCTGGCCGTCAGCTTTGGAGGCGTTTCTCCGGCCACATTAAGGAAATCTTAATCCCCCTCCTTGATGCTAAGTATGTCCCCGCCTCTTCTCCTTCATGGACTAACATCCCTAAGCCCATCTATCGGAGCAAGAAAGGCAAGACGTACAAGGACTGGGTCTGTGCTTGGACTGGATACCTTGTTACCAAGGTAACAATGATATACAGAAACTGTGGATTTCAACAAATATATATATTTAAACATTTGACATTTTTTGAGTGCTCTGTAAAATGCCGTGACTTTGTGATCTGGAGCATTGAATTTATTATTATTATTAATATTTCTTTCTGGTAATGAAACCAAGAATCCCTCAAAAGCGTAAGCCTGAAGAAACCTGTATAGAGAGAAGACAATGAGAAGAAGGTACAGTTTTAGTGGTAGGAGGAAAACCAAAAAGAATATCCTGGGGAAAACCCAATCCACATATTGACCCATCAGTCCTTCATTTTAATAAACACGAGGAGAGCTTAAATCCTGATGTTTATTTGAATCCTGCTATTCGCTCTCCTTAAATAAAAAGTCAAATAAGTTAAGAGGGCCTAATATTTCGATCGTAACAAGATCTTCTTCGGAGACAAAATGAAAAAAAGAAAGAAAAAAAGTACGAAAACAAGAGCTGTTTCGGCCTACATGTGTATGTCCGAAACAGCTAAAAAAAACCCAATATAAAGGTAATACATGTAAATTGTCATTACTGTATTTGTAGCACTGGTTTATTTACACTCACTAATGGAAAACGGGCATTATTATCCACCGAGTCAAAGTTTGCTAATGCACGCGCTAGCTACACATTTGTTTACAGTGCGCGCGCACGCTGTACTTCTTTGTTTAATCTCAATGCCATACAATAATGTACCACTTTTATTTTACCACAAAACGTATTGCATGCGTCAGGCACTCACATGCGCACGTGCATTGCAGAGATAGGATCGTGTCATTCCTGTACATACTGTTAAGTGTTTATTCGCGATGTTAATGGCGGGCTAGCTATAGCTAGCTCGTGCATTGGCACGCATGGTCGCCGGCGTGGCACACATACTGCGTGAGTATACCGCAAGCGTACATAAAAAAAACCAGTAACTTGGTACTGTAGTATAGGTTTTTCCATGACACAAAATCAACGGATGTCGTTCCGGTTTGCGTTACAAATCAAACCGGCTCTACAAGAAGATGTCTTAAGTCGCACTATGCACTGTCATGTAATGGCCCGCTCAACAATGAGAGGGTAAACATTTCATCAAAATGTGTTGTTTATTTGTGGTCATGAATGAAATCTTTAATACCTAGAGTTTAAGGTTTCATTCAAAGAAATGTTGATTTTGATGAATAAAGTAGAAAAAAACCAACAATTTTGTGTGCATCGTTCTGTTGTAGTACAACAGAGCCGGCTATTTCAAAGCCTGTTTTCTCAGTTGTGTAATTTGAACTCCGAGCAAGTAATCAATATGTAAACACTTCGTTCCTCCACAATGGACGGGGCTATGGGTCTCTATTATATACTAAATGAAAGCTTACGTTGTGGGCTTTAATTCTAACCATGTATATAACTCAATTTCATTTTACGAAACATAACACACCTTTTTGTAGAGCCGGTCACAAATTACTTCTGTGGAATTTTTAAGGATCGCTGTGTTTTGCTCTCTTTAGAACATATAGGGAGCGCGGAGGAGTGCGATCGCGCTCCCTAAATATGAAGGACTGGCCAGTGCCAAATTCTAACCTGGGTCACAGTGGTGGGAGGTAAGGAAAGAACCGCGTGTGCCCTTGGGCAAGGCACTTTGCCACTCATTGCTGCTGCCCACCCAGGAGTAAAATGGGTACATGGGAGAGCAGAGATGGTTATTGTGATTGATTCTAGCTGTTTTGCATACGTATTTTCCCCAGAATGCTGAGATTATCTTTGGACAGTGATGTAGTTGAGACGCTTATGTCCGAAACCAAGGCTTTTAAAAACAAATATCGATGGAGATGAAACAGATTTGAGTTAATTCACAAAAGTGTTGTAAAGCATCATTTATGTTTGGAATGAAGACTAGATTTTGGTGGTGCAACGTAAATTCTGTGGCCCAACATATTTTGCTGTGGTCTCGATGGGTCTCAAGGGTAAGCACTGGGTACAAGTACTTTTGTGTTTAATATTTATAAAATGAGCTACTTTTATCTCTTTTTACATCTTTCTAGGTACGATCTCCACAAGCCTCACAGATCTTCAAGTCTTGCAGCGTGATCATCAAGCATGACATCCAGACGGCGCTGTTTCTTCTGCCTATCATTCTCTTACATGCATTACTGGACGGTAGGCAGGAGGATAAAGAAGAGGTTAGGAACTAGACACCAGATTGGAACTTAATAATAATTGCAATGCATGCGTTTCCGTTTGTTTCTAGAATTTGTTTTTGTTGAAAACATTTTAAATATTGCAAAAATTAATATTTAATTTATTAAACCCTAACCATCCCAAATCCTCCAAAATTCCTTTTTGCAAATTGCAGGATTTTGCAGGATTGAGGTCACTTGGAAGTTGATGCATTGGAGGAATTTGCAGGATTGGGACGTTTGGGGTTTTACCACTTGTTACTTTGTACTTTCACACTGCTCATGCTCTATGCATATTCTCCATAGAGCTTCAGTCAAGGTGTAAGTTATGTGTCACAAATAGGATACCAAGGGTTATGTGCGCAGGCACTAGTAGATAGGATGAGAAACTAGCGGAACAGACACAAAAAATAACCCTGCTCTGCCAAAATGGAGGCGATTTTTATCCTTGGATTTGTCAGTTTGATCACGGATCTTGTTTTTTCAGATTCGTCAGGAGATCCTAGCGGATCTGACCCACGCTGAGAAGTCTGAGGATCAGCGGTCAGGTGACGCCAGTCACATGAGCGCTCAGACGGTGTTTTCTGTCCTTGACTACCTGACGCGATGGAAGAGACATCGGGTTCAGATGCTGTCTGCATCCCGGACACAGAAGAAATCGCAAAGTGGAAGTAGGTACTGGGGATCATGGATAAACAAGGGCTTGCCTCGAAGGTAGTCAACACCATTTACACACATAAAAAATTTAACTATTGAATTAGTATGGAATTCCTTACTTTATGCCAAGTGAAAAACAGTCTTGGGCATTCTTTGAAATCACAGCACCTGATGTGAGGTGGTTTTCAAGAAAAGTGAAAGTTTGTATCAATTTCCAATGATTGCCAGGCGGCAATCGTTGGAAAAAACCTCACTATTTTATAAAAACTGCACCACATTAGTGATTAGATGCAAGCCAGCTAGTCTGGTTTCCTAACCTGATAATTCCCTAACGTCTAAAAATTGTTTTGTTTCGTCTGAAGGAAGTCAAGGAACCAGACTACAGAAACGGCAATTATGTTCCTTGTTTTTCCAGCATCTATGAACACAAAACAAAACGCGTCAGCATCATAATATTCTCTATAAATATGAAACGCTTAAACCATCCAATTATCAATCAAAAACAATAAAGATCACGTGAAAATTTGGTCTATAACCTTGTTTTTACCAAGGACAAATGTTCATGCTAAGCAAATTGTTGTGCTTAGCAGCTCCGTGAAATTGGCCCCTGGTTGGATGTCGGCTGGCATGGGTGGCGCAGTGCCTAAAAGTGCTCACCTCTCACTGCAGTGGCCCGGTTTTGATTCCCGGCTCGGGTCATTTATAGCAGTTGGTCTATTCTCTCCTGTGCCATAGGGTTTTTCACCAGGTTCTCTGGTTTTCCTTCCTCCTCGTAAATCAACACTTTTTATCTTGCTGTATTCCGTGATCAGTAATGAGTCATATGGCGGCTGCCAAAGGCATATTTACATGCCTTTGGCTCAACCATGTTGTTGCCTCATCTTTTTCATTCAGCTTCTGCTGCGAGTAATAGTATTAGTAATAATAATAATAATAATTTGGGAGGTCAGTCATCCTTACTCGCAAGCTGGGTTGCTGAATTGCGAAGGACGCGGCTACAACGTGGTTGAGCCGCTGACACGTAAAGGCGCCTCTGGCAGCCAGCCACATTGACTCATATATGACTGAAGAGCACAGCCAGAGATCGAAAGTTTTTGAATTTTCCAGAGGGAGGAAAACCGGAGGACCCGGGTATTGGGTATTGAACCTGGGCTACATTGGCGAGCGTTTCTACGCACAAGCCACCCATGGACGATTAGCTCCTAAAATACTAAGGTTAACACAATACTTTTGTTGTAATAATATAAATATACATTTTTCTGGTAGTTCATGGATAAGATTCTTAAGATTTTTGTCTGAAATCAGACTTCTTTGGGGTACTTAAAAAAAGATATGTATCGTTGAGACATTTCATCAATTTTCCGTAAACTTTTTTTCCTTAATTGGCAATTTCATCCCTGGTAGGTATCAAGTCACTTCATGAACTTTATCCCAGGAAAAAACCTACATTTACTTAATATTTCTGTTGAATATTACTTGTTGCCTTCAGATTTGCATATTGACGAGGATGCAGACTATCAGTTGATCCACGGTTTTCTAGAGCAGATCCCACAGGATGTACTGGCCAGGGCCTCGTTCCAATGCAAAGCCTATGCGCGATCCCTCATGCACTGTGAGGCATTCATCAGTAAAAACAGACACAACTTACAGCAACAACTAGGATTCCTACAGGTAACACTAAACAAGAAATGGGTTTGCATTTTTAGAACACTTTCCTGTCGAGAAATGTGTCCCGTTGTTTGTGAACTTTGTCTCATCCAATCAAATGCTCAATCAAATTCCTAAAATTAAATCAAGTACAGAATTAAAAATCGTCCGTGAATATTCTTTTATTGTATATTCTTAAGAATTCAGAAAAGTGGTTGTTTTGAAAAGGAAGACTATCCCAATCTTTCTGATTTTAGGTAAAGATGAAATTCAATAGCTTTGTTGCCACTGCCATAGCACTGAGAAGATTTATATCAAATCTTTGACAAATAACATACAATATAACAAAGGGCTTCGTGTAAAAGTAACCTCTCACTTGCAAGGAATGAAGAATATTGTGAGAACATCGGGAGAGACGTCCGAATGGTTCGCTGACGACTTCTGAAACTCGCGCAAAGAAGCTATGGCTTTGTGCACATTTAGAATAACATTTGCCGCTCGTACTTCACGCTATATAAAAACATGGAGGAATAAGATACATTGTGTCTCCACGCTCGCAGCCCATAGATAGAGATATTTACTGACAATTGTGGATCTGATCCCAACTTTGATCCAATTTTTGTATTGCGAATCATGAGACCTGTTGTCTTTTTTTTCCTTTTTTTCCCTTTTTTTTTGCAGAAGCTGTACATTGCCTTGGATGAACCGGACGGTGTGCTTGGAGTGTCTGCCATCCGACAAGAAACGCCAACATTACATGAACAGATACTGGATCATGAGAGTAGAGGTAAGAGGTCATGACCCCAATACCCTAACCCCAACTTCAACCTAGCACACCATGTACAGATATTGGATCATGAGTAGCTAGGGTCAGCATTCATGACCTTTGTCCCCACTTGCCAGACCTCTAAAACTCAACACTCCAGAAACAGATTCTGGATTATGAGAGTAGAGGTCAGAGGTCATGACCCAATTCCCCCAACTCCAACCTAGCACACCATGTACAGATATTGGATCATGAGTAGGGGTCAGAGTTCATGACCCCAGTCCTCATTATCCCCAACTCCCCATTAGCCCCAACTCCCCAATTGCCCAAACTCTAAAACTCAACATTCCAGGAACAGATACTGGATCGTGAGAGTAGAGGTTAGTCGATAGTCATGACTGTCTCCTAACCCTAAGTCTAACCCAGTTACACTTAAAACTCATACTGGTCATGAGATTTGAGGTTAAAGGTCGTGACCCTGGCCCCACTAGCCGTAACTCTAACTCAACACTCTGTCTCAAGACCCCTCTTGATATTTCCGACATCATGTCCTCATCTTCAGGCTTAGGGCAAAATTAAAAAAACTATAAGCTCAGAAATCTTAAGAACCTTAAGAACAAAATTGTAGCTCCTAGCTACCTGAGACGCCCGTCTCAGTATGACTCAATCGTCGTTCCGTATTCAGGAACCGTTGCTGTGTCTACAGAGGATTATGCTGGGGCTCTCCGACAGGTGTGGCAGTTTTGGAGATGATTCTTTCTTAAACTGGAAGCACATTTGTATGAACATCAGAAGGTTTCAAGTATTCCTACTATTTTTCTACCTTGCTCCTACTTTTCCAATTTTTTCTTTAAATTCCTGCTGTTTATCCGTCATTTGTTTTGAATTCCGGAAAACTTTGCGTGTATACACGTCCTTCAACAGCTTAAGAAGGATAGTTGGGCATTCCTAAATGAGTGACCTTTCTTTTTAACTTTTCTTTCAGGTAATTTACATGATGCATCTGCCTGCTATGAGCGAGCCATTCAACTGGAGCCAGATGAGCCACCCCATCATGCCGGCTTTCTTCGTTCATTCATGGGTCTAGGTCAGCTGACCAAGGCTCTGATCCACGTCAACGGTGCTGTGGCCGAACGGTAGGTTGATGGCTGGATTAAATTCAAATTTGGGGAACCACCAACATAGGGCTAAATAGTTCAGTTGCTTGAGCATCAGAATGGCAATCTGGAGGTTACAGGTTCAAGCCCCGCTCTAGTCCATTTCTTTGTTCAAATGTGAGAAAATGTATTATAATGTACCTAGTCAATTTCATCTTCTAAATAGATTTTGTTGTCAAACCCTAACGCCCCAAGGTTCGTGCCAAATCGTATTAATTTTGGAGGATTAAGGACTGTTGGGGTTAATAAGGTTTAAATCACTGTGCTATGTACTGGAAGTAACACTAGTGACTAGTGTTATGCAAAACAGACCCGAAAACGACCCGACTTGAAACTGACTTTGGGTCAGGTCGGGTAAGTTTTTCCATCATTTAAGTCGTTTCGGTTTTGCGTTTGTGATTTTTGGGTTGGTCGGGTCGGGTCGGGTCGGGTCGATTAAAGCTATATTGTGGAGAAAAAAACTAAAAAATGTAATAAATTTAAAACAACCGAAACAGGAAATTTACTTGGTGTATTAACTTTTTTAACAGCTTCAGGATACAGCCAAATAAAAAAGAACTGTAGACCGGAAACTCGTGCGCAAAAAGATACATTGTAATATTTTACATACCACGGGATAGTAAGTTAACCAGTTCGCGCCGGAGGACGTATATAAACGCAAAGATTTCCCCAAATTCAAAACGGATGACGCATAAACACGCCAAGTTCAAGTTCGGAAATGTCTGTCAGCAGCGAGCAAGGCCGGAAATGCGTGGGTGTGCTTCCCTGCACTATCGGCCGGAACACGCTTCGGATTGAGTTTCGTTAAAATTAATCCCGCCCCTCGGCTTGGTGATGTTAAAATAATCCCGGCGCGAACTGGTTAAACAGGAGGACTTTGCTTAATTCAATGATATTCATACGATACTGGTATAAGTTGAGGCACCAAACGGACACAATTTTTGTTGGGCGGTTAGGATTTGCGGGGTTTTTTTCCTGAATTTTTGTCAAGTTGGGTTGGAGAGTTCAGATTGGTTTAAGTTCGGATTCGGTTTATATTATTTATGTTTCGGGTCAGTTTGGCGTAGTCAACCCAATCTGATGCACATTATTACTAGTGACTATTGGTAGTAGCAGCTGCTTCCATTGTGGGGGGATGTGTAGTTTCAAGCCCTAGCTAAGTATAAACTTGGACTCAGCCTTAAGTTTGTGGCCTGAGGCGCTACATCATTATTATCCTGCTCATTGGGCCAATTAAACATTCCAAATACAAGCTCCCTGGGGAGTATACATGTACAGCTAAATGCTGCCATTTCAGCACAAAGCAGTTAAGACAACCACAATAATAATCTCTGCAATCACAGGTACCTATTTACTCCTGGGTGGGGAGAAGCAAGGAGTGCCTTGTCAAAGGGCACACGCAACATAACTCCAGTATGGGCTCAAACCCACAACCCACGGCGCTTTGAGAGATTCTTGGAAACTTGGAGTCACTGAGTCTGTGAGCTTATTCTATTGAGAGGCGTTGCAATCTTTGTTTGCTTTGTCCCCAGTCCCGATTGGACGAGCAAGCTGAATGCATATCGAGTTGAGGCATGTTGGAAGCTTGCCAAATGGGATACGCTCGCTACCCACCTGAAGACGGAAACACGAAACACGACAGACTGGAATGTAGGCCTAGGAAAAATTCTCTTGGCATCCAAACAAAAGGTGATTTCCATCTCACAGGTTTTTATCCCTATTCAAAGGGTTGAAGTTGTCCATTGTGAGCCTTGATTTTCCAAATAAGTCTTTCAATTGAAGGAAGTGAGAAATGGACTTTCAATGTTTCCATGAAACTCTTGAATTTTGAGAATATTGTTGTTGTTTTTTGTGGTTTTTTTTTACAGAATGAGGATGAATTTAAGAGACAGCTAAAGATTGTGAGAAGTGCCCTGATGGGTCCTTTATCAGCAGCAAGTATGGAGTCGGGGTCGTATCAACGGGGCTATGAGTACATTGCAAGGTGATGATCATCTTTGTTAATAATGGCAGAAATACTTGCACTTGCACTTGCGACCGCACTTCCGACTGGCTTCATCTCTGGCGTAGTGGATAATTCACGCTAAAACTTACAATGATTGACACAACAAGCATTTTTCTCAATTAGTTTTATTACTTCCGCCCCCTCTTCGATGGTTAAGGCTATGTATTCACCCCAGGCTGTCTGTTTATCGGGCTTTTTGTCTGTCTGTCCATCTGTCGGGCAGTCTGTGCGCCCGTCTGTCTGTCTATTAGCAGCATTATGGAAAAACTTTTAGAGGTTTTTTTTACGAAACCTGGTGGGTAGATAGCTTATGGGTCAAGAATGATTAAATTAATTGTTCAGATTGATCTGGATCCACATCAGGAATATGGATTACTTTAAATGATTTTTAACATTGAGAGATAAGCCCACATTTTTTGCGGTCGGGGCAGAGGTCTGCGATCTACTGAGTACAAGCCTCCTTTTTGTGTACACCATTCAGGCTGCATATGCTGCGAGACCTAGAGCAAGGCATCCGTTGCCTAGGGAGATTCCCTCAGAAGTCCTCATCGAGTGAGGATGATATCATGACCCGTCCTGAGCTCCTAGCTACCTGGGACGCCCGTCTCAGTATGACTCAATCATCATTCCGTATTCAGGAACCGTTGCTGTGTCTACAGAGGATTATGCTGGGGCTCGCCGACAGGTGAGGCAGTTTTGGATGATTCTTTCTCGAACTGGAAGCACCTTTGTATGAACATCAGAAGGTTTTCAAGTATTCATACTTGCTCCTACTTTTCCATTTCTTTCTTAAAATTCCTGCTCTTTCCTACTTTTTACGTTTTTACTTTTTACTTTTTACACTTTTTTTAGTTTTCATTTCTTACTCCAGCTTTTTCAATTTTTCGTTTTAAAATTCCTACTATTTCCTCCCCCCCTATAGTTTTCTTTCAATACTCCGGCTTTTCCTACTTTTTTAAAATTTCTATTATTTCAATTTTTTTTTCCTATTTTTCTCTTTTCCTCTTTTAAATTTTTTTATTTTTACTATTTCCTTCTTTTTTGTTCCACAACTCCGAAAAAGGAAATTTCATTTTTCCTAACACTGTTACATACTGTCATTTGTAAATAAAGGACTTTGAGTGCAGGAGTACTGCAACTGTACTTACAACAGCTTTAGGTGAGAATGGAGCACAAGTCTTGCAAGTACGGAACATGAGGGTTTTAAGATGCTGTGGACATGGGTGAGTACTACAAAAAGTACTCCTGAAAGCCCACAAAAGTCCTATTTTTATTTAGATTTTATCCGCCAAAGTCTTACTTTTATCCTGTTTTTATAAAAATTGTCATCCTACTTTTCTGCTACTTGTTTACCTTGGTCTGTTTAAAAACCTGCGCCAGTCGTCGTTGGCATTGAGTTCCAATACCTCTGCCAGTTGCCTCTCCCTTTGTTACCATTGACGAGGGTACTTGTGCAAGGAGTCTGAAGTCAATGTGCCATTTTGATGTTTTGTTGTTATCTGTAGACCTGAAGACTTCAGTAAGAATAAAGACGTGGGTCTGTGTTGGCTGAAGAGTGCAAAAGTCGCCAGAAAGTAAATACACCTCCTTTTTGTTAGTTTGTTTACTCTGTAAATATATAGAAAATAAAAGTTATTTTAATTTATTATATTTTTGTAATTGTTACTATTCGCCATCGCGAAAAAAACCAAGAACATCTAGATGCCGGTTGAAAACGAATGTAATTTGTCTTGCTTCGAACGGGTCAGTTAAACGATATTTACTATAAAATACAACTCCCCAAATCCACTCATTCCTGATAATTCAAACAATTACCAGTGGTGTATCCTACCTTGATTGATTATAACTTTTATTAAGTATACTTTGAAAATGTATTATTTAAAATGTACGTCCGACACCATGGAACTGTCGATAGCAAACTGAGACATTGAGACAAGGCATTAATTTGTTTTGTTCAGGTCTGATCATCTTGAGACTGCCTATAGCTCCCTGCTGAATTCCAGCTCCTATAATCTTCCAGATCTGTGCATCGAAGAAGCCAAATGGTTGTGGAGCAAGGTAAGGTGATACAATGAATAGGCACATTGTCTTCACGCAGTCAACTACCCATTCAGCTGTTGCGCTGACCTTCATTGCATATCTAATTAGCGTTGCTTTACAAAATAATGTTGTGCGTGCGAGTAGTACTAACTTTTTTTGGGTACATAGTGTATGGGGACAACCCATAGGGTTTGTGTGTAAACTGAAATCTCTCTAATCGCAAACTCAGAACACTCTAAAATTCTAAAATTTTCAAGATAACCCTAATTTGTCCTCTTCTTCATTTTCTTTTATTATACCCTAACCCGATTTTACCTTATTCTACCTTTACTGAACACCCAACGCGCTATGGGGACTTGAAAATGTCCCCACTACTCGGTCTGTCTTTTCCAAACAAAAGAGCCTGTCCCCCTAACGCGGTGAGTGCCTACCCGTGTTGATAAACGTAGTTTTGTGATGGCAGATTGCCTCCCTAGGAAACCTGCGGAAAAATAAGATGCAAAGATGAATGCGTTAGTTAGGAAGCTGGTTTATAATCGTGTCGTTAGCGGCAGGCGCGCGCACTGCCTGAACAAAATGCTATGTGCACTATATAGGCACATGCACACACACGCGCGCGGTAACGGAAAGCAGCATGCCGCGCGATATTTGACATTTACACACGAGCAGAATACCGTTTGGCACTTATGTTAATGACATCGACATTCCACAAAAACAATAGCACCCTACAGTAAGAATCGAAGACACAAAGAAAAAGCTCTGCTTACCGAACTTGGCTTTCCACGTAATACACGTATTGCCACGTATTGGATCAAGATCAAGGGATTGGTGAGAAGATTGTGTCTCGAACGACGCCATCTTTGTACACAAATGTGCCCGCTGTTATCATGACGTCATACCCAACGAGAACGCTGATTAGTCAGAACGCTTAGTCTCAGTGCGGTATATTTTGAAAATCGCTCTGGTTTATAAACTCAGCGGTTTATCGCCCGATCGCGTGGCTTATCGCCCGACCGCGTGGCTTTTCCGTTTTTAATGTAAACTACCCCATAGAAAACCACGTGTTCTATATTTTTAACTGCGCGATATTCCGTTAACTGGGTAAATGTGTAAATGGGCCTTTAAATATTGAATGCATTCGTCTTTGGCATAGACTACCAACAGAAGTGCATAAATAGCCGCTTATGAGAAGATGAGATCTAGTCCCATTGAACAATGCCACAAATGTATCCTGTTGTATTCAGTGACCACAGACTCTGAGGCAGTTTGGCCTCGAGACTTTTTGGCCTGATGGATCTTGCTGCACCAGGCAGGCTTGTCACTTTGACAAATGTTGCAGGGTTTCTAGCCAAAATACCCTAGAGGATTAGGGTTAAGGTGAAGATAGGAGGTCTAAACTTCATGGCTCTGCTAACCACATAATTCTGTGCTGATCACTCTTTCCCGCTAACCTTGCTAGTAGAAAAAGCTGCGCAAACCCTGTAAGCACAGAATCCTTATTAACGCGATGTGTTAACCAGTGAAATATACGCTGTCTTGCTGGAAATAGTTTCAACCAAAAGAAAGCAGTCGTTGAATCCAGTCAAGAGACTCAAATGAGGAGTCAGGTTGGCATAACAGTTTGTTTCTTGCTTTCCATTGCTATGGCCTGGGTTCGAATCCTGCCTGGGCCAAAACATCCCAAACTTCCCAGGATATTCTTGTGGGGTTTTCCTCCCGCCTTCTAAAACTGTAATTTCTTCTCATTGCTTTCTCTCTGTGTGTTTCTTCAGGTTTTCAAGCTATAGTGCTTGGGGCGCTTTTGAGGAATCCTTGGTTTCATTACCAGCAATAATTAATACCAAAAAAACCCAAATGTGCATGTGTTTTCACACACAGATATTCTAACAGGTCCTACTTAACAATTCTATTAACTTTGTAATGTTTGCATCAAAGTGAATAAAATATGACTGATTTGTCTACTGCGCTGACTTCTGTATTCAACGCGGCTCTTGTTTTCACCCTTGGTTACCAGGGAGAAGGGCACCACGCATTGATTACCTTACAAAAGGGCGTGGCTGATCATTTCTCGGAGGATGCTCGGGCAAGGAGAGGTTCGTTGCAGGCCGATCCAGCGGAGAAACTTACCCATGCTAAGGTAGGCATTTGAAGATTGGCTTTTACTATTCAGTGACGTAGCTTTACAAAGTTTGTAATAATGGGCCTGTAATGTAAATTTAGAAGCGTGATTTTCTTCAAAATTTAAATAACAGCTGCCATTTTCAAGGTTTCTAAGGATGCTAAAGTGGCTTGGCGTGATCTTTGGCCACATGGAAATTGGTTTATGGCTTCTGACTAGCGCCTTCTGAACAAAAATATTGACAAATTTGGTGAACCGCCAAAACACTGGGCTGGATAGCTCAGTTGGTAGAGCACCGAAACGGTCATCCAGAGGTCGCAGGTCCAAACCCTGCTATAGTCAACTTTTTTGTTCAATTTTAGTAAATTTGTTTAACGTTATTAGAAAATGCACCAAGGAAGTTTCTCTTGGGGTTTATTTGAAATGAAATTAGTAACTTCATAGATGGAGCCTGTACAAATATATCCCGCCGGATGTTCACACAAAGACGCTATGGTTTTTGTACAAAACAAAAATAAGATGGGTGGCCTGTCCCCAAACACTGGGCCCCGATTGAACACGGAGCCCGTTACCAAATCTCTTCTTTGTTTTGCTCCAGGCACTTCTTCTCGTGGGTCGGTTCATGGAAGACACGGCCAAGTTTGAAAGTAACTCTGTCATGAAACAGTACAAGGAAGTACTGGAGGTGTAACCAGAATGGGAGGACGGACATTTCTATCTAGCCAAGTACTATGATAGACTCATGCAGAGCTTATCAGAACGACCAGAGAAATCTGGGTGAGTGGGCGGAACTAGAGAGGAGTAGGAGGGAGGTGTCAAGGAACGTAAAGACCCAAATTAAGTTGGTTATTGGAATACCCTTTTTGTGATGACTAGCACAGTACTTTCAAAACCCAATACAAACATTTGAAATGATTATCGTTCTCTTGGAACTTGAACCCAATCTCATTTTAAACCAAGTTAGTGAATAATCGTCAACACCTTGTACAGATGCTTATATCCCTTTTACTGCAAGTGAGGCATCTAGATCTTTTGCTATCGTAACCTACTTTACAGGGCGGCCCCTAAACAAACACAGACAGGCATGTTTCCTCTGTCCTGAGGCCGAATTAGTATAGTCTTTCTGGAAGAAAAATGATACCAAATATCAGGATATCTTGGTATCACTTTTCTCTTAGAAGGGTTCTTCATCCATTGGTAAAGGTAGTTTTGGCCTCGGTGGTTTTGGTGTGCTCGTCCAGTTTTACGGTCCACCCTGTATAACCGGTGAACTTCACACCAACGATTAGATATTCATGCCCATGTATGTTTTTTACTGGGATCCTGTAGTGAGTTCATCTTGTTTGTGGTGCGTCATTTTGGCCATTCCTTGCTGTATGGCAATCAATACATCTACCAGTCTATGCCTCGCCTGCTCACTCTCTGGTTAGACTACGGATCTCACGTCTCAGAGCTGGAGAAAGGCAAGAAAACAGAGAAGATGGCGGCGAGCAAGATCATCCTGACTAGACTTAATAAGGTCAGACAGTTGCTACGGCTTGCAATTTATACACCCCTGACTATGACAGCCAAGGAAGCCGCTTCCCATGGACACTCAGTCATAGCCATTAAACTTGGGCACGGCTTACGATAGATTTTCGTGTCACCTAAACAAAGTATCTCGGCGTGACCGTATCTCTGCGTGACCGTATCTCTGCGTGACCGTATCTCTGCGTGTCCGTAGCTCGGCGTGTTCGTAGCTTGGCGTGTCCGTATCTCTGCGTGACCGTATTTCTGCGTGACCGTATCTCTGCGTGACCGTATCTCTGCGTGACCGTATCTCTGCGTGACCTTATCTCTGCGTGACTGTATCTCTGCGTGACCTTATCTCTACGTGTCCGTATCTCGGCGTGTCTGTAGCTCGGCGTGTCCGTAGCTCGGCGTGTCCGTATCTATGCGTGTCTGTAGCTCGGCGTGTCCGTATCTATGCGTGTCCGTATCTATGCGTGACCGTATCTCTGCGTGACCGTATCTCTGCGTGACCGTATCTCTGCGTGACCTTATCTCTGCGTGACCGTATCTCTGCGTGACCGTATCTCGGCGTGACCTTATCTCGGCGTGTCCGTAGCTCGGCGTGTCCGTAGCTCGGCGTGACCGTAGCTCGGCGCGTCCGTAGCTCGGCGCGTCCGTAGCTCGGCGCGACCGTTGGGTCGGCGTGACCGTTGGGTCGGCGTGACCGTTGGGTCCCTGTTTACAAATGCACACAATTTAAATACCTACAGGCATCGACCGCGAATAAAGTTGGCACTCGTTTGTTATGAGAAACTGATGAGTTTACTTTGACCTTTAGATCCTTGCTGAGCTGACGTTGAAGCTAGCTCCTTATCAGTTCCTGACAGCGTTTTCTCAGCTCATCTCTCGCATCTGTCACGCTCAAGAGGAAGTCTTTCTTCAATTGCAGGTAAGATGGCAACCACCTTGCTGCGTTGAATGGACCTGCTGGTCTTGTATCCATGTTTTAAAGTTGAACAACGAAATTGACTAGCGCTAGATAATGGCAGTTGCTTGAATTATGATGAATAAGTAGATTTGGGGGGTTGTATTTTATAGTAAATATCGTTTAACTGACCTGTCCGAAGTTTTACAATCATGGATGCCGAGAAAAACACGAAAAACAGCGACGTTTGTTTTCAACCGGCGTCGAGCAGTTATTCTTAAGTTATCTTCTTTTTTTTTGCGATCGCCGTCCGTCAATCCCGAATTTTTCTTTATAAAATTATAATTCTCGGATAATTACAGGATATCTAGCGCAATCAATTTGCTGAATGCCTAGAATCATTATTTACTTTAAAAAAAGTAAGATATTTCTTAATAATTCGGTAGTAAATATTGTTGATATCTGCAAATGGTGTATACTACCTTTAACAAAGATGATGACCAAATAGGGAGCTGCCAACACAGGGCTTGATAGCTCAGATGGTAAAACGCACCGGAACGTTCAATAATATTTGTAATATAATATACCTAGAGTCACTTTTCGTGTATAGATTGTTTGAAAATGTATTTTCCCTTCTCTGATTGTAGTTCTTAAGTTGATACACTGATGATTAAAGGAGACTTGGGTTTAAGCTCTGTGATTGCATTAACCTTAGTAAGTTTACTGCAACCTTACAGCTACAAACCAGGGACGGCCACATTGTTTCATTTTTATTAATTTTTTTCAGGAGATTATCGCTCGTGTTCTTGTGGCCTTTCCACAGCAGGCTGTCTGGATGTCCATGGCTGTTTCCAAGGTAACCAATCTTTGTTTTCTACAACTAATATAGTTGGGCTGTGTTGCTAATAAATGACATTTGTTTTCATCATTTGCAAATAGAATATATATGACCTGCTCCAACGAAACCCAGACAAAGTTAATAATTTTTTTTTTAGATTTTTTTTTTTTTTTTAATTTTTTAGGTTCTTAGCTTTAAAATGATGTATCATTTACATATGTACTCTTACCCTATCTCCCCTACATTGTAATGAAACACATTGTGCAACTTGTCCGGGTTTCGTTGGAACAGGTCATATATGTCAGTTTGGTGCAACTGAATGTCATTAAGTTTTAGCAATTTAGACCATAATTTCTCCTCTTTCCCACTAGTCATCCTATCCAGTCCGAACCAAGCGTTGCAGCGAGATCTTCACCCGGGCAAAATATCTGCAGAAGAACCTGAACAAATTTATTCAGGTGAGAACTTTCTTCCTCGGCTTCTCAGCTGCAAGTAAGGATGATTATCCGTCCTATATTATTAATCATTGTTTTTATTCGTAGCAACTTGTGGGGTAAATACAGAATGAATCTGTTGGTGTATTTATTTTTCAACAGGATGCAACAAAGCTGACAGATCGATTGCTAGAGTTATGCAACAAGCAGGTTGAGCATACGTGTAACACACTCAGCATCAATAAAGACTTCAGATCACTCAAGAGACTGGTAGATGACAGGTATGTAATACACTCCTATCACTCTTAATTGTCATGCCAGTAATAGTTCCTAGAATACTTCCAACAGTGAGATGCCTGGTACAGAGGCGGTACTCAACCAATTTGTTCTTTCTTTTTTCTTTCCAATAGCCTTGACAATTTGTCTGATTCTTTTCCCCTCTCCTCAGTAATTTCAGTAATATCATCGTCCCTCTGCAGTCAGCCATGACCATCACTCTTCCAAGCAGCCAGGGGGCACATCGTGATCACAACCCCTTCCCTATGACACAGATATTCATCAACAGCTTTGACGATGTGGTAAGCATCTCTATTTATCCAGACAATTTCTCTAGCAAGGCTAAATCTGGTGTTTTTTTGGGGGGTGTCTTGTTGATGAAGAAGCCAAGAGTTGGCAATGTGTAGGCACTGGAAGCTGAATGATATCTTGAAATATAAAGCCTCTCTCAGATGAACCTTGCAACAACACAGATCAGTCAGTGACTGACTTTTAAAACGATTGGTTTCAGTCTGTATTCAAAAAGTCAACAATCGCAAGAGTAGAGGAATGTCAACTTATGCGCCGCGATGTGTTTGTTCCCGACAGACGGCTAACAATCGCAGTCAACCCTTGTGAAGTTACTACATCGTGCACGTTTCCCGATCATCTTATTTCAGTGTGTAGCCGATGTGTGTGTTCCCGACAGACGGCTAACAATCGCAGTCAGCCCATGTGAAGTTACTACGTCGAGCACGTTTCCAGATCATCTTATTTCAGTGTGTAGCCAAAGTGGATCTTGAGAAATTCACAGTTCTGCTCAACAAGCCTAACCCCAAGAAACCCAGTAAACCAATTCAGTGGTACATGTTTTTCTAATTTGAACAGGTGGAGGTTCTTCCATCTCTGCAAAAACCCAAGAAGATTGGAATCCAGGGCTCTGACGGCAAGCTGTATGTCATGATGTGCAAACCAAAGGTAGGTCACAGAGGAACAGAAATAGAGCAAGGGTGCTAGTACATGGCACAATTTCCTGCAAAGGAAACATGAAACCTTTGTCGATTCCATGGAGACCTAAAATAGACAGAACTTTGGAGCATTGTATGAATTGTCTGCCTCTTTCACCTTGGTACTTTAGAATTTGCCATTTAAGGCGGCTTACCGAAATTGACTAGCCGTGATTCTGCAGTCCGTATGCGTTCTGGCCGATAAGTCTGCAGTTGCTAAGGGAGGCGGGAATCTGCAGACTGGACGGGTGTGTGCGTTCAAGCGCTGCGAGTTTAATGAGCTCCACCAGCCATGCGCTATTGTCATCTCAACAATGATATAATGAATAAACATGAGTCACTAGAGACCTCATGAATCCGGACGGCCGGTACGCGGAAAGACGTGCTATTTAAAAAATAGCACTTGAATTAGAATACGGTCGTTTTCCCAGCTATACTTCTGGATCGCAAAAGAATGTTCCGGCTGCTTTAGGCTAGACCAATTTTAGAAAATCAAGTATTAAAAAAAGGTTTAGGATTCCTACCTACATATAGAGTGTTGGACATACTAACATTTAAAACAATTACTTTTCATAATCTATGCTCTTCTAATTTTGAAAATACGATGTTAAAAAAACCAACATCACTTTTCCTAGTTCGGGATCGTTCTAATACCAGTTCCAGATCGGGTCAAAACTGTTTCGTAAATAACGAAATATAATTGGGCGAAAATAAATTTCAGTTAGAACCAACTTGAATGAAGCAGATTTTTCGAAACTGGTATTAAATAATTTATATAAATACAGTTCATTTAAAATATTTACAATAAGTTTAGTTTTCGTTTAACGTTAGATAGAGCATGCCTGCATGGCCGGCGCGGCAAAACGAAAACTGCCACGTCACATAAATCGCTTACGCACGTGTAGTTGGTATACAATATAAAAGGTATACAGCCCTGATACTTCACGACGGCAACGACGGCAATTGCTGTCGATGCCCCTACCGATTGCCGCAATGCCCTTTAAAAATCCCACTTTCCACGGCAATTGTTGCCGTGCCCTTTTTTGTTATTGCCGCCGTGCCCTTTCTCCTGAAAAAAAATATATTAAACGATATTCTGCATGCGACTTAAATCTAATAAAATGGCACAGAAAATGAGCTGAAATATAGAGACTGTCAAAACTTGCGACGTCTGTGTGATCTATCTGCAGATCCCAGAAACAAAATTTACGCAACGAACAACTTTCTCATACACACATGCACATATTCGGTCGCAGTTAACACTGGCCCAGACGCGCAGTAGGATGTGAAAATATTATACCGAATGCAGCGCGGTTCCCTGCAATTATGTATACTAATACTGCACGTGAACCAGCGACGCGGTCATTGATATTATTTTCCCACTGCGTGTCCGGTCGATCGAGTGTAGTGTAGAATGGCACGACTGTGGCCACGTGCAGTACAGTGCGCGCGGCGGTAGGCCTACTATTAATTAATACGCACGGCAGGCCTATAACTTGACGTGTGTCGGAAGAATAATCCTCCATCTAAGACAGACATCGAGTAAACAGAACGGCCACAAAAGACAACTTTAGCAACAAAATAAGATGAACTGAAAAACACTTTAGACTTTAGAATTATAGACATTTATTTTTTTGATTTTATATAAATGTAGGTTTTTAAATTGGGCCTGTGCCTGCCCTACTCTAAAATATTCTAATAATTATAACTTGTGCAGACCCACTGACAGTCTCTTATTACTAGTTTCCTTATTAGAGTGGTGTGTATTTATTGTGTAAGATTGTATTATTTATGAAATATGTGTTTTTTTCAAAAATTGCCTTGCCTTGAAAGTCCACCCCCCCCCCCGCCCAAGGGACTAAACAAAAAAATTACCAAAAGCAAAAGTCATTTAACAATTTAACACTGGTTTCCTTGACAACAATGTTCCTATGCAACCATCCTTGTTTTGGCCTTTATTAGCGTCTTCAGGCCGATAATCTCATTGGTGCTAGAATTCCGTCTCCATGACAATCTGCTGTCTAGCGCTTAGTTCCCACGGTCAATACTTGGCGATGGGCCAAGAAGTTTAAGTTGTGGACGGCTGTTTACTGTGCAAGTAGTAGACCTAAATGTGTTCGTCAATGTTCCTACATGGAGGTCTGCAAGCGCCGTCATCCCCGACGATTTAAGCTGCTTGTTTAAGTATTTAAAAAAATAACATTTAATTGAATTGATATAAATCTCCCTAGGATTTTCTAATAGTTTACCTGTCCCAAAATTAATTTGCTTTAATTTATCAACTTGGAGAAGAAACTTCTGTACTGGAAGTTGTGCCACACAAACATTGTCCGTTAAAATTACTTGTGTGTCCCATATCTGCATTTTCAGAGTGCATACATAAACGGTCGTCGTGTTCCCCGTAGCTAGCTACATGTAGCAACTTGAATTATTGCGTGCCAGCGGGAATTTCCCGAGGCCGTTTTCCAAACCCCAACTTCGTCTCCACTGAGGCTTCGTTCCTGTAGTTTGGCAATAATGATGGAGCCCGCATAGGGCCTATGCTGGGGTTTGGAAAACGGCCCGCGTGCTTTTAGTTCCGAGTTGTGCATGCGTGCGATCGCGAAGAAGATCGCTGGAAAGTTCGAATCGTGTAAATAGGCTGTTTCGTGTATAATATCGCGTAAAGTGTTTTCCTTTCGTTTAGCAGTTTAAAACATAAAGATGGATAGAATATGCAAGATAAAGGTATCGGAGGAAATAAGAGATTCTAATCTTTGTTTAAATGATGCAAACTTTAAGAAACTTTGTGATTAATTTTGCAGTGTCTGTTCGTTTAAAACAGAAAAAGGCCATGTATCAATTAGTCCCTTCGTGAAAACGAAAAACTCGATAGGGATACATTTTTCTTAATCCCCTAAAATAATCCCCCCTAAAAATAAGAAATAATATCTCTTAACAATTTAAAACCAATGCCCTCTATTCGTGTTCGTGACATACATGCATGTTCTTTTAATGTCGCCAATAACCAGTTTGGTATGCTATTTGGTCAACTATTCTGTATTTTGTTCCCTAATATTTATAATAGTGAACCGGGCCCTCCAAATAACGAACACGATCGTTAACTTATAAATAATACTTGTACTTGGACCGTTTACAAAATCCCTGGCTTCGGCTCTGTATCAGGCTAAAGCCTATTGCTAAACTGCAGAACGAAGACAAAGCTGTTCATGATCGTGATCCGGGGCCAGTATGCCAACCATTAAAATAGTTGCGGTTTTGCAAGTCGGTATTATGCAGACTGACCGGCCATCGTCGTAACTATTCATATTTAAATTAGCTCCCTAGCGCTCCAGCTGGCCCGGCGGGTCTGCAGAAGATCGGGTATATTCACGTTGTTTGTTATTTAAATGAAGCGTTCTGGCCCGTGCTAGGACGGGTAACTAAGGGCTCTTTTGTTTAAAAAGTCTGCAGGAGTCTGCAGAAAGAACGCAGCCGGCACGGCTAGTCAATTTCGGTAAGCCGCCTAAGTGATTAGAATTGACTTCAAGGGATTTTGTATTTGTTGGGTTGGTAGTTTGCTATTCATAATCACTCTTAGAGGACGGCTGCATTAACCAGTTCCCTTCGGATAACGTGTATACAGGCACAATTTTTGGAGATTTTAAACGGCTGCCGAATAAACCCATCACGAGCAAGGCCCGAAAACAATCATTTACTCTCCACAGATGACGCGTTAACCCATCAGGCACAGCAGTTTATTTCCTTGTATACACGCTGCAAATGTTTCCTTGGTTGTTGCGGTTGACGAGTATTTACCCCAAAAGTTACCCGCTAGCACTGACAGGTATACACTACTGACATGTAGGGCATACACAGCGGTGGACGTGAATATACGTCAACGTTGCTAAGCATGCTTTGTTGACAAGGTGGACGTGTATATAGGCAATATCGTGGTATCACGCTTCACTGATTGGCCTATTCAACACCCTAGTGTATTGTCTCCATTGAATTCATACAGCCGAGGATTATCAGCTGCGTCCAGTAATTCCTTGACATTCAAATTTCCCAACTTTTGTTTCTTAGTCTTCTTTGAAATTCTTCAGCTGGGCTTGCAAATATTTGTATATATTACCGCGTACAATGGTCCCGGCCCTGTGTGTAGTTCTCTGGCTGACGTATACACACGCGTCAGATTGACGGTAGCAGTTGACGTAGTATCACGCCCTGACTGCAGAGGGAACAAAAAGTGCCCCAGGCAACAGAATGTCAGAAAAAACATGTAAATAACAGTGCTAATAAACTAAGTGCTGGTATTCTGTAGTAATTGCATTATTGCTTTATTCAATGACAGATTTTCAACTGTGCCCTGCACGCCTGCATTAATTTCAAGAGTGGGCGCTTGAGATTATTCAATATTCAATTTTAGATAAACCTCGGATTCACTCCAACTTGTCTTTATCTTAGGACGATCTGAGACAGGATAACCGTTTGATGGAGTTTAACGGAATCGTCAACAAATGCCTAAGGAAGGACGCAGAGTCGCGACGTGGCCAGCTTCACATCCGGACTTACGTAAGATTGGTCTTTTTAAAGCTATTTGATTGCTTTCTCTCATAGTTGGAAATTATCCATATATTTTCTGCTGTATAAAACAAACAAGAATATGTAACATGTATCACATTGAAGATGATATTTTTGTAGAATGTAAACAGATATCGGGGAAGTGAGGTTGGCGCAGCAGTTCTTTTCTCACCTTCCATCGCTGTGACCCAGGTTCGAATCCCACCCGGGCCAATATGTGGATTGGGTTTTCAGTCTCTACTTGACTCTGGTGGGTTTTCCTTTGAATGTTCTTCTGGGGTTTTCCTGCCACCAACTGCAATTTCTTCACATTTTTGTCTTGTTTCTGGGCCCTATGGGAGAACAGTGGGTATCCATTGAATGGGCTACCCAGTGTAAATAAATAATTGTTCCGCTGTAAAGTTTTGTTTGAGCTATTTTAACCAGTTCGCGCCGGGATTATTTTAACAACGCCGAGCCGACGGGCGGGATTATTTTTAACGAAACTCGATCTGAAGCGTGTTCAGGCTGATAGTTCCGGGAAGCACACCCACGCATTCCCGGCCTTGCGCGCTGCTGACATACATTTCCGAACTTGAACTTGGCGTGTTTATGCGTCATCCATTTTGAATTTTTGAATTTGTTTGCGTTTATATACGTCATCTGGCGCGAACTGGTAAAAGTAAAAGTAAAAATGATTCCAACAAAAGTCAAACTAATTGCACCTTTCGACAGAAGGTGAAGAAGGCTTTCATTTGTTTGCATCAACTGATGTTCTTAATAGCGTACCACACTCCATTAAATAGTTTGACAGAAAGGTGATGCCATTGTGTCTTTGATGATACAACATGGCATTTGGCACACAGTCAGAGTATGTCATGAGAAAGATTTTTGGCTATAGGGCCATCGCAGATTTGTCTTTTGAAGAAATGTATGTAGAACAATAAGCAATTGCAGCCATTTTTTATTTTTAGAAAATTGCTTGTTATTTCAATCTATTTTTTTTTCAAAGTTAAAATATCTTGTGTGCAAAAATGTCAAGCTTGTATCAATAAAGACACAATTTCCCCCAAATATTTCCCCCTATCTGCCCCACTATAATGTATTAAAAGGTTTACAAATCATACAGCGTATCGTTTGAGATGACATGGTTTTTGTTGGTCTCATTTGTAGGCCGTCATCCCCTTGAATGAGGAGTGTGGCTTGATTGAATGGGTTCCTAACACTGCCGGCCTCAGGCACATACTGCACAAAATTTACAGGTCAGTTTGAATCCATCAACACTATTAATACTTTCTGCGATTTTCCGGGTTTTTTTGGTCCCCTAAATTCTTAAGTGAATAATAGTATACAAATATTGAATGCTTTGAGTGGTGCAGTAAAAGTTGGAAAATGGAATGGTCCATGAATCACCAAGGGGGGCTAGTTTTACATCACGAGATAAAGCATTCAAAATTTGTTATATAACACCTCACCCACAGATTCTGCTTGGTGTTAATATCTTAAAATTATCTAAATCTAAATACAGTTAAAGTGAACTTTGATTTAAATGCAAAATTGGTGGAAAATGTCTTTTCTCTTTTCTAAATTACCCCTTTACGTAATGTTTGAATCCAGCTTTGTAGCACTGGCTCTTTGGAACAATAAGCGCAACGCTCAACACACACATCAGCATACATTTGCAACACAAATACAGCGCCATGGGTATAGTACTTTGGTTGCTAAAGGTATAGTACTTTTGGCCGTGCAAAAAAGATTGAAAATACCATGTGACTAGCTCTCGGCCAATCAAGACACAGAAACTGTGGTTGAGGTGTTATAATATTACCTGCACCTAGTTAGTTTTCATATTAAACAGATAGCTAAGTTGATAGAGCACCAGAACAGGAGGTCGCTGGTTCAAGCCCCGCTCCAGTCAATTTCGTTGTTTAATTTTCAAAATAGTATTAATAATTTGACTTTGGAAATTCATGTAAATCTTTAGAATTATTGCAATTGTTTTTTCCCCTCTTGGCTCTTTGTTGATATTGTAGGATTATTAATAATTTTGAGAATTGAATCCTCACTTTAGTATTTAAGGCTTTTCTGGGGAAATTGAATTAAGTAATCATTCCAATTTGGAACTGAGGTAAATATTAATTAAAAATCAGTTTTAATATTCTAGTTTGAGTCTACCAAACATTACTTATAAACAAACATAACGGAAACACACAAACACAGTCAAGTATTGGGGGTTTGTTTAGTTAGAGAAATAAGTAAAACAACTTAAATAAATAAATAAAAACTTTTGCTTTTTGCAGGGAGAAGGGCATGTATATTACTGGCCGAGAGTTGAAGAATTTGGCCCCACCGCGTGGAGCGCCGCTGGAGTAAGTAACTATTTGGCCCAGACTGATAATTTTGCAGATGTCAATTTGTGTACAATAATTATAAACTTGTAGTTAATTTCTGTGTTTTGTTTACCTGTTGGAATCAGAATATATCATTCTCATTCAATTAGAATATACATGTATCTGAAGACTAATCTGACATTCATTTATACATTAATTTTCAGAAGGTTTCTGATGACATGTAAGATTCCGCCAAAGTACCTATTTAGTTTTCACACGAATCTTGATAAACCTGTCGGGAGATTATAATGAAGAACGCTAAGACAAAAATGAACTCGGTGAGAATCGAACCGTGGTCACAGGGAGGAAGGGAGGGAGGGATGTATTGGTTCCACTTTATCAACCTGATTCCCTGTAGGCTTGGGTTGGTATCGAACCGTGGTCACAGGGAGGGAGAGATGGAGGGATGTATTGGTTCCACTTTATCAACCTGATTCTCTGTAGGCTTAGGTTGGAATCGAACCGTGGTCACAGGGAGGGAGAGATGGAGGGATGTATTGGTTCCACTTTATCAACCTGATTCTCTGTAGGCTTAGGTTGGAATCGAACCGTGGTCACAGGGAGGGAGGGATGGAGGGATGTATTGGTTTCACTACCTGATTCCCTGTAGGCTTTGGTTGGAATCGAACCTGGACCATGGGAAGGTGAGGGAAAGACAATCCACTGTATTAACCAGGTGCAACCTTTATTAATAATCTTAATCGTGATATTCTCATCATTCTTCACAGGCAGATGGTGAGTCTGTTCAGGACCAAGTTGCTTCCCAAGTTCCCGCCCGTTTTTGGAGAATGGTTCCTTAAGACGTTCCCTGACCCTACCTCATGGTGAGTGAATCTTGACGTCTCTCAGTATGGGCCTAGCTTAGTTCATATCAGGGGCAGGTGCCTGACAAGATGTGGGTAGAATCTTTTACTTTGTCTGGAAGAAGCTCTGCATTTGTTCCAGAAATGTTCCGGAGAAATTGTCATCAGCAACTGCTTGACTCGTCAATACTGATAACTTCATTGCGGGATTTCAGGGAAGTTGCTCAGAATCCTGCAAATTCATTATACCCGATACAATGTCTGCAACCTGTCCGGAGGTCGGCCCAGATATGGATTAAGACGTCCCCTTACACTAACCAACTTGATATATTTGCCGACCTGACTAGATGCCGGATAGGCCACTCAACATTAACACACTCTTTCCTTCTCAAAGCAGACCCACAACCACAGTGTATCTCATGTAATAGTCCTCTGACCATGAATCACCTTATCGTAGAATGTGTTGAAATGGCTGAAATCAGACAACGATACTTCTTTGCTGCTACGCTAAAAGATACTTTCAATATGCCTCCAAATACCATTATTGCATTCCTTAAATCATCAAAACTTTACCACATTTTGTAAATCGCCCACTTGCATATTTTTTTTTTTTTTTCATATAACAAATATTTTTTCTGGTTTGGGGCTCCTCCCAGGGTTTGCTCACCCCGGTGAGACGAGATGTTATTCTGCCCATGGGATGAGTTTTCCAAATCATATACAAATATAATTTCCACACTTTCTTTACCGTATAAAGTTGTCTTTCTTTGGTCTGAGACTCATCTCAGGGTTTGCTCACCCTGGTGAGACAAGATTTTGCTCTGCCCTTGAGGTGGGTCTCACAAAATAAATCCAGACTTTATTCATACACTTCCTATACATTTTATTGACACAATTAATATATTATAATTAACTGGACAGTTAAACAGGAGGCCCTACTAGTCGTGGGGGACTGGTCGTGGGGGGTTGACCAGATGCTCGGAGCCATTGTCCCCTCATCACCCGGAGGTATGTGGACCTGTGAAAATACCGGCGGGGCCCGGACCCTTAAACTGCAAGGGAAACGGCCGGCCTTGCGGGACAAATTTAGACAGGGTGCCGTGTGTCTGGGGAATCCTCCGTGGCCCGCCTTTCACGGGATTCTCCTAGAAAACTGCCTAGAATCAGTCTATCGTTATACTTCTATACAATGGTTTTTCATTCTTTTGAATCGTTCTCATTCTTTTCCTGTGTGATAATTGTTCCTTCTGACTCCAAGTTCTTATATTCTCCACAGTTCACTTGATTGTTTTTTTTTATTACTAACTATTGTCTTATATTTGTACACATTCCCGCCGTGAATATGGCCACTGATGCCGGTACGGCGTTAAACCCAAAACTCACTCACTATATTTGCCGAAATTGGCAAAAATTCATTATTATCTTTGCAAACCCATAAGTCTGCAAATTGGTATTTCTGTGGAGACATCTCTTTATTCTCGTTTACACAATTTTTGAACTGTCACAAATTCCCTTTTAAAATGCTCCTATTTAAGCCACGGCTAATTTCCTGGGTTAACGTTTGGACCAAATATACTCTATATTATACCCTAACCCAGACACTAACCCTATTTTTTGTGTAAAATCCATGAAATTATTTCGTGAATAATTGTCCCAAGGTCTCCACAGGGTACTGAATTTAAAAACATGTACTCTCTCTTTGCCTATAAACAACCCGATACATTAATACCAGTTCATAAACTGCCTATTGTGAGACAATAATCTAGTCCCTTTAAAACAATGCCACAGTTGTATCTTGCTGCATTCTGTGCTCGTAGTCTCTGAGGCAGTTTGGCCTTGAGATTGTTCACCTGATGGATCTTGCGTGTTGCTGCGCGCGTTTGGCAGGATTTTCACCCAACATACCATGTAGGGTTGGCAGGGTATCTGCGGGTCTTTAAAAAGTCTTTAAGGCCTTAACAAATGTAATTGAGTTCTCCAAGGTCTTAAAACATTTACAAAGTAAATGATGACTTTGTTATCAGCACGTTATAACGATCATACAGCGTGTGAAAAAAATTTATTAGCAATTGATAAGCAAAGCAATTATTTTCTGTAAAGCGGATTGCATGTGGCAGACATGTGTGATCCAATCCTGGGATCCAAAATACACCCGTACATCTAGCGTCAGTCTACTTACTTTGGGTCTTAAATTGTAGAGTAGCATTAAAACTGTCTTAAATAGTTTTAAATTTGACTTTGTGTCTTTCTATTGTTAAAAGTAAGATACACCATTGGTAATTGCTTGAGTTATCATAATGAGTGGATTTGGGGGATTGTATTTTATAGTAAATATCGTTTAACTGACCTGTTCAAAGTTTTAAAATCATGGATGCCGAGGAAAGCAAGAAAAGTGTTTTCGTTTTTAACCAGCGTAGGGCAGTGGTTCTTATGTTGTTCTTGGTTTTTTTTCGCGATCGCTATTCAGCAAAAATTTAATTTTTCGGAACAATTGTAGGATATCTAGCGGAATCCTGTGCTAGATGCCTACAATCATTATTAACTTTCAAATAAGTAAGATATTTCTTAATAAATTGGTAGTAACATTTGTTGATATCTGCAATTGGTGTATCCTACCTTTAAGGTACCTAAGCAGACTGGCGTACGCCCGGACCTCGGCTGTTATGTCCATGGTTGGCTATATACTGGGTCTGGGTGACAGACATGGTGAGAATATCCTCTACGACTCAACCACGGGGGATTGCGTTCATGTGGACTTTAACTGTCTCTTCAACAAGGTAGGAATGTCAACTTGGATAACACAGTTTGTATGTCATTCAGTCTTGCATCTCTACACGAGATTGCCAGTTGATCACAACTTTGGACACTGTGACATCATTGGACATCAATCAGTGCTGTGTTGTGTAAGCCGTGTACAATCCTGGGTGAGCTGAAATGGTTTGGGATTGGAATCATTTGCCTTTGAGCATTAAACTGGGGTCTAGCCGTGAAGACTGATCTTAGCCAAGCAAATTATTCCAATACCAACCCCAGCCATGCAGTTTCTAAAACATGCAGGATTTTACACAGCCTACATATAACCAGTGTCACAGACCATACCTCACTGCACATCATGACGATGCCTACACTGTTCCTGCCGCACCAGCACAGACCATACCTTACTGCACATCATAAAGAAGCCTACACTGTTCCTGCTGCACCAGCACAGACCATACCTCACTGCACATCATAAAGATGACTACACTGTGCCTGCTGCACCAGCATAGACCATACCTTACTGCACATCATGACGATGACTACACTGTTCATACTGCACCAGTACAGACCATACCACACTGCACATCATAAAGATGACTACACTGTTCCTGCTGCACCAGCATAGACCATACTTTACTGCACATCATAAAGATGCCTACACTGTTCCTGCTGCACCAGCACAGACCATACCTCACTGCACATCATGACGATGACTACACTGTTCCTGCTGCACCAGCACAGACCATACCTCACTGCACATCATAAAGATGACTACACTGTTCCTGCTGCACAAGCACAGACCATACCTCACTGCACATCATGACGATGCCTATACTGTTCCTGCTGCACCAGCACAGACCATACCTCACTGCACATCATGACGATGACTACACTGTTCCTGCTGCACCAGCACAGACCATACCTCACTGCACATCATTACGATGACTACACTGTTCCTGCTGCACCAGCACAGACCATACCTCACTGCACACCGTGAAGATGCCTACACTGTTCGTGCTGCACCAGTACAGACCATACCTCACTGCACATCATGACGATGCCTACACTATTCCCGCTGCACCAGCACAGACCATACCTCACTGCACATCATAAAGATGACTACACTGTTCCTGCTGCACCAGCATAGACCATACTTTACTGCACATCATAAAGATGCCTACACTGTTCCTGCTGCACCAGCATAGACCATACTTTACTGCACATCATAAAGATGACTACACTGTTCCTGCTGCACCAGCAGAGACCATACCTCACTGCACACCGTGAAGATGACTACACTGTTCCTGCTGCACCAGCACAGACCATACCTCACTGCACATCATTACGATGACTACACTGTTCCTGCTGCACCAGCACAGACCATACCTCACTGCACACCGTGAAGATGCCTACACTGTTCGTGCTGCACCAGTACAGACCATACCTCACTGCACATCATGACGATGCCTACACTATTCCTGCTGCACCAGCACAGACCATACCTCACTGCACATCATAAAGATGACTACACTGTTCCTGCTGCACCAGCATAGACCATACTTTACTGCACATCATAAAGATGCCTACACTGTTCCTGCTGCACAAGCATAGACCATACTTTACTGCACATCATAAAAATGACTACACTGTTCCTGCTGCACCAGCACAGACCATACCTCACTGCACATCATAAAGATGACTACACTGTTCCTGCTGCACAAGCACAGACCATACCTCACTGCATATCATGACGATGCCTATACTGTTCCTGCTGCACCAGCACAGACCATACCTCACTGCACATCATGACGATGACTACACTGTTCCTGCTGCACCAGCACAGACCATACCTCACTGCACACCGTGAAGATGCCTACACTGTTCCTGCTGCACCAGTACAGACCATACCTCACTGCACATCATGACGATGCCTACACTGTTCCTGCTGCACCAGCACAGACCATACCTCACTGCACATCATGAAGATGACTACACTGTTCCTGCTGCACCAGCACAGACCATACCTCACTGCACATCATGAAGATGACTACACTATTTCTGCTGCACCAGCACAGACCATACCTCACTGCACATCATGAAGATGACTACACTGTTCCTGCTGCACCAGCACAGACCATACTTTACTGCACATCATGACGATGCCTACACTGTTCCTGCTGCACCAGCACAGACCATACCTCACTGCACATCATGAAGATGACTACACTGTTCCTGCTGCACCAGTACAGACCATACCTCACTGCACATCATAAAGATGACTACACTGTTCCTGCTGCACCAGCATAGACCATACCTTACTGCACATCATGACGATGACTATACACTGTTCCTGCTGCACCAGCACAGACCATACCTTACTGCACATTATGACGATGCCTACACTGTTCCTGCTGCACTAGCACAGACCATACCTTACTGCACATTATGATGATGCCTACACTGTTCCTGCTGCACCAGCACATGTAATAGGAAACAATGTAGTGCATTGTGTTCCATGCGCCACTCGACTGGCACACGCACTACATTATTCTGTGGTCTACTCTCGCTCGTTGCTGATATTTTTCACATTGTTATTCCACCCAGGGTGAGACGTTCGATTATCCAGAGCGAGTTCCATTCCGTTTGACACACAACATGGAGAGTGCCATGGGACCCATAGGGAAAGAAGGGATCTTTAGACGAGCGTCAGAGGTCACCATGAAGGTCATGAGAGATCAGAGAGAACCACTCATGAGGTATGTACTATTTGATTGTCACTTAACCCCCTCTGCCCATTGATCCACCCTTGCCCTGCCCCTTGCCCTGCCCCTTGCCCTGCCCCTTGCCCTGCCTCTTGCTCTGCCTCTCGTAGTCCATGAGCCAGCTAAATTATCGGTACCATTTTGAGGGACAAATTCCAATATGATTTTTGCAATAGAAAGAAATATGAAATGTACAGCAAAATATGATAGACCTTCTAAAACGGTAGCTTATGACAAGTTTGTGAAAGATTTTTCACGTAAATGTTTAAGTTCTGACATCCTCTTACTTTTACGCAACATACGGCTGTTTGAGGAATCTGTCAAATGTTGCACAGTATAGTTTCATGTGTTGAAGAAACTAAACTAGCCAATAGTAAATAGCCGTAGTTCTACATGTGCCGTGTCCGTGACATTTTTACGTTGAGCAGATAATAAAGGTTGAGATGAAATACTACTGAAATGCAAATGAAATGAACTATGCTTCATGTATTTTCTGCATTTGTTACACAACAAATGCACACCTTCTGATAAACACGTGATTTGGTAATAAGTTGTTCCCTTGTACTTGTATACCTCCTCTGCTCCGTACAACAACCTGCCAAACCATCATCACTCTCAACTTTGGACAGTATACAGGCCCGTACCCCCCCCCCCCCCCCCCCCCCCCCCCTTCAAATTACCAAAAGGTCCACATTTGCCGGGGTAAGGCGCGGTCTCATTAAAGACCGACTGTGCGGCGCCCCGGGAAGTCTGGGGGATACCCAGGACCAAAGTTAACAAAAGACCCCTTGACAACCCGGTATAACCCCGTCTGGAACGGTCATTTACATATCAAAGAACATGAATATTCCCGTCTTTCCGCGGAGGCGCGGGGCTACTCTCAGCGCCCAGAAGGCTAATTTAAATATGAATGGTTCATCACGGGGCCGACAGTCCGCGAAATACCGGCCTGCCAAACCACAAGTATTTCGCGGCATTTGGGTCTATAATACTAGAAATGCCGAGACAATCAACGTACACGCCCGAGTTGAATAAAAACAACTTCTCAGTGAATTTACGTGTACATAATGAATGCACCACCAAATAAATTGTGCACGTACGTACCTTTACAAGTAATTAGTTCAAATTCGCTGATGATTTAAAGGCGGATTCATACATACATACAGCTGTCAATCATTGTCTGAATTTCTTGCCCCTATTGGAATATATTCGGAAAATACTCCCGAATAAGTCTCCCGTCATTTTACTTTATTCCTCTTGCACTATAAAGCGTTTATTATGTAAAATTATACCACGGAACCATTATAAATTAAAACATGTAACAAGCTCTCTCAATTTCCACGAAATAGATCGTTTTGTTAAATAAAAAAAAAACGGAAAATAAATCGTATTAAATTTCCCCCTTAAAACTGTTAGAAAAATGTTTAGGAGCTCAAAATATTAGGTGTTATGTTAAGGTTCCGTTTATTCTTTTTCTTTTCCTTTTTAAAAACAATGAAACCAGAAATAAATGTGTATAAACTTGGAATTTATTTTGCTAGCTTCGTAATTTAATGGTCGGGTGTATGTCGATTTTATTAGATATCAGAAAACCCAGAATAAATCGTATTATTATTTACCCCTGAAATCGGTTGGAGAAATTTTTGAAGTTCATTCACCGTCCACATATTTGCAAATGCACTTCATCCGAGAAATAAATATATCGAAAGTACCCCCCCCCCCCAGTCGCGTCAGGGAATAAAACAAATTTATCAAGAGAAAAAGAAATTTAACAGTGGTTTCCTTGACAACAATGTTGCTATGCAACCATCATTGTTTTGGGCGGCCCTAATATTTGGGCCTTTATTAGCATCTTCAGGCCGATAATCTCATTGGTGCTACAATTCCGTCTCCATGACAATTTGCTGTCTTGCACTTAATTCCCACGGTCATTTACTTGGCGATGGGCCAAGAAGTTTCCCGCGCAAAGCATCGGTTGGAGTTGTGGACGGCTGTTTGCTGTGCAAGTAGTAGACCTACCGGTAGTAACATAATTATATAATTGAGAGATAGCTTTCCTACATGTTACAGCATTGTCGCCATGTGTGTTTTTCTAATCATCCTAAAAATAACAATTATAAAATCAATATTTATTTCTAAAATTCCTGTAAACATTAATAAACAACGGATGTTCACAATGAATATATATTAGATAAGGCCTAACAGGGTATACTTTCGGATTGTGCAAATGTGGGGTAAGAATAAAGCAACCGTTGATTATCCGTCCAGAGGCCTGCTACAGTGTCGAAAAACACATACGATCTGCCCCCTACCATCAACATCGGGGAGAATTAATTTGCTTTTTTTTAGCAACTTGGGGAGGAAACTTCTGTTCTGGAAGCTGTGCCACACAAAAATTGTCTGTTAAAATTAGTTGTGCGCTTCCCCTATCTTCATTTTTAGAGTGCATACATAAACTGTCGTCGTGTTCCCCGAACTACATACATGTAGCAATATTACCGCTTGAAATATTGCGTGCCAGCGGGGATTTCCCGAGGCCGTTTTTCAAACCCCAACTTCGTCTCCACTGGGGCTTTGTTCATGTAGTTTGCCAATAGTGATGGAGCCCGTACTGGGCCTAGGCTGGGGATTGGAAAACGACCCGTGTGTTTTTAGTCCCGAGTTGTGCAATGCATGACAGGCGTGGATTGCGTGCGTGGATCCCAGTGAGTATTGAGCTCGCAGCCGGCCACGCACGCGTGCGGTAGCACCAACAATTTCCCCTGTAATCTTTCCAAAACAAGTCTCGGTAAACGTTACTAGATTTTCGTCATTGACTAACGAAGAATTTGAATGTTTTGTGCTGAATTAAGATGCAAAATCAACGAAGACCGTTATAGACACGGCAGTTAATATTTTTATGAGGTGTAGTAAAACAAATGGGCCTACAACATGGTTTATTTCTGTAGAATAGTGGGAATTACTGGTTTCTCGGTGTAGGTCAGCTCGAAACTATGTACCAGATCCCAGTTGCAAAAAGTACCCGCACAATTTATTACATTTATTTATTAAAGGCACGTTCTAAACCTGGCGTGCAGTCCGCGTGTATCCGTTCGTATGCATGAGGTCAGTAGTGGGATCATGTTTATTCATTTCACCATTGAAGCGATGACAATAGCCTCGCTCATTAAACTTCGCCGCGCTTGAGCGCACACCCCGTCCAGTTCGCGGATTCCCGTTCTCCTTGACAACGACGGACCGATCGGGAAGAACGGGGCAAGAACACACAGTCTTTAATGAGACCGCGCCTAAATAATGGTATTTTGATGTGGAAATAACTGTACTGGCACTCGAACAATTTTGGTCCCTTTTTTGGTTCCATCAGTACAAATTCGCCCCCCAAATTACCAAAAGGTCGACATTTTTCGGGGTAAATAATAGTATTTTGATGTAGAAATAACGTACTGGCACAAATTTGCACCCCCCCCCCCCCCATAAAAAAGTTTTTCGTACGGGTCTGGTATAGTGCAAAGACCTTTGTTTTCAGTTTACCACAGGGCCTCTGGTAATGTCCAAAAAAAACGTAGGAATCTGTGTGGTAATATCCTGTGGTGGACTGCCCTTGCTCTGCCCACCGCTCTGCCTGCACTGCTCTGCCCGATGCACTGCTCTGCCCGATGCACTGCTCTGCCTGATGCACAGCTCCACCCACTGCTCTGCCACTTGCTCCACCCGCTGCTCTGCCCCTTGCTCCACCCGCTGCTCTGCCACTTGCTCCACCCGCTGCTCTGCCACTTGCTTCACCCACTGCTCTGCCACTTGCTCCACCCACTGCCCTGCCACTTGCTCCACCCACTGCCCTGCCACTTGCTCCACCCACTGCTCCGCCACTTGCTCCACCTACTGCTCCGCCACTTGCTTCACCCACTGCCCTACCACTTGCTCCACCCACTGCCCTACCACTTGCTCCACCTACTGCCCTACCACTTGCTCCACCTACTGCTCTGCCACTTGCTCCACCCACTGCTCCGCCACTTGCTCCACCCACTGCTCTGCCACTTGCTCCACCCACTTGCTCTGCCACTTGCTCCACCCACTGCTCTGCCTCTTGCTTTGCCTCTTGCTCTGCCTTATAATAAGTCATCAGAATCACCACATCATGCAGTGAATTGTTTTCTAACCAAATTGACATATATTGACTGTCATCAGTGAGACAATTGAGACGTTTGCCATTGCCTGAAACCTGAAGATTTCAATAGGGGACGTCAGTGTAGCATGACTCCCAATATTTCTTGCCCTCATCTACTTTCTTAATTGTTCACTTTTCAGTGTTTTGAAGACGTTCATCTACGATCCACTGGTTGAATGGAGTAAGCCCGCCAAAGGAACGCGCACGTCACACCTGAGCGAGTCGGGAGAGATTAATAATGAGAAGGTAAAGAGGCGAATTTCATAAGATTTTCAAATAGAAATGCTTTGAAAACAAATCATTTATTAAATTTTACTATTGAAAAATTTCCGGGGTTAAGAAATGATATTATGACCACATTTACAAACACAGAAGTAACTTTATGATCGTTCAAACTGCAATCTCATTAGAAAAGTAACTATAATCAATCACAGATGACTTTATTCTAGAATATCCCGTCATGTTAATAAAATGAATCAACTAGAAAGTCAATAGTATTTCACATCATTTTGTGCTTAATGCATTTTCATATTCAGCATAAAAATTGATGCTGAGAATTCAGAAGTGATATTGGGGGTGGGGGGAATGAAAAATCTACAAAATACTAGTGTGTTTTTAGGTTAGTCAGTTGTCACTGAAATATTAAGCAATTTGCATGTAACCCCAAGTTTAATTTGAATAAGATCTGTTACACTGACTTGCTCACACATACAGCTTGGCACCGTTGAGCTTTAATTAACCACCTGTTGCTATATCACGTGATTCCTGGCAGGCCTTACGCTAGCAACCCTCAGCTCAGGAATGGCTTGGTGTCTTTGTGCCATTCTCACCCATTGTGAACAATGTATTGGTGCTGAACGTCTGTTATGTAAATATGCAAGAGCTTGCCCCGAATCATGTGATATGGCAACAGTGTCTTTGGTCTGGAGAATTTAAAGTGGTTTAAAATGGCTTATATTTGTGTTCGTTCCCTGTCAATCCCGTCTTATTCCAAGGCCCTGACTCACGTCAAAGACATCGAGCAACGCCTGCAGGGAATCTTGAAGAACAAGAACAAGACGCGAGGGCTGCCTCTATCCATCGAGGGTCACGTCCATTACCTGCTACAAGAAGCTACGTCGGAAGCCAACCTAGCACAGATGTACTTTGGTTGGGCTGCCTTCATGTGAAGAAATTCGCGGCTGTTTTATGCCATGTTACTCAATTTATTCATATATAAGTGGTGGCACTATATATAAGCCAAATCGTGACCGTGAAAATGGGTTAAACGTCTGGCTACGTGCTCACCTCAACCCCATCCCTCCCAAACCCCACGAGGATGAGAAACAATATATTCCTTATTTGGTAAAAAGCTTACATGGATGACAGATCGTACTGGTCACCCCTTGTTTATTATCTGGCTTGTCGTTCAGGTAATTGTAGGTAATTTGCAACGATCAGTTAATTAACTGAAAATTACCTACAATTTGTTTTTATATACATTGGTTTTCCTATAATCACAGCTTTAGCAACTGTTTCATTTTTTGAGCGACACTTTGTAGTTGGAAAAGTTATCAGTAAAGATACTAAAAAGCATGTTTTTTAAGAGCCAAAGGTTGCAAACTGATAGTCGTGGTTGCAAGACGTCCTAATCGCGGTATGCAGCGTTCGTAGACCCCGCCATGACCTTCAAATAGAACTACTTGGCTAACTAACGTAATCGTGTGTGTGTAATTGCAGGACGTAACATGGTCAAATTCCTGTTACTTCATGTAATTTCACACGCGCGTGCAACACAATTCTGCTTTTCGAGCGATTGTCGGTTAGCCAAGACGTCCTATTTGAAGGTCATGGCGTGGTCTACGTTAGAAGATGCCCGCATAGGCAGCCCGCGATTAGACTACAAACTGATGTGTAATTTTCCGAATTCTTTTATATATATTTTGTACCTTTATATAAGCATTCAGCCATTAAGCTGATTTTTTTTTTGTGATTGTTAATTAGTGTATACACAAGAAAATTTGAAAATAAAAAACTTTACATTAAACTGAATTATTGTGTGTATCTTCTTATTATTAAGTGTGATTGAGGTCTACAGTTAACTCTGTTTTTACAAACCTAATACTACTAGAGTTTGCACAAGTCCGGTATATTGGAAATGGTAAGGGTTTAGTGTTGCTTGTTTTTAATTGGCTAACATTAGACTTTTTGGAAAACATTTAAATTGTAAGGGGATAGCCTTTTTATTAAAATATGCAAGTTTTGGGGAAACATTTTATAAATAAGGGGTTAACTTCACATTTGTATTAAAATTAGATTTTTTTTAAATTTATTTTACAAAAATAATCAAATAATACAATTGACTGCATGTGATATCTAAAATCAATGAGAAATTTATTATTATCAGAAAAACACAAGATGAAACTAAATAAGGTTATTTCCCCCAGAGTTTATAACTAAAACATCCCATTTCTTTTTCTAGAAGTAATTTGCAATGTTCACATGTGGCGTCAGTGATGACAGCAAAACTAATTTCAATTGTTTCGTGTTATTTGTTTTTAAAAATATTTTAATATAATGCCATATTCCTCACATTTGAATACATTAACCACTCATATATATACATACATGGACAAATAAAGTCCAACCTGAAGTCTGGTGGCGAGACTGCTATCTCCTGGCACCAGACTACTCCAGATTGAAAATCTGCAAAAATAGACTTATACAAAAAAGTTCATTTGTTATTCACCTTTTTGTAAATTTAAATGCTTCAGATTTAACCGATGCCTCTTCTTTCGTAAGAGCAGCAGCTTAACGTGTTACTGCATACATTGGTTGTTACCACACAAAAAACGTCCCTCAATTCTTTTTACCTCGTTTCCCATCTTAAAAAGCAATACAACAAAATCTAAATGAATGTTCACAATAAAAAACAATTGATGTAATTGTCAGTTACAAACTTGTAATAATGCATGTTAATAAAAGGTACTTAATACTGTGACAAATCTACTGATAGATAGATGCGAGGGTGCATATCGATACTCCTGATGTCCCGATCACTCATGACAGCACCAAGATAACCAATTCCCTGCAGTATCCTCAATCCCAGTCCATAGCAGCTGGGATGCCATTATATGATTACCACACATTTGTTATGGGCTCATTAGTGAAGGGTTCTGGCAAAATGAGACAGAACTGGGCAGAGGTTAAAATGAGGGTTTTCGGATATTAAAAAAAGAGTATAAAATTCTCCTTACAATACTGTATGGTGGGTTTCGATCGGACATTCTGTGAACAAGTTATGGCTGTTTAAAGGTAGTCTACACCATTTGCGGATATCAAAAAAAAATACTTCCGAATTATTAGGTAATATACTATTTAAAAGTATATGATTGTGGGCATCCGGCAAAAGGATTGCGCTATTTCTCCTGAAATTGTTCTTAAAAATTGAATTTTATAAAAACAAATTGGCGATCGTGGAAAAAAAACAAGAACAACATAAGAACCACTGCCTGACGTCGGTTGAAAATGAAAGCCGTTTTTCTTGCTTTTCTCAGTATCCATGATTGTAAAACTTTTGACAGGTCAGTTAAACAATATTTACTATAAAATACAACCCCCCAAATCCACCCATTCATGATAATAATTGCCAATGGTGTATCCTACCTTTAAAGTTCACATTTATTAATTTGTCGCAAAAGTAAAATGTTGAGAAAAAGGACTTTGAAATTTTGAGTTTTGTACATGATATAAAGGAAAATGTCAATTGATTTCCCTATAAAAAACACTTTCATTCCACTATTTCCATACTACATGTATTTCTTAATCAAATATAGTTATTAGGCATAGCAAAGATTACAAATATCAATAAATCTGAAGAAAAATAAATCACCCATTATTTATTATTTTGCAGTTTTCTCCACTATGCCCTGTGCCCAGTTCCGCCTCACATAGCACATTGAGTTGCAAGTCTGGTGGTTTTTCCTTAGGGGAGAAAAACAATCCTCAAAACCACAAATGAACAAAAGAAACTTGATCGACGTGGGTTCAGGCTGATTGTATATAGAAGCACACCCACGCATTTCAGGCCTTGCTCGCGGCATGTTTATGCGTCATCCGTTTTGAATCTCAGAAAAAACTTTGCGTGTATATGCATATATATACGTCCTCCGGTGCGAACTGGTTAAAAACCTTCTTTTAGGAGAGACGAAAAAGAAAGAAAAAGTAAATAATATTTTTTTACAAAAAAATAAGCAATCCCAAACTATTTGGGATTTAAACTCATGACCTATGACCTACATATAATGATCGCAATGTGCTAACCACTACACTACTGCAGTACTCACAAGCCAGTGGTGTTATAATAAGGGAATAAATGTGTGTTTGAGAGGTTTTAATCACTCTTGGAGTCTGGGTGCTGATAATTACCCGAGCCGAAGGAGAGGTTAATTATCAGCACCCAGACTCCAAGCGGTATTAAACAGAGTGATTAATACCGATCGAACACACATTTATTCCCATTCATAAATACCTTTTTTTTTTAATTCAGCCAAAAAAGCCCCCAAAAAGCCCCGAAAATCCCGGAAAATTGTCGCAAGTAAATTTCAGTGTTTCGCCATTCTGTGTGTCAAATGACATATTTCCGCCTTTGTCGCTCTACACAATACATGCAATAAAGCATATTTACTATGAACCAGACTATTACTGGTTTAATACCGGCCACATGACAGGCTCTCGACCAATAGGAATGCCTAAACTGTCCCAGGTATTTATGAATAAATGTTTATATTCACCGCGGCTTGAAATCACACAGTCTATGGTAACGGCTGAAGCCACTTCCAATAGACCTGTGTGCAATTTTAAGCCATGGCCATGTAATTTTGACTACATTTTGTGTACTACTGTCGTTCTACATATAGTCACTAATATGGTATGTTAAAACAAATGTCACAGCTGGGATTTATCCTGGAAATATACAAACACATACCAGTAGAAAACAAATGTTTTATCTCGACTAGTTCTATTCAAAATTGTTCATAACTGTCAGAGCTTGCAGAATTTCTCTCTTTAAGTAAATTCTTGTATTTCTGCAATAAATTTTAATAACAAAGCTTTAATTTGAAATCACATCACGGTTTCAAAAAAATCATAAAATTGCATTGCACATTTAAAAACAACAATTTAGATCACTTAAGTCGCCAATGCCTGTATAAAAAAAATCCTTTAACCCAAAAAATCAATTACATGTACTAATGCAATTAATGCCTTAAGTGGCTCTCACACCAGCCTTACGGGGTCGTTGCGACGTTGTCAACGCTTCCTTGAGCATCCGTTTGGATCCTTAAGCGTCCGGGAGGGGTCATAATTTCTTACGAGAGTGTAAGAAAATTACGGCAGTGCTACGGAAATCTAGACTGCAACTCTTCCTCAACGCCACCATAAGACTCCGTAAGGTCATCTTAACCATCCGCAAGGATTCGTAACAATTCTCCCTCTCCCGGTACACTACGGCTGCATCACGATTCCTGAAGGAAGCAAGGAAGCCCAAGGTCCCTACGTTTTTACTTACGTTTCCTTACGATTCCTTACGGAAGCGTTGTGGTGTGTTAGATATTAACAAGAATGTTCCTTACGGAAGCTCAGCGTTTCCTTGCGATCTTTTACGGCGGCGTTGCCTTGTCACAACGGTCCTTACAATTCGTTTCGATACCTTGCAGTACCTGCGGAGGACCTACACAAACCCTGTGATTCACCGGAAACGACATTCCGATCGCTGCTTTTGACGAGTAAACTGCAAGCATACGTAGAGGCACCGTATCTGCGCCGTGTATATCCGCAACGAAGCCGAAGCAGTCCGTACTAAATCGCTGTGAATCGAGGATATCCTCGAAGAAACCCGCACGCAACCGGTACGCAATCGCGGGGGTCCGTAGGAAATCGGCTGTTAACTGTGAGGCTACCTTTACGCAGCCGTAAGTTGTAAGAACCCTTTGTACCGACGTAACCACAAAATTATCTCCCGAGTGTTCACGATTTTGCTCAAAAAATCTCAACGCTGCCGTAGAAAGAACATCCGTGGACTTCCGTCAAAAACATTTGTTGGTGTGAGGGGGCCTTTACTCAGGAATTTGGTGTGTTTTTTTATATAATACAAAGATAACCAAGGTTCTTATTTAAAGTAAAACCCAAACATAACTGATGCTAGTATTTACATTGCTACATCACTATCGCTGTTGAATAAATATCATTAAATATATATGTAAAAACAAAATCCCAACAATTATTCAGACTCAAAACAAATCCTCTAAAATCAACATTTGGATAATTTATCCAAGTAACCTCAATTCTGCAAAATCATTCAGCATTAGTTTGGGCCTTATGACCTGGATCCTGCATTATCCTTTATAACAAATTATGCCAATATTACCCGATTCGGTCCAGTAGTTTTAAGTTGGGATAAACAGAAGCCCCAAAGCATTGAAAAGGCCTGTCCAATTTACCAATGACTTCTAGAAAAAGGTCTCTATTAACCAGTTCGCGTCGGGATTATTTTAACATCACCGAGCCGACGCGCGGGATTATTTTTAACGAAACTCGATCCGAAGCAGGTTCAGGCCGCCAGTCCCGGGAAGCACACCCACGCATTTCCAGCCTTGCTCGCTGCTGACAGACATTTCCGGCCTTGCTTGTGGCGTGTTTATGCGTCATCCGTTTTAAATCTGGGGAAAACTTTGCGTTTATATTCGTCATCCGGCGCAAACTGGTTAAAAATGAAAACATCTGGACTGACATTATATTAAAATATCTTTGTATAATTTGTCATCTACAAAAATTCCCTGTTCATAAAAAAAAATTCCTAGATGACTCCTTTAAAAAAAAAGAAAAAAAGAATGTTCACATCAATGTCAAAACAATCCTTAAATTTGCAGTAGATTAAAACATTGCAGCCATCATCTCTAATTATACTGCAATATGGAGATAAAAAACAATTATAATTGTACCTCCCACATTTACAAAATACTATGGTTTTCTACAAGCTTCCATATTAAAGTTTGTTTTCTGTACACTGTCTTATTATTTTGTATTGCCCAATGGCAGAAGGCACATAGGGAAATGATGCTGCAGAGTCATAGAAAGTAAATCACCTTTGACCGAAACCCCCCCCCCACCACCACCACCCCCCCCCTTCCACAAACTAGATTCTTCAGCCTTCTGTTGATTCTTCAGGCCGTTAATTGTTCCGAGAACAAGCTTGCACAATTGGCAAAGCTCGGAATTCCCTCTTGTAGTTGCTTTGTAAAATAAAATAAAAAAATTAAACCATGAATACAAATCTTCATTTCAAAGCTTTTTTTTTTTTCCTACAAATTTGGGGATTCTTTCACCAAATTTCCTCAGTTCTGACCATTTCTTACAATTTGCGAGTCAGGCTGCTATCACAATGACAGTTTGAGAAGCACTCTTACAAGTTTCTTTTACTGGAATTCGCCTATTAACAAAATGAAAGGCCATTTTTGCAGTGATGCCCGCCCTGTGTGCACTGCTGCATGCATACTTAAAGATAAGGCATGTATTTTGGTAGCCCTACCGGTCGAAGGAGCCCGGAGTGCGTGCACATTTTAACCTGAGCGCGACTTTTCCAAGCCCAGTGCTACTGCCGAAAATAGCCGCCATCGATTTAGTTTACAGCTGTTGGTATTTTATGTTGTCTGCAAGGTTCTCATTTTCAGTGAATTGCCCTCATCTTTACTTCCCGATGTCTCATGACCTTACAACTCCACCTCATCGCTAGCTTCCAGCTCGTTGACAGTCAGAGTTTGCATGTCGCTCTGCATAAGACTCTGCCCTCGTAGAAACCTGGCCAGCGGGGTACCGAGGAACGACCGCCGATCGCCACCAATCAAGCTCAGGTCGCTGATGGAGAAGGGAAACGCGGATGTCAACAAGCCTTGATTTCGGGCGTTCTCCTCGTAGGTGAAGTACAACCGACTCTCTCGTTTGTGGCGCCGCACTACGTCATTCATCCGGCTCGCAGCTGCTCCAGTTTTTCGTTGAGCTGCAGTATCTCGTCGACGACTTGGCAATGTTGCTTGTAGATGAGAGGGTTGCCTCCGCCCACAATGTGAGCACTGGGCAGCCAACGCAGGTAACATTGAGTCCAGAACTTGATGAAAGGTGGTCCCGTCTGGAGGACAATCATGTTAGGATCCACTTTGGATGAGCGACCGTTCCCCGTTGAGTTAGCCCCGTTGATGTTGAGGTTCTTATCTCGCAAGTGGACGGGCGTTGAGCGTGACAAATCCTCCTGGGATTTGCTGCCGTACTTAGCATCCAGCAAGGTCTGTTTGGCAGTCCGGGCTCTGTAGCGGTACATGGATGGATTGCAGCCTTCCGAGTAGTCCACCTCGCTCTGATTGGAAGATTTAAATCCCGGCACCCTATCAGTCAAGATCTGCTTGGCGATGTACATGGGATTGTTGAAGAGTGCTTGGTCTTCCCGGCTGTACCGCAGGGTCCAGGACCAGACTGTGGCTAGCCTGAGGGGCGTGTCCTCTTCTTGGACACACAGCCGATAGCGTTCCTGCTCTCGGTTGAAGAGGAAAGTGCCAAAGATACCAGCGAAGGTGCTGTCCCAGAGAGTGATGAGGTAGGTGTCCGTGAACTCGAAGGCCGAGGGGAATTGCTGCATCATCTGGTTGACGCAGTCCAAGAAGAGCAGGAATGATGGAGCCTAGAAGGGGACAGAAAAGAACAATCCATTAAAAGTCTTCTGTTTGTCAAGCTTCTGAGAGGTGGTCAAACCGCCGCTGAAATCCAGAGCCGCATTTTTAAAAGCTTATCAAGAGTGATGTACTCAGCAAAACTCAACCGAAAGGCAATGACAAAGAAGAACATACAGGGTGGTCCTAAAAAATAGAACGGCCTATTTTCAGTACCCACCGCCCAGAAAAACTAGTCTAAATAGATGGAGAATCTTTACAGATTTAAAATGATACCAAGATCGCCAGATTCAGTCCAGTAGTTTTTATTCTCGTGGCCTTTTTCTGAAACCAAGTTGGGGGTCAGTTGATCAACAGAAGGACTGTGCAATTCACCCCCGACTTTGTTCTAGAAAAAGGTCCCTAGAACTACCAGACTGAATCGGGTGATCTTTGCATAAGTTTTTGTATATTTCATCTAGAAATATTCTCCATCCATCAAAGTAGTTTTCTGGTTGGAGGCTATTGAAATTAGGCTGTTCCTATTTTTTTTGGACCACCCTGTGCAGTGCATAACTATACACTCATATTTGGCCATAGTTTGATTCTGTAGCAATATACATGTAGATGTATATACTTAGCAAGATATGGGACTGAGGGACTCTCCCAATAGTCCCCCATACCTATACACTCTCTAGACTATTGTTACCTAACACACACAACCTGAGAAACCACAATAAACACCACAAAAAAAAAGGGGGGGGGGTGTTCTCTTTTTCCCATTTCTTCCTTTATATTGCAATATAGATCTGTACTTTTGAAGTAAAGTTCTTGCTTCATTTGGTGCCAGTTTCACTGGATTAGTTTTCCTGCATGACTGCACAGGAGACAATTAAGAGGGTCGGGTAAAATCTGAGTTGTGCCAACTGGTCCGGACTGGATAAGAAAGAGACAATTTAAAAGAACACAACCATGTCTTAATTGCCCTATTAATTTAATTTAAAGGTAGTATACACCATTTGCAGATATCGAAAATATTTACGACCGAATTATTAAGAAGTATCTTACTCATTTGAAAGTAAATAATGATTCTAGGCATCCAGCAAAATGATTGTGCTAGAAATGCTGTAATTATTCCGAAAAATATAATTTTATAAAAAACAATTAGCGATCGCCGGACGGCGATCGCGAAAAAACAAAGATAACTGCCCAATGCCGGTTGAAAACAAACGCTGTTTTTCGTGCTTTTCGCGGCATCCATGATTGTAAAACTTCGGACAGGTCAGTTAAATGATATTTACTATAAAGTACAACCCCCCAAATCTACCAATTAATGATAATTCAAGCAATTACCAATGGTGTATTCTACCTTTAAGTATACAATCTAATAAAAACAAAAAATTGTCTCTTTGTTAGGCAATGGTTGTGTTTTTTTAAATTGTCTTTTTCTTCTCCAGTCCTGACTAGTTGGCGCAACTCAGATTTCAACAGGCCCCCTTATTTGTCGCCTGTGCAGTCAGGCATGAAACCTAATCCAGCAAAAAAGTCACCAAAAAAAGCAGGAAGAGTTACTTTCAAAGTACATATTAAAATATCTTATCTATCTTTATTTCTAAGCTCAGTATCTCCATGAAACTGATCCATGATTGAATATTCCAGTCATACTCATCGATCCATCATGTTAGCAGGGAAGTTTCCCTTTTCGGTTTGTATGAAAAAATTGTAATACATGGGTCTCTTGACCCTGCGACATGCCACCACACATAAGTCGCTTCGCCGTAAAAAAACCAATTGATTTTTCATCATTTGTTAAAAAAAATTCATATTACATGTATTCCTAGTTCAAAGCATGCCGAATAGCATAGTATTGTGCCGCTTAAACCTTGGTTGAACCGGTGACACAGCTTTTTGCCCCCCAAAAGTGCTGCCCCACAAGTATATCATTACTTTGTGTACATAAAGGGGCTATTCAAGTCTGGGTTTAGAAGACCTACACAAGCAATTAATCATGCTATTGTTGCCTTGCCCCATTCAACAGCACCAGCTGGGATCGAGGTACAGCGAGGTATTAACTTCTGGAATGCTCTGAGTGACTCGATCAAAGCATCTTCAACTCTATATCTACATTTGTTAAAAAGTTAAAAATTAAATTGCTCAATGTGTATTTATAATATTTTAACCTTACAACTAGGTGTTTGGGAATTGGATAGATTCAGAGTTATCGTCGTTGTAACGTTACTCCTGCTTGTTATGTTCTTAATTGTCTGTGTGTTTTGTTTATATTTGTCTTGTGCATTGTAGTTGTCTGTCTTAAGGTTAGGGAACAAAAGCTTTTGCTTCATCCTATACCTAACGTTGTTGTTTAATTATGTAATCTTATAAATTACACCTAGTAGAATAATATTCTATTTTGGTAGATATGTACTTAAGAAACTTGTGTAAGAATCACTATGTACAAAACAACGTTGAATAAATGTGAATTGAATTGAATTGATATATTCAGACACTATGGGAAAGTACTGTGTTGACATAAAGCCATAAAACCGAACAGCATTGGGGTTATACAAATACAACCGACTTTGAAAAAAGTACGGACGCACGTTCGTGTAAAAACAAAATGGCTGCACGTCGCAAGGTTAAATTAACTAAGTACACCCCAGCATAACCTGCTATATCCCAGGATTAACTAAGTACACCCCAGCATAACCTGCTATATCCCAGGATGAACATGCACCATGTGATGGGTCACATTCTTCCTGCACACCATTTTGTTCTCTCCAAAATTGAATGTCTTGACTGAGAGAGGGTTTTTAAGTTCGGTATCTAGAAGTCATCTCACCTCATCACCATCTTTTTTCGGTGTCAGGTGTCCACATCTCTTCTGGAAGGGGTGGCCGGCAACGACCCACTCTCTCTGGAACGAGACTCTGGAATCCCAGCTGAGTACGGAAATATGGATCCAGGATGATCTGGACTAAGGACGCGACGATGCAGGACGTGTCAAGGCCCTCTGGTTCTGAAATGAAATGAAGATACAGACATTCAAAAAAACAACTAGTAAACCATTTTTGATAGGGTATGGTTTTTTCCCCCTAAATTTGAATTTGCTGGTGAGCCGTGGAGATTGTTTTAATACTACTACTATACTACTGAATTGTATAAAGCGCAAGTATCTACCAGAACTGGTACTCAAGGTGCTGTGTCATTATTATCCCTGCTCATTGGGCCCACAAAACATTCCAAATACCATATCAGTGCCCTGGGGAGTATACAGCTCAATGCTGCCATTTCAGCGCAAAGCAGTTTATAATAACCATCTCTGCCCTCACAGCTAACTATTTAGTCCTGGGTGGAGAAAAGCAATGAGTGACAAAGTGCCTTGCCCAGGGGCACACACACCATACATGTAGTCCCAGAACACATGTAGTCCCAGAACACATGTAGTCCCAGAACGGACTCAAGCCCACAACACGCAAAGGAAGTACACACATTTACATAAAAAAATAAAAAATACTACTGAATTATTATGAAATGCCTTACTAGACTGCAAGTACACTGAACAAAAATATAAACTCGCTATGCGACACTTTGGAACCTTTATGAGCCTTGGGGGTTGCAAAATATATTAAATCATACAAAATTCATTTTGTTGTTCAATATGCTACAGATTACTGTCCGTTAGAACACTGGTAATCATGGACATGCATGTGGACACAATGGGGGTCAGGTTGATACAAATCACCACTCAATATTTTGTGTGTCCATCATTTGCGTCCCGTAGAGTGACAGATTTTTTTTCGCATCGAGTTGAAAGGTGAACGATTGTGGCCTGTGGAATGTTATTCCACTCCTCCTCGAGGGCTACACAGAGCTGAGGGATGTTATCCGGTACTGGAACACGATCGTGGACACGTCGGTCGAGAACATCCCATGGGTACTCTATGGGTGACATGTCCGGTGAATATGCAGGCAAGTCAAGAACTGGAATGTGTTCTGCTTCCAGGAGCTGCATATAGATTTTGGCAACATGAGGTCGGGCATTGTCTTGCTGGAAGGTGACGGCATGTTGGCGGGCAAACGGCACAACAATTGGTATGCAAATCTCATCCCAATATCTTTGCCCATTCAAATTTCCCTCAATGAAGTGCAAGAGAGTTCTTTGCCCACTCGTTATGCCTGCCCACACCACCACCCCCATAGGCAATTCTGCGAATAACATTTGCGTCGGAAAACAGTTCACTCGCACGTCGCAATACACGCTGTCTTCCATCTGCGCGATACAACTGAAACCGTGATTCGTCCATGAACATCACTCTTCCCCAGCATGCCAAGGGCCATCGAATGTGTTCATTTGTCCATGCAAGTCTGTTCGACGCCGAACAGCGGTAAGATCCAGGCCACGATTAGGATGACGAGCGTGTAGGTTTGCTTCTCTCAGACGGTTCCGGACAGTTTGTGGTGTGATGCGTCTGTTGTGCTGGCCAACTGTTTCATCTGCTGTGCGTGTTGCTGGTCTGAGATGATCACGCAGGGGAAGAAGCCAGATGTAAAAATCTTGTGCTCGGGTGGACGACAGGGGTGAGGTCAATTTTGCTGTACTTCCGGTCTGTCTGAAATGAACTCTCAAACGACCGATCGTCCGATAGTGAACATTAAGCTGTGCAGCAACCGCTCTAGTGGACATCATCCAGCATGCCAATGGCACGTTCCCACATCATATGAAGCACGATATGTGGCAGAGAAAACCTCCCCTCTTTTGTGTTGGCCATTGTGTTCCCGGAATCTCAAGAATTCCTTTTAGGTTTCAAGGGGGATGGGTTAGGTTACAATAGTGTTGAGTGCGTATAAAGTATAGGGATACGAGGGGGGTACCCCTCTGCCACATATCGTGCTGGGTATATCCCGCATGATTTGCGACATCTGTGGCATGGCGACTTCTGATGAAATTTGACATTTTGATGTGGCCTTTTATTGTCCCCGGTATAAGGAGTGTCTGAGTACTGGTCACTGTTAGAGCAGCGTATGGACATGCCACATCTGTGTTGTGGGTGGAACCACCGCATCACTGAGCAATTCCTCACTGGCAGAGATGGACACGAATGTTGTTTACAAATCAAGACAAATAACCATTTTTGGGGCGTTTATATTTTGGTGGCATTTATATTTTTGTTTAGTGTAAATAGTAGTCTCAAGCATCCTGTGAAATCGTGACACCTGATAGGATGTGGTTTTCAAAGAAAGCGGATTTTTGTATACATTTCCAACGATTTTCGAAAATTACCCCTAATTTAACAAATTGAGCTCAAGTCCACATTTTAATTTGCAATACAGTTACACAACCCAGCCAACTAGTCTGATTTCCTGACCAGAAAATTTTCGGATGTCTATTAATTGCTCTGTCTAGCCTGAGAGAATTCCAGGAAGCTGCCTTGCATAGTGCATAAAGTGGGCCATGTTTCAACAACACCCCCCCCCCCCCCCATCAGTACAATAATAATAATAATTAATAATACAAAATATTTATACTGCGCTATACCAAACTCACAGCGCCTGACATCAACCAAAGAATGAAATATATTTTTTTTTTACAGAAACGAGTTTGAGAACACCGATGCAAACAATGCGAATGCTCACTAACAACTAAATCAATAAGACGCACAAACAGAACAAATGAAGCAAAGCCGAAGGTAAAGTGGGACAAACATTTGTTTCCATGGCAGCAGTCATACCAGTGCCTTAATATGGTACCCCACTGAAGAACATTGGCTGACATGTCCAAGGACACAGTTCAATTAGCTTTTCTTTTTGTAGGTACAGGTCCTCATATTTTTTAACTTATGTAAATTCCATCTTTTATATTTCTTTCTCTCATTCAACATCCAACAGCGATTTTGCACCAATTACAGGATGGATAAGTTAGAGGAGACAATGTGAAGAAGTTATAGTTTAAGAGGTGGGAGGAAAACCCCAAAAGAATATTCAGGAGGAAAACCCCAAAGGAATCAGGCAGGGCGGAAAACCAAATCCACAGATTGGCCTAGGCAGGATTCGAACCCGTGTCACAGTGGGGGAAGGCGAGGAAACAAACGCTGCGCCAACCTAAATCCCCTTAAACATTTCGGCTGGATATTTGGAGATTCTAACACTATCGTTTTGTGACCTCGTGTATGGGACACTGCGTCAAATAGTACTCTTTAGTGCCTTGGCACTAAAAAGGTTTTCTTTTTTTGGCCACTTCTGTTGATAGTCGCTCTATGACCCCTCATAGTTCAAGTTCAACCTCAGGATTCCCAATTCAATTTGCGCCTCCACTATCCAGTCAGTTAATCTTCAGCACAGTGCAGGATGTACGCTTCATCAGATGGATGAGTCATAAACCTGCACACAGGCCTTCTGCTGTCCTCATGTCAACCTCCGACTGCAGGATAATCCACTTCACTGCTATCTCTCTATATATGTTTGCTTCCAGACTAGTGCGGGACACCGCCTGTCAACATGGACTATTTTTGAATGCGGTTGCACTTTACAAGACCAGGGGAATATTTTTGTTTTTACATAATGTATTTAACCTTTAACTCTAACAGTTCTAAATCCCCCAATTTTCCATAGGATTTTCTATACACCCTAGGAGGTTACAGTTTATATGCCTCGGATTTTTTCACAAGTTTTTCTTCTAGTGGCTCGATATGGATAACTACATAATGTCCCGTTCTCACTTGAATGATTTCCTACGCAAATGGCGTGCGACTACCAAATCGCACAGGGCATACGGGAGTCGCACGGCATGATTCGCACAGGTTGTAGAGATGTTGTGTGTAATTTGGACAGTTCGCTCTGGTCGCATAGAGGTCGCACAACAGGAGTCTAAAGTAAGTCACGCCGGAGACTAAAGAGAGTCGCACGGGTTGACTGTGCAACTCACAGCAAAAAAAAGTAGGGGGGGGGGGGGGTGAAACCCAATTATATTTTTGCCATGTTAATTTATTTAACTTGCAATTTGACGGTCAGTAGGAATTCAACACAATACGGTGACTTATACACCCAAACTGTTGTGTTCTGATTATGGTACTATGCCTGACCCCATGTAATGCATAATCAGTTACTAGTGCAGTACTCACTCAAACAAATTCCAACAAAACATGCAGTTGGATTTTGAAGGTTGGGATGGTTAGGGGTTAATGTATGTCCAGGAATCGCCCAATTGGGCTACAAAATGTGTTTTTGAACGAAATTAAGTTAAAGGTAGAATACACCAAATATTTACTAGCGAATTATTAGGAAATATCTTACTCATTTGAAAGTAAATAATGATTCTAGGCATCCAGCAAAATGATTGCGCTAGATATTCTGTAATTATTCTAAAAAATAGAATTTTATAAAGACAAAGACAAAAACAATAATAACATAAGAATAACTGCCCAACTCGGTTGAAAACAAACGCTGTTTTTCGTAATTTTTTTGGCATTGTAAAACTTCGGACAGGTCAGTTAAACAATATTTACTATAACATACAACCCACCAAATACACATATTCATGATAATTCAAGCAATGACCAATGGAGTATCATACTTTTAATCGGAAAGATCATTTAAAAGTAGGATATAAACTAGTGGTGGGAGAAATTGGAGATTTCAAAATCCGGTTATCCTAATTTTGTTCGAACCGAATACCGATTATTTGATTTCCCCGAAAGTTCACAAGTTTCATCCAGCTCACAATCATACCAGCAAAAAGTGATGAGTGAGGTGACACAGGAAATGCCCTCTCAATGACTGGTTATAGTTGGGAGGATTCAGTGACCGCTGGGTCTTTACAAAAACACCCCAGAATGGGAACTCACAAATAAGTCAAATGGGCAGGCTAATAATGAAACAAGTAGTACAATCGGAGACATGGAGCAAATTGGAAGATGTTTTTTCTTCAGCCTGTGTCACACAAAAATGGAAGACTAAACGTTTTTGGTTTGGTTTCGAATATTCGGTTTTCTAAATCGAAACCGAATGATGGAATTAAAACCGAATATTAAACAATTTGGTTTTAAATCCTAGCACTAATATTAACATTCACACAGCCATCCTCTAAAAACTAGAAATTGTTGAGGTATTATTGTGTAGAACGAGTTTCGGGGTCCACTTTTGCGCTGTTTGGGTTAGTCATGATTCCAGCCGAAAGTGTTTGCCTTTTGCGGACATATAGGAAACCACATTTGTGCATTGGTGCTGAGTGCAATTTATGGGAAACACGCAACGTGTATCGAACATTGAATGAAAAAGACAGGAAAAAAGTATGCGTACTTCGTCGTGTCCGATGTAAACAACCGGGTTTTTTTCGTCTTTTTTCGGAAATGATGATACATTAGGTTGGTTTCCTTTCAATGTTTGAAATAGGATAACTAAACAATCCAAAATCTTATATTTTGGGAGATTTCAGGACATAGTACCCCTTTAATACAAGATAAGATACAGGATTTAGGCACAAGGGTGGCTTCGTGCCCCTGATTTTTAGAAAAAAGAGTCCAATTTATGGTGTTTATTACACACAAAATGTTGCTCTACAGCCGAGAACCGGTCACAAACAAATGCACACCATGGGATATTTTGGCTGGTTATTACATTATGTACAAATTAAGGGCACATTTGGGCCTGTCGCCAAAGATTATCAAAAAACGAAAGACGAAAAGCTGCAACCGACCTTTTAACACAACCGTCTGTTCGTTTTGATAGATGGTTGTTGCCGCGGTGACAGCAGCTGACATACACATGCTGATCAAAAATGACAGAAATAAACAAAAAAAGGAAGATGAGTCAGTGACAAGGCAATTGCTGATTACAGTTAGTTTCCCGGAACAAGACTGAGTAATTTTTTTAAAGTGTATCATACAGTGGCAGCACCACACTCGTAAAAAAAAAGAAATTTGCATTATTTTCAAGCAAAGGTTTAGGTTATTTTCCGAGTGTTTCTACTATTAAATAACACCATACACACAACATTAAAACAGTGGTACTTTTTGTATTTCTTTTTTTTCTTTTCTCTTTTAGTTGATTTTCTTGGATTCTAGGATTTTTTATGTTCAGAGGCGGCCTAGTTACCTGATGTTCTGCATCCATTTTGTAGCATCCAAGTTCGAGTACCAGTCTTTGTCGGTGCCCCAGAATTCTTTTAGATTTTCTATAACATAAACAAAAATAAAAAATTGATTATTGCAAAGTTCAGATGAAGAAAAGTATGATTTTCCTTAGAGAAATTGTTTTTGTTATCTCGAGAACCAAAGGGTGTTTACAATCCTAGGGGGCTAAGACTAAAGTTTGAAGTCCTCGGTGATACGAAAGCACAAAAAATTTTGACTACACGAAATTCCATATTAACTGCCAAAAAATAAGGAACCTAACAAACAGTTTACGTAGTGTCGTCTTCATTTCTTTCTTACCAAATATGCACATCGTAACAGTCTGAAGCGATTGCTGGCCAAATGAACGCATGCACGCGTGTTGCGACATCATTGTTAAGACGGCAGTACTGCAGGAATTCATATGTCTTTGGAAACCAGCTTAGTTCGTGTCAAAATGAAAATTGAAGTATTGGTTCAAAGACGCTTTTTGCAGTGCGATTCAACATGCAACAAGCACGCTGCATGCAGCGCGGGGTATAAAGCCAGTGAATACGCCACACTAGAAATGACCACAAGAATGTCTTAAAACCTAGACTACCACAACGCCTGCATTTACAACTGCTACACGACACCGGGGCCGGCTCTCACCGTGCGCAGTGTTGAGACTGAGAAATCGATCTCCCAGTACAGACATTTACTGACAGACAAGAAAACAAAACTTGATTAAAGTCCACACCAAGCAACTGCTAACGCTGAAATTTATTGGCAATATTGAAGGGCGCTTTAACTAAGTTGAAATGCACATCTACATGCAACCGAAAGCCTGAAGTGAAAGGTACGTAAAAAGAAACCCGAAGAAAACAGAATTTGCAATTTGAAGAAAACGGGATTTTGATTTGAATACCGCAAAGAATTGGATGAGAGTAGATTCAGTAGATAAATACTCCAGCCCATGCACATGTATATAGTTACATGAATCACAACTAGATTAAGAAAAATTAAGCCTGTGTTAACACTAACCCCTAGGCTCTCGCACTACAAAGCATACCAAACCTAACAAACTTCAACAGCTGCACACAGGTTCAGTAATTATTGGTACACTGTACTGTACAGTACTATAAACCTGCCAAACTGCAACAGTTTAAGTTTGATTGAATTGGAACAGATGGGTCAATGCATTGCATTGACTTGGTACAGGTACTTGTAGGTCAATGCATTGTTCAGTATCAGTGTAGTAATGACTGGCCAGTGGTCTGTGCTTGAGTGGGGAATCACATACAGGATGTGCGTTTGTAAATACCTGCAATCGTGGACCTTTACACTACACACACCTTTCAATAGTGGACGCACTGCGATCGCGGACGTCCACGGTTACAATAATCAAATTTCCTGTAGTTATACGATCAAATGTGGACGCAGTTTCGATTTCCAGAAAATCCGACGATTGTCCACGTTTGTATAGTAACCGTCAAGATTTTGTGTGAAATTATACACCTCGTCATCGTATCGTGTGACATTTTACGTTTATCGTCGTGTAGCCGAGTAAAAGTACGCCCTCATGTGGTGGTCCTCCATGGCAACGTTGTTAGACAACCTTCATTCAAGCCGTTATTTATATTTGTAATGCGCGGTCATTGGCTCACACACACATGTACGATATAACGGTTTGTTATCAAAACCAATGAACGTCGTGAATCAAGACTACACAGGCCGGCTGGAGCGCGGGATCAATCACATGCATCATGGCCGTGGAGCAGCAACATAAAAAGGTCATCTTTGGCTCATTTTGCAGCAAATGATGTGCTCTTTCAGATTAACTACAGAAATATTAAATTAAATGTTTTCATTTTTTTTTTTAATCCTGCCTATCATGGGTGCCATTTTCGTCCACGGTGATTCGGTTCTGCTCAACGTGTCAACACCGCTCTAAAATGGTAAGAAAAGTTTCTTTTTTTTGTTAATCGCTTTCTAAACAATTTTAAGAAGGCCTAACGTTAATTACTATAACTCCCGAGAGGTTTTGCAGAACTTTGATAACTTACTAACGTTGCCGCCGTATCGCGTACCGGCGGTATACGGGTCGTACTCGTCGTGTAGTCCTCGCCTCGTCGTTGTCGTTCACTGTTTCATGGTTTAATATGGCAGGTCCTGCATTCTCGGAAAACGGCTAAAAAATTGTCGTAATTCAGAATTACTTAAGAAGATTAATTATTGCTGTCTGTATCCTTGTTCTGTGTATTGTTGTGCTGACAGTGACAGTGACAGTCGTTTTTGTGATTTCTTATCTTTCAGTTGCAGTTGCAAGTTGGTATTTTTTTAAGCTATCCATCCATATCCATATCCACGAATAATCCATTCCATAATATTTTCATGAGAAAACAATATGGTCTGTCTGATGAGGCCAAATAAAATAGGCCTAGGCCTAACTGTTCGTTTATTGTATGAATTTTAAATAAATTAGGGTATTTCTTTTGTTGGCCTGAGACTGAGAGATGTACCGGTACATATACGGCTATTTTCACAATCAGTGGTGTAACTTTGAAATTTTGAGGTTTGGGTCTGTATTTTTTTAACCAGTGGATAGAATTCTTAAATTTTTGGTCATGCAACTATCCTGGGTAGGGGCTACCTCGGGTAGCTTAACAAAGTTCCTGTGTTTCTTTATATGGATATCCCAGACCCCAGAAGGGGGTAAATCCTACCACATTGAGTGGTCCGTTTTGTTGTACCTTTTGTTATTCAACCTATTTTTTTTTGTTATGCATGCAATTTCAGGTTGCTTTTGGGTTATGATTAAGCACAAGGGATGGATCTTTCTGCCATATAATTTTGACCTCTGATTCTGTTTCCGTTCTGTCACTAGGTCACTAAGGGTTGTTGTGTTTCGGAGGTTACATTTTCCGTTAACTTTTACTGTCAATATATTATGCATCACTTCTGATATTTGGAAATGACAAATATCCCACATGATTTTCAAGCTTGTTGCTGCTGATTACATCTACTTTTGTTTGATATGTTTGGTTTTTTTGCTTAGAGGCAGCTTCGAGAGATTACATGCTTTCAAATATATTTGTTAACTTTTCCGTTAACAGTTTCGTAACCTCTGAAACATTGGATTTTAATATGTGGTCTACCTCTGAAATGAAAAAAGGTGGTCATAAATTGAATAAACTAAAAAGTACTGATAAGACAACCCATCATCCATAGAAAATATCTTTGGAAAGGAATGTTGACTTTTTGGTTTAATGTGTAATGTTACATTTCCGTTAACACGGGTAACCTCCGAAACACAATGTAACCTCCGAAACATTTCAGTTTGGTTTCATTCAGTTTACTTCTCCAAGAAAAAACTCTCGGACCTTAACATAATACATGTATGTATTAACACTGCAGTCATAAGGATTAAAATAGTTAGGTTTGTAACAAAAAAATCAAGAAAGTGTGCTGTTTGAACACATGATTCTGAAAAAAACTGTTTCGGAGGTTACATGTTAACGTTTACAACACATAATGTAATTTGTAGGAACAGTGCACTCTTTTCTTTCAATATTTTAGTTTTGTTGCTTTCCTACCCACTGAGAACTATTTGCAAAATGACAAAAAAAAGTCTAGTTTACCTTTGATTTTGTTCTTAGGCTGCGATCTTTAGTAATTTGTGTAACATTTCCAAAACAAAACACAGATTGTAAAGGTTTTTGACGACAACATTTTCAAAAAATTCACTTTTTTTGTAACTGCAGTTGGTCAAACCATTCCTGCTTTTAATGTTAACTACTTAACACTGCATTTGTTGTTCAAATTCTTCCATAGCTTAGTTTGCACACAACATAAAGAAGTCATGTTGTGGATTACAATGTTGTTTCGGAGGTTACATTAGCTGTTTACAACTCACTCAACCTGCATTTTTAATGCAGAGTGAACAAATTATACACTACTCATTGCAGTATATACAATGTAGCAGTAACTAATTGATTAGTTTGAGTCAAACATCTCTGCTGATGTTGATGTATCACAGCCTTCAAGATCTACCATTTGGCAAAATAAAATTAAGAACACAAATCCACAGAGAAGATCTGAAATAGAAAGATAGAATAAGGGTCAAGACGCAATACTACCGAGTGAAAAAGGACCAGACGGTACACATACTTTTATCATGCAGAGGAGCTTCATGAGAGCTCACTCAACCTGGAAATCAGAAAATCCAACATCAAAGCAAGCTTGGGTTTACTACTAAGTTCTATGAACTGAAACCTAAGAACGTCAAGTCGCTGTCACATTCAAGACACATAGCATGTCTGTGTGTTTACTGTGTTAACATAAAGGAAAAGCTCTGTTGAATGGGAGAAGGTTCAATGATGAGACGGACTACATGGACATGCTGATGTGTGAAAAATCCCATGCTAACAGATTTCAAGAAGCCAAATGCATCCAAGGCAGCTGCTCAACATGTGGAAATCTCAAAGGCACAATCCGAGACTTCTATGATTATTTTGTTGAAGCTTCATGAGCCACGGACATACATGTAACCTGGTTGAACTTGAAATGGGAACTCTTTAAGTTACGATGAAAACAGTTCTAGGACGTGTGAGCAAGCGGGGTACAAAGTTGGATATTTGATCAGAGCTTAATGAACAGCTCCCTGTTTCCACTTTTGCAGTTTAATTTCAGAGGGTTAATAATTTGATGAAAATAGTTCTTCGGAAGAACGATGCTAGGAATAGGATGTACCGGTATATTACATGTACTTAAGCTAGCGAGGTACATGTATAGGGCACTGTTCTGAGATTGTTTGCAACAAAATATCAACTTGTTATTGTTAATTAAAACTTTATTGTTATTGTTCAATACCAGGGATATTATTACCAACTAACGTAAAATTTTGTGTTATCATGCATTACACATTTGGCACGCACATGTTCAGCAAATATGACTGTTTGGATTATAATTTTTTATACATGCCTCTGTAATTTGGAACATTTCAATGTTTCCCTAATGTCACAGTCTAGTCCCTATTTACAAGAGGCAAAATGTTACCATTGCAACATGTAGATCAATCGCTCATGGTCCAATAAGTAAATACATACACAAATTCATGGGGGTAGGATAAGAGAAAATTGGGTTTAGGGGTTAGGAAAGTTTGAAAGTTGTTGTGCACAAGTGTAAGGGTGTGTCTCCAAAAGGTATACCATTTCCCGTAATTTGATGTTTGATATTATTATTGATATCATTATTGTTATTATTATTATTGAGCCCATGAAGTTACAATAAAATGCATGTACTCTGCTAACTTTTTGATGAACAAAACACTGCACATTGTTGTACATGTACATCCTACATGTACATATTGTAGGTGTTGGAACCTTCCAAACAAAATAAAAAATAAGAAATAACTGAATACATTGTAAAAACTTATCTCTGAAACAAAATGTGTACAGGTACGTATGAAACAGGATAGTCAAATAAGATTATGATTACAAAAACTAAAATGTATGTTGTACAGTATGAGGGTTACCCTCACAGTTCTAGCTAAATCCTCCAATTAAATTTTAATATGAGTTTGCACACACCATATAGGGAGTTAGGGTTTTTAAGTACACATTTATCAGCAATTACTCAAGCAGAGGGAGAAATATAAATTTAAGACGATTATCTTCAAATATACCAAGTGTCTCTATTACGAGGCTTATTCAGAACTGAATAAAACTACATGTAAACAGTCCACTTCATTTGTTAACTCTATAAATACATGCAAGTGGTTTATTAATATTGCAAACATTTGTTTGATGATGAAGTCTGATGCAAGAACACCAAAGCTGACAATACAAATGTTTTCTTGCCTCTTTGATGGATTAATAACATGTTAACTTCATGAACATACTTTGTGCTGTGTAGTGATTCCTCAACTCTTGTCAGAGGTATGTTAACACTAAATGTAACCTCCGACACATATAGCAGTTGTTAACAGTAACCTCTGAAACACTGCTTTAGAAACCAGAAATATATATTTGAAACGATTTTTTTTCAAATATACTGAGTGTCTCAATTACAAGGCTTCTTCAGAACTGAATAAAACTACATGTAAACAGTCCACTTAATTTGTTAACTCAAATAAAGTGGTTTATTAATATTGCCAACATTTGTTCGATGCTAAAGTATGATTCAAGAACACCAGAGTTAAAACAATACAAATCTTTTCTTGCCCCTTTGATGGATTAATAACTTGTTTAGCTCATGAAAATACTTTGTTCTGTGTAGTGATTCCTTAACTCTTGTCAGAAGGTATGTTAACACTTATGTAACCTCCGAAACATATAGCAGTTGTTAACAGTAACCTCCGAAACACTGAATTAGAAAAATTCCAACTCTTGGACAGATCATGGGATTTTCCTGTTACCTTCACAGGTATGTTGGCCCAAGTGAACACTGTTTGTACAGGGCACAAGACTTGGCCACTGTCCTAGGAAAGTGTTTTAAATTTAAAAATTGTCTGACAAATAGTGATTTTTAACACTAAAATGTGATTAAATATTATTTCTCGAAAAAAATGAACTTCAGTTTGGGGATTTCTGGTTTTTAGTTTGGAGCTTTTACTAATACTTTACAATAAAACATGCCTTAACTAAGTATGCAGATATTTGGGGTAATAATAAATCTGCACCAAATGAATGCTGTTTTTGTCAAATTTCAGGCCTCAAATCATGTTTACCATCAATTTTGGTGACAATAATGAATAAATCAAGCTCCAAAATCATTGATTTCCTAAAATATATGTCTTAACTAAGATTTTTTTAATGGAAACAATTAAATATATAAATAGGTTTGAAATTTTGGACACTTGGAAACAAAGTTACACCACTGATTGTGAAAATAGCCATACATGTAATGTATGTAGGGCCTAACTTAAATCAATTTTGTATAGAATGTCAGTCACTTCAAAAATTTGCCGACTCGAAGAAAGACAAAAACTCTCCTTCCCCCCCCCCCCCCCCCTCCCCCCCCCAAAAAAGAAGACAAAAACAAGTTTAAGTTTGGGTTACAGTCGGCCTAGGACTAGACTAATGAGCCGGCCTCGCGCGTGCACGCGCAAGCACGTAGGAAGTTCGTATGATGTTCATGTCGAAAAGTGTGAATTTGCAATTTATTTTCTGTAAATATCTAGCCCAAAGACACTTTCGCTTTTTGTAACCCATGACGATCTGTAATTCCAGACACAAGAAAGATAAACAAAATTTCAGTTTTCTTCATTGGGTAAAAATATGAAAAAAATGTGTCATACAATTTTTTGCTACCGGTATGGCAGGATACATTGATACCCTGGACGTCAGTCATAATGCAATGAAGATCATCGTCCAACCTAGGCTAATAGATACTGTACTTTTGTACTCCAAATTGTTAATAAATAGGGCTTACTGTAAATGTCCTCAATTGCATAGTTCATGTAAAATATACATTCTAACATTTTAAAAACTCCAAATTTTTATTAAATAGGGCTTACTGTTTATGTCCTATATTGCATAGTTCATGTACAATACAAATTCTAATATTTTAAATACTCCAAATTGTTAATAAATAGGGCTTATATGTCCTCTATTGCATAGTTCATTTACAATACACATTCTAACATTTTAAATACACTTTAAATTGTTAATAAATAGTGCTTACTGTACATGTCCTCTATTGCATAGTTCATGTACAATACAAATTCTAATATTTTAAATACTCCAAATTGTTAATAAATAGGGCTTATACTGTATACATGTACATGTCCTTTATTGCATACGGTAGTTCATGTACAAATACACATTCTAACATTTTAAATACGTACAATACACATTCTAACATTTTAAATACTCTAAATTGTTAATAAATAGGGCTTACTGTACATGTCCTCTATTGCATAGTTCATTTACAATACAAATTCTAATATTTTAAATACTCCAAATTGTTAATAAATAGGGCTTATACTGTATACATGTACATGTCCTTTATTGCATACGGTAGTTCATGTACAAATACACATTCTAACATTTTAAATACCGGTACTCCAAATTTGTTAATAAATAGGGCTTACTGTACATGTCCTATATTGCATAGTTCATACATGCAATACGCATTATAACATTTTAAATACCGGTACTCTAAATTGTAAATAGGGCTTACTGTACATGTCCTCTATTGCATAGTTCATGTACAATACACATTCTAATATTTTAAATACTCCAAATTGTTAATAAATATGGCTTACTTTACATGTCCTCTATTGCATAGTTCATGTACAATACACATTCTAATAGTTTAAATACTCCAAATTGTTAATAAATAGGGCTTCCTGTACATGTCCTCTATTGCATAGTTCATGTACCGTACAATACACATTATAATATTTTAAATACTCTAAATTGTTAATAAATAGGGCTTACTGTACATGTCCTCTATTGCATAGTTCATGTACAATACACATTCTAACATTTTAAATACTCCAAATTGTTAATAAATAGGGCTTACTGTACATGTCCTCTATTGCATAGTTCATGTACAGTATTATTGTTTATTGTATTTTAAATACTCCAAATTGTTAATAAATACGGCTGTATGTACATGTCCTCTATTGCATACGGTAGTTCATGTACAATACACATGTGCTATGCAATAGAGGACATGTACAAATTCTCCAAATTGTTAATAAATAGGGCTTACTGTACATGTCCTCTATTGCATAGTCATGTACAATACACATTTAAACATTTTAAATACTTTAAATTGTTAATAAATAGGGCTTACTGTACATGTCCTCTATTGCATAGTTCATGTACAATACACATTCTAACATTTTAAATACTCCAAATTGTTAATAAATAGGGCTTACTGTACATGTCCTCTATTGCATAGTTCATGTACAATACACATACTAACATTTTAAATACTTTAAATAGGGCTTACTGTACATGTCCTCTATTGTATAGTTCATACATGTACAATACACATTCTAACATTTTAAATACGTACAATACACATTCTAACATTTTAAATACTCTAAATTGTTAATAAATAGGGCTTACTGTACATGTCCTCTATTGCATAGTTCATTTACAATACACATTCTAACATTTTAAATACACTTTAAATTGTTAATAAATAGGGCTTACTGTACATGTCCTCTATTGCATAGTTCATTTACAATACACATTCTAACATTTTAAATACTCTAAATTGTTAATAAATAGGGCTTACTGTACATGTCCTCTATTGCATAGTTCATTTACAATACACATTCTAACATTTTAAATACACTTTAAATTGTTAATAAATAGTGCTTACTGTACATGTCCTCTATTGCATAGTTCATGTACAATACACATTCTAACATTTTAAATACTCCAAATTGTTAATAAATAGTGCTTACTGTACGGTCCTCTATTGCATACATGTAGTTCATGTACAACACATTTAAAGAGCACCTCTAAGTAAAACAAGTTTTCTCTGATTTTACATTTTGAAATAAATATGGAAGTATCCCAACCGAATGCAATATCAATGGGATTTATAGCCCGCCTAAAAATAATCTAAAAGAACGTTTTTTCGGTTCATGCCAAAACCCGAATTCTTAAAAACGTAAAGGTCACGCTTTTGTTTACCCGCGTCATTGAGGGGAAAACAAAAAAATTGAGGAGAAACCCAAATGCACATGCACGCACAACACACGCATGTTGTACGTTGCCTGGCCCTAGCTGCACACAACTTTCCATTCTTTGACGTGCACGGGGAGGCCAATTCACTCAAGAATACAAGCCAGGGAACAGTAAGAAAACAACTTTGTCTTGGTACTCACGAATTTATAATTCTCACCGAGGATTTGTAGGTACAAAAGCCTTCCTTTCACTTTGAATGAAAGTCGAACACGAGCTTTGTTATACTCTACAACTTACAAGTACAAATCTAAGCGGGGTCAACGTGCGTATTTGCCCATGTCACCAGCGCATCGTGTACCCACCACGTGCAAACCACAAAACGAATCGCATGCGTGTTGCTGCTACCGGCCGGCCCCACGCACGATCTCCCGCCTGGTTACAACACATTATTGACGTTAGCGTCGGAATATACTTATGGCAGAATCATACAATTCCTGGGAAGATTTGAGCGAGTATTCGGAAGAATTCAATGACGAAGATTCCCAAGGCAATGCACTGGACTCGGCAAGGGGACCTGGAGGTTTTTTCCCCTCCAGGTCCATAGTCCGATCGCGACGCCGATGTATCACTAACTAGTAAAGGAGCCTGGCACCGATCGTTCGCGGTGCGCAACCGCTTCGAACCCGAGGCCCCCGTTGACGACGGGGCGCGTGGTGGGGAAAATCTCGCTGAACAGAAAGGCAACCAGGATCGGCTTTTACACACTAACTGGTAATACATAATTTAGATGAATATACATTGTATCATGATGCCACTTTATTAGTTATCTCAGTGAATACAAGTCATTGCAAAAGTGTTGGAAAAACATGAACCACTGCAGAGAAGCGACCACTTGGACAACCTAAAAATCCGACCTTGTGTAAGGTATGGCCGTCCTAATGAAAACAGGTAGGCCCAATACAATATATCAGCTTGCAGAGGTGCTAGCAACACATAAGATGAACATGGATGCTATGCCATACCCACTTCTGGAAACTAACATTCAGTTCTTCCATAAGAAGTACATGGACCAGGTCCTTGTTCACCCTTCTTATGCCACCTTTTTGGAGACGTTGTATGCTCAGTGTGGAGAGAGGTTTTTGTCTTTGTTTTCGGGGCCTGTGTTTAAATACACAGAACTTTTGGCAGAGGCAATGTTGTCATTGGCCGGACCATCAACTCCATCGGTAACACCACATTCATGTTAATTACACATGCTTTTACTTTTCCTTTCTTTTTATATTAATCAGCTTTTGTTATTTTTCATTAGGTGGATATGCTCAAACAGGCACACAAAACTAATTCATGTGGCAGGTGGTGGATTAAAGCAGATGCTTGTGACATCAACAAGGGAGTGCGGGAGAGTACAAGAGGTATTTTCTTTTCCATTTACATTAATTACACTGCATGTTAAGTGTTATTTAGATTATGTTAATTAGATATGAAAAAGAAGTATACCTACATGTACATGAGGGACAACCCAGCACGGATCCTTTGCTTGTTGTTTTCCCAAAGAACAAAAGTTTAGGCCTTTGGTGACTATTTTGACAGTGATGTACAGTCATTCTCCCCAGATGCCTCAATTCAGGTTTGTGTATAAAAACCCTTGATCTACACAACAGTTGTTAAACTGGAGGGCTACAAATGAGTACTCTCAACTCAAGTCATTGGAATGTGTATATTTTCAGCCATATTTGACAGCATCTTAGTAAATAAATTTGCCTGATAATACCACTTCCAATAGTCAAACCACACATTTAAAGGTCACAGTATTATGGATTCATCTTTTCCATTTAAAATGACCAGTGGAAGGATTGAGGGTTACGTGGCAATTGCATCCACATTCATGTTAATTACACATGCTTTTACTTTTCTTTTCTTTTTATATTAATCAGCTTTTGTTATTTTTCATTAGGTGGATATGCTCAAACAGGCACACAAAACTAATTCATGTGGCAGGTGGTGGATTAAAGCAGATGCTTGTGACATCAACAAGGGAGTGCGGGAGAGTACAAGAGGTATTTTCTTTTCCATTTTCTTTCACTTACATTAATTACACTGCATGTTAAGTGTTATTTAGATTATGTTAATTAGATATGAAAAAGAAGTATACCTACATGTACATGAGGGACAACCCAGCAAGGATCCTTTACTTGTTGTTTTCCCAAAGAACAAAAGTTTAGGCCTTTGGTGACTATTTTGACAGTGATGTACAGTCATTCTCCCCAGATGCCTCAATTTAGGTTTGTGTATAAAAACCCTTGATCTACACAACAGTTGTTAAACTGGAGGGCTACAAATGAGTACTCTCAACTCAAGTCATTGGAATGTGTATATTTTCAGCCATATTTGACAGCATCTTAGTAAATAAATTTGCCTGATAATACCACTTCCAATAGTCAAACCACACATTTAAAGGTCACAGTATTATGGATTCATCTTTTCCATTTAAAATGACCAGTGGAAGGATTGAGGGTTACGTGGCAATTGCATCCACATTCATGTTAATTACACATGCTTTTACTTTTCTTTTTCTTTTTATATTAATCAGCTTTTGTTATTTTTCATTAGGTGGATATGCTCAAACAGGCACACAAAACTAATTCATGTGGCAGGTGGTGGATTAAAGCAGATGCTTGTGACATCAACAAGGGAGTGCGGGAGAGTACAAGAGGTATTTTCTTTTCCATTTTCTTTCACTTACATTAATTACACTGCATGTTAAGTGTTATTTAGATTATGTTAATTAGATATGAAAAAGAAGTATACCTACATGTACATGAGGGACAACCCAGCAAGGATCCTTTACTTGTTGTTTTCCCAAAGAACAAAAGTTTAGGCCTTTGGTGACTATTTTGACAGTGATGTACAGTCATTCTCCCCAGATGCCTCAATTCAGGTTTGTGTATAAAAACCCTTGATCTACACAACAGTTGTTAAACTGGAGGGCTACAAATGAGTACTCTCAACTCAAGTCATTGGAATGTGTATATTTTCAGCCATATTTGACAGCATCTTAGTAAATAAATTTGCCTGATAATACCACTTCCAATAGTCAAACCACACATTTAAAGGTCACAGTATTATGGATTCATCTTTTCCATTTAAAATGACCAGTGGAAGGATTGAGGGTTACGTGGCAATTGCATCCACATTCATGTTAATTACACATGCTTTTACTTTTCTTTTCTTTTTATATTAATCAGCTTTTGTTATTTTTCATTAGGTGGATATGCTCAAACAGGCACACAAAACTAATTCATGTGGCAGGTGGTGGATTAAAGCAGATGCTTGTGACATCAACAAGGGAGTGCGAGAGAGTACAAGAGGTATTTTCTTTTCCATTTTCTTTCACTTACATTAATTACACTGCATGTTAAGTGTTATTTAGATTATGTTAATTAGATATGAAAAAGAAGTATACCTACATGTACATGAGGGACAACCCAGCACAGATCCTTTGCTTGTTGTTTTCCCAAAGAACAAAAGTTTAGGCCTTTGGTGACTATTTTGACAGTGATGTACAGTACTAACATTTGTTTCAAAAACAAATTTACCTTTTTATGTATATTAAATGTATATTCCATGTAAACAAAATGTTAAAGTCCAAGAAAAAAACATCTTATAATTACTGTGAAGTTTACGCGGGTTTACACTTAAATCAGTATACGCGGGTTTACACTTAAAAACCTGTGTTTACCGAGTAAACAGGCATACTTTTTTTGCTAACATTTAACATGTTTAGCAGCTAAACACCCGTGTCCAATTTCTAAACATCGATGTTTTCAGTTTAATGACAACACTATCCTTCTTTCATGCTAAACATGTTTAGCATGTAAACATTTTATTGCACCGTATAGCAATAAAGTGTTTAGAAAAGTGTTTACAGGCTAAACACAGTTTTTGCAGTGTATGTTTATCACTCTTGGGCATGGAAGACCTTTCTTTTAAAATTCTATATAGCACATTATCACACAGAAAGATAAATCACGGTGAAGCATGTTGTGCCCCACATTGTGGGGCAAAAATAAACACCAAAAACTTAACAAGATCATGCAAGATGAATTATAAGACACGGTGATTTCTCAAACATGTATACAAAATCTTTAAAATGTATTCTTTGACAGACATTTTTCTACTGCAGTTTTTACTCTTTCAAAAATGTCTGTGTTGTAAGGATTGTGCAATAAATGCATAATGGTCATTTGTTTTGACATCATGACTCCTACAGTTCCACTCCGCATCGCATCTACATGCACCAACAATTATTTGGTGGTCGTTGAGGTTGGCGCATCCCGTGTGAAGGTGTTCAACAGCGACAACACACTGGCCTTTGAGTTCCCAACAGTGATACCGAGTGAGGTTGGTAAGACCGCAGTTAACCTCTATGGTGTAGCTGTCAAGAATGATGGTACCTTTGTAGTAGGTGATGTCGAGAGGCTGGTGTTGACTGAACACAGCCCCACTGATGGTGAGCTCCTATGTACCATACCAGTCGATGTTGCACCTCACTTTCTGGCTGTAGACAGCATTGATAGATTTGTCATCAGTTCATCGTCACAGACAGTAAATGTTGCTGATGGCAATGGTACTACACGGTGCATCATCAAACCCACCATCAATGGTCAACCAGTACAGTACTGCAGCGGTGTGTACACTGATAGCTCAGGTATTTATGTTGCAATGCGAAATGGTGACAACACCGGTCATATCCACCACTATGACCCTCAAGGTCGCTTTTTCAAGTGCATTGCACAGGGTCTGTACTGTCCCTGCGGAATCACATTCACATCAGATGGTCAGTTGGCAGTGGCTGACTTCTACTCAGTCAAGATGTATCACCAGGTGTGACGTGACATTGTAATCAGTCATGTCATCAGTTTCTAATCACCAATGACATGCAAATAGTTCAGTTTACTGTTGTATATCGTTCTACATTTATACATTCTTTAGTCATTGTTAACTGAAAACAGGAAACTTTAAGGGAATCTCTTATTACCAATGCGCGTGCAGTGTGATGTCACATACATGTATTTATAAAACAATGTCACACACAATATATAAAGCCCAATAATTGATATTTATCGCATCGTAATTATTCAATTCGAACAAAATAGTGTTTTCTGTAACTCTTAACTAATGTTTAAAAGCCACACATTAGTGGGGGGTTTTTTTCGATTTTTTTTCTTTCACTATTTTGCTTTAAAACGCTGTACTTAACAATTTTGACATGCTTCTGTAAGCAAAACATTATTAATTATATAAATTACAATGGTGCAAGGGGAAGCCATCTTGACAATGCATTTTCAGGAAGAGACAAACGTTACTGCCCCTTGATCGTGTACAGAATGTATAGGTTTCCCCGGTCAGTTTATTAATAGATTTGGCAGCCAAATGATGACAAATCACCTATTTTCGCACAAATTTGGATGCACATTTTATTAGACTAAATAGATTGTTCAATTTCAATATCGATGCATCCAACTGCATATTGCAACAATTCAATTTCAAGAATGAGGCATTACAATTTCACACTGGGTCATTTAAATTCGCTCAAGCTCCCAGTTGCGCCAGTTTGGCCCTTCGATTTCACTATTAGGCAAGTATTTGTGGAATATAAGCGAAGAAATTCGAAAACGGTTCAGTTCTTTATAATTATACAGTGCCTTATTCCAAATTGATTAAGTAAATGAAAACTTTTCTAACCCTGCCACAAAGAAGCAGCAACAAAAAAACCCAAATTAATTGCTCATTCCCGGTTTTTAACACATCAAAAAGAGGAAGGAAGGAAGGAAGGACGGAAGGAAGATGGAAGGAAGGAAGGACGGAAGATGGAAGGAAGGACGGAAGGAAGGACGGAAGGAAGGACGGAAGGACGGAAGGACAGAAGGACGGAAGGACGGAAGGACGGAAGGACGGAAGGACGGAAGGACGGAAGGACAGAAGGAAGGACGGAAGGACGGAAGGAAGGACGGAAGGAAGGACGGAAGGACGGAAGGAAGGACGGAAGGACGGAAGGAAGGACAGAAGGACGGAAGGAAGGACGGAAGGAAGGACGGAAGGACGGAAGGAAGGATGGACGGAAGGACAGACGGAAGGACAGACGGAAGGACGGAAGATGGAGGGAAGGACGGAAGATGGAGGGAAGGACGGAAGATGGAGGGAAGGACGGAAGGACGGAAGGACGGAAGGACGGAAGGAAGGACAGGAGGAACGGAGGAACGGAAGGACGGAAGGATAGAAGGAAGGAAGGAAGGAAGGAAGGACGGAAGGAAGGAAGATGGAAGGAAGGAAGGACGGAAGATGGAAGGAAGGACGGAAGGAAGGACGGAAGGAAGGAAGGACGGAAGGACGGAAGGACGGAAGGACGGACGGACGGAAGGACGGTAGGACGGAAGGACGGAAGGACGGAAGGACGGACGGAAGGAAGGACGGAAGGACGGAAGGAAGGACGGAAGGAAGGACGGAAGGACGGAAGGACGGAAGGAAGGAAGGAAGGATGGAAGGATGGACGGAAGGACAGACGGAAGGACGGAAGATGGAGGGAAGGACGGAAGGACGGAAGGACGGAAGGACGGAAGGACGGAAGGACGGAAGGACGGAAGGACGGAAGGACGGAAGGACGGAAGGACGGAAGGACGGAAGGACGGAAGGACGGAAGGACGGAAGGACGGAAGGACGGAAGGACGGAAGGACGGAAGGACGGAAGGACGAAAGGACGAAAGGACGAAAGGACGAAAGGACGAAAGGACGAAAGGACGAAAGGACGAAAGGACGAAAGGACGAAAGGACGAAAGGACGAAAGGACGAAAGGACGAAAGGACGAAAGGACGAAAGGACGAAAGGACGAAAGGACGAAAGGACGAAAGGACGGAAGGACGGAAGGACGGAAGGACGGAAGGACGGAAGGACGGAAGGACGGAAGGACGGAAGGACGGAAGGACGGAAGGACGGAAGGACGGAAGGACGGAAGGACGGAAGGACGGAAGATGGAAGGAAGGACGGAAGTACGGACGGAAGGACGGAAGTACGGACGGAAGGACAGACGGAAGGACAGACGGAAGGACAGACGGAAGGACAGACGGAAGGACAGACGGAAGGACAGACGGAAGGACAGACGGAAGGACAGACGGAAGGACAGACGGAAGGACAGACGGAAGGACAGACGGAAGGACGGAAGATCGGAAGGACGGAAGGAAGGATGGACTGGAGGAAGGACGGAAGGAAGGACGGAAGGAAGGACGGAAGGAAGGACTGGAGGACGAAAGGAAGGAAGGACGGAAGGAAGGACGGAAGGAAGGACGGAAGGAAGGACGGAAGGAAGGACAGAAGGACGGAAGGACGGAAGGACGGAAGGACGGAAGGAAGGACGGAAGGACGGAAGGAAGGACGGAAGGACGGAAGGAAGGACAGAAGGACGGAAGGAAGGACAGAAGGACGGAAGGAAGGACGGAAGGACGGAAGGAAGGATGGACGGAAGGACAGACGGAAGGACAGACGGAAGGACGGAAGATGGAGGGAAGGACGGAAGATGGAGGGAAGGACGGAAGATGGAGGGAAGGACGGAAGGACGGAAGGACGGAAGGACGGAAGGACGGAAGGAAGGACAGGAGGAACGGAGGAACGGAAGGACGGAAGGATAGAAGGAAGGAAGGAAGGAAGGACGGAAGGAAGGAAGATGGAAGGAAGGAAGGACGGAAGATGGAAGGAAGGACGGAAGGAAGGACGGAAGGAAGGAAGGACGGAAGGACGGAAGGACGGACGGATGGAAGGACGGTAGGACGGAAGGACGGAAGGACGGAAGGACGGAAGGAAGGACGGAAGGAAGGACGGAAGGAAGGACGGAAGGAAGGAAGGAAGGATGGAAGGATGGACGGAAGGACAGACGGAAGGACGGAAGATGGAGGGAAGGACGGAAGGACGGAAGGACGGAAGGACGGAAGGACGGAAGGACGGAAGGACGGAAGGACGGAAGGACGGAAGGACGAAAGGACGAAAGGACGAAAGGACGAAAGGACGAAAGGACGAAAGGACGAAAAGACGAAAAGACGAAAGGACGAAAGGACGAAAGGACGAAAGGACGAAAGGACGAAAGGACGAAAGGACGAAAGGACGAAAGGACGAAAGGACGAAAGGACGAAAGGACGGAAGGACGGAAGGACGGAAGGACGGAAGGACGGAAAGACGGAAAGACGGAAAGACGGAAGGACGGAAGGACGGAAGGACGGAAGGACGGAAGATGGAAGGAAGGACGGAAGTACGGACGGAAGGATGGACGGAAGGACAGACGGAAGGATGGACGGAAGGACAGACGGAAGGACAGACGGAAGGACAGACGGAAGGACAGACGGAAGGACAGACGGAAGGACAGACGGAAGGACGGAAGATCGGAAGGACGGAAGGAAGGATGGACTGGAGGACGAAAGGAAGGAAGGACGGAAGGAAGGATGGAAGGAAGGACTGGAGGACGAAAGGAAGGAAGGACGGAAGGAAGGACGGAAGGAAGGACGGAAGGAAGGACAGAAGGACGGAAGGACGGAAGGAAGGAAGGAAGGAAGGAAGGATGGACAGAAGGACAGACGGAAGGAAGGAAGGATGGACGGAAGGACAGACGGAAGGACAGACGGAAGGATGGAAGGAAGGAAGGACGGAAGGACGGAAGGAAGGACGGAAGGACGGAAGGACGGAAGGACGGAAGGACGGAAGGACGAAAGGACGAAAGGACGAAAGGACGAAAGGACGAAAGGACGAAAGGACGGAAGGACGGAAGGACGGAAGGACGGAAGGACGGAAGGACGGAAGGACGGAAGGACGGAAGGACGGAAGGACGGAAGGACGGAAGGACGGAAGGACGGAAGGACGGAAGGACGGAAGGACGGAAGGACGGAAGGACGGAAGGACGGAAGGACGGAAGGACGGAAGGACGGAACGAAGGAAGGAAGGATGGACGGAAGGACGGACGGAAGGACAGACGGAAGGACAGACGGAAGGACAGACGGAAGGACAGACGGAAGGACGGAAGATCGGAAGGACGGAAGGAAGGATGGACTGGAGGATGAAAGGAAGGAAGGAAGGACGGAAGGAAGGATGGAAGGAAGGACTGGAGGACGAAAGGAAGGAAGGACGGAAGGAAGGACGGAAGAGAGGACGGAAGGAAGGACGGAAGGACGGAAGGAAGGAAGGAAGGAAGGAAGGATGGACAGAAGGACAGACGGAAGGAAGGAAGGATGGACGGAAGGACAGACGGAAGGACAGACGGAAGGATGGAAGGAAGGAAGGACGGAAGGACGGAAGGAAGGACGGAAGGACGGAAGGACGGAAGGACGGAAGGACGGAAGGACGGAAGGACGGAAGGACGGAAAGACGGAAGGAAGGACGGAAGATGGAAGGAAGGACGGACGGAAGGACGGACGGAAGGACAGACGGAAGGACAGACGGAAGGACAGACGGAAGGACAGACGGAAGGACGGAAGATGGACGGAAGATGGACGGAAGATGGACGGAAGGACGGAAGGACGGAAGGACGGAAGGACGGAAGGACGGAAGGACGGAAGGACGGAAGAACGGAAGGACGGAAGGACGGAAGACGGAAGGACGGAAGATGGAAGGACGGAAGATGGAAGGAAGGACGGAAAGAACGGAAGGAACGGAAGGAACGGAAGGACTGGATGGACTGGATGGACTGGATGGACTGGATGGACTGGAGGAAGGACGGAAGGACGGACGGAAGGAAGGACGGAAGGAAGGAAGGAAGGAAGGAAGGAAGGACGGAAGGAAGGAAGGAAGGAAGGATGGACGGAAGGAAGGAAGGAAGGAAGGATGGACGGAAGGACAGACGGAAGGACAGAAGGACGGAAGGACGGAAGGAACGGAAGGAACGGAAGGACGGAAGGAACGGAAGGACGGAAGGAACGGAAGGAACAGAAGGATTGGATGGACTGGATGGACGGAAGGACGGAAGGAAGGACGGAAGGAAGGACGGAAGGACGGACGGAAGGACGGAAGGACGGAAGATGGAAGGAAGGACGGAAGTACGGACGGAAGGACGGAAGTACGGACGGAAGGACAGACGGAAGGACAGACGGAAGGACAGACGGAAGGACAGACGGAAGGACAGACGGAAGGACAGACGGAAGGACAGACGGAAGGACAGACGGAAGGACAGACGGAAGGACAGACGGAAGGACAGACGGAAGGACGGAAGATCGGAAGGACGGAAGGAAGGATGGACTGGAGGAAGGACGGAAGGAAGGACGGAAGGAAGGACGGAAGGAAGGACTGGAGGACGAAAGGAAGGAAGGACGGAAGGAAGGACGGAAGGAAGGACGGAAGGAAGGACGGAAGGAAGGACAGAAGGACGGAAGGACGGAAGGACGGAAGGACGGAAGGAAGGACGGAAGGACGGAAGGAAGGACGGAAGGACGGAAGGAAGGACAGAAGGACGGAAGGAAGGACAGAAGGACGGAAGGAAGGACGGAAGGACGGAAGGAAGGATGGACGGAAGGACAGACGGAAGGACAGACGGAAGGACGGAAGATGGAGGGAAGGACGGAAGATGGAGGGAAGGACGGAAGATGGAGGGAAGGACGGAAGGACGGAAGGACGGAAGGACGGAAGGACGGAAGGACGGAAGGAAGGACAGGAGGAACGGAGGAACGGAAGGACGGAAGGATAGAAGGAAGGAAGGAAGGAAGGACGGAAGGAAGGAAGATGGAAGGAAGGAAGGACGGAAGATGGAAGGAAGGACGGAAGGAAGGACGGAAGGAAGGAAGGACGGAAGGACGGAAGGACGGACGGATGGAAGGACGGAAGGACGGAAGGACGGAAGGACGGAAGGAAGGACGGAAGGAAGGACGGAAGGAAGGACGGAAGGAAGGAAGGAAGGATGGAAGGATGGACGGAAGGACAGACGGAAGGACAGACGGAAGGACGGAAGGACGGAAGGACGGAAGGACGGAAGGACGGAAGGACGGAAGGACGGAAGGACGGAAGGACGGAAGGACGGAAGGACGGAAGGACGGAAGGACGAAAGGACGAAAGGACGAAAGGACGAAAGGACGAAAGGACGAAAGGACGAAAGGACGAAAGGACGAAAGGACGAAAGGACGAAAGGACGAAAGGACGAAAGGACGAAAAGACGAAAGGACGAAAGGACGAAAGGACGAAAGGACGAAAGGACGAAAGGACGAAAGGACGAAAGGACGAAAGGACGAAAGGACGAAAGGACGAAAGGACGAAAGGACGAAAGGACGGAAGGACGGAAGGACGGAAGGACGGAAGGACGGAAGGACGGAAGGACGGAAGGACGGAAGGACGGAAAGACGGAAAGACGGAAAGACGGAAAGACGGAAGGACGGAAGGACGGAAGGACGGAAGGACGGAAGATGGAAGGAAGGACGGAAGTACGGACGGAAGGATGGACGGAAGGACAGACGGAAGGATGGACGGAAGGACAGACGGAAGGACAGACGGAAGGACAGACGGAAGGACAGACGGAAGGACAGACGGAAGGACAGACGGAAGGACGGAAGATCGGAAGGACGGAAGGAAGGATGGACTGGAGGACGAAAGGAAGGAAGGACGGAAGGAAGGATGGAAGGAAGGACTGGAGGACGAAAGGAAGGAAGGACGGAAGGAAGGACGGAAGGAAGGACGGAAGGAAGGACAGAAGGACGGAAGGACGGAAGGAAGGAAGGAAGGAAGGAAGGATGGACAGAAGGACAGACGGAAGGAAGGAAGGATGGACGGAAGGACAGACGGAAGGACAGACGGAAGGATGGAAGGAAGGAAGGACGGAAGGACGGAAGGAAGGACGGAAGGACGGAAGGACGGAAGGACGGAAGGACGGAAGGACGAAAGGACGAAAGGACGAAAGGACGAAAGGACGAAAGGACGAAAGGACGAAAGGACGAAAGGACGAAAGGACGGAAGGACGGAAGGACGGAAGGACGGAAGGACGGAAGGACGGAAGGACGGAAGGACGGAAGGACGGAAGGACGGAAGGACGGAAGGACGGAAGGACGGAAGGACGGAAGGACGGAAGGACGGAAGGACGGAAGGACGGAAGGACGGAAGGACGGAAGGACGGAAGGACGGAACGAAGGAAGGAAGGATGGACGGAAGGACAGACGGAAGGACAGACGGAAGGACAGACGGAAGGACAGACGGAAGGACAGACGGAAGGACAGACGGAAGGACGGAAGATCGGAAGGACGGAAGGAAGGATGGACTGGAGGATGAAAGGAAGGAAGGAAGGACGGAAGGAAGGATGGAAGGAAGGACTGGAGGACGAAAGGAAGGAAGGACGGAAGGAAGGACGGAAGAGAGGACGGAAGGAAGGACGGAAGGACGGAAGGAAGGAAGGAAGGAAGGAAGGATGGACAGAAGGACAGACGGAAGGAAGGAAGGATGGACGGAAGGACAGACGGAAGGACAGACGGAAGGATGGAAGGAAGGAAGGACGGAAGGACGGAAGGAAGGACGGAAGGACGGAAGGACGGAAGGACGGAAGGACGGAAGGACGGAAGGACGGAAGGACGGAAAGACGGAAGGAAGGACGGAAGATGGAAGGAAGGACGGACGGAAGGACGGACGGAAGGACAGACGGAAGGACAGACGGAAGGACAGACGGAAGGACAGACGGAAGGACAGACGGAAGGACGGAAGATGGACGGAAGATGGACGGAAGATGGACGGAAGGACGGAAGGACGGAAGGACGGAAGGACGGAAGGACGGAAGGACGGAAGGACGGAAGAACGGAAGGACGGAAGGACGGAAGACGGAAGGACGGAAGATGGAAGGACGGAAGATGGAAGGAAGGACGGAAAGAACGGAAGGAACGGAAGGAACGGAAGGACTGGATGGACTGGATGGACTGGATGGACTGGATGGACTGGAGGAAGGACGGAAGGACGGACGGAAGGAAGGACGGAAGGAAGGAAGGAAGGAAGGAAGGAAGGACGGAAGGAAGGAAGGAAGGAAGGATGGACGGAAGGAAGGAAGGAAGGAAGGATGGACGGAAGGACAGACGGAAGGACAGAAGGACGGAAGGACGGAAGGAACGGAAGGAACGGAAGGACGGAAGGAACGGAAGGACGGAAGGAACGGAAGGAACAGAAGGATTGGATGGACTGGATGGACGGAAGGACGGAAGGAAGGACGGAAGGAAGGACGGAAGGACGGACGGAAGGACGGACGGAAGGACGGAAGGAAGGACGGAAGGACGGAACGAAGGAAGGAAGGATGGACGGAAGGATGGACGGAAGGACGGAACGAAGGAAGGAAGGATGGACGGAAGGACAGACGGAAGGACAGACTCTAACGCTAACTCTAACGCTAACTCTAACGCTAACTCTAACGCTAACGCTAATGCTAACGCTAACGCTAACTCTAACTCTAACGCTAACTCTAACGCTAACTCTAACTCTAACTCTAACTCTAACTCTAACTCTAACTCTAACTCTAACTCTAACTCTAACGCTAACGCTAACTCTAACTCTAACGCTAACTCTAACGCTAACTCTAACGCTAACTCTAACGCTAACTCTAACGCTAACTCTAACGCTAACTCTAATGCTAACTTCTAGTTCGAATTCTTCTGTGGATTCTTTAAATTCTTTTCATTTAAAACAATCTGCTGCATTCTTCGACGCATTTCTTAAAGCTTCCACGCCTTTTTCACCAATCTTCAAATTTCACCAATTTCAGGTAGACTGCCGGCCAAGGCTAACAAGCTTAGGCTTGTAATCATAATGGTCCTCCTATGTTGATGTACATAATATGCCTGGCCTGCTTTTTGAAGTTAAATCTAAATTACTCAAGGTTCCTTATGTGCATTTACAACATGCACCTTTTTGGTTCTTTTTACAACTTGTTACATACTTTCTAATACTGAATACCCTCTCTTGTATTTATTTCTCCTTTTTGTTCACAGATCCTCCATGTACACAAACTGCCTGACCTTTTAAGTGTTACAAAGGCTAAGCAAAAATTGGCTGCAACACATTCTAATTGACATACAAAGGTAAGAAAGCAGCAAATTATATAATGCTTCAGAAACAAGATTGTGCATTCTTTAGAAGTGGACCTCCTCCCTGTGTATTCCTGCTGTGTATTCAAAACAGCTTGTAGATGACATATTTGACATGAACATTTTCTAATATTGTTCCCCAGTATGTGAGGTTTTAAAGAAACATTAACCCTATCACCTTACCCAATACTACAAAATACTACTTGTATGCAGTACTCTTATTACACTAGCCTATAAGAACTGGGTAGTATTGTGTACTGTACCCCAAATAAATGCCTAGGGCGTTAGGGTAAAAAAATACTTCACATTTGTTGCCTTAATCTATTTTCATGAAACTCGTCGTAACTTCAATGCATCTCAGGTTGCAGCTGTGTCGTGTCCTATGAATCATTTCACAAAACACAAAAGTACAACTTGTAATAGGTGTATTTTTAGTACAATACGATGACTTATATGTATTTTTTAAGAGTCGTCGAAAGTTTTCCGAAACGTATTAGTGGCGGATGTTGGACTTATTTCAAGTTTTAACTCCATTAATCAAGGTTTCAATTCGCATCGGAGGGTGGGTGTACAAGTACCTTGCACATTTTTTTCGGGATTCAAAATGGATGACGGTAAACATGTCACAAGCAAGACTGGCAATATCTGTCAGCCACCGGCACACAGCAAGCAGGTTTTTCAGTCCCTACGTGATTTTGTCGATTTTCCCCAGAATGTTCTTCTGGGATTTTTCTCCCACCTCTAAAACTGTAATTTCTTTTGTCTTCTCTACAGGTTTATATTTTGGGCAGCTCAATAAAGATGCGTCTAAGACGGGAGGTGAATTGTTACTTGCCAATTTGTATGCAGTCAAATGCTTCTTTGCATTGTTTTTGACTGGCATTTGAGGTAACAGAAAATGATTTAAATATGTAATGCAGAGAAAATTAAGTACACGTTTTATTTAAAGGGTGGGTACACCATTTGTAATTGCTTGAATTATCATGAATGGGTGGATTTGGGGGGTTGTATTTTATAGTAAATATCATTTAAATGACCTGTTCGAAGTTTTACTATCATGGATGCCTAGAAAAGCACGAAAAACAGCGTTTGTTTTCAACCGGCGTCGAGCAGTTATTCTTATGTTGTTATTGTTTTTTCGCGCTCGCCGTCTGGCGATCGCGAGTTTTGTTTTATAAAATTCAATTTTTCGGAATAATATCAGAATATCTAGGGCAATCATTTTGCTGGACGCCTAAAATCATTATTAACTTTCAAATAAGTAAGATATTTCTTAATAATACGGTAGTAAATATTTTTGATATCTGCAAATGGTGTATCCTGCCTTTAACTCGCAATATTTATAATGATTATATCAGTTGTGTGTTTCTTATTCATGATGTTATTTGTAACAGGTCGGTTTGGGTGTGAAAACGTTTCTTGCTTCTGGAGCTGTAGGAGTGCTCAGGACCAGATGCCTAGAGGTAATTCAGTGTAAGACTATTAACCAGTTCGCGCCGGATGACGCTAACGCTAACGCTAACGCTAACGCTAACGCTAACGCTAACGCTAACGCTAACGCTAACGCTAACGCTAACGCTAACGCTAACGCTAACGCTAACGCTAACGCTAACGCTACCGACTGGATGGACTGGATGGACTGGATGGACTGGATGGACTGGATGGACTGGATGGACTGGATGGACTGGATGGACTGGATGGACTGGATGGACTGGATGGACTGGATGGACTGGATGGACTGGATGGACTGGATGGGCTGGATGGGCTGGATGGGCTGGATGGGCTGGATGGGCTGGATGGGCTGGATGGGCTGGATGGGCTGGATGGGCTGGATGGGCTGGATGGACTGGATGGGCTGGATGGGCTGGATGGACTGGATGGACTGGATGGACTGGATGGACTGGATGGGCTGGATGGGCTGGATGGGCTGGATGGGCTGGATGGGCTGGATGGGCTGGATGGACTGGATGGACTGGATGGACTGGATGGACTGGATGGACTGGATGGACTGGATGGACTGGATGGACTGGATGGACTGGATGGACTGGACTGGATGGACTGGATGGACTGGATGGACTGGATGGACTGGACTGGATGGACTGGACTGGATGGACTGGATGGACTGGATGGACTGGATGGACTGGATGGACTGGATGGACTGGATGGACTGGATGGACTGGATGGACTGGATGGACTGGATGGACTGGATGGACTGGATGGACTGGATGGACTGGATGGGCTGGATGGGCTGGATGGGCTGGATGGGCTGGATGGGCTGGATGGGCTGGATGGGCTGGATGGGCTGGATGGGCTGGATGGGCTGGATGGGCTGGATGGGCTGGATGGGCTGGATGGGCTGGATGGGCTGGATGGGCTGGATGGGCTGGATGGGCTGGATGGGCTTGACTGGAAGGATGGACGGAAGGACGGACTGGAAGGATGGACGGAAGGACGGAAGGACGGACTGGAAGGATGGACGGAAGGACGGACTGGAAGGATGGACGGAAGGACGGACTGGAAGGATGGACGGAAGGACGGACTGGAAGGACGGACGGAAGGACGGACTGGAAGGATGGACGGACTGGAAGGACGGACTGGAAGGATGGACGGACTGGAAGGATGGACGGAAGGACGGACTGGAAGGACGGACTGGAAGGACGGACGGAAGGACGGACTGGAAGGACGGACTGGAAGGATGGACGGAAGGACGGACTGGAAGGATGGACGGAAGGACGGACTGGAAAGATGGACGGAAGGACGGACGGACTGGAAGGATGGACGAAAGGACGGACGGACTGGAAGGATGGACGGAAGGACGGACGGACTGGAAGGATGGACGGAAGGACGGACTGGAAGGATGGACGGAAGGACGGACTGGAAGGATGGACGGAAGGACGGACTGGAAGGATGGACGGAAGGACGGACTGGAAGGATGGACGGAAGGACGGACTGGAAGGATGGACGGAAGGACGGACTGGAAGGATGGACGGAAGGACGGACTGGAAGGATGGACGGAAGGACGGACTGGAAGGATGGACGGAAGGACGGACTGGAAGGATGGACGGAAGGACGGACTGGATGGATGGACGGACTGGAAGGACGGACTGGAAGGACGGACTGGAAGGATGGACGGAAGGACGGACTGGAAGGATGGACGGACTGGAAGGACGGACTGGAAGGATGGACGGACTGGAAGGATGGACGGAAGGACGGACTGGAAGGACGGACTGGAAGGACGGACGGAAGGACGGACTGGAAGGACGGACTGGAAGGATGGACGGAAGGACGGACTGGAAGGATGGACGGAAGGATGGACGGAAGGACGGACGGACTGGAAGGATGGACGAAAGGACGGACGGACTGGAAGGATGGACGGAAGGACGGACGGACTGGAAGGATGGACGGAAGGACGGACTGGAAGGATGGACGGAAGGACGGACTGGAAGGATGGACGGAAGGACAGACTGGAAGGATGGACGGAAGGACGGACTGGAAGGATGGACGGAAGGACGGACTGGAAGGATGGACGGAAGGACGGACTGGAAGGATGGACGGAAGGACGGACTGGAAGGATGGACGGAAGGACGGACTGGAAGGATGGACGGAAGGACGGACTGGAAGGATGGACGGAAGGACGGACTGGAAGGATGGACGGAAGGACGGACTGGATGGATGGACGGACTGGAAGGACGGACTGGAAGGATGGACGGAAGGACGGACTGGAAGGATGGACGGAAGGACGGACTGGAAGGATGGACGGAAAGACGGACGGACTGGAAGGATGGACGGAAGGACGGACGGACTGGAAGGATGGACGGAAGGACGGACTGGAAGGATGGACGGAAAGACGGACGGACTGGAAGGATGGACGGAAGGACGGACGGACTGGAAGGATGGACGGAAGGACGGACGGACTGGAAGGATGGACGGAAGGACGGACTGGAAGGATGGAGGGAAGGACGGACTGGAAGGATGGACGGAAGGACGGACTGGAAGGATGGACGGAAGGACGGACTGGAAGGATGGACGGAAGGACGGACTGGAAGGATGGACGGAAGGACGTACTGGAAGGATGGACGGAAGGACGGACTGGAAGGATGGACGGAAGGACGTACTGGAAGGATGGACGGAAGGACGGACGGACTGGAAGGATGGACGGAAGGACGGACGGACTGGAAGGATGGACGGAAGGACGGACGGACTGGAAGGATGGACGGAAGGACGGACTGGAAGGATGGACGGAAGGACGGACTGGAAGGATGGACGGAAGGACGGACTGGAAGGATGGACGGAAGGACGGACTGGATGGATGGACGGACTGGAAGGACGGACTGGAAGGATGGACGGAAGGACGGACTGGAAGGATGGACGGAAAGACGGACGGACTGGAAGGATGGACGGAAGGACGGACGGACTGGAAGGATGGACGGAAGGACGGACGGACTGGAAGGATGGACGGAAGGACGGACTGGAAGGACGGACTGGAAGGACGGACTGGAAGGATGGACGGAAGGATGGACGGAAGGACGGACTGGAAGGATGGACGGAAGGACGTACTGGAAGGATGGACGGAAGGACGGACTGGAAGGATGGACGGAAGGACGGACGGACTGGAAGGATGGACGGAAGGACGGACGGACTGGAAGGATGGACGGAAGGACGGACGGACGGACTGGAAGGATGGACGGAAGGACGGACTGGAAGGATGGACGGAAGGACGGACTGGAAGGATGGACGGAAGGACGGACTGGAAGGAAGGACGGACTGGAAGGATGGACGGAAGGACGGACTGGAAGGATGGACGGAAGGACGGACTGGACGGAAGGACGGACTGGAAGGATGGACGGGTACGGACTGGAAGGATGGACGGAAGGACGGACTGGAAGGATGGACGGAAGGACGGACTGGAAGGATGGACGGAAGGACGGACTGGAAGGATGGACGGAAGGACGGACTGGAAGGATGGACGGAAGGACGGACTGGAAGGATGGATGGAAGGACGGACTGGAAGGATGGACGGAAGGACGGACTGGAAGGATGGACGGAAGGACGGACTGGAAGGATGGACGGAAGGACGGACTGGAAGGATGGACGGAAGGACGGACTGGAAGGACGGACTGGAAGGATGGACGGAAGGATGGAAGGACGGACTGGAAGGATGGACGGAAGGACGGACTGGAAGGATGGACGGAAGGACGGACTGGAAGGATGGACGGAAGGACGGACTGGAAGGATGGACGGAAGGACGGACTGGAAGGATGGACGGAAGGACGGACTGGAAGGATGGACGGAAGGACGGACTGGAAGGATGGACGGAAGGACGGACTGGAAGGACGGACTGGAAGGATGGACGGAAGGATGGAAGGACGGACTGGAAGGATGGACGGAAGGACGGACTGGAAGGATGGACGGAAGGACGGACTGGAAGGATGGACGGAAGGACGGACTGGAAGGACGGACGGAAGGACGGACTGGAAGGACGGACGGAAGGACGGACTGGAAGGATGGACGGACTGGAAGGACGGACTGGAAGGACGGACTGGAAGGACGGACTGGAAGGATGGACGGAAGGACGGACGGACTGGAAGGATGGACGGAAGGACGAACGGACTGGAAGGATGGACGGAAGGACGGACTGGAAGGATGGACGGAAGGACGGACTGGAAGGATGGACGGAAGGACGGACTGGAAGGATGGACGGAAGGACGGACTGGAAGGATGGACGGAAGGACGGACTGGAAGGATGGACGGAAGGACGGACTGGAAGGATGGACGGAAGGACGGACTGGAAGGATGGACGGAAGGACGGACTGGAAGGATGGACGGAAGGACGGACTGGATGGATGGACGGAAGGACGGACTGGAAGGATGGACGGAAGGACGGACTGGAAGGATGGACGGAAGGACGGACTGGAAGGATGGACGGAAGGACGGACTGGAAGGATGGACGGACTGGAAGGATGGACGGAAGGACGGACTGGAAGGATGGACGGAAGGACGGACTGGAAGGATGGACGGAAGGACGGACTGGAAGGATGGACGGAAGGACGGACTGGAAGGATGGACGGAAGGACGGACTGGAAGGAAGGACGGACTGGAAGGATGGACGGAAGGACGGACTGGAAGGACGGACGGAAGGACGGACTGGAAGGACGGACGGAAGGACGGACTGGAAGGACGGACGGAAGGACGGACTGGAAGGACGGACGGAAGGACGGACTGGAAGGACGGACGGAAGGACGGACTGGAAGGACGGACGGAAGGACGGACTGGAAGGACGGACGGAAGGACGGACTGGAAGGACGGACGGAAGGACGGACTGGAAGGACGGACGGAAGGACGGACTGGAAGGACGGACGGAAGGACGGACTGGAAGGACGGACGGAAGTACGGACGGAAGGATGGACGGAAGGACAGACGGAAGGACAGACGGAAGGACAGACGGAAGGACAGACGGAAGGACAGACGGAAGGACAGACGGAAGGACAGACGGAAGGACAGACGGAAGGACGGAAGATCGGAAGGACGGAAGGAAGGATGGACTGGAGGACGAAAGGAAGGAAGGACGGAAGGAAGGATGGAAGGAAGGACTGGAGGACGAAAGGAAGGAAGGACGGAAGGAAGGACGGAAGGAAGGACGGAAGGAAGGACGGAAGGAAGGACGGAAGGAAGGACAGAAGGACGGAAGGACGGAAGGAAGGAAGGAAGGAAGGAAGGAAGGATGGACAGAAGGACAGACGGAAGGAAGGAAGGATGGACGGAAGGACAGACGGAAGGACAGACGGAAGGAAGGAAGGACGGAAGGACGGAAGGAAGGACGGAAGGACGGAAGGACGGAAGGACGGAAGGACGGAAGGACGGAAGGACGGAAGGACGGAAGGACGGAAGGACGGAAGGACGAAAGGACGAAAGGACGAAAGGACGAAAGGACGAAAGGACGAAAGGACGAAAGGACGAAAGGACGAAAGGACGAAAGGACGAAAGGACGAAAGGACGAAAGGACGAAAGGACGAAAGGACGAAAGGACGAAAGGACGAAAGGACGAAAGGACGAAAGGACGAAAGGACGAAAGGACGAAAGGACGAAAGGACGAAAGGACGCAAGGACGCAAGGACGAAAGGACGCAAGGACGGAAGGACGGAAGGACGGAAGGACGGAAGGACGGAAGGACGGAAGGACGGAAGGACGGAAGGACGGAAGGACGGAAGGACGGAAGGACGGAAGGACGGAAGGACGGAAGGACGGAAGGACGGAAGGACGGAAGGACGGAAGGACGGAAGGACGGAAGGACGGAAGGACGGAAGGACGGAAGGACGGAAGGACGGAAGGACGGAAGGACGGAAGGACGGAAGGACGGAAGGACGGAAGGACGGAAGGACGGAAGGACGGAAGGACGGAAGGACGGAAGGACGGAAGGACGGAAGGACGGAAGGACGGAAGGACGGAAGGACGGAAGGACGGAAGGACGGAAGGACGGAAGGACGGAAGGACGGAAGGACGGAAGGACGGAAGGACGGAAGGACGGAAGGACGGAAGGACGGAAGGACGGAAGGACGGAAGGACGGAAGGACGGAAGGACGGAAGGACGGAAGGACGGAAGGACGGAAGGACGGAAGGACGGAAGGACGGAAGGACGGAAGGACGGAAGGACGGAAGGACGGAAGGACGGAAGGACGGAAGGACGGAAGGACGGAAGGACGGAAGGACGGAAGGACGGAAGGACGGAAGGACGGAAGGACGGAAGGACGGAAGGACGGAAGGACGGAAGGACGGAAGGACGGAAGGACGGAAGGACGGAAGGACGGAAGGACGGAAGGACGGAAGGACGGAAGGACGGAAGGACGGAAGGACGGAAGGACGGAAGGACGGAAGGACGGAAGGACGGAAGGACGGAAGGACGGAAGGACGGAAGGACGGAAGGACGGAAGGACGGAAGGACGGAAGGACGGAAGGACGGAAGGACGGAAGGACGGAAGGACGGAAGGACGGAAGGACGGACAGACGGAAGGACGGACAGACGGAAGGACGGACAGACGGAAGGACGGACAGACGGAAGGACGGACAGACGGAAGGACGGACAGACGGACGGACGGACAGACGGAAGGACGGACAGACGGAAGGACGGACAGACGGAAGGACGGACAGACGGAAGGACGGACAGACGGAAGGACGGAAGGACGGAAGATCGGAAGGACGGAAGGAAGGATGGACTGGAGGATGAAAGGAAGGACGGAAGGAAGGATGGAAGGAAGGATGGAAGGAAGGACTGGAGGACGAAAGGAAGGAAGGACGGAAGGAAGGACGGAAGGAAGGACGGAAGGAAGGACGGAAGGACGGAAGGACGGAAGGAAGGAAGGAAGGAAGGAAGGATGGACAGAAGGACAGACGGAAGGAAGGAAGGATGGACGGAAGGACAGACGGAAGGACAGACGGAAGGATGGAAGGAAGGAAGGACGGAAGGACGGAAGGAAGGACGGAAGGACGGAAGGAAAGACGGACGGACTGGAAGGATGGACGGAAGGACGGACGGACTGGAAGGATGGACGGAAGGACAGACGGAAGGACAGACGGAAGGACAGACGGAAGGACAGACGGAAGGACAGACGGAAGGACAGACGGAAGGACAGACGGAAGGACAGACGGAAGGACAGACGGAAGGACGGAAGATGGACGGAAGATGGACGGAAGATGGACGGAAGGACGGAAGGACGGAAGGACGGAAGGACGGAAGGACGGAAGGACGGAAGATGGAAGGACGGAAGATGGAAGGAAGGACGGAAGGACGGAAGGAACGGAAGGAAGAACGGAAGGAACGGAAGGAACGGAAGGAACGGAAGGAACGGAAGGACTGGATGGACTGGATGGACTGGATGGACTGGATGGACTGGAGGACGGAAGGAAGGAAGGACGGAAGGACGGACGGAAGGAAGGACGGAAGGAAGGAAGGAAGGAAGGAAGGAAGGAAGGACGGAAGGAAGGAAGGAAGGAAGGAAGGAAGGATGGACGGAAGGAAGGAAGGAAAGAAGGATGGACGGAAGGACGGAAGGACGGAAGGACGGAAGGACGGAAGGACGGAAGGACGGAAGGACGGAAGGACGGAAGGAAGGACGGAAGGAAGGACGGAAGGACGGACGGAAGGACGGACGGAAGGACGGAAGGAAAGACGGAAGGACGGAACGAAGGAAGGAAGGATGGACGGAAGGATGGACGGAAGGACGGAACGAAGGAAGGAAGGATGGACGGAAGGACAGACGGAAGGACAGACTCTAACGCTAACTCTAACGCTAACTCTAACGCTAACTCTAACGCTAACGCTAATGCTAACGCTAACGCTAACTCTAACTCTAACGCTAACTCTAACGCTAACTCTAACTCTAACTCTAACTCTAACTCTAACTCTAACTCTAACTCTAACTCTAACTCTAACGCTAACTCTAACTCTAACGCTAACTCTAACGCTAACTCTAACGCTAACTCTAACGCTAACTCTAACGCTAACTCTAACGCTAACTCTAACGCTAACTCTAACGCTAACTCTAACGCTAACTCTAACGCTAACTCTAATGCTAACTTCTAGTTCGAATTCTTCTGTGGATTCTTTAAATTCTTTTCATTTAAAACAATCTGCTGCATTCTTCGACGCATTTCTTAAAGCTTCCACGCCTTTTTCACCAATCTTCAAATTTCACCAATTTCAGGTAGACTGCCGGCCAAGGCTAACAAGCTTAGGCTTGTAATCATAATGGTCCTCCTATGTTGATGTACATAATATGCCTGGCCTGCTTTTTGAAGTTAAATCTAAATTACTCAAGGTTCCTTATGTGCATTTACAACATGCACCTTTTTGGTTCTTTTTACAACTTGTTACATACTTTCTAATACTGAATACCCTCTCTTGTATTTATTTCTCCTTTTTGTTCACAGATCCTCCATGTACACAAACTGCCTGACCTTTTAAGTGTTACAAAGGCTAAGCAAAAATTGGCTGCAACACATTCTAATTGACATACAAAGGTAAGAAAGCAGCAAATTATATAATGCTTCAGAAACAAGATTGTGCATTCTTTAGAAGTGGACCTCCTCCCTGTGTATTCCTGCTGTGTATTCAAAACAGCTTGTAGATGACATATTTGACATGAACATTTTCTAATATTGTTCCCCAGTATGTGAGGTTTTAAAGAAACATTAACCCTATCACCTTACCCAATACTACAAAATACTACTTGTATGCAGTACTCTTATTACACTAGCCTATAAGAACTGGGTAGTATTGTGTACTGTACCCCAAATAAATGCCTAGGGCGTTAGGGTAAAAAAATACTTCACATTTGTTGCCTTAATCTATTTTCATGAAACTCGTCGTAACTTCAATGCATCTCAGGTTGCAGCTGTGTCGTGTCCTATGAATCATTTCACAAAACACAAAAGTACAACTTGTAATAGGTGTATTTTTAGTACAATACGATGACTTATATGTATTTTTTAAGAGTCGTCGAAAGTTTTCCGAAACGTATTAGTGGCGGATGTTGGACTTATTTCAAGTTTTAACTCCATTAATCAAGGTTTCAATTCGCATCGGAGGGTGGGTGTACAAGTACCTTGCACATTTTTTTCGGGATTCAAAATGGATGACGGTAAACATGTCACAAGCAAGACTGGCAATATCTGTCAGCCACCGGCACACAGCAAGCAGGTTTTTCAGTCCCTACGTGATTTTGTCGATTTTCCCCAGAATGTTCTTCTGGGATTTTTCTCCCACCTCTAAAACTGTAATTTCTTTTGTCTTCTCTACAGGTTTATATTTTGGGCAGCTCAATAAAGATGCGTCTAAGACGGGAGGTGAATTGTTACTTGCCAATTTGTATGCAGTCAAGTGCTTCTTTGCATTGTTTTTGACTGGCATTTGAGGTAACAGAAAATGATTTAAATATGTAATGCAGAGAAAATTAAGTACACGTTTTATTTAAAGGTTGGGTACACCATTTGTAATTGCTTGAATTATCATGAATGGGTGGATTTGGGGGGTTGTATTTTATAGTAAATATCATTTAAATGACCTGTTCGAAGTTTTACTATCATGGATGCCTAGAAAAGCACGAAAAACAGCGTTTGTTTTCAACCGGCGTCGAGCAGTTATTCTTATGTTGTTATTGTTTTTTCGCGCTCGCCGTCTGGCGATCGCGAGTTTTGTTTTATAAAATTCAATTTTTCGGAATAATATCAGAATATCTAGGGCAATCATTTTGCTGGACGCCTAAAATCATTATTTACTTTCAAATAAGTAAGATATTTCTTAATAATACGGTAGTAAATATTTTTGATATCTGCAAATGGTGTATCCTGCCTTTAAATCGCAATATTTATAATGATTATATCAGTTGTGTGTTTCTTATTCATGATGTTATTTGTAACAGGTCGGTTTGGGTGTGAAAACGTTTCTTGCTTCTGGAGCTGTAGGAGTGCTCAGGACCAGATGCCTAGAGGTAATTCAGTGTAAGACTATTAACCAGTTCGCGCCGGATGACGCTAACGCTAACGCTAACGCTAACGCTAACGCTAACGCTAACGCTAACGCTAACGCTAACGCTAACGCTAACGCTAACGCTAACGCTACCGACTGGATGGACTGGATGGACTGGATGGACTGGATGGACTGGATGGACTGGATGGACTGGATGGACTGGATGGACTGGATGGACTGGATGGACTGGATGGACTGGATGGACTGGATGGACTGGATGGACTGGATGGGCTGGATGGGCTGGATGGGCTGGATGGGCTGGATGGGCTGGATGGGCTGGATGGGCTGGATGGGCTGGATGGGCTGGATGGGCTGGATGGACTGGATGGGCTGGATGGGCTGGATGGACTGGATGGACTGGATGGACTGGATGGACTGGATGGGCTGGATGGGCTGGATGGGCTGGATGGGCTGGATGGGCTGGATGGGCTGGATGGGCTGGATGGGCTGGATGGGCTGGATGGACTGGATGGACTGGATGGACTGGATGGACTGGATGGACTGGATGGACTGGATGGACTGGATGGACTGGATGGACTGGACTGGATGGACTGGATGGACTGGATGGACTGGATGGACTGGACTGGATGGACTGGATGGACTGGATGGACTGGATGGACTGGATGGACTGGATGGACTGGATGGACTGGATGGACTGGATGGACTGGATGGACTGGATGGACTGGATGGACTGGATGGACTGGATGGACTGGATGGACTGGATGGACTGGATGGACTGGATGGGCTGGATGGGCTGGATGGGCTGGATGGGCTGGATGGGCTGGATGGGCTGGATGGGCTGGATGGGCTGGATGGGCTGGATGGGCTGGATGGGCTGGATGGGCTGGATGGGCTGGATGGGCTTGACTGGAAGGATGGACGGAAGGACGGACTGGAAGGATGGACGGAAGGACGGAAGGACGGACTGGAAGGATGGACGGAAGGACGGACTGGAAGGATGGACGGAAGGACGGACTGGAAGGATGGACGGAAGGACGGACTGGAAGGACGGACGGAAGGACGGACTGGAAGGATGGACGGACTGGAAGGACGGACTGGAAGGATGGACGGACTGGAAGGATGGACGGAAGGACGGACTGGAAGGACGGACTGGAAGGACGGACGGAAGGACGGACTGGAAGGACGGACTGGAAGGATGGACGGAAGGACGGACTGGAAGGATGGACGGAAGGACGGACTGGAAGGATGGACGGAAGGACGGACTGGAAGGATGGACGGAAGGACGGACTGGATGGATGGACGGACTGGAAGGACGGACTGGAAGGATGGACGGAAGGACGGACTGGAAGGATGGACGGACTGGAAGGACGGACTGGAAGGATGGACGGACTGGAAGGATGGACGGAAGGACGGACTGGAAGGACGGACTGGAAGGACGGACGGAAGGACGGACTGGAAGGACGGACTGGAAGGATGGACGGAAGGACGGACTGGAAGGATGGACGAAAGGACGGACGGACTGGAAGGATGGACGAAAGGACGGACGGACTGGAAGGATGGACGAAAGGACGGACGGACTGGAAGGATGGACGGAAGGACGGACGGACTGGAAGGATGGACGGAAGGACGGACTGGAAGGATGGACGGAAGGACAGACTGGAAGGATGGACGGAAGGACGGACTGGAAGGATGGACGGAAGGACGGACTGGAAGGATGGACGGAAGGACGGACTGGAAGGATGGACGGAAGGACGGACTGGATGGATGGACGGACTGGAAGGACGGACTGGAAGGATGGACGGAAGGACGGACTGGAAGGATGGACGGAAGGACGGACTGGAAGGATGGACGGAAAGACGGACGGACTGGAAGGATGGACGGAAGGACGGACGGACTGGAAGGATGGACGGAAGGACGGACTGGAAGGATGGACGGAAAGACGGACGGACTGGAAGGATGGACGGAAGGACGGACGGACTGGAAGGATGGACGGAAGGACGGACGGACTGGAAGGATGGACGGAAGGACGGACTGGAAGGATGGAGGGAAGGACGGACTGGAAGGATGGACGGAAGGACGGACTGGAAGGATGGACGGAAGGACGGACTGGAAGGATGGACGGAAGGACGGACTGGAAGGATGGACGGAAGGACGGACTGGATGGATGGACGGACTGGAAGGACGGACTGGAAGGATGGACGGAAGGACGGACTGGAAGGATGGACGGAAGGACGGACTGGAAGGATGGACGGAAAGACGGACGGACTGGAAGGATGGACGGAAGGACGGACGGACTGGAAGGATGGACGGAAGGACGGACTGGAAGGATGGAGGGAAGGACGGACTGGAAGGATGGACGGAAGGACGGACTGGAAGGATGGACGGAAGGACGGACTGGAAGGATGGACGGAAGGACGGACTGGAAGGATGGACGGAAGGACGTACTGGAAGGATGGACGGAAGGACGGACTGGAAGGATGGACGGAAGGACGTACTGGAAGGATGGACGGAAGGACGGACTGGAAGGATGGACGGAAGGACGGACGGACTGGAAGGATGGACGGAAGGACGGACGGACTGGAAGGATGGACGGAAGGACGGACGGACTGGAAGGATGGACGGAAGGACGGACTGGAAGGATGGACGGAAGGACGGACTGGAAGGATGGACGGAAGGACGGACTGGAAGGATGGACGGAAGGACGGACTGGATGGATGGACGGACTGGAAGGACGGACTGGAAGGATGGACGGAAGGACGGACTGGAAGGATGGACGGAAAGACGGACGGACTGGAAGGATGGACGGAAGGACGGACGGACTGGAAGGATGGACGGAAGGACGGACGGACTGGAAGGATGGACGGAAGGACGGACTGGAAGGACGGACTGGAAGGACGGACTGGAAGGACGGACTGGAAGGATGGACGGAAGGATGGACGGAAGGACGGACTGGAAGGATGGACGGAAGGACGGACTGGAAGGATGGACGGAAGGACGGACTGGAAGGATGGACGGAAGGACGTACTGGAAGGATGGACGGAAGGACGGACTGGAAGGATGGACGGAAGGACGGACGGACTGGAAGGATGGACGGAAGGACGGACGGACTGGAAGGATGGACGGAAGGACGGACGGACGGACTGGAAGGATGGACGGAAGGACGGACTGGAAGGAAGGACGGACTGGAAGGATGGACGGAAGGACGGACTGGAAGGATGGACGGAAGGACGGACTGGACGGAAGGACGGACTGGAAGGACGGACTGGAAGGACGGACTGGAAGGACGGACTGGAAGGACGGACTGGACGGAGGGACGGACTGGAAGGATGGACGGAAGGACGGACTGGAAGGATGGACGTAAGGACGGACTGGAAGGATGGACGGAAGGACGGACTGGAAGGATGGACGGAAGGACGGACTGGAAGGATGGACGGAAGGACGGACTGGAAGGATGGACGGAAGGACGGACTGGAAGGATGGACGGAAGGACGGACTGGAAGGATGGACGGAAGGACGGACTGGAAGGATGGACGGAAGGACGGACTGGAAGGATGGACGGAAGGACGGACTGGAAGGATGGACGGAAGGACGGACTGGAAGGATGGACGGAAGGACGGACTGGAAGGATGGACGGAAGGACGGACTGGAAGGATGGACGGAAGGACGGACTGGAAGGATGGACGGAAGGACGGACTGGAAGGATGGACGGAAGGACGGACTGGAAGGATGGACGGAAGGACGGACTGGAAGGATGGAGGGAAGGACGGACTGGAAGGATGGACGGAAGGACGGACTGGAAGGATGGACGGAAGGACGGACTGGAAGGATGGACGGAAGGACGGACTGGAAGGATGGACGGAAGGACGGACTGGAAGGATGGACGGAAGGACGTACTGGAAGGATGGACGGAAGGACGGACTGGAAGGATGGACGGAAGGACGGACGGACTGGAAGGATGGACGGAAGGACGGACGGACTGGAAGGATGGACGGAAGGACGGACGGACTGGAAGGATGGACGGAAGGACGGACGGACTGGAAGGATGGACGGAAGGACGGACGGACTGGAAGGATGGACGGAAGGACGGACTGGAAGGATGGACGGAAGGACGGACTGGAAGGATGGACGGAAGGACGGACTGGAAGGATGGACGGAAGGACGGACTGGACGGAAGGATGGACGGAAGGACGGACTGGACGGAAGGACGGACTGGAAGGATGGACGGAAGGACGGACTGGAAGGATGGACGGAAGGACGGACTGGAAGGATGGACGGAAGGACGGACTGGAAGGATGGACGGAAGGACGGACTGGAAGGATGGACGGAAGGACGGACTGGAAGGATGGACGGAAGGACGGACTGGAAGGATGGACGGAAGGACGGACTGGAAGGATGGACGGAAGGACGGACTGGAAGGATGGACGGAAGGACGGACTTGAAGGATGGACGGAAGGACGGACTGGAAGGATGGACGGAAGGACGGACAGGAAGGATGGACGGAAGGACGGACTGGAAGGATGGACGGAAGGACGGACTGGAAGTATGGACGGAAGGACGGACTGGAAGAATGGACGGAAGGACGGACTGGAAGGATGGACGGAAGGAAGGACGGACGGACTGGAAGGATGGACGGAAGGACGGACGGACTGGAAGGATGGACGGAAGGACGGACGGACGGACGGAAGGACGGACTGGAAGGATGGACGGAAGGACGGACTGGAAGGATGGTCGGAAGGACGGACTGGAAGGATGGACGGAAGGACAGACTGGAAGGATGGACGGAAGGACGGACTGGAAGGATGGACGGAAGGACGGACTGGAAGGATGGACGGAAGGACGGACTGGAAGGATGGACGGAAGGACGGACTGGAAGGATGGTCGGAAGGACGGAAGGACGGACTGGAAGGATGGTCGGAAGGACGGACTGGAAGGATGGACGGAAGGACGGACTGGAAGGATGGACGGAAGGACGGACTGGAAGGATGGAAGGAAGGACGGACTGGAAGGACGGACTGGAAGGACGGACGGACTGGAAGGACGGACTGGAAGGATGGACGGAAGGACGGACTGGAAGGATGGACGGAAGGACGGACTGGAAGGATGGACGGAAGGACGGACGGACTGGAAGGATGGACGGAAGGACGGACGGACTGGAAGGATGGACGGAAGGACGGACTGGAAGGATGGACGGAACGACGGACTGGAAGGATGGACGGAAGGACGGACTGGAAGGATGGACGGAAGGACGGACTGGAAGGATGGACGGAAGGACGGACGGACTGGAAGGATGGACGGAAGGACGGACGGACTGAAAGGATGGACGGAAGGACGGACGGACTGGAAGGATGGACGGAAGGACGGACTGGAAGAATGGACGGAAGGACGGACTGGAAGGATGGACGGAAGGACGGACGGAAGGACGGACTGGAAGGATGGACGGAAGGACGGACTGGACGGAAGGACGGACTGGAGGGATGGACGGAAGGACGGACTGGAAGGATGGACGGAAGGACGGACTGGAAGGATGGACGGAAGGACGGACTGGAAGGATGGACGGAAGGACGGACTGGAAGGATGGACGGAAGGACGGACTGGAAGGATGGACGGAAGGACGGACTGGAAGGATGGACGGAAGGACGGACTGGAAGGATGGACGGAAGGATGGACGGAAGGACGAACGGACTGGAAGGATGGACGGAAAGACGAACGGACTGGAAGGATGGACGGAAGGACGAACGGACTGGAAGGATGGACGGAAGGACGAACGGACTGGAAGGATGGACGGAAGGACGGACTGGAAGGATGGACGGAAGGACGGACTGGAAGGATGGACGGAAGGACGGACTGGAAGGATGGACGGAAGGACGGACTGGAAGGATGGACGGAAGGACGGACTGGAAGGATGGACGGAAGGACGGACTGGAAGGATGGACGGAAGGACGGACTGGAAGGATAGACGGAAGGACGGACTGGAAGGATGGACGGAAGGACGGACTGGACGGAAGGACGGACTGGAAGGATGGACGGAAGGACGGACTGGAAGGATGGACGGAAGGACGGACTGGAAGGATGGACGGAAGGACGGACTGGAAGGATGGACGGAAGGACGGACTGGAAGGACGGACGGAAGGATGGACGGAAGGACGAACGGACTGGAAGGATGGACGGAAGGACGAACGGACTGGAAGGATGGACGGAAGGACGAACGGACTGGAAGGATGGACGGAAGGACGAACGGACTGGAAGGATGGACGGAAGGACGAACGGACTGGAAGGATGGACGGAAGGACGAACGGACTGGAAGGATGGACGGAAGGACGAACGGACTGGAAGGATGGACGGAAGGACGGACTGGAAGGATGGAAGGAAGGACGGACTGGAAGGACGGACTGGAAGGACGGACTGGAAGGACGGACTGGAAGGATGGACGGAAGGACGGACTGGAAGGATGGACGGAAGGACGGACTGGAAGGATGGACGGAAGGATGGACGGACTGGAAGGATGGACGGAAGGACGGACGGACTGGAAGGATGGACGGAAGGACGGACTGGAAGGATGGACGGAAGGACGGACTGGAAGGATGGACGGAAGGACGGACTGGAAGGATGGACGGAAGGACGGACTGGAAGGATGGACGGAAGGACGGACTGGAAGGATGGACGGAAGGACGGACTGGAAGGATGGACGGACGGACGGACTGGAAGGATGGACGGAAGGACGGACGGACTGGAAGGATGGACGGAAGGACGGACGGACTGGAAGGATGGACGGAAGGACGGACTGGAAGAATGGACGGAAAGACGGACTGGAAGGATGGACGGAAGGACGGACTGGAAGGATGGACGGAAGGACGGACTGGAAGGATGGACGGACGGACTGGACGGAAGGACGGACTGGAAGGATGGACGGAAGGACGGACTGGAAGGATGGACGGAAGGACGGACTGGAAGGATGGACGGAAGGACGGACTGGAAGGATGGACGGAAGGACGGACTGGAAGGATGGACGGAAGGACGGACTGGAAGGATGGACGGAAGGACGGACTGGAAGGATGGACGGAAGGATGGACGGAAGGACGAACGGACTGGAAGGATGGACGGAAGGACGAACGGACTGGAAGGATGGACGGAAGGACGAACGGACTGGAAGGATGGACGGAAGGACGAACGGACTGGAAGGATGGACGGAAGGACGAACGGACTGGAAGGATGGACGGAAGGACGGACTGGAAGGACGGACTGGAAGGATGGTCGGAAGGACGGACTGGAAGGATGGACGGAAGGACGGACTGGAAGGATGGACGGAAGGACGGACTGGAAGGATGGACGGAAGGACGGACTGGAAGGATGGTCGGAAGGACGGAAGGACGGACTGGAAGGATGGTCGGAAGGACGGACTGGAAGGATGGACGGAAGGACGGACTGGAAGGATGGACGGAAGGACGGACTGGAAGGATGGACGGAAGGACGGACTGGAAGGATGGACGGAAGGACGGACTGGAAGGATGGACGGAAGGACGGACTGGAAGGATGGACGGAAGGACGGACTTGAAGGATGGACGGAAGGACGGACTGGAAGGATGGACGGAAGGACGGACTGGAAGGATGGACGGAAGGACGGACTGGAAGGATGGACGGAAGGACGGACTGGAAGGATGGACGGAAGGACGGACTTGAAGGATGGACGGAAGGACGGACTGGAAGGATGGACGGAAGGACGGACAGGAAGGATGGACGGAAGGACGGACTGGAAGGATGGACGGAAGGACGGACTGGAAATATGGACGGAAGGACGGACTGGAAGGATGGAAGGAAGGACGGACGGACTGGAAGGATGGACGGAAGGACGGACGGACTGGAAGGATGGACGGAAGGACGGACGGACGGACGGAAGGACGGACTGGAAGGATGGACGGAAGGACGGACTGGAAGGATGGTCGGAAGGACGGACTGGAAGGATGGACGGAAGGACGGACTGGAAGGATGGACGGAAGGACGGACTGGAAGGATGGACGGAAGGACGGACTGGAAGGATGGACGGAAGGACGGACTGGAAGGATGGTCGGAAGGATGGTCGGAAGGACGGACTGGAAGGATGGTCGGAAGGATGGTCGGAAGGACGGACTGGAAGGATGGTCGGAAGGACGGACTGGAAGGATGGACGGAAGGACGGACTGGAAGGATGGACGGAAGGACGGACTGGAAGGATGGACGGAAGGACGGACTGGAAGGATGGAAGGAAGGACGGACTGGAAGGACGGACTGGAAGGACGGACTGGAAGGACGGACTGGAAGGATGGACGGAAGGACGGACTGGAAGGATGGACGGAAGGACGGACTGGAAGGATGGACGGAAGGATGGACGGACTGGAAGGATGGACGGAAGGACGGACGGACTGGAAGGATGGACGGAAGGACGGACTGGAAGGATGGACGGAAGGACGGACTGGAAGGATGGACGGAAGGACGGACTGGAAGGATGGACGGAAGGACGGACTGGAAGGATGGACGGAAGGACGGACTGGAAGGATGGACGGAAGGACGGACTGGAAGGATGGACGGACGGACGGACTGGAAGGATGGACGGAAGGACGGACGGACTGGAAGGATGGACGGAAGGACGGACGGACTGGAAGGATGGACGGAAGGACGGACTGGAAGAATGGACGGAAAGACGGACTGGAAGGATGGACGGAAGGACGGACTGGAAGGATGGACGGAAGGACGGACTGGAAGGATGGACGGAAGGACGGACTGGACGGAAGGACGGACTGGAAGGATGGACGGAAGGACGGACTGGAAGGATGGACGGAAGGACGGACTGGAAGGATGGACGGAAGGACGGACTGGAAGGATGGACGGAAGGACGGACTGGAAGGATGGACGGAAGGACGGACTGGAAGGATGGACGGAAGGACGGACTGGAAGGATGGACGGAAGGATGGACGGAAGGACGAACGGACTGGAAGGATGGACGGAAGGACGAACGGACTGGAAGGATGGACGGAAGGACGAACGGACTGGAAGGATGGACGGAAGGACGAACGGACTGGAAGGATGGACGGAAGGACGAACGGACTGGAAGGATGGACGGAAGGACGGACTGGAAGGACGGACTGGAAGGATGGTCGGAAGGACGGACTGGAAGGATGGACGGAAGGACGGACTGGAAGGATGGACGGAAGGACGGACTGGAAGGATGGACGGAAGGACGGACTGGAAGGATGGTCGGAAGGACGGAAGGACGGACTGGAAGGATGGTCGGAAGGACGGACTGGAAGGATGGACGGAAGGACGGACTGGAAGGATGGACGGAAGGACGGACTGGAAGGATGGACGGAAGGACGGACTGGAAGGATGGACGGAAGGACGGACTGGAAGGATGGACGGAAGGACGGACTGGAAGGATGGACGGAAGGACGGACTTGAAGGATGGACGGAAGGACGGACTGGAAGGATGGACGGAAGGACGGACAGGAAGGATGGACGGAAGGACGGACTGGAAGGATGGACGGAAGGACGGACTGGAAGTATGGACGGAAGGACGGACTGGAAGGATGGACGGAAGGACGGACTGGAAGGATGGACGGAAGGACGGACTGGAAGGATGGACGGAAGGAAGGACGGACGGACTGGAAGGATGGACGGAAGGACGGACGGACTGGAAGGATGGACGGAAGGACGGACGGACGGACGGAAGGACGGACTGGAAGGATGGACGGAAGGACGGACTGGAAGGATGGTCGGAAGGACGGACTGGAAGGATGGACGGAAGGACGGACTGGAAGGATGGACGGAAGGACGGACTGGAAGGATGGACGGAAGGACGGACTGGAAGGATGGACGGAAGGACGGACTGGAAGGATGGACGGAAGGACGGACTGGAAGGATGGTCGGAAGGACGGAAGGACGGACTGGAAGGACGGTCGGAAGGATGGTCGGAAGGACGGACTGGAAGGATGGACGGAAGGACGGACTGGAAGGATGGACGGAAGGACGGACTGGAAGGATGGACGGAAGGACGGACTGGAAGGATGGAAGGAAGGACGGACTGGAAGGACGGACTGGAAGGACGGACTGGAAGGACGGACTGGAAGGATGGACGGAAGGACGGACTGGAAGGATGGACGGAAGGACGGACTGGAAGGATGGACGGAAGGATGGACGGACTGGAAGGATGGACGGAAGGACGGACGGACTGGAAGGATGGACGGAAGGACGGACGGACTGGAAGGATGGACGGAAGGACGGACTGGAAGGATGGACGGAAGGACGGACTGGAAGGATGGACGGAAGGACGGACTGGAAGGATGGACGGAAGGACGGACTGGAAGGATGGACGGAAGGACGGACTGGAAGGATGGACGGAAGGACGGACTGGAAGGATGGACGGAAGGACGGACTGGAAGGATGGACGGAAGGACGGACTGGAAGGATGGACGGAAGGATGGACGGACGGACTGGAAGGACGGACTGGAAGGATGGACGGAAGGATGGACGGAAGGACGCACGGACTGGAAGGATGGACGGAAGGACGAACGGACTGGAAGGATGGACGGAAGGACGAACGGACTGGAAGGATGGACGGAAGGACGGACTGGAAGGATGGTCGGAAGGACGGACTGGAAGGATGGTCGGAAGGACGGACTGGAAGGATGGTCGGAAGGACGGAAGGACGGACTGGAAGGATGGTCGGAAGGACGGACTGGAAGGATGGACGGAAGGACGGACTGGAAGGATGGACGGAAGGACGGACTGGAAGGATGGACGGAAGGACGGACTGGAAGGATGGACGGAAGGACGGACTGAAGGACGGACTGGAAGGATGGACGGAAGGACGGACTGGAAGGACGGACTGGAAGGACGGACGGAAGGACGGACTGGAAGGACGGACGGAAGGACGGACTGGAAGGACGGACGGAAGGACGGACTGGAAGGACGGACGGAAGGACGGACTGGAAGGACGGACGGAAGGACGGACTGGAAGGACGGACGGAAGGACGGACTGGAAGGACGGACGGAAGGACGGACTGGAAGGACGGACGGAAGGACGGACTGGAAGGACGGACGGAAGGACGGACTGGAAGGACGGACGGAAGGACGGACTGGAAGGACGGACGGAAGGACGGACTGGAAGGACGGACGGAAGGACGGACTGGAAGGACGGACGGAAGGACGGACTGGAAGGACGGACTGGAAGGATAAACGGAAGGACGGACGGAAGGACGGACTGGAAGGACGGACGGAAGGACGGACTGGAAGGACGGACGGAAGGACGGACTGAAGGACGGACTGGAAGGACGGACGGAAGGACGGACTGGAAGGACGGACGGAAGGACGGACTGGAAGGACGGACGGAAGGACGGACTGGAAGGACGGACTGGAAGGATAGACGGAAGGACGGACTGGAAGGATGGACGGAAGGACAGACTGGAAGGATGGACGGAAGGACAGACTGGAAGGATGGACGGAAGGACGGACTGGAAGGATGGACGGAAGGACGGACTGGAAGGATGGACGGAAGGACGGACTGGAAGGATGGACGGAAGGACGGACTGGAAGGATGGACGGAAGGACGGACTGAAAGGACGGACGGAAGGACGGACTTGAAGGACGGACTTGAAGGATGGACGGAAGGACGGACTTGAAGGATGGACGGAAGGACGGACTGGAAGGATGGACGGAAGGACGGACAGGAAGGATGGACGGAAGGACGGACAGGAAGGATGGACGGAAGGACGGACTGGAAGGATGGACGGAAGGACGGACTGGAAGGATGGACGGAAGGACGGACTGGAAGTATGGACGGAAGGACGGACTGGAAGGATGGACGGAAGGACGGACTGGAAGGATGGACGGAAGGACGGACTGGAAGGATGGACGGAAGGACGGACTGGAAGGATGGACGGAAGGACGGACTGGAAGGATGGACGGAAGGACGGACTGGAAGGATGGTCGGAAGGACGGAAGGACGGACTGGAAGGATGGTCGGAAGGATGGTCGGAAGGACGGACTGGAAGGATGGACGGAAGGACGGACTGGAAGGATGGACGGAAGGACGGACTGGAAGGATGGACGGAAGGACGGACTGGAAGGATGGAAGGAAGGACGGACTGGAAGGACGGACTGGAAGGACGGACTGGAAGGACGGACTGGAAGGATGGACGGAAGGACGGACTGGAAGGATGGACGGAAGGACGGACTGGAAGGATGGACGGAAGGATGGACGGACTGGAAGGATGGACGGAAGGACGGACGGACTGGAAGGATGGACGGAAGGACGGACGGACTGGAAGGATGGACGGAAGGACGGACTGGAAGGATGGACGGAAGGACGGACTGGAAGGATGGACGGAAGGACGGACTGGAAGGATGGACGGAAGGACGGACTGGAAGGATGGACGGAAGGACGGACTGGAAGGATGGACGGAAGGACGGACTGGAAGGATGGACGGAAGGACGGACTGGAAGGATGGACGGAAGGACGGACTGGAAGGATGGACGGAAGGATGGACGGACGGACTGGAAGGACGGACTGGAAGGATGGACGGAAGGATGGACGGAAGGACGAACGGACTGGAAGGATGGACGGAAGGACGAACGGACTGGAAGGATGGACGGAAGGACGAACGGACTGGAAGGATGGACGGAAGGACGGACTGGAAGGATGGTCGGAAGGACGGACTGGAAGGATGGTCGGAAGGACGGAAGGACGGACTGGAAGGATGGTCGGAAGGACGGACTGGAAGGATGGACGGAAGGACGGACTGGAAGGATGGACGGAAGGACGGACTGGAAGGATGGACGGAAGGACGGACTGGAAGGATGGACGGAAGGACGGACTGAAGGACGGACTGGAAGGATGGACGGAAGGACGGACTGGAAGGACGGACTGGAAGGACGGACGGAAGGACGGACTGGAAGGACGGACGGAAGGACGGACTGGAAGGACGGACGGAAGGACGGACTGGAAGGACGGACGGAAGGACGGACTGGAAGGACGGACGGAAGGACGGACTGGAAGGACGGACGGAAGGACGGACTGGAAGGACGGACGGAAGGACGGACTGGAAGGACGGACGGAAGGACGGACTGGAAGGACGGACGGAAGGACGGACTGGAAGGACGGACGGAAGGACGGACTGGAAGGACGGACGGAAGGACGGACTGGAAGGACGGACGGAAGGACGGACTGGAAGGACGGACGGAAGGACGGACTGGAAGGACGGACTGGAAGGATAAACGGAAGGACGGACGGAAGGACGGACTGGAAGGACGGACGGAAGGACGGACTGGAAGGACGGACGGAAGGACGGACTGAAGGACGGACTGGAAGGACGGACGGAAGGACGGACTGGAAGGACGGACGGAAGGACGGACTGGAAGGACGGACGGAAGGACGGACTGGAAGGACGGACTGGAAGGATGGACGGAAGGACAGACTGGAAGGATGGACGGAAGGACGGACTGGAAGGATGGACGGAAGGACGGACTGGAAGGATGGACGGAAGGACGGACTGGAAGGATGGACGGAAGGACGGACTGGAAGGATGGACGGAAGGACGGACTGGAAGGATGGATGGACGGAAGGACGGACAGGAAGGATGGACGGAAGGACGGACTGGAAGTATGGACGGAAGGACGGACTGGAAGGATGGACGGAAGGACGGACTGGAAGGATGGACGGAAGGACGGACTGGAAGGATGGACGGAAGGAAGGACGGACGGACTGGAAGGATGGACGGAAGGACGGACGGACTGGAAGGATGGACGGAAGGACGGACGGACGGACGGAAGGACGGACTGGAAGGATGGACGGAAGGACGGACTGGAAGGATGGTCGGAAGGACGGACTGGAAGGATGGACGGAAGGACGGACTGGAAGGATGGACGGAAGGACGGACTGGAAGGATGGACGGAAGGACGGACTGGAAGGATGGACGGAAGGACGGACTGGAAGGATGGACGGAAGGACGGACTGGAAGGATGGTCGGAAGGACGGAAGGACGGACTGGAAGGATGGTCGGAAGGATGGTCGGAAGGACGGACTGGAAGGATGGACGGAAGGACGGACTGGAAGGATGGACGGAAGGACGGACTGGAAGGATGGACGGAAGGACGGACTGGAAGGATGGAAGGAAGGACGGACTGGAAGGACGGACTGGAAGGACGGACTGGAAGGACGGACTGGAAGGATGGACGGAAGGACGGACTGGAAGGATGGACGGAAGGACGGACTGGAAGGATGGACGGAAGGACGGACTGGAAGGATGGACGGAAGGATGGACGGACTGGAAGGATGGACGGAAGGACGGACGGACTGGAAGGATGGACGGAAGGACGGACGGACTGGAAGGATGGACGGAAGGACGGACTGGAAGGATGGACGGAAGGACGGACTGGAAGGATGGACGGAAGGACGGACTGGAAGGATGGACGGAAGGACGGACTGGAAGGATGGACGGAAGGACGGACTGGAAGGATGGACGGAAGGACGGACTGGAAGGATGGACGGAAGGATGGACGGAAGGACGAACGGACTGGAAGGATGGACGGAAGGACGAACGGACTGGAAGGATGGACGGAAGGACGAACGGACTGGAAGGATGGACGGAAGGACGAACGGACTGCAAGGATGGACGGAAGGACGAACGGACTGGAAGGATGGACGGAAGGACGGACTGGAAGGATGGACGGAAGGACGGACTGGAAGGATGGACGGAAGGACGGACTGGAAGGATGGACGGAAGGACGGACTGGAAGGATGGACGGAAGGACGGACTGGAAGGATGGACGGAAGGACGGACTTGAAGGATGGACGGAAGGACGGACTGGAAGGATGGACGGAAGGACGGACAGGAAGGATGGACGGAAGGACGGACTGGAAGGATGGACGGAAGGACGGACTGGAAGTATGGACGGAAGGACGGACTGGAAGGATGGACGGAAGGACGGACTGGAAGGATGGAAGGAAGGACGGACGGACTGGAAGGATGGACGGAAGGACGGACGGACTGGAAGGATGGACGGAAGGACGGACTGGAAGGATGGACGGAAGGACGGACTGGAAGGATGGTCGGAAGGACGGACTGGAAGGATGGTCGGAAGGACGGACTGGAAGGATGGACGGAAGGACGGACTGGAAGGATGGACGGAAGGACGGACTGGAAGGATGGACGGAAGGACGGACTGGAAGGATGGACGGAAGGACGGACTGGAAGGATGGTCGGAAGGATGGTCGGAAGGACGGACTGGAAGGATGGTCGGAAGGACGGACTGGAAGGATGGACGGAAGGACGGACTGGAAGGATGGACGGAAGGACGGACTGGAAGGATGGAAGGAAGGACGGACTGGAAGGACGGACTGGAAGGACGGACTGGAAGGACGGACTGGAAGGATGGACGGAAGGACGGACTGGAAGGATGGACGGAAGGACGGACTGGAAGGATGGACGGAAGGATGGACGGACTGGAAGGATGGACGGAAGGACGGACGGACTGGAAGGATGGACGGAAGGACGGACTGGAAGGATGGACGGAAGGACGGACTGGAAGGATGGACGGAAGGACGGACTGGAAGGATGGACGGAAGGACGGACTGGAAGGATGGACGGAAGGACGGACTGGAAGGATGGACGGAAGGACGGACTGGAAGGATGGACGGACGGACGGACTGGAAGGATGGACGGAAGGACGGACGGACTGGAAGGATGGACGGAAGGACGGACGGACTGGAAGGATGGACGGAAGGACGGACTGGAAGAATGGACGGAAAGACGGACTGGAAGGATGGACGGAAGGACGGACTGGAAGGATGGACGGAAGGACGGACTGGAAGGATGGACGGAAGGACGGACTGGACGGAAGGACGGACTGGAAGGATGGACGGAAGGACGGACTGGAAGGATGGACGGAAGGACGGACTGGAAGGATGGACGGAAGGACGGACTGGAAGGATGGACGGAAGGACGGACTGGAAGGATGGACGGAAGGACGGACTGGAAGGATGGACGGAAGGACGGACTGGAAGGATGGACGGAAGGACGGACTGGAAGGATGGACGGAAGGAAGGACGGACGGACTGGAAGGATGGACGGAAGGACGGACGGACTGGAAGGATGGACGGAAGGACGGACGGACGGACGGAAGGACGGACTGGAAGGATGGACGGAAGGACGGACTGGAAGGATGGTCGGAAGGACGGACTGGAAGGATGGACGGAAGGACGGACTGGAAGGATGGACGGAAGGACGGACTGGAAGGATGGACGGAAGGACGGACTGGAAGGATGGACGGAAGGACGGACTGGAAGGATGGACGGAAGGACGGACTGGAAGGATGGTCGGAAGGACGGAAGGACGGACTGGAAGGATGGTCGGAAGGATGGTCGGAAGGACGGACTGGAAGGATGGACGGAAGGACGGACTGGAAGGATGGACGGAAGGACGGACTGGAAGGATGGACGGAAGGACGGACTGGAAGGATGGAAGGAAGGACGGACTGGAAGGACGGACTGGAAGGACGGACTGGAAGGACGGACTGGAAGGATGGACGGAAGGACGGACTGGAAGGATGGACGGAAGGACGGACTGGAAGGATGGACGGAAGGATGGACGGACTGGAAGGATGGACGGAAGGACGGACGGACTGGAAGGATGGACGGAAGGACGGACGGACTGGAAGGATGGACGGAAGGACGGACTGGAAGGATGGACGGAAGGACGGACTGGAAGGATGGACGGAAGGACGGACTGGAAGGATGGACGGAAGGACGGACTGGAAGGATGGACGGAAGGACGGACTGGAAGGATGGACGGAAGGACGGACTGGAAGGATGGACGGAAGGATGGACGGAAGGACGAACGGACTGGAAGGATGGACGGAAGGACGAACGGACTGGAAGGATGGACGGAAGGACGAACGGACTGGAAGGATGGACGGAAGGACGAACGGACTGCAAGGATGGACGGAAGGACGAACGGACTGGAAGGATGGACGGAAGGACGGACTGGAAGGATGGACGGAAGGACGGACTGGAAGGATGGACGGAAGGACGGACTGGAAGGATGGACGGAAGGACGGACTGGAAGGATGGACGGAAGGACGGACTGGAAGGATGGACGGAAGGACGGACTGGAAGGATGGACGGAAGGACGGACTGGAAGGATGGACGGAAGGACGGACTGGAAGGATGGACGGAAGGACGGACTGGAAGGATGGACGGACTGGAAGGACGGACTGGAAGGATGGACGGACTGGAAGGACGGACTGGAAGGATGGACGGACTGGAAGGACTGGAAGGAAGGACGGACTGGAAGGATGGACGGAAGGACGGACTGGAAGGATGGACGGAAGGACGGACTGGAAGGATGGACGGAAGGACGGACTGGAAGGATGGACGGAGGGACGGACGGAAGGACGGACTGGAAGGACGGACTGGAAGGACGGACTGGAAGGACGGACTGGAAGGACGGACGGAAGGACGGACTGGAAGGACGGACGGAAGGACGGACTGGAAGGACGGACGGAAGGACGGACTGGAAGGACGGACGGAAGGACGGACTGGAAGGACGGACTGGAAGGATAAACGGAAGGACGGACGGAAGGACGGACTGGAAGGACGGACGGAAGGACGGACTGGAAGGACGGACGGAAGGACGGACTGGAAGGACGGACGGAAGGCGGACTGGAAGGACGGACGGAAGGACGGACTGGAAGGACGGACGGAAGGACGGACTGGAAGGACGGACTGGAAGGATAGACGGAAGGACGGACTGGAAGGATGGACGGAAGGACGGACTGGAAGGATGGACGGAAGGATGGACGGAAGGACGAACGGACTGGAAGGATGGACGGAAGGACGAACGGACTGGAAGGATGGACGGAAGGACGAACGGACTGGAAGGATGGACGGAAGGACGAACGGACTGCAAGGATGGACGGAAGGACGAACGGACTGGAAGGATGGACGGAAGGACGGACTGGAAGGATGGACGGAAGGACGGACTGGAAGGATGGACGGAAGGACGGACTGGAAGGATGGACGGAAGGACGGACTGGAAGGATGGACGGAAGGACGGACTGGAAGGATGGACGGAAGGACGGACTTGAAGGATGGACGGAAGGACGGACTGGAAGGATGGACGGAAGGACGGACAGGAAGGATGGACGGAAGGACGGACTGGAAGGATGGACGGAAGGACGGACTGGAAGTATGGACGGAAGGACGGACTGGAAGGATGGACGGAAGGACGGACTGGAAGGATGGAAGGAAGGACGGACGGACTGGAAGGATGGACGGAAGGACGGACGGACTGGAAGGATGGACGGAAGGACGGACGGACGGACGGAAGGACGGACTGGAAGGATGGACGGAAGGACGGACTGGAAGGATGGTCGGAAGGACGGACTGGAAGGATGGACGGAAGGACGGACTGGAAGGATGGACGGAAGGACGGACTGGAAGGATGGACGGAAGGACGGACTGGAAGGATGGACGGAAGGACGGACTGGAAGGATGGTCGGAAGGATGGTCGGAAGGACGGACTGGAAGGATGGTCGGAAGGACGGACTGGAAGGATGGACGGAAGGACGGACTGGAAGGATGGACGGAAGGACGGACTGGAAGGATGGACGGAAGGACGGACTGGAAGGATGGAAGGAAGGACGGACTGGAAGGACGGACTGGAAGGACGGACTGGAAGGACGGACTGGAAGGATGGACGGAAGGACGGACTGGAAGGATGGACGGAAGGACGGACTGGAAGGATGGACGGAAGGATGGACGGACTGGAAGGATGGACGGAAGGACGGACGGACTGGAAGGATGGACGGAAGGACGGACTGGAAGGATGGACGGAAGGACGGACTGGAAGGATGGACGGAAGGACGGACTGGAAGGATGGACGGAAGGACGGACTGGAAGGATGGACGGAAGGACGGACTGGAAGGATGGACGGAAGGACGGACTGGAAGGATGGACGGACGGACGGACTGGAAGGATGGACGGAAGGACGGACGGACTGGAAGGATGGACGGAAGGACGGACGGACTGGAAGGATGGACGGAAGGACGGACTGGAAGAATGGACGGAAAGACGGACTGGAAGGATGGACGGAAGGACGGACTGGAAGGATGGACGGAAGGACGGACTGGAAGGATGGACGGAAGGACGGACTGGACGGAAGGACGGACTGGAAGGATGGACGGAAGGACGGACTGGAAGGATGGACGGAAGGACGGACTGGAAGGATGGACGGAAGGACGGACTGGAAGGATGGACGGAAGGACGGACTGGAAGGATGGACGGAAGGACGGACTGGAAGGATGGACGGAAGGACGGACTGGAAGGATGGACGGAAGGACGGACTGGAAGGATGGACGGAAGGAAGGACGGACGGACTGGAAGGATGGACGGAAGGACGGACGGACTGGAAGGATGGACGGAAGGACGGACGGACGGACGGAAGGACGGACTGGAAGGATGGACGGAAGGACGGACTGGAAGGATGGTCGGAAGGACGGACTGGAAGGATGGACGGAAGGACGGACTGGAAGGATGGACGGAAGGACGGACTGGAAGGATGGACGGAAGGACGGACTGGAAGGATGGACGGAAGGACGGACTGGAAGGATGGACGGAAGGACGGACTGGAAGGATGGTCGGAAGGACGGAAGGACGGACTGGAAGGATGGTCGGAAGGATGGTCGGAAGGACGGACTGGAAGGATGGACGGAAGGACGGACTGGAAGGATGGACGGAAGGACGGACTGGAAGGATGGACGGAAGGACGGACTGGAAGGATGGAAGGAAGGACGGACTGGAAGGACGGACTGGAAGGACGGACTGGAAGGACGGACTGGAAGGATGGACGGAAGGACGGACTGGAAGGATGGACGGAAGGACGGACTGGAAGGATGGACGGAAGGATGGACGGACTGGAAGGATGGACGGAAGGACGGACGGACTGGAAGGATGGACGGAAGGACGGACGGACTGGAAGGATGGACGGAAGGACGGACTGGAAGGATGGACGGAAGGACGGACTGGAAGGATGGACGGAAGGACGGACTGGAAGGATGGACGGAAGGACGGACTGGAAGGATGGACGGAAGGACGGACTGGAAGGATGGACGGAAGGACGGACTGGAAGGATGGACGGAAGGATGGACGGAAGGACGAACGGACTGGAAGGATGGACGGAAGGACGAACGGACTGGAAGGATGGACGGAAGGACGAACGGACTGGAAGGATGGACGGAAGGACGAACGGACTGCAAGGATGGACGGAAGGACGAACGGACTGGAAGGATGGACGGAAGGACGGACTGGAAGGATGGACGGAAGGACGGACTGGAAGGATGGACGGAAGGACGGACTGGAAGGATGGACGGAAGGACGGACTGGAAGGATGGACGGAAGGACGGACTGGAAGGATGGACGGAAGGACGGACTGGAAGGATGGACGGAAGGACGGACTGGAAGGATGGACGGAAGGACGGACTGGAAGGATGGACGGAAGGACGGACTGGAAGGATGGACGGACTGGAAGGACGGACTGGAAGGATGGACGGACTGGAAGGACGGACTGGAAGGATGGACGGACTGGAAGGACTGGAAGGAAGGACGGACTGGAAGGATGGACGGAAGGACGGACTGGAAGGATGGACGGAAGGACGGACTGGAAGGATGGACGGAAGGACGGACTGGAAGGATGGACGGAGGGACGGACGGAAGGACGGACTGGAAGGACGGACTGGAAGGACGGACTGGAAGGACGGACTGGAAGGACGGACGGAAGGACGGACTGGAAGGACGGACGGAAGGACGGACTGGAAGGACGGACGGAAGGACGGACTGGAAGGACGGACGGAAGGACGGACTGGAAGGACGGACTGGAAGGATAAACGGAAGGACGGACGGAAGGACGGACTGGAAGGACGGACGGAAGGACGGACTGGAAGGACGGACGGAAGGACGGACTGGAAGGACGGACGGAAGGCGGACTGGAAGGACGGACGGAAGGACGGACTGGAAGGACGGACGGAAGGACGGACTGGAAGGACGGACTGGAAGGATAGACGGAAGGACGGACTGGAAGGATGGACGGAAGGACGGACTGGAAGGATGGACGGAAGGACAGACTGGAAGGATGGACGGAAGGACGGACTGGACGGATGGACGGAAGGACGGACTGGAAGGATGGACGGAAGGACGGACTGGAAGGATGGACGGAAGGACGGACTGGAAGGATGGACGGAAGGACGGACTGAAAGGACGGACGGAAGGACGGACTTGAAGGACGGACTTGAAGGATGGACGGAAGGACGGACTTGAAGGATGGACGGAAGGACGGACTGGAAGGATGGACGGAAGGACGGACAGGAAGGATGGACGGAAGGACGGACTGGAAGGATGGACGGAAGGACGGACTGGAAGTATGGACGGAAGGACGGACTGGAAGGATGGACGGAAGTACGGACTGGAAGGATGGACGGAAGGACGGACTGGAAGGATGGACGGAAGGAAGGACGGACGGACTGGAAGGATGGACGGAAGGACGGACGGACAGACTGGAAGGATGGACGGAAGGATGGACGGAAGGACGGACGGACTGGAAGGATGGACGGAAGGACGGACGGACGGACGGAAGGACGGACTGGAAGGATGGACGGAAGGACGGACTGGAAGGATGGACGGAAGGACGGACGGACTGGAAGGATGGACGGAAGGACGGACGGACGGACGGAAGGACGGACTGGAAGGATGGACGGAAGGACGGACTGGAAGGATGGTCGGAAGGACGGACTGGAAGGATGGACGGAAGGACGGACTGGAAGGATGGACGGAAGGACGGACTGGAAGGATGGACGGAAGGACGGACTGGAAGGATGGACGGAAGGACGGACGGACTGGAAGGATGGACGGAAGGACGGACGGACGGACGGAAGGACGGACTGGAAGGATGGTCGGAAGGACGGACTGGAAGGATGGTCGGAAGGACGGACTGGAAGGATGGTCGGAAGGACGGAAGGACGGACTGGAAGGATGGTCGGAAGGACGGACTGGAAGGATGGACGGAAGGACGGACTGGAAGGATGGACGGAAGGACGGACTGGAAGGATGGACGGAAGGACGGACTGGAAGGATGGACGGAAGGACGGACTGAAGGACGGACTGGAAGGATGGACGGAAGGACGGACTGGAAGGACGGACTGGAAGGACGGACGGAAGGACGGACTGGAAGGACGGACGGAAGGACGGACTGGAAGGACGGACGGAAGGACGGACTGGAAGGACGGACGGAAGGACGGACTGGAAGGACGGACGGAAGGACGGACTGGAAGGACGGACGGAAGGACGGACTGGAAGGACGGACGGAAGGACGGACTGGAAGGACGGACGGAAGGACGGACTGGAAGGACGGACGGAAGGACGGACTGGAAGGACGGACGGAAGGACGGACTGGAAGGACGGACGGAAGGACGGACTGGAAGGACGGACGGAAGGACGGACTGGAAGGACGGACGGAAGGACGGACTGGAAGGACGGACTGGAAGGATAAACGGAAGGACGGACGGAAGGACGGACTGGAAGGACGGACGGAAGGACGGACTGGAAGGACGGACGGAAGGACGGACTGAAGGACGGACTGGAAGGACGGACGGAAGGACGGACTGGAAGGACGGACGGAAGGACGGACTGGAAGGACGGACGGAAGGACGGACTGGAAGGACGGACTGGAAGGATAGACGGAAGGACGGACTGGAAGGATGGACGGAAGGACAGACTGGAAGGATGGACGGAAGGACAGACTGGAAGGATGGACGGAAGGACGGACTGGAAGGATGGACGGAAGGACGGACTGGAAGGATGGACGGAAGGACGGACTGGAAGGATGGACGGAAGGACGGACTGGAAGGATGGACGGAAGGACGGACTGAAAGGACGGACGGAAGGACGGACTTGAAGGACGGACTTGAAGGATGGACGGAAGGACGGACTTGAAGGATGGACGGAAGGACGGACTGGAAGGATGGACGGAAGGACGGACAGGAAGGATGGACGGAAGGACGGACAGGAAGGATGGACGGAAGGACGGACTGGAAGGATGGACGGAAGGACGGACTGGAAGGATGGACGGAAGGACGGACTGGAAGTATGGACGGAAGGACGGACTGGAAGGATGGACGGAAGGACGGACTGGAAGGATGGACGGAAGGACGGACTGGAAGGATGGACGGAAGGAAGGACGGACGGACTGGAAGGATGGACGGAAGGACGGACGGACAGACTGGAAGGATGGACGGAAGGACGGACGGACGGACGGAAGGACGGACTGGAAGGATGGACGGAAGGACGGACTGGAAGGATGGACGGAAGGACGGACTGGAAGGATGGACGGAAGGACGGACTGGAAGGATGGACGGAAGGACGGACTGGAAGGATGGACGGAAGGACGGACTTGAAGGATGGACGGAAGGACGGACTGGAAGGATGGACGGAAGGACGGACAGGAAGGATGGACGGAAGGACGGACTGGAAGGATGGACGGAAGGACGGACTGGAAGTATGGACGGAAGGACGGACTGGAAGGATGGACGGAAGGACGGACTGGAAGGATGGAAGGAAGGACGGACGGACTGGAAGGATGGACGGAAGGACGGACGGACTGGAAGGATGGACGGAAGGACGGACGGACGGACGGAAGGACGGACTGGAAGGATGGACGGAAGGACGGACTGGAAGGATGGTCGGAAGGACGGACTGGAAGGATGGACGGAAGGACGGACTGGAAGGATGGACGGAAGGACGGACTGGAAGGATGGACGGAAGGACGGACTGGAAGGATGGACGGAAGGACGGACTGGAAGGATGGTCGGAAGGATGGTCGGAAGGACGGACTGGAAGGATGGTCGGAAGGACGGACTGGAAGGATGGACGGAAGGACGGACTGGAAGGATGGACGGAAGGACGGACTGGAAGGATGGACGGAAGGACGGACTGGAAGGATGGAAGGAAGGACGGACTGGAAGGACGGACTGGAAGGACGGACTGGAAGGACGGACTGGAAGGATGGACGGAAGGACGGACTGGAAGGATGGACGGAAGGACGGACTGGAAGGATGGACGGAAGGATGGACGGACTGGAAGGATGGACGGAAGGACGGACGGACTGGAAGGATGGACGGAAGGACGGACTGGAAGGATGGACGGAAGGACGGACTGGAAGGATGGACGGAAGGACGGACTGGAAGGATGGACGGAAGGACGGACTGGAAGGATGGACGGAAGGACGGACTGGAAGGATGGACGGAAGGACGGACTGGAAGGATGGACGGACGGACGGACTGGAAGGATGGACGGAAGGACGGACGGACTGGAAGGATGGACGGAAGGACGGACGGACTGGAAGGATGGACGGAAGGACGGACTGGAAGAATGGACGGAAAGACGGACTGGAAGGATGGACGGAAGGACGGACTGGAAGGATGGACGGAAGGACGGACTGGAAGGATGGACGGAAGGACGGACTGGACGGAAGGACGGACTGGAAGGATGGACGGAAGGACGGACTGGAAGGATGGACGGAAGGACGGACTGGAAGGATGGACGGAAGGACGGACTGGAAGGATGGACGGAAGGACGGACTGGAAGGATGGACGGAAGGACGGACTGGAAGGATGGACGGAAGGACGGACTGGAAGGATGGACGGAAGGATGGACGGAAGGACGAACGGACTGGAAGGATGGACGGAAGGACGAACGGACTGGAAGGATGGACGGAAGGACGAACGGACTGGAAGGATGGACGGAAGGACGAACGGACTGGAAGGATGGACGGAAGGACGAACGGACTGGAAGGATGGACGGAAGGACGGACTGGAAGGACGGACTGGAAGGATGGTCGGAAGGACGGACTGGAAGGATGGACGGAAGGACGGACTGGAAGGATGGACGGAAGGACGGACTGGAAGGATGGACGGAAGGACGGACTGGAAGGATGGTCGGAAGGACGGAAGGACGGACTGGAAGGATGGTCGGAAGGACGGACTGGAAGGATGGACGGAAGGACGGACTGGAAGGATGGACGGAAGGACGGACTGGAAGGATGGACGGAAGGACGGACTGGAAGGATGGACGGAAGGACGGACTGGAAGGATGGACGGAAGGACGGACTGGAAGGATGGACGGAAGGACGGACTTGAAGGATGGACGGAAGGACGGACTGGAAGGATGGACGGAAGGACGGACAGGAAGGATGGACGGAAGGACGGACTGGAAGGATGGACGGAAGGACGGACTGGAAGTATGGACGGAAGGACGGACTGGAAGGATGGACGGAAGGACGGACTGGAAGGATGGACGGAAGGACGGACTGGAAGGATGGACGGAAGGAAGGACGGACGGACTGGAAGGATGGACGGAAGGACGGACGGACTGGAAGGATGGACGGAAGGACGGACGGACGGACGGAAGGACGGACTGGAAGGATGGACGGAAGGACGGACTGGAAGGATGGTCGGAAGGACGGACTGGAAGGATGGACGGAAGGACGGACTGGAAGGATGGACGGAAGGACGGACTGGAAGGATGGACGGAAGGACGGACTGGAAGGATGGACGGAAGGACGGACTGGAAGGATGGACGGAAGGACGGACTGGAAGGATGGTCGGAAGGACGGAAGGACGGACTGGAAGGATGGTCGGAAGGATGGTCGGAAGGACGGACTGGAAGGATGGACGGAAGGACGGACTGGAAGGATGGACGGAAGGACGGACTGGAAGGATGGACGGAAGGACGGACTGGAAGGATGGAAGGAAGGACGGACTGGAAGGACGGACTGGAAGGACGGACTGGAAGGACGGACTGGAAGGATGGACGGAAGGACGGACTGGAAGGATGGACGGAAGGACGGACTGGAAGGATGGACGGAAGGATGGACGGACTGGAAGGATGGACGGAAGGACGGACGGACTGGAAGGATGGACGGAAGGACGGACGGACTGGAAGGATGGACGGAAGGACGGACTGGAAGGATGGACGGAAGGACGGACTGGAAGGATGGACGGAAGGACGGACTGGAAGGATGGACGGAAGGACGGACTGGAAGGATGGACGGAAGGACGGACTGGAAGGATGGACGGAAGGACGGACTGGAAGGATGGACGGAAGGATGGACGGAAGGACGAACGGACTGGAAGGATGGACGGAAGGACGAACGGACTGGAAGGATGGACGGAAGGACGAACGGACTGGAAGGATGGACGGAAGGACGAACGGACTGCAAGGATGGACGGAAGGACGAACGGACTGGAAGGATGGACGGAAGGACGGACTGGAAGGATGTACGGAAGGACGGACTGGAAGGATGGACGGAAGGACGGACTGGAAGGATGGACGGAAGGACGGACTGGAAGGATGGACGGAAGGACGGACTGGAAGGATGGACGGAAGGACGGACTGGAAGGATGGACGGAAGGACGGACTGGAAGGATGGACTGAAGGACGGACTGGAAGGATGGACGGAAGGACGGACTGGAAGGATGGACGGACTGGAAGGACGGACTGGAAGGATGGACGGACTGGAAGGACGGACTGGAAGGATGGACGGACTGGAAGGACTGGAAGGAAGGACGGACTGGAAGGATGGACGGAAGGACGGACTGGAAGGATGGACGGAAGGACGGACTGGAAGGATGGACGGAAGGACGGACTGGAAGGATGGACGGAGGGACGGACGGAAGGACGGACTGGAAGGACGGACTGGAAGGACGGACTGGAAGGACGGACTGGAAGGACGGACGGAAGGACGGACTGGAAGGACGGACGGAAGGACGGACTGGAAGGACGGACGGAAGGACGGACTGGAAGGACGGACGGAAGGACGGACTGGAAGGACGGACTGGAAGGATAAACGGAAGGACGGACGGAAGGACGGACTGGAAGGACGGACGGAAGGACGGACTGGAAGGACGGACGGAAGGACGGACTGGAAGGACGGACGGAAGGCGGACTGGAAGGACGGACGGAAGGACGGACTGGAAGAACGGACGGAAGGACGGACTGGAAGGACGGACTGGAAGGATAGACGGAAGGACGGACTGGAAGGATGGACGGAAGGACGGACTGGAAGGATGGACGGAAGGACAGACTGGAAGGATGGACGGAAGGACGGACTGGACGGATGGACGGAAGGACGGACTGGAAGGATGGACGGAAGGACGGACTGGAAGGATGGACGGAAGGACGGACTGGAAGGATGGACGGAAGGACGGACTGAAAGGACGGACGGAAGGACGGACTTGAAGGACGGACTTGAAGGATGGACGGAAGGACGGACTTGAAGGATGGACGGAAGGACGGACTGGAAGGATGGACGGAAGGACGGACAGGAAGGATGGACGGAAGGACGGACTGGAAGGATGGACGGAAGGACGGACTGGAAGTATGGACGGAAGGACGGACTGGAAGGATGGACGGAAGTACGGACTGGAAGGATGGACGGAAGGACGGACTGGAAGGATGGACGGAAGGAAGGACGGACGGACTGGAAGGATGGACGGAAGGACGGACGGACAGACTGGAAGGATGGACGGAAGGATGGACGGAAGGACGGACGGACTGGAAGGATGGACGGAAGGACGGACGGACGGACGGAAGGACGGACTGGAAGGATGGACGGAAGGACGGACTGGAAGGATGGTCGGAAGGACGGACTGGAAGGATGGACGGAAGGACGGACTGGAAGGATGGACGGAAGGACGGACTGGAAGGATGGACGGAAGGACGGACTGGAAGGATGGACGGAAGGACGGACGGACTGGAAGGATGGACGGAAGGACGGACGGACGGACGGAAGGACGGACTGGAAGGATGGACGGAAGGACGGACTGGAAGGATGGTCGGAAGGACGGACTGGAAGGATGGACGGAAGGACGGACTGGAAGGATGGACGGAAGGACGGACTGGAAGGATGGACGGAAGGACGGACTGGAAGGATGGACGGAAGGACGGACTGGAAGGATGGTCGGAAGGACGGAAGGACGGACTGGAAGGATGGTCGGAAGGACGGACTGGAAGGATGGACGGAAGGACGGACTGGAAGGATGGACGGAAGGACGGACGGACTGGAAGGATGGACGGAAGGACGGACGGACGGACGGAAGGACGGACTGGAAGGATGGACGGAAGGACGGACTGGAAGGATGGTCGGAAGGACGGACTGGAAGGATGGACGGAAGGACGGACTGGAAGGATGGACGGAAGGACGCACTGGAAGGATGGACGGAAGGACGGACTGGAAGGATGGACGGAAGGACGGACTGGAAGTATGGACGGAAGGACGGACTGGAAGGATGGACGGAAGTACGGACTGGAAGGATGGACGGAAGGAAGGACGGACGGACTGGAAGGATGGACGGAAGGACGGACGGACAGACTGGAAGGATGGACGGAAGGACGGACGGACGGACGGAAGGACGGACTGGAAGGATGGACGGAAGGACGGACTGGAAGGATGGTCGGAAGGACGGACTGGAAGGATGGACGGAAGGACGGACTGGAAGGATGGACGGAAGGACGGACTGGAAGGATGGACGGAAGGACGGACTGGAAGGATGGACGGAAGGACGGACTGGAAGGATGGACGGAAGGACGGACAGGAAGGATGGACGGAAGGACGGACTGGAAGGATGGACGGAAGGACGGACTGGAAGTATGGACGGAAGGACGGACTGGAAGGATGGACGGAAGGACGGACTGGAAGGATGGACGGAAGGACGGACTGGAAGGATGGACGGAAGGAAGGACGGACGGACTGGAAGGATGGACGGAAGGACGGACGGACGGACTGGAAGGATGGACGGAAGGACGGACGGACGGACGGAAGGACGGACTGGAAGGATGGACGGAAGGACGGACTGGAAGGATGGTCGGAAGGACGGACTGGAAGGATGGACGGAAGGACGGACTGGAAGGATGGACGAAGGACGGACTGGAAGGATGGACGGAAGGACGGACTGGAAGGATGGTCGGAAGGACGGAAGGACGGACTGGAAGGATGGTCGGAAGGACGGACTGGAAGGATGGACGGAAGGACGGACTGGAAGGATGGACGGAAGGACGGACTGGAAGGATGGACGGAAGGACGGACTGGAAGGATGGACGGAAGGACGGACTGGAAGGATGGACGGAAGGACGGACTGGAAGGATGGACGGAAGGACGGACTTGAAGGATGGACGGAAGGACGGACAGGAAGGATGGACGGAAGGACGGACTGGAAGGATGGACGGAAGGACGGACTGGAAGTATGGACGGAAGGACGGACTGGAAGGATGGACGGAAGGACGGACTGGAAGGATGGACGGAAGGACGGACTGGAAGGATGGACGGAAGGACGGACTGGAAGGATGGACGGAAGGAAGGACGGACGGACTGGAAGGATGGACGGAAGGACGGACGGACTGGAAGGATGGACGGAAGGACGGACTGGAAGGATGGACGGAAGGACGGACTGGAAGGATGGACGGAAGGACGGACTGGAAGGATGGACGGAAGGACGGACTGGAAGGATGGACGGAAGGACGGACTGGAAGGATGGTCGGAAGGACGGAAGGACGGACTGGAAGGATGGTCGGAAGGACGGACTGGAAGGATGGACGGAAGGACGGACTGGAAGGATGGACGGAAGGACGGACTGGAAGGATGGACGGAAGGACGGACTGGAAGGATGGAAGGAAGGACGGACTGGAAGGACGGACTGGAAGGACGGACTGGAAGGACGGACTGGAAGGATGGACGGAAGGACGGACTGGAAGGATGGACGGAAGGACGGACTGGAAGGATGGACGGAAGGATGGACGGACTGGAAGGATGGACGGAAGGACGGACGGACTGGAAGGATGGACGGAAGGACGGACTGGAAGGATGGACGGAAGGACGGACTGGAAGGATGGACGGAAGGACGGACTGGAAGGATGGACGGAAGGACGGACTGGAAGGATGGACGGAAGGACGGACTGGAAGGATGGACGGAAGGACGGACTGGAAGGATGGACGGACGGACGGACTGGAAGGATGGACGGAAGGACGGACGGACTGGAAGGATGGACGGAAGGACGGACGGACTGGAAGGATGGACGGAAGGACGGACTGGAAGAATGGACGGAAGGACGGACTGGAAGGATGGACGGAAGGACGGACTGGAAGGATGGACGGAAGGACGGACTGGAAGGATGGACGGAAGGACGGACTGGACGGAAGGACGGACTGGAAGGATGGACGGAAGGACGGACTGGAAGGATGGACGGAAGGACGGACTGGAAGGATGGACGGAAGGACGGACTGGAAGGATGGACGGAAGGACGGACTGGAAGGATGGACGGAAGGACGGACTGGAAGGATGGACGGAAGGATGGACGGAAGGACGAACGGACTGGAAGGATGGACGGAAGGACGAACGGACTGGAAGGATGGACGGAAGGACGAACGGACTGGAAGGATGGACGGAAGGACGAACGGACTGGAAGGATGGACGGAAGGACGGACTGGAAGGACGGACTGGAAGGATGGACTGGAAGGATGGTCGGAAGGACGGACTGGAAGGATGGACGGAAGGACGGACTGGAAGGATGGACGGAAGGACGGACTGGAAGGATGGACGGAAGGACGGACTGGAAGGATGGTCGGAAGGACGGAAGGACGGACTGGAAGGATGGTCGGAAGGACGGACTGGAAGGATGGACGGAAGGACGGACTGGAAGGATGGACGGAAGGACGGACTGGAAGGATGGACGGAAGGACGGACTAGAAGGATGGACGGAAGGACGGACTGGAAAGATGGACGGAAGGACGGACTGGAAGGATGGACGGAAGGACGGACTTGAAGGATGGACGGAAGGACGGACTGGAAGGATGGACGGAAGGACGGACAGGAAGGATGGACGGAAGGACGGACTGGAAGGATGGACGGAAGGACGGACTGGAAGTATGGACGGAAGGACGGACTGGAAGGATGGACGGAAGGACGGACTGGAAGGATGGACGGAAGGAAGGACGGACGGACTGGAAGGATGGACGGAAGGACGGACGGACTGGAAGGATGGACGGAAGGACGGACGGACGGACGGAAGGACGGACTGGAAGGATGGACGGAAGGACGGACTGGAAGGATGGTCGGAAGGACGGACTGGAAGGATGGACGGAAGGACGGACTGGAAGGATGGACGGAAGGACGGACTGGAAGGATGGACGGAAGGACGGACTGGAAGGATGGACGGAAGGACGGACTGGAAGGATGGTCGGAAGGACGGAAGGACGGACGGACTGGAAGGATGGTCGGAAGGACGGACTGGAAGGATGGACGGAAGGACGGACTGGAAGGATGGACGGAAGGACGGACTGGAAGGATGGACGGAAGGACGGACTGGAAGTATGGACGGAAGGACGGACTGGAAGGATGGACGGAAGGACGGACGGACGGACGGAAGGACGGACTGGAAGGATGGACGGAAGGACGGACGGATGGACTGGAAGGATGGACGGAAGGACGGACGGACTGGAAGGATGGACGGAAGGACGGACGGACGGACGGAAGGACGGACTGGAAGGATGGACGGAAGGACGGACTGGAAGGATGGTCGGAAGGACGGACTGGAAGGATGGACGGAAGAACGGACTGGAAGGATGGACGGAAGGACGGACTGGAAGGATGGACGGAAGGACGGACTGGAAGGATGGACGGAAGGACGGACTGGAAGGATGGTCGGAAGGACGGAAGGACGGACTGGAAGGATGGACGGAAGGACGGACTGGAAGGATGGACGGAAGGACGGACTGGAAGGATGGACGGAAGGACGGACTGGAAGGATGGACGGAAGGACGGACTGGAAGGACAGACTGGAAGGATGGACGGAAGGACAGACTGGAAGGATGGACGGAAGGACGGACTGGAAGGATGGACGGAAGGACGGACTGGAAGGATGGACGGAAGGACGGACTGGAAGGATGGACGGAAGGACGGACTGGAAGGATGGACGGAAGGACGGACTGAAAGGACGGACGGAAGGACGGACTGAAGGACGGACTGGAAGGACGGACGGAAGGACGGACTGGAAGGACGGACGGAAGGACGGACTGAAGGACGGACTGGAAGGACGGACGGAAGGACGGACTGGAAGGACGGACGGAAGGACGGACTGGAAGGACGGACGGAAGGACGGACTGGAAGGACGGACTGGAAGGATAGACGGAAGGACGGACTGGAAGGATGGACGGAAGGACAGACTGGAAGGATGGACGGAAGGACAGACTGGAAGGATGGACGGAAGGACGGACTGGAAGGATGGACGGAAGGACGGACTGGAAGGATGGACGGAAGGACGGACTGGAAGGATGGACGGAAGGACGGACTGGAAGGATGGACGGAAGGACGGACTGAAAGGACGGACGGAAGGACGGACTTGAAGGACGGACTTGAAGGATGGACGGAAGGACGGACTTGAAGGATGGACGGAAGGACGGACTGGAAGGATGGACGGAAGGACGGACAGGAAGGATGGACGGAAGGACGGACAGGAAGGATGGACGGAAGGACGGACTGGAAGGATGGACGGAAGGACGGACTGGAAGGATGGACGGAAGGACGGACTGGAAGTATGGACGGAAGGACGGACTGGAAGGATGGACGGAAGGACGGACTGGAAGGATGGACGGAAGGACGGACTGGAAGGATGGACGGAAGGAAGGACGGACGGACTGGAAGGATGGACGGAAGGACGGACGGACAGACTGGAAGGATGGACGGAAGGACGGACGGACGGACGGAAGGACGGACTGGAAGGATGGACGGAAGGACGGACTGGAAGGATGGACGGAAGGACGGACTGGAAGGATGGACGGAAGGACGGACTGGAAGGATGGACGGAAGGACGGACTGGAAGGATGGACGGAAGGACGGACTTGAAGGATGGACGGAAGGACGGACTGGAAGGATGGACGGAAGGACGGACAGGAAGGATGGACGGAAGGACGGACTGGAAGGATGGACGGAAGGACGGACTGGAAGTATGGACGGAAGGACGGACTGGAAGGATGGACGGAAGGACGGACTGGAAGGATGGAAGGAAGGACGGACGGACTGGAAGGATGGACGGAAGGACGGACGGACTGGAAGGATGGACGGAAGGACGGACGGACGGACGGAAGGACGGACTGGAAGGATGGACGGAAGGACGGACTGGAAGGATGGTCGGAAGGACGGACTGGAAGGATGGACGGAAGGACGGACTGGAAGGATGGACGGAAGGACGGACTGGAAGGATGGACGGAAGGACGGACTGGAAGGATGGACGGAAGGACGGACTGGAAGGATGGTCGGAAGGATGGTCGGAAGGACGGACTGGAAGGATGGTCGGAAGGACGGACTGGAAGGATGGACGGAAGGACGGACTGGAAGGATGGACGGAAGGACGGACTGGAAGGATGGACGGAAGGACGGACTGGAAGGATGGAAGGAAGGACGGACTGGAAGGACGGACTGGAAGGACGGACTGGAAGGACGGACTGGAAGGATGGACGGAAGGACGGACTGGAAGGATGGACGGAAGGACGGACTGGAAGGATGGACGGAAGGATGGACGGACTGGAAGGATGGACGGAAGGACGGACGGACTGGAAGGATGGACGGAAGGACGGACTGGAAGGATGGACGGAAGGACGGACTGGAAGGATGGACGGAAGGACGGACTGGAAGGATGGACGGAAGGACGGACTGGAAGGATGGACGGAAGGACGGACTGGAAGGATGGACGGAAGGACGGACTGGAAGGATGGACGGACGGACGGACTGGAAGGATGGACGGAAGGACGGACGGACTGGAAGGATGGACGGAAGGACGGACGGACTGGAAGGATGGACGGAAGGACGGACTGGAAGAATGGACGGAAAGACGGACTGGAAGGATGGACGGAAGGACGGACTGGAAGGATGGACGGAAGGACGGACTGGAAGGATGGACGGAAGGACGGACTGGACGGAAGGACGGACTGGAAGGATGGACGGAAGGACGGACTGGAAGGATGGACGGAAGGACGGACTGGAAGGATGGACGGAAGGACGGACTGGAAGGATGGACGGAAGGACGGACTGGAAGGATGGACGGAAGGACGGACTGGAAGGATGGACGGAAGGACGGACTGGAAGGATGGACGGAAGGATGGACGGAAGGACGAACGGACTGGAAGGATGGACGGAAGGACGAACGGACTGGAAGGATGGACGGAAGGACGAACGGACTGGAAGGATGGACGGAAGGACGAACGGACTGGAAGGATGGACGGAAGGACGAACGGACTGGAAGGATGGACGGAAGGACGGACTGGAAGGACGGACTGGAAGGATGGTCGGAAGGACGGACTGGAAGGATGGACGGAAGGACGGACTGGAAGGATGGACGGAAGGACGGACTGGAAGGATGGACGGAAGGACGGACTGGAAGGATGGTCGGAAGGACGGAAGGACGGACTGGAAGGATGGTCGGAAGGACGGACTGGAAGGATGGACGGAAGGACGGACTGGAAGGATGGACGGAAGGACGGACTGGAAGGATGGACGGAAGGACGGACTGGAAGGATGGACGGAAGGACGGACTGGAAGGATGGACGGAAGGACGGACTGGAAGGATGGACGGAAGGACGGACTTGAAGGATGGACGGAAGGACGGACTGGAAGGATGGACGGAAGGACGGACAGGAAGGATGGACGGAAGGACGGACTGGAAGGATGGACGGAAGGACGGACTGGAAGTATGGACGGAAGGACGGACTGGAAGGATGGACGGAAGGACGGACTGGAAGGATGGACGGAAGGACGGACTGGAAGGATGGACGGAAGGAAGGACGGACGGACTGGAAGGATGGACGGAAGGACGGACGGACTGGAAGGATGGACGGAAGGACGGACGGACGGACGGAAGGACGGACTGGAAGGATGGACGGAAGGACGGACTGGAAGGATGGTCGGAAGGACGGACTGGAAGGATGGACGGAAGGACGGACTGGAAGGATGGACGGAAGGACGGACTGGAAGGATGGACGGAAGGACGGACTGGAAGGATGGACGGAAGGACGGACTGGAAGGATGGACGGAAGGACGGACTGGAAGGATGGTCGGAAGGACGGAAGGACGGACTGGAAGGATGGTCGGAAGGATGGTCGGAAGGACGGACTGGAAGGATGGACGGAAGGACGGACTGGAAGGATGGACGGAAGGACGGACTGGAAGGATGGACGGAAGGACGGACTGGAAGGATGGAAGGAAGGACGGACTGGAAGGACGGACTGGAAGGACGGACTGGAAGGACGGACTGGAAGGATGGACGGAAGGACGGACTGGAAGGATGGACGGAAGGACGGACTGGAAGGATGGACGGAAGGATGGACGGACTGGAAGGATGGACGGAAGGACGGACGGACTGGAAGGATGGACGGAAGGACGGACGGACTGGAAGGATGGACGGAAGGACGGACTGGAAGGATGGACGGAAGGACGGACTGGAAGGATGGACGGAAGGACGGACTGGAAGGATGGACGGAAGGACGGACTGGAAGGATGGACGGAAGGACGGACTGGAAGGATGGACGGAAGGACGGACTGGAAGGATGGACGGAAGGATGGACGGAAGGACGAACGGACTGGAAGGATGGACGGAAGGACGAACGGACTGGAAGGATGGACGGAAGGACGAACGGACTGGAAGGATGGACGGAAGGACGAACGGACTGCAAGGATGGACGGAAGGACGAACGGACTGGAAGGATGGACGGAAGGACGGACTGGAAGGATGGACGGAAGGACGGACTGGAAGGATGGACGGAAGGACGGACTGGAAGGATGGACGGAAGGACGGACTGGAAGGATGGACGGAAGGACGGACTGGAAGGATGGACGGAAGGACGGACTGGAAGGATGGACGGAAGGACGGACTGGAAGGATGGACGGAAGGACGGACTGGAAGGATGGACGGAAGGACGGACTGGAAGGATGGACTGAAGGACGGACTGGAAGGATGGACGGAAGGACGGACTGGAAGGATGGACGGACTGGAAGGACGGACTGGAAGGATGGACGGACTGGAAGGACGGACTGGAAGGATGGACGGACTGGAAGGACTGGAAGGAAGGACGGACTGGAAGGATGGACGGAAGGACGGACTGGAAGGATGGACGGAAGGACGGACTGGAAGGATGGACGGAAGGACGGACTGGAAGGATGGACGGAGGGACGGACGGAAGGACGGACTGGAAGGACGGACTGGAAGGACGGACTGGAAGGACGGACTGGAAGGACGGACTGGAAGGACGGACGGAAGGACGGACTGGAAGGACGGACGGAAGGACGGACTGGAAGGACGGACGGAAGGACGGACTGGAAGGACGGACGGAAGGACGGACTGGAAGGACGGACTGGAAGGATAAACGGAAGGACGGACGGAAGGACGGACTGGAAGGACGGACGGAAGGACGGACTGGAAGGACGGACGGAAGGACGGACTGGAAGGACGGACGGAAGGCGGACTGGAAGGACGGACGGAAGGACGGACTGGAAGGACGGACGGAAGGACGGACTGGAAGGACGGACTGGAAGGATAGACGGAAGGACGGACTGGAAGGATGGACGGAAGGACGGACTGGAAGGATGGACGGAAGGACAGACTGGAAGGATGGACGGAAGGACGGACTGGACGGATGGACGGAAGGACGGACTGGAAGGATGGACGGAAGGACGGACTGGAAGGATGGACGGAAGGACGGACTGGAAGGATGGACGGAAGGACGGACTGAAAGGACGGACGGAAGGACGGACTTGAAGGACGGACTTGAAGGATGGACGGAAGGACGGACTTGAAGGATGGACGGAAGGACGGACTGGAAGGATGGACGGAAGGACGGACAGGAAGGATGGACGGAAGGACGGACTGGAAGGATGGACGGAAGGACGGACTGGAAGTATGGACGGAAGGACGGACTGGAAGGATGGACGGAAGTACGGACTGGAAGGATGGACGGAAGGACGGACTGGAAGGATGGACGGAAGGAAGGACGGACGGACTGGAAGGATGGACGGAAGGACGGACGGACAGACTGGAAGGATGGACGGAAGGATGGACGGAAGGACGGACGGACTGGAAGGATGGACGGAAGGACGGACGGACGGACGGAAGGACGGACTGGAAGGATGGACGGAAGGACGGACTGGAAGGATGGTCGGAAGGACGGACTGGAAGGATGGACGGAAGGACGGACTGGAAGGATGGACGGAAGGACGGACTGGAAGGATGGACGGAAGGACGGACTGGAAGGATGGACGGAAGGACGGACGGACTGGAAGGATGGACGGAAGGACGGACGGACGGACGGAAGGACGGACTGGAAGGATGGACGGAAGGACGGACTGGAAGGATGGTCGGAAGGACGGACTGGAAGGATGGACGGAAGGACGGACTGGAAGGATGGACGGAAGGACGGACTGGAAGGATGGACGGAAGGACGGACTGGAAGGATGGACGGAAGGACGGACTGGAAGGATGGTCGGAAGGACGGAAGGACGGACTGGAAGGATGGTCGGAAGGACGGACTGGAAGGATGGACGGAAGGACGGACTGGAAGGATGGACGGAAGGACGGACGGACTGGAAGGATGGACGGAAGGACGGACGGAAGGACGGACTGGAAGGATGGACGGAAGGACGGACTGGAAGGATGGTCGGAAGGACGGACTGGAAGGATGGACGGAAGGACGGACTGGAAGGATGGACGGAAGGACGCACTGGAAGGATGGACGGAAGGACGGACTGGAAGGATGGACGGAAGGACGGACTGGAAGTATGGACGGAAGGACGGACTGGAAGGATGGACGGAAGTACGGACTGGAAGGATGGACGGAAGGAAGGACGGACGGACTGGAAGGATGGACGGAAGGACGGACGGACAGACTGGAAGGATGGACGGAAGGACGGACGGACGGACGGAAGGACGGACTGGAAGGATGGACGGAAGGACGGACTGGAAGGATGGTCGGAAGGACGGACTGGAAGGATGGACGGAAGGACGGACTGGAAGGATGGACGGAAGGACGGACTGGAAGGATGGACGGAAGGACGGACTGGAAGGATGGACGGAAGGACGGACTGGAAGGATGGACGGAAGGACGGACTGGAAGGATGGACGGAAGGACGGACAGGAAGGATGGACGGAAGGACGGACTGGAAGGATGGACGGAAGGACGGACTGGAAGTATGGACGGAAGGACGGACTGGAAGGATGGACGGAAGGACGGACTGGAAGGATGGACGGAAGGACGGACTGGAAGGATGGACGGAAGGAAGGACGGACGGACTGGAAGGATGGACGGAAGGACGGACGGACGGACTGGAAGGATGGACGGAAGGACGGACGGACGGACGGAAGGACGGACTGGAAGGATGGACGGAAGGACGGACTGGAAGGATGGTCGGAAGGACGGACTGGAAGGATGGACGGAAGGACGGACTGGAAGGATGGACGAAGGACGGACTGGAAGGATGGACGGAAGGACGGACTGGAAGGATGGTCGGAAGGACGGAAGGACGGACTGGAAGGATGGTCGGAAGGACGGACTGGAAGGATGGACGGAAGGACGGACTGGAAGGATGGACGGAAGGACGGACTGGAAGGATGGACGGAAGGACGGACTGGAAGGATGGACGGAAGGACGGACTGGAAGGATGGACGGAAGGACGGACTGGAAGGATGGACGGAAGGACGGACTTGAAGGATGGACGGAAGGACGGACAGGAAGGATGGACGGAAGGACGGACTGGAAGGATGGACGGAAGGACGGACTGGAAGTATGGACGGAAGGACGGACTGGAAGGATGGACGGAAGGACGGACTGGAAGGATGGACGGAAGGACGGACTGGAAGGATGGACGGAAGGACGGACTGGAAGGATGGACGGAAGGAAGGACGGACGGACTGGAAGGATGGACGGAAGGACGGACGGACTGGAAGGATGGACGGAAGGACGGACTGGAAGGATGGACGGAAGGACGGACTGGAAGGATGGACGGAAGGACGGACTGGAAGGATGGACGGAAGGACGGACTGGAAGGATGGACGGAAGGACGGACTGGAAGGATGGTCGGAAGGACGGAAGGACGGACTGGAAGGATGGTCGGAAGGACGGACTGGAAGGATGGACGGAAGGACGGACTGGAAGGATGGACGGAAGGACGGACTGGAAGGATGGACGGAAGGACGGACTGGAAGGATGGAAGGAAGGACGGACTGGAAGGACGGACTGGAAGGACGGACTGGAAGGACGGACTGGAAGGATGGACGGAAGGACGGACTGGAAGGATGGACGGAAGGACGGACTGGAAGGATGGACGGAAGGATGGACGGACTGGAAGGATGGACGGAAGGACGGACGGACTGGAAGGATGGACGGAAGGACGGACTGGAAGGATGGACGGAAGGACGGACTGGAAGGATGGACGGAAGGACGGACTGGAAGGATGGACGGAAGGACGGACTGGAAGGATGGACGGAAGGACGGACTGGAAGGATGGACGGAAGGACGGACTGGAAGGATGGACGGACGGACGGACTGGAAGGATGGACGGAAGGACGGACGGACTGGAAGGATGGACGGAAGGACGGACGGACTGGAAGGATGGACGGAAGGACGGACTGGAAGAATGGACGGAAGGACGGACTGGAAGGATGGACGGAAGGACGGACTGGAAGGATGGACGGAAGGACGGACTGGAAGGATGGACGGAAGGACGGACTGGACGGAAGGACGGACTGGAAGGATGGACGGAAGGACGGACTGGAAGGATGGACGGAAGGACGGACTGGAAGGATGGACGGAAGGACGGACTGGAAGGATGGACGGAAGGACGGACTGGAAGGATGGACGGAAGGACGGACTGGAAGGATGGACGGAAGGATGGACGGAAGGACGAACGGACTGGAAGGATGGACGGAAGGACGAACGGACTGGAAGGATGGACGGAAGGACGAACGGACTGGAAGGATGGACGGAAGGACGAACGGACTGGAAGGATGGACGGAAGGACGGACTGGAAGGACGGACTGGAAGGATGGACTGGAAGGATGGTCGGAAGGACGGACTGGAAGGATGGACGGAAGGACGGACTGGAAGGATGGACGGAAGGACGGACTGGAAGGATGGACGGAAGGACGGACTGGAAGGATGGTCGGAAGGACGGAAGGACGGACTGGAAGGATGGTCGGAAGGACGGACTGGAAGGATGGACGGAAGGACGGACTGGAAGGATGGACGGAAGGACGGACTGGAAGGATGGACGGAAGGACGGACTAGAAGGATGGACGGAAGGACGGACTGGAAAGATGGACGGAAGGACGGACTGGAAGGATGGACGGAAGGACGGACTTGAAGGATGGACGGAAGGACGGACTGGAAGGATGGACGGAAGGACGGACAGGAAGGATGGACGGAAGGACGGACTGGAAGGATGGACGGAAGGACGGACTGGAAGTATGGACGGAAGGACGGACTGGAAGGATGGACGGAAGGACGGACTGGAAGGATGGACGGAAGGAAGGACGGACGGACTGGAAGGATGGACGGAAGGACGGACGGACTGGAAGGATGGACGGAAGGACGGACGGACGGACGGAAGGACGGACTGGAAGGATGGACGGAAGGACGGACTGGAAGGATGGTCGGAAGGACGGACTGGAAGGATGGACGGAAGGACGGACTGGAAGGATGGACGGAAGGACGGACTGGAAGGATGGACGGAAGGACGGACTGGAAGGATGGACGGAAGGACGGACTGGAAGGATGGTCGGAAGGACGGAAGGACGGACGGACTGGAAGGATGGTCGGAAGGACGGACTGGAAGGATGGACGGAAGGACGGACTGGAAGGATGGACGGAAGGACGGACTGGAAGGATGGACGGAAGGACGGACTGGAAGTATGGACGGAAGGACGGACTGGAAGGATGGACGGAAGGACGGACGGACGGACGGAAGGACGGACTGGAAGGATGGACGGAAGGACGGACGGATGGACTGGAAGGATGGACGGAAGGACGGACGGACTGGAAGGATGGACGGAAGGACGGACGGACGGACGGAAGGACGGACTGGAAGGATGGACGGAAGGACGGACTGGAAGGATGGTCGGAAGGACGGACTGGAAGGATGGACGGAAGAACGGACTGGAAGGATGGACGGAAGGACGGACTGGAAGGATGGACGGAAGGACGGACTGGAAGGATGGACGGAAGGACGGACTGGAAGGATGGTCGGAAGGACGGAAGGACGGACTGGAAGGATGGACGGAAGGACGGACTGGAAGGATGGACGGAAGGACGGACTGGAAGGATGGACGGAAGGACGGACTGGAAGGATGGACGGAAGGACGGACTGGAAGGACAGACTGGAAGGATGGACGGAAGGACAGACTGGAAGGATGGACGGAAGGACGGACTGGAAGGATGGACGGAAGGACGGACTGGAAGGATGGACGGAAGGACGGACTGGAAGGATGGACGGAAGGACGGACTGGAAGGATGGACGGAAGGACGGACTGAAAGGACGGACGGAAGGACGGACTGAAGGACGGACTGGAAGGACGGACGGAAGGACGGACTGGAAGGACGGACGGAAGGACGGACTGAAGGACGGACTGGAAGGACGGACGGAAGGACGGACTGGAAGGACGGACGGAAGGACGGACTGGAAGGACGGACGGAAGGACGGACTGGAAGGACGGACTGGAAGGATAGACGGAAGGACGGACTGGAAGGATGGACGGAAGGACAGACTGGAAGGATGGACGGAAGGACAGACTGGAAGGATGGACGGAAGGACGGACTGGAAGGATGGACGGAAGGACGGACTGGAAGGATGGACGGAAGGACGGACTGGAAGGATGGACGGAAGGACGGACTGGAAGGATGGACGGAAGGACGGACTGAAAGGACGGACGGAAGGACGGACTTGAAGGACGGACTTGAAGGATGGACGGAAGGACGGACTTGAAGGATGGACGGAAGGACGGACTGGAAGGATGGACGGAAGGACGGACAGGAAGGATGGACGGAAGGACGGACAGGAAGGATGGACGGAAGGACGGACTGGAAGGATGGACGGAAGGACGGACTGGAAGGATGGACGGAAGGACGGACTGGAAGTATGGACGGAAGGACGGACTGGAAGGATGGACGGAAGGACGGACTGGAAGGATGGACGGAAGGACGGACTGGAAGGATGGACGGAAGGAAGGACGGACGGACTGGAAGGATGGACGGAAGGACGGACGGACAGACTGGAAGGATGGACGGAAGGACGGACGGACGGACGGAAGGACGGACTGGAAGGATGGACGGAAGGACGGACTGGAAGGATGGACGGAAGGACGGACTGGAAGGATGGACGGAAGGACGGACTGGAAGGATGGACGGAAGGACGGACTGGAAGGATGGACGGAAGGACGGACTTGAAGGATGGACGGAAGGACGGACTGGAAGGATGGACGGAAGGACGGACAGGAAGGATGGACGGAAGGACGGACTGGAAGGATGGACGGAAGGACGGACTGGAAGTATGGACGGAAGGACGGACTGGAAGGATGGACGGAAGGACGGACTGGAAGGATGGAAGGAAGGACGGACGGACTGGAAGGATGGACGGAAGGACGGACGGACTGGAAGGATGGACGGAAGGACGGACGGACGGACGGAAGGACGGACTGGAAGGATGGACGGAAGGACGGACTGGAAGGATGGTCGGAAGGACGGACTGGAAGGATGGACGGAAGGACGGACTGGAAGGATGGACGGAAGGACGGACTGGAAGGATGGACGGAAGGACGGACTGGAAGGATGGACGGAAGGACGGACTGGAAGGATGGTCGGAAGGATGGTCGGAAGGACGGACTGGAAGGATGGTCGGAAGGACGGACTGGAAGGATGGACGGAAGGACGGACTGGAAGGATGGACGGAAGGACGGACTGGAAGGATGGACGGAAGGACGGACTGGAAGGATGGAAGGAAGGACGGACTGGAAGGACGGACTGGAAGGACGGACTGGAAGGACGGACTGGAAGGATGGACGGAAGGACGGACTGGAAGGATGGACGGAAGGACGGACTGGAAGGATGGACGGAAGGATGGACGGACTGGAAGGATGGACGGAAGGACGGACGGACTGGAAGGATGGACGGAAGGACGGACTGGAAGGATGGACGGAAGGACGGACTGGAAGGATGGACGGAAGGACGGACTGGAAGGATGGACGGAAGGACGGACTGGAAGGATGGACGGAAGGACGGACTGGAAGGATGGACGGAAGGACGGACTGGAAGGATGGACGGACGGACGGACTGGAAGGATGGACGGAAGGACGGACGGACTGGAAGGATGGACGGAAGGACGGACGGACTGGAAGGATGGACGGAAGGACGGACTGGAAGAATGGACGGAAAGACGGACTGGAAGGATGGACGGAAGGACGGACTGGAAGGATGGACGGAAGGACGGACTGGAAGGATGGACGGAAGGACGGACTGGACGGAAGGACGGACTGGAAGGATGGACGGAAGGACGGACTGGAAGGATGGACGGAAGGACGGACTGGAAGGATGGACGGAAGGACGGACTGGAAGGATGGACGGAAGGACGGACTGGAAGGATGGACGGAAGGACGGACTGGAAGGATGGACGGAAGGACGGACTGGAAGGATGGACGGAAGGATGGACGGAAGGACGAACGGACTGGAAGGATGGACGGAAGGACGAACGGACTGGAAGGATGGACGGAAGGACGAACGGACTGGAAGGATGGACGGAAGGACGAACGGACTGGAAGGATGGACGGAAGGACGAACGGACTGGAAGGATGGACGGAAGGACGGACTGGAAGGACGGACTGGAAGGATGGTCGGAAGGACGGACTGGAAGGATGGACGGAAGGACGGACTGGAAGGATGGACGGAAGGACGGACTGGAAGGATGGACGGAAGGACGGACTGGAAGGATGGTCGGAAGGACGGAAGGACGGACTGGAAGGATGGTCGGAAGGACGGACTGGAAGGATGGACGGAAGGACGGACTGGAAGGATGGACGGAAGGACGGACTGGAAGGATGGACGGAAGGACGGACTGGAAGGATGGACGGAAGGACGGACTGGAAGGATGGACGGAAGGACGGACTGGAAGGATGGACGGAAGGACGGACTTGAAGGATGGACGGAAGGACGGACTGGAAGGATGGACGGAAGGACGGACAGGAAGGATGGACGGAAGGACGGACTGGAAGGATGGACGGAAGGACGGACTGGAAGTATGGACGGAAGGACGGACTGGAAGGATGGACGGAAGGACGGACTGGAAGGATGGACGGAAGGACGGACTGGAAGGATGGACGGAAGGAAGGACGGACGGACTGGAAGGATGGACGGAAGGACGGACGGACTGGAAGGATGGACGGAAGGACGGACGGACGGACGGAAGGACGGACTGGAAGGATGGACGGAAGGACGGACTGGAAGGATGGTCGGAAGGACGGACTGGAAGGATGGACGGAAGGACGGACTGGAAGGATGGACGGAAGGACGGACTGGAAGGATGGACGGAAGGACGGACTGGAAGGATGGACGGAAGGACGGACTGGAAGGATGGACGGAAGGACGGACTGGAAGGATGGTCGGAAGGACGGAAGGACGGACTGGAAGGATGGTCGGAAGGATGGTCGGAAGGACGGACTGGAAGGATGGACGGAAGGACGGACTGGAAGGATGGACGGAAGGACGGACTGGAAGGATGGACGGAAGGACGGACTGGAAGGATGGAAGGAAGGACGGACTGGAAGGACGGACTGGAAGGACGGACTGGAAGGACGGACTGGAAGGATGGACGGAAGGACGGACTGGAAGGATGGACGGAAGGACGGACTGGAAGGATGGACGGAAGGATGGACGGACTGGAAGGATGGACGGAAGGACGGACGGACTGGAAGGATGGACGGAAGGACGGACGGACTGGAAGGATGGACGGAAGGACGGACTGGAAGGATGGACGGAAGGACGGACTGGAAGGATGGACGGAAGGACGGACTGGAAGGATGGACGGAAGGACGGACTGGAAGGATGGACGGAAGGACGGACTGGAAGGATGGACGGAAGGACGGACTGGAAGGATGGACGGAAGGATGGACGGAAGGACGAACGGACTGGAAGGATGGACGGAAGGACGAACGGACTGGAAGGATGGACGGAAGGACGAACGGACTGGAAGGATGGACGGAAGGACGAACGGACTGCAAGGATGGACGGAAGGACGAACGGACTGGAAGGATGGACGGAAGGACGGACTGGAAGGATGGACGGAAGGACGGACTGGAAGGATGGACGGAAGGACGGACTGGAAGGATGGACGGAAGGACGGACTGGAAGGATGGACGGAAGGACGGACTGGAAGGATGGACGGAAGGACGGACTGGAAGGATGGACGGAAGGACGGACTGGAAGGATGGACTGAAGGACGGACTGGAAGGATGGACGGAAGGACGGACTGGAAGGATGGACGGACTGGAAGGACGGACTGGAAGGATGGACGGACTGGAAGGACGGACTGGAAGGATGGACGGACTGGAAGGACTGGAAGGAAGGACGGACTGGAAGGATGGACGGAAGGACGGACTGGAAGGATGGACGGAAGGACGGACTGGAAGGATGGACGGAAGGACGGACTGGAAGGATGGACGGAGGGACGGACGGAAGGACGGACTGGAAGGACGGACTGGAAGGACGGACTGGAAGGACGGACTGGAAGGACGGACTGGAAGGACGGACGGAAGGACGGACTGGAAGGACGGACGGAAGGACGGACTGGAAGGACGGACGGAAGGACGGACTGGAAGGACGGACGGAAGGACGGACTGGAAGGACGGACTGGAAGGATAAACGGAAGGACGGACGGAAGGACGGACTGGAAGGACGGACGGAAGGACGGACTGGAAGGACGGACGGAAGGACGGACTGGAAGGACGGACGGAAGGCGGACTGGAAGGACGGACGGAAGGACGGACTGGAAGGACGGACGGAAGGACGGACTGGAAGGACGGACTGGAAGGATAGACGGAAGGACGGACTGGAAGGATGGACGGAAGGACGGACTGGAAGGATGGACGGAAGGACAGACTGGAAGGATGGACGGAAGGACGGACTGGACGGATGGACGGAAGGACGGACTGGAAGGATGGACGGAAGGACGGACTGGAAGGATGGACGGAAGGACGGACTGGAAGGATGGACGGAAGGACGGACTGGAAGGATGGACGGAAGGACGGACTGAAAGGACGGACGGAAGGACGGACTTGAAGGACGGACTTGAAGGATGGACGGAAGGACGGACTTGAAGGATGGACGGAAGGACGGACTGGAAGGATGGACGGAAGGACGGACAGGAAGGATGGACGGAAGGACGGACTGGAAGGATGGACGGAAGGACGGACTGGAAGTATGGACGGAAGGACGGACTGGAAGGATGGACGGAAGTACGGACTGGAAGGATGGACGGAAGGACGGACTGGAAGGATGGACGGAAGGAAGGAAGGATGGACGGAAGGATGGACGGAAGGACGGACGGACTGGAAGGATGGACGGAAGGACGGACGGACGGACGGAAGGACGGACTGGAAGGATGGACGGAAGGACGGACTGGAAGGATGGTCGGAAGGACGGACTGGAAGGATGGACGGAAGGACGGACTGGAAGGATGGTCGGAAGGACGGACTGGAAGGATGGACGGAAGGACGGACTGGAAGGATGGACGGAAGGACGGACTGGAAGGATGGACGGAAGGACGGACTGGAAGGATGGACGGAAGGACGGACGGACTGGAAGGATGGACGGAAGGACGGACGGACGGACGGAAGGACGGACTGGAAGGATGGACGGAAGGACGGACTGGAAGGATGGTCGGAAGGACGGACTGGAAGGATGGACGGAAGGACGGACTGGAAGGATGGACGGAAGGACGGACTGGAAGGATGGACGGAAGGACGGACTGGAAGGATGGACGGAAGGACGGACTGGAAGGATGGTCGGAAGGACGGAAGGACGGACTGGAAGGATGGTCGGAAGGACGGACTGGAAGGATGGACGGAAGGACGGACTGGAAGGATGGACGGAAGGACGGACGGACTGGAAGGATGGACGGAAGGACGGACGGACGGACGGAAGGACGGACTGGAAGGATGGACGGAAGGACGGACTGGAAGGATGGTCGGAAGGACGGACTGGAAGGATGGACGGAAGGACGGACTGGAAGGATGGACGGAAGGACGCACTGGAAGGATGGACGGAAGGACGGACTGGAAGGATGGACGGAAGGACGGACTGGAAGTATGGACGGAAGGACGGACTGGAAGGATGGACGGAAGTACGGACTGGAAGGATGGACGGAAGGAAGGACGGACGGACTGGAAGGATGGACGGAAGGACGGACGGACAGACTGGAAGGATGGACGGAAGGACGGACGGACGGACGGAAGGACGGACTGGAAGGATGGACGGAAGGACGGACTGGAAGGATGGTCGGAAGGACGGACTGGAAGGATGGACGGAAGGACGGACTGGAAGGATGGACGGAAGGACGGACTGGAAGGATGGACGGAAGGACGGACTGGAAGGATGGACGGAAGGACGGACTGGAAGGATGGACGGAAGGACGGACAGGAAGGATGGACGGAAGGACGGACTGGAAGGATGGACGGAAGGACGGACTGGAAGTATGGACGGAAGGACGGACTGGAAGGATGGACGGAAGGACGGACTGGAAGGATGGACGGAAGGACGGACTGGAAGGATGGACGGAAGGAAGGACGGACGGACTGGAAGGATGGACGGAAGGACGGACGGACGGACTGGAAGGATGGACGGAAGGACGGACGGACGGACGGAAGGACGGACTGGAAGGATGGACGGAAGGACGGACTGGAAGGATGGTCGGAAGGACGGACTGGAAGGATGGACGGAAGGACGGACTGGAAGGATGGACGAAGGACGGACTGGAAGGATGGACGGAAGGACGGACTGGAAGGATGGTCGGAAGGACGGAAGGACGGACTGGAAGGATGGTCGGAAGGACGGACTGGAAGGATGGACGGAAGGACGGACTGGAAGGATGGACGGAAGGACGGACTGGAAGGATGGACGGAAGGACGGACTGGAAGGATGGACGGAAGGACGGACTGGAAGGATGGACGGAAGGACGGACTGGAAGGATGGACGGAAGGACGGACTTGAAGGATGGACGGAAGGACGGACAGGAAGGATGGACGGAAGGACGGACTGGAAGGATGGACGGAAGGACGGACTGGAAGTATGGACGGAAGGACGGACTGGAAGGACGGACGGAAGGACGGACTGGAAGGACGGACGGAAGGACGGACTGGAAGGACGGACGGAAGGACGGACTGGAAGGACGGACTGGAAGGATAAACGGAAGGACGGACGGAAGGACGGACTGGAAGGACGGACGGAAGGACGGACTGGAAGGACGGACGGAAGGACGGACTGGAAGGACGGACGGAAGGCGGACTGGAAGGACGGACGGAAGGACGGACTGGAAGGACGGACGGAAGGACGGACTGGAAGGACGGACTGGAAGGATAGACGGAAGGACGGACTGGAAGGATGGACGGAAGGACGGACTGGAAGGATGGACGGAAGGACAGACTGGAAGGATGGACGGAAGGACGGACTGGACGGATGGACGGAAGGACGGACTGGAAGGATGGACGGAAGGACGGACTGGAAGGATGGACGGAAGGACGGACTGGAAGGATGGACGGAAGGACGGACTGAAAGGACGGACGGAAGGACGGACTTGAAGGACGGACTTGAAGGATGGACGGAAGGACGGACTTGAAGGATGGACGGAAGGACGGACTGGAAGGATGGACGGAAGGACGGACAGGAAGGATGGACGGAAGGACGGACTGGAAGGATGGACGGAAGGACGGACTGGAAGTATGGACGGAAGGACGGACTGGAAGGATGGACGGAAGTACGGACTGGAAGGATGGACGGAAGGACGGACTGGAAGGATGGACGGAAGGAAGGACGGACGGACTGGAAGGATGGACGGAAGGACGGACGGACAGACTGGAAGGATGGACGGAAGGATGGACGGAAGGACGGACGGACTGGAAGGATGGACGGAAGGACGGACGGACGGACGGAAGGACGGACTGGAAGGATGGACGGAAGGACGGACTGGAAGGATGGTCGGAAGGACGGACTGGAAGGATGGACGGAAGGACGGACTGGAAGGATGGACGGAAGGACGGACTGGAAGGATGGACGGAAGGACGGACTGGAAGGATGGACGGAAGGACGGACGGACTGGAAGGATGGACGGAAGGACGGACGGACGGACGGAAGGACGGACTGGAAGGATGGACGGAAGGACGGACTGGAAGGATGGTCGGAAGGACGGACTGGAAGGATGGACGGAAGGACGGACTGGAAGGATGGACGGAAGGACGGACTGGAAGGATGGACGGAAGGACGGACTGGAAGGATGGACGGAAGGACGGACTGGAAGGATGGTCGGAAGGACGGAAGGACGGACTGGAAGGATGGTCGGAAGGACGGACTGGAAGGATGGACGGAAGGACGGACTGGAAGGATGGACGGAAGGACGGACGGACTGGAAGGATGGACGGAAGGACGGACGGACGGACGGAAGGACGGACTGGAAGGATGGACGGAAGGACGGACTGGAAGGATGGTCGGAAGGACGGACTGGAAGGATGGACGGAAGGACGGACTGGAAGGATGGACGGAAGGACGCACTGGAAGGATGGACGGAAGGACGGACTGGAAGGATGGACGGAAGGACGGACTGGAAGTATGGACGGAAGGACGGACTGGAAGGATGGACGGAAGTACGGACTGGAAGGATGGACGGAAGGAAGGACGGACGGACTGGAAGGATGGACGGAAGGACGGACGGACAGACTGGAAGGATGGACGGAAGGACGGACGGACGGACGGAAGGACGGACTGGAAGGATGGACGGAAGGACGGACTGGAAGGATGGTCGGAAGGACGGACTGGAAGGATGGACGGAAGGACGGACTGGAAGGATGGACGGAAGGACGGACTGGAAGGATGGACGGAAGGACGGACTGGAAGGATGGACGGAAGGACGGACTGGAAGGATGGACGGAAGGACGGACAGGAAGGATGGACGGAAGGACGGACTGGAAGGATGGACGGAAGGACGGACTGGAAGTATGGACGGAAGGACGGACTGGAAGGATGGACGGAAGGACGGACTGGAAGGATGGACGGAAGGACGGACTGGAAGGATGGACGGAAGGAAGGACGGACGGACTGGAAGGATGGACGGAAGGACGGACGGACGGACTGGAAGGATGGACGGAAGGACGGACAGACGGACGGAAGGACGGACTGGAAGGATGGACGGAAGGACGGACTGGAAGGATGGTCGGAAGGACGGACTGGAAGGATGGACGGAAGGACGGACTGGAAGGATGGACGAAGGACGGACTGGAAGGATGGACGGAAGGACGGACTGGAAGGATGGTCGGAAGGACGGAAGGACGGACTGGAAGGATGGTCGGAAGGACGGACTGGAAGGATGGACGGAAGGACGGACTGGAAGGATGGACGGAAGGACGGACTGGAAGGATGGACGGAAGGACGGACTGGAAGGATGGACGGAAGGACGGACTGGAAGGATGGACGGAAGGACGGACTGGAAGGATGGACGGAAGGACGGACTTGAAGGATGGACGGAAGGACGGACAGGAAGGATGGACGGAAGGACGGACTGGAAGGATGGACGGAAGGACGGACTGGAAGTATGGACGGAAGGACGGACTGGAAGGATGGACGGAAGGACGGACTGGAAGGATGGACGGAAGGACGGACTGGAAGGATGGACGGAAGGACGGACTGGAAGGATGGACGGAAGGAAGGACGGACGGACTGGAAGGATGGACGGAAGGACGGACGGACTGGAAGGATGGACGGAAGGACGGACTGGAAGGATGGACGGAAGGACGGACTGGAAGGATGGACGGAAGGACGGACTGGAAGGATGGACGGAAGGACGGACTGGAAGGATGGACGGAAGGACGGACTGGAAGGATGGTCGGAAGGACGGAAGGACGGACTGGAAGGATGGTCGGAAGGACGGACTGGAAGGATGGACGGAAGGACGGACTGGAAGGATGGACGGAAGGACGGACTGGAAGGATGGACGGAAGGACGGACTGGAAGGATGGAAGGAAGGACGGACTGGAAGGACGGACTGGAAGGACGGACTGGAAGGACGGACTGGAAGGATGGACGGAAGGACGGACTGGAAGGATGGACGGAAGGACGGACTGGAAGGATGGACGGAAGGATGGACGGACTGGAAGGATGGACGGAAGGACGGACGGACTGGAAGGATGGACGGAAGGACGGACTGGAAGGATGGACGGAAGGACGGACTGGAAGGATGGACGGAAGGACGGACTGGAAGGATGGACGGAAGGACGGACTGGAAGGATGGACGGAAGGACGGACTGGAAGGATGGACGGACGGACGGACTGGAAGGATGGACGGAAGGACGGACGGACTGGAAGGATGGACGGAAGGACGGACGGACTGGAAGGATGGACGGAAGGACGGACTGGAAGAATGGACGGAAGGACGGACTGGAAGGATGGACGGAAGGACGGACTGGAAGGATGGACGGAAGGACGGACTGGAAGGATGGACGGAAGGACGGACTGGACGGAAGGACGGACTGGAAGGATGGACGGAAGGACGGACTGGAAGGATGGACGGAAGGACGGACTGGAAGGATGGACGGAAGGACGGACTGGAAGGATGGACGGAAGGACGGACTGGAAGGATGGACGGAAGGACGGACTGGAAGGATGGACGGAAGGATGGACGGAAGGACGAACGGACTGGAAGGATGGACGGAAGGACGAACGGACTGGAAGGATGGACGGAAGGACGAACGGACTGGAAGGATGGACGGAAGGACGAACGGACTGGAAGGATGGACGGAAGGACGGACTGGAAGGACGGACTGGAAGGATGGACTGGAAGGATGGTCGGAAGGACGGACTGGAAGGATGGACGGAAGGACGGACTGGAAGGATGGACGGAAGGACGGACTGGAAGGATGGACGGAAGGACGGACTGGAAGGATGGTCGGAAGGACGGAAGGACGGACTGGAAGGATGGTCGGAAGGACGGACTGGAAGGATGGACGGAAGGACGGACTGGAAGGATGGACGGAAGGACGGACTGGAAGGATGGACGGAAGGACGGACTAGAAGGATGGACGGAAGGACGGACTGGAAAGATGGACGGAAGGACGGACTGGAAGGATGGACGGAAGGACGGACTTGAAGGATGGACGGAAGGACGGACTGGAAGGATGGACGGAAGGACGGACAGGAAGGATGGACGGAAGGACGGACTGGAAGGATGGACGGAAGGACGGACTGGAAGTATGGACGGAAGGACGGACTGGAAGGATGGACGGAAGGACGGACTGGAAGGATGGACGGAAGGACGGACTGGAAGGATGGACGGAAGGAAGGACGGACGGACTGGAAGGATGGACGGAAGGACGGACGGACTGGAAGGATGGACGGAAGGACGGACGGACGGACGGAAGGACGGACTGGAAGGATGGACGGAAGGACGGACTGGAAGGATGGTCGGAAGGACGGACTGGAAGGATGGACGGAAGGACGGACTGGAAGGATGGACGGAAGGACGGACTGGAAGGATGGACGGAAGGACGGACTGGAAGGATGGACGGAAGGACGGACTGGAAGGATGGTCGGAAGGACGGAAGGACGGACGGACTGGAAGGATGGTCGGAAGGACGGACTGGAAGGATGGACGGAAGGACGGACTGGAAGGATGGACGGAAGGACGGACTGGAAGGATGGACGGAAGGACGGACTGGAAGTATGGACGGAAGGACGGACTGGAAGGATGGACGGAAGGACGGACGGACGGACGGAAGGACGGACTGGAAGGATGGACGGAAGGACGGACGGATGGACTGGAAGGATGGACGGAAGGACGGACGGACTGGAAGGATGGACGGAAGGACGGACGGACGGACGGAAGGACGGACTGGAAGGATGGACGGAAGGACGGACTGGAAGGATGGTCGGAAGGACGGACTGGAAGGATGGACGGAAGAACGGACTGGAAGGATGGACGGAAGGACGGACTGGAAGGATGGACGGAAGGACGGACTGGAAGGATGGACGGAAGGACGGACTGGAAGGATGGTCGGAAGGACGGAAGGACGGACTGGAAGGATGGACGGAAGGACGGACTGGAAGGATGGACGGAAGGACGGACTGGAAGGATGGACGGAAGGACGGACTGGAAGGATGGACGGAAGGACGGACTGGAAGGACGGACTGGAAGGACGGACTGGAAGGACGGACTGGAAGGACGGACTGGAAGGATGGACGGAAGGACGGACTGGAAGGATGGACGGAAGGACGGACTGGAAGGATGGACGGAAGGATGGACGGACTGGAAGGATGGACGGAAGGACGGACGGACTGGAAGGATGGACGGAAGGACGGACTGGAAGGATGGACGGAAGGACGGACTGGAAGGATGGACGGAAGGACGGACTGGAAGGATGGACGGAAGGACGGACTGGAAGGATGGACGGAAGGACGGACTGGAAGGATGGACGGAAGGACGGACTGGAAGGATGGACGGAAGGACGGACTGGAAGGATGGACGGAAGGACGGACTGGAAGGATGGACGGAAGGACGGACTGGAAGGATGGACGGAAGGACGGACTGGACGGAAGGACGGACTGGAAGGATGGACGGAAGGACGGACTGGAAGGATGGACGGAAGGACGGACTGGAAGGATGGACGGAAGGACGGACTGGAAGGATGGACGGAAGGACGGACTGGAAGGATGGACGGAAGGACGGACTGGAAGGATGGACGGAAGGACGGACTGGAAGGATGGACGGAAGGATGGACGGAAGGACGAACGGACTGGAAGGATGGACGGAAGGACGAACGGACTGGAAGGATGGACGGAAGGACGAACGGACTGGAAGGATGGACGGAAGGACGAACGGACTGGAAGGATGGACGGAAGGACGGACTGGAAGGACGGACTGGAAGGATGGTCGGAAGGACGGACTGGAAGGATGGACGGAAGGACGGACTGGAAGGATGGACGGAAGGACGGACTGGAAGGATGGACGGAAGGACGGACTGGAAGGATGGTCGGAAGGACGGAAGGACGGAAGGACGGACTGGAAGGATGGTCGGAAGGACGGACTGGAAGGATGGACGGAAGGACGGACTGGAAGGATGGACGGAAGGACGGACTGGAAGGATGGACGGAAGGACGGACTGGAAGGATGGACGGAAGGACGGACTGGAAAGATGGACGGAAGGACGGACTGGAAGGATGGACGGAAGGACGGACTTGAAGGATGGACGGAAGGACGGACTGGAAGGATGGACGGAAGGACGGACAGGAAGGATGGACGGAAGGACGGACTGGAAGGATGGACGGAAGGACGGACTGGAAGTATGGACGGAAGGACGGACTGGAAGGATGGACGGAAGGACGGACTGGAAGGATGGACGGAAGGACGGACTGGAAGGATGGACGGAAGGAAGGACGGACGGACTGGAAGGATGGACGGAAGGACGGACGGACTGGAAGGATGGACGGAAGGACGGACGGACGGACGGAAGGACGGACTGGAAGGATGGACGGAAGGACGGACTGGAAGGATGGTCGGAAGGACGGACTGGAAGGATGGACGGAAGGACGGACTGGAAGGATGGACGGAAGGACGGACTGGAAGGATGGACGGAAGGACGGACTGGAAGGATGGACGGAAGGACGGACTGGAAGGATGGTCGGAAGGACGGAAGGACGGACTGGAAGGATGGTCGGAAGGACGGACTGGAAGGATGGACGGAAGGACGGACTGGAAGGATGGACGGAAGGACGGACTGGAAGGATGGACGGAAGGACGGACTGGAAGTATGGACGGAAGGACGGACTGGAAGGATGGACGGAAGGACGGACGGACGGACGGAAGGACGGACTGGAAGGATGGACGGAAGGACGGACGGATGGACTGGAAGGATGGACGGAAGGACGGACGGACTGGAAGGATGGACGGAAGGACGGACGGACGGACGGAAGGACGGACTGGAAGGATGGACGGAAGGACGGACTGGAAGGATGGTCGGAAGGACGGACTGGAAGGATGGACGGAAGAACGGACTGGAAGGATGGACGGAAGGACGGACTGGAAGGATGGACGGAAGGACGGACTGGAAGGATGGACGGAAGGACGGACTGGAAGGATGGTCGGAAGGACGGAAGGACGGACTGGAAGGATGGACGGAAGGACGGACTGGAAGGATGGACGGAAGGACGGACTGGAAGGATGGACGGAAGGACGGACTGGAAGGATGGACGGAAGGACGGACTGGAAGGACGGACTGGAAGGACGGACTGGAAGGACGGACTGGAAGGACGGACTGGAAGGATGGACGGAAGGACGGACTGGAAGGATGGACGGAAGGACGGACTGGAAGGATGGACGGAAGGATGGACGGACTGGAAGGATGGACGGAAGGACGGACGGACTGGAAGGATGGACGGAAGGACGGACTGGAAGGATGGACGGAAGGACGGACTGGAAGGATGGACGGAAGGACGGACTGGAAGGATGGACGGAAGGACGGACTGGAAGGATGGACGGAAGGACGGACTGGAAGGATGGACGGAAGGACGGACTGGAAGGATGGACGGACGGACGGACTGGAAGGATGGACGGAAGGACGGACGGACTGGAAGGGTGGACGGAAGGACGGACGGACTGGAAGGATGGACGGAAGGACGGACTGGAAGAATGGACGGAAGGACGGACTGGAAGGATGGACGGAAGGACGGACTGGAAGGATGGACGGAAGGACGGACTGGAAGGATGGACGGAAGGACGGACTGGACGGAAGGACGGACTGGAAGGATGGACGGAAGGACGGACTGGAAGGATGGACGGAAGGACGGACTGGAAGGATGGACGGAAGGACGGACTGGAAGGATGGACGGAAGGACGGACTGGAAGGATGGACGGAAGGACGGACTGGAAGGATGGACGGAAGGACGGACTGGAAGGATGGACGGAAGGATGGACGGAAGGACGAACGGACTGGAAGGATGGACGGAAGGACGAACGGACTGGAAGGATGGACGGAAGGACGAACGGACTGCAAGGATGGACGGAAGGACGAACGGACTGGAAGGATGGACGGAAGGACGGACTGGAAGGATGGACGGAAGGACGGACTGGAAGGATGGACGGAAGGACGGACTGGAAGGATGGACGGAAGGACGGACTGGAAGGATGGACGGAAGGACGGACTGGAAGGATGGACGGAAGGACGGACTGGAAGGATGGACGGAAGGACGGACTGGAAGGATGGACGGAAGGACGGACTGGAAGGATGGACGGACTGGAAGGACGGACTGGAAGGATGGACGGACTGGAAGGACGGACTGGAAGGATGGACGGACTGGAAGGATGGACGGAAGGACGGACTGGAAGGATGGACGGAAGGACGGACTGGACGGAAGGACGGACTGGAAGGATGGACGGAAGGACGGACTGGAAGGATGGACGGAAGGACGGACTGGAAGGATGGACGGAAGGACGGACTGGAAGGATGGACGGAAGGACGGACTGGAAGGATGGACGGAAGGACGGACTGGAAGGATGGACGGAAGGACGGACTGGAAGGATGGACGGAAGGACGGACTGGAAGGATGGACGGAAGGACGGACTGGAAGGATGGACGGAAGGACGGACTGGAAGGATGGACGGAAGGACGGACTGGAAGGATGGACGGAAGGACGGACTGGAAGGATGGACGGAAGGACGGACTGGAAGGATGGACGGAAGGACGGACTTGAAGGATGGACGGAAGGACGGACTGGAAGGATGGACGGAAGGACGGACAGGAAGGATGGACGGAAGGACGGACTGGAAGGATGGACGGAAGGACGGACTGGAAGGATGGACGGAAGGACGGACTGGAAGGATGGACGGAAGGACGGACTGGAAGGATGGTCGGAAGGACGGAAGGACGGACTGGAAGGATGGTCGGAAGGACGGACTGGAAGGATGGACGGAAGGACGGACTGGAAGGATGGACGGAAGGACGGACTGGAAGGATGGACGGAAGGACGGACTGGAAGGATGGACGGAAGGACGGACTGGAAGGATGGACGGAAGGACGGACTGGAAGGATGGACGGAAGGACGGACTGGAAGGATGGACGGAAGGACGGACTTGAAGGATGGACGGAAGGACGGACTGGAAGGATGGACGGAAGGACGGACAGGAAGGATGGACGGAAGGACGGACTGGAAGGATGGACGGAAGGACGGACTGGAAGTATGGACGGAAGGACGGACTGGAAGGATGGACGGAAGGACGGACTGGAAGGATGGACGGAAGGACGGACTGGAAGGATGGACGGAAGGAAGGACGGACGGACTGGAAGGATGGACGGAAGGACGGACGGACTGGAAGGATGGACGGACGGACGGAAGGACGGACTGGAAGGATGGACGGAAGGACGGACTGGAAGGATGGTCGGAAGGACGGACTGGAAGGATGGACGGAAGGACGGACTGGAAGGATGGACGGAAGGACGGACTGGAAGGATGGACGGAAGGACGGACTGGAAGGATGGACGGAAGGACGGACTGGAAGGATGGTCGGAAGGACGGAAGGACGGACTGGAAGGATGGTCGGAAGGACGGACTGGAAGGATGGACGGAAGGACGGACTGGAAGGATGGTCGGAAGGACGGAAGGACGGACTGGAAGGATGGTCGGAAGGACGGACTGGAAGGATGGACGGAAGGACGGACTGGAAGGATGGACGGAAGGACGGACTGGAAGGATGGACGGAAGGACGGACTGGAAGGATGGAAGGAAGGACGGACTGGAAGGACGGACTGGAAGGACGGACTGGAAGGACGGACTGGAAGGATGGACGGAAGGACGGACTGGAAGGATGGACGGAAGGACGGACTGGAAGGATGGACGGAAGGATGGACGGACTGGAAGGATGGACGGAAGGACGGACGGACTGGAAGGATGGACGGAAGGACGGACTGGAAGGATGGACGGAAGGACGGAAGGACGGACTGGAAGGATGGACGGAAGGACGGACTGGAAATATGGACGGAAGGACGGACTAACGCTAACTCTAACGCTAACTCTAACGCTAACTCTAACGCTAACTCTAACGCTAACTCTAACGCTAACTCTAACGCTAACTCTAACGCTAACTCTAACGCTAACTCTAACGCTAACTCTAACGCTAACTCTAACGCTAACTCTAACGCTAACTCTAACGCTAACTCTAACGCTAACTCTAACGCTAACTCTAACGCTAACTCTAACGCTAACTCTAACGCTAACTCTAACGCTAACTCTAACGCTAACTCTAACGCTAACTCTAACGCTAACTCTAACGCTAACTCTAACGCTAACTCTAACGCTAACTCTAACGCTAACTCTAACGCTAACTCTAACGCTAACTCTAACGCTAACTCTAACGACATTAACATTATGTTAAAATAAAGGGCGCCACCGTTCAGAGGAGAGAGACAACACAACTTATAATTCTTTTTGTCTTCCCTATACCTGTGATCTAGGTGGAAACCGAGGGCCGGTCCCGACTTTGTAGGTGTTGGGGTGTAGGGGTGTTGGGGTGTTTGTTTGTTTGTTTCTTAATTTTGTATTTTATTTTTTGACTTGCTGGTCATCTTGTTCTTACATGTATGTAAATAACAATTTGTTTATATCAAATGTATTGTATTTAATTTATATTTATTTTTATTTGATATAGGCCTATTTTAATTGTGACCCACCAGGCCAAAACCAGGCGGAAGCCGGCAAATGCCATTTCGAGATATGGCATTGTACACACACAAAATGTGTTGCCGGTCGTTCGGGGTTTTTTCTTCATAAATTGTTAGATATAACTCCAATTTATAGGCTGTTCATGTTTAAATCTGTTTTAAAATCCCCGAAAGTGATAATATCGGCCTTCTGATTTTTGTTGTCGTTGCTATTACTCAAATTGAGCAAACTTGTTGCCGCGAATGGCAACAAAATGTCACTTTTTGAAGCGTCGTTACTTTTCATTCCATAGCGGTACTGGTGTATGTGATGTACCATTTTAAAGCTTTAAACGCTAGCAATCCAATGGTATAAAAATCTCTCATATGAAAAATGTCGACTTTAGCCTGGTTTTGGGGTGGTGGGTCACAATTGTATGTAGACATTTCAAGGTTGGGTAGGCAGGCTTTAGGGCTACAGTGTTTTAGTACACTTTTGCCTACCCTGGCCAGCTTGAAATGTTGTCTTGTCTTTGTTTAGATCCAACCCTCAATCTTGTATCATTTGTCTAACCTCCCCCCCAAAAAACCCAAAAAAACCCCAAATACACCACATTCTCACTCCCTATTTCCCTTCCTTTCTCTCTGTAAACCCACAACCACTCGTCACTCGCCTACCCGACACACTCACAACTCCCCCCCCCTACTTCACCACTCCCCCCTACTTGACCACTCCCCTCCTCACCCCTCCCCTCCTCCACCAATCCCCTCTTCCACCCCTCCCCTTCTCAACCCTTCCCCAATCCCCATTGCATACTTTACTTCTCATTTCCCTTCGTTTCCCTCCGATAACCCCATCCCCCACTGACCCCAGCTCTCTAATCCTCTTTACCTCTTGAATAATTCAGTTTTGCTATGTAAACTTATTGTTTCTGTTATATTGAAAGCATTGTTACTTTACACTTGCAATGATTTCATGTACAGCTGTATAACTTTGTACTGTTTTTTATTTCTTGGCCGAATAAATAATAATAATAATAATACGTTTGAGGCAATTAAAGATTCAAATGATTTATCCCCGCTGGACAGTTTGCAAGGCTTTGACGGAACTAGAGTTTGGTCAATTCAGGTCACTCCCCTTGTGGTCGGATTGATTTATGGATATGAACTAGTTCAGTCTTGGCTTGATACTATAACCTCAATTTGAGCACTCAGCCAGTCTCACTTTCGCTTGAGCAGCCGATCTGTTTAGCTGTAGAAATTTCGTCTTGCAAAAAATTGCCAATAAGTTCGCCAAATATTGGCGTAAATGTGCCCCGTACCAGGTCGAAGCGACGGGTTGCCTCCGGGCCGGTGGATGGAGCCAAGCGGCCGCAAGGACGGCCTCGATCATTCGTCCTCTCGGCAGGATGCTGTGGCCAGTCGACGCGATGCGAGTTCAGTCGAGCCATGGAATGCACCGACGGCAGCGGGTATTGCATACCTGTTGGATACGGCAGGCCCTGTCAGCAGCGACGGAGGCCCAATTGTTGCACCATCCACCATCGGTCGTTCCGGAGGTGACTCGTCCACGACTTTGGAGTCGGGTAAGTCTAGTGTGGCTATTAATGCTGAGGAATCAACCCCTCAACCAATTATTACCACTAGTGTTCAGTATATTTGCACGTGCGTCACCAACTGTGACAATAATTGCTGTTTGCGTAACCAACTGTGACAATGTTGCTGAATAATTGCTGTTTGCGTCACAAACTGTGACAATTTTGCTGAATATAATTGCTGTTGGCGTCACTAACTGTGACAATACTGCTGTTCCCCGACATCAGCTTCGGTCGGGAATAAACTGTGATAATTGCGTAACATCATTTGAGCAGTGGACATCTGCCTTTTTGGTTTTGCCTTCGATATACTGTCTTGATGCGCCAACCTGGCCGGGCACGCCAATTTCTCAAATATTGCCGGCGGTCAACAATAACTGTGCAAGGAATTTAATCGCGGGAAATGCCTCTGGCCCAATTCCCGGTTTGCGCACCGTTGCTCCACCTGTCAAATATTCGGCCACCAGCAGCCCGCTGTCGAGACAATCGTCAGTCCAGCGAGCCAGGGCGCATGCCGGCAGCTAGCGCAAATACCAGTAAACCTGGGTTATGTGTTGCCATTCTTGCGCGTTTACAATTACACCAGTTTTGATGAAGCTATAGAGATGGTATCCAATTTTGCTCAGGGTGCAGTTATGGCCAACTCGGATAATAAATCGGCTTTTCGATTACTCCCTGTTCACCCGGATGATTTCGATTCGCTATGGTTTTCCCCTAATGGCCAAATATAATTATGATACATGTATGCCGATGGGGTGCACCATCTCATGTGTCACTTTTGAACGTTTTACTTAGCACTTTCATTGCGTACTGTACTCGTATTCGTAAGGTGGCTAACTCCCAACACATTGTGCATTATCTTGAGGATTTCTTGTTTGTAAGTGCTGGCCATTCTGAGGGATGCGCGTTCCCTCCAATCATTCCAGGTGGTGTGTGAGCGGTTCGGGGTCCCCCTTGCTGAATATAAAACTGAAGGGCCAGCCACGAGCCTTGCTTTCTTGGGTTTAGCAATTGACACTGTTACCCAACAGATACGTGTTCCCTGACAAGTTAGTTGCGTTACACAGTAAGCTATTTTAATTATTTGGATTATGGTAATTGCAGATCTGTGTCACAGATCTGTGTCACCAACTGTGACAATATTGCTGAATATAATTGCTGTTTGCGTCACAAACTGTGACAATATTGCTGACTATAATTGCTGTTTGCGTCACCAACTGTGACAATGTTGCTGAATATAATTACTGTTTGCGTCACCAACTGTGACAATGTTGCTAAATATAATTGCTGTTTGCGTCACCAACTGTGACAATATTGCTGACTATAATTGCTGTTTGCGTCACCAACTGTGACATCATTGCTAAATTTAATTGCTGTTTGCGTCACAAACTGTGACAATATTGCTGAATATAATTGCTGTTTGCGTCACAAACTGTGACAATATTGCTGAATATCATTGCTGTTTGCGTCACCAACTGTGACAATATTGCTGAATATAATTGCTGTCTGCGTCACAAACTGTGACAATATTGCTGAATATAATTACTGTTTGCGTCACCAACTGTGACAATAGTTGCAAAAAATAATTGTTGTTTGCGTCACAAACTGTGACAATATTGCTGAATATAATTGCTGTTTGCATCACCAACTGTGAAAATATTGCTGTATATAATTGCTGTTTGCATCACAAACGGTGACAATATTACTGAATATAATTGCTGGTGGCGTCACCAACTGTGACAATTGTTGCTGAAGATAATTACTGTTTGCGTCACCAACGGTGACAATATTGCTGAATTTAATTGCTGTTTGCGTCACCAACTGTGACAATATTGATGAATATAATTGCTGTTTGCGTCACCAACTGTGACAATATTGCTGTATATAATTGCTGTTTGCGTCACAAACTGTGACAGTATTGCTGAATATAATTGCTGTTTGCGTCACCAATTGTGACAATGTTGCTGAATATAATTACTGTTTGCGTCACCAACTGTGACAATATTGCTGAATATAATTGCTGTTTGCGTCACCAACTGTGACAATATTGCTGAATATAATTGCTGTTTGCGTCACAAACTGTGACAATATTGCTGACTATAATTGCTGTTTGCGTCACCAACTGTGACAATGTTGCTGAATATAATTACTGTTTGCGTCACCAACTGTGACAATGTTGCTAAATATAATTGCTGTTTGCGTCACCAACTGTGACAATATTGCTGACTATAATTGCTGTTTGCGTCACCAACTGTGACAATATTGCTGAATATAATTGCTGTTTGCGTCACAAACTGTGACAATATTGCTGACTATAATTGCTGTTTGCGTCACCAACTGTGACAATGTTGCTGAATATAATTACTGTTTGCGTCACCAACTGTGACAATGTTGCTGAATATAATTGCTGTTTGCGTCACCAACTGTGACAATATTGCTGAATATAATTGCTGTTTGCGTCACCAACTGTGACAATATTGCTGAATATAATTGCTGTTTGCGTCACAAACTGTGACAATATTACTGACTATAATTTCTGTTTGCGTCACCAACTGTGACAATGTTGCTGAATATAAATACTGTTTGCGTCACCAACTGTGACAATGTTGCTGAATATGATTGCTGTTTGCGTCACCAACTGTGACAATGTTGCTGAATATAATTGCTGTTTGCGTCACCAACTGTGACAATATTGCTGCATATATTTGCTGTTTGCGTCACCAACTGTAACAATATTGCTAAATATAATTATTGTTTGCGTCACCAACTATGACAATTGCTAAATAGAATTGCTGTTTGCGTCACCAACTGTGACAATATTGCTAATATAATTGCTGTTTGAGTCACCAACTGTGACAATATTGCTGATTATCGCCCTTGCCCCTCGCACGCGTTTATTATATCAGCGGGCTTTGTGTCTTTTCCAATGGTTTAGTGCAAACCATGGGTTTGATGCCGCTAGGTGCCCCTCCCTGCAGCATCTAGTCTAGTTTTCGCATTCATTAGCCTACTTCCTATGTTTCTAGTATTTCTTCTAAATTGCAATTGCTGAGTTCAGGGTCTTTTGCGAGACGCCCTTGCCCCTCGCACGCGTTTATTATATCAGCGGGCTTTGCGTCTTTTCCAATGGTTTAGTGCAAACCATGGGTTTGATGCTGCTATAAGTGCCCCGCCCAGCAGTAGCAAGTTCAGTTTTTGCATTCATTACTTCCTATGTATCTGGTATTTCTTCGAAATTGCAATTGCTGAGTTACCCCGATGTGTGTACAAATAAGTTTGAACGACCACAGTTCACAGCGGTCATTCGCAGTGCACTTGACTTTGTAGGGCTTCATGGTGACAGATTTACAGCCCGTTCATTTTGCATTGGTGCAGCGACTGCTGCAATTTAACTACTAATGATGAGTATTAGTACTGATGGGTTCCTCAAATTGCATGAGCTTTCATCCCTGACAAGCCGACTCTGGGGGTAATTGGCGACGAGTTAGTTAATTGGTGCGCCCGAGTTAATTGGTGCGCCCGAGTTGCACGGTCGTCGCCCTGGGTGGAGTGGCTCCACCAGCTGGCCCACATCAACTGGATTGGACGTCTGGGACTGACGATGGACCAGTACCCCGGTTTCTGATGGAGGCTTGTTCGGCCGCTGTCGAATTGCCGGACTTTGTAATCATTCAGGTCGGGACCAATGACCTGGTATCACGCTGATGGCTTCCACCTAACTTATGAAGGTTGCTCTGTTTTTCTGAGCAACCATTGTCACGCCCCATTCATTCTGAGGCTATTTGGCGGCGGTCATGTTGCGATCCTCCTTTCGCAACATGTCCGTTTGGCGGAAATTGCATTCCAATAGCGCAAATAGGCCTCAAAGATTGGCCAATAAAACCTTAATTTAAGAGGCTTCAGGGAATTTGCGGCAAAAGCACTTAACCCTCTTTCTTTGTCGGTTCCCAGATGAAATCGGAACACGGTGGTTACAGTCCCTATATCTTTACCACAATCAATGATTGATATTTTGATTATTGCATTTCTTACTTATTGCCGACGATGATAATAGCCTACGGTATTGAGTAATGGTTTTATATGATATGGTTTGCATTGATAAACTGTTATAATATTGCTTGCTAATGAATATTGCATCGTATGGGCGGATGATGCTATTTGTACAGGGTGGTCCAAAAAAAACTATACCCAACTTTGGAGGCCATTTTCTCCTGGATAATAAAATATTTTAGTAATTTGGTTTTGATATTATTAAAGCATATATCGTTGAGCAATATTGTATTATTTAAAAGTATTATTTATCCATTTTAGTGTAAATAAAAGAAGCTCTCGCAAAAACATTTGTCAAAGGACTATCGCGTCATTACATTATTGTGTCATATCATATTCAAACATGTTGATGCATTGACAGCTCCCGTGGAAAAGCCATTTTTACACATACTCGCTAAAAATAGGAATATCTCCAAAAATATTAATGTAATATCTTCCCTATTTTCACCAATAATGCTCAACGATATATGCTTTAATAATATGCAAACCAAATTACTAAAATATTTTATCATCTAGGAGAAAATGGCCTCCAAAGTTGGGTATAGTTTTTTTTGGACCACCCTGTATCTGAATTATTTGGATTATGGTAATTGCAGATCTGTGTCACAAACTGTGACATCATTGCTAAATTTAACTGCTGTTTGCATCACAAACTGTGACAATTTTGCTGTATATATATTGCTGTTTGCGTCACCAACTGTGAAAATATTGCTGAATGTAATTGCAGTTTGCGTCACAAACTGTGACAATATTGCTGAATATAATTGCTGTTTGCGTCACTAACGGTGACAATATTGCTGTTCCCCGACATCAGCTTCGGACGGGAACGAACTGTGATAATTGTGTAATATAATATTGCTGTCCTGTGCTACCCGCTTCGGGCTCGGACAAACTGTCATTACATTGCTTGCATTGCTGTCCCGTGCTATCATAGCTTCAAGCTGGGACAGCGCTTACAACAATAAACGGCTGATCAGGCAACACGCAACAAAATACATTACGAGTGCTCGATCCTGTATGTCCAGTCTTGTCACATGTGGGGATAATACTCTTGGTTTAAACTACTCTTGTGACGTCACTCTATTCAGAAAAGTGTAGATTATTTTAAAGAATGTACAGTTAACTGTACATTCTTTTAAGAATTAACAGTAAAAGAACGACTCAATGGACACAGAAATAATTGCTATTGATATATTTATTACAACTTAGTAAGAGCTATGTCGACAATTTCTCTAGAGCTCTCAACAGTTGTCTTGGAGGTCTCTTTGCTGTGTCGACGCCCTTATGCAGTTTTCAGCCCGGCTGACTGCTCTTCTATGGTCCTCACTGGTTCTGGCCACCGAAGCCCTTGTTGTAGAGGCGAGATGCTGCCATGCTCGATCGTATGGAGTGGTTCGTCCAAAAACCTTGTTGCACAGATTTTCCACAACCTGGGATATCAACAATAACAAAAATCTAATGAAATGGATGCGCCAACCCGCATGTAACAAATTGCATCAAGGTTTTTCTTAAACATTCAAAAATGAAAATGGCCCAAGAACTTATTACGACTAAGAAAACAAATGGGGAGGATAAACCTTTTCATTAGCAAGGTCGAAGCGATGGTTTGCGATTTAAAATATGTACATGTAATAGAAATTGATTTCTTGTAAATGGGAATAATTTTCGACGGAGATAGGCCACAGTTATGTCAAACGTTTGAAGGTTCTAAAATGTACTACTAATGCCCAACTTTAAAAGGCCTGGTATACGTACAACACGTAAATGTACTTTTACATTCGCTAACTCACGCATGCTGTCCTGTCGTATACCCGTGTAGCAAAAACGACCGAAAAACCAACAAAATTTGTTTTGTTCCGAGTCTGGTTTGACATGTGATAATGAAACCGTTCAGAGTTTAACAAAAGGCTGGTATGCTTTCGACACGGAATAATGACTACTGACGCCAAGTTATTTACACCATAAAAAAGGGCTAAAAATAATAAGCCAAAATGAGCTGCTGAGAGCCAAGCCAAATGTTGGGAATAAAAAGTTTATTTTACCTTTTCTTGCTTATTTTCCATCCTTTCCTGATCTGTTACAAGGGGTCCAAATCAGCCACGAGTGTAGGAAGTTTCTTCACCTCTGAATCTGCCGCTTTAGTATAAATCCTTATTGGAGTATAAATCCTCAGTGGGTATAAATCCTCATTGGAGTATAAATCCTCATTGGAGTAAAAATCCTCAGTGGAGTATAAATCCTCATTGGAGTATAAATCCTCATTGGAGTATAAATCCTCATTGGAGTATAAATCCTCATTGGAGTATAAATCCTCATTGGAGTATAAATCCTCATTGGAGTATAAATCCTCATTGGAGTATAAATCCTCATTGGAGTATAAATCCTCATTGGAGTATAAATCCTCATTGGAGTATAAATCCTCATTGGAGTATAAATCCTCATTGGAGTATAAATCCTCATTGGAGTATAAATCCTCATTGGAGTATAAATCCTCATTGGAGTATAAATCCTCATTGGAGTATAAATCCTCATTGGAGTATAAATCCTCATTGGAGTATAAATCCTCATTGGAGTATAAATCCTCATTGGAGTATAAATCCTCATCGAATATGTCCCAAAATACTGGTTTGAATCGCCATCAAATAAATTGGCGAGTCAGTTCTTGAGGTGACACAACATATCTCGTATACCGTATTCCTACTCAAGAATATGTACGTATCATCACTGGAAGACATTTTAGCAGAGTTAGCCGAGACACACCCGACGCACAAGAACGTATGGCATCAAATGACTTCGATGTCGAATGTACTGGGCATTTTAAACACCCTCATTTTACCCAACCTTTATTCAATTGTTTGGTTACGCAACACGGAGACCAGACAGGACAAAGCTTTCACGTTCCTTAGTAGCTTGTACCACTGAAAAATAGACTTAATACATCTCATACTTTAAAGCATTAGTAAGAATTGACACTTGTTGTTCCATTTAAATGTTGACAATGGGTGTAAAAGAGACGTAGTTTAAGTCGGAGAAACGACTCAAAAGGTGGACATTCTTTGATTCAAATTGGGCTCGGACGCTGCGCGTCCTCGTCCATTCGAATCAAAGAATGCCCACTTTTTCGTCATTTCTCCTTAACAGAATATATTTATAGGCCTATGCCTACTTTAATAGACTGGAACCAAAAGGCTAATTACTAATATATATTACTAGGTCATTGCTGTTTTTATCCCAATATTTTATTTTTTTCTAATAAGTTATGTGTACACATTTGTATAACAAGTTCGCGTTGAATAAATATAGACCTAACGTTAACTGTTTTAAGCCGACCTACTTGTGAAATGAAATTTCTTTTTCTCTTGACTTAAATGCCATCTGTATGTCTCCGGTTACTTTACTGCTGCGCAGACCTTAACCATTGTTCTATGTATTTCAAACAACTCGATGCAAAATCCTATTTTTTTTTCTTGAAAAGTGATGAAGTAAAGAAACAAGTTTACCACTTAAAAAAAAAATCCGTAGGATTGTGCACAAACGCAGTCGCGTCACGTTCGTTTTTTACCCTTTCAAAAACAAGCGCAGGCACGCCATTTAGACGCGGTGTCCTATCCATCGTCGGCGCGGCGTTGATCGATCCCCTGGGGTGCGTTCCACTCACGCGAACGTTGCCAAAGTTGGCCAACGTTGCGTTGTTCGCTTGAGTGGAACGCAATGTGCGCCAAGTTATGTTGGCTAACGTTAGCGAAAACGGCGAACGACATTCCGAGCTGTTCGCTGTTGGCCAGTGACGTATTTTAAAGATGGCGAAGAGGTTAGCAGACGGCAGTGTTCTTTTCACGGTTATGATTTACGTTTCATACTTTTCGTTATAAATGGTGGATTGTTTTGAGCAGTTACAGGGACCTTTTTAAGAAAAATAATGAGTTGGACAAAAAGCAGCCAACCAAACGATGTCACTGTCACTGGGCGCCGCCATTTTGAAAACGTAGTTTTTGAAATATCGTTCCACTTCAACTAACGCAAACTCAAAACGTAGACGAACGTTCGCGCAAACAGTTCGCGTAAGTGGAACGCAGCCCAGGTCGGGGAGTGAATCGGTACAACTAGTTATACATTATGTGTACTTCTTTATCTGTGCCCAGGTTCTAATGAACAGCAGCTGTTTTTTGGTTTTTTTTTAGTACCATCTAGTACCCTCCAGATGTTTGTCTGTTCGGACTCTGGTTTTTTTGCTCGAATCTATCTCATATCTAAACCTAGTATCGATTCTGGAGCCCGAACAAAGCAGCAGTGCAATTAGGTATGTACCGGGGGGGGGGGGGGGGGGGGGGGGGGGCGGAGGGGGGGGGGGGCCCTTCGAGGCTGTGATTGCGAAACGCTGTGGTACCGCCCATTCTCAAAATAGGGGGGAACAATTTTCTCACTCGAAAAATAAAGAGTTTTTTGCATCCAATCTTAACATCTTGTCTTTTGTAGTTGTACAAGGTTGTTATTTACCTTAATGTTTATCATCCAATGACAAAAATTGTATTGAAAATGAAAAAAGCAGTCGAAAAAATTAAGTGTTGACGTACCGTTGATGCGCGTGGAGATTGTGCACAAATACTCAAACGACGTTAACAAATACCTCCCCTAAAAAGGGCAATAATAATCGAAAAATTGTGAAAAATCGTGCTTTGACCCCACTCATTTTTTTCCATGGATACGTTAAAAAAGGATGTAGCAGTGATATACTGAATTTTTAAAAAAATCTGCCTGTGACCCCCTTGCGTTTTATCGTGTTGTTTTCGAACGAAAATGGCAGAAAATGACATCGCCCCCAAAAAATCCGTGTCTTACAGATCGTGCCTGTGTACCTGGCTTTGCGGACGTTGTATGAATCACTAAATGCGGAGAGCGATACACGGAGCAAATCTGTACGTGTTTCAATGGTGCGCTTCGCGGTAGCGATCTATACGTATTTACTGTGTGAGATGTGTGACTCATGAGCGTGGAAGAACGAATGAGATACATTTCAACGTTGGTGGCGCACTTTCTTGGGCCCCCCTCCGCCCCCCCCCCCCCCCCCCCCCCCCCCCCCCCTGGTATACCACTGATCTGTGGTACAACGCCCTGAGCGCTAGTGGAACGCAGCCCGGCCCAGCATGCACTCCCCTCGATCCAGCGAGTACGAAATTTTAATGAGGGCGCACTTCTACCACTAGTCTGGGGAATTCGGCGCTTCAACTTTCTACGTGGACATGCATTCTTGGAGATCAAGTACTAGACCAAAGTGACAATCGCCGCGAAACTTGGTAATTTTTTTAAAGCACTTTCAGAATTGATTATTTCTTGCCATTTCAAGAAAAGTAGTGTTTGTAAACGCACAATTTATTGCACTGTGGTCGACATTTGTTTTATCGTTCACTTCCGGTAGTCAAACAAAATTGGGATTCTCTATACTGTGGGTCTTCTACTCTTCTTATTCCTCCATGGTCTGACTTTAGTTTGTTTTAGCCCAGGTTGGACGACGTTCTTCATTGCATTACGACTGACGTTTAGGGTATCAATGTCTCCTGCCATAGCGAAAAATGTTACAACAACATTTTTTCATATTTTTACCTGATGAAGGAAGCCAAAATCTCGCTTATGTATTCCTTGTGTCTGGAACTAAAGATCGTCATGGGTTATTAAAAGTTAATGTGTCTTTAGGCAACTTATTTACAGAAAATAAATTTCAAATCCACGCTTTTGGAAGTGAACATCATGTACGAACTCTCTACAATCCCTACATGCGTGCGCGGGTACCGTCAGTTGTAGGCCGGCGCGGCTGCCGGGTACCCGCGCACGCATGTAGGGATTGTAGAGAGTTCGTACGTGATGTTCACTTCCAAAAGCGTGGATTTGAAATTTATTTTCTGTAAATAAGTTGCCTAAAGACACATTAACTTTTAATAACCCATGACGATCTTTAGTTCCAGACACAAGGAATACATAAGCGAGATTTTGGCTTCCTTCATCAGGTAAAAATATGAAAAAATGTTGTTGTAAATTTTTTCGCTATGGCAGGAAACATTGATACCCTGGACTCCGTCGCGTTGTACACAACGGAGGAGTCCAACCTGGGCTAAGTTTGTTTATGCTACAGTACTTGGTAGGGTCGAGATCGATAGATTTCCATACTAGCACGCAATCGTATCTGTAACGTGTGAAAATTAGGTGACAATAATTTATTGTAAAATCAATATTTCTTCATATTTTATCTTCTAAATTTATCCTGTGACAGCCAAGAAGTTGCAGTTTCCAAATGTGACTTCCAATTTGACAAAATAAGTTATTAAAACCTGGGAAAAAAACCTATGAAAGTGCTCTATGTCGGAGAACTGCGCGATCGCTGCTTTCTATGGAGGCCGCCATTTTGGGAAATGTCCTGCTAGACCATTGAACTGTGACGTCATTTCACTTGCTGTAGGGGATGTAGGAACGTGTTATGAAATGTATCGTGTTCAAGAGACATCAAGCTTTCGAATGATACCACTTTTGACACAGTTCTTCTGCGTTTTTGCCTTGAAAATCAAAAGAACGTTTTGATGAAATTTTTGCATCATTTCTACGCCAATGTTTCTGTTAAAATCACCCAAAAACTGTATCAAGGAAGCTGAAAAAGTATGAAAAAGTAGTATTTTATGAAAGTCTGAAGTTTTCTGATCATGTTGCAGTGTGTTGCTGTGGGTCTACCTGCGCTAAGCTGCGATTGTCCAATGTAAAAAAATTGCCCACTTTCTGATTTATATATTTTCCGCCATATTGAGATAATTGATCTTACTTGTTTCGCTATTGACCTTTACAGAATGAATTGCTATACAAATAATAATAAAACTTGCATATCTCGGTCATATTTAAATGTATAAAGCTGATTTAAACACCATTGTGTTTCTCTTTTGACAAGCTTTCCAATGATACAAAATGTGTTGGGCTGCTGTAAAGAAATCTATTTTCCATTGATCTCCCTACTAGTACTAATGGCTAGCCCCCGCACGAGTAGAGTACACTCTCTCTAGTGCGTGGTAGTACGTCCGAGCATGGAGGAATAAGAAGGAATTCCTCCATGGTCCGAGTAACTAACTAGGACCCAAATATAGCTTTTTTAACATTTGGACATGATCTTGCGATAGTAGGGTCCTATGGAGTTCCATTGGATTTGTTACATTTAAATCAAAATGCCAATTTTTCCAAATGTTTGCCCAAAGAAACATCAGATTTCACCCATAAAAAACGGCCACAAAAGTACTCGATAAGCTAGTACAGGTTGGAGGAATAAGAGCAGTGGTTGGACGAAGTTCTTCATTGCATTACGACGTCCAGGGTATCAATTAAGCATTTTTTTTCTTCATATTTTTACCTGATGAAGGAAGCCGAAATCTCGCTTATGTTTTCCTTGTGTCTGGAACTACAGTACAGATCGTCATGGGTTATTAAAAGTTAATGTGTCTGTAGTTCCAGGCACAAGGAAGGAAAACATAAGCGAGATTTCGGCTTCCTTCATCAGGTAAAAATATTTTAAAAAGTTGTTGTAAAGTTTTTCGCTATGGCAGGATACATTGATACCCTGGACTCTGTCGCGTTGTACACAACGGAGGAGTCCAACCTGGGCTATCGATAAGCCATCTGATTACAAGTACACATCGACGATTAAGATGGTGGTACTAAGGTTCCTTGCTCTATGGGTTTACTTACGCAAGCTGCCTCGGCACTTTGCTGCCGTGTCGGTATGCAATGCATCTTGGTCCCACGCGCGTAACCTTAGTACCACAATCTTAATCATTGATGTGTACTTGTATCTCAGATGGCTTATCAAGTACTTTTGTGGTCGTTGTGAGGGTGAAATCTGATATTTCTTTGGGCAAACATTTGGGAAAAGTGGCATTTTGATTTAAATGTAACAAATCCAATGGAACTCCCTAGGGCCCTACTACTATCGCAAGATCATGTCCATGTTAAAAAAGCGATATTTTGGTCCTAGTTACTCGGACTAGGGATATTCGTAAATGTCGGGCCAACAGATGGCCATAACTTTGGGTTGTTGAACCACTCTTCTTCAGGAATTAGGTACAGATTTTTTATTATTTCCCGATATATTAGTTTTCTATCAAAGCGAACTCTGTCTTCCTTTTGGAAGGTCTGTCGTGTAGGTCGTCAAAGGTTTCAAATCAGTACATGTATTTTGTTAACCCTAACCCCCTAGGCCTTACTTTGGGCTAAAGAACTGCGTACTACAGAATACTACTTATTATTTTGTAGCATTGGGTCTCTCCGTGACTGATGATTGGGTGTGTACTGACAGAGTACAGATACTGCCAACTACAAAATACTAATAGTGGTAATACAGGTCAGTAATACTTACCTGGCAAAAAATGCAGTAGTCCAGCCTTGACCCATTGTGTCCCAAGTGACAATTTTTGCTGTAGAGTTTAGAACACCTTATAGCATACATGGGCCATGCACACTCAGCAAGCAGAGGGACCCAATGCTAAAAAGTACTACGAGTGCAATAAGGGGTGAAGTACCAAATACTAAAAATTACTACAGGCATTGCACACAAGTCAGTGAGAGTACTGCATACTACTTTTTACTACTAGTAGTAAAAAGTAGCATTAGGTAGGGTTAGGGTTAATGTAAAAATCAACGAACGAAAAAGCAAATGCGTCCTCTAAAATAAATGCGTCGACGCGTTGCCAAAACTTTATAATTTGCCGCCGCACTTTCCCGCCAAGGCACTTAGTTTAATTTTGCCTACCAGGTGCACATCCCTGCGCGTATGACGTAACACGTAAACAAAGGAATGGGTCTATGACCCCGCACTAGAGTACACTCTACATGTAGCTCTATACCTTGCTCTATACCGAGTTCTTGAATATAGAAATGCAGTTCACCTTTAGCTGAAATCACCGTGTAATTTTCGGGTAATTTCCGTGAAATTTCACAGTGTTTAAAGGGTGAAACCGCATTTCCATTGTTCAATAACTCAGCCAGAAATATGACCACAGATGACCAGTCTAAACAGATGGACATGCACAAGAAGTCTAGTCTTTTAGTCTTAAGTAAATGAAACCATGATGTGTGGCTCACTGCAAAATATTGAAGTAAACTGTTAAAAAAAAAAAATGATTTAACTTAATATTGAGACTTATTAAAACTTGGCTCGAGAAATTACTAAGTAGGACCTACCTTGTTTTTGCCTTGTGAAAAGGCACATGTCATATCATGGAGGAATAAATATTTGTTTGCATGTTGATCCTTTAAGGCTAGAGTCACAGTTTATAAGGAAGTACATGTACTCACATATTGGCCAAAAATGGAGCAAGGAACAGAGGTATCCTTCAAGAGTAATATTGCTTGTGATGCCCTGCTGTAAACCTCACAAACACTAGTTGGTCTAATGTTGTGACACCGTCCTCAGTGACTCCCTATGAGAAGTCATGTTACCGAAAACAATCCACAGGGTCTCCTGATTAATTATTACATTGGAGTATGTTATACAATTACAATTGAGCCTAGGTAGGATACAACATTTGCAGAGTATCAAACATTTCTACTAACGAATTATTAATAAATATTCTACTTATTCAAAAGTAAATAATGATTCTACTATACATTCTGCAGAGGAATTGTGCTAGATATCCAGTAATTTTTCCGAAAAATTGAATTTTATTTAAAAGAAAAATCACAATTTACAACTGCCCGACGACGGTTAAAAACGAAAGTTTTTTTTCTTGCCATTCATGATTGTAAAATTCAGACAGGTCAGTTTGAAACATTATTTACTATAAAATAAATACAATCCTACCCCCCCCCCCCCCCCCCCCCGAATTCACCCATTTCTGACAATTCAAGTAATTAGCAATGGTGTATCCTACGTTAAAGTTGCGTTTCTTTTTTGGTTAGTACAGTGGAACGCCGCTATAACGTACATCACAGGATCGTATATTGATCGTTCGGTATAGCGATTTTCAGGTGCTAGTCCATCACGTGCCTATTTTTCAAGATGGCGTCCGCCCTTATAGCGCCCTCTTGTGGCCTACACACCAAATTCTTATTCATCACATTAAATTATAAAGCAACTGTTGGCTTTTCCCTTCTATTCACATGGTAAATAATAGTCACCCAACACTCTTTAACATAAAGCACTGGCCAGTTGACATTTGGGAATTAAAGTCGGCCTAAATAAGCCTTATCGCAAATACCGCTTGAATGAATTCGCAAAATAGATACAAAGCACTGTGGGAAGGAAAAGGGAGCAGTATCTGCTCCTTTTCTCTTCCCACAATTCTTGTTATCCATTGTGCAAATTCACTCAAGCAGCTAGTACACCTAGCGATAAGGCTTATAGCGTTAAATATACCCAGTGAATTTCTAACAAATCTATTGACTCATTTTAAACAATATTTGGTACATGTACATAAATGTTTTTACACAAAATATTTGGAGCCAAGGATTGTGTTCGGTTAAATTAATAGCCGAATGTTCGCTATAGCGGTGTTCGGTATAGCGGTGTTCCACACTGAAAAATTAGATTGAAAAACTGAATACGTGTTTTTTAATTAAATTTTGTTCTATAGATGTAGTACCAACATGTAAGCAGTAATGGCGTCCTCTGGATCAATAGGAGGAATGGCAGGGTCCAATCAAATCTGCCTAAAAGACGCAGAGGCAGCTGCATTTCAGAAGCTGAGAGATGCAAAGACGTGAGTATACTAGAGAAAACAAGACACCGAGATAAAAAAATGGAAAGTATCCTGATGCTACTTCAGCGGTTGTGTACAAAGACTATGGAGAGTCTAGTCCCATACTTGTGGCTTAAATACTAGACTTCCTTTGTATTGTGAGCCACACAGCTGCCATGTAAAAATGGAGAAAGGGCCAAAAAACATTCTGTTGCTATGGACGTGGACATAGTGCCATCAACCACCCCCAGAAAGATCAATGACGCATGCTCGATCTATGCACGACCAAAGCTGCCGTTGGTGGCGCTATGCAATCTTGTGCATGACTCCATCTTGTTAGTTATTGTTCTCGTATTTGTTTTTGGGGAAAGTATGAAATTGTCTCAGAAATTACAGGAAAGCTATCTATAGACAGTTTGAAGATACAGAATCCCCAAGTTTTGCAACTTTAACAAGGTCAGAACTGCATGAAATGATTATCAAGTGAAAACATAAGCCCAAATCGCGGTTTTTTGGTACCTGTTCGCCATTTTTACATACGGCCGCTGTGTGGCTCACATTACGGAGGAGGTCCAGTATTTAAGCCACATTATGGGGCTATGGAGAGTCAAGAAAAAAACAATTTTTTAACAAGATTAGAAATTGTATCTCAGTCCAATATTCATGTCTTTTCAACATTTTTGCACTGATTGACCTTTACTGAGATGATATGTGACCCGCTCTGCAAAAATGGGTATTATGGTGCAAAATAATGAAATTGAGTTATATACATGGTTACAATGCCTACAGCGTAAGCTTCCAGTTAGTATATAATAGAGCTCCATAGCTACTCCCGTTCTGGAGATATAACATGTTTGCTTTTGATTACTTCCTTGCAGTTCAAATTACACAACTGAAAAAACAGGCTTTGAAAAAGCCGGCTTTGTTGTAGAACAACAGAACGATGAACACAAAATGGGCGTGTATTCCACTTTAAACATCAAAATCAACATTCCTTTAAATGAAACCTGAAAATATTGGTGTTAAAGATGTCATTAATGGCAAAAAATGTAAATCACATTTTGATGAAATGTTTATCCTCTCAACCTTGAGTGGTCCATAACATGATAGTGCACAGGGCGACTTAATACCCTTTATTGCAGAGCCGGTTACATATATAAAGGAAAAAACAGCATTGTTTCCATAATAATTGATTTTCTCACAGAAATTCCCCCCTTCAAACTATATATAATTTAAAAGTGAACAAAGAAATTGGCGCTCTACCAACTGAGCTATCTTGCCCATTTCTTGTTCACTTTGAAATGTATGCAAATTTACCTGGTCAGTCTATCTGGTTTATTTGTGTATTATAAGATAAAAGGTTGTATCCCCAATAAGTGATCTCCACATTGTCGCTTCCAAGGTTGTATCGTAAAATTGGGTCTAATCCCTGGCCACACAGCATTTTGGTTTTTATGACTTCTGACTAGCGCCTTTGAACAAAGATACTGAAAATTTGGGAGACCGCCAACATAGGGCAAGATGGCTTGTTTGATAGGGCGCTAGTCCGAAGGTCGCAGGTTCAAGTCCCGCCTTGCCAATTTGTTTGTTTACTTTGAAATTTATGCAAATTTACCTGTCAGTTTCTCTTGTGGTTTATTTGTGTATATAATTTCATAACAAATTATTTTTTTCCTCTTATTTTTACTCAGCCCTGATGAGAGACAGAAGGCTCTAAAGACATGCCGTAAGATAATTTGTCATCTTGTGGATAGCTGCTTGACAGACTTGCAAAAAGGTCAGTGTGTCCGGTTAAAAAGTTGTGGACATTATTTCAAGACCTTTTTTAGATGCCCGTATAACCAGTTTGTGTCGATTGCCGTGTATACACGCAAAGTTTTCACAAAGGGCGGAAATATCTCCCAGCGACTGGCTCGCAAGCAAGCGAGTCCAGAAATATCAGGATGTGCTACTCACAAATGCCGGCCTCGACCCAGATCGGATCGGATCGGATCGCGGTTTGTGAGAAACAAAATCCTGTGCCTGGTCCTGGTCAATCCCAAAATAATCCAGAACTGGTTAAAAAAGAGAGCATTTTTAGAAAGAAAACAAATCTGCAGTAAAGTGAGCATAGTCTACTTTTAATAACCCTATATCTCTACCCCATTTTTCTTACACATAACCCAGGCCTTCATTTTAAAGGAGCGCGATCGCGCTCGCGCTCCTCCGCGCTCCTTAAAATTTTTAAGGAGAGCAAACAAAAGCGCTCCTTACAATTTTAACAAGAGCAAAAAAAAAAAAAAAGAGTCCAATTCCAATCAGCAACCGAGCCATAAACCACCGGACCGTAACAATTAAAACACCAAGCAGTAAACAAACACAGTTGAAACCCAACATACTGCTCTCTTTACAAGAGAAATAATACGGACCCAAAATAAATAATATGGCTAAGTTCCAAATACCTGGAATTCACGTTCATTGATTGTACCACACCAAACCCACACACCTTGCGAGTTAAAACCGATTCCTCACCATGGAATCACCTACCCGCAACTGACGAGTGTCATAACAGTAAAGACACAAAAGCATTGCTATTGCTAACACAAGAGAATTTGCGATTACAATTCTCTCCTCGCACCCCCAAATAAAATCACATCAGATTTATCTTATACCAACAACGGTCATTTAGTCTTTCGTGTTCGCCCATTCCATTTATTTCGGACATAACGGGCCTAGACTAATTCGCGCTTAATTAAGCCATACAAGTCACAGAGAGAGAAATGTCACTGGATGGGAAAGCGCCATCATTCTCTTAACCAAAAGTTGAACTACTGGTGAATGTTGTGTTCCTTTTCTTGAGTATGTGTTTATTAAAGGCATAGACACCTTTGGTTGTCATTTTGAGTAACTACAGATAGTGTCCAGGGCCTTTAAACTTGCGTTTTGTTAGCGAGAGCAAATCACTCTCCTTAATTCATTGTTTTGATTTAAGGAGAGCGATTTTAAAATCACTCTCCTTTATTCACCTTTTGATTTAAGGAGAGCGATGCACAGCTCTCCTCAGATTTATTAAAATGAAGGCCTGATAACCTGAGCCCTGCAAAACACTGCAATTCCAAAGTGGTAAAACTCCATGTAACCTGAATCCTGCAGTGGATTTGCCATTGAGCTATAAAGCAGCCAGACATGGAACAAACAGCTGCTACCTACATGTACGTGCCATTTGACCATTTGCGTGTGAAATTTGAATAATATCTGGTACACTGACTCGTTCACACAGCTTGGCACAGTTTACATTTAAATTCTCCAGACCAAAGACACTGTTGTTATATCACGTGATTCGGGGCAAGCCTTACGCTAGCAACCCCTGGCTCTGGAATGGTCTGGTGTCTTTGTACCATTCTCAACCATTGTGAACAATGTATTGGTGCAGCTGAGAGTCTCGAACGGAACTATGCAAGAGCTTGCCCCAAATGCATATGAAGCACGAATGTGGCAGAGAAACCCCCCCCTCTTTTTTGTTGACCATTGTGTTCCCGGAATCTCAGGAATTCCTTTTAGGTTTCAAGGGGGGGGGGTGGGTTAGGTTAAAATAGTGTTGAGTGCGTATAAAGGATAAGAGGGGGTAAGAGGGGGTAAGAGGGGATATATCGGGATAAGAGGGGGGTACCCCTCTGCCACATATCGTGCTGGGTATACCCAAATGACGTGATCATTGTATTTGGTCTGGATAATTTAAAGTCAAACTTTGCCAAGCTGTGTGAACAAGTCAGTGTACCAGATATTATTTAAATTCCACACGCAAATGGTCAATTACAATATGGGTCTGCACACGTGACATGACCCTTGGTATGCAAACGTTTCCCATCCTTGACACATAACTTACATCTTGACTGAAGATCTATGAAGAATGTGCATAGAGCATGAGCAGTGTGAAAGTACACGAAGGGAACAAAAACCTTCATTTGGATAAATACCCAAGTAACCTCAAATCTGCAAAAGCATTCAGTATTAGTTTAGGCTTTATGACCTGGATCCTGCATTGTCCTCCAGTGGCAAAACCCCAAATGCACTCAATCCTGCAAATTTCTCTGATGCATCAACTTCCAAGCGACCAACTTCCAAGCGACCTCAATCCTGCAAATTTCCTTGCAATTTGCAAATAGTATTTTAAAAGATTTGGGAAGGTTAGGGTAAAAAAAAAGAAAAAGTAAAAAAATCACAATAATTTTGATTGTTAAATATTTAAATCGCAATAATTTATTTTATGGACAATTGTAACTGGTAGAGTGTGCAATAATAGTCTTATTTAGACCATTAAAATACTTGTTGTGTAAATCTCACAGATTGCAGAATAGCAAGACTGAATGATACTTTACATGCACAAAGTGTATGTACTGTATATTTATAGAAACGTGTGCATTTAATGCATTTTTAGGTTACTACCCTCAAATACATGCGCATCCCGTCTCAACCGCTACAGATCTCATTTTTATATTTCACAAATACCATGAGTAAATCTGATGCCACTATTTAAACGAAATGTAAAAAAAAAATCCATGTTATTGCAGATTATATCATTCCACCCATGCTGCAGTCACTACATTTGTTATCCATCCCCAAACGAATTTGTTACAAGTTATTATTTTTGGTGTACAAATCATTTCACAACTAGTCACCAGATTATATGCAGTTTTGCATTTTGCCTTATGTTTGCTCCAGACTCAATCTTTGTTCTAGTTCTAATTCTTTCCGTCTGACGTCCCCACAGACCCACAACAAAGCTGTTGACAAAACCTTCACAGTCACTACAGCAAAGGAGTGGAATAGTCGGCCCTTTTCCATTGAAAGTGTTAATTCCCTGGAATAATTCAAGAAGATCATCAAGCCCCATCTGTTCCACTAATAATTAATTCTCAGTCAATTCTACCGGTGTTTACTGATTTATACTTTAATTTATTGTTTTGTAAGCATTGTGGTTTATTTTACGAATGAGAGCATTCTTAACCCTTTTTTCTATCGGAGTTCTTTACTGAGAGTCAGTGATACATGTACATGCCAAATCACTCCAGCTGCAGTGCATTGAGGGATTTGTGCATGTACAGTGAAGAGCACTTCTGTATGATAAATGGGCATATGGCTTTGCTTATCAGTGTAATATACAAGGTGGACCCAGCATGACCTAGTTGACCTGCAGTTTCCTATGGCATTTCTTGGAGTTCTTTTAAGGGCCTGAACAAACATAGTCCTCCATAGTGCTCCTGCCCCTTGTCCTTGACCTTGATCCCTCGTTTCTGGCAAACATCCTAGTAGATAACCCTGGCAACTTGTCATGCCTCCTCTTGTATTCCATCTGTGCCATCTTGTTGCATTCACAAACCAAATGAAATACAGTCTCATCTTTCTGCTCCCACATCCTACACATTTGTCCCTCTATCTTCGCCTCCATTACTTTCGTCCAAAGTGCCTGGTCCTGTGCTGCAGTTATCAAACCCCCCATCTCCTTCTTCAAGTCACCTCTCTTTAATCATCTCCAGGTCTTGTTACCTGCTACCTCTTCCGTGTCTCTCAGAAATTTCTTATAAAATGGCTTTCCTTCTCAATCTCTGAGCCTTTCCTCCTTCCTTTCCCTCTTGTACTCAACAGGATCAACTTCCTTTCCAACGACGAGTTTTTAGCCATCCTCAACAATCCATCCTGCGCCAGAGAAACATACCCTTAAAAACCTCTCTTCTCATTGTCAACACAGTCTGTCATGCTTTTAGAGTTATTTCAAATGGCCAAAACAATTCCAGCAAATTTAAAACCAGTCTGTGGGCCTGACGCTGAAAAGTATTTGATTTCACACAGAATGACTTTTTTGTTTGATCTTATCGTTTGGACCACAGTTGCAGCCGAGTTATCCAACAGCCAGCTAAGCACCGTCATGCTCCATTTCCTCGACCAGTATTGCATTAGTCAGTTCCCCATCATGTTTGCTCGCACCAGTTTGACAATGTCTGGTGTCAGTGATACAACAGGGCCGTTAAGGCCGCAGTTAAAGGTGCCTCAGGATCCAGAATATCACATATGCAAAGGTACGAGACTGGGGGCTAGACCTGTTAAGGGTGGGTTTTCACGGGGCTTGCGAACGATTTGCGAAGGATGCGAATGCCAAAAAAATTGCAAAGTCCAACATTCGGAGAAGTTTTTCTCTGAATGTTTCGCGACAATGCAGTTTGTGCATAGTTCTCACAACGTACGTGCGAATGTCGTGTGTAGCGTTGCCGAACTATGGCCAGTCCACATACACGAAGAACATGCGACTAAAATGTGAACAACACTAATGTTGCACGAATCTCGGGAAACTTTTTCAAATTCCCGCCAAACTAAAAACGACTCCCGCGAACAATTGAGGACGCTTCCGAACCCCCGCCCCGCGAATGTTTGGCGAACATTTGGAACCTAAAATATGAATTTTCACTTTGCCATTTTTTCGGCATTTGCATCATTCGCGAATCGTCCGCGTGCCCCGTAAAAACTCACCCCAACTGTTAAACTGAATATAGTCTGGTTTTCTGCCCTGACAATATTTTCATGTCCAGACTTCTAAAATTGAAGTTCAGGTAGGCCGACAACAAAAATAGTTCACGACCGCAGTACACTGCGTAGCTATTTTTATATGATGCAAATGATGCAACAATTCAAATTATGACGGCTTTTTCCCAAAAGGCACATTGGCGTTAAATAGTGATATTATATTTTGTCTGGTGTTGATTTTTGCCAATGCAAGTTTTGATTTCATGCAAAACAAAAATCTGGATCGATGAGCTTTATTTTGTTAACATTGTATGCCTTACAACCACATAACTCCCAGAAACACTCAAACAGTGCAAAAGTTAACGATAATACCCGACTGTCAATAAAAAGTATTCAAAACATTTCGGACATTTTCAGGAAAAGGCAGCATTCCCCTTTTTTTTCGTCATGTGACACTGGACGATACTGGACCTCAAAATTCATCAGGAATAGTCAGATGTATTTGGTCTGGGAACAGACTAGACTGAATACTGTTTTGACTAGTTTGAATGTTGGCGCAGATCTTGTTTTTTTGAATTACGTGATTTTCTGTTTACAATTTTTTTCACAAAACCCTTGGTTGGTTTGCTATATACTCACTTGCCCAAACGATGAACCCGACCATTGATGTCAGGAACCAGAATCGACCAGTAAAGCAACTTTGTTAGACAGCACGAACTAATCTGATTATCTCTCTGAGGAGTACTTAGTGCAATGCACACAATAACACAGCTGTGTTTCTTTATATTGCTGCCAACTGACCCAAATAGTGACTTCTGCATAGGAGGGTTAATGCACACCCCACAACCTGACCCCCTAACTTATAACTTGTCCGTTTTGGATTCTATCCACAGGTCTGAATACGTGGCTGCTATCTTGTCTGATCAGGATTCTCAATGATTACTTCTGTCTTGACCTTCATGATCAGATTGTCAAAGTCATGGTATCTCTGCTTCATGCTGTCAAGTACAAGGATCCACCTTCTTTTTCTGAGCTACTCAATGAGCTCTGTAGATTTGTAACAGGTGACATTCACACGAACGTTATTTATTTTGTATTAATTATCAGTAATATACAGATTTTAGATATGAAGCTTACAATATCATGAAGTATCCTACTTGATTGCAAGTAAATACAGTCGAGTCTCTTTAATACAAACTCAACCGAACCATACTTATCTCAAGGATGAACGCAATTGAGTTCAATTTGACTTTTAGTGAATAAACAAAAAAGCGGCAAAAGAAACCGAAAAAGCAAAAGATCAGTAAACATTGCAAGATAGGTTTATCAAGTATTGGTTTTGTGTTTTGCGTACAGATGTATCTGCAGCCGTCTTAAACAACTTTGCGGCTGGCGATGTTGAAGAACTAGATCCTCCTTTGATAATGAAGCACTTTACTGTTGATGTGGACAAGCTAAGCAGCTTGGAGGTATGATGGCATCAAATAAATGTATACGTTTAACCCTAACTACCCCAAACCTATCAACTCCAACTGCAGGTTTTGGCAGGTTTGGTACCAAACATTAGCAACTAGTTGTTGGACTTTGTTTGACTCGGTACCAAAGGCCCAGGGAGACCCTGTTGAATTATGTGAGGTTTAGGAGGGAAAGGCATGAGACGGGTAACGTTTTTGGAGTTTGGGGAAATGCACAGGCATTTATCATTTTCATGGGTGACCAACGGCTGTTCACGGCACAGTTCCTGGTCAACTGCTTGTGTACATACATGTACACCCTGTGTGTGTCCTCACTCAATAACATATGTACTACTAGCCAGTCATCACTGCAGAGATCTCACACTGAATAATGAAATGATCCATCTGTATCAAGTCAATCAAACTGTTGGAGTTTGGCAGGTTTAGTACTGTTAGGTTCAGTACAGTGTACCAATATTTACTAAATCTGTGTGAGCTGTTGAGGTTTGTTAGATAGGCTTTTTAGTGCGAGAGCCTTTGAGAAAAACGTTTTATAGAGAGCTCAACACCATTCAGTAAACTCGGGTCCCAGAAAGCCACTTAGCATATTTTGTTGTTGTTGAAAAAACAGTGTTACGAACCAAAGGATTTAGGTGGTGTATAGCTTGTAATTGGTATTTTGATTTGTTTTTGGATTTGGAATGAAAAGCACATGGAGTTTTTGCTGGTAACCTGTTTTTACTGAGCAAGACTTTTTTGTGCTAAGCAATTTGGTTGTGCTTAGCAGCTCCATGAAATTGGCCCCCTTGTGAATAGCCATTCTGATTCTGAAGAGTCAGGTCAGTGTAGCGGTTCTTCCCTTGCTCCGCGCTGCTGTGACCCGGGTTTGAATCCTGCCTGAGACAAAATGTTGATTGGGTTTTCAGTCCCTGCCTGATTCTGAGGGTTTCTCGCCAGAGTATTCTCTCTGAGTTTTCCTCCCACCTCTAAAACTGTAATGTCTTTGTAATCTCATTGTCTTCTCTCTGCAGGTTTCTACAGGCTTGCAAACAAACACTGCCTAGGAAATTGTTGAGAAATCATTGGTTTCATTACCAAAAGGAATTAATACAAATAATTTAATTGAATAAATGTGACCTGCCATGACATAATAGGGAATAACCCCCACCTGCTGAGTTTTTTACATCATAGTAAAGAGCAACTCATCATCTTTCTGATGATACCAAAGTATTTCTGTAGCTCAATTAATTTCAGAGATATACCACAGGAAAGTTGACAGTGCGTCGCAAAACTTTAGCGATCTCATTTAGAGAAAAGGGGCTTTGAAAAAACAGACGCGTTTGCACAACCATCGGTTATTTTTGGGTGAATTCACCCACAAATAAAAATGCGAAGTGTGAATCTTGGCAACTCAAAAATATACAGAAGACATCGAATAGATTTTGAAACGATTTTTCACCTATGCCTAACTTCAGGTGCTGAACAACTTGAAACAAGGTTCTGGGGGACATTCCTAATTTAGCCTCAGTAGATCACCAATGTTGGGATTCTGTGACCAGCTTGCCGCGTCTTGTTTCTACTCTTTCTGTTGACAAGCTTTGATTTCTTTATGTCTGGTTTGTATAGGAGCAGGAAGAAATGTTATGCACCTACAGAAACTCCCGACCGATCACGTTGAGGTATCACACTAACTGCAATCTCCTTCAGTTGAACCTGACGTGAGTATGAACACATTTATTTTCTTTGTATGAGAAACATTTTGCAACTCTACTGGTTATTCGTTGATACCCAACAGTTTTTGCTGTGTTTGTTCCTAATGTTGGTAGGGGTATATACTTGTGTATTTCTCACAGTGGATCTCTGGCCAGTCGCATGTATTTCAGGATCAGTAATTTGTGGAGTGCTTTGATCTCATAGTCTGCAGCATTGAATTTGTGATTTGCAGGGAATTCTACAGGAAGTGTGTTCGAGTCCAGCCTTTGGTTATGGTGCGTGTGCCCTTGGGCAAGGCGCTTTGTCATTCATTGCTTCTCTCCACCCAGGAGTAAATGAGTACCTGTTAGGGCAGAGATGGTTATTGCGGTTGATTTTAGCTGTTTTGCACCAAAATGGTGGCATCGAGCTGTATACTCCCCAAGGATCTTAGATGGAATTTGGAATATTTCTTTGACCCAATGAGCAGGGGTAATTATGCACCCATGCCACTCTGCTTTATAATGCAGCATCCTAATTGGTACAAGGGTAGATATCAAAAATAGGTTGACCCCTGCGTCATAGGTCGATTTGACAATTTTCGTACTGGCCATAGTTGTACTTGTTCGGGCTTCCAAAGGTCAAAGTTGCCTCAAGGAGTGTTTTCTAGGTCTTGTCACTGGTTTGTAAATTACTTTGTCATACAGACAAACGCACTATTGATTACTAGCGCTCATTAGCTAAATGCGCAGTAGCACGTTAACTTTCGGCTCCACTCTGTGTGAAATGTATGCGAGGTTCAAGTTGAAGTGACGGCACACTAACGAACCGGGTAGAAATGAATTCAGTTTTAAAACTTGAAAGATGTGGGTCTCTTTATGTCACTTTTTAAAAACAAATTTCCTGTCGTTTTGATACATTTATGTGATAAAAGTGGGTATTAAATATACATTAAACTCTGTGTGGTTTGCAGGAAACTACTGAATGAGTTGATTTATGACGTGACACTGGTAACCTCCTTTCATCAGTCTCCAGGCTTTTGGTCCACTTTGGTACAACAGTTTGATGCCGGCCAGTACGAAGTCAAACAGGTAACTTCAACTTCTGCTTTATTTACTAATATGAAAATAACAGGCAGGCTAATTTACCTGGACCAGTCAAAAAGTAACCAATTCAAAAACTATTAGAAATCTTACTTGTCAAGATATTAGTGACCAGCGAGTGCGTTGTTCGAATGCTTGCGCACACCATTCACAGGTAAACCAATTTAAATTCGGCCTCGGCAAATTTGAATTGAAATCAAATCTTACAATATTGTTTTATTTGGAGCAATGAGGTAAAACTTCATCAGGTTGAGTTGCCAAGCACCTTTCTTTATATTTTGAACACTTTTGTTGCTTCAAACGATAAAAATGCACAACTGACAAATGGTATGCCATCTCTTAACCAGTTCGCGCCTGGATTATTTTAACATCACCGAGCCGAGGGGCGTGATTATTTTTAACGAAAATCGATCCGAAGCAGGTTCAGGCCGATAGTGCCGGGAAGCACACCCATGCATTTCCGGCCTTGCTCGCTGCTGACAGACATTTCCGAACTTGAACTTGGTGTGTTTATGCGTCATCCGTTTTGAAATTGGGGAAAACTTTGCGTTTATATACGTCATCTGGCGCGAACTGGTTAAATCATTGGTAATTATATCATTATAACAGGCGACCCTAGATGTCATAACCAAGTTACTTCCTCTGAACGGACTACCAACGACGGACATTCTGAACAAGCTGATGCAACTCATGCTGTTCTTCCTGACGTTGTTCCTCTCTGGAGATGACCTGGAGGGATACGGGTGAGTTGAATCCAAAGTAAGACTGTGCATCGGAACAAGGTACCCGACCGTGGATGTCAGGAACCGGTTCCAGATTATGGAATAGAGTACCCGTAACCAACTTTACAAATGACATAGTAACTTCTCAGACAATGAAATAGAATGGTTTTGAATGTCTTTTGTTGATTATTTTTAACGTGAAACCAGGCTACAAAATATGAGGCGATAGTGTAGTTACGGGCCCCTCTCTAGTTTCGATCAAATTAGAGTCGAGGGTGTTTTGTTATCATTCCAAAATGACTTCATCAACTTCGAATATAATTCTCTTGATTCTAATGACACTAATTTTTTTTAATTTGAACAGTTTCTTGCTGGAAAAAACATGTTTTTTTGTTTTTGTCTTGCGAAGCAATGCGGTTTTGTCTATTCAATGTTTTGGGTGTCGCCATCTTTATGCAGAAATAACTCTTTAACCCTAACCCTCCAGGTTATTTTTGATAGACAGCCTCCTACACCCAGCAAAGTGCAGCAACTGTCTAAACAACTTGGTAGTACATGTACAGTGCAGAAACATCCATCAGGTCAAAAATCTCAAGGTCAAACTGCCCTAGAGTCACTGATCACCGAACGCAGCCGATTCATCTCTGGCATTGTTCAATGGGGACTAGCTCTCAATAGTCTTATACTGTGGTATTAATACACTGGTGTCGACAGCAGAATGCATCAAAGTGCCCCCAGGCTTTTTTTTTCTGATGCGCACTGTGCTGCGTGTAGCAGGGTTAGGGTTAAGAAGAAAACAATTTAAATTTGTTTGAACCCCCAAAGGGACATGGTGGGCTTGGAGAAAAGTCTAGCTTCCTGCCTCAAGGAGTTGTTCTCCCTTGATCAAACCTACCACCTACGTCATCTACCAGTCTCGGTTCTTAACGTTACCATGGAGACCATGGCAAGCTATCTACCAATCCGAGGCCTTGGAGTGATTCAAACAGGTGGGTCACTTTTTCTTGCCGTAATTAAGTCTTTATTACAAACTGGCTCGGGAGGGACGCGAACCCACAGTCAATAATGAGTTGAAGCTTTCACGCAAAATGTACATATTGCCCATGCAAATTCCATTTTTTAAAAGATTTTGGCTGTGGTTCCTGTTGCTTTGTCAGACTTCAACCACTCATCTGACCCCGGCTAGCTTGGTGCTGGAGTGGTAAGACATTTGCACTAGAAAGCAAAAGGTCGTGGTTTCGAGTCCGTCCTGAGTAGTTTGTAGCAATTTTCTCACAAGACGTCTGAGTATACAATCTTTAAAAAATACTTCAGGAAAGTGCAAATCCAAAATTAAAATCTTTTCTGATGCAAAATCAACATTTTGGCAACTTTAGAATTTCATTAAAATCTTATGAATAATTTACTTCAGCGTGAGGAAAGTTAGCAGTATCCTGACGCCACTTCAGTGGTTGTTGTAAAAAGGTTACAGAGATTCTAAACAAATTCTAATTATTTCCTAACAAAATTGACAATGTTTCTCAGTCCCAAATTCAACATTTTTGCACTGATTGACCTTCATTACGTACCGTATGTTCATATTGTACCGCCTGTGTATCAGCTTAGTTTGAATAGACTTACTTGCTGCGCCTAGTCTCCGGTAATTTTACCTAGGGATGGGGGTGGTCTGTGCAATACCTTAACCCTGCGAGCAGCCATGGGGCGGATTCGGTAGGCACATTTGTTACTCTTTCTAACTTCCATATGAAGCCGTCGGCGTATTCCATTCCAATTTTTCGTATTCCTCATTGACACACACAAGTTTAAAGTGGTATAGTCACTTTTGAGGAAGGAGTCCACTAGGGGTCACTCGAGTCGCGAGAAACCTGGGCCCCAGCGAAAAACCCATTCACTTGTGCACAAAATGGGCCCCATTAACTTGTGCACAAAATGGGCTCTTTTTGCTCGCGCAGCTCGGAGGGTTAAGACAATAGAAACAACTAAAGTTCGCATTACTAACATACGTGTCATTTAGATGATATATGAAGGAAAAAACTGCGTCAGGTTGCAACATTATTTCCCCGCAGGACTTCAAAACAGCAGTCTGGAACAGTCTTAACAGAATTGTTACTATGTTTTTTTTTCCTATAGATGAGTTGAGAGATGCAATATGCCGTATGTTTCTATACATTTACAGCCAGACACCCAGTGACTCGGAGCCAGCCACAGCCATCAGGCAGAAACACACTAAGGCTATCAATACCGCTCTCATTGTCGACTTGGGAAAGATCTCGAAGCTACAGGTCAGAAAAATGAATTCTTAATAAAGGGAATATGCATCATTTGCTTTTGTTGTCATTTTCAGAAATGGATGAATTTGAATTGGGGGGTTAGTATTGTATAGCAAATATTATTACACTGTCTTGTTTGAAGGTTTGTATTTGTAGATGCTGAAAAAACAAACAAAAACAATCATGTTCTTGTAGTCTTGTTCCCTGAATCCCACTTAAGATGAAACGGAGCAATTGATAAACGTCGGGGAATTGTACGGATGGGAAACTGGTGTAGCTGGCTTGCACCCATTCATATCGATTTAAAAAAAAAAAACGGACACACTGAATATGGTAAATTCCAGGTAGTATTTCAAAGAAACTAGTTTTTTCCCAACGCTGGTCAGCCGACCAGAAAATGATATAAAAATACCACTTTTAAAAAAAATGTCGGTACACCAGGTGCCATAATTTCACAGAATGCTTTACACTGTAAAGTTTACTTTTACATAATTTTTCAGAATGTTTTACACTGAGCCGAATCGAGAGATTTTGGTTAAACAAATCTAGAAAGATTCCCTATCTATCCAAACTATTTTTTCTGCTTAGATTGTTTTCTTTCTTCTATTTTTGTATATCTTTTTGACCACCCTGTAGATTGGTTAAAACATTGGCTTGGTGTTGACAAAGATTTTAGGCAATTTAAAACAAAATTACCTTGATTTCTCCTCAGTTTGTTGTAGCACCTCTCCTGAGGACAATCCAGAATGAATTCACCTCCTGCCAAACCCACAAATCTGCACCCCAGCCGTCAATGCGCCTCTCTACCCTTACGACAACATCGTCATCGTCACTCAGCTCCGTCAGCAGAAAGGATGTCCTCATCTCCATGGCGACCGTCGCCATGGATACCAGCAGCTCCTGCACAAGCAGCGGTGACGAGAGACAAGACAAGAGGAGACGCCTGGCATTGCACAGGACACCGGGCAAGAAGGGAGGCAAAACAGGGTGCGAATGAAAAACCAAAACGTTTGCATCACCCTCAACCTAAATCTTATGAATAGTTTGATTATTATTTATTATTATTATTAATTTTTTCTGGCTATAAAACCAAAGATCCCTTAAAGTGCTCTATGCACTGTAGCTCACAAGCCTGAAGAAACATAAAGAGAACATTGAGAAAACGGAACAATTTTAGAGTTGGAAGGAAAACCCAAGGAGAATATCCTGAGAGAAAACCCATGGAATCAGGCAGGGACTGAAAACATAATCCACATATTGGCTCAGTCTGGATTCGAACGCAGGTCCCAGCGGTGGAAGGCGAGGAAAGAACTGCTGCGCCAACCTAACTCTGCTATTGTGGTGCCTGCTCCTATATCAAGCTTGGTGTTCGAGTAGTAGGACTTCTGCACTAGTAAGCACGAGTGCGTGAGTTTGAGTCCCACTCGAGTAGCTTGTCAGTATTGCCAATTTAAATTGCAGCCACAATCAGCATTCGGGGTGCAGGTCACTCACTGAACTGACAAATAATTGCGACCTCGAGCGCATGCATTGTTTTAACACTTGCGCACACCATTTGCATATTACAAACTAACTACTAAAGAAAATGTTCATGAATGCCCCTCTGTTATGCATCTTTGGAAATGACCTTCTTTTAGAGCATCGGATTGCAAGGTTCGAGGTACAAATCAGCCCCCGCTCACCCACCATATGGGTAGCACTTCGGTGCGGTATTAGGTGAACTGGGAGTTGAAGACAGATGTGGCACTCTGTCTCAACAATTGATCTTCCTGGTCTAGCACTAACAAAAAGGGGATACACTCTCTTGTTGTGTGGCTCAGTCGGTAGAGCATCAGACCAAGGATTGCAAGGTCCGCGGTTCAAATCTGCCTTCGCTCACCCAGCGTATGGGTAGTACTTCGGTGCGGTAAGTGAACTGGGAGTTGAAAACAGGTGTGGCGCTCTGTCTCAACAATTGATCTTCCTGGTCTAGCACTAACAAAAAGAGGGATAGACTCCCTTGCTGTATTGCTGATACTGACAATAGGCCTCCTCAACCTACCTACCCACCTACCTTCTTTTAGTGTTTTCTTCAAAATGAAAGCATGCCAGAAGGAATAATTTTACATGGAGTATAGTGTCAATAATCTTTACAAGCTATCAAAAGGTATAATTCAGCTTGAACTTCTCTTGCTTATATTTTTGGACATCAGGGAAGTGACCAGCAGTAGTGATGAGGATTCCGCTTTTGTCGTTGAGAATTCACTAACTGTCAAGGAAATCGTTGAGAAGTTGAGCAACTTGTACTGCAGTGTCTCCACAGCGCAAACCGTGAGTTTAGAAACTTGGAAGTTTTCTTGTTTGAAATTAAGCAAGTAGAAAGATCTTTTGCATGAAACAACTGGAAATATTTTCTATTTCCCCTGGATAGGATGCTAGTTCATCACAGAATAGTCTTCAGATACTAATTGTGACCCACTCCACAAAAAAGGTTATTATGAAATTGAGTAAATATACTTGCTCAAAGACACAATGTAGAACTAGCAGGAGGATTTGAACCCCTAACCCTCTGATCATGAGCCGCAATCCGTAACTACTAGGTCACACTTCCCATTTTGTTACCAGAGATGAAACTTTTCAGATTTTAATTTTAAAGCAGACTTTTTCAATTTTTTTTCGAAAATTTTTCTGACGATCTTTTCAAAATATGATTTAAAAAATAAATCTCAACATGGTGAAAAGAAAACGCAATTTCATTCTATTTTACCAGTCGTCGGTGCACAAATTATATTGTAGATGCACACAAGTAGGCCAAGATTGAAGTAGTTTACGGCTGGAAATAAGTCTAACTGAAATTGGGCGGTGGGTGGGTTTTACTGTACATATACATTGTGCGCGCGCCCAAGATTTTGGACACCTTGTTTTTGGTCAGTTTGGGCTAGTTTCATCTCTGCATCACTACAGTCATGTTTTCATTCTTCTTTCTTTTCTTTCCTTTCGACTCTAGGACAGTCTTAAAGACATTTTGGAAGGAATCCGCTGTTCCCTGGAGGTCCTCCTCCGATCCTGCTGTTACCTGCTTGCTAAGACCCCACCCAAGGACATGCAGGCCAACCCACCAGACAGAACTCCGCGGTCGTCCAAAACACGCAGCAAAGGTCCACCGTTTACCAAAAACGTTTTTGCTGCATGGATGCCTCCCGAACAAATAAGAGAGCTCTGCGCCACCCTTGTGGCTGTCGTACGCAATCTGGCCAAATGCCAAGAGGTCCGAGTCGTCAAACCGTGTCACAAGAAACTCATTGAGATTACCGGCTCTCTATTGGCTACCCAAGGTGAGCATTGTTACTCAAGATCATAATCAATCAACCACAAAGCTCGGGATATTTTGGAATGTGAAAATAATACTTATTATTTTCACAAATATTTATTAAAATACTAATGAAACTACATTTAAAGTGCTGTGTTTTCTTTTCAGATTTGATCAAGTTACCTCTTTCCCAGCTACATACATTTGTTTGGATGCTGTCGTTGCCATGGCTACCTGTAAGTTTTTCTTTCCTATTTTAAATAATGTGAAATGTGGAAGGCACTTTTTAGCCAATACTGTCACTAATGCCAGGATCACCTAAGTCATGGAAACATTCCTGGAAAACCCTGGAATTGTTGAGGCTATTATAGAAAATCATGGAAAGGTCATGGAATTTTGTTTCCCACTGAACGAGGATTCTCCAAGAAAAAGTGTAAGGGAACTCTGCAATGTAATTGCAGGGCACATACAGAGTTTATAAACCTAGGGTTTGAGTTGATTTTGTAATGGTGGTTTTTTGCCTTCAGATGGATTCTAACTGGCTTGATCTGAGGGTCCAAGGAGATATGACATCTCGGGAGATCGCTGAGCTGAGTTCTGCCTTGGCTGATAAGATTGGTAAGCAAGCAAGCAAGCAAGCAAGCGTACCATCTTTAACATATGATGGCATTATTAACAGAACATTAAAAATTCTATCGCAAAATTCCATCTTATGAAACATTTAGGTGTTGTACCCGCTGCTAATCAGATTTGATCCAGCCCGCCGACCCTGGCTAGTTCGGTGGTCGAGTGGTTCGAGTCCCAATCAAATGATTTTTTTTCAAATAATCAGTCAGGACTACACTTTGTATAGTGTTTATAAAATATGTTATCAACGGACAAAATTAATATTGACAAAATAAAAAAACAAAATATAATTTGATTATATTTTGAGATACATTGTAAGTCCACCAGGTTCAGTGTTTTTTACGGCTTTAAATTTGAGCAGTGCGGCAGAAAATGCAAGCGTGGAGCTATACACAGTGTTTTGGATTCTAGATGCTTTGTGGTGCATTCTGAGCATTTTCTGGCTGCTTTCCCCCGAATTTTGAGCTGAAAATGCGTGGAAACATTTCCGACGCTGCCCCCATGCCACTATGGTAGTTAAACGGGTACTCAAGCCAAACACGAAAATTAATGAATAACAGGAACAACTTAAATGCAGCGAATAACGAACGTGTTAAAACAATTTGTCCGCGCCCATGGGCACATAACAACAGTTTTGTAGTTATAGCCATCCGACGATGAGATTTTTTTAATATATATTTCAATTTACAGGATATCTAGCGCAATCATTTTGATAGATGCCTGAAATTGTTTTAAATAAGTAAGATATTTCTTGACGCGCCGGGATTATTGTAACATTCACCGAGCCGAGGCTCGAAACTCGATCCGACGCAGGTTCAGGCCGATTGTACCGGGAAGCACAACCATGACATTTCTGGCCTTGCTCGGTGCTGACAGACATTCGTGGCCTTACTCGTTGCGTATTTATGCGTCATCTGTGAATCTTGGAAAAAAATTGCGTGTATGAACGTCCTCCGGCCCAAACTGGTTAATAATTTGGTAGTAAAATTTGTCGATATCTGCAGATGGTGCGTCCTACCTTTAAAAGGGTGCATGTCTTATCAGTCCCTTTGGTCCATTTTTAGATGGCCATCGTTTGTTTCGTTGGTGGTGTCTCACTGAAAATCTCCTTAAATTTACGTGTTATTTTTCAGATGAGGACATGGAGTGTCTGTTTCTTCACAATCTTGCGCTGTTTCCAAAGGAAATTGCATCCAAGTGGAGAACACATGTCTTCAAAGACGCTGTTGTAAGTAACTAAACTGAAAAATTTGAACGAATTCGCTGTGCAAATTCGCAGGTCGAGAGGGTGACATTTTTGGTCAAAATTAGACCAGTTTTTGTTTCATCTTTTCCCGGGAATGGTAAGACATTAGGTTGATTTCCTATAAACCATATGTTTGAAATAGGATAAATAAACAGTCAAAAACATAATATTTGGGGGCATTTTAGGACATAGACATAGTGCCCCTTTAAGACCACCTACGTGACAGGATTTCAACCAATTGGTAAATTGTCTCAAAACCGCAAAATTGCGCCCCAACCGAAGAATGGCGTATCACTGTTAGTTGGCCCTGTCACATACCGCGCTTCGTAACGTCGCCCTATCTCAGGCTCTCAATGTTAACAAATCATTTAAAGTGATTCCAAGTAATCCCTGACCCATAAGCTGTCTACCCACTAATACCCCCTTCACTTACACAGGTTTTTTTTAGGAGTCCTTACGGATCGCACTAATTCACAGATCTTTCACAAATCCTTACGATTTGGCCACTTTTGCGACTGATTTAAAAGTTGTTACGAGTTATTACGAGTTATTTACGAGTTATTACGAGTTATTGCGATGTATTTACGTCAAAATTCCACAGGTTGTTACGAGTTATCACAGATAACTACAAGCAACTTAATAGCATTTTACGAGTAAACAAATTGTAAACTAACCGTAACAAATCGTTACAAATGTTGTTACGAATCATTTACGGATTCTTGCGAGCAGTTTACGAATAGTTACGTGTTGTTGCAAGCGGTTTACAATACTCACGGGTTGTTACGAGCTATTTACAAGTTATTTACAGAAAAATCAATCTGTGGACAATCGTAATAAGATTTTTGACCTGTCAACAAATTTGCCTCTCTTTTCACGGATTCTTAAGAGTGTCTGCGAGTTGTTGCGAGTTGTGACAAGTTATTTTAGGATACCAGCGAGTTATTTACGGATGCTTGCGATTGACTACGATTTGGCGATCCGTAAGGACTCGTAAGAAAAATCAGTGTATGTGAAGGCGGTATAAGTTCCATTATAGTCCCCCTCCCCCCAGTAGTTTTTCTATAAAATAAACCAAAATGCCAGCATAAGCATAACTTCCATTACTTCCAATGATCTTTTAAGCCCTGTGATTTTGTCTTGACAGGGGAGTGCCAAGACGTCAGTTCGCGTTGCTGCAGTCAAGGCGTTCCCCTTCCTCCTCCACAATCTAGGAGCCAACTCTCTGCATCTTCTGTACGATCACTTCCAGTAAGTTGGTCACGTCATCGAACCTCGATCATTTATTACATTTAAAATATAAAAATCTCTGTTCACCGAAAGTAGTGCTTGGTTGCAGTGCCTGCTGCTATATTTGAACCAGCCACTCAAACGAGTAAGCTTGATGGTCGAGTGGTAAGACCTCTGCACTAGTAAGCAGGTGGAATGGGTTCGAATCCTACCCTAATTAACTTGTGAATAGCTTTTTCTTGCCTCCTCTTTGGACAAAAACTGAGTATACAGTGTCCATAAAAATAACGCTTTTCAACATTATCTGGGTAACTTATTTCTTGTACTGACCTTTGTACAGTGATATGCTCAAGGACAAGTCTACCATTGTCTTGGAGGAACTTGGCCGCACCGTCGGGACCGTTTCCTGCGTCGTCTGCAAAAATGTCACACCTCACAGGTAGGATGATGCTGGAGTTAAGTCTGTCACCGATTCCATCTTAAATCCATTAAAGTTCATCACAAGTCGCTCTCAAGTCCTTGTCATGTCTGTCACAATTCCTTGTCATGTCTGTCACAAGTCCATTGCAAGTCCATTGCAAGTCCATTGCGACGGACTAGCAACGGACTTGCGACGGACTAGCGACGGACTTGCGACGGACTTGCGACGGACTAGCGACGGACTAGCGACGGACTAGCGACGGACTAGCGACGGACTAGCGACGGACTAGCGACGGACTAGCGACGGACTAGCGACGGACTAGCGGAGGACTAGCGACGGACTAGCGACGGACTAGCGATGGACTAGCGACTGTCGCTAGTCCGTCGCTAGTCCGTCGCTAGTCCGTCGCTAGTCTGTCGCTTGTCTGTCGCAACATTGTGGGGATCACTAAATGAGAAAAAAGATATTGACAATTTGGGAGACTGCCAACACATGGCAAGATAGCTCAGTTCACTTTAAAATGTATATTTTTTGAAAGCTCAAATCTGTTATGGCCGTATAGCCAAATATCTTTCTCATGACTTACTCTGACTGTGTGCCAAATGTCATGCTTTTTTGCATTAAGTAAACAATTCTATCATATTTTTGCACCAATCTGCCCGACTATATCTCTATAACGCCAACAGAACTGCTGACCCACTAACTGCAAAGAGTCTGTCTAGCACCCTGACTCTTCAATGTCATACCTGTGAGCAGAGCACATTCGGTTCAGTAGCCAGGGAGTCGGCACCCAGTGAGAGTCTACCGTTGGCTGTCGTCGTGCCGTACCTTGTATTACTCTCAAACAAAGTCTCTGTCAAACAGGGTAAAGCTAGTGTTCTTTAACCCTAACTCCCTCACCATTGTTATTGAACAATACAATTCCTTCAAAATCCTCCAACTTCCTTTGTTGTGTAGGGAGTTAGGGTTAATGTTTCTTTCCAATGTAGAAATTGTTTTATGCCCATGACTCGTGAAACTACAGCTTGACAGGTATCCGTGTTCGCCTTCAAAAACATGAATTACGAAGTATGATTTGGTTACGAAAGGATTGTAAGTGATCCAAAGGTCTCATAGGTTTCAACTCCCTAGGAATGCTCGGCCCGATTTCATAAAAGTCATCGTAACTTACGATGCATCGCATCCCCGCAACGCGTCGTATCCCTACGATGCGTCGCAGCTGCGACGCGTCCTAAAATTCATTTCACGAAAAAAACATTGTACGTGCGACACGTCGTAGGTGTAGTTATAGCTCAAAATTACCGTGAAATAAATGCGTCGTACGACGCGTCACGAGAAGCAACCAGTACACTTTGTAAATTGAGCTCCGACATGTCGCAGAGCTTTATGAAATCGGGTGCTGGTGTACATAAGGGGCATTCCAGGAGGTTGGTACACAAAGTGTGAAATTTTGCTACATTTCTAGTTACATGCCATGTACACTCCGACTAAATGTTTTAAATTTTTATTCCTGATGTTGGACTGAATTTGTTGGACTGAGTTGGGCTGAGTTGGGCTGAGATTTGTACCATTCGAACAATAGTGTGTTGAGTTTTACCGTTGTGAGAGACGCGAAAGTGCACAGATTCGGATTATCGGTACAGAACAACAGATTTATTATTCCTGGCGATCGGACACAGGTCCGACCGGTTCAAAGTCAGAACAGCAACTCTCTCATTCGCATCTTGTACAATGTACTTATTCAATATGTATTTACAAGTGGAATAAAAGAACCAAACATTCCAATCATATTATTTACAATAGAATTCTATAAAAACACGAAATAAGGTAGCGTGTAGCGTGGCAAAACAATAATACGCACTCCGCCAAAAAAGGGCGTTAGCGCGACCAAACAAGTTCGCATTGTTTACACAAGGTTCTAAATCACGCACAGCATGCAATGCATGCAATGTACATGTACATGTACATGTACATCGTCAATGTAAGCAGGCGCTCGACGCCCACAGCGCAAACGCGTACAGACCATCGCAAGGTTATTGTAAATAAATTACAAGGGATGTGTTGAAAAAAAGCAGGTGTGGCTGGTCAGATCTATTCATTTATGCATTGTTTAATTCTTTTGGCAGCTTTTTTGAGGAGTTTCCCTCAGCTATTCAACCATCTGGATCTGTTGAGACCAAACACAGCCGTGACTAACTTCCTGATCTCTTGTTTGGACTTGATTGAAGATAAGAAGTACGACCTCAGACTGGAGTTTAGGTAAACAACAATTAATAACCCCCCCCCTCCCCTACTTGTTAAAAAGGGGGTTCAGGTAATACAATAATAGATTGAACCCCCTTTTCAAACCAGATTATTAGTGGTGTGCATTTACATGTAGTTTGGCTGTATTCGTTATTTGCTATCCCTCTCTATGACAGTAAGACCATCAAGTACCTGATAGGCTATGGTGAGAGATCCAACACGGCCAATGACCAGGCTGTGGTTACCAGACTCAAAGCAGCTTTCCTAGCAGCCAAAGCCTCGGGGAATAGCCAACTGCAAGAAACCGTGGTCCACACGATCGCAGAACTGGGAGTGTAAGTTTTCTTTCTTAAATTGTACCAAGTCATTCATGTTGGTTGTGTAAAATTCAGAGCAACAAAAGTCGGAAGTCTAGACACTGAGTATTTAAGATACTATGCCTGACTTAAACTGGATTGCTTTTACATAAGAAAGCTTGGTGGCTGAGTGGTAAAGACATCAACACTTAGCTTAGCTTCTCGCAAGCCCCCAGACAACACTGAGTATACAAAGTTTATAAACCCAAAAGAAAATTCGGTTTAAACAAAGACATTGACTGAAGGCTGGGCTTTGAACCAGCGACCTCCGGATTATCGTTTTTCTGCTTTACCAACTGAGTTATCTCTACCCCCATGTTTGCGGTTTTCCAAATTTGTCAATATCTTTGTGCGCTGGTCAGAAGCCATAAACTCGTAAATGCCTTGTGGCCAGGGATCATGCCCAACAAACCTGGGAAATAGCGGGGAAAAAAGAAAAAAAATTGGTTTTGTTGTCGGGCAGTGTATTTTTCTTTGTATAACAGTGTTTGTCACCATGTGTATGACAGAGTTGCTGAGGGTGAGTTGTTACTAGTCTCCATCATCAGCCTCTTGGAGTCGCTCCTGTCATCCTCGGCTCTCGTCAGAGCTGCTGCTTATGTTAAGGTCAGTTTCTCAATTAGCCCTAACCCCTTGATTGCTTATACTAGAAAGTGTCCTGAAGCTGCCAAAGTCCAATAAGTTTGCCATGCAAAAAATGCTGGTGTCCTGGTGTCCATCAGAATCAAACAGTTTACATTCTGGAGAAATCCTGAATCCGTCAACAATCCACCATCAAAAGTATGATGTATTCTAACGGATTTGAGATACCATGCTGGCCTAGAAATATTTTGCATTGTTTCTTCATATAATCTTTCAAATCTGTCACCTCAAAATCTATTCTGCAGTACTGCACAATCCTGCAGTACTGCTAGGCTTAAAATCCTGAATCCATCAGAACTCCTCCAAAACAGGGAATAGATTTTGATGGATTCAGGTACGTTAGGGTTAAAGAATTCCACAGAGCCTCAGCAGATACTTAAGTTGTTTTAATATATGTACGCCCACCCTTAATTAGGGCGACCTTGCAACAACACAGATAAGTCGAAGACTAACTTTTCAGAATAAAGCTGTGCCTGAGCTTTGACAGTATTAATCACAATTTTTGTGTGACCCGAATGTAACTGCGATGATATTAAACAGTCGCAAGAGTAGATGAATTTCAACTTACGCGCCGCAATAGAATGTGTTCCCTACATCGACTGGGGAAATCAATCGCAGTTAACCTGTTGTCATGCGGGCCTCTTATTTCGTTTTGTAGCCGATCAGCGTGCGGTTAATGGTCGAATGAACAGATTGACATGGCTATGAAATATCATTGGTTATCAACACGCGCACTGCCATTTTGAAGTTGAATGATCATGTCCATGCCAAGAAATTATCGCTGCCTCCTGGGTCCTTGGATGTAGCTGCTCTTAAAAGTTTAAAACATTGATATTTTGTGCCGGGAACTCCCTGGAACAACCTAAGGCTGTTCAGGATAAGTCAGACACATATTAGAGCGGGAAAAATCTTCTCAACTCAAGGCTCTTCTCTACACAAGAGTTGCTCAGAGCGACCTTCAAGGATGCAGGTCCGTTTTGTTGGAAATCTACCGCTGATTGTGATGATAGCGATTACTCTCTGTTAATTACACAATAAACCTGTGAACAAAGACACCTTGACACTTGGATTGCTTTGCTTTGTGGTAAGCTTTGCCCAGCCAGCACCCGCAACTACCAGTCGCGTACATCTACCAGTCGCGTACATCTACCAGTCGCGTACATCTACCAGTCGCGTACATCTACCAGTCGCGTACATCTACCAGTCGCGTGCATCTACCAGTCGCGTGCATCTACCAGTCGCGTACATCTACCAGTCGCGCACATCTACCAGTCGCGCACATCTACCAGTCGCGCACATCTACCAGTCGCGCACATCTACCAGTCGCGCACATCTACCAGTCGGGCACATCTACCAGTCGCGCACATCTACCAGTCGCGCGTTTCTACCAGTTGCGCGTTTCTACCAGTTGCGCGTATCTACCAGTCGCGCGCATCTACCAGTCGCGTGCATCTACCAGTCGCGTGCATCTACCAGTCGCGTGCATCTACCAGTCGCGTGCATCTACCAGTCGCGTACATCTACCAGTCGCGCGTATCTACCAGTCGCGCGTATCTACCAGTCGCGCGTATCTACCAGTCGCGCGTATCTACCAGTCGCGCGTATCTACCAGTCGCGCGCATCTACCAGTCGCGCGCATCTACCAGTCGCGCGCATCTACCAGTCGCGCGCATCTACCAGTCGCGCGCATCTACCAGTCGCGCGCATCTACCAGTCGCGCGCATCTACCAGTCGCGCGCATCTACCAGTCGCGCGCATCTACATACAAGTAGGTAACGTCTTTGGCTTAGGAAATTGCAAAAAATACTGTTCTCCATTATTAAAGGTATCTGGATTTACAATTAACATAACAGCACTTGAACCATTATTAAAGATTCTGACAGTCAGATTTACAATTAACATAACAGCATTCTGATATTGACTGATTAAAACCAGGCCGGAATTGGGATGTACAAATAAAACAAAAGTTAAATCAACAAAATGTGTGCGGTAACCCATGCTGAAATGAAGAAATTTGTCTTCCCTACTTCATCTCATAGCTTCAAGACGTTGCATCGGCCAAGAATCTGAAGATGTCGGTCCTCTTTGCCCGCTTCAAGCAACCCATCTGTCAGTTTCTCGTGGAAGCTTTGCACCAATCACAAGATGAGACCACTAGCTCTGGCTGCCTTCACGTCATCGGGGAAGTAGCTCAAGTCTTTGAGTTTAAGGACAAGCAGACGTTCTTATCGGTGAGCAAAACCTTTGTAAGCTTTTTTTGGTTCGTAAGTTCGTAAGACCAAAATGTAAGATTCATTTTATTGTATTCAGATATTTAAAGATTTTTGCTTTAAAAATGTTAAGGACAATTCAAGGAAGAGAAAACTTGAGACATTTAAATTATTTAGACACTGAATTTGTGCTCATGAATCACTTCATTTGCAACATATATTGAATATAATTTGTTTTGGTTTTTGTCAAATTTTCATTTTTGTAATTATTTGTAAAACAAAATCATAAAATTGTTCTTCTTGTTTCAGCAAACAATGCGATTTCTCCTCCCAAGAATCGTAAGTAAAGCTACTCCGGTTGCCTCTGCCATCTTGAGAGTCATTGCCAAGACGATGAAAGTGGTAAGGCAAGAAAATGTGTACAATTGAAACAGATATGAAGAGTTAGCAATTCCATGCACAACAATTTGTATTATGAGTGTTGCATCAAGTGTTAGTGTACCCCCTAAATTGAATAGCAAAGAAACTCATCAGTGAAAAATGTTTTTGAGATTTTTAAGACCTGGTCGCATTTCCAACTCGGGTTATATGTGAGAAGATATTCACTCCTGTTCCACGAGCGTTTTCTTTCAGGTTCTCTGGTTTTGCTTCCTGCCTTAAAAAACACCACTTTTGATACCTGGCTGTGCTCCGTGGTCAGACATGAGTCGTAAGGCGGCTGCCTTTACATGCCTTCGGCTTGACCACGTTGTGGCTGTGTGCAAGTTGGGAAGACTAGCCCCCTCAAATTTAGTATTATATTTATAACTCAAAGGACAAAACTTTTAATAAGGCCGTGTCTGAAACTGGCTTTCAGGGCTACGGCTACGTTTATTGTCAGCCTGCTCACGCGTAGTTGTAATGGACGAAGACCCAGACAAGAGATTCAGACATGTCCTTAGTTATTGATCCATCTTTCATTTTCACTCGTATAGAACCATCGGGAGATGTTGGTTGACTGTTTCCGCTACATCTTTTCGTATCTCGTCCGAACCTGCAACAAGACAGACTTGGAGAAAGCTCTCCTCTATCTCCAGGTAGCGTGATTAATATGATTGGCCAAAACTGTGATTTAAAAAAAAGTGTAGTTTTTGTAGTTTTTGTGTTGAGTTTATTGCATTGTTACGAGCCGTTAATTAGCCCCTCTGATATGAATCTAATCGCCAGGCTATAACTTTGAATTCTGGATAAGCTACATTTGTTATAAATACTTGAAAATGGAACCAAGATGTTCACTTGTGTGAACTTGTTTGTGTCAAGCCTGTTGTATTTCTGAATTTATTGATTACCCACTAGAACGAGACTGATGTTGAGTTAGGGAGCCTCATGAAAATGGATTACCAGAGTCTACACAATGAGCTACTGTTGCATCTTAGTGAGAACTACACCCAGGTAAGGAACTCTAGCTATAAATACAGAAGATGTGATGGTTTTCCTAATCCAAATCCTTTGGGTATACTCGAAAGTATCCTGAATACGCCAACATTTACCAATTTTGTCACATCACAAAAATGTTGGTCTTGGTGACTGCTCAATATGGAGGTATCGTGAATCCATCAAAATCCTGTAGTGCCACAAGGCTTACAATTCTCAATTCATCAAACTCTCCCAGTTCTTAATACGGAGGTTAGGGTAAACAAAGTTTTCGCCTAACCTAAGTAGCTTGTACACTACGCATGCACGCGAACTCTGATTGTAAGACATGACCCATGCAATCATTTTGTGTGTATGGGTGTGGATATGCATGGAGGCATGTTGTTTGTGTTCAAGGTGGATTCCATCAGATTTTAGCGGGATTTGTCCTATTTTTACTTTACCCATTAAACTTCCCTCTCAGTTCTCTATGTAAATTTTCCCTCAACTTTCCTCATGCATTGTTGCCAAACCCCTTTGTTGACAAAGTTAAATGGGGCTATGCCATGTTATGGGACATGAACAATACAGCTTTCACTGTCCCTGATTTTTAACAACTACAAGACCTTTATTTGATAAGTCCGTATATTTGTCAGGTTTTTAGCGGTCTAGCCATGCTTGCCTCCAAGGATACCAACTACAGAGGACCTAAACCCATCACCGAGGCAACGGACATGGCTGACTTTCTCCAACCCAGACTTCTGGGTATTCTGGCTTTCTTTGATTCCCAGCTGCTCAACTCACACATTGCAGTGGAAGACAAGAAACTGGTAACAAATTAATGATGTTAATACATAATTTTTTGTTATTACATGTATACTGAATGTTTAACTGTGTCTGTGTTTCATTCGTCATTTTTCATCCAAACTTTAAGATTAAAGGGACAAGCAATGTATTTTGTTTCTGTAATCCTTAAAAATGCATCTTTGTGGCACATTTAACCTTATTTTCTAATTTAAATTGCTGCCATTTTTTACGGTATTTTGGTGCCTTTTTGTTTTCACGCCACTGCAAATTCTCCGCATATTTATGAACAGAACTGTGATGTCATTCCGGGCAGAAACCTAAAATGTTACAGCTATTTTGGCATGAAAAGTTGCTAGAATTCGGAGGTTTGAGTTGCAAATGTTGTTTGATTTTGAGATCTAATGTTGTGTCTCTACATGGCAGTATAAGCTAATGAGCAAACATTTCTCACAATTGATCAAATTTAGGGTCGGACAAAAAACCCGCTAAACTAAACAGTGACTTTCTTAAATGACATCATAGCAAGAGCGCCCTCAGTTGTCCAGAAAAGCATGAACCATTTTAATGTTTGAAGAAGTGCGCTTTCTAATAAAATTTACCGAAAATGGATGTAAACCATTTTTTATGTATTTATTAAAGAGGAGTAGATTCTTGAACAAAATTCTTGAACAAAATTCATCGCATATGAACCTTTGAGTATAGGTATTGTGATAGTTCTTACTTAACTTTTTAAGATATGACAGACACAAGGAGGGTAAAGTTTGTAAATACAAAAAAAAAATTTACTCACCCCAAATATAGTACCCTCCGAATATATAAAAAAAATGGTTAATTAATGATAGCATAATGACCTCAATAACCTCATTGTCCTGTTAGGCCCTAGAAAGTCTTGTCTGCATTATGAAGCTGATGGGTACCAGGCACATCACCGGTGTCCGACTCAAGATCATGGCCACCCTCAAGATTGGTCTACGCTATAAGGATAATAGGTTTCCCTTACTGTCCTGCAGGGCTTGGCAGTGCTTCGTGCACAGGTAGGAGTGTAAAATGTGGTCAAATCTCGTCGTTATGGGTTGCAAAAAAAATCTCGGAACCTTAAAACCAGCAAAGTTTTCTTGTGAGTTTCACAAATTTTAAGAGAGTGTATGTCAATTGATTTTTCTATTTGTGAGGCATTCTGGAAAAATGAGACGGAAGTTGGCACAGGCATAGAGTTATATTATAGAAACTAGAGAGCTCACTCACTATACTGTGCACGCTACACATAACTGTAACCCGTCTGTAAATTTGTAAGTGGACAACACGATAGTAAAATACCCGGATGTATCATGCACTTAACGGCGTGGCAGCTATAATTTAGCAAACTTTATTGGCTGTTTAATGTCGGTCTCAAGTGAAATTGCGTGTGGTACCGGTACTTGGACAGACAGCTCATTGGTAAATCTTATCTTAATTTAATTTAAGTTAATCTTATTAAGTCAATGGTGGATCCAGGATTTGATTGCTCATGGCTGATGAGGTCATGAAATGGCAGACGCAGAGAGCAAAGGCGCGAAGCGGTGGACTTGCAGGATTATATGCCAGGCGAATTTTGCATGTTGCTTGGTGTAACCACCATGGTTTCACCCTTATCCCAGGAAGTATTTACTTGTGAAAAGAAACGGTTCTGGTCTTGCTGACGTTGCTCCGATTTGTGCAGCCAAAGCACGCATAAATCTTGGGCCTCTCGCCCCCGGGATCTCTTTGCGGGGCGCGGCCAAGAGATGAAAGAGATACGTAGGCTATGTCAACTACGTACTTTTTGAAGTACAACAAATTATTGTAAATTAAAATGAAAAATAATATTTTTATGAAAGCTTTTGTTTACCTCTTAGTGAAAATTATTTCAAGAAAACTACCAAATTTACATGTTGAAGATCCTATTTGAGGTGCCCGGGACCTCGGTTTCTTGTAAACTCTTGCACGTTCTTGGGGTCAACTTATACGCCGAATGGGTGTGGTATTTTTTATTTTTTGTTACAGATTTATTGATGTTTGTAATTTTTGAAACATCGTTTATTTTTTTCTCCCAGTGTGGAGCCATCGTCCCTCGGTCCAATGATCAGTCAGGTCATTGTCACTCTGCTTTGTTTACTTCATCAATTGCCAGAGCAGGTGGCTAAGATCTACAACTTCCTCATCGTTGAAAACAGGTGCCAAGAAATTCTTCTTTAATAATTGGTTAAACATAACTAGAAATTCCTGCTAAAAGTAGCATTACTCTGGCTATTTTGAGTCCTTTTTCTTTTAAAAGTTTCTCACTTTTGAATAAAACATCGACCAAAATAAAATCAGCCCATGTTTAGGTAATAAATTATTACTGTAAACATTTTGAATTATTAGCTGCCAAACTTTAATTTAATTTTCGCTAGTGCTGCCCCTCAACCAGTATTGATAATGCACAGAGCCAGTCTGCTCCCAAAGCGAATCTGTTTGTGCCCAATGCAAGAAACTTATTTTCAGAGAAAAAGTTATGAAAGGTTTTAGTTGCATTAAAACATACGAGTTGAAAATGTATTAAGAGGAGAAAAAAAGTCTACGTTGTTTTTCAAACCCAAGCTTAGATTTTGTCTCCGTCTCCATCACCGGCTCCATCACCATTGGCGAACTGCATAAACGAAGCCAAAGACGAAGATGAAGCTGGGGTTTGGAAAACTGCCATAATTTGTTGAAAAGCACGGGTAATGCAAGTTTTTGGTTTGTAGTAAAAGTGAATACTTCAAAGTGAATTTATTTGAAGGTTTGCAGTCGAACCAAGTACTAAGTTTCTTGTGAGTCTGGGGGGTCCTTTGTCAAACTTCAGACTGTTCAAGAGGAAAGGGGAAGTTACAAATCTTCAAAGGGAAAATGCAAGATCTGAGACTGTTTTATTTGTTTTGTTTCTGTTGATTCTACAGGGAGAGTTTTAACCAGCATTTTCACGAGTTGTACTTCATGCCCGACCTGGCAGAACTCAACGAGGTCAACTCTGTCTTGAAGGAACATCGGGAGGATCCTTCCAGTCAGCCGGATCTTAAAACTCAACTCAGGCAGTCTATCAAGGGAGTGACTCATGAGAGTCTGGATGTCAGACTTCACGCGCTGTCAAAACTCCGGGACCTGCTGCGAAAGAACCAGGTCAGAATAAGCCAGTGCGATATTCCTTTTGCGCCTGTGCACAACAAGATTCAACAATTTGTTCTCTCAGGAAAAACGTGGCAGATAAATGCAGACAAGGCTTTGATATTTTTTGTGCAATTGATAAGGAAGACGGTGCATACGTTTGACCTTTCTGGACTTTTTCCTAATTTGATACAACGTTCAAATTTTGTATATTGAAATGAAAAATAATATTTGTATGAAAGTTTTTATTTTAACCTCTAAGTAAAAAAAAAACAGCGTTAAAACAAATTATGTCATGTTGAAGCTGAGGTTGAGGTGCTTGGAAGTTCGGTTTCTCGTAAACTCTTGTACGTTCTCTGGGTCAACTTACACGCTCTATAGGCAATGCGGTCAATATTACCTCTCTTGTTGACTTTTTAAAAATCAACAGATACCTTTTTTCTTCGCCCCATTTCTGTAGTCTGCCCTGCACGAGTACGTGATGGGTAACGAGATAGTAGATCCTACTATTACTGAACTGGTCTCCGTGGTAAGTCTTATCCTTCGCCTAATTAGTGTTTCCAACATTTTAGTTAAAACACTATGAACATAATTTTTAACATTAATACTACCATATATTTCAATTCAAAAATCCATGTTTCTCTTCTATATAATGTAACAAATGTATTTATTATTACAACAGATTGGTGATATAGGATTGTGTCTTTAATGGAATTTGAAGTATGTCATAAGAAAGATATTAGACGGAAGGGCCATTGCAGATTTGTTCTTTGAAAAATTGGAACATGGCTTGTTCTACATTTATTTCTTCAAAGGACGAATCTGAGATGGCCCTAAAGCAAAATATCGTCCTCATGACATACTCTGTGTGCCAAATCTCATGCTTGTATCATATCATTTTAGTTTTGTTTTTTTGGTATAGTTATTGAGTGGTTGTCGTGACTCTGACACAAAAGCACAGAGTCTGTTTGGTGAGTGTCTGGGAGAGTTGGGTGCCATTGATCCTGGGAGGCTGGAGATTATCACTAACAACAAGACAGAAGATATGTCCAAGTTCCATGTAAGTATTGCCATCAACTTTGGTGTAAATCGGGTGAACAACGCCAACTTTGCTTTTGATCTGATCAGTGAGCTAGCGAGAGCCTTCTTAGCTGCAGCCGATACTTGCTGTCTTCATTATAAACTGTCAGTCTTTCCTTTGACCTTTCAGACTGGCGTTGACGGCATCAACTTTGCTTTTGATCTGATCAGTGAGCTAGCGAGAGCCTTCTTAGCTGCAGCCGATACTTGCTGTCTTCATTATAAACTGTCAGTCTTTCCTTTGACCTTTCAGACTGGCGTTGACGGCATCAACTTTGCTTTTGATCTGATCGGTGAGCTAGCGAGAGCCTTCTTAGCTGCGGCCAATACTCGATGTCTACACTATAAACTGTCAGTCTTTCCTTTGACCTTTCAGACTGGCGTTGACGCCGCTAACTTTGCCTTCAATATGATCAGTGAGCTAGCGAGAGCCTTCTTAGCTGCGGCCAATACTCGTTGTCTACACTATAAACTGTCAGTCTTTCCTTTGACCTTTCAGACTGGTGTTGACGGCCCCAACTTTGCTTTTGATCTGATCGGTGAGCTAGCTAGAGCCTTCTTAGCTGCGGCCAATACTCGATGTCTACACTATAAACTGTCGATCTTTCCTTTGACCTTTCAGACTGGCGTTGACGATGCTAACTTTGCCTTAAATCTGATCAGTGAGTTAGCGAGAGCCTTCTTAACTGCGACCAATACTCGTTGTCTACACTATAAACTGTCAGTCTTTCCTTTGACCTTTCAGACTGGCGTTGACGATGCTAACTTTGCCTTTGATCTAATCAGTGAGCTAGCGAGAGCCTTCTTAGCTGCAGCCGATACTCGTTCTCAGGACTGCTCTGCCTATGCCATACAGGAGCTGCTTCAGATCTACGATTGCAAGGAATCACCAAAAGAATCGTAAGTAACTCTTTTAATTTTGTTATTCATTTGATAGAATTTTTCGATTATAATTTGTGATTAAAGTATATAAAGTGATAACAATACAAATATATCTAAGGGAGGCCGGCGAAACTCTGACACATGAAAGCCTTTCAAATGCTGAGCAAGGCCTGATGAAAGCCTGGGGCTTGCAATCTTTTTTAATCCTAATCCATTGACAATAGACACACACCCAATGAATAGACTACATCACACCTTCATGGCCCGCGCAGACTTGAGTGACAGATAAGCTCCCCTTTGTATGTGAGCATCTTGTGTGAAATACTGTATAACAAAAGAATACCCAACCACTGTGTTGGCCGTCTTTGATTTTCTTGGTTGACATTCTAGACGTTTGCGGTTAACTTCGCCCAGGTTAGCAAAGTTTGTTGGCCCGGCGTGTTAGACGCCATGCCGTTGAAGCAATACAGTGTGCACGTGGTCACCTATTTGTATTTGGAAATAATGGTTGTAGCTTGTTTTTTATGTTGTGAATACTGTATTTGCCTCACCCTGTATAGTTTTTGCGAAAGTAATCGGCACAACATTGGATGGAAGATGGTATTCTAATTCACACATGCATTTTGGTCACTATTGCGGAAAGGAGGCTTGCTAAATTCCCTAGATATTGTGCGCACATCTTTATAAAACATTTATGTTGGATGCTTATAACGATTTTAGAGACATCTCTTTTCGGTTTAAAGGCGTATAAACGACAAAACACAATCACTGTTGGTCGAGACCAGCGCTTCCCAGCGCCCAGTTTGTGCGCCTGCGGTGGACACGAGCTATATTGGGGGGAACTTTCACAGCACACACCGACGTATAGCATGATAGTTCGACCAATAAGTTTTGTATGCACTAGCGGTAAACGTTGACCAATTAAAAAGCGCGTTAAAAAAATCGTCGTCCAATGAAAATAGACACAGATAGTATAAACAGACTTGACTGGCTGGACAGATCAGCCCCTTTTTGTGTGCGTTTCAGTACTTGGAAGAAAAAACACACCAACTGTCGTGTCGGTCGTCTTTGATGTTGTTGGTTGACATTCTCAACTTTTGCGGTTAACTTCGCCCAGACGACAAAAGCCAAGCTTCTCTCTGTCAACAGGCCCAGTATATTAGAGGCAACGCTGCTAAACTGAGGGAATTATTCAGTAATTGTGCATTCCCCATTTTATCCAAAGTTTCGTAGTTGTATAAAGATAACCCCCAAAATGTGTCTCTCTAACTTATAATCTTTGAAGGAAAAAGGCACAAACAATTTGAAGTAATTGAGGCACACATGCAATTCAAACCAAACATTAAAAATGATTTATTTATACAACTAGCTATGTAAAGACTAAAATAAACAACATTTATTTACAAGATCAAGACTTAAAGGTATGATACATCATTTGCAGATATCAAAAATATTTACTACCGAATTATTAGGAAATATCTTACTCATTTGAAGGTAAATATTGATTCTAGGCATCCAGCAAAATGATTGCGCTAGATGTCCTGTAATTATTCCGAAAAATATAATTATATAAAAAAAAACAATAACATAAGAATATACTGCTCGACGCCGGTTGAAAACAAACGCTGTTTTTTGTGCTTTTCTCGGCATCCATGATTCCTTTACTTCTTTCAGACGAAAAAAAAAGTGTTTGAAAATAGTCGGGTTTTTACAATGATTGCCAGTCAACAAAAATTATTCCTCACCATATGTACATGTACATGTAATTTGATCTGCCCTTCACCAACATCTAAAATGTATTCATTCAAGGCCAGCATCCTTCAGACCATAAAGGGTGGAGATCAAAAGACTTCCATTTTGTCAACGGGTGGCAATCCATGCCAACATGGACTTATGTACACAAGCCTATGGGAAATTTGTACAAGCTTTGTTATTTTCATACCACTTCTGAGCAAGCCACTGCGGCCTGATAAGTGACAACCCCTCTGATGAATGTACCATGGTCCATGCACACCAAGATCTTTAAATAGCGATATATGATCTCATAGTCTCTGCACGTGGCAGGAACTATATATTTATAAAGAAAGGCTTTTTAAACTGGTATTTGTTAAGGTCCCCAGATCAGATGGAAAACGGAAAATACCGTGCGCCCATGTGTGCCTAATAATATTCGGAAACGATATAAGTTACTGGTTGACTGAACTGGCAGAGATGTGAATGGTGTGGTTCAAAACCGTAACTCTTCAACTTTTTAACAAAATGAACAAAATTTGTCTTATCAAATGGTCCCTAGTAATTTACATCTTTGCGCGATGTCAAATTGTATTTAACGAAAGTTGGAGAATTTGGGATGGGAACCGAAAGTGGGAGTTGTAATATATAAAATAAATCCTACATTATACTTGTATATCTTGTGTGTGAATTCTAAGCGTGATGTATCGGTTGTTCTGCGCGGTGAGCGATTTCAAGTTGTCAAGTGTTTATTCCCCAGGGTAAATTCCTAAAATTAAGTGTCCTAATAAGGAACTGATATGGAATTATTAACCACACTGTACATGTAAAGAGGACATGTACATGTACTATTCATGATGCTGGTTTAACAGGCCTTCAGAAAAGAAAGCCCAGCTTTATTGATCCTTTATTGATGATTTACATGCACAAAAGGAGGATTAGTTGGCCGAGAGGCCTGGGCCTTGCTCGGCATGGCAAAGGCTTTCCTGCGTCAGGGGTTTCGCTGGTCTCCCTAAAGCCTTGCTTTGTAATTGTAATAGGGAGAAAGATTGTTAACTTGATGTTTATTTCCTTTAATTGATTGTCTATGTTGACAATCGTCCTCCTGTTAAAGTTATATCTGGTGGAGTGCCGTGCTCTCGTGGTCTGGAGCATTGAATTTGTGGTCTGGGGAATTCTGCAGTTTGCGGGTTTGAGTCCAGCCTGGGTTTATGTCCAGCCTGGGTTTATAGTGTGTGTGCCCTTGGGCAAGGTACTTATTCACTGTTTGCTTCTCTCCACCCAGGAGTAAATAAGTATCTATGAGTGCAGAGATGGTTATTGTGGTTGATTTAGCTGCATTGCGCCAAACTGGCAGCATCAAGCTGTATACTTCTCAGGGAGCTGAGATTGTATTTGGAATGTTTCATTGCCCCAATGATTAGAGTAATAATGATGCAGCTCCTTGGTTATCTGACATGGTGGATAAGTTCACTTTACAATCTCATTATTATAGCATCTGTAATGGTAAATCAGATGCAGGTCAAATTTGAATTTTGTCGTATTAACTTTTCCCGACCTGTAGATCTGGCCGTCAGCTTTGGAGGCGTTTCTCCGGCCACATTAAGGAAATCTTAATCCCCCTCCTTGATGCTAAGTATGTCCCCGCCTCTTCTCCTTCATGGACTAACATCCCTAAGCCCATCTATCGGAGCAAGAAAGGCAAGACGTACAAGGACTGGGTCTGTGCTTGGACTGGATACCTTGTTACCAAGGTAACAATGATATACAGAAACTGTGGATTTCAACAAATATATATATTTAAACATTTGACATTTTTTGAGTGCTCTGTAAAATGCCGTGACTTTGTGATCTGGAGCATTGAATTTATTATTATTATTAATATTTCTTTCTGGTAATGAAACCAAGAATCCCTCAAAAGCGTAAGCCTGAAGAAACCTGTATAGAGAGAAGACAATGAGAAGAAGGTACAGTTTTAGTGGTAGGAGGAAAACCAAAAAGAATATCCTGGGGAAAACCCAATCCACATATTGACCCATCAGTCCTTCATTTTAATAAACACGAGGAGAGCTTAAATCCTGATGTTTATTTGAATCCTGCTATTCGCTCTCCTTAAATCAAAAGTCAAATAAGTTAAGAGGGCCTAATATTTCGATCGTAACAAGATCTTCTTCGGAGACAAAATGAAAAAAAGAAAGAAAAAAAGTACGAAAACAAGAGCTGTTTCGGCCTACATGTGTATGTCCGAAACAGCTAAAAAAAAACCAATATAAAGGTAATACATGTAAATTGTCATTACTGTATTTGTAGCACTGGTTTATTTACACTCACTAATGGAAAACGGGCATTATTATCCACCGAGTCAAAGTTTGCTAATGCACGCGCTAGCTACACATTTGTTTACAGTGCGCGCGCACGCTGTACTTCTTTGTTTAGTCTCAATGCCATACAATAATGTACCACTTTTATTTTACCACAAAACGTATTGCATGCGTCAGGCACTCGCATGCGCACGTGCATTGCAGAGATAGGATCGTGTCATTCCTGTACATACTGTTAAGTGTTTATTCGCGATGTTAATGGCGGGCTAGCTATAGCTAGCTCGTGCATTGGCACGCATGGTCGCCGGCGTGGCACACATACTGCGTGAGTATACCGCAAGCGTACATAAAAAAAACCAGTAACTTGGTACTGTAGTATAGGTTTTTCCATGACACAAAATCAACGGACGTCGTTCCGGTTTGCGTTACAAATCAAACCGGCTCTACAAGAAGATGTCTTAAGTCGCACTATGCACTGTCATGTAATGGCCCGCTCAACAATGAGAGGGTAAACATTTCATCAAAATGTGTTGTTTATTTGTTGTCATGAATGAAATCTTTAATACCTAGAGTTTAAGGTTTCATTCAAAGAAATGTTGATTTTGATGAATAAAGTAGAAAAAAACCAACAATTTTGTGTGCATCGTTCTGTTGTAGTACAACAGAGCCGGCTATTTCAAAGCCTGTTTTCTCAGTTGTGTAATTTGAACTCCGAGCAAGTAATCAATATGTAAACACTTCGTTCCTCCACAATGGACGGGGCTATGGGTCTCTATTATATACTAAATGAAAGCTTACGTTGTGGGCTTTAATTCTAACCATGTATATAACTCAATTTCATTTTACGAAACATAACACACCTTTTTGTAGAGCCGGTCACAAATTACTTCTGTGGAATTTTTAAGGATCGCTGTGTTTTGCTCTCTTTAGAACATATAGGGAGCGCGGAGGAGTGCGATCGCGCTCCCTAAATATGAAGGACTGGCCAGTGCCAAATTCTAACCTGGGTCACAGTGGTGGGAGGTAAGGAAAGAACCGCGTGTGCCCTTGGGCAAGGCACTTTGCCACTCATTGCTGCTGCCCACCCAGGAGTAAAATGGGTACATGGGAGAGCAGAGATGGTTATTGTGATTGATTCTAGCTGTTTTGCATACGTATTTTCCCCAGAATGCTGAGATTATCTTTGGACAGTGTTGTAGTTGAGACGCTTATGTCCGAAACCAAGGCTTTAAAAACAAATATCGATGGAGATGAAACAGATTTGAGTTAATTCACAAAAGTGTTGTAAAGCATCATTTATGTTTGGAATGAAGACTAGATTTTGGTGGTGCAACGTAAATTCTGTGGCCCAACATATTTTGCTGTGGTCTCGATGGGTCTCAAGGGTAAGCACTGGGTACAAGTACTTTTGTGTTTAATATTTATAAAATGAGCTACTTTTATCTCTTTTTACATCTTTCTAGGTACGATCTCCACAAGCCTCACAGATCTTCAAGTCTTGCAGCGTGATCATCAAGCATGACATCCAGACGGCGCTGTTTCTTCTGCCTATCATTCTCTTACATGCATTACTGGACGGTAGGCAGGAGGATAAAGAAGAGGTTAGGAACTAGACACCAGATTGGAACTTAATAATAATTGCAATAAATGCATGCGTTTCCGTTTGTTTCTAGAATTTGTTTTTGTTGAAAACATTTTAAATATTGCAAAAATTAATATTTAATTTATTAAACCCTAACCATCCCAAATCCTCCAAAATTCCTTTTTGCAAATTGCAGGATTTTGCAGGATTGAGGTCACTTGGAAGTTGATGCATTGGAGGAATTTGCAGGATTGGGACGTTTGGGGTTTTACCACTTGTTACTTTGTACTTTCACACTGCTCATGCTCTATGCATATTCTCCATAGAGCTTCAGTCAAGGTGTAAGTTATGTGTCACAAATAGGATACCAAGGGTTATGTGCGCAGGCACTAGTAGATAGGATGAGAAACTAGCGGAACAGACTCAAAAAATAACCCTGCTCTGCCAAAATGGAGGCGATTTTTATCCTTGGATTTGTCAGTTTGATCACGGATCTTGTTTTTTCAGATTCGTCAGGAGATTCTAGCGGTTCTGACCCACGCTGAGAAGTCTGAGGATCAGCGGTCAGGTGACGCCAGTCACATGAGCGCTCAGACGGTGTTTTCTGTCCTTGACTACCTGACGCGATGGAAGAGACATCGGGTTCAGATGCTGTCTGCATCCCGGACACAGAAGAAATCGCAAAGTGGAAGTAGGTACTTGGGATCATGGATAAACAAGGGCTTGCCTCGAAGGTAGTCAACACCATTTACACACATAAAAAATTTAACTATTGAATTAGTATGGAATTCCTTACTTTATGCCAAGTGAAAAACAGTCTTGGGCATTCTTTGAAATCACAGCACCTGATGTGAGGTGGTTTTCAAGAAAAGTGAAAGTTTGTATCAATTTCCAATGATTGCCAGGCGGCAATCGTTGGAAAAAACCTCACTATTTTATAAAAACTGCACCACATTAGTGATTAGATGCAAGCCAGCTAGTCTGGTTTCCTAACCTGATAATTCCCTAACGTCTAAAAATTGTTTTGTTTCGTCTGAAGGAAGTCAAGGAACCAGACTACAGAAACGGCAATTATGTTCCTTGTTTTTCCAGCATCTATGAACACAAAACAAAACGCGTCAGCATCATAATATTCTCTATAAATATGAAACGCTTAAACCATCCAATTATCAATCAAAAACAATAAAGATCACGTGAAAATTTGGTCTATAACCTTGTTTTTACCAAGGACAAATGTTCATGCTAAGCAAATTGTTGTGCTTAGCAGCTCCGTGAAATTGGCCCCTGGTTGGATGTCGGCTGGCATGGGTGGCGCAGTGCCTAAAAGTGCTCACCTCTCACTGCAGTGGCCCGGTTTTGATTCCCGGCTCGGGTCATTTATAGCGGTTGGTCTATTCTCTCCTGTGCCATAGGGTTTTTCACCAGGTTCTCTGGTTTTCCTTCCTCCTCGTAAATCAACACTTTTTATCTTGCTGTATTCCGTGATCAGTAATGAGTCATATGGCGGCTGCCAAAGGCATATTTACATGCCTTTGGCTCAACCATGTTGTTGCCTCATCTTTTTCATTCAGCTTCTGCTGCGAGTAATAGTATTAGTAATAATAATAATAATAATTTGGGAGGTCAGTCATCCTTACTCGCAAGCTGGGTTGCTGAATTGCGAAGGACGCGGCTACAACGTGGTTGAGCCGCTGACACGTAAAGGCGCCTCTGGCAGCCAGCCACATTGACTCATATATGACTGAAGAGCACAGCCAGAGATCGAAAGTTTTTGAATTTTCCAGAGGGAGGAAAACCGGAGGACCCGGGTATTGGGTATTGAACCTGGGCTACATTGGCGAGCGTTTCTACGCACAAGCCACCCATGGACGATTAGCTCCTAAAATACTAAGGTTAACACAATACTTTTGTTGTAATAATATAAATATACATTTTTCTGGTAGTTCATGGATAAGATTCTTAAGATTTTTGTCTGAAATCAGACTTCTTTGGGGTACTTAAAAAAAGATATGTATCGTTGAGACATTTCATCAATTTTCCGTAAACTTTTTTTCCTTAATTGGCAATTTCATCCCTGGTAGGTATCAAGTCACTTCATGAACTTTATCCCAGGAAAAAACCTACATTTACTTAATATTTTTGTTGAATATTACTTGTTGCCTTCAGATTTGCATATTGACGAGGATGCAGACTATCAGTTGATCCACGGTTTTCTAGAGCAGATCCCACAGGATGTACTGGCCAGGGCCTCGTTCCAATGCAAAGCCTATGCGCGATCCCTCATGCACTGTGAGGCATTCATCAGTAAAAACAGACACAACTTACAGCAACAACTAGGATTCCTACAGGTAACACTAAACAAGAAATGGGTTTGCATTTTTAGAACACTTTCCTGTCGAGAAATGTGTCCCGTTGTTTGTGAACTTTGTCTCATCCAATCAAATGCTCAATCAAATTCCTAAAATTAAATCAAGTACAGAATTAAAAATCGTCCGTGAATATTCTTTTATTGTATATTCTTAAGAATTCAGAAAAGTGGTTGTTTTGAAAAGGAAGACTATCCCAATCTTTCTGATTTTAGGTAAAGATGAAATTCAATAGCTTTGTTGCCACTGCCATAGCACTGAGAAGATTTATATCAAATCTTTGACAAATAACATACAATATAACAAAGGGCTTCGTGTAAAAGTAACCTCTCACTTGCAAGGAATGAAGAATATTGTGAGAACATCGGGAGAGACGTCCGAATAGTTCGCTGACGACTTCTGAAACTCGCGCAAAGAAGCTATGGCTTTGTGCACATTTAGAATAACATTTGCCGCTCGTACTTCACGCTATATAAAAACATGGAGGAATAAGATACATTGTGTCTCCACGCTCGCAGCCCATAGATAGAGATATTTACTGACAATTGTGGATCTGATCCCAACTTTGATCCAATTTTTGTATTGCGAATCATGAGACCTGTTGTCTTTTTTTCCCTTTTTTTTCCTTTTTTTTTGCAGAAGCTGTACATTGCCTTGGATGAACCGGACGGTGTGCTTGGAGTGTCTGCCATCCGACAAGAAACGCCAACATTACATGAACAGATACTGGATCATGAGAGTAGAGGTAAGAGGTCATGACCCCAATACCCTAACCCCAACTTCAACCTAGCACACCATGTACAGATATTGGATCATGAGTAGCTAGGGTCAGCATTCATGACCTTTGTCCCCACTTGCCAGACCTCTAAAACTCAACACTCCAGAAACAGATTCTGGATTATGAGAGTAGAGGTCAGAGGTCATGACCCAATCCCCCAACTCCAACCTAGCACACCATGTACAGATATTGGATCATGAGTAGGGGTCAGAGTTCATGACCCCAGTCCTCATTATCCCCAACTCCCCATTAGCCCCAACTCCCCAATTGCCCAAACTCTAAAACTCAACATTCCAGGAACAGATACTGGATCGTGAGAGTAGAGGTTAGGCCTGGCGTCCTAAAGAATTTACTCAGCCCGCTGCGGCGTACCGCGGCGCGAGCGCGGCGCCTTATTTCACTCTGTGGTATTCTTGATAACCGCGGCGCGAGCGCGGCGCAAACATCTTGGCCACAGCTCATTACGATCGGCCATTGTGTAGGTAGCATTCTTATGTAAATAGGGCTTACCACTGGCATGTCACTCGGCGCGCCTCGGCGCGCCGTGGAGATTAGTCTTCAGCCCGCCCTGGCCAGCCGAGAAGATTACCTTGTTCAACAACAAAAGACGATGACCTCCATTCCAGTAAAAGCCATTCATCAATCCCCAAAGATGCCAGTGAAGTTTCAAAAGCCATTGTTAGTGCCAATTATTGTTGCATTGCTGTTCAATGTTTATAAAATAATGTACATAGCATAGGTGGCCATGAAAAAATAAGAAAAATGTAGTGTAAAATAAAGTAGCGTTCAAAGCCTATGGTTTTCAAGAAATTGTAAATGTTTGTGGGTCCGGGATTCCTGCCTTTCCGATGGCCATCACCAGGAGAAAAAAACGTGTGATTTTGAATATGTCCCTTCTAATCTCGAGTCGTAACTTCAGTTGCATCGCTTTTTTTATTGAATCAAAATAGGCTAAGTTTAAAGTCTTCAGTTTAAAAATAAATCTGCTAAAGACTAAGCGTACGTTTTTCCTATAGATCCGGATCGTGCGTGTAGTATTATTTAAGCATTTCCTCTTTTTAAACTTTACTGTAAGAATTATAAATGAACTTTATTATATAAATTAATAAATATTGTATCTGCTTGATTCGGGGAGGTTCTCTAATACACTATAACTAACATAGAAAAATAAGCCGACTTGAACAACTTCCGAACTCGTTGTTAATTTTAATAGATCTCGATATAATATAAAATCCAGTCTTTGTTGCCGTTTATCGGCCTTATACAAGTTACCTGGGCAAGCGAGGGGGTATCACTTTGCTGTGCTTTAGTGGGATTATCATGATGCCCTCTGCAGATAATTAAAAGACCCGAACTCTGACTAATTTGTTCTAAATTCATATGTAATGATTCAAGGAATTTGTTGTTTCCAAAAATATTCACCTGAAATAACCTAAAATGAGATTTTTCCAGCGATTGCGTGCAACTAACCAGCACACGTGTAAAGGAGGGAATTCCCCTCGATGAGAAATGTCGATGAGAAATGTCGATGAGAAATGACCAGTGCGACACAAAACATAGCGGGGTACCAGCGTGGCCATACCGTTATACACGCTGGTATCCGATTCCTAAAGTAGGGAGAATTTAAAACGTTGCTGTTTTTCAAACCCCAGCTTCACCCGTGTATTGTGCTTCATTCATGCAGTTTAGCAATGGGATGGAGCTGTTGATGGAGCCGAAGCCAGGAAAAAACGAGCCAAAACTGCGGTGTACATTGTGCGGGTCCGAGCGCAAGTGCTTGCAATGAACATGAAAATTCTCCCTTGACGTGCAAAGCAAATCTGACTTTGCTATGTCTAGTCTTGAAATTACACATAGCTAGCTATAGACCACCGGAGCACTAGTCTTTGGGCAAGACGTTGCTTAATTCGCAGCCACGAGAGGGCGCTATCGCGACAAACCATCATCACTCGCCATCCTGTCCGTAACAACGTTGTTACGGACAGGATGGCGAGTGATGATGGTTTGTCGCGATAGCGCCCTCTCGTGGCTGCGAATTAAGCAACGTCTTGCCCAAAGACTACCGGAGCACGTGTTCTGTACCTCATCGAAACTGCGTCGTGTCGGAGTCGGACTCAAAACGTGTGTACACGTCTGCAAAGTGACGTTATTTGTTAATTAGACCATGATGTTTGTGTTTCAGATTTATGATTGGAATACAAAACTGGATGATAAATGCCTATATTTTTTAGTTATTGGCGATTTTTTCCAATGATGTTATTTCCCAATCAAGTTGTTGTGGGATCGCATTTTATCGCTCACAAAAATAGAGTTGGAGTACGGCAGGGTGACCTGAACCAAATTTATATTTTGTTATAATTTTAATATAAAAATAGTATTCCTACGCTGGAAATAATTTTGAGACTACAATTGACAGGGGACCTTCAAAATATTTGGTGATAAGGCCACGGGGTAAACACTGGAGTAAGCAAATCTTTAATAAGCAAAAGCACTTTCTAAACAACTTTTCATAAAACCAATCCGATACATTTTCGAAAGGTATTCTTTTCCTCTTGTCGAGAACTGAGTTCGATGGTTCGATGTCAGATAGTCTTCTTCATAGAATTCAGTCAACAGCTGTTAAAAAAAATATATGTTTGCACAAAGTGAAGATCAATTGATCATGCACACAAATTGCTAAGAAATACTCAATGTCGGCGCGCCGCGGCGGGCTGTGTGTATTCACATGGTAATCTAGTGCGTTCAGCCGTGACGCTATTGTTATGCATGTTTTCCCCCACCGCCGCACAGCGCCGCGCATCGGCTGGCCGCAGGACGCTGTAGCACGGCGCTGTGCGGTGCACCAAAGCGGAACGCGGCGCGCTGAGTAAATTCTTAAGGACGCCAGGCCTTAGTCGATAGTCATGACTGTCTCCTAACCCTAAGTCTAACCCAGTTACACTTAAAACTCATACTGGTCATGAGATTTGAGGTTAAAGGTCGTGACCCTGGCCCCACTAGCCGTAACTCTAACTCAACACTCTGTCTCAAGACCCCTCTTGATATTTCCGACTTCATGTCCTCATCTTCAGGCTTAGGGCAAAATTAAAAAAACTATAAGCTCAGAAATCTTAAGAACCTTAAGAACAAAATTGTAGCTCCTAGCTACCTGAGACGCCCGTCTCAGTATGACTCAATCGTCGTTCCGTATTCAGGAACCGTTGCTGTGTCTACAGAGGATTATGCTGGGGCTCTCCGACAGGTGTGGCAGTTTTGGAGATGATTCTTTCTTAAACTGGAAGCACATTTGTATGAACATCAGAAGGTTTCAAGTATTCCTACTATTTTTCTACCTTGCTCCTACTTTTCCAATTTTTTCTTTAAATTCCTGCTGTTTATCCGTCATTTGTTTTGAATTCCGGAAAACTTTGCGTGTATACACGTCCTTCAACAGCTTAAGAAGGATAGTTGGGCATTCCTAAATGAGTGACCTTTCTTTTTAACTTTTCTTTCAGGTAATTTACATGATGCATCTGCCTGCTATGAGCGAGCCATTCAACTGGAGCCAGATGAGCCACCCCATCATGCCGGCTTTCTTCGTTCATTCATGGGTCTAGGTCAGCTGACCAAGGCTCTGATCCACGTCAACGGTGCTGTGGCCGAACGGTAGGTTGATGGCTGGATTAAATTCAAATTTGGGGAACCACCAACATAGGGCTAAATAGTTCAGTTGCTTGAGCATCAGAATGGCAATCTGGAGGTCACAGGTTCAAGCCCCGCTCTAGTCCATTTCTTTGTTCAAATGTGAGAAAATGTATTATAATGTACCTAGTCAATTTCATCTTCTAAATAGATTTTGTTGTCAAACCCTAACGCCCCAAGGTTCGTGCCAAATCGTATTAATTTTGGAGGATTAAGGACTGTTGGGGTTAATAAGGTTTAAATCACTGTGCTATGTACTGGAAGTAACACTAGTGACTAGTGTTATGCAAAACAGACCCGAAAACGACCCGACTTGAAACTGACTTTGGGTCAGGTCGGGTAAGTTTTTCCATCATTTAAGTCGTTTCGGTTTTGCGTTTGTGATTTTTGGGTTGGTCGGGTCCCGTCGGGTCGGGTCGATTAAAGCTATATTGTGGAGAAAAAAACTAAAAAATGTAATAAATTTAAAACAACCGAAACAGGAAATTTACTTGGTGTATTAACCTTTTTAACAGCTTCAGGATACAGCCAAATAAAAAAGAACTGTAGACCGGAAACTCGTGCGCAAAAAGATACATTGTAATATTTTACATACCACGGGATAGTAAGTTAAACAGGAGGACTTTGCTTAATTCAATGATATTCATACGATACTGGTATAAGTTGAGGCACCAAACGGACACAATTTTTGTTGGGCGGTTAGGATTTGCGGGGTTTTTTTCCTGAATTTTTGTCAAGTTGGGTTGGAGAGTTCAGATTGGTTTAAGTTCGGATTCGGTTTATATTATTTATGTTTCGGGTCAGTTTGGCGTAGTCAACCCAATCTGATGCACATTATTACTAGTGACTATTGGTAGTAGCAGCTGCTTCCATTGTGGGGGGATGTGTAGTTTCAAGCCCTAGCTAAGTATAAACTTGGACTCAGCCTTAAGTTTGTGGCCTGAGGCGCTACATCATTATTATCCTGCTCATTGGGCCAATTAAACATTCCAAATACAAGCTCCCTGGGGAGTATACATGTACAGCTAAATGCTGCCATTTCAGCACAAAGCAGTTAAGACAACCACAATAATAATCTCTGCAATCACAGGTACCTATTTACTCCTGGGTGGGGAGAAGCAAGGAGTGCCTTGTCAAAGGGCACACGCAACATAACTCCAGTATGGGCTCAAACCCACAACCCACGGCGCTTTGAGAGATTCTTGGAAACTTGGAGTCACTGAGTCTGTGAGCTTATTCTATTGAGAGGCGTTGCAATCTTTGTTTGCTTTGTCCCCAGCCCCGATTGGACGAGCAAGCTGAATGCATATCGAGTGGAGGCATGTTGGAAGCTTGCCAAATGGGATACGCTCGCTACCCACCTGAAGACGGAAACACGAAACACGACAGACTGGAATGTAGGCCTAGGAAAAATTCTCTTGGCATCCAAACAAAAGGTGATTTCCATCTCACAGGTTTTTATCCCTATTCAAAGGGTTGAAGTTGTCCATTGTGAGCCTTGATTTTCCAAATAAGTCTTTCAATTGAAGGAAGTGAGAAATGGACTTTCAATGTTTCCATGAAACTCTTGAATTTTGAGAATATTGTTGTTGTTTTTTGTGGGTTTTTTTTACAGAATGAGGATGAATTTAAGAGACAGCTAAAGATTGTGAGAAGTGCCCTGATGGGTCCTTTATCAGCAGCAAGTATGGAGTCGGGGTCGTATCAACGGGGCTATGAGTACATTGCAAGGTGATGATCATCTTTGTTAATAATGGCAGAAATACTTGCACTTGCACTTGCGACCGCACTTCCGACTGGCTTCATCTCTGGCGTAGTGGATAATTCACGCTAAAACTTACAATGATTGACACAACAAGCATTTTTCTCAATTAGTTTTATTACTTCCGCCCCCTCTTCGATGGTTAAGGCTATGTATTCACCCCAGGCTGTCTGTTTATCGGGCTTTTTGTCTGTCTGTCCATCTGTCGGGCAGTCTGTGTGCCCGTCTGTCTGTCTATTAGCAGCATTATGGAAAAACTTTTAGAGGTTTTTTTTACGAAACCTGGTGGGTAGATAGCTTATGGGTCAAGAATGATTAAATTAATTGTTCAGATTGATCTGGATCCACATCAGGAATATGGATTACTTTGAATGATTTTTAACATTGAGAGATAAGCCCACATTTTTTGCGGTCGGGGCAGAGGTCTGCGATCTACTGAGTACAAGCCTCCTTTTTGTGTACACCATTCAGGCTGCATATGCTGCGAGACCTAGAGCAAGGCATCCGTTGCCTAGGGAGATTCCCTCAGAAGTCCTCATCGAGTGAGGATGATATCATGACCCGTCCTGAGCTCCTAGCTACCTGGGACGCCCGTCTCAATATGACTCAATCATCATTCCGTATTCAGGAACCGTTGCTGTGTCTACAGAGGATTATGCTGGGGCTCGCCGACAGGTGAGGCAGTTTTGGATGATTCTTTCTCGAACTGGAAGCACCTTTGTATGAACATCAGAAGGTTTTCAAGTATTCATACTTGCTCCTACTTTTCCATTTCTTTCTTAAAATTCCTGCTCTTTCCTACTTTTTACGTTTTTACTTTTTACTTTTTACACTTTTTTTAGTTTTCATTTCTTACTCCAGCTTTTTCAATTTTTCGTTTTAAAATTCCTACTATTTCCTCCCCCCCTATAGTTTTCTTTCAATACTCCGGCTTTTCCTACTTTTTTTAAATTTCTATTATTTCAATTTTTTTTTCCTATTTTTCTCTTTTCCTCTTTTAAATTTTTTTATTTTTACTATTTCCTTCTTTTTTGTTCCACAACTCCGAAAAAGGAAATTTCATTTTTCCTAACACTGTTACATACTGTCATATGTAAATAAAGGACTTTGAGTGCAGGAGTACTGCAACTGTACTTACAACAGCTTTAGGTGAGAATGGAGCACAAGTCTTGCAAGTACGGAACATGAGGGTTTTAAGATGCTGTGGACATGGGTGAGTACTACAAAAAGTACTCCTGAAAGCCCACAAAAGTCCTATTTTTATTTAGATTTTATCCGCCAAAGTCTTACTTTTATCCTGTTTTTATAAAAATTGTCATCCTACTTTTCTGCTACTTGTTTACCTTGGTCTGTTTAAAAACCTGCGCCAGTCGTCGTTGGCATTGAGTTCCAATACCTCTGCCAGTTGCCTCTCCCTTTGTTACCATTGACGAGGGTACTTGTGCAAGAAGTCTGAAGTCAATGTGCCATTTTGATGTTTTGTTGTTATCTGTAGACCTGAAGACTTCAGTAAGAATAAAGACGTGGGTCTGTGTTGGCTGAAGAGTGCAAAAGTCGCCAGAAAGTAAATACACCTCCTTTTTGTTAGTTTGTTTACTCTGTAAATATATAGAAAATAAAAGTTATTTTAATTTATTATATTTTTGTAATTGTTACTATTCGCCATCGCGAAAAAAACCAAGAACATCTAGATGCCGGTTGAAAACGAATGTAATTTGTCTTGCTTCGAACGGGTCAGTTAAACGATATTTACTATAAAATACAACTCCCCAAATCCACTCATTCCTGATAATTCAAACAATTACCAGTGGTGTATCCTACCTTGATTGATTATAACTTTTATTAAGTATACTTTGAAAATGTATTATTTAAAATGTACGTCCGACACCATGGAACTGTCGATAGCAAACTGAGACATTGAGACAAGGCATTAATTTGTTTTGTTCAGGTCTGATCATCTTGAGACTGCCTATAGCTCCCTGCTGAATTCCAGCTCCTATAATCTTCCAGATCTGTGCATCGAAGAAGCCAAATGGTTGTGGAGCAAGGTAAGGTGATACAATGAATAGGCACATTGTCTTCACGCAGTCAACTACCCATTCAGCTGTTGCGCTGACCTTCATTGCATATCTAATTAGCGTTGCTTTACAAAATAATGTTGTGCGTGCGAGTAGTACTAACTTTTTTTGGGTACATAGTGTATGGGGACAACCCATAGGGTTTGTGTGTAAACTGAAATCTCTCTAATCGCAAACTCAGAACACTCTAAAATTCTAAAATTTTCAAGATAACCCTAATTTGTCCTCTTCTTCATTTTCTTTCATTATACCCTAACCCGATTTTACCTTATTCTACCTTTACTGAACACCCAACGCGCTATGGGGACTTGAAAATGTCCCCACTACTCGGTCTGTCTTTTCCAAACAAAAGAGCCTGTCCCCCTAACGCGGTGAGTGCCTACCCGTGTTGATAAACGTAGTTTTGTGATGGCAGATTGCCTCCCTAGGAAACCTGCGGAAAAATAAGATGCAAAGATGAATGCGTTAGTTAGGAAGCTGGTTTATAATCGTGTCGTTAGCGGCAGGCGCGCGCACTGCCTGAACAAAATGCTATGTGCACTATATAGGCACATGCACACACACGCGCGCGGTAACGGAAAGCAGCATGCCGCGCGATATTTGACATTTACACACGAGCAGAATACCGTTTGGCACTTATGTTAATGACATCGACATTCCACAAAAACAATAGCACCCTACAGTAAGAATCGAAGACACAAAGAAAAAGCTCTGCTTACCGAACTTGGCTTTCCACGTAATACACGTATTGCCACGTATTGGATCAAGATCAAGGGATTGGTGAGAAGATTGTGTCTCGAACGACGCCATCTTTGTTCACAAATGTGCCCGCTGTTATCATGACGTCATACCCAACGAGAACGCTGATTAGTCAGAACGCTTAGTCTCAGCGCGGTATATTTTGAAAATCGCTCTGGTTTATAAACTCAGCGGTTTATCGCCCGATCGCGTGGCTTATCGCCCGACCGCGTGGCTTTTCCGTTTTTAATGTAAACTACCCCATAGAAAACCACGTGTTCTATATTTTTTTTAACTGCGCGATATTCCGTTAACTGGGTAAATGTGTAAATGGGCCTTTAAATATTGAATGCATTCGTCTTTGGCATAGACTACCAACAGAAGTGCATAAATAGCCGCTTATGAGAAGATGAGATCTAGTCCCATTGAACAATGCCACAAATGTATCCTGTTGTATTCAGTGACCACAGACTCTGAGGCAGTTTGGCCTCGAGACTTTTTGGCCTGATGGATCTTGCTGCACCAGGCAGGCTTGTCACTTTGACAAATGTTGCAGGGTTTCTAGCCAAAATACCCTAGAGGATTAGGGTTAAGGTGAAGATAGGAGGTCTAAACTTCATGGCTCTGCTAACCACATAATTCTGTGCTGATCACTCTTTCCCGCTAACCTTGCTAGTAGAAAAAGCTGCGCAAACCCTGTAAGCACAGAATCCTTATTAACGCGATGTGCTAACCAGTGAAATATACGCTGTCTTGCTGGAAATAGTTTCAACCAAAAGAAAGCAGTCGTTGAATCCAGTCAAGAGACTCAAATGAGGAGTCAGGTTGGCATAACAGTTTGTTTCTTGCTTTCCATTGCTATGGCCTGGGTTCGAATCCTGCCTGGGCCAAAACATCCCAAACTTCCCAGGATATTCTTGTGGGGTTTTCCTCCCGCCTTCTAAAACTGTAATTTCTTCTCATTGCTTTCTCTCTGTGTGTTTCTTCAGGTTTTCAAGCTATAGTGCTTGGGGCGCTTTTGAGGAATCCTTGGTTTCATTACCAGCAATAATTAATACCAAAAAAAACCAAATGTGCATGTGTTTTCACACACAGATATTCTAACAGGTCCTACTTAACAATTCTATTAACTTTGTAATGTTTGCATCAAAGTGAATAAAATATGACTGATTTGTCTACTGCGCTGACTTCTGTATTCAACGCGGCTCTTGTTTTCACCCTTGGTTACCAGGGAGAAGGGCACCACGCATTGATTACCTTACAAAAGGGCGTGGCTGATCATTTCTCGGAGGATGCTCGGGCAAGGAGAGGTTCGTTGCAGGCCGATCCAGCGGAGAAACTTACCCATGCTAAGGTAGGCGTTTGAAGATTGGCTTTTACTATTCAGTGACGTAGCTTTACAAAGTTTGTAATAATGGGCCTGTAATGTAAATTTAGAAGCGTGATTTTCTTCAAAATTTAAATAACAGCTGCCATTTTCAAGGTTTCTAAGGATGCTAAAGTGGCTTGGCGTGATCTTTGGCCACATGGAAATTGGTTTATGGCTTCTGACTAGCGCCTTCTGAACAAAAATATTGACAAATTTGGTGAACCGCCAAAACACTGGGCTGGATAGCTCAGTTGGTAGAGCACCGAAACGGTCATCCAGAGGTCGCAGGTCCAAACCCTGCTATAGTCAACTTTTTTGTTCAATTTTAGTAAATTTGTTTAACGTTATTAGAAAATGCACCAAGGAAGTTTCTCTTGGGGTTTATTTGAAATGAAATTAGTAACTTCATAGATGGAGCCTGTACAAATATATCCCGCCGGATGTTCACACAAAGACGCTATGGTTTTTGTACAAAACAAAAATAAGATGGGTGGCCTGTCCCCAAACACTGGGCCCCGATTGAACACGGAGCCCGTTACCAAATCTCTTCTTTGTTTTGCTCCAGGCACTTCTTCTCGTGGGTCGGTTCATGGAAGACACGGCCAAGTTTGAAAGTAACTCTGTCATGAAACAGTACAAGGAAGTACTGGAGGTGTACCCAGAATGGGAGGACGGACATTTCTATCTAGCCAAGTACTATGATAGACTCATGCAGAGCTTATCAGAACGACCAGAGAAATCTGGGTGAGTGGGCGGAACTAGAGAGGAGTAGGAGGAAGGTGTCAAGGAACGTAAAGACCCAAATTAAGTTGGTTATTGGAATACCCTTTTTGTGATGACTAGCACAGTACTTTCAAAACCCAATACAAACATTTGAAATGATTATCGTTCTCTTGGAACTTAAACCCAATCTCATTTTAAACCAAGTTAGTGAATAATCGTCAACACCTTGTACAGATGCTTATATCCCTTTTACTGCAAGTGAGGCATCTAGATCTTTTGCTATCGTAACCTACTTTACAGGGCGGCCCCTAAACAAACACAGACAGGCATGTTTCCTCTGTCCTGAGGCCGAATTAGTATAGTCTTTCTGGAAGAAAAATGATACCAAATATCAGGATATCTTGGTATCACTTTTCTCTTAGAAGGGTTCTTCATCCATTGGTAAAGGTAGTTTTGGCCTCGGTGGTTTTGGTGTGCTCGTCCAGTTTTACGGTCCACGCTGTATAACCGGTGAACTTCACACCAACGATTAGATATTCATGCCCATGTATGTTTTTTACTGGGATCCTGTAGTGAGTTCATCTTGTTTGTGGTGCGTCATTTTGGCCATTCCTTGCTGTATGGCAATCAATACATCTACCAGTCTATGCCTCGCCTGCTCACTCTCTGGTTAGACTACGGATCTCACGTCTCAGAGCTGGAGAAAGGCAAGAAAACAGAGAAGATGGCGGCGAGCAAGATCATCCTGACTAGACTTAATAAGGTCAGACAGTTGCTACGGCTTGCAATTTATACACCCCTGACTATGACAGCCAAGGAAGCCGCTTCCCATGGACACTCAGTCATAGCCATTAAACTTGGGCACGGCTTACGATAGATTTTCGTGTCACCTAAACAAAGTATCTCGGCGTGACCGTATCTCTGCGTGACCGTATCTCTGCGTGACCGTATCTCTGCGTGTCCGTAGCTCGGCGTGTTCGTAGCTTGGCGTGTCCGTATCTCTGCGTGACCGTATTTCTGCGTGACCGTATCTCTGCGTGACCGTATCTCTGCGTGACCTTATCTCTGCGTGACCGTATCTCTGCGTGACCTTATCTCTACGTGTCCGTATCTCGGCGTGTCTGTAGCTCGGCGTGTCCGTATCTATGCGTGTCCGTATCTATGCGTGACCGTATCTCTGCGTGACCGTATCTCTGCGTGACCGTATCTCTGCGTGACCGTATCTCTGCGTGACCTTATCTCGGCGTGTCCGTAGCTCGGCGTGTCCGTAGCTCGGCGTGTCCGTAGCTCGGCGCGTCCGTAGCTCGGCGCGTCCGTAGCTCGGCGCGACCGTTGGGTCGGCGTGACCGTTGGGTCCCTGTTTACAAATGCACACAATTTAAATACCTACAGGCATCGACCGCGAATAAAGTTGGCACTCGTTTGTTATGAGAAACTGATGAGTTTACTTTGACCTTTAGATCCTTGCTGAGCTGACGTTGAAGCTAGCTCCTTATCAGTTCCTGACAGCGTTTTCTCAGCTCATCTCTCGCATCTGTCACGCTCAAGAGGAAGTCTTTCTTCAATTGCAGGTAAGATGGCAACCACCTTGCTGCGTTGAATGGACCTGCTGGTCTTGTATCCATGTTTTAAAGTTGAACAACGAAATTGACTAGCGCTAGATAATGGCAGTTGCTTGAATTATGATGAATAAGTAGATTTGGGGGGTTGTATTTTATAGTAAATATCGTTTAACTGACCTGTCCGAAGTTTTACAATCATGGATGCCGAGAAAAACACGAAAAACAGCGACGTTTGTTTTCAACCGGCGTCGAGCAGTTATTCTTAAGTTATCTTTTTTTTTTTTGCGATCGCCGTCCGTCAATCCCGAATTTTTCTTTATAAAATTATAATTCTCGGATAATTACAGGATATCTAGCGCAATCACTTTGCTGAATGCCTAGAATCATTATTTACTTTAAAAAAAGTAAGATATTTCTTAATAATTCGGTAGTAAATATTGTTGATATCTGCAAATGGTGTATACTACCTTTAACAAAGATGATGACCAAATAGGGAGCTGCCAACACAGGGCTTGATAGCTCAGATGGTAAAACGCACCGGAACGTTCAATAATATTTGTAATATAATATACCTAGAGTCACTTTTCGTGTATAGATTGTTTGAAAATGTATTTTCCCTTCTCTGATTGTAGTTCTTAAGTTGATACACTGATGATTAAAGGAGACTTGGGTTTAAGCTCTGTGATTGCATTAACCTTAGTAAGTTTACTGCAACCTTACAGCTACAAACCAGGGACGGCCACATTGTTTCATTTTTATTAATTTTTTTCAGGAGATTATCGCTCGTGTTCTTGTGGCCTTTCCACAGCAGGCTGTCTGGATGTCCATGGCTGTTTCCAAGGTAACCAATCTTTGTTTTCTACAACTAATATAGTTGGGCTGTGTTGCTAATAAATGACATTTGTTTTCATCATTTGCAAATAGAATATATATGACCTGCTCCAACGAAACCCAGACAAAGTTGATAATTTTTTTTTTAGATTTTTTTTTTTTTTAATTTTCTAGGTTCTTAGCTTTAAAATGATGTATCATTTACATATGTACTCTTACCCTATCTCCCCTACATTGTAATGAAACACATTGTGCAACTTGTCCGGGTTTCGTTGGAACAGGTCATATATGTCAGTTTGGTGCAACTGAATGTCATTAAGTTTTAGCAATTTAGACCATAATTTCTCCTCTTTCCCACTAGTCATCCTATCCAGTCCGAACCAAGCGTTGCAGCGAGATCTTCACCCGGGCAAAATATCTGCAGAAGAACCTGAACAAATTTATTCAGGTGAGAACTTTCTTCCTCGGCTTCTCAGCTGCAAGTAAGGATGATTATCCGTCCTATATTATTAATCATTGTTTTTATTCGTAGCAACTTGTGGGGTAAATACAGAATGAATCTGTTGGTGTATTTATTTTTCAACAGGATGCAACAAAGCTGACAGATCGATTGCTAGAGTTATGCAACAAGCAGGTTGAGCATACGTGTAACACACTCAGCATCAATAAAGACTTCAGATCACTCAAGAGACTGGTAGATGACAGGTATGTAATACACTCCTATCACTCTTAATTGTCATGCCAGTAATAGTTCCTAGAATACTTCCAACAGTGAGATGCCTGGTACAGAGGCGGTACTCAACCAATTTGTTAGTTTCTTTTTTCTTTCCAATAGCCTTGACAATTTGTCTGATTCTTTTCCCCTCTCCTCAGTAATTTCAGTAATATCATCGTCCCTCTGCAGTCAGCCATGACCATCACTCTTCCAAGCAGCCAGGGGGCACATCGTGATCACAACCCCTTCCCTATGACACAGATATTCATCAACAGCTTTGACGATGTGGTAAGCATCTCTATTTATCCAGACAATTTCTCTAGCAAGGCTAAATCTGGTGTTTTTTTGGGGGGTGTCTTGTTGATGAAGAAGCCAAGAGTTGGCAATGTGTAGGCACTGGAAGCTGAATGATATCTTGAAATATAAAGCCTCTCTCAGATGAACCTTGCAACAACACAGATCAGTCAGTGACTGACTTTTAAAACGATTGGTTTCAGTCTGTATTCAAAAAGTCAACAATCGCAAGAGTAGAGGAATGTCAACTTATGCGCCGCGATGTGTTTGTTCCCGACAGACGGCTAACAATCGCAGTCAACCCTTGTGAAGTTACTACATCGTGCACGTTTACTGATCATCTTATTTCAGTGTGTAGCCGATGTGTGTGTTCCCGACAGACGGCTAACAATCGCAGTCAGCCCATGTGAAGTTACTACGTCGAGCACGTTTCCAGATCATCTTATTTCAGTGTGTAGCCAAAGTGGATCTTGAGAAATTCACAGTTCTGCTCAACAAGCCTAACCCCAAGAAACCCAGTAAACCAATTCAGTGGTACATGTTTTTCTAATTTGAACAGGTGGAGGTTCTTCCATCTCTGCAAAAACCCAAGAAGATTGGAATCCAGGGCTCTGACGGCAAGCTGTATGTCATGATGTGCAAACCAAAGGTAGGTCACAGAGGAACAGAAATAGAGCAAGGGTGCTAGTACATGGCACAATTTCCTGCAAAGGAAACATGAAACCTTTGTCGATTCCATGGAGACCTAAAATAGACAGAACTTTGGAGCATTGTATGAATTGTCTGCCTCTTTCACCTTGGTACTTTAGAATTTGCCATTTAAGGCGGCTTACCGAAATTGACTAGCCGTGATTCTGCAGTCCGTATGCGTTCTGGCCGATAAGTCTGCAGTTGCTAAGGGAGGCGGGAATCTGCAGACTGGACGGGTGTGTGCGTTCAAGCGCTGCGAGTTTAATGAGCTCCACCAGCCATGCGCTATTGTCATCTCAACAATGATATAATGAATAAACATGAGTCACTAGAGACCTCATGAATCCGGACGGCCGGTACGCGGAAAGACGTGCTATTTAAAAAATAGCACTTGAATTAGAATACGGTCGTTTTCCCAGCTATACTTCTGGATCGCAAAAGAATGTTCCGGCTGCTTTAGGCTAGACCAATTTTAGAAAATCAAGTATTAAAAAAAGGTTTAGGATTCCTACCTACATATAGAGTGTTGGACATACTAACATTTAAAACAATTACTTTTCATAATCTATGCTCTTCTAATTTTGAAAATACGATGTTAAAAAAACCAACATCACTTTTCCTAGTTCGGGATCGTTCTAATACCAGTTCCAGATCGGGTCAAAACTGTTTCGTAAATAACGAAATATAATTGGGCGAAAATAAATTTCAGTTAGAACCAACTTGAATGAAGCAGATTTTTCGAAACTGGTATTAAATAATTTATATAAATACAGTTCATTTAAAATATTTACAATAAGTTTAGTTTTCGTTTAACGTTAGATAGAGCATGCCTGCATGGCCGGCTCGGCAAAACGAAAACTGCCACGTCACATAAATCGCTTACGCACGTGTAGTTGGTATACAATATAAAAGGTATACAGCCCTGATACTTCACGACGGCAACGACGGCAATTGCTGTCGATGCCCCTACCGATTGCCGCAATGCCCTTTAAAAATCCCACTTTCCACGGCAATTGTTGCCGTGCCCTTTTTTGTTATTGCCGCCGTGCCCTTTCTCCTGAAAAAAAATATATTAAACGATATTCTGCATGCGACTTAAATCTAATAAAATGGCACAGAAAATGAGCTGAAATATAGAGACTGTCAAAACTTGCGACGTCTGTGTGATCTATCTGCAGATCCCAGAAAAAAAATTTACGCAACGAACAACTTTCTCATACACACATGCACATATTCGGTCGCAGTTAACACTGGCCCAGACGCGCAGTAGGATGTGAAAATATTATACCGAATGCAGCGCGGTTCCCTGTAATTATGTATACTAATACTGCACGTGAACCAGCGACGCGGTCATTGATATTATTTTCCCACTGCGTGTCCGGTCGATCGAGTGTAGTGTAGAATGGCACGACTGTGGCCACGTGCAGTACAGTGTGCGCGGCGGTAGGCCTACTATTAATTAATACGCACGGCAGGCCTATAACTTGACGTGTGTCGGAAGAATAATCCTCCATCTAAGACAGACATCGAGTAAACAGAACGGCCACAAAAGACAACTTTAGCAACAAAATAAGATGAACTGAAAAACACTTTAGACTTTAGAATTATAGACATTTATTTTTTTGATTTTATATAAATGTAGGTTTTTAAATTGGGCCTGTGCCTGCCCTACTCTAAAATATTCTAATAATTATAACTTGTGCAGACCCACTGACAGTCTCTTATTACTAGTTTCCTTATTAGAGTGGTGTGTATTTATTGTGTAAGATTGTATTATTTATGAAATATGTGTTTTTTTCAAAAATTGCCTTGCCTTGAAAGTCCACCCCCCCCAAGGGACTAAACAAAAAAATTACCAAAAGCAAAAGTCATTTAACAATTTAACACTGGTTTCCTTGACAACAATGTTCCTATGCAACCATCCTTGTTTTGGCCTTTATTAGCGTCTTCAGGCCGATAATCTCATTGGTGCTAGAATTCCGTCTCCATGACAATCTGCTGTCTAGCGCTTAGTTCCCACGGTCAATACTTGGCGATGGGCCAAGAAGTTTAAGTTGTGGACGGCTGTTTACTGTGCAAGTAGTAGACCTAAATGTGTTCGTCAATGTTCCTACATGGAGGTCTGCAAGCGCCGTCATCCCCGACGATTTAAGCTGCTTGTTTAAGTATTTTTAAAAATAACATTTAATTGAATTGATATAAATCTCCCTAGGATTTTCTAATAGTTTACCTGTCCCAAATTTAATTTGCTTTAATTTATCAACTTGGAGAAGAAACTTCTGTACTGGAAGTTGTGCCACACAAACATTGTCCGTTAAAATTACTTGTGTGTCCCATATCTGCATTTTCAGAGTGCATACATAAACGGTCGTCGTGTTCCCCGTAGCTAGCTACATGTAGCAACTTGAATTATTGCGTGCCAGCGGGAATTTCCCGAGGCCGTTTTCCAAACCCCAACTTCGTCTCCACTGAGGCTTCGTTCCTGTAGTTTGGCAATAATGATGGAGCCCGCATAGGGCCTATGCTGGGGTTTGGAAAACGGCCCGCGTGCTTTTAGTTCCGAGTTGTGCATGCGTGCGATCGCGAAGAAGATCGCTGGAAAGTTCGAATCGTGTAAATAGGCTGTTTCGTGTATAATATCGCGTAAAGTGTTTTCCTTTCGTTTAGCAGTTTAAAACATAAAGATGGATAGAATATGCAAGATAAAGGTATCAGAGGAAATAAGAGATTCTAATCTTTGTTTAAATGATGCAAACTTTAAGAAACTTTGTGATTAATTTTGCAGTGTCTGTTCGTTTAAAACAGAAAAAGGCCATGTATCAATTAGTCCCTTCGTGAAAACGAAAAACTCGATAGGGATACATTTTTCTTAATCCCCTAAAATAATCCCCCCTAAAAATAAGAAATAATATCTCTTAACAATTTAAAACCAATGCCCTCTATTCGTGTTCGTGACATACATGCATGTTCTTTTAATGTCGCCAATAACCAGTTTGGTATGCTATTTGGTCAACTATTCTGTATTTTGTTCCCTAATATTTATAATAGTGAACCGGGCCCTCCAAATAACGAACACGATCGTTAACTTATAAATAATACTTGTACTTGGACCGTTTACAAAATCCCTGGCTTCGGCTCTGTATCAGGCTAAAGCCTATTGCTAAACTGCAGAACGAAGACAAAGCTGTTCATGATCGTGATCCGGGGCCAGTATGCCAACCATTAAAATAGTTGCGGTTTTGCAAGTCGGTATTCTGCAGACTGACCGGCCATCGTCGTAACTATTCATATTTAAATTAGCTCCCTAGCGCTCCAGCTGGCCCGGCGGGTCTGCAGAAGATCGGGTATATTCACGTTGTTTGATTTTGCTCTGCCCTTGAGGTGGGTCTCACAAAATAAATCCAGACTTTATTCATACACTTCCTATAAATTTTATTGACACAATTAATATATTATAATTAACTGGACAGTTAAACAGGAGGCCCTACTAGTCCTGGGGGACTGGTCGTGGGGGGTTGACCAGACGCTCGGAGCCATTGTCCCCTCATCACCCGGAGGTATGTGGACCTGTGAAAATACCGGCGGGGCCCGGACCCTTAAACTGCAAGGGAAACGGCCGGCCTTGCGGGACAAATTTAGACAGGGTGCCGTGTGTCTGGGGAATCCTCCGTGGCCCGCCTTCCACGGGATTCTCCTGGAAAACTGCCTAGAATCAGTCTATCGTTATACTTCTATACAATGGTTTTTCATTCTTTTGAATCGTTCTCATTCTTTTCCTGTGTGATAATTGTTCCTTCTGACTCCAAGTTCTTATATTCTCCACAGTTCACTTGATTGGTTTTTTTATTACTAACTATTGTCTTATATTTGTACACATTCCCGCCGTGAATATGGCCACTGATGCCGGTACGGCGTTAAACCCAAAACTCACTCACTCACTCACTCACGTTGTTTGTTATTTAAATGAAGCGTTCTGGCCCGTGCTAGGACGGGTAACTAAGGGCTCTTTTGTTTAAAAAGTCTGCAGGAGTCTGCAGAAAGAACGCAGCCGGCACGGCTAGTCAATTTCGGTAAGCCGCCTAAGTGATTAGAATTGACTTCAAGGGATTTTGTATTTGTTGGGTTGGTAGTTTGCTATTCATAATCACTCTTAGAGGACGGCTGCATTAACCAGTTCCCTTCGGATAACGTGTATACAGGCACAATTTTTGGAGATTTTAAACGGCTGCCGAATAAACCCATCACGAGCAAGGCCCGAAAACAATCATTTACTCTCCACAGATGACGCGTTAACCCATCAGGCACAGCAGTTTATTTCCTTGTATACACGCTGCAAATGTTTCCTTGGTTGTTGCGGTTGACGAGTATTTACCCCAAAAGTTACCCGCTAGCACTGACAGGTATACACTACTGACATGTAGGGCATACACAGCGGTGGACGTGAATATACGTCAACGTTGCTAAGCATGCTTTGTTGACAAGGTGGACGTGTATATACGCAATATCGTGGTATCACGCTTCACTGATTGGCCTATTCAACACCCTAGTGTATTGTCTCCATTGAATTCATACAGCCGAGGATTATCAGCTGCGTCCAGTAATTCCTTGACATTCAAATTTCCCAACTTTTGTTTCTTAGTCTTCTTTGAAATTCTTCAGCTGGGCTTGCAAATATTTGTATATATTACCGCGTACAATGGTCCCGGCCCTGTGTGTAGTTCTCTGGCTGATGTATACACACGCGTCAGATTGACGGTAGCAGTTGACGTAGTATCACGCCCTGACTGCAGAGGGAACAAAAAGTGCCCCAGGCAACAGAATGTCAGAAAAAACATGTAAATAACAGTGCTAATAAACTAAGTGCTGGTATTCTGTAGTAATTGCATAATTGCTTTATTCAATGACAGATTTTCAACTGTGCCCTGCACGCCTGCATTAATTTCAAGAGTGGGCGCTTGAGATTATTCAATATTCAATTTTAGATAAACCTCGGATTCACTCCAACTTGTCTTTATCTTAGGACGATCTGAGACAGGATAACCGTTTGATGGAGTTTAACGGAATCGTCAACAAATGCCTAAGGAAGGACGCAGAGTCGCGACGTGGCCAGCTTCACATCCGGACTTACGTAAGATTGTTCTTTTTAAAGCTATTTGATTGCTTTCTCTCATAGTTGGAAATTATCCATATATTTTCTGCTGTATAAAACAAACAAGAATATGTAACATGTATCACATTGAAGATGATATTTTTGTAGAATGTAAACAGATATCGGGGAAGTGAGGTTGGCGCAGCAGTTCTTTTCTCACCTTCCATCGCTGTGACCCAGGTTCGAATCCCACCCGGGCCAATATGTGGATTGGGTTTTCAGTCTCTACTTGACTCTGGTGGGTTTTCCTTTGAATGTTCTTCTGGGGTTTTCCTGCCACCAACTGCAATTTCTTCACATTTTTGTCTTGTTTCTGGGCCCTATGGGAGAACAGTGGGTATCCATTGAATGGGCTACCCAGTGTAAATAAATAATTGTTCCGCTGTAAAGTTTTGTTTGAGCTATTTTAACCAGTTCGCGCCGGGATTATTTTAACAACGCCGAGCCGACGGGCGGGATTATTTTTAACGAAACTCGATCTGAAGCGTGTTCAGGCTGATAGTTCCGGGAAGCACACCCACGCATTTCCGGCCTTGCGCGCTGCTGACATACATTTCCGAACTTGAACTTGGCGTGTTTATGCGTCATCCATTTTGAATTTTTGAATTTGTTTGCGTTTATATACGTCATCCGGCGCGAACTGGTAAAAGTAAAAGTAAAAATGATTCCAACAAAAGTCAAACTAATTGCACCTTTCGACAGAAGGTGAAGAAGGCTTTCATTTGTTTGCATCAACTGATGTTCTTAATAGCGTACCACACTCCATTAAATAGTTTGACAGAAAGGTGATGCCATTGTGTCTTTGATGATACAACATGGCATTTGGCACACAGTCAGAGTATGTCATGAGAAAGATTTTTGGCTATAGGGCCATCGCAGATTTGTCTTTTGAAGAAATGTATGTAGAACAATAAGCAATTGCAGCCATTTTTAATTTTTAGAAAATTGCTTGTTATTTCAATCTATTTTTTTTTCAAAGTTAAAATATCTTGTGTGCAAAAATGTCAAGCTTGTATCAATAAAGACACAATTTCCCCCAAATATTTCCCCCTATCTGCCCCACTATAATGTATTAAAAGGTTTACAAATCATACAGCGTATCGTTTGAGATGACATGGTTTTTGTTGGTCTCATTTGTAGGCCGTCATCCCCTTGAATGAGGAGTGTGGCTTGATTGAATGGGTTCCTAACACTGCCGGCCTCAGGCACATACTGCACAAAATTTACAGGTCAGTTTGAATCCATCAACACTATTAATACTTTCTGCGATTTTCCGGGTTTTTTTGGTCCCCTAAATTCTTAAGTGAATAATAGTATACAAATATTGAATGCTTTGAGTGGTGCAGTAAAAGTTGGAAAATGGAATGGTCCATGAATCACCAAGGGGGGCTAGTTTTACATCACGAGATAAAGCATTCAAAATTTGTTATATAACACCTCACCCACAGATTCTGCTTGGTGTTAATATTTTAAAATTATCTAAATCTAAATACAGTTAAAGTGAACTTTGATTTAAATGCAAAATTGGTGGAAAATGTCTTTTCTCTTTTCTAAATTACCCCTTTACGTAATGTTTGAATCCAGCTCTGTAGCACTGGCTCTTTGGAACAATAAGCGCAACGCTCAACACACACATCAGCATACATTTGCAACACAAATACAGCGCCATGGGTATAGTACTTTGGTTGCTAAAGGTATAGTACTTTTGGCCGTGCAAAAAAGATTGAAAATACCATGTGACTAGCTCTCGGCCAATCAAGACACAGAAACTGTGGTTGAGGTGTTATAATATTACCTGCACCTAGTCAGTTTTCATATTAAACAGATAGCTAAGTTGATAGAGCACCAGAACAGGAGGTCGCTGGTTCAAGCCCCGCTCCAGTCAATTTCGTTGTTTAATTTTCAAAATAGTATTAATAATTTGACTTTGGAAATTCATGTAAATCTTTAGAATTATTGCAATTGTTTTTTCCCCTCTTGGCTCTTTGTTGATATTGTAGGATTATTAATAATTTTGAGAATTGAATCCTCACTTTAGTATTTAAGGCTTTTCTGGGGAAATTGAATTAAGTAATCATTCCAATTTGGAACTGAGGTAAATATTAATTGAAAATCAGTTTTAATATTCTAGTTTGAGTCTACCAAACATTACTTATAAACAAACATAACGGAAACACACAAACACAGTCAAGTATTGGGGGTTTGTTTAGTTAGAGAAATAAGTAAAACAACTTAAATAAATAAATAAAAACTTTTGCTTTTTGCAGGGAGAAGGGCATGTATATTACTGGCCGAGAGTTGAAGAATTTGGCCCCACCGCGTGGAGCGCCGCTGGAGTAAGTAACTATTTGGCCCAGACTGATAATTTTGCAGATGTCAATTTGTGTACAATAATTATAAACTTGTAGTTAATTTCTGTGTTTTGTTTACCTGTTGGAATCAGAATATATCATTCTCATTCAATTAGAATATACATGTATCTGAAGACTAATCTGACATTCATTTATACATTAATTTTCAGAAGGTTTCTGATGACATCTAAGATTCCGCCAAAGTACCTATTTAGTTTTCACACGAATCTTGATAAACCTGTCGGGAGATTATAATGAAGAACGCTAAGACAAAAATGAACTCGGTGAGAATCGAACCGTGGTCACAGGGAGGAAGGGAGGGAGGGATGTATTGGTTCCACTTTATCAACCTGATTCCCTGTAGGCTTGGGTTGGTATCGAACCGTGGTCACAGGGAGGGAGAGATGGAGGGATGTATTGGTTCCACTTTATCAACCTGATTCTCTGTAGGCTTAGGTTGGAATCGAACCGTGGTCACAGGGAGGGAGAGATGGAGGGATGTATTGGTTCCACTTTATCAACCTGATTCTCTGTAGGCTTAGGTTGGAATCGAACCGTGGTCACAGGGAGGGAGGGATGGAGGGATGTATTGGTTTCACTACCTGATTCCCTGTAGGCTTTGGTTGGAATCGAACCTGGACCATGGGAAGGTGAGGGAAAGACAATCCACTGTATTAACCAGGTGCAACCTTTATTAATAATCTTAATCGTGATATTCTCATCATTCTTCACAGGCAGATGGTGAGTCTGTTCAGGACCAAGTTGCTTCCCAAGTTCCCGCCCGTTTTTGGAGAATGGTTCCTTAAGACGTTTCCTGACCCTACCTCATGGTGAGTGAATCTTGACGTCTCTCAGTATGGGCCTAGCTTAGTTCATATCAGGGGCAGGTGCCTGACAAGATGTGGGTAGAATCTTTTACTTTGTCTGGAAGAAGCTCTGCATTTGTTCCAGAAATGTTCCGGAGAAATTGTCATCAGCAACTGCTTGACTCGTCAATACTGATAACTTCATTGCGGGATTTCAGGGAAGTTGCTCAGAATCCTGCAAATTCATTATACCCGATACAATGTCTGCAACCTGTCCGGAGGTCGGCCCAGATATGGATTAAGACGTCCCCTTACACTAACCAACTTGATATATTTGCCGAAATTGGCAAAAATTCATTATTATCTTTGCAAACCCATAAGTCTGCAAATTGGTATTTCTGTGGAGACATCTCTTTATTCTCGTTTACACAATTTTTGAACTGTCACAAATTCCCTTTTAAAATGCTCCTATTTAAGCCACGGCTAATTTCCTGGGTTAACGTTTGGACCAAATATACTCTATATTATACCCTAACCCAGACACTAACCCTATTTTTTGTGTAAAATCCATGAAATTATTTCGCGAATAATTGTCCCAAGGTCTCCACAGGGTACTGAATTTAAAAACATGTACTCTCTCTTTGCCTATAAACAACCCGATACATTAATACCAGTTCATAAACTGCCTATTGTGAGACAATAATCTAGTCCCTTTAAAACAATGCCACAGTTGTATCTTGCTGCATTCTGTGCTCGTAGTCTCTGAGGCAGTTTGGCCTTGAGATTGTTCACCTGATGAATCTTGCGTGTTGCTGCGCGCGTTTGGCAGGATTTTCACCCAACATACCATGTAGGGTTGGCAGGGTATCTGCGGGTCTTTAAAAAGTCTTTAAGGCCTTAACAAATGTAATTGAGTTCTCCAAGGTCTTAAAACATTTACAAAGTAAATGATGACTTTGTTATCAGCACGTTATAACGATCATACAGCGTGTGAAAAAAAATTATTAGCAATTGATAAGCAAAGCAATTATTTTCTGTAAAGCAGATTGCATGTGGCAGACATGTGTGATCCAATCCTGGGATCCAAAATACACCCGTACATCTAGCGTCAGTCTACTTACTTTGGGTCTTAAATTGTAGAGTAGCATTAAAACTGTCTTAAATAGTTTTAAATTTGACTTTGTGTCTTTCTATTGTTAAAAGTAAGATACACCATTGGTAATTGCTTGAGTTATCATAATGAGTGGATTTGGGGGATTGTATTTTATAGTAAATATCGTTTAACTGACCTGTTCAAAGTTTTAAAATCATGGATGCCGAGGAAAGCAAGAAAAGTGTTTTCGTTTTTAACCAGCGTAGGGCAGTGGTTCTTATGTTGTTCTTGGGGTTTTTTCGCGATCGCTATTCAGCAAAAATTTAATTTTTCGGAACAATTGTAGGATATCTAGCGGAATCCTGTGCTAGATGCCTACAATCATTATTAACTTTCAAATAAGTAAGATATTTCTTAATAAATTGGTAGTAACATTTGTTGATATCTGCAATTGGTGTATCCTACCTTTAAGGTACCTAAGCAGACTGGCGTACGCCCGGACCTCGGCTGTTATGTCCATGGTTGGCTATATACTGGGTCTGGGTGACAGACATGGTGAGAATATCCTCTACGACTCAACCACGGGGGATTGCGTTCATGTGGACTTTAACTGTCTCTTCAACAAGGTAGGAATGTCAACTTGGATAACACAGTTTGTATGTCATTCAGTCTTGCATCTCTACACGAGATTGCCAGTTGATCACAACTTTGGACACTGTGACATCATTGGACATCAATCAGTGCTGTGTTGTGTAAGCCGTGTACAATCCTGGGTGAGCTGAAATGGTTTGGGATTGGAATCATTTGCCTTTGAGCATTAAACTGGGGTCTAGCCGTGAAGACTGATCTTAGCCAAGCAAATTATTCCAATACCAACCCCAGCCATGCAGTTTCTAAAACATGCAGGATTTTACACAGCCTACATATAACCAGTGTCACAGACCATACCTCACTGCACATCATGACGATGCCTACACTGTTCCTGCCGCACCAGCACAGACCATACCTTACTGCACATCATAAAGAAGCCTACACTGTTCCTGCTGCACCAGCACAGACCATACCTCACTGCACATCATAAAGATGACTACACTGTTCCTGCTGCACCAGCATAGACCATACCTTACTGCACATCATGACGATGACTACACTGTTCATACTGCACCAGTACAGACCATACCACACTGCACATCATAAAGATGACTACACTGTTCCTGCTGCACCAGCATAGACCATACTTTACTGCACATCATAAAGATGCCTACACTGTTCCTGCTGCACCAGCATAGACCATACTTTACTGCACATCATAAAGATGACTACACTGTTCCTGCTGCAGCAGCAGAGACCATACCTCACTGCACACCGTGAAGATGACTACACTGTTCCTGCTGCACAAGCACAGACCATACCTCACTGCACATCATGAAGATGACTACACTGTTCCTGCTGCACCAGTACAGACCATACCTCACTGCACATCATAAAGATGACTACACTGTTCCTGCTGCACCAGCACAGACCATACTTTACTGCACATCATGACGATGCCTACACTGTTCCTGCTGCACCAGCACAGACCATACCTCACTGCACATCATAAAGATGACTACACTGTTCCTGCTGCACAAGCACAGACCATACCTCACTGCACATCATGACGATTCCTATACTGTTCCTGCTGCACCAGCACAGACCATACCTCACTGCACATCATGACGATGACTACACTGTTCCTGCTGCACCAGCACAGACCATACCTCACTGCACATCATTACGATGACTACACTGTTCCTGCTGCACCAGCACAGACCATACCTCACTGCACACCGTGAAGATGCCTACACTGTTCGTGCTGCACCAGTACAGACCATACCTCACTGCACATCATGACGATGCCTACACTATTCCCGCTGCACCAGCACAGACCATACCTCACTGCACATCATAAAGATGACTACACTGTTCCTGCTGCACCAGCATAGACCATACTTTACTGCACATCATAAAGATGCCTACACTGTTCCTGCTGCACCAGCATAGACCATACTTTACTGCACATCATAAAGATGACTACACTGTTCCTGCTGCACCAGCAGAGACCATACCTCACTGCACACCGTGAAGATGACTACACTGTTCCTGCTGCACCAGCACAGACCATACCTCACTGCATATCATGACGATGCCTATACTGTTCCTGCTGCACCAGCACAGACCATACCTCACTGCACATCATGACGATGACTACACTGTTCCTGCTGCACCAGCACAGACCATACCTCACTGCACATCATAAAGATGACTACACTGTTCCTGCTGCACAAGCACAGACCATACCTCACTGCACATCATGACGATGCCTATACTGTTCCTGCTGCACCAGCACAGACCATACCTCACTGCACATCATGACGATGACTACACTGTTCCTGCTGCACCAGCACAGACCATACCTCACTGCACATCATTACGATGACTACACTGTTCCTGCTGCACCAGCACAGACCATACCTCACTGCACACCGTGAAGATGCCTACACTGTTCGTGCTGCACCAGTACAGACCATACCTCACTGCACATCATGACGATGCCTACACTATTCCCGCTGCACCAGCACAGACCATACCTCACTGCACATCATAAAGATGACTACACTGTTCCTGCTGCACCAGCATAGACCATACTTTACTGCACATCATAAAGATGCCTACACTGTTCCTGCTGCACCAGCATAGACCATACTTTACTGCACATCATAAAGATGACTACACTGTTCCTGCTGCACCAGCAGAGACCATACCTCACTGCACACCGTGAAGATGACTACACTGTTCCTGCTGCACCAGCACAGACCATACCTCACTGCACATCATTACGATGACTACACTGTTCCTGCTGCACCAGCACAGACCATACCTCACTGCACACCGTGAAGATGCCTACACTGTTCGTGCTGCACCAGTACAGACCATACCTCACTGCACATCATGACGATGCCTACACTATTCCTGCTGCACCAGCACAGACCATACCTCACTGCACATCATAAAGATGACTACACTGTTCCTGCTGCACCAGCATAGAACATACTTTACTGCACATCATAAAGATGCCTACACTGTTCCTGCTGCACAAGCATAGACCATACTTTACTGCACATCATAAAAATGACTACACTGTTCCTGCTGCACCAGCACAGACCATACCTCACTGCACATCATAAAGATGACTACACTGTTCCTGCTGCACAAGCACAGACCATACCTCACTGCATATCATGACGATGCCTATACTGTTCCTGCTGCACCAGCACAGACCATACCTCACTGCACATCATGACGATGACTACACTGTTCCTGCTGCACCAGCACAGACCATACCTCACTGCACACCGTGAAGATGCCTACACTGTTCCTGCTGCACCAGTACAGACCATACCTCACTGCACATCATGACGATGCCTACACTGTTCCTGCTGCACCAGCACAGACCATACCTCACTGCACACCATGAAGATGACTACACTGTTCCTGCTGCACCAGCATAGACCATACTTTACTGCACATCATAAAGATGCCTACACTGTTCCTGCTGCACCAGCATAGACCATACTTTACTGCACATCATAAAGATGACTACACTGTTCCTGCTGCACCAGCAGAGACCATACCTCACTGCACACCGTGAAGATGACTACACTGTTCCTGCTGCACCAGCACAGACCATACCTCACTGCATATCATGACGATGCCTATACTGTTCCTGCTGCACCAGCACAGACCATACCTCACTGCACATCATGACGATGACTACACTGTTCCTGCTGCACCAGCACAGACCATACCTCACTGCACATCATAAAGATGACTACACTGTTCCTGCTGCACAAGCACAGACCATACCTCACTGCACATCATGACGATGCCTATACTGTTCCTGCTGCACCAGCACAGACCATACCTCACTGCACATCATGACGATGACTACACTGTTCCTGCTGCACCAGCACAGACCATACCTCACTGCACATCATTACGATGACTACACTGTTCCTGCTGCACCAGCACAGACCATACCTCACTGCACACCGTGAAGATGCCTACACTGTTCGTGCTGCACCAGTACAGACCATACCTCACTGCACATCATGACGATGCCTACACTATTCCCGCTGCACCAGCACAGACCATACCTCACTGCACATCATAAAGATGACTACACTGTTCCTGCTGCACCAGCATAGACCATACTTTACTGCACATCATAAAGATGCCTACACTGTTCCTGCTGCACCAGCATAGACCATACTTTACTGCACATCATAAAGATGACTACACTGTTCCTGCTGCACCAGCAGAGACCATACCTCACTGCACACCGTGAAGATGACTACACTGTTCCTGCTGCACCAGCACAGACCATACCTCACTGCACATCATTACGATGACTACACTGTTCCTGCTGCACCAGCACAGACCATACCTCACTGCACACCGTGAAGATGCCTACACTGTTCGTGCTGCACCAGTACAGACCATACCTCACTGCACATCATGACGATGCCTACACTATTCCTGCTGCACCAGCACAGACCATACCTCACTGCACATCATAAAGATGACTACACTGTTCCTGCTGCACCAGCATAGACCATACTTTACTGCACATCATAAAGATGCCTACACTGTTCCTGCTGCACAAGCATAGACCATACTTTACTGCACATCATAAAAATGACTACACTGTTCCTGCTGCACCAGCACAGACCATACCTCACTGCACATCATAAAGATGACTACACTGTTCCTGCTGCACAAGCACAGACCATACCTCACTGCATATCATGACGATGCCTATACTGTTCCTGCTGCACCAGCACAGACCATACCTCACTGCACATCATGACGATGACTACACTGTTCCTGCTGCACCAGCACAGACCATACCTCACTGCACACCGTGAAGATGCCTACACTGTTCCTGCTGCACCAGTACAGACCATACCTCACTGCACATCATGACGATGCCTACACTGTTCCTGCTGCACCAGCACAGACCATACCTCACTGCACATCATGAAGATGACTACACTGTTCCTGCTGCACCAGCACAGACCATACCTCACTGCACATCATGAAGATGACTACACTATTTCTGCTGCACCAGCACAGACCATACCTCACTGCACATCATGAAGATGACTACACTGTTCCTGCTGCACCAGCACAGACCATACTTTACTGCACATCATGACGATGCCTACACTGTTCCTGCTGCACCAGCACAGACCATACCTCACTGCACATCATGAAGATGACTACACTGTTCCTGCTGCACCAGTACAGACCATACCTCACTGCACATCATAAAGATGACTACACTGTTCCTGCTGCACCAGCATAGACCATACCTTACTGCACATCATGACGATGACTATACACTGTTCCTGCTGCACCAGCACAGACCATACCTTACTGCACATTATGACGATGCCTACACTGTTCCTGCTGCACTAGCACAGACCATACCTTACTGCACATTATGATGATGCCTACACTGTTCCTGCTGCACCAGCACATGTAATAGGAAACAATGTAGTGCATTGTGTTCCATGCGCCACTCGACTGGCACACGCACTACATTATTCTGTGGTCTACTCTCGCTCGTTGCTGATATTTTTCACATTGTTATTCCACCCAGGGTGAGACGTTCGATTATCCAGAGCGAGTTCCATTCCGTTTGACACACAACATGGAGAGTGCCATGGGACCCATGGGGAAAGAAGGGATATTTAGACGAGCGTCAGAGGTCACCATGAAGGTCATGAGAGATCAGAGAGAACCACTCATGAGGTATGTACTATTTGATTGTCACTTAACCCCCTCTGCCCATTGATCCACCCTTGCCCTGTCCCTTGCCCTGCCCCTTGCCCTGCCTCTTGCTCTGCCTCTCGTAGTCCATGAGCCAGCTAAATTATCGGTACCATTTTGAGGGACAAATTCCAATATGATTTTTGCAATAGAAAGAAATATGAAATGTACAGCAAAATATGATAGACCTTCTAAAACGGTAGCTTATGACAAGTTTGTGAAAGATTTTTCACGTAAATGTTTAAGTTCTGACATCCTCTTACTTTTACGCAACATACGGCTGTTTGAGGAATCTGTCAAATGTTGCACAGTATAGTTTCATGTGTTGAAGAAACTAAACTAGCCAATAGTAAATAGCCGTAGTTCTACATGTGCCGTGTCCGTGACATTTTTACGTTGAGCAGATAATAAAGGTTGAGATGAAATACTACTGAAATGCAAATGAAATGAACTATGCTTCATGTATTTTCTGCATTTGTTACACAACAAATGCACACCTTCTGATAAACACGTGATTTGGTAATAAGTTGTTCCCTTGTACTTGTATACCTCCTCTGCTCCGTACAACAACCTGCCAAACCATCATCACTCTCAACTTTGGACAGTATACAGGCCCGTACGCAGGGGGGGGGTGCGACGGGTGCGTACGCACCCCCCCCCCCCCCCCCCCCCCCCCCTTCAAATTACCAAAAGGTCCACATTTGCCGGGATAAGGCGCGGTCTCATTAAAGACCGACTGTGCGGCGCCCCGGGAAGTCTGGGGGATACCCAGGACCAAAGTTAACAAAAGACCCCTTGACAACCCGGTATAACCCCGTCTGGAACGGTCATTTACATATCAAAGAACATGAATATTCCCGTCTTTCCGCGGAGGCGCCGGGCTACTCTCAGCGCCCAGAAGGCTAATTTAAATATGAATGGTTCATCACGGGGCCGACAGTCCGCGAAATACCGGCCTGCCAAACCACAAGTATTTCGCGGCATTTGGGTCTATAATACTAGAAATGCCGAGACAATCAACGTACACGCCCGAGTTGAATAAAAACAACTTCTCAGTGAATTTACGTGTACATAATGAATGCACCACCAAATAAATTGTGCACATACGTACCTTTACAAGTAATTAGTTCAAATTCGCTGATGATTTAAAGGCGGATTCATACATACATACAGCTGTCAATCATTGTCTGAATTTCTTGCCCCTATTGGAATATATTCAGAAAATACTCTCGAATAAGTCTCCCGTCATTTTACTTTATTCCTCTTGCACTATAAAGCGTTTATTATGTAAAATTATACCACAAGTATTTCGCGGCATTTGGGTCTATAATACTAGAAATGCCGAGACAATCAACGTACACGCCCGAGTTGAATAAAAACAACTTCTCAGTGAATTTACGTGTACATAATGAATGCACCACCAAATAAATTGTGCACGTACGTACCTTTACAAGTAATTAGTTCAAATTCGCTGATGATTTAAAGGCGGATTCATACATACATACTTCACGAGAATGCAAATGCAAAACAAATTTCATATGTCATGAGACGACATTTTGCTTGAGAAATGTGTTCTACTTTTGCGAATTCACAGCGCAAAAACTCGATGAAGGGAAGGGAAGTCCAAATAATAAATACCCCGTTGGGCTTAATTCATTGAAATAACATCAACATAACCACTTTATGTGTGGAACAATCAGGGGACAACAATACCTAGACAGGGTTTCCCCTTAACTTTTGTTTTCACTAGCGGGCCGGGCCAGTTGTGTTGACTTGTTACTAGCCCGCCAGCATTTTCATTGGTCCGCCTGTTTTTTTTCACCTTTTAAGCTACTGCGGCCGGCCGGCCGCGGCCCTGAACTGCACTCAAAGGCAATGTAATACAATAGTGTTAAATATATAGCGTGGTTTCGTTATTAACTGTGTCTTCTCCATCCCCCCTGTATCTACCCACATCAAAAATAAACCATCCCATAAAAAAGAAACGTCCAATCTTGTTTTTCCTTCTAAAAATCTCTTCTTTTCATTGGGTGTAATTGTATGCCACAAAGTGACATTTCCCAGCCTATTAAAATTCCAAAGTAATGGTCCGCCACATGTTGGCCCACTTGCTACAATATGTACATTTTGTAGGTCAGCTGTCAATCATTGTCTGAATTTCTTGCCCCTATTGGAATATATTCGGAAAATACTCCCGAATAAGTCTCCCGTCATTTTACTTTATTCCTCTTGCACTATAAAGCGTTTATTATGTAAAATTATACCACGGAACCATTATAAATTAAAACATGTAACAAGCTCTCTCAATTTCCACGAAATAGATCGTTTTGTTAAATACAAAAAAAACGGAAAATAAATCGTATTAAATTTCCCCCTTAAAACTGTTAGAAAAATGTTTAGGAGCTCAAAATATTAGGTGTTATGTTAAGGTTCCGTTTATTCTTTTTCTTTTCCTTTTTAAAAACAATGAAACCAGAAATAAATGTTTATAAACTTGGAATTTATTTTGCTAGCTTCGTAATTTAATGGTCGGGTGTATGTCGATTTTATTAGATATCAGAAAACCCAGAATAAATCGTATTATTATTTACCCCTGAAATCGGTTGGAGAAATTTTTGAAGTTCATTCACCGTCCACAGCGGATTTCTTCTATTTGCAAATGCACTTCATCCGAGAAATAAATATATCGAAAGTACCCCCCCCCCCCCCAGTCGCGTCAGGGAATAAAACAAATTTATCAAGAGAAAAAGAAATTTAACAGTGGTTTCCTTGACAACAATGTTGCTATGCAACCATCATTGTTTTGGGCGGCCCTAATATTTGGGCCTTTATTAGCATCTTCAGGCCGATAATCTCATTGGTGCTACAATTCCGTCTCCATGACAATTTGCTGTCTTGCACTTAATTCCCACGGTCATTTACTTGGCGATGGGCCAAGAAGTTTCCCGCGCAAAGCATCGGTTGGAGTTGTGGACGGCTGTTTGCTGTGCAAGTAGTAGACCTACCGGTAGTAACATAATTATATAATTGAGAGATAGCTTTCCTACATGTTACAGCATTGTCGCCATGTGTGTTTTTCTAATCATCCTAAAAATAACAATTATAAAATCAATATTTATTTCTAAAATTCCTGTAAACATTAATAAACAACGGATGTTCACAATGAATATATATTAGATAAGGCCTAACAGGGTATACTTTCGGATTGTGCAAATGTGGGGTAAGAATAAAGCAACCGTTGATTATCCGTCCAGAGGCCTGCTACAGTGTCGAAAAACACATACGATCTGCCCCCTACCATCAACATCGGGGAGAATTAATTTGCTTTTTTTTAGCAACTTGGGGAGGAAACTTCTGTTCTGGAAGCTGTGCCACACAAAAATTGTCTGTTAAAATTAGTTGTGCGCTTCCCCTATCTTCATTTTTAGAGTGCATACATAAACTGTCGTCGTGTTCCCCGAACTACATACATGTAGCAATATTACCGCTTGAAATATTGCGTGCCAGCGGGGATTTCCCGAGGCCGTTTTTCAAACCCCAACTTCGTCTCCACTGGGGCTTTGTTCATGTAGTTTGCCAATAGTGATGGAGCCCGTACTGGGCCTAGGCTGGGGATTGGAAAACGACCCGTGTGTTTTTAGTCCCGAGTTGTGCAATGCATGACAGGCGTGGATTGCGTGCGTGGATCCCAGTGAGTATTGAGCTCGCAGCCGGCCACGCACGCGTGCGGTAGCACCAACAATTTCCCCTGTAATCTTTCCAAAACAAGTCTCGGTAAACGTTACTAGATTTTCGTCATTGACTAACGAAGAATTTGAATGTTTTGTGCTGAATTAAGATGCAAAATCAACGAAGACCGTTATAGACACGGCAGTTAATATCTTTATGAGGTGTAGTAAAACAAATGGGCCTACAACATGGTTTATTTCTGTAGAATAGTGGGAATTACTGGTCTCTCGGTGTAGGTCAGCTCGAAACTATGTACCAGATCCCAGTTGCAAAAAGTACCCGCACAATTTATTACATTTATTTATTAAAGGCACGTTCTAAACCTGGCGTGCAGTCCGCGTGTATCCGTTCGTATGCATGAGGTCAGTAGTGGGATCATGTTTATTCATTTCACCATTGAAGCGATGACAATAGCCTCGCTCATTAAACTTCGCCGCGCTTGAGCGCACACCCCGTCCAGTTCGCGGATTCCCGTTCTCCTTGACAACGACGGACCGATCGGGAAGAACGGGGCAAGAACACAGTCTTTAATGAGACCGCGCCTAAATAATGGTATTTTGATGTGGAAATAACTGTACTGGCACTCGAACAATTTTGGTCCCTTTTTTGGTTCCATCAGTACAAATTCGCCCCCCAAATTACCAAAAGGTCGACATTTTTCGGGGTAAATAATAGTATTTTGATGTAGAAATAACGTACTGGCACAAATTTGCACCCCCCCCCCCCCCCCCCCCATAAAAAAGTTTTTCGTACGGGTCTGGTATAGTGCAAAGACCTTTGTTTTCAGTTTACCACAGGGCCTCTGGTAATGTCCAAAAAAAACGCAGGAATCTGTGTGGTAATATCCTGTGGTGGACTGCCCTTGCTCTGCCCACCGCTCTGCCTGCACTGCTCTGCCCGATGCACTGCTCTGCCCGATGCACTGCTCTGCCTGATGCACAGCTCCACCCACTGCTCTGCCACTTGCTCCACCCGCTGCTCTGCCCCTTGCTCCACCCGCTGCTCTGCCACTTGCTCCACCCGCTGCTCTGCCACTTGCTTCACCCACTGCTCTGCCACTTGCTCCACCCACTGCTCTGCCACTTGCTCCACCCACTGCCCTGCCACTTGCTCCACCTACTGCCCTGCCACTTGCTCCACCTACTGCTCTGCCACTTGCTCCACCCGCTGCTCTATCACTTGCTCCACCCAATGCTCCGCCACTTGCTCCACCCACTGCTCCGCCACTTGCTCCACCCACTGCCCTACCACTTGCTCCACCCACTGCCCTACCACTTGCTCCACCTACTGCTCTGCCACTTGCTCCACCCACTGCTCCGCCACTTGCTCCACCCACTGCTCTGCCACTTGCTCCACCACTTGCTCCACCCACTGCTCCACCCACTGCTCCGCCACTTGCTCCACCTACTGCTCCGCCACTTGCTCCACCCACTGCTCTGCCACTTGCTCCACTCACTGCTCCGGCACTTGCTCCACCCACTGCTCCGCCACTTGCTCCACCCACTGCTCCGCCACTTGCTCCACCCACTGCTCCGCCACTTGCTCCACCCACTGCTCCGCCACTTGCTCCACCCACTGCTCCGCCACTTGCTCCACCCACTGCTCTGCCACTTGCTCCACCCACTGCTCTGCCACTTGCTCCACCCACTGCTCTGCCACTTGCTCCACTCACTGCTCCGGCACTTGCTCCACCCACTGCTCCGCCACTTGCTCCACCCACTGCTCCGCCACTTGCTCCACCCACTGCTCCGCCACTTGCTCCACCCACTGCTCCGCCACTTGCTCCACCCACTGCTCCGCCACTTGCTCCACCCACTGCTCTGCCACTTGCTTCACCCACTTGCTCTGCCACTTGCTCCACCCACTGCTCTGCCTCTTGCTTTGCCTCTTGCTCTGCCTTATAATAAGTCATCAGAATCACCACATCATGCAGTGAATTGTTTTCTAACCAAATTGACATATATTGACTGTCATCAGTGAGACAATTGAGACGTTTGCCATTGCCTGAAACCTGAAGATTTCAATAGGGGACGTCAGTGTAGCATGACTCCCAATATTTCTTGCCCTCATCTACTTTCTTAATTGTTCACTTTTCAGTGTTTTGAAGACGTTCATCTACGATCCACTGGTTGAATGGAGTAAGCCCGCCAAAGGAACGCGCACGTCACACCTGAGCGAGTCGGGAGAGATTAATAATGAGAAGGTAAAGAGGCGAATTTCATAAGATTTTCAAATAGAAATGCTTTGAAAACAAATCATTTATTATATTTTACTATTGAGAAATTCCGGGGTTAAGAAATGATATTATGACCACATTTACAAACACAGAAGTAACTTTATGATCGTTCAAACTGCAATCTCATTAGAAAAGTAACTATAATCAATCACAGATGACTTTATTCTAGAATATCCCGTCATGTTAATAAAATGAATCAACTAGAAAGTCAATAGTATTTCACATCATTTTGTGCTTAATGCATTTTCATATTCAGCATAAAAATTGATGCTGAGAATTCAGAAGTGATATTGGGGGTGGGGGGAATGAAAAATCTACAAAATACTAGTGTGTTTTTAGGTTAGTCAGTTGTCACCCTCAGCTCAGGAATGGCTTGGTGTCTTTGTGCCATTCTCACCCATTGTGAACAATGTATTGGTGCTGAACGTCTGTTATGTAAATATGCAAGAGCTTGCCCCGAATCATGTGATATGGCAACAGTGTCTTTGGTCTGGAGAATTTAAAGTGGTTTAAAATGGCTTATATTTGTGTTCGTTCCCTGTCAATCCCGTCTTATTCCAAGGCCCTGACTCACGTCAAAGACATCGAGCAACGCCTGCAGGGAATCTTGAAGAACAAGAACAAGACGCGAGGGCTGCCTCTATCCATCGAGGGTCACGTCCATTACCTGCTACAAGAAGCTACGTCGGAAGCCAACCTAGCACAGATGTACTTTGGTTGGGCTGCCTTCATGTGAAGAAATTCGCGGCTGTTTTATGCCATGTTACTCAATTTATTCATATATAAGTGGTGGCACTATATATAAGCCAAATCGTGACCGTGAAAATGGGTTAAACGTCTGGCTACGTGCTCACCTCAACCCCATCCCTCCCAAACCCCACGAGGATGAGAAACAATATATTCCTTATTTGGTAAAAAGCTTACATGGATGACAGATCGTACTGGTCACCCCTTGTTTATTATCTGGCTTGTCGTTCAGAAGAAATAAAAAAAAAAAAATGTAGGTAATTTGCAACGATCAGTTAATTAACTGAAAATTACCTACAATTTGTTTTTATATACATTGGTTTTCCTATAATCACAGCTTTAGCAACTGTTTCATTTTTTGAGCGACACTTTGTAGTTGGAAAAGTTATCAGTAAAGATACTAAAAAGCATGTTTTTTAAGAGCCAAAGGTTGCAAACTGATAGTCTTGGTTGCAAGACGTCCTAATCGCGGTATGCAGCGTTCGTAGACCCCGCCATGACCTTCAAATAGAACTACTTGGCTAACTAACGTAATCGTGTGTGTGTAATTGCAGGACGTAACATGGTCAAATTCCTGTTACTTCATGTAATTTCACACGCGCGTGCAACACAATTCTGCTTTTCGAGCGATTGTCGGTTAGCCAAGACGTCCTATTTGAAGGTCATGGCGTGGTCTACGTTAGAGGATGCCTGCATAGGCAGCCCGCGATTAGACTACAAACTGATGTGTAATTTTCCGAATTCTTTTATATATATTTTGTACCTTTATATAAGCATTCAGCCATTAAGCTGATTTTTTTTTTGTGATTGTTAATTAGTGTATACACAAGAAAATTTGAAAATAAAAAACTTTACATTAAACTGAATTATTGTGTGTATCTTCTTATTATTAAGTGTGATTGAGGTCTACAGTTAAAACTCTGTTTTTACAAACCTAATACTACTAGAGTTTGCACAAGTCCGGTATATTGGAAATGGTAAGGGTTTAGTGTTGCTTGTTTTTAATTGGCTAACATTAGACTTTTTGGAAAACATTTAAATTGTAAGGGGATAGCCTTTTTATTAAAATATGCAAGTTTTGGGGAAACATTTTATAAATAAGGGGTTAACTTCACATTTGTATTAAAATTAGATTTTTTTAAATTTATTTTACAAAAATAATCAAATTACAAATAATACAATTGACTGCATGTGATATCTAAAATCAATGAGAAATTTATTATTATCAGAAAAACACAAGATGAAACTAAATAAGGTTATTTCCCCCAGAGTTTATAACTAAAACATCCCATTTCTTTTTCTAGAAGTAATTTGCAATGTTCACATGTGGCGTCAGTGATGACAGCAAAACTAATTTCAATTGTTTCGTGTTATTTGTTTTTAAAAATATTTTAATATAATGCCATATTCCTCACATTTGAATACATTAACCACTCATATATATACATACATGGACAAATAAAGTCCAACCTGAAGTCTGGTGGCGAGACTGCTATCTCCTGGCACCAGACTACTCCAGATTGAAAATCTGCAAAAATAGACTTATACAAAAAAGTTCATTTGTTATTCACCTTTTTGTAAATTTAAATGCTTCAGATTTAACCGATGCCTCTTCTTTCGTAAGAGCAGCAGCTTAACGTGTTACTGCATACATTGGTTGTTACCACACAAAAAACGTCCCTCAATTCTTTTTACCTCGTTTCCCATCTTAAAAAGCAATACAACAAAATCTAAATGAATGTTCACAATAAAAAACAATTGATGTAATTGTCAGTTACAAACTTGTAATAATGCATGTTAATAAAAGGTACTTAATACTGTGACAAATCTACTGATAGATAGATGCGAGGGTGCATATCGATACTCCTGATGTCCCGATCACTCATGACAGCACCAAGATAACCAATTCCCTGCAGTATCCTCAATCCCAGTCCATAGCAGCTGGGATGCCATTATATGATTACCACACATTTGTTATGGGCTCATTAGTGAAGGGTTCTGGCAAAATGAGACAGAACTGGGCAGAGGTTAAAATGAGGGTTTTCGGATATTAAAAAAAGAGTATAAAATTCTCCTTACAATACTGTATGGTGGGTTTCGATCGGACATTCTGTGAACAAGTTATGGCTGTTTAAAGGTAGTCTACACCATTTGCGGATATAAAAAAAAAATACTTCCGAATTATTAGGTAATATACTATTTAAAAGTATATGATTGTGGGCATCCGGCAAAAGGATTGCGCTATTTCTCCTGAAATTGTTCTTAAAAATTGAATTTTATAAAAACAAATTGGCGATCGTGGAAAAAAACCAAGAACAACATAAGAACCACTGCCTGACGTCGGTTGAAAATGAAAGCCGTTTTTCTTGCTTTTCTCAGTATCCATGATTGTAAAACTGTTGACAGGTCAGTTAAACAATATTTACTATAAAATACAACCCCCCAAATCCACCCATTCATGATAATAATTGCCAATGGTGTATCCTACCTTTAAAGTTCACATTTATTAATTTGTCGCAAAAGTAAAATGTTGAGAAAAAGGACTTTGAAATTTTGAGTTTTGTACATGATATAAAGGAAAATGTCAATTGATTTCCCTATAAAAAACACTTTCATTCCACTATTTCCATACTACATGTATTTCTTAATCAAATATAGTTATTAGGCATAGCAAAGATTACAAATATCAATAAATCTGAAGAAAAATAAATCACCCATTATTTTGCAGTTTTGCAGTTTTCTCCACTATGCCCTGTGCCCAGTTCCGCCTCACATATTAAAGCACATTGAGTTGCAAGTCTGGTGGTTTTTCCTTAGGGGAGAAAAACAATCCTCAAAACCACAAATGAACAAAAGAAACTTGATCGACGTGGGTTCAGGCTGATTGTATATAGAAGCACACCCACGCATTTCAGGCCTTGCTCGCGGCATGTTTATACGTCATCCGTTTTGAATCTCAGAAAAAACTTTGCGTGTATATGCGTATATATACGTCCTCCGGTGCGAACTGGTTAAAAACCTTCTTTTAGGAGAGACAAAAAAGAAAGAAAAAGTAAATAATATCAGGACCCAGGTTAATTATCAGGACCCAGACTCCAAGCGGTATTAAACAGAGTGATTAATACCGATCGAACACACATTTATTCCCATTCATAAATACCTTTTTTGTAAAATTCAGCCAAAAAAGACCCGAAAATCCCAGACAATTGTCGCAAGTAAATTTCAGTGTTTCGCCATTCTGTGTGTCAAATGACATATTTCCGCCTCTGTCGCTCTACACAATACATGCAATAAAGCATATTTACTATGAACCAGACTATTACTGCCATTGGCAACCTCGTTCCCAGGGTGTCGCGCCCAACACTACCCGCTCTTACTATTGGAGACGAGGTACGGTTGGAAATAAAGTGAGCCCTGGGGACGGGTGCCAGCTGGTTTTAAACACTTCCAGCCATGTCTTTATCGTCCGTTTAATACCGGCCACATGACAGGCTCTCGACCAATAGGAATGCCTAAACTGTCCCAGGTATTTATGAATAAATGTTTATATTCACCGCGTCCGAATTACTTGGCTGCGGCTTGAAATCACACAGTCTATGGTAATGGCTGAAGCCACTTTCAATAGACCCGTGTGCAATTTTAAGCCATGGCCATGTAATTTTGACTACATTTTGTGTACTACTGTCGTTCTACATATATAGTCACTAATATGTGGTATATATGAAAAAACAAATGTCACAGCTGGGATTTATCCTGGAAATATACAAAAACATACCAGTAGAAAAAAAAAGTTTTATCTCGACTAGTTCTATTCAAAATTGTTCATAACTGTCATAGCTTGCAGAATTTATCTCTTTAAGTAAATTCTTGTATTTCTGCAATAAATTTTAATAACAAAGCTTTAATTTGAAATCACGTCACGGTTTCAACAAAATCATAAAATTGCATTGCACATTTAAAAAAAAAACAATTTAGATCACTTAAGTCGCCAATGCCTGTATAAAAAAAATCCTTCAACCCCAAAAATCAATTACTAATACAATTAATGCCTTAAGTGGCTCTCACACCAGCCTTACGGGGTCGTTGCGACGTTTACAGCGGCGTTGGGGTGAAAACAATCGTGCACAACCGGGAGCATTTCTTGTAGCACCTGGGACAATCTCAACGCTTCCTGGAGCATCCGTATGGATCCTTAAGCGTCCGGGAGGGGTCATAATTTCTTACGAGAGTAAGAAAATTACGGCAGTGCTACGGAAATCTAGACCGCAACTCTTCCTCAACGCTTCCGCAACTGCAGTAACACCACCATAAGACTCCGTAAGGTCATCTTAACCATCCGCAAGGATTTGTAACAATTCTCCCTCTCCCAGTACACTATACGTCTGCATCACGAGTCCCCTACGTTTTTACTTACGTTTCCTTACGATTCCTTACGGAAGCGTTGTAGTGTGTTAGATATTAACAAGAATGTTCCTTACGGAAGCTCAGCGTTTTCTTGCGATCTTTTACGGCGGCGTTGCCTTGTCACAACGGTCCTTACAATTCGTTTCGATACCTTGCAGTACCTGCGGAGTACCTACACAAACCCTGTGATTCCGGAAACGACATTCCGATCGCTGCTTTTGACGAGTCAACTAACCCAGTTATGAACAATTTTGAATAGAACTAGTCGAGATAAAACATTTTTTTTCTACTGGTATGTTTTTGTATATTTCCAGGATAAATCCCAGCTGTGACATTTGTTTTTTCATATACCACATATTAGTGACTATATATGTAGAACGACAGTAGTACACAAAATGTAGTCAAAATTACATGGCCATGGCTTAAAATTGCACACGGGTCTATTGAAAGTGGCTTCAGCCATTACCATAGACTGTGTGATTTTAAGCCGCAGCCAAGTAATTCGGACGCGGTGAATATAAACATTTATTCATAAATACCTGGACAGTTTAGGCATTCCTATTGGTCGAGAGCCTGTCATGTGGCCGGTATTAAACGGACGATAAAGACATGGCTGGAAGTGTTTAAAACCAGCTGGCACCCGTCCCCAGGGCTCACTTTATTTTCAACCGTACCTCGTCTCCAATAGTAAGAGCGGGTAGTGTTGGGCGCGACACCCTGGGAACGAGGTTGCCAATGGCAGTAATAGTCTGGTTCATAGTAAATATGCTTTATTGCTTGTATTGTGTAGAGCGACAGAGGCGGAAATATGTCATTTGACACACAGAATGGCGAAACACTGAAATTTACTTGCGACAATTGTCCGGGATTTTCGGGTCTTTTTGGGCTGAATTTTACAAAAAAAGGTATTTATGAATGGGAATAAATGTGTGTTCGATCGGTATTAATCACTCTGTTTAATATTCCAAGAGTGATTAAAACCTCTCGAACACACATTTATTCCCTTATTATAACACCACTGGCTTGTGAGTACTGCAGGAGTGTAGTGGTTAGCACATTGCGATCATTATATGTAGGTCATGAGTTTAAATCCCAAATAGTTTGGGATTGCTTATTTTTTTGTAAAAAAATATTATTTACTTTTTCTTTCTTTTTTGTCTCTCCTAAAAGAAGGTTTTTAACCAGTTCGCACCGGAGGACGTATATATACGCATATACACGCAAAGTTTTTTCTGAGATTCAAAACGGATGACGCATAAACATGCCGCGAGCAAGGCCTGAAATGCGTGGGTGTGCTTCTATATACAATCAGCCTGAACCCACGTCGATCAAGTTTCTTTTGTTCATTTGTGGTTTTGAGGATTGTTTTTCTCCCTAAGGAAAAACCACCAGACTTGCAACTCAATGTGCTTTAATATGTGAGGCGGAACTGGGCACAGGGCATAGTGGAGAAAACTGCAAATTAATAAATAATGGGTGATTTATTTTTCTTCAGATTTATTGATATTTGTAATCTTTGCTATGCCTAATAACTATATTTGATTAAGAAATACATGTAGTATGGAAATAGTGGAATGAAAGTGTTTTTTATAGGGAAAACAATTGACATTTTCCTTTATATCATGTACAAAACTCAAAATTTCAAAGTCCTTTTTCTCAACATTTTACTTTTGCGACAAATTAATAAATGTGAACTTTAAAGGTAGGATACACCATTGGCAATTATTATCATGAATGGGTGGATTTGGGGGGTTGTATTTTATAGTAAATATTGTTTAACTGACCTGTCAAAAGTTTTACAATCATGGATACTGAGAAAAGCAAGAAAAACGGCTTTCATTTTCAACCGACGTCAGGCAGTGTTTCTTATGTTGTTCTTGGGTTTTTTCCACGATCGCCAATTTGTTTTTATAAAATTCAATTTTTAAGAACAATTACAGGAGATCTAGCGCAATCCTTTTGCCGGATGCCCACAATCATATACTTTTAAATAGTATATTTCCTAATAATTCGGAAGTATTTTTTTTTTATATCCGCAAATGGTGTAGACTACCTTTAAACAGCCATAACTTGTTCACGGAATGTCCGATCGAAACCCACCATACAGTATTGTAAGGAGAATTTTATACTTTTTTTTTAATATCCGAAAACCCTCATTTTAACCTCTGCCCAGTTCTGTCTCATTTTGCCAGAACCCTTCACTAATGAGCCCATAACAAATGTGTGGTAATCATATAATGGCATCCCAGCTGCTATGGACTGGGATTTAGGATACTGCAGGGAATTGGTTATCTTGGTGCTGTCATGAGTGATCGGGACATCAGGAGTATCGATATGCAGTAGATTTGTCACAGTATTAAGTACCTTTTATTAACATGCATTATTACAAGTTTGTAACTGACAATTACATCAATTGTTTTTTATTGTGAACATTCATTTAGATTTTGTTGTATTGCTTTTTAAGATGGGAAACAGGTACAAATAATTGAGGGACGTTTTTTGTGTGGTAACAACCAATGTATGCAGTAACACGTTAAGCTGCTGCCAGGGGCGTCAATCCCATTTCAAATGTGGGGGGACATTACTGAAGTCAAGAATTATTAGAGGGGTTTAGCATGCACATTATACAAACGTCAACCCGAGTGCACAATGTTGGCACAGCCAGCATATCATGCGGCCGGTGTGAAAGGTAATTATGTCCCCCCTGGTAAATGTGTCCCCCGGACAGACTTACCAGGCCGTGACCCGGTAAATCTGTCCGGGGGGACACATTTACCTAGGTATTTCTGTCTCCCTCCAGGTAATTATGTCTCCCTGCCCAACGTTAAACGTGTCCCCCTGGTAAAATTGTCCCGTGCAACGTCACAAGTCTAGCACCCACTAGACGCAACAACCAGTGTACACCCCTTCATGGTGCATCATTTGTGGCAGACTGTAGGATGTGTAACGTACTACAAATTACAGGTGGTCAAAAGTGCTGCCACATTCGTGCTGGGTATACAGAATTTGTACGCGTGCAAGAAGTCTGAAAATACTGATTACTGCTATTTTCCCTTTCGCGCAGAAACGTAGATCGGTTGATTTAATTAAAACAGTTATTTATATTTTTATTTTTATTTTGATAAATCGATGAAGGGAAGAGAAGTCCAAATAATAAATACCATGTGGGCTTTTTATTGAAATAACATCAAAATAACCACTTATGTGTGGAACATTGGGGGACAAAATTACCTAGAGAGGGGACAGAATAAACTGGAGGGGGACGGAATTAACGGCTCTAGGGGGACACTTTTACCTAGGTAATTCTGTCCCCCCGGACAATTTTACCGGGGGACAGAATTACCGTCCACACCGGCATAATTATGACAAGCCCAGACGGCGAGCGTCTTCCTGCGAAGACCTAAAGGGGCTCTCTTGGAATCCCCAAAATCTCATGTTTTGGATGTTTACTTATCCTATTTCAAATGTCTGGTTGAAAGGAAACCAACCTCATGTTTTACCGTTCTCGAGAAAACCCTGTGGTTTACATCGGACACGATATAAGAGAGAACTTGAAGGGAGAACCACGTGTTTCTGGGGGCCCCATACCCATACCCATACCCGGGGGCGCAGTGGTCCCCTGACTCTAATGCTGCGTTCCAATCGCGTCGTGTTTATCGTGTTCACGTATAATGGCGTTCTAATCGCCTGGTAACTCGTGTTCACCAGTGGTGAACTCCAGGTGGATTTTTTTTCTCCATGTTCACGACTTCATAAACGAATGAAATACTCGCGCATGCGTGTTGGTTCATGTACGAGTTCTTGAGCGATAAAGAATGTCCTTGCCGTACGACTAACTCGACTGTGCGCGTGCGTCTTGGTGAGTAGCGTTTGGAATGCAACCAAAAACTGGGGCCAATTTCATAGAGCTGCTAAGCAAAAAATATTGCTTAGCACAAAAAAGTCTTGCTCATTAAAAACAGGTTACCAGCCAAAATTATACGTGTTTTTCATGCTAAGCAAAAAACAGCTGATTATCAATCCAGAACAATAAAGATCAGGTGAACATTTGGTCTGTAACCTTGTTTTTGCCAAGGACAAATTGTCATGCTAAGCAAATTTCGTCAGCGTTTTCACGAAGAGACGAATTTGGCCACGGGGAGTTGCACATTGGTTTTGAGAAAATCAGGTTTTAAGTTGGTCACTTTTTGAAAAAGAAATTTCGCCTATTTATAAAGCACATATTAACTTATATTTGGTACGTACAGAGAGGTAAGATCTAACACTATAACAATATACATATTAAATAACACTAACAAACTTAATTGACGAGTAATTAATGTAGATATGAATTTGTCTGTTCGTGAAAATTCCAAATCTAAGGTGGTGGCTTTTTTGCCCATAGCGCACGAATTCGTCTCTTCGTGAAAACTTAAAAACTAGTTTTGCCCAAATTTGTCTCTTCGTGAATGTATATACAATGTATATACATTATACGCGCGTTGTTTTTGCACCCGGGCAACGTTATTTATATCTACGCAGGTGCAAAATACAATTTGGCTGTTCGTGAAAATTCACAAATTATATTTCGTCTGTTCGTGAAAATTCCAAATCTACGGTGTTGGCTTTTTTGCCCATAGCGCACGAATTTGTCTCTTCGTGAAAACTTAAAAACTTGTTTTGCCGATATCTGTCTCTTCGTGAATGTATATACAATGTATATACAATGTATATACATTGTACGCGCGTTGTTGTTGCACTCGGAGCAACGTTATTTTTTTATCTTCGCAGGAACAAAATACAATTTGGCTGTTCGTGAAAACTGAAAATACGATTTGGGTGAAATATTTTCCCCTGTATGATTTTCGTAATCTTAATGATTCAGACTGATTTTGACAATATTAACCTCGCCAGAATGTTCGTTGCTATCCACTTAATCGATTTCGGCAAAAAAACGAATTTTGAAAAAATAATGATTTTGGCCAAATTCGTCTCTTCGTGAAAACGCTGACGATTTGTGTGCTTAGCAGCTCTATGAAATTGGCCCCAAGGGCCCAATTTCTTAGCTCTGCTAACCACAGAATTCTGCGCTTACGGTCACCATTTTCCGCTAACCGCGCTAGCAGAAAAAATTGCGCTAACCCTGTAAGCACAGAATCCTTAGTTACGGGATGTACGCATGCTCAGAGAACAAAATTCCTCGCTAACGCGTGAAATACGTTTACCATAAGGCATAAAAAAATTGTTATGTTGGCGTAACGGGCCCCAAAAAATAGGGTAGGTAGGTAGGGATTCTTTTTTTTTGTTTTTTTTGTTTCCCCTCCCAGCAATGAAAATGATATGTTTTCTAATTGTTTAAGCCGGTATACACGATAGCGTGTCCAGGTTCAATATTTTAACAATCCACACACACAACAATGAGAAACGGTCAGAAATGGTTTCAAACGTTAACTAGATTTATATCATTAAATTTCGTCCCTTGAAAAAAAATATATCCAGGGTCGGCCGTATTTTTAGGTGTCGGTCGGGTTACGCCAACATAACATTTTTTTTCGTTATGCCTAAGCACCGAATTTTCTGCTATAGTAAGCAGGGATTTTTCGCTAACGGTAAGCAGAGCCAAGAAATTGGGCCCCGATCGTGAACGAGGAGAAATTCACGGTGAACACGATAAAAACGACGCGATTGGAACGCAGCGTTATACTGCGATTTGATTGATTGTCAGCTTTGCGAAGGTTCGCTAGAGTTGAACACGATCAAGCACAGCCAATGGCACACGCACTTCACTGAACTTTTGTACACACAAAACTTTCTCAAACTAGGCTACAAACTTTACCAAAAACACAGATTTTAACCACAGCCGAAGTCCACACACAACCTACATGTTCTACAGTATGAATATGGCTGCAAAACATCATTTACTGAATTATCGATTTCAGGGGCTATGTTACAGCAACAGATAATATAAATTTAGGAAAAAGTGAGATTACGTCTGGACGAGATAACGCCTGTTTTCAGGCGAACAGTATGTTCACGTACGTACATATGCACACGTACGAACTACACGTGAAGATCGAGTTCGCGCGCACACATACGCCTGCATAGGGCGGCCAAACCCGCAGTAGCGCGTTAATTTGTCCGGTTCTGTTGGATCCGCAGCCGTTGTTGGACTTGGATGGACTCCGTTTAAATCCGTCATCATGCCGCCGCTCCGCTATTCTTGACAGATTCCGCTACAGTACATATTGCCCTATTGTGAGATACACGAGTTCAAAAACATGGGGGGGACATTTGAAATTAAAAATCAAATTAAAATCAAATTTTAATACAAATGCGAAGTTAACCCCTTATAATTTATAAAATGTTTCCCCAAAACTTGCATTTTTGAATAAAAATGCAAGGCTAGCCCCTTACAATTTAAATGTTTTCCAAAAAGTCTAATGTTAGCAAAACAAAAATGCAACACTAAACCCTTACCAATTCCAATATACCGGACTTGTGCAAATTCTAGTAGTATTAGGTTTGTAAAAACAGAGTTTTAACTGTAGACCTCAATCACAAAGAAGATACACACAATAATTCAGTTTAATGTAAAGTTTTTTATTTTCAAATTTTCTTGTGTATACACTAATTAACAATCACAAAAAAAAAATCAGCTTAATGGCTGAATGCTTAAATAAAGGTACAAAATATATATAAAAGAATTGGGAAAATTACACATCAGTTTGTAGTCTTGGTTGCAAGACGTCTAATCGCGGTATCGTAGGCTGCCTATGCGGGCATCCTCTAACGCCATAACCTTCAAATAGGACGTCTTGGCTAACCGACAATCGCTCGAAAAGCAGAATTGTGTTGCACGCGCGTGTGAAATTACGTAGTATTTTTAGTATCTTTACTGATAACTTTTCCAACTACAAAGTGTCGCTCAAAAAATGAAACAGTTGCTAAAGCTGTGATTATAGGAAAACCAATGTATATAAAAACAAATTGTAGGTAATTTTCAGTTAATTAACTGATCGTTGCAAATCACCTACATTGGTTTTTTTTTATTTCTTCTGAATGACAAGCCAGATAATAAACAAGGGGTGACCAGTACGATCTGTCATCCATGTAAGCTTTTTACCAAATAAGGAATATATTGTTTCTCATCCTCGTGGGGTTTGGGAGGGATGGGGTTGAGGTGAGCACGTAGCCAGACATTTGTCCCCGTTTAACCCATTTTCACGGTCACGATTTGGCTTATATATAGTGCCACCACTTATATATGAATAAATTGAGTAACATGGCATAAAACAGCCGCGAATTTCTTCACATGAAGGCAGCCCAACCAAAGTACATCTGTGCTAGGTTGGCTTCCGACGTAGCTTCTTGTAGCAGGTAATGGACGTGACCCTCGATGGATAAAGGCAGCCCTCGCGTCTTGTTCTTGTTCTTCAAGATTCCCTGCAGGCGTTGCTCGATGTCTTTGACGTGAGTCAGGGCCTTGGAATAAGACGGGATTGACAGGGAACGAACACAAATATAAGCCATTTGTGCGAGACCCAGAGTTAAATTTGAATAACATCTGGTACACTGACTTGCTCACTCAGCTTTGCACTGTTGAACTTTAAATTCTCCAGACCAAAGACACTGTTGCCATATCACATGATTCGGGGCAAGCTCTTGCATATTTACATAACAGACGTTCAGCACCAATACATTGTTCACAATGGGTGAGAATGGCACAAAGACACCAAGCCATTCCTGAGCTGAGGGTTGCTAGCGTAAGGCCTGCCACGAATCACGTGATATAGCAACAGTGTTTTTAATCTGGGGAATTCAAAGCTCAACGGTGCCAAGCTGTATGTGTGAGCAAGTCAGTGTAACAGATCTTATTCAAATTAAACTTGGGGTTACATGCAAATTGCTTAATATTTCAGTGACAACTGACTAACCTAAAAACACACTAGTATTTTGTAGATTTTTCATTCCCCCCACCCTCCAAGTGGGTGGAGCAAGCGGGTGGAGCAAGTGGCAGAGCAGTGGGTGGAGCAAGTGGCGGAGCAGTGGGTGGAGCAAGTGGCGGAGCAGTGGGTGGAGCAAGTGGCGGAGCAGTGGGTGGAGCAAGTGGCGGAGCAGTGGGTGGAGCAAGTGGCGGAGCAGTGGGTGGAGCAAGTGGCGGAGCAGTGGGTGGAGCAAGTGGCGGAGCAGTGGGTGGAGCAAGTGGGGGAGCAGTGGGTGGAGCAAGTGGTGGAGCAGTGGGTGGAGCAGTGGGTGAAGCAAGTGGCGGAGCAGTGGGTGGAGCAAGTGGCAGAGCAGAGGGTGGAGCAAGTGGCGGAGCAGTGGGTGGAGCAAGTGGCAGAGCAGTAGGTGGAGCAAGTGGTAGGGCAGTGGGTGGAGCAAGTGGCAGGGCAGTGGGTGGAGCAAGTGGTGGAGCAAGTGATAGAGCAGCGGGTGGAGCAAGTGGCAGAGCAGTAGGTGGAGCAAGTGGTAGGGCAGTGGGTGGAGCAAGTGGCAGGGCAGTGGGTGGAGCAAGTGGCAGAGCAGTGGGTGAGCAAGTGATAGAGCAGCGGGTGAAGCAAGTGGCAGAGCAGTGGGTGGAGCAAGTGGCAGAACATTGGGTGGAGCAAGGGGCAGAGCAGTGGGTGGAGCAAGTGGCAGAGCAGTGGGTGGAGCTGTGCATCAGGCAGAGCAGTGCATCGGGCAGAGCATTGCATCAGGCAGAGCAGTGCAGGCAGAGCGGTGGGCAGAGCAAGGGCAGTCCACCACAAGATATTACCACACAGATTCCTGCGGTTTTTTTGGACATTACCAGAGGCCCTGTGGTAAACTGAAAACAAAGGTCTTTGCACTATACCAGACCCCTACGAAAAACTTGTTATGGGGGGGGTGCGAATTTGTGCCAGTACGTTATTTCTACATCAAAATACTATTATTTACCCCGGCAAATGTGGACCTTTTGGTAATTGGGGGGGGGGGGTGGGGGGGGGGGGGGGGGGGGTGCGTACGCACCCGTCGCACACCCCCCCCCCCCCCCCCCCCCCCCCCCCCCCCCCCCCCCCCCCCCTGCGTACGGGCCTGTATACTGTCCAAAGTTGAGAGTGATGATGGTGTGGCAGGTTGTTGTACAGAGCAGAGGAGGTATACAAGTACAAGGGAACAACTTATTACCAAATCACGTGTTTATCAGAAGGTGTGCATTTGTTGTGTAACAAATGCAGAAAATACATGAAGCATAGTTCATTTCATTTGCATTTCAGTAGTATTTCATCTCAACCTTTATTGTCTGCTCAACGTAAAAATGTCACGGACACGGCACATGTAGAACTACGGCTGTTTATTATTGGCTAGTTTAGTTTCTTCAACACATGAAACTATACTGTGCAACATTTGACAGATTCCTCAAACAGCCGTATGTTGCGTAAAAGTAAGAGGATGTCAGAACTTAAACATTTACGTGAAAAATCTTTCACAAACTTGTCATAAGCTACCGTTTTAGAAGGTCTATCATATTTTGCTGTACATTTCATATTTCTTTCTATTGCAAAAATCATATTGGAATTTGTCCCTCAAAATGGTACCGATAATTTAGCTGGCTCATGGACTACGAGAGGCAGGGCAAGAGGCAGGGCAAGGGGCAGGCGAGGGGCAGGGCAAGGGTGGATCAATGGGCAGAGGGGGTTAAGTGACAATCAAATAGTACATACCTCATGAGTGGTTCTCTCTGATCTCTCATGACCTTCATGGTGACCTCTGACGCTCGTCTAAAGATCCCTTCTTTCCCCATGGGTCCCATGGCACTCTCCATGTTGTGTGTCAAACGGAATGGAACTCGCTCTGGATAATCGAACGTCTCACCCTGGGTGGAATAACAATGTGAAAAATATCAGCAACGAGCGAGAGTAGACCACTTAATAATGTAGTGCGTGTGCCAGTCGAGTGGCGCAGGGAACACAATGCACTACATTGTTTCCTATTACATGTGCTGGTGCAGCAGGAACAGTGTAGGCATCGTCATAATGTGCAGTAAGGTATGGTCTGTGCTGGTGCAGCAGGAACAGTGTAGGCATCGTCATAATGTGCAGTAAGGCGCGGTCTCATTAAAGACCGACTGTGCGGCGCCCCGGGAAGTCTGGGGGATACCCAGGACCAAAGTTAACAAAAGACCCCTTGACAACCCGGTATAACGCCGTCTGGAACGGTCATTTACATATCAAAGAACATGAATATTCCGGTCTTTCCGCGGAGGCGCCGGGCTACTCTCAGCGCCCAGAAGGCTAATTTAAATATGAATGGTTCATCACGGGGCCGACAGTCCGCGAAATACCGGCCTGCCAAACCACAAGTATTTCGCGGCATTTCGGTCTATAACACTAGAAATGCCGAGACAATCAACGTACGTACGAGTTGAATAAAAACAACTTCTCAGTGAATTTACGTGTACATAATGAATGCACCACCAAATAAATTGTGCACATACGTACCTTTACAAGTAATTAGTTCAAATTCGCTGATGATTTAAAGGCGGATTCATACAAACATATACTTCACGAGAATGCAAATGCAAAACAAATTTCATATGTCATGAGACGACATTTTGCTTGAGAAATGTGTTCTACTTTTGCGAATTCACAGCGCAAAAACTTGATGAAGGGAAGGGAAGTCCAAATAATAAATACTCCGTTGGGCTTAATTCATTGAAATAACATCAACATAACCACTTTATGTGTGGAACAATCGGGGGACAACAATACCTAGACAGGGTTTCCCCTTAACTTTTGTTTTCACTAGCCGGCCGGGCCAGTTGACTTGTTACTAGCCCGCCAGCATTTTCATTGGTCTGGCCTGGTTTTTTTTCACCTTTTAAGCTACCGCGGCCGGCCGCGGCCCTGAACTGCACTCAAAGGCAATGTAATACAATAGTGTTAAATATATAGCGTGGTTTCGTTATTAACTTCGTTCTCCATCCCCCTGTATCTACCCACATCAAAAATAAACCATCCCATAAAAAAGAAACGTCCAATCTTGTTCTTCCTTCTAACAATCTCTTCTTTTCATTGGGTGTAATTGTATGCCACAAAGTGACATTTCCAAGCCTATTGAAATTCCAAAGTAATGGTCCGCCACATGTTGGCCCGCTTGCTACAATAAGTACATTTTGTAGGTCAGCTGTCAATCATTGTCTGAATTTCTTGCCCCTATTGGAATATATTCGGAAAATACTCCCGAATAAGTCTCCCGTTATTTTACTTTATTCCTCTTGCACTATAAAGCGTTTATTATGTAAAATTATACCACGGAACCATTATAAATTAAAACATGTAACAAGCTCTCTCAATTTCCCCGAAATAGATCGTTTTGTTAAATAAAAAAAAAACGGAAAATAAATCGTATTAAATTTCCCCCTTAAAACTGTTTAGGAGCTCAAAATATTAGGTGTTAAGGTTCCGTTTATTCTTTTTCTCTTCCTTTTTAAAAACAATGAAACCAGAAATTTTTGAAGTTCATTCACCGTCCACAGCGGATTTCTTCTATTTGCAAATGCACTTCATCCGAGAAATAAATATATCGAAAGTACCCCCCCCCCCCCCCCCCCCCCTCAGTCGCGTCAGGGAATAAAACAAATTTATCAAGAGAAAAAGCAATTTAACAGTGGTTTCCTTGACAACAATGTTGCTATGCAACCATCATTGTTTTGGGCGGCCCTAATATTTGGGCCTTTATTAGCATCTTCAGGCCGATAATCTCATTGGTGCTACAATTCCGTCTCCATGACAATTTGCCGTCTTGCACTTAATTCCCACGGTCATTTACTTGGCGATGGGCCAAAAAGTTTCCCGCGCAAAGCATCGGTTGGAGTTGTGGACGGCTGTTTGCTGTGCAAGTAGTAGACCTAGTAACATAATTATATAATTGAGAGATAGCTTTCCTACATGTTACAGCATTGTCGCCATGTGTATTTTTCTAATCATCCTAAAAATAACAATTATAAAATCAATATTTATTTCTACAATTCCTGTAAACATTAATAAACAACGGATGTTCACAATGAATATATATTAGATAAGGCCTAACAGGGTATACTTTCGGATTGTGCAAATGTGGGGTAAGAATAAAGCAACCGTTGATTATCCGTCCAGAGGCCTGCTACAGTGTCGAAAAACACATACGATCTGCACCCTACCATCAACATCGGGGAGAATTAATTTGCTTTTATTTAGCAACTTGGGGAGGAAACTTCTGTTCTGAAAGCTGTGCCACACAAAAATTGTCTGTTAAAATTAGTTGTGCGCTTCCCCTATCTTCATTTTTTAGAGTGCATACATAAACTGTCGTCGTGTTCCCCGAGTTAGTACATGTAGCAATATTACCGCTTGAAATATTGCGTGCCAGCGGGGATTTCCCGAGGCCGTTTTTCAAACCCCAACTTCGTCTCCACTGGGGCTTTGTTCATGTAGTTTGCCAATAGTGATGGAGCCCGTACTGGGCCTAGGCTGGGGATTGGAAAACGACCCGTGTGTTTTTAGTCCCGAGTTGTGCAATGCATGACAGGCGTGGATTGCGTGCGTGGATCACTGGAAAGTTTGGATCGTGTAAATTGGCCGTTTCGTGTATAATCCAATCTTTATAGAACTGTTCACTCAGAAAATTAGTCAACTTCAATCATTGCCATGTCATACTTTAATTACAAAAACTCATTTATTTATCTTGACACGTTGTAGAGATTGTCATTGTTCCCGGATATTCAAAAAAAAAATTAACGTGAACTAGCGAGACTTACACTGTATATTTATACTCTTCCTAGATCTGAAAATACGACGTCGAAAGTGCCGAAATCACTTTTCCTATAATGCCAGATCGATTTAATCATTACATTGATCCATGGTTTAATTAACCAGTTCCGGATACTGTTCCGCGCATACACAAAATAATTGGGCGATAAAACAATTTTCAGCTACAACCTGCACCCTCAATCTATCAGATATTCCGCAGGTCCAGTATTATTTTGACATTACTACACCTCATAATAACATTCATGAGCAAATTGGAGTCCGTCATTGGCCGATTTTGCTGCGCGTCTGGGAAGAGAAATGATACGCTGCCAGTGCCAGGTACGGTAATTACGTCATCCCGGTGAGTATTGAGCTCGCAGCCGGCCACGCACGCGTGCGGTAGCACCAACAATTTCCCCTGTAATCTTTCCAAAACAAGTCTCGGTAAACGTTACTAGATTTTCATCATTGACTAACGAAGAATTTGAATGTGTGCTGAATTAAGATGCAAAATCAACGAAGACCGTTATAGACACGGCAGTTAATATTTTTATGAGGTGTAGTAAAACAAATGGGCCTACAACATGGTTTATTTCTGTAGAATAGTGGGAATTACTGGTCTCTCGGTGTAGGTCAGCTCGAAACTATGTACCAGATCCCAGTTGCAAAAAGTGAGGTATGGTCTGTGCTGGTGCAGCAGGAACAGTGTAGTCATCTTCATGATGTGTAGTGAGGTATGGTCTGTGCTGGTGCAGCAGGAACAGTGTAGTCATCGTCATGATGTGCAGTGAGGTATGGTCTGTGCTGGTGCAGCAGGAACAGTATAGGCATCGTCATGATATGCAGTGAGGTATGGTCTGTGCTTGTGCAGCAGGAACAGTGTAGTCATCTTTATGATGTGCAGTGAGGTATGGTCTGTGCTGGTGCAGCAGGAACAGTGTAGCCTTCTTTATGATGTGCAGTGAGGTATGGTCTGTGCCGGTGCAGCAGGAACAGTGTAGGCATCGTCATGATGTGCAGTAAAGTATGGTCTGTGCTGGTGCAGCAGGAACAGTGTAGTCATCTTTATGATGTGCAGTGAGGTATGGTCTGTGCTTGTGCAGCAGGAACAGTGTAGGCATCTTCATGATGTGCAGTGAGGTATGGTTTGTGCTGGTGCAGCAGGAACAGTGTAGTCATCTTCACGGTGTGCAGTGAGGTATGGTCTGTGCTGGTGCAGCAGGAACAGTGTAGTCATCGTCATGATGTGCAGTGAGGTATGGTCTGTGCTGGTGCAGCAGGAACAGTATAGGCATCGTCATGATATGCAGTGAGGTATGGTCTGTGCTTGTGCAGCAGGAACAGTGTAGCCTTCTTTATGATGTGCAGTGAGGTATGGTCTGTGCCGGTGCAGCAGGAACAGTGTAGGCATCGTCATGATGTGCAGTAAAGTATGGTCTGTGCTGGTGCAGCAGGAACAGTGTAGTCATCTTTATGATGTGCAGTGAGGTATGGTCTGTGCTTGTGCAGCAGGAACAGTGTAGGCATCTTCATGATGTGCAGTGAGGTATGGTTTGTGCTGGTGCAGCAGGAACAGTGTAGTCTTCTTTATGATGTGCAGTAAAGTATGGTCTATGCTGGTGCAGCAGGAACAGTGTAGGCATCTTTATGATGTGCAGTAAAGTATGGTCTATGCTGGTGCAGCAGGAACAGTGTAGTCATCTTTATGATGTGCAGTGAGGTATGGTCTGTGCTGGTGCAGCAGGAATAGTGTAGGCATCGTCATGATGTGCAGTGAGGTATGGTCTGTACTGGTGCAGCACGAACAGTGTAGGCATCTTCACGGTGTGCAGTGAGGTATGGTCTGTGCTGGTGCAGCACGAACAGTGTAGTCATCGTAATGATGTGCAGTGAGGTATGGTCTGTGCTGGTGCAGCAGGAACAGTGTAGTCATCTTCACGGTGTGCAGTGAGGTATGGTCTCTGCTGGTGCAGCAGGAACAGTGTAGTCATCGTCATGATGTGCAGTGAGGTATGGTCTGTGCTTGTGCAGCAGGAACAGTGTAGTCATCTTTATGATGTGCAGTGAGGTATGGTCTGTGCTGGTGCAGCAGGAACAGTGTAGCCTTCTTTATGATGTGCAGTGTGGTATGGTCTGTGCTGGTGCAGCAGGAACAGTGTAGGCATCGTCATGATGTGCAGTAAAGTATGGTCTGTGCTGGTGCATCATGAACAGTGTAGTCATCTTTATGATGTGCAGTGAGGTATGGTCTGTACTGGTGCAGCAGGAACAGTGTAGTCATCTTCATGATGTGCAGTGAGGTATGGTCTGTGCTTGTGCAGCAGGAACAGTGTAGGCATCTTCATGATGTGCAGTGAGGTATGGTTTGTGCTGGCGCAGCAGGAACAGTGTAGTCATCTTCACGGTGTGCAGTGAGGTATGGTCTCTGCTGGTGCAGCAGGAACAGTGTAGTCATCGTCATGATGTGCAGTGAGGTATGGTCTGTGCTTGTGCAGCAGGAACAGTGTAGTCATCTTTATGATGTGCAGTGAGGTATGGTCTGTGCTGGTGCAGCAGGAACAGTGTAGCCTTCTTTATGATGTGCAGTGTGGTATGGTCTGTGCTGGTGCAGCAGGAACAGTGTAGGCATCGTCATGATGTGCAGTAAAGTATGGTCTGTGCTGGTGCAGCATGAACAGTGTAGTCATCTTTATGATGTGCAGTGAGGTATGGTCTGTACTGGTGCAGCAGCAACAGTGTAGTCATCTTCATGATGTGCAGTGAGGTATGGTCTGTGCTTGTGCAGCAGGAACAGTGTAGGCATCGTCATGATGTGCAGTGAGGTATGGTTTGTGCTGGCGCAGCAGGAACAGTGTAGTCATCTTCACGGTGTGCAGTGAGGTATGGTCTCTGCTGGTGCAGCAGGAACAGTGTAGTCATCTTTATGATGTGCAGTAAAGTATGGTCTATGCTGGTGCAGCAGGAACAGTGTAGGCATCGTCATGATGTGCAGTAAAGTATGGTCTATGCTGGTGCAGCAGGAACAGTGTAGTCATCTTTATGATGTGCAGTGAGGTATGGTCTGTACTGGTGCAGTAGGAACAGTGTAGTCATCGTCATGATGTGCAGTAAGGTATGGTCTATGCTGGTGCAGCAGGAACAGTGTAGTCATCTTTATGATGTGCAGTGAGGTATGGTCTGTGCTGGTGCAGCAGGAACAGTGTAGGCTTCTTTATGATGTGCAGTAAGGTATTATCTGTGCTGGTGCGGCAGGAACAGTGTAGGCATCGTCATGATGTGCAGTGAGGTATGGTCTGTGACACTGGTTATATGTAGGCTGTGTAAAATCCTGCATGTTTTAGAAACTGCATGGCTGGGGTTGGTATTGGAATAATTTGCTTGGCTAAGATCAGTCGTCACGGCTAGACCTCAATTTAATGCTCAAAGGCAAATGATTCCAATCCCAAACCATTTCAGCTCACCCAGTATGGTACACGGCTTACACAACACAGCACTGATTGATGTCCAATGATGTCACAGTGTCCAAAGTTGTGATCAACTGGCAATCTCGTGTAGAGATGCAAGACTGAATGACATACAAACTGTGTTATCCAAGTTGACATTCCTACCTTGTTGAAGAGACAGTTAAAGTCCACATGAACGCAATCCCCCGTGGTTGAGTCGTAGAGAATATTCTCACCATGTCTGTCACCCAGACCCAGTATATAGCCAACCATGGACATAACAGCCGAGGTCCGGGCGTATGCCAGTCTGCTTAGGTACCTTAAAAGGTAGGATACACCAATCGCAGATATCAAAAAATGTTACTACCAATTTATTAAGAAATATCTTACTTATTTGAAAGTTAATAATGATTGTAGGCATCTAGCACAGGGTTCCGCTAGATATCCTACAATTGTTCCGAAAAATTAAATTTTTGCTGAATAGCGATCGCGAAAAAACCCCAAGAACAACATAAGAACCACCGCCCTACGCTGGTTAAAAACGAAAACACTTTTCTTGCTTTCCTCGGCATCCATGATTTTAAAACTTTGAACAGGTCAGTTAAACGATATTTACTATAAAATACAATCCCCCAAATCCACTCATTATGATAACTCAAGCAATTACCAATGGTGTATCCTACTTTTAACAATAGAAAGACACAAAGTCAAATTTAAAACTATTTAAGACAGTTTTAATGCTACTCTAAATACAATTTAAGACCCAAAGTAAGTAGACTGACGCTAGATGTACGGGTGTATTTTGGATACAAGGATTGGATCACACATGTCTGCCACATGCAATCCGCTTTACAGAAAATAATTGCTTTACTTATCAATTGCTAATAATTTTTTTTCACACGCTGTATGATCGTTCAGGGTTTCCCCTTAGCGGTCGCCCGCTCGCTAAATGCGACCCAAAAACAGCCACGGACGACTCAAAACACTTCCCTCGGTCGTCCGGCCGGCGAGTTAAAATATTAAATACATTACATGTGATTTCCCAGATCAACTGTTTATAAAAAATGCCAGTACATACATGTACATGTACATATGTACATGTACATGTACATGTACATGTACAGCAGTACCTTTACACAACAGTGCACGTGCATTGCAGAGATATGATCGTGTCATTCCTGTATACTGGGGTGCGTTCCACTCCAGCGAACGTTGCCAACGTTGGCCAACGTTAGCGTTGTTCGCGTGAGTGGAACGCAATGTGCGCCAATTATGTTGGCCAACGATAACGAAAACGGCGAACGACATTCCGAGCTGTTCGCTGTTGGCCAGTGACGTATTTTGGTAATCCGTATTTTAATGATGGCGAAGCGGTTAGCAGACGGCAGTGTTCTTTTCACGGTTTTTATTTACGTTTTATACTTTTCGTTATAAATGGTGAATTGTTTTGAGCATTCACAGGGATCTTTTAAAGAAAAATAATGAGTTGGACAAAAAGCAGCGAACCAAACGATGTCACTTTCACTGGGCGCCGCCATTTTGAAAACGTAGTTTTTAAAATATCGTTCCACTTCAACTAACGCCAACTCAAAACGTTGGCGAACGTTTGCGCAAACAGTTCGCGTAAGTGGAACGCACCCCAGATTCGCGATGTTTATGGCCGGCTTGCTATAGCTAGCGCATACATTGGCGCACATGGCCTGCGCGGCACTAGTCTTGGTGCAAGACGTTGTTGTTCATTTTCACGCAACTATCAAACAATAGAGGGCGCTGTTGGGAAACCTCCAGATAACCACCCACATCGGCTCGGTCTATCCACTGACCTCTACACATGGACAGATCATCATTGTTACACACTTGAAGTTGGCGCGAACTGGAAGTGCAACATGGCGGACCCACGACATCACTCTGTGAGCCAATGAAATGTCCAGGTGTAAGGTTCAGTCGGTACGGTACGTATGACGTAATGTTTATAAATACACAAATGTATAGAGTAAATCCACTGACCTCTACACCTGGACATTTCATTGGCTCACAGAAGTGACGTCTTGGGTCCGCCATGTTGCACTTCCAGTTCGCGCCGACTTCAAGCGTTAGCACAGCAGAATATGGACAATGGTCCGTCCAGGTGTAGAGGTCAGTGGGTCTATCTTCTTGACAGATTCGCGGCTTCCAGAATACGCCCTCTATTGGTGGAATAGTCGCGACGCGTATAGTGTTGAGTGCATAGGTCCTATGGTTTTATGGTTTTACTAACTGAACAAGAACGTCTTGCACCAAGACTAGCGCGGCACACATACATACATGTACTACCGCAAGCGCAGGGGCGGAGGGGCCCTTCGAGACTATGATTGCGCAACGCTGACGTACCGTCCATTCTCAAAATAGGGGGGAACAATTTTCTCACTCGAAAAATAAAGAGTTTTTTGCATCCAATCTTAACATCTTGTTTTTTGTAGTTGTACAAGGTTGTTATTTACCTTAATGTTTATCATCCAATGACAAAAATTGTATTGAAAATGAAAAAAGCAGTCGAAAAAATTAAGCGTTGACGTACCGTTGATGCGCGTGGAGATTGTGCACAAATACTCAAACGACGTTAACAAATACCTCCCCTAAAAAGGGCAATAATAATTGATAAATTGTGAAAAATCGTGCTTCGACCCCACTCATTTTTTTCCATGGATACGTTAAAAAAGGATGTAGCAGTGATATACTGAATTTTAAAAAAAATCTGCCTGTGACCCCCTTGCGTTTTATCGTGTTGTTTTCGAACGAAAATGGCAGAAAATGACATCGCCCCCAAAATAATTTGTGTAGATCGTGCCTGTGTATCTGGCTTAGCTTTGCAGACGTTGTATGAATCACTGAATTCGGAGAGCAATACACGGAGCAAATTTGTACGTGTTTCAATGGTAAGCTTCGCGGTAGCGATCTATACCTGTTTACTGTGTGAGATGTGCAGCTCTCGAGCGTGGAAGAATGAATGAGATACATTTCAACGTTGGTGGCGCACTTTGTTGGGCCCCCCTCCGCCCCCTCCCCCCTGCGCAGGCGTACGTAAAAACGGTGCCAAAAAGCCATGTGCTCGCCCCATGCAATGCATTCATAATGCAGGCGCATTATAGGATTGGTTTCCGCCGCACGCTTCAATGGACAAAGTTAAGGACCGAAACCAATCCCTGGCCGACATGCATGTATTTTTCCGTTACGCGAAATGGTCGAATTTGACATCGTAAGATGTAAAAATGCCCGGCAAACAAACGTCAATGAAGAAAGTCATATCCTGCAGGTTAATTATCAGATCATGGTCGCCCTTTCCTATTTTTTTATTTTCTGTTAATGTATTTCTTTCGAGGTAGTAACGCTTGTCCTTCTTGAGCGATGCAGTGTGTTTCTACAAAATGTTCTACCGCGGCATGTTTCCTGCATTCAGTTTACGCTTGGTGGTGTGTTGGTCAGCTCGGCGTTCATCGTGTGAAAGATTTAGGCCAACATTCTCTGTTTTTTTCCCAAAAAAGTTTTCAACCTTAAACATTTAATATGCTTTTACAATAACTCCGCCAGTTTTGTTGTCACAGGTGAGGTTTAGTTTTGATAGCTTTTGTGGCAGATGCAAATTAAATCTTCCCGCAAGATCAGCGATTACAACAAGCAGTGGGCTGTAAAGTGCCGTGCCGTGCCGTGCCGCAATTTTCCCGGAAGGTCGGACAATGCAGTTGGCGTTGCGTAACCTCGGTGGAAAACACAGATATGGCAAATGCACACGTGGCCACTGAAAATGCTTGCGGGCGACTGAAAACTCTAATTAGGTAGCCTGGCGGGCCACTGAAAAAAAAAGTTAAGGGAAACCCCTGTCGTTATAACGTGCTGATAACAAAGTCATCATTTACTTTGTAAATGTTTTAAGACCTTGGAGAACTCAATTACATTTGTTAAGGCCTTAAAGACTTTTTAAAGACCCGCAGATACCCTGCCAACCCTACATGGTATGTTGGGTGAAAATCCTGCCAAACGCGCGCAGCAACACGCAAGATCCATCAGGTGAACAATCTCAAGGCCAAACTGCCTCAGAGACTACGAGCACAGAATGCAGCAAGATACAACTGTGGCATTGTTTTAAAGGGACTAGATTATTGTCTCACAATTGGCAGTTTATGAACTGGTATTAATGTATCGGGTTGTTTATAGGCAAAGAGAGAGTACATGTTTTTAAATTCAGTACCCTGTGGAGACCTTGGGACAATTATTCACGAAATAATTTCATGGATTTTACACAAAAAATAGGGTTAGTGTCTGGGTTAGGGTATAATATAGAGTATATTTGGTCCAAACGTTAACCCAGGAAATTAGCCGTGGCTTAAAATAGGAGCATTTTAAAAGCGAATTTGTGACAGTTCAAAAATTGTGTAAACGAGAATAAAGAGATGTCTCCACAGAAATACCAATTTGCAGACTTATGGGTTTGCAAAGATAATAATGAATTTTTGCCAATTTCGGCAAATATATCAAGTTGGTTAGTGTAAGGGGACGTCTCAATCCATATCTGGGCCGACCTCCGGACAGGTTGCAGACATTGTATCGGGTATAATGAATTTGCAGGATTCTGAGCAACTTCCCTGAAATCCCGCAATGAAGTTATCAGTATTGACGAGTCAAGCAGTTGCTGATGACAATTTCTCCGGAACATTTCTGGAACAAATGCAGAGCTTCTTCCAGACAAAGTAAAAGATTCTACCCACATCTTGTCAGGCACCTGCCCCTGATATGAACTAAGCTAGGCCCATACTGAGAAACGTCAAGATTCACTCACCATGAGGTAGGGTCAGGGAACGTCTTAAGGAACCATTCTCCAAAAACGGGCGGGAACTTGGGAAGCAACTTGGTCCTGAACAGACTCACCATCTGCCTGTGAAGAATGATGAGAATATCACGATTAAGATTATTATTAAAGGTTGCACCTGGTTAATACAGTGGATTGTCTTTCCCTCACCTTCCCATGGTCCAGGTTCGATTCCAACCAAAGCCTACAGGGAATCAGGTAGTGAAACCAATACATCCCTCCATCCCTCCCTCCCTGTGACCACGGTTCGATTCCAACCTAAGCCTACAGAGAATCAGGTTGATAAAGTGGAACCAATACATCCCTCCATCTCTCCCTCCCTGTGACCACGGTTCGATTCCAACCTAAGCCTACAGAGAATCAGGTTGATAAAGTGGAACCAATACATCCCTCCATCTCTCCCTCCCTGTGACCACGGTTCGATACCAACCCAAGCCTACAGGGAATCAGGTTGATAAAGTGGAACCAATACATCCCTCCCTCCCTTCCTCCCTGTGACCACGGTTCGATTCTCACCGAGTTCATTTTTGTCTTAGCGTTCTTCATTATAATCTCCCGACAGGTTTATCAAGATTCGTGTGAAAACTAAATAGGTACTTTGGCGGAATCTTAGATGTCATCAGAAACCTTCTGAAAATTAATGTATAAATGAATGTCAGATTAGTCTTCAGATACATGTATATTCTAATTGAATGAGAATGATATATTCCGATTCCAACAGGTAAACAATTACACAGAAATTAACTACAAGTTTATAATTGTACACAAATTGACATCTGCAAAATTATCAGTCTGGGCCAAATAGTTACTTACTCCAGCGGCGCTCCACGCGGTGGGGCCAAATTCTTCAACTCTCGGCCAGTAATATACATGCCCTTCTCCCTGCAAAAAGCAAAAGTTTTTATTTATTTATTTAAGTTGTTTTACTTATTAAATTGGAATGATTACTTAATTCAATTTCTCCATAAAAGCCTTAAATACTAAAGTGAGGATTCAATTCTCAAAATTATTAATAATCCTACAATATCAACAAAGAGCCAAGAGGGGAAAAAACAATTGCAATAATTCTAAAGATTTACATGAATTTCCAAAGTCAAATTATTAATACTATTTTGAAAATTGAACAACGAAATTGACTGGAGCGGGGCTTGAACCAGCGACCTCCTGTTCTGGTGCTCTATCAACTTAGCTATCTGTTTAATATGAAAACTGACTAGGTGCAGGTAATATTATAACACCTCAACCACAGTTTCTGTGTCTTGATTGGCCGAGAGCTAGTCACATGGTATTTTCAATATTTTTTGCACGGCCAAAAGTACTATACCTTTAGCAACCAAAGTACTATACCCATGGCGCTGTATTTGTGTTGCAAATGTATGCTGCTGTGTGTGTTGAGCGTTGCGCTTATTGTTCCAAAGAGCCAGTGCTACAGAGCTGGATTCAAACATTACGTAAAGGGGTAATTTAGAAAAAGAGAAAAGACATTTTCCACCAATTTTGCATTTAAATCAAAGTTCACTTTAACTGTATTTAGATTTAGATAATTTTAAAATATTAACACCAAGCAGTATCTGTGGGCGAGGTGTTATATAACAAATTTTGAATGCTTTATCTCGTGATGTAAAACTAGCCTCCTCGGTGATTCATGGACCATTCCATTTTCCAACTTTTACTGCACCACTCAAAGCATTCAATATTTGTATACTATTATTCATGTAACCAAGTGGGGTTAATATCAAAGATGATATTAAATAAGGGAACAGGGATGTGGCGGCACAAGAATCCTTGATACAATGTACAATTTTATTTCTTAGGCAACTTCAGCCCGTTACATTCAAATTTGTATTTATTATATATATATGTTAAACGACAGTCAATATGATACTATCTGTAATAAACAAAACAAGAAAAAGTTAATTAATACATTGTATTTTCACACAGACTTGACCATTTATCATTTCCGAGCAATAAATTCATTTGTTGAGTCATTGTTACTTACAAAATTAGTAAAATGATTCATTTATCTGCATTAGATTTTCATATCTCAAATTGACAAGATGAAACGGGTAAATTGTCTGATTTGAGTTACATATTATTTGCATAATACATTGTCAATAAACTGGAACAGCTGTTACATCGAGCACTGTGAATATCATATTTTGTAACATAAACTGTTCACTGATTCTGTTTTTTAAAAGAGCAGAATTTCTATATGATACTTATCAAGTTAAACTTAGGTTTCAATTTCTAACAAAAACCTACCAACTACAAAAGCTGGGGAAGACGTGTGTAAGTTCAGCTATCAGCTACAATATACGTTAGCGTTGGAATACAGAAGGTACAGCTGTGAAATACAAATACAAGTTTATGATGTTACATTTATCGATATTATAACTAAATATCTATGATTTTCTTATGTTTCTGTGAGCTAATTTCCACAGTTATAATTGATTGTTAGCTAAATACAACTTGTAACTCCATAGTTATCAAACTCACATGTACTCGACTAATTAGATTGTACATATACTAAGTTTTTAGGTCACATATTTACAAAACCCCAAGCCTTTATATACCTAATTTACAGGTGAATAAAACTATTCTGGATGAAGAAGATAATCTCCAATCGTTAACCCCCAAAACAGAAGAAATAGTGAATGTAATTAATAGTCTATGAGTTTCCAAATTGTATTTCAACTTCACATGGTTTATTCTATACAAGGCAATGAGTAAAAGCCAAAAGCAAGTGTTTGTTACTTACATGTACCATGCAGCTTCCACGACCTCTGCCAATCGTTCGTATGTACGCAAAATGGTCAACACACAGATATTATGTGCGTGCAGCGGCAACATAAGGTACGAGTAACATACAAATTGGTTGCTTACTCATAAGAGCTCTGAAGCAGAGTGACTCCAAAACACCCATACCCAACAAGGCGGGGTGGAAGAATTCTAAATCTTCACATGCTGGTAAGGGAATGCAGGACAGCAACAATAGCCTATTGAGGGTGAATGTTAAATCTGAATAAAGGGCATTAAACATGGCATATTAACTGCATATTTTAAGAGGAATGCCATGCAGGATGACTATTACTAGTATTAGCAGATATTTACAGTACTACACCGCATCACAATACAGTTGTAACTACAGGTATGCAAGATATGTAAAGTTGAAGAAAGTTATTTTTAAAGTTAGAAAGGGAGCAGGTGACACAAGTATTTTAGTTGAGAAAGATAATTGCATAGGGAGAAAGGGCAGTGGAGGGACCAAGTGACCCAACTGGGTTGACTGGTCACATTCACTTAAGAATTTAGGGGACCAAAAAAACCCGGAAAATCGCAAAAAGTATTAATAGTGTTGATGGATTCAAACTGACCTGTAAATTTTGTGCAGTATGTGCCTGAGGCCGGCAGTGTTAGGAACCCATTTAATCAAGCCACACTCCTCATTCAAGGGGATGACGGCCTACAAATGAGACCAACAAAAACCATGTCATCTCAAACGATACGCTGTATGATTTGTAAACCTTTTAATACATTATAGTGGGGCAGATAGGGGGAAATAGTGTCTTTATTGATACAAGCTTGAAATTTTTGCACACAAGATATTTTAACTTTGAAAAAAAAATAGATTGAAATAACAAGCAATTTTCTAAATATTAAAAATGGCTGCAATTGCTTATTGTTCTACATACATTTCTTCAAAAGACAAATCTGCGATGGCCCTATAGCCAAATTTCTTTCTCATGACATACTCTGACTGTGTGCCAAATGCCATGTTGTATCATCAAAGACACAATGGCATCACCTTTCTGTCAAACTATTTAATGGAGTGTGGTACGCTATTAAGAACATCAGTTGATGCAAACAAATGAAAGCCTTCTTCACCTTCTGTCGAAAGATGCAATTAGTTTGACTTTTGTTGGAATCATTTTTACTTTAACTTTTACCAGTTCGCGCCGGATGACGTATATAAACGCAAAAAAATTCCAAAATTCAAAACGGATGACGCATAAACACGCCAAGTTCAAGTTCGGAAATGTATGTCAGCAGCTCGCAAGGCCGGAAATGCGTGGGTGTGCTTCCCGGCACTATCAGCCTGAACACGCTTCAGATCGAGTTTCGTTAAAAATAATCCCGCCCGTCGGCTCGGCGTTGTTAAAATAATCCCGGCGCGAACTGGTTAAAATAGCTGAAATAACACCAAACAAAACTTTACAGCGGAACAATTATTTATTTACACTGGGTAGCCCATTCAATGGATACCCACTGTTCTCCCATGGGGCCCAGAAACAAGAAAAAAATGTGAAGAAATTGCAGTTGGTGGCAGGAAAACCCCAGAAGAACATTCAAAGGAAAACCCACCAGAGTCAAGTAGAGACTGAAAACCCAATCCACATATTGGCCCGGGTGGGATTCGAACCTGGGTCACAGCGATGGAAGGTGAGAAAAGAACTGCTGCGCCAACCTCACTTCCCCGATATCTGTTTACATTCTACAAAAATATCATCTTCAATGTGATACATGTTACATATTCTTGTTTGTTTTATACAGCAGAAAATATATGGATAATTTCCAACTATGAGAGAAAGCAATCAAATAGCTTTAAAAAGACCAATCTTACGTAAGTCCGGATGTGAAGCTGGCCACGTCGAGACTCTGCGTCCTTCCTTAGGCATTTGTTGACGATTCCGTTAAACTCCATCAAACGGTTATCCTGTCTCAGATCGTCCTAAGATAAAGACAAGTTGGAGTGAATCCGAGGTTTATCTAAAATTGAATATTGAATAATCTCAAGCGCTTACTCTTGAAATTAATGCAGGCGTGCAGGGCACAGTTGAAAATGTGTCATTGAATAAAGCAATAATGCAATTACTACAGAATACCAGCACTTAGTTTATTAGCACCGTTATTTACAAGCCACCACTGCAGGATACTACATCCCTCACCCCATGCAGTCATGAAGAGGCAGACAGTCGCATGTTGCTGCATGCATACCATGCAGCCCAGCATGGCCACCACACGATCATGATCCGAACTGTCGACACTGATGTTGTGGTATTGGCTGTATCAGTAGCGCAGCGGCTGCAACCAGAAGATGAACTGTGGCTAGCATTCGGAACTGCCAAGGGTTTCCGTTACCTGGCAGCCCATGAGCTAGCAGCTGGCCTGGGACCGGAGAAGGCACGAGCACTGCCAATGTTCCATGCTCTGACAGGGTGTGACACTGTGTCCAGTTTTGCAGGGCATGGTAAGAAGACTGCATGGGGAATCTGGACTGTGATGCCAGAACTAACAGAAGCTCTGCTGAAACTATCCTCTGCACCAAATGACATACCAACAAAAGTAATGCAAACCATTGAGCGGTTTGTCATCCTACTGTATGACAGAACAAGCAAGTGCAAGGACATCAACAAGGCGAGAAAGAAACTATTTGCAAAGAAGCACAATGTGCAGCTGATCCCGCCAACCAAGGCAGCACTGGAGCAACACATCAAGAGGGCAGCCTACCAGGGAGGCCATGTGTGGGGCCAAGTACTGCTTCCAGCACCAGAACTGCCTTCACCCACCAGCTCTGGATGGGCAAAGAATGATGATGGGTTGTATGAACCACACTGGACAACTCTACCCGAAGCAGCCAACACCTGCTATGAACTAGTGTCCTGCAAGTGCAAAAAGGCTTGTGTGGGGCGTTACAAATGCAAAAAGGCTGGACTGGAATGCACAGCTCTGTACATGTCAATACCGCAAATGGAGGGCTTTAATGTAAGTACACACTCACATACTGAGGACACCTTGCAAACCGAGCGCGTCCTCGGTATGAAATATTGTGAAAAATGGCACTTTCGTGGCCGTTTTTGACTGTTGGTTAAATATCAAAGCGTTTGGGAGGAGTCCTCGGTTGACGCATAAGACCTGACGTGAGGCAGTATGCACATTTTTTTCCCCGTCAAAAAAAACGCAAACGGGATTACTCTGAATGGCATAGCGCCCTCCGTTGGTTGCGCGTGTGAAAATGACGTAAATGTAAACATGTATGTACAATTACATGTGTACATACATGACAACATACTCGTTTAGACATGTCTTAACTATTATAACGTTGTTTTGGCCTAAGTGCATATTGTAGTTTATGCGAAGACGTGGTCATTTGCAGCTAGCTAGGTGTACCATGGAGCTGGAATAAATGGTAAGTAGAGATATTGTATTTGGAAGCTTGCATGTTACTCGCTATGTATGACTATGAGTATGACTGAGTATGAATGTAGCAGAGTATGACATACCCGTCATCTGGGGTGACTTTGATAGTTTTTGGCACTTCTGATATCTTTTGAGTAGGATAAATGGGGTTTTCACCCTTGATTCTTTCAACTAATAACAATGTGCCTCTTGGCTATCAATAGACCAAATCATTTCTTCATCAGATTGTGTTTTCATATTTTTTTTAAAACCACAACAAAATATCAAAGTCACCCCGTTGTCGGGGTGACATTGATAACCAATGAATAAAGCCTATGTTATCAAATTAACCCTCTTATTGGGGTGACTTTGATAATTTTAATTCGTTTTAAAAAAACACAAGCTACAAAACTATTCAAACAATACAAATATTTGGGTTTTCTGATAACTTTAATGGTTTGATAGCCCCTCGACCCAGCCTTCCGTTTATAGACCCGTGGCATGATTGTTACGGTACATCAGAGCTCAATCAGTATCTGCGAAGACAGAAAAGACAAATACTATCATAAAAACACAACTACACAGAGTTTTGGACACTTTGTTGTTCAATTTTGACATTCGGGGTGATTTATCAAAGTCACACTGAGTATCAAAGTCACCCCAGATGACGGTATATGACGTGCTCATTTACGTTGTAATGTAATTTTTAGTTAAATGGCCTCGATCTCTTACTCTAGTCTATAGGATGATATGGGAAGTGAATATGCCTAATTTCAGAATAATATAGAAGTTATAACCAAATTTAACTGCTTTATTTTGCCAACGCAAGCATGAGTTGTTGAGCACCGTGCGAACAAGAAATAGTTAATTGTAGTTATTGTATAAATAATAAAACAAATAAGTAGCCACAATTATTAATATTTAATTGTATAAGCCAATTTGGTATTCCAACTGCACATGCGCACATTTTCCCTTGACGATTTTTCTTTCGATATAAACATTTCATCGATTGCGTGCAAAAGCATAGCGGGGTACCAGCAAATTTCAAGAGATCGTCGTGTTTTAAAGTTACTAAGTAACATATTTTTGTTTACGTTTTGGTGTTTTCAGCCGCTTTGTGTGGCCAAACTTTTGTTCGAACAAATATTATTTATTTTTTTCGATTTCACAAGAAAATGTAAAAAATGCGGATTTGGTTACCGCGTCCCCCATAGCCTTGTGTGCATTTGTCTGCCGTGTTTGTATCACTTGACCTCCTTGAGAAAAATTGTTGAATCTTGTTGTGCACATGCGCAGTCGGAACTCCAAAGTGGCTTATTATCAGTTTAATGGTATATTGTTGTTGTATTGTTGTGTAGTCTAGGTGTGGCTGACAGAACTACCATAACAAACATGAAACGAAGTAGTCGTCTTGATGGAACCTTGACAAATCACCAGCATCATGAAGGGGAGAACGTAATCGCACTGTGGCCTCCAGATTCATCATGGTATCCTGCCGTAATAATCTCCTTCACCAAAGGTAAGTGCGGAGCCTCTAAAAGGACATATGACGAAAACAAATGGAATGCCCTCGTAATTTGTGGGTTCACGTTAACGTGAACCCACATTAGGGTTGTGGGTTCCGTAGGTAAGAAATGTAATCCATAATGTAGAATCCCATTTGTTACACATAAATTAAGACAGCTGTATACCCTCTTACATCCCCCCATGACATGTACCACATGTAAATAAACAATGCCATTTTTCCTAAACTTGATTCCTCCCCCCCCCCCCCTTTCAGAACCAAAAATATATATGATCTGTAAACAACAAATACTTTTCAACATTCCACTCCCAATTGCATGTAATCTCTTTAAAGTTTAATTAGTTGAATTTGTGGCTTTCTTATCAGGAAAGTACTGCGTCCGATACACTGATGGTGTGACACGCTGCCTATTTGAGCACCAGGTGAGAAAATTACCATAGAATGCATTAATTAAAAACAGACAGGTTAGGAAGAATACCAATGAAATGCGTAATTCTTCCAAATAGGCACTTGGGGAGACAAACTAGCGTAATTTTTTAGGTAATAAGGAGACAGTGGCACTTAGGGAGACATTTTAGTGTCTCCCTAAGTGCCTTAGAAGTCTTAGAAGTCATATAATGAATGCACATGACACAAATTCTCATTTGAATTACATATCTTTTTATGAAGAGGATAAATACCGGTATGTCGTCAGTTAAGTTGCACATCAAGGGCGAATGTTGTTGCTTGTGATGGTGTTAAAATAGATAGTATATTTTATAGATAACACAAAGAAATTGTTATTTGTTTAAAATTAAATGTGATTTTGATTTGATTTCTATGCCAGGTGGCCCATCCGAGTTTCTTGAATCCGCACTTAAATGGTTCAGACAGTCTACAAAGCAGTTCCATTTGGGATGATGGCCCACAGGCTGATTCTGGTACAGAACCTGCCGTTTGTACTGCTCCATATGAGGTAATTCACACACACTCAACTTGTTTTCAGAACCCAAATATTCACTCTGGGTGCCCAGAAGCCAGAAACAAATTTATAAATCAAGTTTTTTTTTTGCAAGCACCCCCCCCCCCTTTCACCCCCCCCCCCCCCCCCCCCCCACCCCACACCCCACCCCTCCCACCCCTACTCCCAACTCCCTCTCCTTCAGAGGGGCAACTAGTCCGAGGCAATTAGGCATATGCGTCTACCCCGAAAGAAAATAACAGTGGTGTTTTGGGTTTTTTCCACTCGTTCTAAATCATAAACGTTTTCTGCATCCGGCAACATAGAAAGTAGTAAGATTTTGATTCATTAGTGAACTTGTTTTCTGAACCCTATCAAATATTCACTGTGGGTGCCCAGAAGCCAGAAACAAATTTGTAAATAAAGTGTTTTTGGCAAGCACCATCCCCCCCCTTCCCCCCCCCCCCCCCCCCCCCCCCACACACCCACCCCTCCCCCACACACCCACCCCTCCCCTCGCCCTCCCACCCCTCCCCAAAGAAATTGTTATTTGTTTAAAATTAAATGTGATTTTGATTTGATTTCTATGCCAGGTGGCCCATCCGAGTTTCTTGAATCCGCACTTAAATGGTTCAGACAGTCTACAAAGCAGTTCCATTTGGGATGATGGCCCACAGGCTGATTCTGGTACAGAACCTGCCGTTTGTACTGCTCCATATGAGGTAATTCACACACACTCAACTTGTTTTCAGAACCCAAATATTCACTCTGGGTGCCCAGAAGCCAGAAACAAATTTATAAATCAAGTGTTTTTTTTGCAAGCACCCCCCCCCTTTCACCCCCCCCCCCCCACCCCACACCCCACCCCTCCCACCCCTACTCCCAACTCCCTCTCCTTCAGAGGGGCAACTAGTCCGAGGCAATTAGGCATATGCGTCTACCCCGAAAGAAAATAACAGTGGTGTTTTGGGTTTTTTCCACTCGTTCTAAATCATAAACGTTTTCTGCATCCGGCAACATAGAAAGTAGTAAGATTTTGATTCATTAGTGAACTTGTTTTCTGAACCCTATCAAATATTCACTGTGGGTGCCCAGAAGCCAGAAACAAATTTGTAAATAAAGTGTTTTTGGCAAGCACCATCCCCCCCCTTCCCCCCCCCCCCCCCCCCCCCCCCCCCCACACACCCACCCCTCCCCCACACACCCACCCCTCCCCTCGCCCTCCCACCCCTCCCCAAAGAAATTGTTATTTGTTTAAAATTAAATGTGATTTTGATTTGATTTCTATGCCAGGTGGCCCATCCGAGTTTCTTGAATCCGCACTTGAATGGTTCAGACAGTCTACAAAGCAGTTCCATTTGGGATGATGGCCCACAGGCTGATTCTGGTAGAGGACCTGCCGTTTGTACTGCTCCATATGAGGTAATTCACACACACTCAACTTGTTTTCAGAACCCAAATATTCACTCTGGGTGCCCAGAAGCCAGAAACAAATTTATAAATCAAGTGTTTTTTTTGCAAGCACCCCCCCCCTTTCACCCCCCCCCCCCCCCACCCCACCCCACACCCCACCCCTCCCACCCCTACTCCCAACTCCCTCTCCTTTAGAGGGTCAACTAGTCCGAGGCAATTAGGCATATGCGTCTACCCCGAAAGAAAATAACAGTGGTGTTTTGGTTTTTTTCCACTCGTTCTAAATCATAAACGTTTTCTGCATCCGGCAACATAGAAAGTAGTAAGATTTTGATTCATTAGTGAACTTGTTTTCTGAACCCTATCAAATATTCACTGTGGGTGCCCAGAAGCCAGAAACAAATTTGTAAATAAAGTGTTTTTGGCAAGCACCATCCCCCCCCTCCCCCCCCCCCCCCCCCCCCCCCCCACACACCCACCCCTCCCCCACACACCCACACAAGTGTGTAAAGGCCTTCGATCGTGGACGGGGTATTGTCCGACCGTCTTCCCTCTTTTGTTTATACTCTAACGTTTTTTGATGATCGCCATAGGATTTGTACACGGGAAAAGATCGTGGACGTTTTGTCAATCGTGGACCCATTGTTTGACTCCCAATTCTTTTGTCCGACGACCACGATTGCCGGTCAATACAAACGCACCCCTCCCCTCGCCCTCCCACCCCTCCCCAAAGAAATTGTTATTTGTTTAAAATTAAATGTGATTTTGATTTGATTTCTATGCCAGGTGGCCCATCCGAGTTTCTTGAATCCGCACTTGAATGGTTCAGACAGTCTACAAAGCAGTTCCATTTGGGATGATGGCCCACAGGCTGATTCTGGTAGAGGACCTGCCGTTTGTACTGCTCCATATGAGGTAATTCACACACACTCAACTTGTTTTCAGAACCCAAATATTCACTCTGGGTGCCCAGAAGCCAGAAACAAATTTATAAATCAAGTGTTTTTTTTGCAAGCACCCCCCCCCTTTCACCCCCCCCCCCCCACCCCACCCCACACCCCACCCCTCCCACCCCTACTCCCAACTCCCTCTCCTTTAGAGGGTCAACTAGTCCGAGGCAATTAGGCATATGCGTCTACCCCGAAAGAAAATAACAGTGGTGTTTTGGTTTTTTTCCACTCGTTCTAAATCATAAACGTTTTCTGCATCCGGCAACATAGAAAGTAGTAAGATTTTGATTCATTAGTGAACTTGTTTTCTGAACCCTATCAAATATTCACTGTGGGTGCCCAGAAGCCAGAAACAAATTTGTAAATAAAGTGTTTTTGGCAAGCACCATCCCCCCCCTTCCCCCCCCCCCCCCCCCCACACACCCACCCCTCCCCCACACACCCACCCCTCCCCTCGCCCTCCCACCCCTCCCCAAAGAAATTGTTATTTGTTTAAAATTAAATGTGATTTTGATTTGATTTCTATGCCAGGTGGCCCATCCGAGTTTCTTGAATCCGCACTTGAATGGTTCAGACAGTCTACAAAGCAGTTTCATTTGGGATGATGGCCCACAGGCTGATTCTGGTAGAGGACCTGCCGTTTGTACTGCTCCATATGAGGTAATTCACACACACTCAACTTGTTTTCAGAACCCAAATATTCACTCTGGGTGCCCAGAAGCCAGAAACAAATTTATAAATCAAGTGTTTTTTTTGCAAGCACCCCCCCCCCTTTCACCCCCCCCCCCCCCCCCACCCCACCCCACACCCCACCCCTCCCACCCCTACTCCCAACTCCCTCTCCTTTAGAGGGTCAACTAGTCCGAGGCAATTAGGCATATGCGTCTACCCCGAAAGAAAATAACAGTGGTGTTTTGGTTTTTTTCCACTCGTTCTAAATCATAAACGTTTTCTGCATCCGGCAACATAGAAAGTAGTAAGATTTTGATTCATTAGTGAACTTGTTTTCTGAACCCTATCAAATATTCACTGTGGGTGCCCAGAAGCCAGAAACAAATTTGTAAATAAAGTGTTTTTGGCAAGCACCATCCCCCCCCTTCCCCCCCCCCCCCCCCCCCCCCCCACACACCCACCCCTCCCCCACACACCCACCCCTCCCCTCGCCCTCCCACCCCTCCCCAAAGAAATTGTTATTTGTTTAAAATTAAATGTGATTTTGATTTGATTTCTATGCCAGGTGGCCCATCCGAGTTTCTTGAATCCGCACTTGAATGGTTCAGACAGTCTACAAAGCAGTTCCATTTGGGATGATGGCCCACAGGCTGATTCTGGTAGAGGACCTGCCGTTTGTACTGCTCCATATGAGGTAATTCACACACACTCAACTTGTTTTCAGAACCCAAATATTCACTCTGGGTGCCCAGAAGCCAGAAACAAATTTATAAATCAAGTGTTTTTTTTGCAAGCACCCCCCCCCTTTCACCCCCCCCCCCCCCCACCCCACCCCACACCCCACCCCTCCCACCCCTACTCCCAACTCCCTCTCCTTTAGAGGGTCAACTAGTCCGAGGCAATTAGGCATATGCGTCTACCCCGAAAGAAAATAACAGTGGTGTTTTGGTTTTTTTCCACTCGTTCTAAATCATAAACGTTTTCTGCATCCGGCAACATAGAAAGTAGTAAGATTTTGATTCATTAGTGAACTTGTTTTCTGAACCCTATCAAATATTCACTGTGGGTGCCCAGAAGCCAGAAACAAATTTGTAAATAAAGTGTTTTTGGCAAGCACCATCCCCCCCCCCCCCCTTCACCCCCCCCCCCCCCCCCCCCACACACACACACCCACCCCTCCCCCACACACCCACCCCTCCCCTCGCCCTCCCACCCCTCCCCAAAGAAATTGTTATTTGTTTAAAATTAAATGTGATTTTGATTTGATTTCTATGCCAGGTGGCCCATCCGAGTTTCTTGAATCCGCACTTAAATGGTTCAGACAGTCTACAAAGCAGTTCCATTTGGGATGATGGCCCACAGGCTGATTCTGGTAGAGGACCTGCCGTTTGTACTGCTCCATATGAAGCCTCAAGTGCCGAGTCACAGAGATCATCAACCGAGGCTACTGAGACCGGTCACATAACGGTCATGGAGACCAGCAATGAAAGTGGGCACAGGAAATGGGACAAGAAACACTTTTGCTTTTTCTGTGAAGTACCTCAATCTAAGTTGCCCCGTCATCTCCAGTCATGTCACAAAGAAGAGAGCGAAGTTGTAGAGATTGCGTCTGAGACCAACCCAAGTGCCCGTAAGATACTTCTGTGGAAAATCCGCAATGTTGGTAATCATAGGCACAATTGCCAAGTCCTTCGGAAAGGCCGGGGTGCACTTATTGTAGGATATAGGCCTAATCATAAGGTATCTCCACATGCATACGGACCGTGCATATATTGTTATGGCTATTATGTGCGAAGTGATCTCTGGCGTCACCAGTGCCCACTGAAACCTGCACTCCCTGCACACTCGCATGGTAGCACTACCACAACTCCTCTGCGTAGATGTGTTGCTCACAAGAGTGATTTGTTAAAGCCTCCACCTGTCGGTGTGTCTTTCCAGTTGAACCAGGTTCTTATTCCGATGAAGAGAGATGAGGTGACTCTGCTGGCCAAGAATGACACTTTGATTGTGGAAGTAGCCAAGCGGGAATACGCGAAACTCGGGCACGATGTAGATCAACATGGCTACATCCGAAACAAGATACGGGAATTGGGTCGTCTTGTCATACAACTCCGCAAGAATACACACCAACCAAATGCATCACTTGAATTATTTGTCCACCCCCACTACCTGAATGATATCATCAAGGCTATTCACGGTATTGCTGGCTTTAATGAAGACAAGCAGTTGTATGATGTTCCGTCTCTAGCTTTAAAGATTGGACATTCCATCAAGAAGTGTGCACTCATACTTAAAGGAAATGCTCTAGAGTCTGGCCAAAAGCAAAAAGCCCAACACGCTGAAGAATTTCTGCAGTTGTGCGAACTGACCTGGCGAGACCGTGTATCCACCCATGCACACAGAACACTGTACCAAGGAAAGCGCAACCAACCTCATGTTGTGAAAATGTCGGCGTTCCTCCATGAAGCTGGCAACAGAGAAGTGGAACTTGTCCAGGATGCTCGGGGCGAACAAATTGGACCAGCTTGGAAGAGATTGAATGAAGTCGCACTGTGCCACCTTATTATGTTCAACCGCAGAAGGCAAGGGGAGGTATCAAAAATGAAACTAGAAGACTTTCAGAAGCACACAACAGCTAGTGTGAACGGGGAATGCCTGCTGACTGATCTTGAACGGCATCTGTGCAAGATGTTCAGAGTTGTCGAAATAGTTGGCAAGAGGGGTCGAACTGTTCCTGTGCTTCTCAGCAATGAGGTGGTGGCGTGGTTGAGTGCTCTGATTGCGAAGAGAAATGAAGCTGGAGTCGCCCACGACAACACCTACTTGTTTGCACGATGTTCTTATGGAGGTACAGGTCATATAAGAGGATGTGACTGTATAAGATTGTACGCAGACATGGCGGGCCTTGACAATGCTGCCAGCATCCGGTCTACAAAACTTCGTAAGCACGTGGCAACCGCATCGCAAATTCTTGCCTTGAAGGAACATCAACTTGAAACACTTGCAAACTTCATGGGTCATGATTTGCGTGTCCATCGTGAATACTACCAGTTGCCAGATACTGTGCAGAGGGTCACCAAACTTTCTAGACTTTTTCTCAGCTTGGAGAGGGGAAACTTGCCTTCCCAGCAGGGCAAATCCCTGGATGAACTGCATGTCACTGGTGGTAAGGACACAGTTGTTTTAAATTATTTACTCAACAGCAAAAGAAAGACATTAATTATTGCTTTTGTTGAAAAATATTTGATCAGTAATTACTATTCACTAATACATCTTCAACAGCGAAAGAAATGCAAGAAATAACATTTTGTTATCAGTTCACAATATATGATAACAAATGGTATACGTGTTTGTGTGCATTTCTTTTGCTATTGCTCCTGCATTACAGAACAAGAAAGAGAAATAGAGAAAAATTAGAAAGAAACAGACCACAGAAATTTGACAAGAGTTGAGTCCACTTTTCTGAATTTACATGCAGGACAACAACCAACTGTCGGGTATGTGTGCATTAATCTAACAAAAACTGCTCTTTGTGACTTGCAGAAGGCTTCACTAGTGACGAGGACAGCGATAACAGCAGTGACAATTCCTGTGATGTGCCCAGTGAAAACAGTAAGTTTAGGCTTTTATGTGTCTGTATTTTAACCAGTTCGCGCCGGATGACGTATATAAACGCAAAAATTTTCCAAAATTCAAAACGAATGACGCATAAACCTGCCAAGTTCAAGTTCGGAAATGTATGTCAGCAGCGCGCAAGGCCGGAAATGCGTGGGTGTGCTTCCCGGCACTATCAGCCTGAACCCGCTTCAGATCGAGTTTCGTAAAAAATAATCCCGCCCGTGGGCTTGGCGATGTTAAAATAATCCCGGCGCAAACTGGTTAAGTCGGGCTGTCTTTAAAAAAACAATTGTCTGTCTGTCCATTTGTTTGTTCATCTGGCTATTGGGCTGTCTGAATTAAAAGTGCCTAAATATCTGTGTTTGATATCGACTTGTTTCCTATTTGACATTAGGTACTCGACAGGCTCCTATCAGTGTTCCATCTGGAAGTCTGGCATCTCTGAACAACTCGAGACGAGTGAAACGTCGTCCCTGGACTGCCGAGGAGAAGGGAGACGTTACGAAGGGTTTGCAGAAATTCTTTCTGCTGAAGAAGCTTCCTGGCAAACGAGACATCGAAACATCCTGTCTTGTGGCACTGCAGACACGAAGCTGGAGGAACATCAAAGACTTTTGTCGGAACAAAATGAAGCTTCATCAAAGCTAAGCAGGGTGTTTCGTCAGTTCACATACATGTACGGATGCGTCAGAGTACTTGACTATTTAGAATTTGCAATCGCAATGATGACTTTAGAATGCACATCAATATGAAACCAATGGACAACCAGCAATTTAGTGTAGTGTCCTCACTTTGATAGGTGTAATTCACACACACTCAAGTGTCCTCCATTGGATAGAATGACAAGTATGCCCTCAGTGTGGTAGTGTCTACATGTATGCGTGTGTGTGTGTGTGTGTGAAGGCGACTGCTCACAGAAATGACTTTCTGACCAGTGACCACAGGAGAGAACTGTGAGCAGTTTCCCAAAACCACAATTTTAGGCAGATTTTGAGCGCCACCTTGAAGCAATTCAAAATCTTGACCTCGGAGGATATTGTAAACATAAAAATTGGCTTTGGCACCTCCAAATCCATATAAATAGACACCAAGAACATCAATATTGATCAACTGTGTGTAATTCTATGCTCAAATCAATTTCACATAACGCGATTGGCGGCCATCTTGGAAAATGGCCGTCGAAGACCAAATTTGAGATGGCTCAATATCTATATCTGCTTACTATCTATCCATCTACACCTGTGCAAATTTTGGTGCTTTTATCACAAAATGCACAATAGGTTGGTTAAGCTGCCCCATTAGTAATAAGTATAGCTTTACACAATTTTATTTCAGGCCTTCATTTTAAAGGGGCGCGATCGCGATCGCGCTCCTCCGCGCTCCTTAAAATATTTAAGGAGAGCCAACAAAAGCGCTCCTCACAATTTTAACAAGAGCAAAAAAAACCCAAAAAACCCCCCCCCAAAAAAAACCCCAAAACCTGCAACTGACGAGTGTCATAACAGTAAAGACACGAAAGCATTGCTATTGCTAACACAAGAGAATTTGCGATTACAATTCTCTCCTCGCACCCCCAAATAAAATCACATCAGATTTATCTTATACCAACAACGGTCATCTAGTCTTTCGTGTTCGCCCATTCCATTTATTTCGGACATAACGGGCCTAGACTAATTCGCGCTTAATTAATCCATACAAGTCACAGAGAGAGAAATATAATGTCACTGGATGGGAAAGCGCCATCATTCTCTTAACCAAAAGTTGAACTACTGGTGAATGTTGTGTTTCTTTTCTTGAGTATGTGTTTATTAAAGGCATAGACACCTTTGGTTGTCATTTTGAGTAACTACAGATAGTGTCCAGGGCCTTCAAACTTGCGTTTTGTTAGCGAGAGCAAATCACTCTCCTTAATTCATTGTTTTGATTTAAGGAGAGCGATTTTAAAATCACTCTCCTTAATTCACCTTTTCATTTAAGGAGAGCGATGCACAGCTCTCCTCAGATTTATTAAAATGAAGGCCTGGTCGTGACAAGTTATTTTTGGATACCAGCGAGTTATTTACGGATGCTTGCGATTGACTACGATTTGGCGATCCGTAAGGACTCGTAAGAAAAATCAGTGTATGTGAAGGCGGTATAAGTTTCATTATAGTCCCCCTCTCCCCCAGTAGTTTTTCTATAAAATAAACCAAAATTCCAGCATAAGCATTACTTCCAATGATCTTTTAAGCCCTGTGATTTTGTCTTGACAGGGGAGTGCCAAGACGTCAGTTCGCGTTGCTGCAGTCAAGGCGTTCCCCTTCCTCCTCCACAATCTAGGAGCCAACTCTCTGCATCTTCTGTACGATTACTTCCAGTAAGTTGGTCACGTCATCGAACCTGAATCATTTATTACATTTAAAATATACAAATCTTCGTTCACCGAAAGTAGTGCATGGTTGCAGTGCCTGCTGCTATATTTGAACCAGCCAGCCAAACGAGTAAGCTTGATGGTCGAGTGGTAAGACCTCTGCACTATAAGCAGGTGGAATGGGTTCGAATCCTACCCTAATTAACTTGTAAATAGCTTTTTTCTTGCCTCCTCTTTGGACAAAAACTGAGTATACAGTGTTCATAAAAATAACGCTTTTCAACATTATCTTATTTCTTGTACTGACCTTTGTACAGTGATATGCTCAAGGACAAGTCTACCATTGTCTTGGAGGAACTTGGCCGCACCGTCGGGACCGTTTCCTGCGTCGTCTGCAAAAATGTCACATCTCACAGGTATGATGATGTAGAGTTAAGTCTGTCACCGATTCCATCTTAAATCCATTAAAGTCCATCACAAGTCGCTCTAAAGTCCTTGTCATGTCTGTCACAATTCCTTGTCACAATTCCTTGTCATGTCTATCACAAGTCCATTGCAAGTCTGTCGCTAGTCCGTTGCAAGTCTGTCGCTAGTCCGTTGCAAGTCTGTCGCTAGTCCGTCGCTAGTCCGTCGCGAGTCCGTCGCTAGTCCGTCGCGAGTCCGTCGCGAGTCCGTCGCGAGTCCGTCGCTAGTCCGTCGCGAGTCCGTCGCTAGTCCGTCGCGAGTCCGTCGCGAGTCCGTCGCGAGTCCGTCGCGAGTCCGTCGCGAGTCCGTCGCGAGTCCGTCGCGAGTCCGTCGCGAGTCCGTCGCGAGTCCGTCGCGAGTCCGTCGCGAGTCCGTCGCGAGTCCGTCGCGAGTCCGTCGCGAGTCCGTCGCGAGTCCGTCGCGAGTCCGTCGCGAGTCCGTCGCGAGTCCGTCGCGAGTCCGTCGCGAGTCCGTCGCGAGTCCGTCGCGAGTCCGTCGCGAGTCCGTCGCGAGTCCGTCGCGAGTCCGTCGCGAGTCCGTCGCGAGTCCGTCGCGAGTCAGTCGCGATACACACTGACCTGTGACAACCCAAAGTACCCCTGCGTATAGTGGTACGATCGGCAAGCACTACCGTTCAAAATCATGTGCAGTACTCGCTCGAATACTGTCTTCGAATTTCCTCGATTTGCAGGTCCAGAATTGATCGTGAATACCTTAGAAGTTCGGTAAACCCAGCTTGGACATAATGGAAGGCTATTTAGACGATTTAGAGGTATTTTGGATTTTTGCAACATTTTGAACCACAATTAAGAGCTAATCCGGTTTCAATATTCTTCTGGCTCGGCCTCTAGTAAGGCAAGATAATGCCCAAATGTTAAAAGAGCGATAACTAGAGGCCAGTAACTCGGTCTAGCGTTGAATATGCATTTTAGGAAAGTTTCGGAATTAATTTCAAAGTGGCTATTTTTACATGACCGTAACCCTACAAATTGTACGTGATATAACTGGTTCCCGACACTAACAAGAGAAACTCAGTACGCGCAGAACGTATGAAAAACGGTTGACAGCCATAATTCACCAAAATAAATGGATACGTAATCCTAGTCTGAGTAACTTGGACCCAAAAATCATCTTTTTCAACATTTGGACATGGTCGGGTGATATTAGGGTCCAAGCAAGACCTGTTGGCATCGATGTACGAAATGTCTGCAGTACATCGATTTCCCATGACCTCCCACACTTTTCCCAAAAAATGTCACGGAAAACGGCCACTTACAAAAATGCTGCTTATCCCCATTAGGCACTAAAGATGAAGGAAGACACTATCACTATCGGTGTATTCTTACCTTTTAAAAAAGTGAAAAAAAATTGGGCCTCAAAATGTGGAGCAATGTTCGCCGATTCAAATGCACAAAGCCATTGTTGAGCAAACTCATGACGTCATTCTTGTTGACAACAACGTCGCGCGCAGAGCGCGCAACTCCAGTCGCATAGTTAGCGGCTGTTACCTGTTTCGTGCACTGCGCTGTAGTGGATGGCTCTCGAGCAAACCACCCATCCACTACAGCACAGTGCACGAAACAGGTAACAGCCGCTGACTATGCGACCGGAGTTGCGCGCTCTGCGCGCGACGTTGTTGTCAACAAGAATGACGTCATGCTTATCAACAAGAATGACGTCATGAGTTTGCTTAACTGCTTACAAAAAATATCTCATCTCCTATTGCGTACCGTAGATTATTCACCATAGTCTTAATTTTGTTGTTTTGCCTCTTCCACAATTATTGTTTCCTTATAATTCAATATTTTTCTATTTGCTTATTTCCTTATACCGTTGTTTCGAATATGGTTATTGTCTTTGTTTATTTGTTTATACCCTTAAAGATGGTTTTATTTAATCATATTTGTCTTCTCCCTGCATGTTGCTTGTGATGATTTATTTTATTTTTGTTGCCAATCATCTAGTTTGTTAAAAAATGTTTGTTAAATATATATTTGTTATAGTTCTTCTTAATATTCATATTCATCCTATGTTATTTTTCATCCCTGTTTATTGTTTTTCTTATTAGTTTGTTAGTCTAGGCATCTCCATAAAAGCCATATGGCTTCGGAAGATGCCTCCATAGTTGTAGCCTTTTGACAAGGCCTCGTGACTCTGGCTAAGCGGCTGAGATGAGTCTAGATACCCGGGGTGAACGCGCGACCGAGTGACGAATGTCACGAGGCCTTTTGCAATGTAGGTTTCGCTGCTCGGCATGAATTATTCATAGATACATATTGGCATGCCAATACGCCCAATCAGAACGGCGATCTCCCAGTTGGCTTCGTTCGTGATTCGTTCAATATCAAAGCATGTAAGAAAAGGTACAAAAACGTATATAAATTTTGCTTCTGAGTTGAATATATGAATGATAAATACAAGATATCACATTTAAATCTATTTTACATGCAAAATTGCAATAAATTAGGAAGCAACTAATGATTTGAGCTAAATATTGTAAGTGACATGATTGGACATTCCCTGTTTGTAAAATGAACTAGTCCAACTCAAATATAAGCTGACGTCACGCGGAGATACGTTCGCTGATTGGACGCTACCATTTCGGTAGCGATTCCAGTCGGGAACAAAGGTTAACATAAGAAATCCAAACCAGATTGATAAAGGCCACTTGTCTGGGCAATTCGCACTGGCGTTCACTCAGGTTTTCGCGATTAGTCTCTTTTTAGTCGCTCGGCGTCTATCAGACATGTGGCCTTGTTTAAAGGCTACCATAGTTGCCATGTCACTCATTGGTTTTTTTTTACTTTAATTTGTGAACTTCATTTTTTCCTTTTAACATTAATGGTATTATTTAACCTTTCTCAGTAATATTAATTGTATTGTTTATTTATTTTTCTCATTTTACATATAATTGTGTTTTTCACATTATTTTGGCACTATGGGAATAAATGTTAATTGAATGAATGAACAATGGCTACGTGCATTTGAATCGGCGAACATTGCTCCACATTTTAAGGCCCGATTTTTTTCGCCCGATTTTTTTCCACTTTTTTAAAAGGTAAGAATACACCGATAGTGATAGTGTCTTCCTTGATCTTTAGTGCCTAATGGGGATAAGCAGCATTTTTGTAAGTGGCCGTTTTCCGTGACATTTTGGGGGAAAAGTGTGGGAGGTCATGGGAAATAAGCCAGTTCGATATTCCCGCTGCGCGTGTGCACATGGAGATTTGACGATTTTTTCTTTGAGATAAACATTTCAGCGATTGCGTGCAAAAGCATAGCGGGGTACCAGCTAATTTAAAGAGATCGTCGTGTTCTAAAGTTCCTAAGTAACATTGTTTTTTACGTTTTGGTGTTTTCAGGTGTTTTGTCTGGCCAAACTTTTGTTCGAACAATTTTTTGGTTTTTTTTCGATTTCACAAGAAAATGTAAAAAATGCGGATTCGGTTACCACGTCCCCCATAGCCTTGTGTGCATTTGTCTGCCGTGTTTATAGAAAAATTGTTGAATCTTGTTGTGCACATGCGCAGTTGGAATGTCGAAGTGGCTTAATATCGATGTGCAGACATTTCGTACAACGATGCCAACGGGTCTTGCTTGGACCCTAATATCACCCGACCATGTCCAAATGTTGAAAAAGATGATTTTTGGGTCCAAGTTACTCGGACTAACGTAATCCCTAGTTAATTGTAATACAGTCCCTAGTTTTTCGTATACAGAACAGTTTTAGTTTTATACCTTTTTCTATTTACCGAATTATTGGTTAATAATCTCATCTAGATAGGGTCTTATACTAACTAGAGACTATATACAATTAACTAGGAACGGCGCATGCGCAACAAATAGCAAAAGTACGTTTTTACGGTCACGTTAAAATAATTTTGCGTTTAATTCTACAGAATATATCAATCAATCATGCTGCACCTAGTACCGGTGTCGTGCCAAAAGGTGTCCGGTGCGAAATAGTGTCCGCTGGGCATGCGCAGTAGAGGCCGGACATTATTTGGCATGTAATACGTGCCAAATAGTGTCCGATGCAAAATAGTGTCCGGGCGCGCGCGCGCCCTCTATGGACAGTATTTTGGCATGCAGGATCTGTATTATAAACGGACAGTATTTATGGGACAGTTTTTTAGCAGGATCTGTATTATAAACGGACAGTTTTTAGCAGGACCTGTATTTTAAACGGACAGTATTTGGCAGGACTCGTACTAGTCGTAGTACAGTTTTAGCAATAGCAATTATCATGATCTGTGTTATAAACGGACAGTATTTGGCAGGATCGGACATTTTTTAGCAAGATCTGTATTATAAACGGACAGTATTTGGCAGGACTTATGGTACAGTTTAGCAGGATCTGTGTTATAAACGGACAGTATTTGGCAAGATCTGTATTATAAACGGACAGTATTGCAGGACTAGACTCGAGGGACAGTTTACTTTTTAGCAGGATCTGTATTAATTAATAAACGGACAGTATTTGGCAGGATGGGACAGTTTTTAGCAGGATTTGTAAACGCACAGTATAAGTAAACGGTAATTGGCATGAATAGACAGTACATCATTGTGTTTGGTTTCTATTTTTTTTATTGAGTTACTCATTCGATACTGTAACTTCCTTTCTCTCTGGGAAAAAAAGAACAGTACAGTGAACATTTTTACTATCTCTAAGACCCTTTGAACAAATAAACTTGTTTCAAATTTAATTTTAATATGCAAACTTTACAGGAAAACATGTACAGTATAATTATAATATGTAAGAGGAATAATTATAAATAAACCAACACAACTTGTCGCCAATAAACATGGCACATGTAGCTCACAGCAGGCCTGTACGAACCCTAATAAAGGCAGACACCAGTTTAACTCAAACATGACATGCATGATGATTGTTCAAGAGGCCAACCAGCAGCTCATCAAGATTTTGAATTTGGGGGAATTGTTTTTATTTATTTTAGCTGTAAACACTTTGAACTGAAATAAATATAACCTTAGTTAAAATGAACCACAAATGTGTAAAATTTTCAATGCTGCTAATTGCCCTTTCGTCAAATTCATGACTCATCAGTTGAACTTGCAAGTTGCATTGAACTGAGATCGATTTTGATGGAAAAACAATCCCACGCCTGGGTCCAGTCAATGTCAAAATAATCCCGGGTTAATGTTATACACGTATACCTAATGCAACAAAGCTAAATAACTACTATATTTACATATCTTAACCCTATGTACAGAATAACCCTTGGCCAGTTCGTGCCGGGATTATTTCAACATTACCGAGCCAGTTTGCGCTGGAGGACGTATATACACACACATATTTCTTACGATTTAAAATAGATGACGCATTAACACGTCACGAAAATACATCTCCGAATTATTGTTATTAATGGTTTATTGTTATTACATTTAGACATCGCAGCCAAAACGGCTGAATTGTGTTTAAAATTCATTCGAGTAAAAAATAAATTAACCAGCTGACAAGGATTATAATACAAATGTAAATAAAAAAATATGCAAACAAAATAAAGACATATATATACACATATATACATATATTTAACGTCGTAAAAACAAAAGACCTAAAAACGGCAAGAAATTATTGTGCTGATATAGATGCAACTCCCCCCCTCCCTCCCCTTTGTCAAAAAAGGAATTTAAAAGAAATAATTAACATTTACAGAATATGCAACCTAAGGGGCAAGAAATTAGCACGCCTAAATAAAATACACTGCATTTACAGAATATATACACCCTAAAGAAGACAATAAATATGAATGCTTAAATAGATGGGAACGCCCCCCCCCCCCCCCCCCCCCTCCCCACTTTGTTGCAAAAAACAACAACATAAACATCTGTTAAAATAAATAAGTTTATAGTAAACAAACATGTACGAACCAACTGATGCAAGGGTCGCCTTGTGATCTGAAACAAAAAGTGAAGAAAACAGCCTAAGAACACCTCAAGCAATGGAACATGAAAGACTTATCTGAGAAAACTGCGGAGGGTAAAGTGTGACAGGTTTCATGATACCACTCTTTGCACTGCTGACACTGCACCATCCTGTCATCCAGTCCTTCTGGTTGCCTGCAAAAGCAGTATACCTGAACCACAGATAACAACCAGTCGTCTCTCTGCTCCCTTCCCGGCGTAGTAGAGCTCGTTGCCTGCAAGTCCGACAGTATAAATTGGATTATACATGTACGTGTACTATTCAAAAGTAGAATCTGAAGAAGTTAAAAGGACACTACCGTAGTTTTTTAAAACCTCCATACAATTTTTTAAAAGGTATACGTGTGTTTTTTGAATAGGAAAGATCGAGAAAAAGCCAATTCAAGTCAAATCAAATTTACCTTAGTGGCTGTGAGGATACGCAGTAATAGTGTCAGAGAGGGACAATCATCCACCATGTGAATGCATGTTTATTGAAGGTAAATAACCGTGACAATGTATTCGCATATTCAGCTACGAGATTCTGAAAATGTGCCTATCAATGTTTATTGAAGGGAATCAACCGTGACCATGTATTCAAATATTCAGCTAAGAGATTCTGCAAATGTGCCTATCAAAGTGCGAATTTTAATGCTTAGTTTTTCACAAATCTTTCCTAAAAAACCTTATAAGCTAAACATTGTAAACACGTAAATTGTAGCAAAAGTTACATTCTCAATAAAGCAATGAACATGTTTATGATCATGTATATAAATCTTTGGCATCATACCTTCTACTCTGAAGCTGCTCGAAAATCTCCGAATAGTTCGCTGCTGGTTATCAGTCATTCCAACAGGATAGCTTCCCCCTGAAAGAAACTGAAAAACATCTTCCAAAGAACGGTTATATTTGATACGTTTATCAACAATATCGTCAACAGCCATGATCACCCTAAAAAGCACGACTTTTGCAATAATCAAATATAAAACCAAATATAAACAAGATTTACTCAGTCTTAATGTTAGTTTTAAAGTAAATGATTTAAACGGGGTTTCAAATGTGAAATTAGAACGTAATGTGCAAATAATAAATCGAGAATTTAAGGAAAAAAAATCACCAAACTGTTTGTTAAAGCAAGGAAGGGGTATGTTACACTAGCACTAGTGCCTAATGAGTAATGGGGTTACCAGAACCATAGAGCAAGGAACTTGCTCTATGCCAGAACGTTGTGAACAGTTCCTTGCTCTATGATTAAACCAAGTCTATGCTTGAAAATGAAATAATGTGCCAGTGTGGGCTGGACGAAATGGAAATCGAACAACTAGAATGATTACAAGTGACAAATGTTAAGACAAGTAAGTACTAAAAGGTGTTAAAAATGTGAAAAATCAAACGGGAATGTGCAGTGAATAAATCGTAAATTTAAAAAAAGTCACCACACCAACGTTAATACGATTATGAGTATGCGTACGTGCACGTGTTTTGAAACAGAACAGTCCCACGAAAAACACACACAAGTTCTTGGACAAAAAAACGTTATAAAATGAACTATTAATAAGTTAGTTAGGCCTAGACAAATACACAAATCCTTAGCAATCACAGATAAAAAGGAAAGCTTTTAAATATATGGCAAAAGGAAATTCAGGATAAAACGTGATCTTATCTGTAACACGTCTTCTCAGCACGCAATAGGATGCACACTTAGCGCGGACAGTATTTGGCAAGCTTCCGTAAACAATGTGACGTCATAGGCGCTCGACCAATCACATGGCGGACCGGACACTATTTCGCACCGGACACCTTTTGGCACGACACCGGTACCACGACGCTTACTGCCAACACAGTCAGCACACTCAAGGACAGCCTCTTTCTCTTTGCACCTTCCACAAATAGCAGACATTTTGAATGTCAAAAACAGAATACAAAAATTTGCATCAGTACGACTCGACTGTGTACAGTCATCGGAGGATTTTACGTGCACTAGTCACTAAAGTCAGTACTGTAGTACTTTCTCATTGCATGTTCTGGCCTTTACAAAATATCAACAGGGGGCGCCATTTCTGTGAGTAGTGCGCTGTTTTCCAACCCCCGGCTTTGGCTTCTAGACAAATTGTAATACATGAACACATATGACTGATATTTAAACAATTTGTGTAATTAATTGTCTTGTCCTACTGTTGGGCAGGCAGTCAGACAAGATCATTAATTAGACACTTCGACACAAGTTTCCAAACTTCAAAATAACACTTTTTTGGTACCACGCTTACATAAAAAGTACAATAGGCATGAGCTATAGACCCAAGCGGATAAACGGGAAACACTAATAGACAAGTATCATTAATGTGTAATCTCCAAAATCTAGGTTGAAATATTCAGTCAAAAATTGACGTTCTCACCTGTGAAAGATTGTACAGGCAGTAAGGAGCCTTGGGTCATCAAACTTTTACATTAACATTATGTTAAAATAAAGGGCGCCACCGTTCAGAGAAGAGAGACAACACAACTTATAATTTCTTTTGTCTTCCCTACAGGTTTATATTTTGGGCAGCTCAAGAAAGAGGTGTCTAAGACAGGAGGTGAATTGTTGCTTGCCAATTTGTATGCAGTCAAGTGCTTCTTGGCATTGTTGTCAAATGGCATTCGAGGTAACGGCAATTGACTCAAATCTGTAATGCAGAGAAAATAAAGTACACATATTATTTAATTCACAATATTTGTAATAATTTAATACAGTTTTGTGTTTCTCATTCATGATGTCAAACAGGGATGTTTGTGTACCTGCTAAGATAGCGAATGATGATTCGGGCTTCACAGCACTGCACACTTTGGGTGTAAATACGTTTGTTGCTTCTGGAGCTGTAGGAGTGCTCTGGATCAGATGCCTAGTGGTAATTAAGTGTAAGAATATTAAAATTCTTTTAGACATATACTTTTTATCATGTTTTGTAAAAGAGTACCCAGTAGGTATTTAATAACCTAAAAGCAATAATGACCGGTAACTAAATTCATCAAATGTACCTTATTCAAATCACATGTTCAAACAATAATTTTACAAAGCATTAAGGTGCAGTTAGTGTGTATTATTTAAATGCAAATGTATGCTGAATTTCTTGTTAAATTGTTACTTCTCATTACTTTTTTTTCTTGTATTCTTCGCATTTCTTCGAATTATTTCCATTCTTCGCATTCTTAATTTTTTTTTCGCACTTTGAGAGTTATTCGCATTCTTATTACAATTTTTATTTGCATTTTTGTTGGCATTCTTCGAATTCTTTGAATCTTATTTGCATTATCAATTTTTCTATAAATTTGTGAAATCTTTGGCGCATTCATCGGCGCATGTTTAGATGCATTTTAAAGTGGTGGTTACATCTTACGATCATGAACGTAGTTGAACGCAGTATGGTGTGACCGTAGTAGACCCTAGTAGTTAAACGTAGTTAAACGTAGTTAAACGTAGTTAAACGTAGTTAAACGTAGTTAAACGTAGTTAAACGTCGTTAAACGTAGTTAATCGTAGTTACTCGTAGCTAATCGTAGCTAATCGCAGTTAATCGCAGTTAATCGCAGTTAAACGCATTTAAACGCAGTTAAACTTTACCGTAGTGTGGACCGTAGTTGACCGTAGTAACTACGGTCTACTACGGTCAAATGAACTATGTTCAATTATGTTTATGACCGTAAGATGTGACCACCGCAAGATGTGACCACCGCTTTAGATGCCTCTTCTTCGCATTTTTTTTTTGAATTTATTCTATTCTTGGCGTTCTTCAAAATCTTTTTAGCTTTTTTCGTATACTTTTTACACTTTTGGAGTTCTTCACATTCTTATTTCAATTTTTATTTGCGTTTTTATTTGCATTCTTTGCATTCTTCTGGGAATTTTCCCTATTCTTGGCATTCTTTCTCGTTTCCCTGCGACGCATTTTTATTCTGCGACCCATTCTTCGATGCATTCTTTTTCTGCGGAAGTTTCCCTGTGACGCATTCTTATTCTTTGACGCATCATTCGACGCATTTTTATTCTTCGACGCATTCTGCGACGCATTCTTATTCTCCGACGCATTATTAGACGAATTTTGTGAGTCCTTTAAATTTTGCGAATTCGTCTAAGAATTTGTCAAATGTTAATGCAAATTCTTTAAATTGTTATTGGTTGACATATTCTTTGACGCATTCCTGTGCATTATTCGGGACGAATTCTTCAATGCATTCTTCGATGCATGTTTAAATGCATTTTTTGAATTCTTAGTGTGAGGAGGCGTTCTTAGCTTTTATTGTTCAATTTGTATAAGTTGTGTTATCTTTCTCCGCTGAACTGTGGCGCCCTTTATTTTAACATAATGTTCATGTAAAAGTTTGATGACCCAAGGCTCCTTACTGCCTGCACAATCTTTTACAGGTAAGAACGTCAATTTTTGACTTAATATTTCAACCTAGATTTTGGAGATTACACATTTATGATACACGCTGCGTGCTGTATGTGGTGATTTGTGGAGGCAGTTGGCTTGTTGTGCGCGCGTGGAATAATAATTTAATTACAATGTATTACATTGCTGGTTGTGGCAGGTTGCATGGATGTCACTATAGTGCGCTGGACTTTAGGGGAATAGGCGTGTATTTTCTGTGTGTGAATGAGTGCAGCTGGGCCCAGCGATGTGTGTTTGTGTCCTATACTCCTCCTACCTAGCGTTTCTGTGGCATCTTTGCGACCTACATAATCTGGAATATTTAATGATTGAGAAATTGATGATGACATTTGTTGAAAGGAATGTTTATTGGAAAAAGGAGACGAATTAAGGTACAACAAGTTGGATACAGTAATACAATAGTCACTCTTATTTCTTATTATTGTGCATTTTAATAATTATACAGTCACTTTTAGGTTGTTGATATTCGTTTAAATGTCAGTCATTATGTGTTCATGTATTACAATTTGTCTAATTAATTATCTTGTCCGACTGTTGGGCAGGCAGTCAGACAAGATAATTAATTAGACAAACTGTAATACATGAACACATATGACTGATATTTAAACAATTTGTGTAATTAATTGTCTTGTCCTACTGTTAGGCAGGCAGTCATACAAGATAATTAATTAGACACTTCGACACAAGTTTCCAAACTTCAAAATAACACTTTTTTGGTACCACGCTTACATAAAAAGTACAATAGGCATGAGCTATAGACCCAAGCGGATAAATGGGAAACACTAATAGACAAGTATCATTAATGTGTAATCTCCAAAATCTAGGTTGAAATATTCAGTCAAAAATTGACGTTCTCACCTGTGAAAGATTGTACAGGCAGTAAGGAGCCTTGGGTCATCAAACTTTTACATTAACATTATGTTAAAATAAAGGGCGCCACCGTTCAGAGAAGAGAGACAACACAACTTATAATTTCTTTTGTCTTCCCTACAGGTTTATATTTTGGGCAGCTCAAGAAAGAGGTGTCTAAGACAGGAGGTGAATTGTTGCTTGCCAATTTGTATGCAGTCAAGTGCTTCTTGGCATTGTTGTCAAATGGCATTCGAGGTAACGGCAATTGACTCGAATCTGTAATGCAGAGAAAATAAAGTACACATATTATTTAATTCACAATATTTGTAATGATTTAATACAGTTTTGTGTTTCTCATTCATGATGTCAAACAGGGATGTTTGTGTACCTGCTAAGATAGCGAATGATGATTCGGGCTTCACAGCACTGCACACTTTGGGTGTAAAAACGTTTCTTGCTTCTGGAGCTGTAGGAGTGCTCAGGATCAGATGCCTAGTGGTAATTAAGTGTAAGAATATTAAAATTATTTTAGACATATAGTTTTTATCATGTTTTGTAAAAGAGTACCCAGTAGGTATTTAATAACCTAAAAGCAATAATGATCGGTAACTAAATTCATCAAATGTACCTAATTCAAATCACATGTTCAAACAATAATTTTACAAAGCATTAAGGTGCAGTTAGTGTGTATTATTTAAATGCAAATGTATGCTGAATTTCTTGTTAAATTGTTACTTCTCATTACTTTTTTTCTTGTATTCTTCGCATTTCTTCGAATTATTTCCATTCTTCGCATTTTTTTAATTCTTTTTCGCACTTTGAGAGTTATTCGCATTCTTATTACAATTTTTATTTGCATTTTTGTTGGCATTCTTCGAATTCTTTGAATCTTATTTGCATTATCAATTTTTCTATAAATTTGTGAAATCTTTGGCGCATTTATCGGCGCATGTTTAGATGCATTTTAAAGCGGTGGTTACATCTCACGATCATGAACGTAGTTGAACGCAGTATGGTGTGACCGTAGTAGACCCTAGTAGTTAAACGTAGTTAAACGTAGTTAAACGTAGTTAAACGTAGTTAAACGTAGTTAAACGTAGTTAATCGCAGCTAATCGCAGTTAATCGCAGTTAATCGCAGTTAATCGCAGTTAATCGCAGTTAATCGCAGTTAATCGCAGTTAAACGCAGTTAAACTTTACCGTAGTGTGGACCGTAGTTGACCGTAGTAACTACGGTCTACTACGGTCAAATGAACTATGTTCAATTATGTTTATGACCGTAAGATGTGACCACCGCAAGATGTGACCACCGCTTTAGATGCCTCTTCTTCGCATTTTTTTTTGAATTTATTCTATTCTTGTCGTTCTTCAACATCTTTTTAGCTTTTTTCGTATACTTTTTACACTTTTGGAGTTCTTCACATTCTTATTTCAATTTTTATTTGCGTTTTTATTTGCATTCTTCGCATTCTCCTTGGAATTTTCCCTATTCTTGGCATTCTTTCTCGTATCCCTGCGACGCATTTTTATTCTGCGACCCATTCTTCGATGCATTCTTTTTCTGCGGAAGTTTCCCTGCGACGCATTCTTATTCTTTGACGCATCATTCAACGCATTTTTATTCTTCGACGCATTCTGCGACGCATTCTTATTCTCCGACGCATTATTAGACGAATTTTGTGAGTCCTTTAAATTTTGCGAATTCGTCTAAGAATTTGTCAAATGTTAATGCAAATTCTTCAAATTGTTATTTGTTGACATATTCTTTGACGCATTCCTGTGCATTATTCGGGACGAATTCTTCGATGCATTCTTCGATGCATTCTTCGATGCATGTTTAAATGCATTTTTTGAATTCTTAGTGTGAGGAGGCGTTCTTAGCTTTTATTGTTCAATTTGTATAAGTTGTGTTATCTCTCTCCGCTGAACTGTGGCGCCCTTTATTTTAACATAATGTTCATGTAAAAGTTTGATGACCCAAGGCTCCTTACTGCCTGCACAATCTTTTACAGGTAAGAATGTCAATTTTTGACTTAATATTTCAACCTAGATTTTGGAGACTACACATTAATGATACACGCTGCGTGCTGTATGTGGTGATTTGTGGAGGCAGTTAGCTTGTTGTGCGCGCGTGGAATAATAATTTAATTACAATGTATTACATTGCTGGTTGTGGCGGGTTGCATGGATGTCACTATAGTGCGCTGGACTTTAGGGGAATAGGCGTGTATTTTCTGTGTGTGAATGAGTGCAGCTGGGCCCAGCAATGTGTGTTTGTGTCCTATACCCCTCCTACCTAGCGTTTCTGTGGCATCTTTGCGACCTACATAATCTGGAATATTTAATGATTGAGAAATTGATGATGACATTTGTTGAAAGGAATGTTTATTGGAAAAAGGAGACAAATTAAGGTACAACAAGTTGGATACAGTATATACAATAGTCACTCTTATTTCTTATTATTGTGCATTTTAAGTAATTATACAGTCACTTTTAGGTTGTTGATATTCGTTTAAATGTCAGTCATTATGTGTTCATGTATTACAATTTGTCTAATTAATTATCTTGTCCGACTGTTGGGCAGGCAGTCAGACAAGATAATTAATTAGACAAATTGTAATACATGAACACATATGACTGATATTTAAACAATTTGTGTAATTAATTGTCTTGTCCTACTGTTGGGCAGGCAGTCAGACAAGATCATTAATTAGACACTTCGACACAAGTTTCCAAACTTCAAAATAACACTTTTTTGGTACCACGCTTACATAAAAAGTACAATAGGCATGAGCTATAGACCCAAGCGGATAAACGGGAAACACTAATAGACAAGTATCATTAATGTGTAATCTCCAAAATCTAGGTTGAAATATTCAGTCAAAAATTGACGTTCTCACCTGTGAAAGATTGTACAGGCAGTAAGGAGCCTTGGGTCATCAAACGTTTACATTAACATTATGTTAAAATAAAGGGCGCCACCGTTCAGAGAAGAGAGACAACACAACTTATAATTTCTTTTGTCTTCCCTACAGGTTTATATTTTGGGCAGCTCAAGAAAGAGGTGTCTAAGACAGGAGGTGAATTGTTGCTTGCCAATTTGTATGCAGTCAAGTGCTTCTTGGCATTGTTGTCAAATGGCATTCGAGGTAACGGCAATTGACTCGAATCTGTAATGCAGAGAAAATAAAGTACACATATTATTTAATTCACAATATTTGTAATGATTTAATACAGTTTTGTGTTTCTCATTCATGATGTCAAACAGGGATGTTTGTGTACCTGCTAAGATAGCGAATGATGATTCGGGCTTCACAGCACTGCACACTTTGGGTGTAAATACGTTTCTTGCTTCTGGAGCTGTAGGAGTGCTCAGGATCAGATGCCTAGTGGTAATTAAGTGTAAGAATATTAAAATTCTTTTAGACATATACTTTTTATTATGTTTTGTAAAAGAGTACCCAGTAGGTATTTAATAACCTAAAAGCAATAATGACCGGTAACTAAATTCATCAAATGTACCTTATTCAAATCACATGTTCAAACAATAATTTTACAAAGCATTAAGGTGCAGTTAGTGTGTATTATTTAAATGCAAATGTATGCTGAATTTCTTGTTAAATTGTTACTTCTCATTACTTTTTTTCTTGTATTCTTCGCATTTCTTCGAATTATTTCCATTCTTCGCATTCTTAAAATTCTTTTTCGCACTTTGAGAGTTATTCGCATTCTTATTACAATTTTTATTTGCATTTTTGTTGGCATTCTTCGAATTCTTTGAATCTTATTTGCATTATCAATTTTTCTATAAATTTGTGAAATTTTTCTATAAATCTGTGAAATCTTTGGCGCATTCATCGGCGCATTTTTAGATGCATTTTAAAGCGGTGGTTACATCTTACGATCATGAACGTAGTTGAACGCAGTATGGTGTGACCGTAGTAGACCCTAGTAGTTAAACGTAGTTAAACGTAGTTAAACGTAGTTAAACGTAGTTAAACGTAGTTAATCGCAGTTAATCGCAGTTAATCGCAGTTAATCGCAGTTAATCGCAGTTAAACGCAGTTAAACGCAGTTAAACGCAGTTAAACGCATTTAAACGCATTTAAACGCAGTTAAACTTTACCGTAGTGTGGACCTTAGTTGACCGTAGTAACTACGGTCTACTACGGTCAAATGAACTATGTTCAATTATGTTTATGACCGTAAGATGTGACCACCGCAAGATGTGACCACCGCTTTAGATGCCTCTTCTTCGCATTTTGTTTTAAATTTATTCTATTCTTGGCGTTCTTCAAAATCTTTTTAGCTTTTTTCGTATACTTTTTACACTTTTGGAGTTCTTCACATTCTTATTCTAATTTTTCTTTGCGTTTTTATTTGCATTCTTCGCATTCTGCTAGAAAAATTATCCCTAATCTTGGCATTCTTTCTCGTTTCCCTGCGACGCATTTTTATTCTGCGACCCATTCTTCGATGCATTCTTTTTCTGCGGAAGTTTCCCTGCGACGCATTCTTATTCTTTGACGCATCATTCAACGCATTTTTATTCTTTGACGCATTCTGCGACGCATTCTTATTCTCCGACGCATTATTAGACGAATTTTGTGAGTCCTTTAAGATTTTGTCAAATGTTAATGCAAATTCTTCAGTCCACTGCGCTCATACATTACCTGTAGAGCGAATTACTACATTTGCATATTTCCTAGACCGGCAGGTGTAATCGCTAAGAGTTTGCCAACAGCGCCCTCCAGAGGCCACCCCATAGAGCCCGCACATGCGTGCCCCGTGAACGTCCTCTTTTCCCTTAGCGGTGGTCGCGGTAAGACGTGTTTTTCTGGGTCTCCCAGTTACACTTAAATTACTGCGTTTTTCGCAAGAGAGTTCAATAAAATAAAAGAAGTGATATTGTAGAGTGATTGTTTGATAAGTTACAGTATGCGACGTTTGGCGAGAGCTCCGTCTGTCATAACCGAGGGAATTTGTACTCCCTCGGGACAGCCGGGAGCCTCGGGGGGTTGATGCGGGGAACGCTGCGCCGTTCCCTAATTCTTCCCCAAGCCAGCACTCACAGCCGCAATCGGCTGTGGGCGCTGCCAGTCCCACCGATCGGGCAGGGGAGTACCAGCTACGGTCTCCCCCCCCCCCCGGCCATCGTCGGTGGGACGGCTAAACGTAGGGGTAGTTCCGGCAAGAGCCGCAAGGCGGACTCCGCTGTCGGAACCAAACCCAGGCCCGGGAAGGGGCGCGGGAATAAAAGGCCAGGGTCCATTGTCACGGACCCGCACGCTTTACCCGCCCCGTCTCCGAGCTCGGGGCCGTCTGTTGTGACGACCCCACGCAGCTCGGTGGGCCATAACCCCCCGCGCCCCCCTGGCAGTGTACGCCACAGAGTCACGGGGTGGACAGGCCTACGGGCCCCCGGGCTTGCTAGCCGACCTCCGCCCTGTGGGGCTGGAGGCGCTGCCGCCCGGGCAGGGGTTTGGGGGTGTGGACCAGTCTTTCCGGGGGGGCCCCGGACTGCTGGCCGACCCCCGCTCTGAAGAGCCGACCACCGCATCGGGTTTCACCCGGTGTTCGGGGGTCGTGGTCCCCCAGGAGTCATCCGATTTTTCGGAATCCTCCCGGCGGGTCCGCTCGAAACATAAGAAGGGGAAGTCTGGCCGGCGTTCCCGCCGCTCGCCTTCCTCGTCCAGCTCGAGCAGCTCTTCGGGCCGCCGGGGAAAGCGTCACCATGGCGACAACGTCTCCCGGACCGAATTCCTTACGGCGTTCCAAGCCATCTCGGCCTCACTGGCGGCCCTCTCTGCCCCCCGGCAGAGGGCCGCGGTGGACGGCCCAGTGGCACCGTTGGGATACGCTGCCCAGCCGTCCGCTGTCGGTCACGGTTGGGTGGCTCAAGTACAAAGGGACAGCCATGCGCCGGCGTCCCCACCGGCCCTCAGCCTGCATCCATCGATGTCCCTTGTGCCTGAGGATACGTCCCAGCCACCGGACCGTGACATGGCGCTGCCTGCCCCGCCACAGGGGCCGGCCAGCTCACTGTCTCAGGGATCAACTCGGCCCATGCCTTCGGGGGGCTCGGCCTCAGAGGATGAGGTCGTCCAGATGCAGCGCCTTTCCATCGCGGAAACGGAGCTGCGTCTGGTCCAGCGTGACATGTGTCGCGTGCTTCAACTGCCCCTTGTGGAGCCAGCACCGAAGCCCGACCATAGGTCGTTCAAGCGGCGCACTGGGCCGGCGGTGAGCTCGGAGGAAATTTTTCCCGTCCTCCCGCTGGACCAGGTGTGCGTTGAACATATGGAAAAGATCATGAAAGCAGACAAGTGGTCCGCCGTCACCCGCCGGACCAAGGACTACTACCAGTTCCCGCCGGCGGATTATGACAATTTTTTCGCCGTGCCTACTGTCCCCGATGCGGCGAAGGACAAGCTCGCCGCTGATGCGGGTGCTGCAACAGGGAAACGCATCTTCTCAGACAAGGTCCGAGAGAAGTTTGAGGAGACGTTGTGTAAATCTGACACCGCCTCGCTCCACCTCGTTCCTGCTACTCCTTTTTGAGTATTTGGTCTCGGGGTTGGATGAGGAGGGAGGCGTCCCAGCTGACATGCTGCAGGCTGCTTTCCACTGCTTGGACCAGGGGTTGCGTGTGGTCCTCGACCAATTTGCCTGCATCTCCGCCCTGATGACATCGGCCCGTCGCGGGAATGTGCTGGACTCATTGTTCCTGCCCTCCCCTGCGGCGCGCAGACGATTTGAAGAGCTCCCACTCGCTGGCATGGATCTCTTCGCAGGCCAGTTCGAAGAATTGATGCAGGCCGAGGCCAAGCGTTTGAAGATGACAGAGAAAATCAATCTTAAGAAACCTTCAACCGCCAAGCCTCCCTCCCAGTCTAAGAAAGCGTCGTTCACCATCCCCCGACGCAGACCTGTGAAGGCAAACAGAGGGAGTTTTCGTGGCCGTGCCGACAACCCGTCGGGTGCGCGGCCCACCCATCCCCAGCATCAACCATTCTCTGGCCAGCAAAGACAAGCCGGTCGCGGTTTCCGTGCGCCTGCCCCCCGCTATCCCGGGGGTTGGCGCAAGTGACTCTGTAGACTGGTGGCGGCCTCCCACCCTTGGACCCGTGGGGGGCCGTCTGCAAGACTTCATCGGGTCCTGGACTCACGTCACGTCCGACCGGTGGGTGCTCGAGACTATAGATCGCGGCTACGTGCTCGAGTTCACGAGCACCCCCCCGTCGGACATGGTGGTTCGGCCTACGCCAATCCCGACCGACCCGGCTCAACGCGCGTCCCTCGAGGGGGAGATCTCCTCCCTCCTCGAAAAGGGCGCAGTGCGAGTCCTTCCCGCCCAGCGGGCGCAGTCGGGGTTTATGTCGACGTTCTTCTTGGTCCCCAAGAAGGACGCCGGCATATGGCGTCCAATTCTCAACCTCAAGCAGCTGAACAAATTCATCCGCCCCAGGCGCTTCCGGATGGAGACACTCGGAACCATCCTCGAGTCCCTCCAACCGGGAGCATGGGCGGCCAGCCTCGATCTGAAGGACGCATACTTGCATGTCCCTGTCAGACGGGAGCACTGGAAATTCCTGCGGTTCCAATACGACGGGACACGCTACGAATTCACAGTGCTCCCCTTCGGCCTCTCGACCTCCCCTCGGGTATTCACCCGGATGGCTCGGGCGGTCAGGGCGGCGCTGCGGAAACAAGGGGTCTCGGTCTTTATGTACCTCGACGACTGGCTCGTGGTGGGCCAGTCGCGGCACTCAGCAGCGGGGGCGCTTCTACTCACCTGGCGCCTGGCGGCCGACCTCGTTTTTTTGATAAATCCCGAGAAGTCGCACCCGCTGCCGACCCAGTCCCCCACCTTCTTAGGCGCGGCCCTCGATCTCCGATCGAGGCTGGCACGCCCTACAGAGGAACGCCTGCTGAATGTTCAGCAGTGCGTCTCTCTTTTTCTACCGGCCGAGACGGCCCCGGTACGAGCCTGGCTCAGGCTGCTGGGCCTGATGGCCAGCCTGGTGGATTTGGTCAGCTATTGCAGGCTGCGAATGCGGCCAATCCTGCTGCACCTACTCATGTTTTACCGGCCCAGCCGACACGACATCAGTCATCCCGTGCCAGTCACGGCCTGGCTGGTCCCTCATCTGCGGTGGTGGCTGGTCCGTGCCAACCTGATGGGGGGCAAGGCCTTTCGCAGGCCCCGCCCATCCCTGACGGTCACGACCGATGCATCCCTTTCCGGTTGGGGGGCCACCCTCCACCCCCGCCAGGCGGCGGGCTGTTGGGGCCTCGAGCATCGCTCGTCCCATATAAACGTCCTCGAGCTGTTGGCCGTGGCCAATGCCTTGGAACAGTTTCAGTCCCTGGTATCGGGACGGGCGGTGCAGATCCGGTGCGACAACACCACGGTGGTCTCGTACATCAACCGCCAGGGGGGCACCCACTCCCCCGGCTTTGCGCGCACACGTGGGAGCTTTTCCACTGGCGCATGCAAAACGAGGTTGACCTCTCGGCGGTGTACCTTCCCGGCGACGAGAACGTGGAGGCGGACGCCCTATCCAGGGGGTGGATCCGCCCCACGGAGTGGACCATCCGGCCGCAGATCGTTCAGTCGCTGTTCCGACTGATCGACCGGCCACATGTGGACCTGTTCGCCTCACGATTCAACCACCAGCTCCCCACCTATTGCACAAGGGTTCACGACCCGAACGCATGGCGGACGGATGCCCTGTCGTTCCGGTGGGACGGGTTACTAGCGTACGTTTTTTCCCCGTTCTCGCTGGTCCCTCGGGTTCTCGCAAAGCTGGAGGAGGAGGACTGCAAAGTCCTCCTCATCGCCCCATTTTGGCCTCGTCAGCCGTGGTTCACGCGGCTGATCAGGCTGCTGGTCCACCGCCCGGTGGGTTTGCCCCGACAGGCGGATGTCCTCCTCCAGCCGGGATCGGGTTTTTTTCACCCAGCTCCTTAGGATCTACACCTGACGTGTTGGGTGTTGTCACACAATCCCTCCGCGCGGCAGGCCTTTCTGAGCGAGCTGCGTCAATCGCAGCCCGCAGTCGAAGGGCCTCCACGCGGCGGGTGTACGACAGCCGACTACGCCACTTTTTTAGATGGTGCAGACGGCGGCCTGTTCGTCCCACCGATTCATCTCTAGGGGATGTGGCCGACTTCCTTGTCTATCTATTCGAGAGCGAGCTCTCGATCGGCACGGTAAGGAATTACCGGTCGGCAATTGGAGCGGTCCACAAGGGTTTCCCTGATGGTACCTCCGTGTCGGACAACCAGGCCCTGAGCCAACTCCTGAAGGGCATGCTTGTCGCTCGACCCCCCACGCGTCGGCTGGTACCGGCTTGGGACCTCCCTAGCGTACTATCTACGCTAGCGGGGCCTCCTTTTGAGCCGATGGACAGCTCGACCTTGCTCCACCTGTCCATCAAGGTGGCATTCCTGCTGGCGGTCGCCACGTCGCGCCGACGTAGCGAGCTCCATGCATTGTCAACCGAGGCGGGCCACATCAGGTGGGAACCTGACGGGGTCCGCCTCATTCCCCGGGCCGGGTTCCTAGTAAAGAACCAGTCCGAGTCTTTTGTTCCTCCGGACATCTTTGTCCCAGACATTAAGTCGCGATCATCTGTCGCGGAGGATCGTTTTTGGTGCCCGGTCCGGGCCCTTAAATGGTATATTAGTCGCACGGAGGCACTCCGTACGGCTCGTACCCACCTATTCGTGACTTCGACCCCGCCTCACGGGCCGGCGTCGCGGGATACGATTAGCCGTTGGCTACTTACAGCGATCCGCTCGGACGCTCGCGTCTCGCCGACGGCGCCTATTTGTGCTCACGAGATCCGGGCCGTGGCGACATCGTTCGCGTTTTTTCGCGGCATATCCCTAGGTGACATCACCCAGGCTGCCTGTTGGAAGACGCCAAACACTTTTACTGACTGCTACCTTTGGGATGTACTTCAGTCAGAGGGCAGGTTTGGAAGGGCAGTCCTGACAACGACTAGCCGGGCTCCTACCAAACGGCACGACCCACCTCAGCCGGGACCTTCCCGTCAATAGGTGTGTTTTCTCCCGTTTTTCTGCTTTGGCATGTGTATTCATTGTTATGATATACTAATTTACATTGACATGTTCTTTTTCCCCCCGTTCGCTCCGGCGGGTTTTTCGGTCGATGTTATCTCAGTCCGGTGCACGCGCACCCTTGACGGGGTCCGCGTCCCGCTTGTTTAGGGCCGTGACGGCGCTGCTAATTGCTGCATCTCGTAGACCCTCCACCATAATCCGGTGCGATTCTATGCAAATGTAGTAATTCGCTCTACAGGTAATGTATGAGCGCAGTGGACTCCCCCCCCCCCCCCCCCCCCCCCCACAGTAGTGTGGGTGGGGTCTACTAGCTCATACTTACCTGTAGAGCGTCCCGCCCTCCTTCCCCACTATCCTCGATGACTCTGGGTGTCCGTATCCTTATGTGGCGCTCGAGAAAAGAGGACGTTCACGGGGCACGCATGTGCGGGCTCTATGGGGTGGCCTCTGGAGGGCGCTGTTGGCAAACTGTTAGCGATTACACCTGCCGGTCTAGGAAATATGCAAATGTAGTAATTCGCTCTACAGGTAAGTATGAGCTAGTAGACCCCACCCACACTACTGTGGGGGGGGGGGGGGGGGGAATTGTTATTTGTTGACATATTCTTTGACGCATTCCTGTGCATTATTCGGGACGAATTCTTCGATGCATTCTTCGATGCATGTTTAAATGCATTTTTTTAATTCTTTGTGTGAGGAGGCGTTCTTAGCTTTTATTGTTCAATTTGTATAAGTTGTGTTATCTTTCTCCGCTGAACTGTGGCGCCCTTTATTTTAACATAATGTTCATGTAAAAGTTTGATGACCCAAGGCTCCTTACTGCCTGCACAATCTTTTACAGGTAAGAACGTCAATTTTTGACTTAATATTTCAACCTAGATTTTGGAGACTACACATTAATGATACACGCTGCATGCTGTATGTGGTGATTTGTGGAGGCAGTTAGCTTGTTGTGCGCACGTGGAATAATAATTTAATTACAATGTATTACATTGCTGGTTGTGGCGGGTTGCATGGATGTCACTATAGTGCGCTGGACTTTAGGGGAATAGGTGTGTATTTTCTGTGTGTGAATGAGTGCAGCTGGGCCCAGCGATGTGTGTTTGTGTCCTATACCCCTCCTACCTAGCGTTTCTGTGGCATCTTTGCGACCTACATAATCTGGAATATTTAATGATTGAGAAATTGATGATGACATTTGTTGAAAGGAATGTTTATTGGAAAAAGGAGACGAATTAAGGTACAACAAGTTGGATACAGTAATACAATAGTCACTCTTATTTCTTATTATTGTGCATTTTAAGTAATTATACAGTCACTTTTAGGTTGTTGATATTCGTTTAAATGTCAGTCATTATGTGTTCATGTATTACAATTTGTCTAATTAATTATCTTGTCCGACTGTTGGGCAGGCAGTCAGACAAGATAATTAATTAGACAAACTGTAATACATGAACACATATGACTGATATTTAAACAATTTGTGTAATTAATTGTCTTGTCCTACTGTTGGGCAGGCAGTCAGACAAGATAATTAATTAGACACTTCGACACAAGTTTCCAAACTTCAAAATAACACTTTTTTGGTACCACGCTTACATAAAAAGTACAATAGGCATGAGCTATAGACCCAAGCGGATAAACGGGAAACACTAATAGACAAGTATCATTAATGTGTAATCTCCAAAATCTAGGTTGAAATATTCAGTCAAAAATTGACGTTCTCACCTGTGAAAGATTGTACAGGCAGTAAGGAGCCTTGGGTCATCAAACTTTTACATTAACATTATGTTAAAATAAAGGGCGCCACCGTTCAGAGAAGAGAGACAACACAACTTATAATTTCTTTTGTCTTCCCTACAGGTTTATATTTTGGGCAGCTCAAGAAAGAGGTGTCTAAGACAGGAGGTGAATTGTTGCTTGCCAATTTGTATGCAGTCAAGTGCTTCTTGGCATTGTTGTCAAATGGCATTCGAGGTAACGGCAATTGACTCGAATCTGTAATGCAGAGAAAATTAAGTACACGTATTATTTAACTCACAATATTTGTAATGATTAAATACAGTTTTGTGTTTCTCATTCATGATGTCAAACAGGGATGTTTGTGTACCTGCTAAGATAGCGAATGATGATTCGGGCTTCACAGCATTGCACACTTTGGGTGTAAATACGTTTCTTGCTTCTGGAGCTGTAGGAGTGCTCAGGATCAGATGCCTAGTGGTAATTAAGTGTAAGAATATAAAAATTCTTTTAGACATATACTTTTTATCATGTTTTGTAAAAGAGTACCCAGTAGGTATTTAATAACCTAAAAGCAATAATGACCGGTAACTAAATTCATCAAATGTACCTTATTCAAATCACATGTTCAAACAAAAATTTTACAAAGCATTAAGGTGCAGTTAGTGTGTATTATTTAAATGCAAATGTATGCTGAATTTCTTGTTAAATTGTTACTTCTCATTACTTTTTTTCTTGTATTCTTCGCATTTCTTCAAATTATTTCCATTCTTCGCATTCTTAAAATTCTTTTTCGCACTTTGAGAGTTATTCGCATTCTTATTACAATTTTTATTTGCATTTTTGTTGGCATTCTTCGAATTCTTTGAATCTTATTTGCATTATCAATTTTTCTATAAATTTGTGAAATGTTTCTATAAATCTGTGAAATCTTTGGCGCATTCATCGGCGCATTTTTAGATGCATTTTAAAGCGGTGGTTACATCTTACGATCATGAACGTAGTTGAACGCAGTATGGTGTGACCGTAGTAGACCCTAGTAGTTAAACGTAGTTAAACATAGTTAAACGTAGTTAAACGTAGTTAAACGTAGGTAAACGTAGTTAAACGTAGTTAAACGTAGTTAAACGTAGTTAAACGTAGTTAAACGTAGTTAAACGTAGTTAAACGTAGTTAAACGTAGTTAAACGTAGTTAAACGTAGTTAAACGTAGTTAAACGTAGTTAAACGTAGTTAATCGCAGTTAATCGCAGTTAATCGCAGTTAATCGCAGTTAGTCGCAGTTAGTCGCAGTTTATCGCATTTAAACGCAGTTAAACTTTACCGTAGTGTGGACCGTAGTTGACCGTAGTAACTACGGTCTACTACGGTCAAATGAATTATGTTCAATTATGTTTATGTCCGTAACACTGTTTAAAAAATCACGTTTTCGCATGCGGAAATTGACGCCTAATTGAACACGAAACCAACCCATTTCGTTGCTATATCCGGCCGTCTCCGGCGATCATTTTCATTTCTAGTTCCAGATAGCTTCCACACTAAGTAAGTGCACCCTTCGCCTCCGCAATTTCCGAATACCGAAACCATAACCCCCGAAACCAGATTTCAGCTTTCCTTGTTTTATGTTAGACTATAATTCGCGGAAATTCATGTGCGTGCTTATGGTCAATAGGTTGTACGTTCAGCCATAATTATTGAACAAAATTACCAGCTTCAAGGTTTCAAATGCTTCCCCTGCAATTTATTGACTTAGTCACTTATTTTATCTCCCCCTATCGTATTCACCCCCCCCCCCCCTCCCCCACCCCCCCCCCCCCCCCAAACCCTCCTCCCGACACAAATCCACTAACACAAATCCACCAACAACCTGTACACCCCCCCCCCCCCCCCCCACCCTCTTGTGACACATTTAACAACAAACATTCAATAACACATTTTTGAAGGAGGTAAAATATTTATTCTCAATCACATGTTTTACATCATTATTCAAAAGTCTGACAGTGCGGCCCGACAGTCAACTTAAAGAAAACACAATATTTTTGTTTCAGTAATAGTGGACAACTCAACGAGCATGCGTGTGAATAAAGTATTAATCTTGCGGTATGAATTTAAATAACAATATTTTCTTCTGTTTAAAAAAAATAACCGACAGTCCACATAAAGAAAAAACAAAATGTTTGTTCAAAAGACACAAAACTAATTAAACAACACGTGCTACATAACTAATGTATACATTTCAAAGCATGAATCTGTCATAATGTGGAGATATACGGTGTTTTGTATCAATATGAAATCTACATTCTGGAAAAAAAACCTTTAAGTTTTAACATATTTTACTGGATTCATAGTTTTAACTTCAATGACGCTGAGCGCTTATCATTGATAAAAACGTGGGCCCGTTAGAGAATTCCCGCCAAATTTCAAGCAGATGTCATCAATTGAGCTAGCGAGCCTCCAGTCTCATGGGCTTCGCTAGCCCTATCCAACTCTGTGTGGTTCGACACGACAAGGCCGTGAAAGTTCAAGTTTCACTTTACAAATAATAAACAAGGGTTAGGATGTACACTTTTAAAAAATATCCTCTATTACAAAGAAAAATTAAACAAAGTATTTGCTTTTTACCCATCAAATAATCTTACAGAAAATGTGCGAGAAGCAGCAACGTTTTTATAAAAAATAACAGTGGACAACTCAACGAGCTTGCCTGTGAATAAAGTATACATCTTGTTGTATGAAGTTAAACAACAATATTTTCTTCTTTTGTAAAATAATAAATAGACTACACATTTTAAACAAAAACAGGACTGCCAAAATCAACTTGCAAAAATAATACAATATTTTACTGAATCCATAGTTTTAGCTTCACTGACGCTGAGCGCTTATATTTATTGATAAAAACGTGGGCCCGTTAGAGAATTCCCGCCAAATTTCAAGCAGATGTCATCAATTGAGCTAGCGAGCCTCCAGTCTCATGGGCTTCGCTATCCAACTCTGTGTGGTTCGACACGACAAGGCCGTGAAAGTTCAAGTTTCACTTTACAAATAATAAACAAGGGTTAGGATGTACACTTTTAAAAAATATCCTCTATTACAAAGAAAAATTTAACAAAGTATTTGCTTTTTACCCATTAAATAATCTTACAGAAAATGTGCGAAAAGCAGCAACGTTTTTATAAAAAATAACAGTGGACAACTCAACGAGCATGCCTGTGAATAAAGTATACGTCTTGTTGTATGAAGTTAAACAACAATATTTTCTTCTTTTGTAAAATAATAAATAGACTACACATTTTAAACAAAAACAGGACTGCAAAAATCAACTTGCAAAAATAATAAAATATTTTACTGAATCCATAGTTTTAGCTTCACTGACGCTGAGCGCTTATATTTATTGATAAAAAACGTGGGCCCGATAGAGAATTCCCGCCAAATTTCAAGCAGATGTCATCAATTGAGCTAGCGAGCCTCCCGTCTCATGGGCTTTGCTATCCAACTCTGTGTGGTTCGACACGACAAGGCCGTGAAAGTTCAAGCTTCACTTTACAAATAATAAACAAGGGTTAGGATGTACACTTTAAAAAAATATTCTCCATTACAAAAGTAAATAAAACGAAGGTTTTGCTTTTTTACCCATCAAATAATCTTACAGGAAATGTGCGAGAAGCAGCAACGTTTTAAAACAAAAAAATAGTGGAAAACTCAACGAGCATGCGTTGTGCGGGTTAACGTATGCTTCTTTTTCTTTTTAATTTCAAAAGAGAACAGAAGAAACGGATGCATTTATGTTGTTTTGTGCGACAAATATTGTGTATCCAGCACGCACTCCTGTGGATGACATTCCAAGATCGAACTATGAAAGCCATCACCCACTGCCACCACAGAATTCCACGATTTAGAAACACTGCTAAAATATGCCTTCTTTTTGGTTTTCGGAATTTGTTTTTCAACTTTTGAGGAAAACAGTTTGTCTATAATTATGTTTGTAACAGTCACCAATACGTGTACTGGATTAAACAAAATACACGTGTAACTATCCAATATTGAACTTTGTGAACATTGATGCTTTTGATGGCCCTTCAAAACAAAGTTCCAAACTCTCCAAGAACATGCTTGTTGTTATCGTGAAGAAATATACATTATAAATGTAATTAACATAGTTCCAAGAAAAGAAACAAACAAGGACTTTGGTTGTAGTAAAAGTTTGTCAGTCCTGGAGCCGGGAGGTCTGGTGATCTAAACATTACATTCAAAACTCTTCCTTTCTAACAATCATCTAATTAACACCCAAAAAGGTTTCAATGGTTAAATTGTTTTGTACATTATGAGTTTTGTTTACTACACCTATAGTTTTCTCTCCGCCCATCCCAGTACAGATTGATTGGGGGTTCATGCCTTTTTATAAAAAGGTCACCCCGTTACAGCAATGCCCCCCCCCCCCCCCCTCCACCCCCCGATGTTCAGGCGCAATAATCATTTGCGGTCAAATTGAGCTTGTTCGCCGTTCTCATACCTCCATGGTAGGCCTATATCTCAAGTGTTTTATGAACAGAACTACACTTGGTTTGACCATGGTTTCACCTATGGTTTGACAAATTGACAGTCCAATGCTACCAAGGATAAAGTTGATATTCGAACAAATCAATGCTGTTCTCAACCGCTTGATTTAAGATTTCACAGTAAGATTTTCAAGTAATTCACAATGTCTCTTCAAACAAATCTACTATCAAAAATAATCACGTACTGGTAAGTCATATTCTTGATAATCTTGTATAGAACTGTATAGATCAAAGTAAATATAAGAACATTTCACCATACAAAATGGCATATATTATACAGATAAAAACAAATGGTCGGCCGATATTAGAAAAACAAAATCAAAGAGCATGCATGTAAATAGAACAGTACTTTGTTTGTCCTGGGCTAACCTGAGTATGGCTTCTTCTCTTTAAATTAAAAAAAGAACAGAAGAAACGGTTGCATTTATGTTGATTTGTGCGAAAAATAATGTGTATTTATCCATCACGCACTTCTGTTGATGACATTCCAGGATCGAACTATAAAAGCCATCACCCACTGCCACCACAGAATTCCACGATTTAGAAACACTGCTAAAAAAAACCTTCTTTTTGGTTTTTGGAATTTGTTTTTCAACTTTTGGGGAAAACAGTTTGTCTATAATTATGTTTGTAACAGTCACCAATACGTGTACTGGATTAAACAAAATACACGTGTAACTATCCAATATTGAACTTTGTTAACATTGATGCTTTTGATGGCCCTTCAAAACAAAGTTCTAAACTCTCCAAGAACATGCTTGTTGTTATCGTGAAGAAATATACATTATAAATGTAATTAACATAGTTCCAAGAAAAGAAACAAACAAGGACTTTGGTTTTTGTAAAAGTTTGTCAGTCCTGGAGCCTGGAGGTCTGGTGATCTAAACATTACATTCAAAACTCTTCCTTTCTAACAATCATCTAATTAACACCCAAAAAGGTTTCAATGGTTAAATTGTTTTGTACATTATGAGTTTTGTTTACTACACCTATAGTTTTCTCTCCGCCCATCCCAGTACAGATTGATTGGGGGGGGGGGGGGGGGGGGTTCATGCCTTTTTATAAAAAGGTCACCCCGTTACAGCAATGCCCCCCCCCCCCCCCCCCTCCACCCACCGATGTTCAGGCGCAATAATCATTTGCGGTCAAATTGAGCTTGTTCGCCGTTCTCATACCTCCATGGTAGGCCTATATCTCAAGTGTTTTATGAACAGAACTACACTTGGTTTGACCATGGTTTCACCTATGGTTTGACAAATTGACAGTCCAATGCTACCAAGGTTAAAGTTGATATTCGAACAAATCAATGCTGTTCTCAACCACTTGATTTAAGATTTAACAGTAAGATTTTCAAGTAATTCACAATGTCTCTTCAAACAAATCTACTATCAAAAATAATCACGTACTGGTAAGTCATATTCTTGATAATCTTGTATATAATAGAACTGTATAGATCAAAGTAAATATAAGAACATTTCACCATACAAAATGGCATATATTATACAGATAAAAACAAATGGTCGGCCGATATTAGAAAAACAAAATCAAAGAGCATGCATGTAAATAGAACAGTACTTTGTTTGTCCTGGGCTAACCTGAGTATGGCTTCTTCTCTTTAAATTCAAAAAAGAACAGAAGAAACGGTTGCATTTATGTTGGTTTGTGCGAAAAATAATGTGTATCCATCACGCACTTCTGTTGATGACATTCCAGGATCGAACTATAAAAGCCATCACCCACTGCAGCACAGAATTCCACGATTTAGAAACACTGCTAAAATAAGCCTTCTCTTGATTTCGGAATTTGAATTTCAACTTTTTTGAAAACAAAGCCTATGTATATATTTGTAAGAGTCAGCAATACGTGTACTGGATTAAACAAAATCCAACATAAAACTGTAGTAAATTGATGCCAAAGTTAGCCCTCGAAAACAAAGTTCCAAAGTTGTCACACACACTCAATACGACAGCAGCAAGACTACAATTTTAAATAAAAACGTAATCAGTATACATGTATAGGTCTATAGTTTGAAGAAAAAAAGGTTGTTTTGATTTTAGTAAACGTTTTTCTTATAATATTTATACGATTGTATGGCCTTTTGACTTTGTCAGTGTTATTAGATACATCATTTGCAGATATCGAAAATATTTACTACCGAATTATTAAGAAATATCTTACTCATCTAAAAGTAAATAATGATGTTAGGCATCCAGCAAAATTATTGCGCTAGATATCTTGTAATTATTCTGTACAAAAATATTTTATAAAGACAAATTCGCGATTGCCAGACGGCGATCGCGAAAAAAACAAATTACATAAGAATAACTGCTCGACGCCGGTTGCAAACAAACGCTGTTTTTCGTGCCTTTCTCGGCATCCATGAGTTTTAGCTCCGCCTATTCAAAGACTGATTGATTAGGGTACATGTCATTAAGAAAAAAAGGTCGGCCTGAGTCAAGTTTTTGGTTGTAAATTGAGCTGGGGCCAGGCGCCCAGGTCGCGCAGGGTGAACCGAACCACATGTGGTTTAACAGGCAATGCCATCAAGGTTAAGTTTTTCAAACAAAACATAAAGCATAAAGCTAGCAATGCTGGTCTCAAACACTTGATAAAGAATTTAACAGTAATATTGTTTAAGTATTTCACAGAAACCTTTTAACAAATCTAGACTATACTGAAAAACTACGACAAATCAAACTAGAAATGTATTCGTATTTATATTCATCGTGGAAAATTGCATGTGAGCATAGATTATACCTTCATTGTGGGGGTAATGATATTCCATAATAGAGCAGACAAAATAAACAGGCAATTAATAGTTTTAGAACGTGTGTGAGTATTACAGAATTTGGCAGCCGAGGGTTCAAGTTGAAAACAACATATTTATGTTGCTTTATACAAGCCCGCTTAATGCATTTTGAAATATGACCGGGATTCCTATTGTGTTCCAAAAACTAAACGTGTTTTCACCACCTATCTAATAGATAGTATCTATATGCACCGAGACCCCAGGATTGGACTATTGAAGCCATCACTATACTAGAACCCCAGGATCGGTAAACTTTAAAAGTAATAAAATGAAAAACAAACCCTCAAATGACGTATTCAAAATATTCACACACATGCATCATATTGTATAATAGTCAATACATTTCATCGTTCAATGCTATTATTATTTGTATTATTGTTATAATTATTATTATTAATACGTATCTTGTTGACCTACCATAGTTTTTGTTTTGGGGGATCTTGCTCCTCTTTGTTATACGCGGAAAACCTCGAAAGCGGCGAAGTCTGGCAACTGAAGTAACTCAAAGTCGAAAGCCTCACTGCCTGTGCAGAAGCCGCAGAAGTATGTTGTCTCGTACGCGTATTACGCAATGATCGGTGAATGTTGCACACAATTTCCGTTGAAGTTAGCGGATTTTCAATGAATACACCTTTTGTAATGTGAACAGAAAGATAAAGTGTAAAAAAAGAAGTTTAGAAAATGACGAGACTTGCGAGAGACCTATAGTATACCTGACACAAAACACGTAATCATTGACAGGCACCAGTTATTTGCAAAGTCATTCATTAGATTGCTAGAGCTATACTGATTGAGACGTGTGAAGAGCGATTCTGACTCGTCCCATGCTTGTCCTCAGCCCGTTTGGTAATGAGTTTCACTTCCGGTGGATTAAAACTGATCGGTTAGCAGCAACAAATACTTCAGCAAACAATGTTTTTCTAACATTCATTTTGAGTTCCCTAGTAGTAGTACTAGTACTACGCTGATACAGTCGTTTTCCTAGTTCGAGATGGCAACAATTATTCAGACTGCGTTCGGCTAGACCAATCCTCAACATTCAAGTGAAATGGGTTTAGTATCATTTACTTTGGGTGGTGGAGATACTATTGTTTTTGTTTCAATATTGCTCTTCTAATTTTAAAAATACAACGTCAAAACGACATTTACATTTATATTTCATATAGGCCTATTTGTTATATACAATCTCTCTGGGAGAGATTGTGTGTATGTTTATCTCATTCCGGTAATTGGCGGTTCTTTCGCTGTTTGAAGTGGTTAATAAATAAATAAAATAAATATATAAAAGTGCCGACATCCTTTTGCTGTAGTTGCGAATCGACTTAACAAATTCCGGATCGGTTAAAACTGCTTCGTACATAAACAAATAATCGCGCGAGAAAATACATGTTAGCTAGAACCAACTCGAGTCAAGCCGATTTTAGTATTTAAATATTAAAAAAAAAAAAACATTTTAAATACTTCCAATACAGTTTTAAAAAGACGACTTGGGTAAGACATTGATTTTGAAATTTTCGTTTGTGTAGCGCAGTGCGACCATACCGTGGTGCGCGCGGGAACGGGCCGATAAACTGACTTATAGAACATGTCACATAAAATTGCTTGTGGGCGTGCAGTCGATGCACGTATTTTAAGCGCGATCTGAAACTATGAAAAAGTACAAGTTCACTCTTTGTAAGATGTTTTAATACTAGAGATTTTTCTACTGATTTGGACTCAACAAATAATCGATGCATGAGTTAATACAACTGTAGATTACAAAAAGGCATAATCGAAATCACACGTTGTGAGTGACATATTGTGGTTTTGCGACTCTTGTGATTTTCTACAAACCGTCCAAACATGTCAAAGTGCGAGTCAAAAATGTAGCCGCAATTCCTTTATGGATAATTTATTTAAAAAATATTTGTGTATCAAGAAGCTTACATGTTTCTTTTACAAATGCACCGAGATTTTTGTTTCGGGGCACGAGCCATAAGAAGAGGGGAGTTTTTATTGAAAGCGATCCGGAACTAGGAAAACAGCTGTAACATGGATAAAAACCGAAAGGTAAAATCTTAATTAATATAATCATGGCCAGGATTGCTGATTGTGCTTTTATGTGTTTCAACCGTCGAGGTTTATTGTTCTTTTTGTGAGCAAGCGTGAGTAAAAGGGTATGCAGTGAGCTCATTAATTTTGTCAGGAGAGATAAAGGTTATCATTAAATTTAAAACAATAGCCAGTGGGCATGGTGGGTACAAACAATTGAATTGTGCAACATCAAAGGTATATTTGTTTTTATAGTCCAAGGGATATGTGCACACGACGAACAGTAATAATATTAAAATTTAATATCGCTTTGCAGGTTTCCTTGAATTTTCCCCCAAATGTTCCAATAATGATCGATTAATCTTGAAATTTGAGTTACTGACCTCCATGGTTTCCTCAAAATAATAGTCTATCCTCCTGAAAGAGTAGCCCTCCGCCCATCCGGGTAGTCTCACCAAATGAATGGTCACAAGGAGACGGTTTCGGCGAACCCTGAAAAGTGTGAAAAGACATAATTTCACGCACCAGGACTTCAATTTAATATCGAACAATATAAATACGAGGTTATCAAGGGTTTTGTTAAACACGAACAATTGTATACTGTTCCCTCTATCATTTCCAGCATGTGTCTAGGCTTTATACAGGGAAAACCCTGCATGTGTTTCAGAGTTTGTCTGCATTCGAATAGTACTAATAATAATAATAATAATAATATAAAGCATTTATAATGCGCCATCTATCTAGAGAAAACCTATTCCGAGGCGCAACATAAAACACAAACATGACAAAGGAAAAATAATGAACCAAAATAAAATGCAACAATAAATAAAACATAAAGGCAATTCAAGATCAATAATGTGACCCTACAAGATCAAAGAGGATATCACAGTACCAACACACACTGCCCAGCTGCACATGGCAAACAAGCAAAGAGAGGAGAAGACCAGAATTAGCAGTTACAGCAACTTAACAGCAATAACTGATTCCTGCCCGACCAAAATGAGAAAAAGAAAAGAAAAATGGCCGAACATACACATGTATTAAGGTATGTGTCAGCAATGCGATACCAGAAATCACATTAAAGACATCAAGTAAAAGCTCAAAATGAGTACATAAATCACAATAAAATGTTTTGCAAAAACAATCAAATATTATAAGCAGTTTCAAATAAATGAGTTTTTAACAACTTTTTGAAAACATTGATGGAACTACAACTGCGAAGTTCGAATGGCAAGGCATTCCAAAGCTTGGGAGCAGCTGCATAAAATCCACGATCACCATACGACGAAACAGTTCTAGGGACAGTCAGAAGAATTTTGTCAGCAGATCTCAAAGTGCGTTTTGGAATATACGGAGAAAGAAGTTCAATATACACTGGTGCCACTAGTACTAGTAGTAGCAGACGTAAAACAATAAAGAACAGTAGGGTCTACGAATCTAAGTTCAAACTCAAAATAGTCCTGACTAACAAGCCCAACAAACAACATGACCAAGTTGTAAGACCATGCATAGTAAAACAAAATAATACAGCAAAATGCATAGAGGAAAGACAGGTTATCACTGAAACTAGTTATACTAGTATTACTATGCGACAAAAATATTACGTGGTTGCCTAAATCGTAATAAAAAACCCTCTTTAAACTGTTTACAGTACTCAGTGGTATTTATTTTGGACGATTAACAAATTAACTTACCCCCATTTAGTTCAAAATCCATAGCACTCCATACAGCAACACCGACCGTTTGGTCATGCACTGTTCCTTGCTCTGTGGTCATAATAATTCCATGGTGGTGTCAAGCTCAGTCAGAATAACTCGACGGACAACTTCGTCAACGGCTAAATCATAACCTACTGTTATGGCTACCATGGCAAGGAAGTGTTATTTGATGGTTTCAGGAATATCTATTTTCAGGGGATGTTGTGCAAACGTTGTTGCAGTACAGCGAGATAGTACAGGCTTAGCAAAATCCGTTATGGCGTTAGAATTATCCCGCGCAGCAAGTGTCTGTGACTGTCCTTTGACCTTATAAATCGGGTAGCACAACAGGTGGAGATCCTCTGTGGCTAAAAAAGCCAAGCCTTCTACTTGACCCTGGTGACCTCAGCAGGCTAAATCTACTCAGTGGTATTAAATTGTGTTTTTTTAAATTTCTTTCGAATAGAGAGTACGTTCAGAGAAATTCTCAAGCTGTTTCGTCAGTACTTTTGATACCTTGATGCAGACGTCTCTGCATGCATGATGATGAACTAAGAAAATTTAGCTCCCAATATTCACGTGTGGTTCATTTTCAACTACATGTAAGCATAACTTTGGTGTTTTTTATATGAAATATATTTTGTTTTGTGTCGGGGTTTCACTTTTTGTTTACTCGCCCTGTACTATTCCCCTCGTTTCTTTATTACTATTTTTATCCTGTGTTGAACGTTTTTACCACGGGTATTATAAAACATTTTCTATTTAAATTTACCAATTTTCAGATTTCATTTCGTCTGAGAAAAAAACACCCTTGGTTGAATGGTTACCATGTATAATAATGATAATGAAACATAAATAATATCCCTTAGTTGAGAATACAAGTTGCCTAAAGAGTCTGATCATCCCAGCACAAGTCTAATGCAAGTTTATTTTGTAATTATTAAGCTTGTTTTACTATTAAAGCAAGTTTATGTGTGTTTTTGTTGGTTCCCAGCTGAATCTTCGCAGCTACTGTACATCCCATTTTAGCTGACGATCGTACGAGAAATTGGTTTAGCAGGCGATGTACAGTACATGTAGGCCTATTGATATGCTGGTTGGTGCTTATTTACGGGAAAACAAACACACACACATACAACTTTATGGAGTACGTATACCCGTACCCGGGCATCAATAATTGGTACATTGTATATACTGTACATGTACATGCCACCTAGTGTACCAACATAGGATATCGTACGGTGTGGTTTAGCGGTTCACACTCGTCTAAAACGTAAATGGCCAGTTTGGGTCGAATGCATGTGGGGTAAGGTAATTCGAATCATAACGGAAAAAGACAAAAGTTCACAACTCGCTGTGATAGATCACACAGTATAGCGCTGCGATTATTGCGTCCTTTACAACATGGATATGGTGCACGCCTGTGTCAGTACTGTATGGCCTGTACTATAAAGTCACTGTGTAATTTATAAACGAGTGATAAAACTTAGCGTTGTGCGTACACCTTACACAACTCTAGCACTGTTTGCGGACTGAAGGCGGCTTTACGAAGAAAACAAAAACATTAACATTATACAAAACAAGAGATTTTGTATTTCTAAAACAAACACAAGGTGGTTTAGAGAGTGGCAGGGGAAACTCACACTATTAACAAGACACTATCCCGTTTGAATGTACATGTGTTTGTAATGATACTTTTATTTAAGTAGACCCGGTCAGTTTATCAACATGTAGGTTATTTTGTTCTGTATAACGAGATATATTTGCAGATTGTACATGTTCATACGTATACAACGCCAGTATGGTACAGGCGAATACCGAAAGCCGATGTACACAGTACTAATTGGTTCACTTTGATGTTTCGCACTAACTATATAAAACCTGTAAAATCAAATTATTTGAGAAAACTTGATAGGAACGAAATAATAAAAAAAAATCTTAGTACACTGACGAGTCGTGTTGCGTAAACATGTCATTTTTATATGCACATTTAAGAGAGGTAAACTACCGAACCAGGAAAATAATAAGAATGTTATTGATTGTTTGCGTGAAAACGATTTAAGGAAAATACTTTCAGTTTTGCATGCACACATTCTAAAACAGAATCGGCCATCTTGTGTGAGCATATTATTTTAGCGGCAATATGGCCGTTCAACATTACTATTATGACTAACCATGCAATAGCAAACTGAATCCTATGTAATGAATACACCCGGTTTCGGCTTGATTCCATGTGCATAGAATTATGTAAACTAGTGCACGAAAAATTTCCAATTAACGTGTTCTGCTCGTCGTAAAGCGTGCAAACTTGGCGTTACATTTTCATAACCCCGCACTCTGTTGGTAAACTGTTAGCCGAAACGGGGGGGTGCACCTCCATCGTTCGTTTCATGCGTCGTTAAATTTTCGTAAACCCATCCCTTTCGCACAGTGGATTGTGTGCACAAACCTATGGCGAATGTGAAACGCGTGTGTTAACGTTAAACTTTTAAGAAAATCGAAATAAAATACTAAAAAAGCATGCCCCGGGTCAAATTGTTAATTTTGCCATTCCTAGGAATGGCAAAATTAACAATTTGATCCTGGAGGCCCCCTCTATCTCCTCACACCCAGCCCTAGCTGCCCGGGGCATGCTTTCCTCCATGCCCTTATTTGTGGGCGGGGATTGTGTGCACAAACCTATGGCGAATGTGAAACGCGTGTGTTAACGTTAAACTTTTAAGAAAATCGAAATAAAATACAAAAAAAGCATGCCCCGGGTCAAATTGTTAATTTTGCCATTCCTAGGAATGGCAAAATTAACAATTTGATCCTGGAGGCCCCCTCTATCTCCTCACACCCAGCCCTAGCTGCCCGGGGCATGCTTTCCTCCATGCCCTTATTTGTGGGCGGGGATTGTGTGCACAAACCTATGGCGAATGTGAAACGCGTGTGTTAACGTTAAACTGTTAAGAAAATCGAAATAAAATACAAAAAAAGCATGCCCCGGGTCAAATTGTTAATTTTGCCATTCCTAGGAATGGCAAAATTAACAATTTGATCCTGGAGGCCCCCTCTATCTCCTCACACCCAGCCCTAGCTGCCCGGGGCATGCTTTCCTCCATGCCCTTATTTGTGGGCGGGGATTGTGTGCACAAACCTATGGCGAATGTGAAACGCGTGTGTTAACGTTAAACTTTTAAGAAAATCGAAATAAAATACTAAAAAAGCATGCCCCGAGTCAAATTGTTAATTTTGCCATTCCTAGGAATGGCAAAATTAACAATTTGATCCTGGAGGCCCCCTCTATCTCCTCACACCCAGCCCTAGCTGCCCGGGGCATGCTTTCCTCCATGCTCTTATTTGTGGGCGGGGATTGTGTGCACAAACCTATGGCGAATGTGAAACGCGTGTGTTAACGTTAAACTTTTAAGAAAATCAAAATAAAATACTAAAAAAGCATGCCCCTGGTCAAATTGTTAATTTTGCCATTCCTAGGAATGGCAAAATTAACAATTTGATCCTGGAGGCCCCCTCTATCTCCTCACACCCAGCCCTAGCTGCCCGGGGCATGCTTTCCTCCATGCCCTTATTTGTGGGCGGGGATTGTGTGCACAAACCTATGGCGAATGTGAAACGCGTGTGTTAACGTTAAACTTTTAAGAAAATCGAAATAAAATACTAAAAAAGCATGCCCCGGGTCAAATTTTTAATTTTGCCATTCCTAGGAATGGCAAAATTAACAATTTGATCCTGGAGGCCCCCTCTATCTCCTCACACCCAGCCCTAGCTGCCCGGGGCATGCTTTCCTCCATGCCCTTATTTGTGGGCGGGGATTGTGTGCACAAACCTATGGCGAATGTGAAACGCGTGTGTTAACGTTAAACTTTTAAAAAATTCGAAATAAAATACTAAAAAAGCATGCCCCGGGTCAAATTGTTAATTTTGCCATTCCTAGGAATGGCAAAATTAACAATTTGATCCTGGAGGCCCCCTCTATCTCCTCACACCCAGACCTAGCTGCCCAGGGCATGCTTTCCTCCATGCCCTTATTTGTGGGCGGGGATTGTGTGCACAAACCTATGGCGAATGTGAAACGCGTGTGTTAACGTTAAACTTTTAAGAAAATCGAAATAAAATACTAAAAAAGCATGCCCCGGGTCAAATTGTTAATTTTGCCATTCCTAGGAATGGCAAAATTAACAATTTGATCCTGGAGGCCCCCTCTATCTCCTCACACCCAGCCCTAGCTGCCCGGGGCATGCTTTCCTCCATGCCCTTATTTGTGGGCGGGGATTGTGTGCACAAACCTATGGCGAATGTGAAACGCGTGTGTTAACGTTAAACTTTTAAAAAATTCGAAATAAAATACTAAAAAAGCATGCCCCGGGTCAAATTGTTAATTTTGCCATTCCTAGGAATGGCAAAATTAACAATTTGATCCTGGAGGCCCCCTCTATCTCCTCACACCCAGACCTAGCTGCCCAGGGCATGCTTTCCTCCATGCCCTTATTTGTGGGCGGGGATTGTGTGCACAAACCTATGGCGAATGTGAAACGCGTGTGTTAACGTTAAACTTTTAAGAAAATCGAAATAAAATACTAAAAAAGCATGCCCCGGGTCAAATTGTTAATTTTGCCATTCCTAGGAATGGCAAAATTAACAATTTGATCCTGGAGGCCCCCTCTATCTCCTCACACCCAGCCCTAGCTGCCCGGGGCATGCTTTCCTCCATGCCCTTATTTGTGGGCGGGGATTGTGTGCACAAACCTATGGCGAATGTGAAACGCGTGTGTTAACGTTAAACTTTTAAGAAAATCGAAATAAAATACTAAAAAAGCATGCCCCGGGTCAAATTGTTCATTTTGCCATTCCTAGGAAGGGCAAAATTAACAATTTGATCCTGGAGGCCCCCTCTATCTCCTCACACCCAGCCCTAGCTGCCCGGGGCATGCTTTCCTCCATGCCCTTATTTGTGGGCGGGGATTGTGTGCACAAACCTATGGCGAATGTGAAACGCGTGTGTTAACGTTAAACTTTTAAGAAAATCGAAATAAAATACTAAAAAAGCATGCCCCGGGTCAAATTGTTAATTTTGCCATTCCTAGGAATGGCAAAATTAACAATTTGATCCTGGAGGCCCCCTCTATCTCCTCACACCCAGCCCTAGCTGCCCGGGGCATGCTTTCCTCCATGCCCTTATTTGTGGGCGGGGATTGTGTGCACAAACCTATGGCGAATGTGAAACGCGTGTGTTAACGTTAAACTTTTAAGAAAATCGAAATAAAATACAAAAAAAGCATGCCCCGGGTCAAATTGTTAATTTTGCCATTCCTAGGAGTGGCAAAATTTACAATTTGATCCTGGAGGCCCCCTCTATCTCCTCACACCCAGCCCTAGCTGCCCGGGGCATGCTTTCCTCCATGCCCTTATTTGTGGGCGGGGATTGTGTGCACAACCCTATGGCGAATGTGAAACGCGTGTGTTAACGTTAAACTTTTAAGAAAATCGAAATAAAATACTAAAAAAGCATGCCCCGGGTCAAATTGTTAATTTTGCCATTCCTAGGAATGGCAAAATTAACAATTTGATCCTGGAGGCCCCCTCTATCTCCTCACACCCAGCTCTAGCTGCCCGGGGCATGCTTTCCTCCATGCCCTTATTTGTGGGCGGGGATTGTGTGCACAAACCTATGGCGAATGTGAAACGCGTGTGTTAACGTTAAACTTTTAAGAAAATTCGAAATAAAATACTAAAAAAGCATGCCCCGGGTCAAATTGTTAATTTTGCCATTCCTAGGAATGGCAAAATTAACAATTTGATCCTGGAGGCCCCCTCTATCTCCTCAAACCCAGCCCTAGCTGCCCGGGGCATGCTTTCCTCCATGCCCTTATTTGTGGGCGGGGATTGTGTGCACAAACCTATGGCGAATGTGAAACGCGTGTGTTAACGTTAAACTTTTAAGAAAATCGAAATAAAATACTAAAAAAGCATGCCCCGAGTCAAATTGTTAATTTTGCCATTCCTAGGAATGGCAAAATTAACAATTTGATCCTGGAGGCCCCCTCTATCTCCTCACACCCAGCCCTAGCTGCCCGGGGCATGCTTTCCTCCATGCCCTTATTTGTGGGCGGGGATTGTGTGCACAAACCTATGGCGAATGTGAAACGCGTGTGTTAACGTTAAACTTTTAAAAAATTCGAAATAAAATACTAAAAAAGCATGCCCCGGGTCAAATTGTTAATTTTGCCATTCCTAGGAATGGCAAAATTAACAATTTGATCCTGGAGGCCCCCTCTATCTCCTCACACCCAGACCTAGCTGCCCAGGGCATGCTTTCCTCCATGCCCTTATTTGTGGGCGGGGATTGTGTGCACAAACCTATGGCGAATGTGAAACGCGTGTGTTAACGTTAAACTTTTAAGAAAATCGAAATAAAATACTAAAAAAGCATGCCCCGGGTCAAATTGTTAATTTTGCCATTCCTAGGAATGGCAAAATTAACAATTTGATCCTGGAGGCCCCCTATATCTCCTCACACCCAGCCCTAGCTGCCCGGGGCATGCTTTCCTCCATGCCCTTATTTGTGGGCGGGGATTGTGTGCACAAACCTATGGCGAATGTGAAACGCGTGTGTTAACGTTAAACTTTTAAGAAAATCGAAATAAAATACTAAAAAAGCATGCCCCGGGTCAAATTGTTAATTTTGCCATTCCTAGGAAGGGCAAAATTAACAATTTGATCCTGGAGGCCCCCTCTATCTCCTCACACCCAGCCCTAGCTGCCCGGGGCATGCTTTCCTCCATGCCCTTATTTGTGGGCGGGGATTGTGTGCACAAACCTATGGCGAATGTGAAACGCGTGTGTTAACGTTAAACTTTTAAGAAAATCGAAATAAAATACTAAAAAAGCATGCCCCGGGTCAAATTGTTAATTTTGCCATTCCTAGGAATGGCAAAATTAACAATTTGATCCTGGAGGCCCCCTCTATCTCCTCACACCCAGCCCTAGCTGCCCGGGGCATGCTTTCCTCCATGCCCTTATTTGTGGGCGGGGATTGTGTGCACAAACCTATGGCGAATGTGAAACGCGTGTGTTAACGTTAAACTTTTAAGAAAATCGAAATAAAATACAAAAAAAGCATGCCCCGGGTCAAATTGTTAATTTTGCCATTCCTAGGAGTGGCAAAATTTACAATTTGATCCTGGAGGCCCCCTCTATCTCCTCACACCCAGCCCTAGCTGCCCGGGGCATGCTTTCCTCCATGCCCTTATTTGTGGGCGGGGATTGTGTGCACAACCCTATGGCGAATGTGAAACGCGTGTGTTAACGTTAAACTTTTAAGAAAATCGAAATAAAATACTAAAAAAGCATGCCCCGGGTCAAATTGTTAATTTTGCCATTCCTAGGAATGGCAAAATTAACAATTTGATCCTGGAGGCCCCCTCTATCTCCTCACACCCAGCTCTAGCTGCCCGGGGCATGCTTTCCTCCATGCCCTTATTTGTGGGCGGGGATTGTGTGCACAAACCTATGGCGAATGTGAAACGCGTGTGTTAACGTTAAACTTTTAAGAAAATTCGAAATAAAATACTAAAAAAGCATGCCCCGGGTCAAATTGTTAATTTTGCCATTCTTAGGAATGGCAAAATTAACAATTTGATCCTGGAGGCCCCCTCTATCTCCTCAAACCCAGCCCTAGCTGCCCGGGGCATGCTTTCCTCCATGCCCTTATTTGTGGGCGGGGATTGTGTGCACAAACCTATGGCGAATGTGAAACGCGTGTGTTAACGTTAAACTTTTAAGAAAATCGAAATAAAATACTAAAAAAGCATGCCCCGAGTCAAATTGTTAATTTTGCCATTCCTAGGAATGGCAAAATTAACAATTTGATCCTGGAGGCCCCCTCTATCTCCTCACACCCAGCCCTAGCTGCCCGGGGCATGCTTTCCTCCATGCTCTTATTTGTGGGCGGGGATTGTGTGCACAAACCTATGGCGAATGTGAAACGCGTGTGTTAACGTTAAACTTTTAAGAAAATCGAAATAAAATACAAAAAAAGCATGCCCCGGGTCAAATTGTTAATTTTGCCATTCCTAGGAATGGCAAAATTAACAATTTGATCCTGGAGGCCCCCTCTATCTCCTTACACCCAGCCCTAGCTGCCCGGGGCATGCTTTCCTCCATGCCCTTATTTGTGGGCGGGCATTGTGTGCACAAACCTATGGCGAATGTGAAACGCGTGTGTTAACGTTAAACTTTTAAGAAAATCGAAATAAAATACAAAAAAAGCATGCCCCGGGTCAAATTGTTAATTTTGCCATTCCTAGGAATGGCAAAATTAACAATTTGATCCTGGAGGCCCCCTCTATCTCCTCACACCCAGACCTAGCTGCCCAGGGCATGCTTTCCTCCATGCCCTTATTTGTGGGCGGGGATTGTGTGCACAAACCTATGGCGAATGTGAAACGCGTGTGTTAACGTTAAACTTTTAAGAAAATCGAAATAAAATACTAAAAAAGCATGCCCCTGGTCAAATTGTTAATTTTGCCATTCCTAGGAATGGCAAAATTAACAATTTGATCCTGGAGGCCCCCTCTATCTCCTCACACCCAGCCCTAGCTGCCCGGGGCATGCTTTCCTCCATGCCCTTATTTGTGGGCGGGGATTGTGTGCACAAACCTATGGCGAATGTGAAACGCGTGTGTTAACGTTAAACTTTTAAGAAAATCGAAATAAAATACAAAAAAAGCATGCCCCGGGTCAAATTGTTAATTTTGCCATTCCTAGGAATGGCAAAATTAACAATTTGATCCTGGAGGCCCCCTCTATCTCCTCACACCCAGACCTAGCTGCCCAGGGCATGCTTTCCTCCATGCCCTTATTTGTGGGCGGGGATTGTGTGCACAAACCTATGGCGAATGTGAAACGCGTGTGTTAACGTTAAACTTTTAAGAAAATCGAAATAAAATACTAAAAAAGCATGCCCCTGGTCAAATTGTTAATTTTGCCATTCCTAGGAATGGCAAAATTAACAATTTGATCCTGGAGGCCCCCTCTATCTCCTCACACCCAGCCCTAGCTGCCCGGGGCATGCTTTCCTCCATGCCCTTATTTGTGGGCGGGGATTGTGTGCACAAACCTATGGCGAATGTGAAACGCGTGTGTTAACGTTAAACTTTTAAGAAAATCGAAATAAAATACAAAAAAAGCATGCCCCGGGTCAAATTGTTAATTTTGCCATTCCTAGGAATGGCAAAATTAACAATTTGATCCTGGAGGCCCCCTCTATCTCCTCACACCCAGCCCTAGCTGCCCGGGGCATGCTTTCCTCCATGCCCTTATTTGTGGGCGGGGATTGTGTGCACAAACCTATGGCGAATGTGAAACGCGTGTGTTAACGTTAAACTTTTAAAAAAATCGAAATAAAATACAAAAAAAGCATGCCCCGGGTCAAATTGTTAATTTTGCCATTCCTAGGAATGGCAAAATTAACAATTTGATCCTGGAGGCCCCCTCTATCTCCTCACACCCAGCCCTAGCTGCCCGGGGCATGCTTTCCTCCATGCCCTTATTTGTGGGCGGGGATTGTGTGCACAAACCTATGGCGAATGTGAAACGCGTGTGTTAACGTTAAACTTTTAAGAAAATCGAAATAAAATACTAAAAAAGCATGCCCCGGGTCAAATTGTTAATTTTGCCATTCCTAGGAATGGCAAAATTAACAATTTGATCCTGGAGGCCCCCTCTATCTCCTTACACCCAGCCCTAGCTGCCCGGGGCATGCTTTCCTCCATGCCCTTATTTGTGGGCGGGCATTGTGTGCACAAACCTATGGCGAATGTGAAACGCGTGTGTTAACGTTAAACTTTTAAGAAAATCGAAATAAAATACAAAAAAAGCATGCCCCGGGTCAAATTGTTAATTTTGCCATTCCTAGGAGTGGCAAAATTTACAATTTGATCCTGGAGGCCCCCTCTATCTCCTCACACCCAGCCCTAGCTGCCCGGGGCATGCTTTCCTCCATGCCCTTATTTGTGGGCGGGGATTGTGTGCACAAACCTATGGCGAATGTGAAACGCGTGTGTTAACGTTAAACTTTTAAGAAAATTCGAAATAAAATACTAAAAAAGCATGCCCCGGGTCAAATTGTTAATTTTGCCATTCCTAGGAATGGCAAAATTAACAATTTGATCCTGGAGGCCCCCTCTATCTCCTCAAACCCAGCCCTAGCTGCCCGGGGCATGCTTTCCTCCATGCCCTTATTTGTGGGCGGGGATTGTGTGCACAAACCTATGGCGAATGTGAAACGCGTGTGTTAACGTTAAACTTTTAAGAAAATCGAAATAAAATACTAAAAAAGCATGCCCCGAGTCAAATTGTTAATTTTGCCATTCCTAGGAATGGCAAAATTAACAATTTGATCCTGGAGGCCCCCTCTATCTCCTCACACCCAGCCCTAGCTGCCCGGGGCATGCTTTCCTCCATGCTCTTATTTGTGGGCGGGGATTGTGTGCACAAACCTATGGCGAATGTGAAACGCGTGTGTTAACGTTAAACTTTTAAGAAAATCGAAATAAAATACAAAAAAAGCATGCCCCGGGTCAAATTGTTAATTTTGCCATTCCTAGGAATGGCAAAATTAACAATTTGATCCTGGAGGCCCCCTCTATCTCCTTACACCCAGCCCTAGCTGCCCGGGGCATGCTTTCCTCCATGCCCTTATTTGTGGGCGGGCATTGTGTGCACAAACCTATGGCGAATGTGAAACGCGTGTGTTAACGTTAAACTTTTAAGAAAATCGAAATAAAATACAAAAAAAGCATGCCCCGGGTCAAATTGTTAATTTTGCCATTCCTAGGAATGGCAAAATTAACAATTTGATCCTGGAGGCCCCCTCTATCTCCTCACACCCAGACCTAGCTGCCCAGGGCATGCTTTCCTCCATGCCCTTATTTGTGGGCGGGGATTGTGTGCACAAACCTATGGCGAATGTGAAACGCGTGTGTTAACGTTAAACTTTTAAGAAAATCGAAATAAAATACTAAAAAAGCATGCCCCTGGTCAAATTGTTAATTTTGCCATTCCTAGGAATGGCAAAATTAACAATTTGATCCTGGAGGCCCCCTCTATCTCCTCACACCCAGCCCTAGCTGCCCGGGGCATGCTTTCCTCCATGCCCTTATTTGTGGGCGGGGATTGTGTGCACAAACCTATGGCGAATGTGAAACGCGTGTGTTAACGTTAAACTTTTAAGAAAATCGAAATAAAATACAAAAAAAGCATGCCCCGGGTCAAATTGTTAATTTTGCCATTCCTAGGAATGGCAAAATTAACAATTTGATCCTGGAGGCCCCTTCTATCTCCTCACACCCAGACCTAGCTGCCCAGGGCATGCTTTCCTCCATGCCCTTATTTGTGGGCGGGGATTGTGTGCACAAACCTATGGCGAATGTGAAACGCGTGTGTTAACGTTAAACTTTTAAGAAAATCGAAATAAAATACTAAAAAAGCATGCCCCTGGTCAAATTGTTAATTTTGCCATTCCTAGGAATGGCAAAATTAACAATTTGATCCTGGAGGCCCCCTCTATCTCCTCACACCCAGCCCTAGCTGCCCGGGGCATGCTTTCCTCCATGCCCTTATTTGTGGGCGGGGATTGTGTGCACAAACCTATGGCGAATGTGAAACGCGTGTGTTAACGTTAAACTTTTAAGAAAATCGAAATAAAATACAAAAAAAGCATGCCCCGGGTCAAATTGTTAATTTTGCCATTCCTAGGAATGGCAAAATTAACAATTTGATCCTGGAGGCCCCCTCTATCTCCTCACACCCAGCCCTAGCTGCCCGGGGCATGCTTTCCTCCATGCCCTTATTTGTGGGCGGGGATTGTGTGCACAAACCTATGGCGAATGTGAAACGCGTGTGTTAACGTTAAACTTTTAAAAACATCGAAATAAAATACAAAAAAAGCATGCCCCGGGTCAAATTGTTAATTTTGCCATTCCTAGGAATGGCAAAATTAACAATTTGATCCTGGAGGCCCCCTCTATCTCCTCACACCCAGCCCTAGCTGCCCGGGGCATGCTTTCCTCCATGCCCTTATTTGTGGGCGGGGATTGTGTGCACAAACCTATGGCGAATGTGAAACGCGTGTGTTAACGTTAAACTTTTAAGAAAATCGAAATAAAATACAAAAAAAGCATGCCCCGGGTCAAATTGTTAATTTTGCCATTCCTAGGAATGGCAAAATTAACAATTTGATCCTGGAGGCCCCCTCTATCTCCTTACACCCAGCCCTAGCTGCCCGGGGCATGCTTTCCTCCATGCCCTTATTTGTGGGCGGGCATTGTGTGCACAAACCTATGGCGAATGTGAAACGCGTGTGTTAACGTTAAACTTTTAAGAAAATCGAAATAAAATACAAAAAAAGCATGCCCCGGGTCAAATTGTTAATTTTGCCATTCCTAGGAATGGCAACATTAACAATTTGATCCTGGAGGCCCCCTCTATCTCCTCACACCCAGACCTAGCTGCCCAGGGCATGCTTTCCTCCATGCCCTTATTTGTGGGCGGGGATTGTGTGCACAAACCTATGTCGAATGTGAAACGCGTGTGTTAACGTTAAACTTTTAAGAAAATCGAAATAAAATACTAAAAAAGCATGCCCCGGGTCAAATTGTTAATTTTGCCATTCCTAGGAATGGCAAAATTAACAATTTGATCCTGGAGGCCCCCTCTATCTCCTCACACCCAGCCCTAGCTGCCCGGGGCATGCTTTCCTCCATGCCCTTATTTGTGGGCGGGGATTGTGTGCACAAACCTATGGCGAATGTGAAACGCGTGTGTTAACGTTAAACTTTTAAGAAAATCGAAATAAAATACAAAAAAAGCATGCCCCGGGTCAAATTGTTAATTTTGCCATTCCTAGGAATGGCAAAATTAACAATTTGATCCTGGAGGCCCCCTCTATCTCCTCACACCCAGCCCTAGCTGCCCGGGGCATGCTTTCCTCCATGCCCTTATTTGTGGGAGGGGATTGTGTGCACAAACCTATGGCGAATGTGAAACGCGTGTGTTAACGTTAAACTTTTAAAAAAATCGAAATAAAATACAAAAAAAGCATGCCCCGGGTCAAATTGTTAATTTTGCCATTCCTAGGAATGGCAAAATTAACAATTTGATCTTGGAGGCCCCCTCTATCTCCTCACACCCAGCCCTAGCTGCCCGGGGCATGCTTTCCTCCATGCCCTTATTTGTGGGCGGGGATTGTGTGCACAAACCTATGGCGAATGTGAAACGCGTGTGTTAACGTTAAACTTTTAAGAAAATCGAAATAAAATACTAAAAAAGCATGACCCGGGTCAAATTTTTAATTTTGCCATTCCTAGGAATGGCAAAATTAACAATTTGATCCTGGAGGCCCCCTCTATCTCCTCAAACCCAGCCCTAGCTGCCCGGGGCATGCTTTCCTCCATGCCCTTATTTGTGGGCGGGGATTGTGTGCACAAACCTATGGCGAATGTGAAACGCGTGTGTTAACGTTAAACTTTTAAGAAAATCGAAATAAAATACTAAAAAAGCATGCCCCGGGTCAAATTGTTAATTTTGCCATTCCTAGGAATGGCAAAATTAACAATTTGATCCTGGAGGCCCCCTCTATCTCCTCACACCCAGCCCTAGCTGCCCGGGGCATGCTTTCCTCCATGCCCTTATTTGTGGGCGGGGATTGTGTGCACAAACCTATGGCGAATGTGAAACGCGTGTGTTAACGTTAAACTTTTAAGAAAATCGAAATAAAATACAAAAAAAGCATGCCCCGGGTCAAATTGTTAATTTTGCCATTCCTAGGAATGGCAAAATTAACAATTTGATCCTGGAGGCCCCCTCTATCTCCTCACACCCAGCCCTAGCTGCCCGGGGCATGCTTTCCTCCATGCCCTTATTTGTGGGCGGGGATTGTGTGCACAAACCTATGGCGAATGTGAAACGCGTGTGTTAACGTTAAACTTTAAAAAAAATCGAAATAAAATACAAAAAAAGCATGCCCCGGGTCAAATTGTTAATTTTGCCATTCCTAGGAATGGCAAAATTAACAATTTGATCCTGGAGGCCCCCTCTATCTCCTCACACCCAGCCCTAGCTGCCCGGGGCATGCTTTCCTCCATGCCCTTATTTGTGGGCGGGGATTGTGTGCACAAACCTATGGCGAATGTGAAACGCGTGTGTTAACGTTAAACTTTTAAGAAAATCGAAATAAAATACTAAAAAAGCATGCCCCGGGTCAAATTTTTAATTTTGCCATTCCTAGGAATGGCAAAATTAACAATTTGATCCTGGAGGCCCCCTCTATCTCCTCAAACCCAGCCCTAGCTGCCCGGGGCATGCTTTCCTCCATGCTCTTATTTGTGGGCTGGGATTGTGTGCACAAACCTATGGCGAATGTGAAAAGCGTGTGTTAACGTTAAACTTTTAAGAAAATCGAAATAAAATACTAAAAAAGCATGCCCCGGGTCAAATTGTTAATATTGCCATTCCTAGGAATGGCAAAATTAACAATTTGATCCTGGAGGCCCCCTCTATCTCCTCACACCCAGCCCTAGCTGCCCGGGGTATGCTTTCCTCCATGCCCTTATTTGTGGGCGGGCATTGTGTGCACAAACCTATGGCGAATGTGAAACGCGTGTGTTAACGTTAAACTTTTAAGAAAATCGAAATAAAATACAAAAAAAGCATGCCCCGGGTCAAATTGTTAATTTTGACATTCCTAGGAATGGCAAAATTTACAATTTGATCCTGGAGGCCCCCTCTATCTCCTCACACCCAGCCCTAGCTGCCCGGGGCATGCTTTCCTCCATGCCCTTATTTGTGGGCGGGGATTGTGTGCACAAACCTATGGCGAATGTGAAACGCGTGTGTTAACGTTAAACTTTTAAAAAAATCGAAATAAAATACAAAAAAAGCATGCCCCGGGTCAAATTGTTAATTTTGCCATTCCTAGGAATGGCAAAATTAACAATTTGATCCTGGAGGCCCCCTCTATCTCCTCACACCCAGCCCTAGCTGCCCGGGGCATGCTTTCCTCCATGCCCTTATTTGTGGGCGGGGATTGTGTGCACAAACCTATGGCGAATGTGAAACGCGTGTGTTAACGTTAAACTTTTAAGAAAATCGAAATAAAATACTAAAAAAGCATGCCCCGGGTCAAATTGTTAATTTTGCCATTCCTAGGAATGGCAAAATTAACAATTTGATCCTGGAGGCCCCCTCTATCTCCTTACACCCAGCCCTAGCTGCCCGGGGCATGCTTTCCTCCATGCCCTTATTTGTGGGCGGGCATTGTGTGCACAAACCTATGGCGAATGTGAAACGCGTGTGTTAACGTTAAACTTTTAAGAAAATCGAAATAAAATACAAAAAAAGCATGCCCCGGGTCAAATTGTTAATTTTGCCATTCCTAGGAATGGCAAAATTAACAATTTGATCCTGGAGGCCCCCTCTATCTCCTCACACCCAGACCTAGCTGCCCAGGGCATGCTTTCCTCCATGCCCTTATTTGTGGGCGGGGATTGTGTGCACAAACCTATGGCGAATGTGAAACGCGTGTGTTAACGTTAAACTTTTAAGAAAATCGAAATAAAATACTAAAAAAGCATGCCCCGGGTCAAATTGTTAATTTTGCCATTCCTAGGAATGGCAAAATTAACAATTTGATCCTGGAGGCCCCCTCTATCTCCTCACACCCAGCCCTAGCTGCCCGGGGCATGCTTTCCTCCATGCCCTTATTTGTGGGCGGGGATTGTGTGCACAAACCTATGGCGAATGTGAAACGCGTGTGTTAACGTTAAACTTTTAAGAAAATCGAAATAAAATACAAAAAAAGCATGCCCCGGGTCAAATTGTTAATTTTGCCATTCCTAGGAATGGCAAAATTAACAATTTGATCCTGGAGGCCCCCTCTATCTCCTCAAACCCAGCCCTAGCTGCCCGGGGCATGCTTTCCTCCATGCCCTTATTTGTGGGAGGGGATTGTGTGCACAAACCTATGGCGAATGTGAAACGCGTGTGTTAACGTTAAACTTTTAAAAAAATCGAAATAAAATACAAAAAAAGCATGCCCCGGGTCAAATTGTTAATTTTGCCATTCCTAGGAATGGCAAAATTAACAATTTGATCCTGGAGGCCCCCTCTATCTCCTCACACCCAGCCCTAGCTGCCCGGGGCATGCTTTCCTCCATGCCCTTATTTGTGGGCGGGGATTGTGTGCACAAACCTATGGCGAATGTGAAACGCGTGTGTTAACGTTAAACCTTTAAGAAAATCGAAATAAAATACTAAAAAAGCATGCCCCGGGTCAAATTGTTAATTTTGCCATTCCTAGGAATGGCAAAATTAACAATTTGATCCTGGAGGCCCCCTCTATCTCCTCACACCCAGCCCTAGCTGCCCGGGGCATGCTTTCCTCCATGCCCTTATTTGTGGGCGGGGATTGTGTGCACAAACCTATGGCGAATGTGAAACGCGTGTGTTAACGTTAAACTTTTAAGAAAATCGAAATAAAATACTAAAAAAGCATGCCCCGGGTCAAATTGTTAATTTTGCCATTCCTAGGAATGGCAAAATTAACAATTTGATCCTGGAGGCCCCCTCTATCTCCTCACACCCAGCCCTAGCTGCCCGGGGCATGCTTTCCTCCATGCCCTTATTTGTGGGCGGGGATTGTGTGCACAAACATATGGCGAATGTGAAACGCGTGTGTTAACGTTAAACTTTTAAGAAAATCGAAATAAAATACTAAAAAAGGATGCCCCGGGTCAAATTGTTAATTTTGCCATTCCTATAGGAATGGCAAAATTAACAATTTGATCCTGGAGGCCCCCTCTATCTCCTCACACCCAGCCCTAGCTGCCCGGGGCATGCTTTCCTCCATGCCCTTATTTGTGGGCGGGGATTGTGTGCACAAACCTATGGCGATTGTGAAACGCGTGTGTTAACGTTAAACGTTTAAGAAAATCGAAATAAAATACTAAAAAAGCATGCCCCGGGTCAAATTGTTAATTTTGCCATTCCTAGGAATGGCAAAATTAACAATTTGATCCTGGAGGCCCCCTCTATCTCCTCACACCCAGCCCTAGCTGCCCGGGGCATGCTTTCCTCCATGCCCTTATTTGTGGGCGGGGATTGTGTGCACAAACCTATGGCGAATGTGAAACGCGTGTGTTAACGTTAAACTTTTAAGAAAATCGAAATAAAATACTAAAAAAGCATGCCCCGGGTCAAATTGTTAATTTTGCCATTCCTAGGAATGGCAAAATTAACAATTTGATCCTGGAGGCCCCCTCTATCTCCTCACACCCAGCCCTAGCTTCCCGGGGCATGCTTTCCTCCATGCCCTTATTTGTGGGCGGGGATTGTGTGCACAAACCTATGGCGAATGTGAAACGCGTGTGTTAACGTTAAACTTTTAAGAAAATCGAAATAAAATACTAAAAAAGCATGCCCCGGGTCAAATTGTTAATTTTGCCATTCCTAGGAATGGCAAAATTAACAATTTGATCCTGGAGGCCCCCTCTATCTCCTCACACCCAGCCCTAGCTGCCCGGGGCATGCTTTCCTCCATGCCCTTATTTGTGGGCGGGGATTGTGTGCACAAACCTATGGCGAATGTGAAACGCGTGTGTTAACGTTAAACTTTTAAGAAAATCGAAATAAAATACTAAAAAAGCATGCCCCGGGTCAAATTGTTAATTTTGCCATTCCTAGGAATGGCAAAATTAACAATTTGATCCTGGAGGCCCCCTCTATCTCCTCACACCCAGCCCTAGCTGCCCGGGGCATGCTTTCCTCCATGCCCTTATTTGTGGGCGGGGATTGTGTGCACAAACCTATGGCGAATGTGAAACGCGTGTGTTAACGTTAAACTTTTAAGAAAATCGAAATAAAATACTAAAAAAGCATGCCCCGGGTCAAATTGTTAATTTTGCCATTCCTAGGAATGGCAAAATTAACAATTTGATCCTGGAGGCCCCCTCTATCTCCTCACACCCAGCCCTAGCTTCCCGGGGCATGCTTTCCTCCATGCCCTTATTTGTGGGCGGGGATTGTGTGCACAAACCTATGGCGAATGTGAAACGCGTGTGTTAACGTTAAACTTTTAAGAAAATCGAAATAAAATACTAAAAAAGCATGCCCCGGGTCAAATTGTTAATTTTGCCATTCCTAGGAATGGCAAAATTAACAATTTGATCCTGGAGGCCCCCTCTATCTCCTCACACCCAGCCCTAGCTGCCCGGGGCATGCTTTCCTCCATGCCCTTATTTGTGGGCGGGGATTGTGTGCACAAACCTATGGCGAATGTGAAACGCGTGTGTTAACGTTAAACGTTTAAGAAAATCGAAATAAAATACTAAAAAAGCATGCCCCGGGTCAAATTGTTAATTTTGCCATTCCTAGGAATGACAAAATTAACAATTTGATCCTGGAGGCCCCCTCTATCTCCTCACACCCAGCCCTAGCTGCCCGGGGCATGCTTTCCTCCATGCCCTTATTTGTGGGCGGGGATTGTGTGCACAAACATATGGCGAATGTGAAACGCGTGTGTTAACGTTAAACTTTTAAGAAAATCGAAATAAAATACTAAAAAAGGATGCCCCGGGTCAAATTGTTAATTTTGCCATTCCTAGGAATGGCAAAATTAACAATTTGATCCTGGAGGCCCCCGCTATCTCCTCACACCCAGCCCTAGCTGCCCGGGGCATGCTTTCCTCCATGCCCTTATTTGTGGGCGGGGATTGTGTGCACAAACCTATGGCGAATGTGAAACGCGTGTGTTAACGTTAAACTTTTAAGAAAATCGAAATAAAATACTAAAAAAGCATGCCCCGGGTCAAATTGTTAATTTTGCCATTCCTAGGAATGGCAAAATTAACAATTTGATCCTGGAGGCCCCCTCTATCTCCTCACACCCAGCCCTAGCTTCCCGGGGCATGCTTTCCTCCATGCCCTTATTTGTGGGCGGGGATTGTGTGCACAAACCTATGGCGAATGTGAAACGCGTGTGTTAACGTTAAACTTTTAAGAAAATCGAAATAAAATACTAAAAAAGCATGCCCCGGGTCAAATTGTTAATTTTGCCATTCCTAGGAATGGCAAAATTAACAATTTGATCCTGGAGGCCCCCTCTATCTCCTCACACCCAGCCCTAGCTGCCCGGGGCATGCTTTCCTCCATGCCCTTATTTGTGGGCGGGGATTGTGTGCACAAACCTATGGCGAATGTGAAACGCGTGTGTTAACGTTAAACGTTTAAGAAAATCGAAATAAAATACTAAAAAAGCATGCCCCGGGTCAAATTGTTAATTTTGCCATTCCTAGGAATGGCAAAATTAACAATTTGATCCTGGAGGCCCCCTCTATCATCTCACACCCAGCCCTAGCTGCCCGGGGCATGCTTTCCTCCATGCTCTTATTTGTGGGCGGGGATTGTGTGCACAAACATATGGCGAATGTGAAACGCGTGTGTTAACGTTAAACTTTTAAGAAAATCGAAATAAAATACTAAAAAAGCATGCCCCCGGGCAAATTGTTAATTTTGCCATTCCTAGGAATGGCAAAATTAACAATTTGATCCTGGAGGCCCCCTCTATCTCCTCACACCCACCCCTAGCTGCCCGGGGCATGCTTTCCTCCATGCCCTTATTTGTGGGCGGGGATTGTGTGCACAAACCTATGGCGAATGTTAGACGCGTGTGTTAACGTTAAACTTTTAAGAAAATTGAAATAAAATACTAAAAAAGCATGCCCCGGGGCAAATTGTAAATTTTGCCATTCCGAGGAATGGCAAAATTAACAGTTTGATCCTGGAGGCCCCCTCTATCTCCTCACACCCAGGCCTAGCTTCCCGGGGCATGCTTTCCTCCATGCCCTTATTTGTGGGCGGGGATTGTGTGCACAAACCTATGGCGAATGTGAAACGCGTGTGTTAACGTTAAACGTTTAAGAAAATCGAAATAAAATACTAAAAAAGCATGCCCCGGGTCAAATTGTTAATTTTGCCATTCCTAGGAATGGCAAAATTAACAATTTGATCCTGGAGGCCCCCTCTATCTCCTCACACCCAGCCCTAGCTGCCCGGGGCATGCTTTCCTCCATGCCCTTATTTGTGGGCGGGGATTGTGTGCACAAACCTATGGCGAATGTGAAACGCGTGTGTTAACGTTAAACTTTTAAGAAAATCGAAATAAAATACTAAAAAAGCATGCCCCGGGTCAAATTGTTAATTTTGCCATTCCTAGGAATGGCAAAATTAACAATTTGATCCTGGAGGCCCCCTCTATCTCCTCACACCCAGCCCTAGCTGCACGGGGCATGCTTTCCTCCATGCCCTTATTTGTGGGCGGGGATTGTGTGCACAAACCTATGGCGAATGTGAAACGCGTGTGTTAACGTTAAACTTTTAAGAAAATCGAAATAAAATACTAAAAAAGCATGCCCCGGGTCAAATTGTTAATTTTGCCATTCCTAGGAATGGCAAAATTAACAATTTGATCCTGGAGGCCCCCTCTATCTCCTCACACCCAGCCCTAGCTTCCCGGGGCATGCCTTCCTCCATGCCCTTATTTGTGGGCGGGGATTGTGTGCACAAACCTATGGCGAATGTGAAACGCGTGTGTTAACGTTAAACTTTTAAGAAAATCGAAATAAAATACTAAAAAAGCATGCCCCGGGTCAAATTGTTAATTTTGCCATTCCTAGGAATGGCAAAATTAACAATTTGATCCTGGAGGCCCCCTCTATCTCCTCACACCCAGCCCTAGCTGCCCGGGGCATGCTTTCCTCCATGCCCTTATTTGTGGGCGGGGATTGTGTGCACAAACCTATGGCGAATGTGAAACGCGTGTGTTAACGTTAAACGTTTAAGAAAATCGAAATAAAATACTAAAAAAGCATGCCCCGGGTCAAATTGTTAATTTTGCCATTCCTAGGAATGGCAAAATTAACAATTTGATCCTGGAGGCCCCCTCTATCTCGTCACACCCAGCCCTAGCTGCCCGGGGCATGCTTTCCTCCATGCCCTTATTTGTGGGCGGGGATTGTGTGCACAAACCTATGGCGAATGTGAAACGCGTGTGTTAACCTTAAACTTTTAAGAAAATCGAAATAAAATACTAAAAAAGCATGCCCCGGGTCAAATTGTTAATTTTGCCATTCCTAGGAATGGCAAAATTAACAATTTGATCCTGGAGGCCCCCTCTATCTCCTCACACCCAGCCCTAGCTGCCCGGGGCATGCTTTCCTCCATGCCCTTATTTGTGGGCGGGGATTGTGTGCACAAACATATGGCGAATGTGAAACGCGTGTGTTAACGTTAAACTTTTAAGAAAATCGAAATAAAATACTAAAAAAGGATGCCCCGGGTCAAATTGTTAATTTTGCCATTCCTAGGAATGGCAAAATTAACAATTTGATCCTGGAGGCCCCCTCTATCTCCTCACACCCAGCCCTAGCTGCCCGGGGCATGCTTTCCTCCATGCCCTTATTTGTGGGCGGGGATTGTGTGCACAAACCTATGGCGATTGTGAAACGCGTGTGTTAACGTTAAACGTTTAAGAAAATCGAAATAAAATACTAAAAAAGCATGCCCCGGGTCAAATTGTTAATTTTGCCATTCCTAGGAATGGCAAAATTAACAATTTGATCCTGGAGGCCCCCTCTATCTCCTCACACCCAGCCATAGCTGCCCGGGGCATGCTTTCCTCCATGCCCTTATTTGTGGGCGGGGATTGTGTGCACAAACCTATGGCGAATGTGAAACGCGTGTGTTAACGTTAAACTTTTAAGAAAATCGAAATAAAATACTAAAAAAGCATGCCCCGGGTCAAATTGTTAATTTTGCCATTCCTAGGAATGGCAAAATTAACAATTTGATCCTGGAGGCCCCCTCTATCTCCTCACACCCAGCCCTAGCTTCCCGGGGCATGCTTTTCTCCATGCCCTTATTTGTGGGCGGGGATTGTGTGCACAAACCTATGGCGAATGTGAAACGCGTGTGTTAACGTTAAACTTTTAAGAAAATCGAAATAAAATACTAATAAAGCATGCCCCGGGTCAAATTGTTAATTTTGCCATTCCTAGGAATGGCAAAATTAACAATTTGATCCTGGAGGCCCCCTCTATCTCCTCACACCCAGCCCTAGCTGCACGGGGCATGCTTTCCTCCATGCCCTTATTTGTGGGCGGGGATTGTGTGCACAAACCTATGGCGAATGTGAAACGCGTGTGTTAACGTTAAACTTTTAAAAAAATCGAAATAAAATACTAAAAAAGCATGCCCCGGGTCAAATTGTTAATTTTGCCATTCCTAGGAATGGCAAAATTAACAATTTGATCCTGGAGGCCCCCTCTATCTCCTCACACCCAGCCCTAGCTTCCCGGGGCATGCTTTCCTCCATGCCCTTATTTGTGGGCGGGGATTGTGTGCACAAACCTATGGCGAATGTGAAACGCGTGTGTTAACGTTAAACTTTTAAGAAAATCGAAATAAAATACTAAAAAAGCATGCCCCGGGTCAAATTGTTAATTTTGCCATTCCTAGGAATGGCAAAATTAACAATTTGATCCTGGAGGCCCCCTCTATCTCCTCACACCCAGCCCTAGCTGCCCGGGGCATGCTTTCCTCCATGCCCTTATTTGTGGGCGGGGATTGTGTGCACAAACCTATGGCGAATGTGAAACGCGTGTGTTAAACGTTAAACGTTTAAGAAAATCGAAATAAAATACTAAAAAAGCATGCCCCGGGTCAAATTGTTAATTTTGCCATTCCTAGGAATGGCAAAATTAACAATTTGATCCTGGAGGCCCCCTCTATCTCGTCACACCCAGCCCTAGCTGCCCGGGGCATGCTTTCCTCCATGCCCTTATTTGTGGGCGGGGATTGTGTGCACAAACCTATGGCGAATGTGAAACGCGTGTATTAACCTTAAACTTTTAAGAAAATCGAAATAAAATACTAAAAAAGCATGCCCCGGGTCAAATTGTTAATTTTGCCATTCCTAGGAATGGCAAAATTAACAATTTGATCCTGGAGGCCCCCTCTATCTCCTCACACCCAGCCCTAGCTGCCCGGGGCATGCTTTCCTCCATGCCCTTATTTGTGGGCGGGGATTGTGTGCACAAACATATGGCGAATGTGAAACGCGTGTGTTAACGTTAAACTTTTAAGAAAATCGAAATAAAATACTAAAAAAGGATGCCCCGGGTCAAATTGTTAATTTTGCCATTCCTAGGAATGGCAAAATTAACAATTTGATCCTGGAGGCCCCCTCTATCTCCTCACACCCAGCCCTAGCTGCCCGGGGCATGCTTTCCTCCATGCCCTTATTTGTGGGCGGGGATTGTGTGCACAAACCTATGGCGATTGTGAAACGCGTGTGTTAACGTTAAACGTTTAAAAAATCGAAATAAAATACTAAAAAAGCATGCCCCGGGTCAAATTGTTAATTTTGCCATTCCTAGGAATGGCAAAATTAACAATTTGATCCTGGAGGCCCCCTCTATCTCCTCACACCCAGCCCTAGCTGCCCGGGGCATGCTTTCCTCCATGCCCTTATTTGTGGGCGGGGATTGTGTGCACAAACCTATGGCGAATGTGAAACGCGTGTGTTAACGTTAAACTTTTAAGAAAATCGAAATAAAATACTAAAAAAGCATGCCCCGGGTCAAATTGTTAATTTTGCCATTCCTAGGAATGGCAAAATTAACAATTTGATCCTGGAGGCCCCCTCTATCTCCTCACACCCATCCCTAGCTTCCCGGGGCATGCTTTTCTCCATGCCCTTATTTGTGGGCGGGGATTGTGTGCACAAACCTATGGCGAATGTGAAACGCGTGTGTTAACGTTAAACTTTTAAGAAAATCGAAATAAAATACTAATAAAGCATGCCCCGGGTCAAATTGTTAATTTTGCCATTCCTAGGAATGGCAAAATTAACAATTTGATCCTGGAGGCCCCCTCTATCTCCTCACACCCAGCCCTAGCTTCCCGGGGCATTCTTTTCTCCATGCCCTTATTTGTGGGCGGGGATTGCGTGCACAAACCTATGGCGAATGTGAAACGCGTGTGTTAACGTTAAACTTTTAAGAAAATCGAAATAAAATACTACAAAAGCATGCCCCGGGTCAAATTGTTAATTTTGCCATTCCTAGGAATGGCAAAATTAACAATTTGATCCTGGAGGCCCCCTCTGTCTCATCACACCCAGCCCTAGCTGCCCGGGGCATGCTTTCCTCCATGACCTTATTTGTGGGCGGGGATTGTGTGCACAAACCTATGGCGAATGTGAAACGCGTGTGTTAACGTTAAACTTTTAAGAAAATCGAAATAAAATACTAAAAAAGCATGCCCCGGGTCAAATTGTTAATTTTGCCATTCCTAGGAATGGCACAATTAACAATTTGATCCTGGAGGCCCCCTCTATCTCCTCACACCCAGCCCTAGCTGCCCGGGGCATGCTTTCCTCCATGCCCTTATTTGTGGGCGGGGATTGTGTGCACAAACCTATGGCGAATGTGAAACGCGTGTGTTAACGTTAAACTTTTAAGAAAATCGAAATAAAATACTAAAAAAGCATGCCCCGGGTCAAATTGTTAATTTTGCCATTCCTAGGAATGTCAAAATTAACAATTTGATCCTGGAGGCCCCCTCTGTCTCATCACACCCAGCCCTAGCTGCCCGGGGCATGCTTTCTTCCATGCCCTTATTTGTGGGCGGGGATTGTGTGCACAAACCTATGGCGAATGTGAAACGCGTGTGTTAACGTTAAACGTTTAAGAAAATCGAAATAAAATACTACAAAAGCATGCCCCGGGTCAAATTGTTAATTTTGCCATTCCTAGGAATGGCAAAATTAACAATTTGATCCTGGAGGCCCCCTCTGTCTCATCACACCCAGCTCTAGCTGCCCGGGGCATGCTTTCCTCCATGCCCTTATTTGTGGGCGGGGATTGTGTGCACAAACCTATGGCGAATGTGAAACGCGTGTGTTAACGTTAAACTTTTAAGAAAATCGAAATAAAATACTAAAAAAGCATGCCCCGGGTCAAATTGTTAATTTTGCCATTCCTAGGAATGGCACAATTAACAATTTGATCCTGGAGGCCCCCTCTATCTCCTCACACCCAGCCCTAGCTGCCCGGGGCATGCTTTCCTCCATGCCCTTATTTGTGGGCGGGGATTGTGTGCACAAACCTATGGCGAATGTGAAACGCGTGTGTTAACGTTAAACTTTTAAGAAAATCGAAATAAAATACTAAAAAAGCATGCCCCGGGTCAAATTGTTAATTTTGCCATTCCTAGGAATGGCAAAATTAACAATTTGATCCTCGAGGCCCCCTCTGTCTCATCACACCCAGCCCTAGCTGCCCGGGGCATGCTTTCTTCCATGCCCTTATTTGTGGGCGGGGATTGTGTGCACAAACCTATGGCGAATGTGAAACGCGTGTGTTAACGTTAAACGTTTAAGAAAATCGAAATAAAATACTACAAAAGCATGCCCCGGGTCAAATTGTTAATTTTGCCATTCCTAGGAATGGCAAAATTAACAATTTGATCCTGGAGGCCCCCTCTGTCTCATCACACCCAGCTCTAGCTGCCCGGGGCATGCTTTCCTCCATGCCCTTATTTGTGGGCGGGGATTGTGTGCACAAACCTATGGCGAATGTGAAACGCGTGTGTTAACGTTAAACTTTTAAGAAAATCGAAATAAAATACTAAAAAAGCATGCCCCGGGTCAAATTGTTAATTTTGCCATTCCTAGGAATGGCACAATTAACAATTTGATCCTGGAGGCCCCCTCTATCTCCTCACACCCAGCCCTAGCTGCCCGGGGCATGCTTTCCTCCATGCCCTTATTTGTGGGCGGGGATTGTTTGCACAAACCTATGGCGAATGTGAAACGCGTGTGTTAACGTTAAACTTTTAAGAAAATCGAAATAAAATACTAAAAAAGCATGCCCCGGGTCAAATTGTTAATTTTGCCATTCCTAGGAATGGCAAAATTAACAATTTGATCCTGGAGGCCCCCTTTATCTCCTCACACCCAGCCCTAGCTGCCCGGGGCATGCTTTCCTCCATGCCCTTATTTGTGGGCGGGGATTGTGCTCACAAACCTATGGCGAATGTGAAACGCGTGTGTTAACGTTAAACGTTTAAGAAAATCGAAATAAAATACTAAAAAAGCATGCCCCGGGTCAAATTGTTAATTTTGCCATTCCTAGGAATGGCAAAATTAACAATTTGATCCTGGAGGCCCCCTCTGTCTCATCACACCCAGCCCTAGCTGCCCGGGGCATGCTTTCTTCCATGCCCTTATTTGTGGGCGGGGATTGTGTGCACAAACCTATGGCGAATGTGAAACGCGTGTGTTAACGTTAAACGTTTAAGAAAATCGAAATAAAATACTACAAAAGCATGCCCCGGGTCAAATTGTTAATTTTGCCATTCCTAGGAATGGCAAAATTAACAATTTGATCCTGGAGGCCCCCTCTGTCTCATCACACCCAGCTCTAGCTGCCCGGGGCATGCTTTCCTCCATGCCCTTATTTGTGGGCGGGGATTGTGTGCACAAACCTATGGCGAATGTGAAACGCGTGTGTTAACGTTAAACTTTTAAGAAAATCGAAATAAAATACTAAAAAAGCATGCCCCGGGTCAAATTGTTAATTTTGCCATTCCTAGGAATGGCACAATTAACAATTTGATCTTGGAGGCCCCCTCTATCTCCTCACACCCAGCCCTAGCTGCCCGGGGCATGCTTTCCTCCATGCCCTTATTTGTGGGCGGGGATTGTGTGCACAAACCTATGGCGAATGTGAAACGCGTGTGTTAACGTTAAACTTTTAAGAAAATCGAAATAAAATACTAAAAAAGCATGCCCCGGGTCAAATTGTTAATTTTGCCATTCCTAGGAATGGCAAAATTAACAATTTGATCCTGGAGGCCCCCTCTATCTCCTCACACCCAGCCCTAGCTGCCCGGGGCATGCTTTCATCCATGCCCTTATTTGTGGGCGGGGATTGTGTGCACAAACCTATGGCGAATGTGAAACGCGTGTGTTAACGTTAAACTTTTAAGAAAATCGAAATAAAATACTACAAAAGCATGCCCCGGGTCAAATTGTTAATTTTGCCATTCCTAGGAATGGCAAAATTAACAATTTGATCCTGGAGGCCCCCTCTGTCTCATCACACCCAGCCCTAGCTGCCTGGGGCATGCTTTCCTCCATGCCCTTATTTGTGGGCGGGGATTGTGTGCACAAACCTATGGCGAATGTGAAACGCGTGTGTTAACGTTAAACTTTTAAGAAAATCGAAATAAAATACTAAAAAAGCATGCCCCGGGTCAAATTGTTAATTTTGCCATTCCTAGGAATGGCAAAATTAACAATTTGATCCTGGAGGCCCCCTCTATCTCCTCACACCCAGCCCTAGCTGCCCGGGGCATGCTTTCATCCATGTCCTTATTTGTGGGCGGGGATTGTGTGCACAAACCTATGGCGAATGTGAAACGCGTGTGTTAACGTTAAACTTTTAAGAAAATCGAAATAAAATACTAAAAAAGCATGCCCCGGTTCAAATTGTTAATTTTGCCATTCCTAGGAATGGCAAAATTAACAATTTGATCCTGGAGGCCCCCTCTATCTCCTCACACCCAGCCCTAGCTGCCCGGGGCATGCTTTCCTCCATGCCCTTATTTGTGGGCGGGGATTGTGTGCACAAACCTATGGCGAATGTGAAACGCGTGTGTTAACGTTAAACTTTTAAGAAAATCGAAATAAAATACTAAAAAAGCATGCCCCGGGTCAAATTGTTAATTTTGCCATTCCTAGGAATGGCAAAATTAACAATTTGATCCTGAAGGCCCCCTCTATCTCCTCACACCCAGCCCTAGCTGCCCGGGGCATGCTTTCCTCCATGCCCTTATTTGTGGGAGGGGATTGTGTGCACAAACCTATGGCGAATGTGAAACGCGTGTGTTAACGTTAAACTGCTAAGAAAATCGAAATAAAATACTAAAAAAGCATGCCCCGGGTCAAATTGTTAATTTTGCCATTCCTAGGAATGGCAAAATTAACAATTTGATCCTGGAGGCCCCCTCTATCTCCTCACACCCAGCCCTAGCTGCCCGGGGCATGCTTTCCTCCATGCCCTTATTTGTGGGCCGGGATTGTGTGCACAAACCTATGGCGAATGTGAAACGCGTGTGTTAACGTTAAACGTTTAAGAAAATCGAAATAAAATACTAAAAAAGCATGCCCCGGGTCAAATTGTTAATTTTGCCATTCCTAGGAATGGCAAAATTAACAATTTGATCCTGGAGGCCCCCTCTATCTCCTCACACCCAGCCCTAGCTGCCCGGGGCATGCTTTCCTCCATGCCCTTATTTGTGGGCGGGGATTGTGTGCACAAACCTATGGCGAATGTGAAACGCGTGTGTTAACGTTAAACTTTTAAGAAAATCGAAATAAAATACTAAAAAAGCATGCCCCGGGTCAAATTGTTAATTTTGCCATTCCTAGGAATGGCAAAATTAACAATTTGATCCTGGAGGCCCCCTCTGTCTCATCACACCCAGCCCTAGCTGCCCGGGGCATGCTTTCTTCCATGCCCTTATTTGTGGGCGGGGATTGTGTGCACAAACCTATGGCGAATGTGAAACGCGTGTGTTAACGTTAAACGTTTAAGAAAATCGAAATAAAATACTACAAAAGCATGCCCCGGGTCAAATTGTTAATTTTGCCATTCCTAGGAATGGCAAAATTAACAATTTGATCCTGGAGGCCCCCTCTGTCTCATCACACCCAGCTCTAGCTGCCCGGGGCATGCTTTCCTCCATGCCCTTATTTGTGGGCGGGGATTGTGTGCACAAACCTATGGCGAATGTGAAACGCGTGTGTTAACGTTAAACTTTTAAGAAAATCGAAATAAAATACTAAAAAAGCATGCCCCGGGTCAAATTGTTAATTTTGCCATTCCTAGGAATGGCACAATTAACAATTTGATCCTGGAGGCCCCCTCTATCTCCTCACACCCAGCCCTAGCTGCCCGGGGCATGCTTTCCTCCATGCCCTTATTTGTGGGCGGGGATTGTGTGCACAAACCTATGGCGAATGTGAAACGCGTGTGTTAACGTTAAACTTTTAAGAAAATCGAAATAAAATACTAAAAAAGCATGCCCCGGGTCAAATTGTTAATTTTGCCATTCCTAGGAATGGCAAAATTAACAATTTGATCCTGGAGGCCCCCTCTATCTCCTCACACCCAGCCCTAGCTGCCCGGGGCATGCTTTCATCCATGCCCTTATTTGTGGGCGGGGATTGTGTGCACAAACCTATGGCGAATGTGAAACGCGTGTGTTAACGTTAAACTTTTAAGAAAATCGAAATAAAATACTACAAAAGCATGCCCCGGGTCAAATTGTTAATTTTGCCATTCCTAGGAATGGCAAAATTAACAATTTGATCCTGGAGGCCCCCTCTGTCTCATCACACCCAGCCCTAGCTGCCTGGGGCATGCTTTCCTCCATGCCCTTATTTGTGGGCGGGGATTGTGTGCACAAACCTATGGCGAATGTGAAACGCGTGTGTTAACGTTAAACTTTTAAGAAAATCGAAATAAAATACTAAAAAAGCATGCCCCGGGTCAAATTGTTAATTTTGCCATTCCTAGGAATGGCAAAATTAACAATTTGATCCTGGAGGCCCCCTCTATCTCCTCACACCCAGCCCTAGCTGCCCGGGGCATGCTTTCATCCATGTCCTTATTTGTGGGCGGGGATTGTGTGCACAAACCTATGGCGAATGTGAAACGCGTGTGTTAACGTTAAACTTTTAAGAAAATCGAAATAAAATACTAAAAAAGCATGCCCCGGGTCAAATTGTTAATTTTGCCATTCCTAGGAATGGCAAAATTAACAATTTGATCCTGAAGGCCCCCTCTATCTCCTCACACCCAGCCCTAGCTGCCCGGGGCATGCTTTCCTCCATGCCCTTATTTGTGGGAGGGGATTGTGTGCACAAACCTATGGCGAATGTGAAACGCGTGTGTTAACGTTAAACTGCTAAGAAAATCGAAATAAAATACTAAAAAAGCATGCCCCGGGTCAAATTGTTAATTTTGCCATTCCTAGGAATGGCAAAATTAACAATTTGATCCTGGAGGCCCCCTCTATCTCCTCACACCCAGCCCTAGCTGCCCGGGGCATGCTTTCCTCCATGCCCTTATTTGTGGGCGGGGATTGTGTGCACAAACCTATGGCGAATGTGAAACGCGTGTGTTAACGTTAAACGTTTAAGAAAATCGAAATAAAATACTAAAAAAGCATGCCCCGGGTCAAATTGTTAATTTTGCCATTCCTAGGAATGGCAAAATTAACAATTTGATCCTGGAGGCCCCCTCTATCTCCTCACACCCAGCCCTAGCTGCCCGGGGCATGCTTTCCTCCATGCCCTTATTTGTGGGCGGGGATTGTGTGCACAAACCTATGGCGAATGTGAAACGCGTGTGTTAACGTTAAACTTTTAAGAAAATCGAAATAAAATACTAAAAAAGCATGCCCCGGGTCAAATTGTTAATTTTGCCATTCCTAGGAATGGCAAAATTAACAATTTGATCCTGGAGGCCCCCTCTATCTCCTCACACCCAGCCCTAGCTGCCCGGGGCATGCTTTCCTCCATGCCCTTATTTGTGGGCGGGGATTGTGTGCACAAACCTATGGCGAATGTGAAACGCGTGTGTTAACGTTAAACTTTTAAGAAAATCGAAATAAAATACTAAAAAAGCATGCCCCGTGTCAAATTGTTAATTTTGCCATTCCTACGAATGGCAAAATTAACAATTTGATCCTGGAGGCCCCCTCTATCTCCTCACACCCAGCCCTAGCTGCCCGGGGCATGCTTTCCTCCATGCCCTTATTTGTGGGCGGGGATTGTGTGCACAAACCTATGGCGAATGTGAAACGCGTGTGTTAACGTTAAACTTTTAAGAAAATCGAAATAAAATACTAAAAAAGCATGCCCGGGGTCAAATTGTTAATTTTGCAATTCCTAGGAATGGCAAAATTAACAATTTGATCCTGGAGGCCCCCTCTATCTCCTCACACCCAGCCCTAGCTGCCCGGGGCATGCTTTCCTCCATGCCCTTATTTGTGGGCGGGGATTGTGTGCACAAACCTATGGCGAATGTGAAACGCGTGTGTTAACGTTAAACTTTTAAGAAAATCGAAATAAAATACTAAAAAAACATGCCCCGGGTCAAATTGTTAATTTTGCCATTCCTAGGAATGGCAAAATTAACAATTTGATCCTGGAGGCCCCCTCTATCTCCTCACACCCAGCCCTAGCTGCCCGGGGCATGCTTTCCTCCATGCCCTTATTTGTGGGCGGGGATTGTGTGCACAAACCTATGGCGAATGTGAAACGCGTGTGTTAACGTTAAACGTTTAAGAAAATCGAAATAAAATACTAAAAAAGCATGCCCCGGGTCAAATTGTTAATTTTGCCATTCCTAGGAATGGCAAAATTAACAATTTGATCCTGGAGGCCCCCTCTATCTCCTCACACCCAGCCCTAGCTGCCCGGGGCATGCTTTCCTCCATGCCCTTATTTGTGGGCGGGGATTGTGTGCACAAACCTATGGCGAATGTGAAACGCGTGTGTTAACGTTAAACTTTTAAGAAAATCGAAATAAAATACTAAAAAAGCATGCCCCTGGTCAAATTGTTAATTTTGCCATTCCTAGGAATGGCAAAATTAACAATTTGATCCTGGAGGCCCCCTCTATCTCCTCACACCCAGCCCTAGATGCCCGGGGCATGCTTTCCTCCATGCCCTTATTTGTGGGCGGGGATTGTGTGCACAAACCTATGGCGAATGTGAAACGCGTGTGTTAACGTTAAACTTTTAAGAAAATCGAAATAAAATACTAAAAAAGCATGCCCCGGGTCAAATTGTAAATTTTGCCATTCCTAGGAATGGCAAAATTAACAATTTGATCCTGGAGGCCCCCTCTATCTCCTCACACCCAGCCCTAGCTGCCCGGGGCATGCTTTCCTCCATGCCCTTATTTGTGGGCGGGGATTGTGTGCACAAACCTATGGCGAATGTGAAACGCGTGTGTTAACGTTAAACTTTTAAGAAAATCGAAATAAAATACTAAAAAAGCATGCCCCGGGTCAAATTGTTAATTTTGCCATTCCTACGAATGGCAAAATTAACAATTTGATCCTGGAGGCCCCCTCTATCTCCTCACACCCAGCCCTAGCTGCCCGGGCATGCTTTCCTCCATGCCCTTATTTGTGGGCGGGGATTGTGTGCACAAACCTATGGCGAATGTGAAACGCGTGTGTTAACGTTAAACTTTTAAGAAAATCGAAATAAAATACTAAAAAAGCATGCCCGGGGTCAAATTGTTAATTTTGCAATTCCTAGGAATGGCAAAATTAACAATTTGATCCTGGAGGCCCCCTCTATCTCCTCACACCCAGCCCTAGCTGCCCGGGGCATGCTTTCCTCCATGCCCTTATTTGTGGGCGGGGATTGTGTGCACAAACCTATGGCGAATGTGAAACGCGTGTGTTAACGTTAAACTTTTAAGAAAATCGAAATAAAATACTAAAAAAACATGCCCCGGGTCAAATTGTTAATTTTGCCATTCCTAGGAATGGCAAAATTAACAATTTGATCCTGGAGGCCCCCTCTATCTCCTCACACCCAGCCCTAGCTGCCCGGGGCATGCTTTCCTCCATGCCCTTATTTGTGGGCGGGGATTGTGTGCACAAACCTATGGCGAATGTGAAACGCGTGTGTTAACGTTAAACGTTTAAGAAAATCGAAATAAAATACTAAAAAAGCATGCCCCGGGTCAAATTGTTAATTTTGCCATTCCTAGGAATGGCAAAATTAACAATTTGATCCTGGGGGCCCCCTCTATCTCCTCACACCCAGCCCTAGCTGCCCGGGGCATGCTTTCCTCCATGCCCTTATTTGTGGGCGGGGATTGTGTGCACACACCTATGGCGAATGTGAAACGCGTGTGTTAACGTTAAACTTTTAAGAAAATCGAAATAAAATACTAAAAAAGCATGCCCCTTGTCAAATTGTTAATTTTGCCATTCCTAGGAATGGTAAAATTAACAATTTGATCCTGGAGGCCCCCTCTATTTCCTCACACCCAGCCCTAGCTGCCCGGGGCATGCTTTCCTCCATGCCCTTATTTGTGGGCGGGGATTGTGTGCACAAACCTATGTCGAATGTGAAACGCGTGTGTTAACGTTAAACTTTTAAGAAAATCGAAATAAAATACTAAAAAAGCATGCCCCGGGTGAAATTGTTAATTTTGCCATTCCTAGGAATGGCAACATTAACAATTTGATCCTGGAGGCCCCCTCTATCTCCTCACACACAGCCCTAGCTGCCCGGGGCATGCTTTCCTCCATGCCCTTATTTGTGGGCGGGAATTGTGTGCACAAACCTATGGCGAATGTGAAACGCGTGTGTTAACGTTAAACTTTTAAGTAAATCGAAATAAAATACTAAAAAAGCATGCCCCGGGTCAAATTGTTAATTTTGCCATTCCTAGGAATGGCAAAATTAACAATTTGATCCTGGGGGCCCCCTCTATCTCCTCACACCCAGCCCTAGCTGCCCGGGGCATGCTTTCCTCCATGCCCTTATTTGTGGGCGGGGATTGTGTGCACACACCTATGGCGAATGTGAAACGCGTGTGTTAACGTTAAACTTTTAAGAAAATCGAAATAAAATACTAAAAAAGCATGCCCCTTGTCAAATTGTTAATTTTGCCATTCCTAGGAATGGTAAAATTAACAATTTGATCCTGGAGGCCCCCTCTATTTCCTCACACCCAGCCCTAGCTGCCCGGGGCATGCTTTCCTCCATGCCCTTATTTGTGGGCGGGGATTGTGTGCACAAACCTATGTCGAATGTGAAACGCGTGTGTTAACGTTAAACTTTTAAGAAAATCGAAATAAAATACTAAAAAAGCATGCCCCGGGTGAAATTGTTAATTTTGCCATTCCTAGGAATGGCAACATTAACAATTTGATCCTGGAGGCCCCCTCTATCTCCTCACACACAGCCCTAGCTGCCCGGGGCATGCTTTCCTCCATGCCCTTATTTGTGGGCGGGAATTGTGTGCACAAACCTATGGCGAATGTGAAACGCGTGTGTTAACGTTAAACTTTTAAGTAAATCGAAATAAAATACTAAAAAAGCATGCCCCGGGTCAAATTGTAAATTTTGCCATTCCTAGGAATGGCAAAATTAACAATTTGATCCTGGAGGCCCCCTCTATTTCCTCACACCCAGCCCTAGCTGCCCGGGGCATGCTTTCCTCCATGCCCTTATTTGTGGGCGGGGATTGTGTGCACAAACCTATGGCGAATGTGAAACGCGTGTGTTAACGTTAAACTTTTAAGAAAATCGAAATAAAATACTAAAAAAGCATGGCCCGGGTCAAATTGTTAATTTTGCCATTCCTAGGAATGGCAAAATTAACAATTTGATCCTGGAGGCCCCCTCTATCTCCTCACACCCAGCCCTAGCTGCCCGGGGCATGCTTTCCTCCATGCCCTTATTTGTGGGCGGGGATTGTGTGCACAAACCTATGGCGAATGTGAAACGCGTGTGTTAACGTTAAACTTTTAAGAAAATCGAAATAAAATACTAAGAAAGCATGCCCCGGTTCAAATTGTTAATTTTGCCATTCCTAGGAATGGCAAAATTAACAATTTGATCCTGGAGGCCCCCTCTATCTCCTCACACCCAGCCCTAGCTGCCCGGGGCATGCTTTCCTCCATGCCCTTATTTGTGGGCGGGGATTGTGTGCACAAACCTATGGCGAATGTGAAACGCGTGTGTTAACGTTAAACTTTTAAGAAAATCGAAATAAAATACTAAAAAAGCATGCCCCGGGTCAAATTGTTAATTTTGCCATTCCTAGGAATGGCAAAATTAACAATTTGATCCTGAAGGCCCCCTCTATCTCCTCACACCCAGCCCTAGCTGCCCGGGGCATGCTTTCCTCCATGCCCTTATTTGTGGGAGGGGATTGTGTGCACAAACCTATGGCGAATGTGAAACGCGTGTGTTAACGTTAAACTGTTAAGAAAATCGAAATAAAATACTAAAAAAGCATGCCCCGGGTCAAATTGTTAATTTTGCCATTCCTAGGAATGGCAAAATTAACAATTTGATCCTGGAGGCCCCCTCTATCTCCTCACACCCAGCCCTAGCTGCCCGGGGCATGCTTTCCTCCATGCCCTTATTTGTGGGCGGGGATTGTGTGCACAAACCTATGGCGAATGTGAAACGCGTGTGTTAACGTTAAACTTTTAAGAAAAATCGAAATAAAATACTAAAAAAGCATGCCCCGGGTCAAATTGTTAATTTTGCCATTCCTACGAATGGCAAAATTAACAATTTGATCCTGGAGGCCCCCTCTATCTCCTCACACCCAGCCCTAGCTGCCCGGGGCATGCTTTCCTCCATGCCCTTATTTGTGGGCGGGGATTATGTGCACAAACCTATGGCGAATGTGAAACGCGTGTGTTAACGTTAAACTTTTAAGAAAATCGAAATAAAATACTAAAAAAGCATGCCCGGGGTCAAATTGTTAATTTTGCAATTCCTAGGAATGGCAAAATTAACAATTTGATCCTGGAGGCCCCCTCTATCTCCTCACACCCAGCCCTAGCTGCCCGGGGTATGCTTTCCTCCATGCCCTTATTTGTGGGCGGGGATTGTGTGCACAAACCTATGGCGAATGTGAAACGCGTGTGTTAACGTTAAACTTTTAAGAAAATCGAAATAAAATACTAAAAAAACATGCCCCGGGTCAAATTGTTAATTTTGCCATTCCTAGGAATGGCAAAATTAACAATTTGATCCTGGAGGCCCCCTCTATCTCCTCACACCCAGCCCTAGCTGCCCGGGGCATGCTTTCCTCCATGCCCTTATTTGTGGGCGGGGATTGTGTGCACAAACCTATGGCGAATGTGAAACGCGTGTGTTAACGTTAAACGTTTAAGAAAATCGAAATAAAATACTAAAAAAGCATGCCCCGGGTCAAATTGTTAATTTTGCCATTCCTAGGAATGGCAAAATTAACAATTTGATCCTGGAGGCCCCCTCTATCTCCTCACACCCAGCCCTAGATGCCCGGGGCATGCTTTCCTCCATGCCCTTATTTGTGGGCGGGGATTGTGTGCACAAACCTATGGCGAATGTGAAACGCGTGTGTTAACGTTAAACTTTTAAGAAAATCGAAATAAAATACTAAAAAAACATGCCCCGGGTCAAATTGTTAATTTTGCCATTCCTAGGAATGGCAAAATTAACAATTTGATCCTGGAGGCCCCCTCTATCTCCTCACACCCAGCCCTAGCTGCCCGGGGCATGCTTTCCTCCATGCCCTTATTTGTGGGCGGGGATTGTGTGCACAAACCTATGGCGAATGTGAAACGCGTGTGTTAACGTTAAACGTTTAAGAAAATCGAAATAAAATACTAAAAAAGCATGCCCCGGGTCAAATTGTTAATTTTGCCATTCCTAGGAATGGCAAAATTAACAATTTGATCCTGGGGGCCCCCTCTATCTCCTCACACCCAGCCCTAGCTGCCCGGGGCATGCTTTCCTCCATGCCCTTATTTGTGGGCGGGGATTGTGTGCACACACCTATGGCGAATGTGAAACGCGTGTGTTAACGTTAAACTTTTAAGAAAATCGAAATAAAATACTAAAAAAGCATGCCCCTTGTCAAATTGTTAATTTTGCCATTCCTAGGAATGGTAAAATTAACAATTTGATCCTGGAGGCCCCCTCTTTTTCCTCACACCCAGCCCTAGCTGCCCGGGGCATGCTTTCCTCCATGCCCTTATTTGTGGGCGGGGATTGTGTGCACAAACCTATGTCGAATGTGAAACGCGTGTGTTAACGTTAAACTTTTAAGAAAATCGAAATAAAATACTAAAAAAGCATGCCCCGGGTGAAATTGTTAATTTTGCCATTCCTAGGAATGGCAACATTAACAATTTGATCCTGGAGGCCCCCTCTATCTCCTCACACACAGCCCTAGCTGCCCGGGGCATGCTTTCCTCCATGCCCTTATTTGTGGGCGGGAATTGTGTGCACAAACCTATGGCGAATGTGAAACGCGTGTGTTAACGTTAAACTTTTAAGTAAATCGAAATAAAATACTAAAAAAGCATGCCCCGGGTCAAATTGTAAATTTTGCCATTCCTAGGAATGGCAAAATTAACAATTTGATCCTGGAGGCCCCCTCTATTTCCTCACACCCAGCCCTAGCTGCCCGGGGCATGCTTTCCTCCATGCCCTTATTTGTGGGCGGGGATTGTGTGCACAAACCTATGGCGAATGTGAAACGCGTGTGTTAACGTTAAACTTTTAAGAAAATCGAAATAAAATACTAAAAAAGCATGGCCCGGGTCAAATTGTTAATTTTGCCATTCCTAGGAATGGCAAAATTAACAATTTGATCCTGGAGGCCCCCTCTATCTCCTCACACCCAGCCCTAGCTGCCCGGGGCATGCTTTCCTCCATGCCCTTATTTGTGGGCGGGGATTGTGTGCACAAACCTATGGCGAATGTGAAACGCGTGTGTTAACGTTAAACTTTTAAGAAAATCGAAATAAAATACTAAGAAAGCATGCCCCGGTTCAAATTGTTAATTTTGCCATTCCTAGGAATGGCAAAATTAACAATTTGATCCTGGAGGCCCCCTCTATCTCCTCACACCCAGCCCTAGCTGCCCGGGGCATGCTTTCCTCCATGCCCTTATTTGTGGGCGGGGATTGTGTGCACAAACCTATGGCGAATGTGAAACGCGTGTGTTAACGTTAAACTTTTAAGAAAATCGAAATAAAATACTAAAAAAGCATGCCCCGGGTCAAATTGTTAATTTTGCCATTCCTAGGAATGGCAAAATTAACAATTTGATCCTGAAGGCCCCCTCTATCTCCTCACACCCAGCCCTAGCTGCCCGGGGCATGCTTTCCTCCATGCTCTTATTTGTGGGAGGGGATTGTGTGCACAAACCTATGGCGAATGTGAAACGCGTGTGTTAACGTTAAACTGTTAAGAAAATCGAAATAAAATACTAAAAAAGCATGCCCCGGGTCAAATTGTTAATTTTGCCATTCCTAGGAATGGCAAAATTAACAATTTGATCCTGGAGGCCCCCTCTATCTCCTCACACCCAGCCCTAGCTGCCCGGGGCATGCTTTCCTCCATGCCCTTATTTGTGGGCGGGGATTGTGTGCACAAACCTATGGCGAATGTGAAACGCGTGTGTTAACGTTAAACGTTTAAGAAAATCGAAATAAAATACTAAAAAAGCATGCCCCGGGTCAAATTGTTAATTTTGCCATTCCTAGGAATGGCAAAATTAACAATTTGATCCCGGAGGCCCCCTCTATCTCCTCACACCCAGCCCTAGCTGCCCGGGGCATGCTTTCCTCCATGCCCTTATTTGTGGGCGGGGATTGTGTGCACAAACCTATGGCGAATGTGAAACGCGTGTGTTAACGTTAAACTTTTAAGAAAATCGAAATAAAATACTAAAAAAGCATGCCCCGGGTCAAATTGTTAATTTTGCCATTCCTAGGAATGGCAAAATTAACAATTTGATCCTGGAGGCCCCCTCTATCTCCTCACACCCAGCCCTAGCTGCCCGGGACATGCTTTCCTCCATGCCCTTATTTGTGGGCGGGGATTGTGTGCACAAACCTAGGCGAATGTGAAACGCGTGTGTTAACGTTAAACTTTTAAGAAAATCGAAATAAAATACTAAAAAAGCATGCCCCGGGTCAAATTGTTAATTTTGCCATTCCTAGGAATGGCAAAATTAACAATTTGATCCTGGAGGCCCCCTCTATCTCCTCACACCCAGCCCTAGCTGCCCGGGGCATGCTTTCCTCCATGCCCTTATTTGTGGGCGGGGATTGTGTGCACAAACCTATGGCGAATGTGAAACGCGTGTGTTAACGTTAAACGTTTAAGAAAATCGAAATAAAATACTAAAAAAGCATGCCCCGGGTCAAATTGTTAATTTTGCCATTCCTAGGAATGGCAAAATTAACAATTTGATCCCGGAGGCCCCCTCTATCTCCTCACACCCAGCCCTAGCTGCCCGGGGCATGCTTTCCTCCATGCCCTTATTTGTGGGCGGGGATTGTGTGCACAAACCTATGGCGAATGTGAAACGCGTGTGTTAACGTTAAACTTTTAAGAAAATCGAAATAAAATACTAAAAAAGCATGCCCCGGGTCAAATTGTTAATTTTGCCATTCCTAGGAATGGCAAAATTAACAATTTGATCCTGGAGGCCCCCTCTATCTCCTCACACCCAGCCCTAGCTGCCCGGGGCATGCTTTCCTCCATGCCCTTATTTGTGGGCGGGGATTGTGTGCACAAACCTATGGCGAATGTGAAACGCGTGTGTTAACGTTAAACTTTTAAGAAAAATCGAAATAAAATACTAAAAAAGCATGCCCCGGGTCAAATTGTTAATTTTGCCATTCCTACGAATGGCAAAATTAACAATTTGATCCTGGAGGCCCCCTCTATCTCCTCACACCCAGCCCTAGCTGCCCGGGGCATGCTTTCCTCCATGCCCTTATTTGTGGGCGGGGATTATGTGCACAAACCTATGGCGAATGTGAAACGCGTGTGTTAACGTTAAACTTTTAAGAAAATCGAAATAAAATACTAAAAAAGCATGCCCGGGGTCAAATTGTTAATTTTGCAATTCCTAGGAATGGCAAAATTAACAATTTGATCCTGGAGGCCCCCTCTATCTCCTCACACCCAGCCCTAGCTGCCCGGGGTATGCTTTCCTCCATGCCCTTATTTGTGGGCGGGGATTGTGTGCACAAACCTATGGCGAATGTGAAACGCGTGTGTTAACGTTAAACTTTTAAGAAAATCGAAATAAAATACTAAAAAAACATGCCCCGGGTCAAATTGTTAATTTTGCCATTCCTAGGAATGGCAAAATTAACAATTTGATCCTGGAGGCCCCCTCTATCTCCTCACACCCAGCCCTAGCTGCCCGGGGCATGCTTTCCTCCATGCCCTTATTTGTGGGCGGGGATTGTGTGCACAAACCTATGGCGAATGTGAAACGCGTGTGTTAACGTTAAACGTTTAAGAAAATCGAAATAAAATACTAAAAAAGCATGCCCCGGGTCAAATTGTTAATTTTGCCATTCCTAGGAATGGCAAAATTAACAATTTGATCCTGGAGGCCCCCTCTATCTCCTCACACCCAGCCCTAGATGCCCGGGGCATGCTTTCCTCCATGCCCTTATTTGTGGGCGGGGATTGTGTGCACAAACCTATGGCGAATGTGAAACGCGTGTGTTAACGTTAAACTTTTAAGAAAATCGAAATAAAATACTAAAAAAGCATGCCCCGGGTCAAATTGTAAATTTTGCCATTCCTAGGAATGGCAAAATTAACAATTTGATCCTGGAGGCCCCCTCTATCTCCTCACACCCAGCCCTAGCTGCCCGGGGCATGCTTTCCTCCATGCCCTTATTTGTGGGCGGGGATTGTGTGCACAAACCTATGGCGAATGTGAAACGCGTGTGTTAACGTTAAACTTTTAAGAAAATCGAAATAAAATACTAAAAAAGCATGCCCCGGGTCAAATTGTTAATTTTGCCATTCCTACGAATGGCAAAATTAACAATTTGATCCTGAAGGCCCCCTCTATCTCCTCACACCCAGCCCTAGCTGCCCGGGCATGCTTTCCTCCATGCCCTTATTTGTGGGCGGGGATTGTGTGCACAAACCTATGGCGAATGTGAAACGCGTGTGTTAACGTTAAACTTTTAAGAAAATCGAAATAAAATACTAAAAAAGCATGCCCGGGGTCAAATTGTTAATTTTGCAATTCCTAGGAATGGCAAAATTAACAATTTGATCCTGGAGGCCCCCTCTATCTCCTCACACCCAGCCCTAGCTGCCCGGGGCATGCTTTCCTCCAGGCCCTTATTTGTGGGCGGGGATTGTGTGCACAAACCTATGGCGAATGTGAAACGCGTGTGTTAACGTTAAACTTTTAAGAAAATCGAAATAAAATACTAAAAAAACATGCCCCGGGTCAAATTGTTAATTTTGCCATTCCTAGGAATGGCATAATTAACAATTTGATCCTGGAGGCCCCCTCTATCTCCTCACACCCAGCCCTAGCTGCCCGGGGCATGCTTTCCTCCATGCCCTTATTTGTGGGCGGGGATTGTGTGCACAAACCTATGGCGAATGTGAAACGCGTGTGTTAACGTTAAACGTTTAAGAAAATCGAAATAAAATACTAAAAAAGCATGCCCCGGGTCAAATTGTTAATTTTGCCATTCCTAGGAATGGCAAAATTAACAATTTGATCCTGGAGGCCCCCTCTATCTCCTCACACCCAGCCCTAGCTGCCCGGGGCATGCTTTCCTCCATGCCCTTATTTGTGGGCGGGGATTGTGTGCACAAACCTATGGCGAATGTGAAACGCGTGTGTTAACGTTAAACTTTTAAGAAAATCGAAATAAAATACTAAAAAAGCATGCCCCTGGTCAAATTGTTAATTTTGCCATTCCTAGGAATGGCAAAATTAACAATTTGATCCTGGAGGCCCCCTCTATCTCCTCACACCCAGCCCTAGATGCCCGGGGCATGCTTTCCTCCATGCCCTTATTTGTGGGCGGGGATTGTGTGCACAAACCTATGGCGAATGTGAAACGCGTGTGTTAACGTTAAACTTTTAAGAAAATCGAAATAAAATACTAAAAAAGCATGCCCCGGGTCAAATTGTAAATTTTGCCATTCCTAGGAATGGCAAAATTAACAATTTGATCCTGGAGGCCCCCTCTATTTCCTCACACCCAGCCCTAGCTGCCCGGGGCATGCTTTCCTCCATGCCCTTATTTGTGGGCGGGGATTGTGTGCACAAACCTATGGCGAATGTGAAACGCGTGTGTTAACGTTAAACTTTTAAGAAAATCGAAATAAAATACTAAAAAAGCATGCCCCGGGTCAAATTGTTAATTTTGCCATTCCTAGGAATGGCAACATTAACAATTTGATCCTGGAGGCCCCCTCTATCTCCTCACACCCAGCCCTAGCTGCCCGGGGCATGCTTTCCTCCATGCCCTTATTTGTGGGCGGGAATTGTGTGCACAAACCTATGGCGAATGTGAAACGCGTGTGTTAACGTTAAACTTTTAAGAAAATCGAAATAAAATACTAAAAAAGCATGCCCCGGGTCAAATTGTAAATTTTGCCATTCCTAGGAATGGCAAAATTAACAATTTGATCCTGGAGGCCCCCTCTATTTCCTCACACCCAGCCCTAGCTGCCCGGGGCATGCTTTCCTCCATGCCCTTATTTGTGGGCGGGGATTGTGTGCACAAACCTATGGCGAATGTGAAACGCGTGTGTTAACGTTAAACTTTTAAGAAAATCGAAATAAAATACTAAAAAAGCATGCCCCTGGTCAAATTGTTAATTTTGCCATTCCTAGGAATGGCAAAATTAACAATTTGATCCTGGAGGCCCCCTCTATCTCCTCACACCCAGCCCTAGATGCCCGGGGCATGCTTTCCTCCATGCCCTTATTTGTGGGCGGGGATTGTGTGCACAAACCTATGGCGAATGTGAAACGCGTGTGTTAACGTTAAACTTTTAAGAAAATCGAAATAAAATACTAAAAAAGCATGCCCCGGGTCAAATTGTAAATTTTGCCATTCCTAGGAATGGCAAAATTAACAATTTGATCCTGGAGGCCCCCTCTATTTCCTCACACCCAGCCCTAGCTGCCCGGGGCATGCTTTCCTCCATGCCCTTATTTGTGGGCGGGGATTGTGTGCACAAACCTATGGCGAATGTGAAACGCGTGTGTTAACGTTAAACTTTTAAGAAAATCGAAATAAAATACTAAAAAAGCATGCCCCGGGTCAAATTGTTAATTTTGCCATTCCTAGGAATGGCAACATTAACAATTTGATCCTGGAGGCCCCCTCTATCTCCTCACACCCAGCCCTAGCTGCCCGGGGCATGCTTTCCTCCATGCCCTTATTTGTGGGCGGGAATTGTGTGCACAAACCTATGGCGAATGTGAAACGCGTGTGTTAACGTTAAACTTTTAAGAAAATCGAAATAAAATACTAAAAAAGCATGCCCCGGGTCAAATTGCAAATTTTGCCATTCCTAGGAATGGCAAAATTAACAATTTGATCCTGGAGGCCCCCTCTATTTCCTCACACCCAGCCCTAGCTGCCCGGGGCATGCTTTCCTCCATGCCCTTATTTGTGGGCGGGGATTGTGTGCACAAACCTATGGCGAATGTGAAACGCGTGTGTTAACGTTAAACTTTTAAGAAAATCGAAATAAAATACTAAAAAAGCATGCCCCGGGTCAAATTGTTAATTTTGCCATTCCTAGGAATGGCAAAATTAACAATTTGATCCTGGAGGCCCCCTCTATCTCCTCACACCCAGCCCTAGCTGCCCGGGGCATGCTTTCCTCCATGCCCTTATTTGTGGGCGGGGATTGTGTGCACAAACCTATGGCGAATGTGAAACGCGTGTGTTAACGTTAAACTTTTAAGAAAATCGAAATAAAATACTAAAAAAGCATGCCCCGGGTCAAATTGTTAATTTTGCCATTCCTAGGAATGGCAAAATTAACAATTTGATCCTGAAGGCCCCCTCTATCTCCTCACACCCAGCCCTAGCTGCCCGGGGCATGCTTTCCTCCATGCCCTTATTTGTGGGCGGGGATTGTGTGCACAAACCTATGGCGAATGTGAAACGCGTGTGTTAACGTTAAACGTTTAAGAAAATCGAAATAAAATACTAAAAAAGCATGCCCCGGGTCAAATTGTTAATTTTGCCATTCCTAGGAATGGCAAAATTAACAATTTGATCCTGGAGGCCCCCTCTATCTCCTCACACCCAGCCCTAGCTGCCCGGGGCATGCTTTCCTCCATGCCCTTATTTGTGGGCGGGGATTGTGTGCACAAACCTATGGCGAATGTGAAACGCGTGTGTTAACGTTAAACGTTTAAGAAAATCGAAATAAAATACTAAAAAAGCATGCCCCGGGTCAAATTGTTAATTTTGCCATTCCTAGGAATGGCAAAATTAACAATTTGATCCTGGAGGCCCCCTCTATCTCCTCACACCCAGCCCTAGCTGCCCGGGGCATGCTTTCCTCCATGCCCTTATTTGTGGGCGGGGATTGTGTGCACAAACCTATGGCGAATGTGAAACGCGTGTGTTAACGTTAAACTTTTAAGAAAATCGAAATAAAATACTAAAAAAGCATGCCCCGGGTCAAATTGTTAATTTTGCCATTCCTAGGAATGGCAAAATTAACAATTTGATCCTGGAGGCCCCCTCTATCTCCTCACACCCAGCCCTAGCTGCCCGGGGCATGCTTTCCTCCATGCCCTTATTTGTGGGCGGGGATTGTGTGCACAAACCTATGGCGAATGTGAAACGCGAGTGTTAACGTTAAACTTTTAAGAAAATCGAAATAAAATACTAAAAAAGCATGCCCCGGGTCAAATTGTTAATTTTGCCATTCCTACGAATGGCAAAATTAACAATTTGATCCTGGAGGCCCCCTCTATCTCCTCACACCCAGCCCTAGCTGCCCGGGGCATGCTTTCCTCCATGCCCTTATTTGTGGGCGGGGTGTGTGTGCACAAACCTATGGCGAATGTGAAACGCGTGTGTTAACGTTAAACTTTTAAGAAAATCGAAATAAAATACTAAAAAAACATGCCCCGGGTCAAATTGTTAATTTTGCCATTCCTAGGAATGGCAAAATTAACAATTTGATCCTGGAGGCCCCCTCTATCTCCTCACACCCAGCCCTAGCTGCCCGGGGCATGCTTTCCTCCATGCCCTTATTTGTGGGCGGGGATTGTGTGCACAAACCTATGGCGAATGTGAAACGCGTGTGTTAACGTTAAACGTTTAAGAAAATCGAAATAAAATACTAAAAAAGCATGCCCCGGGTCAAATTGTTAATTTTGCCATTCCTAGGAATGGCAAAATTAACAATTTGATCCTGGAGGCCCCCTCTATCTCCTCACACCCAGCCCTAGATGCCCGGGGCATGCTTTCCTCCATGCCCTTATTTGTGGGCGGGGATTGTGTGCACAAACCTATGGCGAATGTGAAACGCGTGTGTTAACGTTAAACTTTTAAGAAAATCGAAATAAAATACTAAAAAAGCATGCCCCGGGTCAAATTGTAAATTTTGCCATTCCTAGGAATGGCAAAATTAACAATTTGATCCTGGAGGCCCCCTCTATCTCCTCACACCCAGCCCTAGCTGCCCGGGGCATGCTTTCCTCCATGCCCTTATTTGTGGGCGGGGATTGTGTGCACAAACCTATGGCGAATGTGAAACGCGTGTGTTAACGTTAAACTTTTAAGAAAATCGAAATAAAATACTAAAAAAGCATGCCCCGGGTCAAATTGTTAATTTTGCCATTCCTACGAATGGCAAAATTAACAATTTGATCCTGAAGGCCCCCTCTATCTCCTCACACCCAGCCCTAGCTGCCCGGGCATGCTTTCCTCCATGCCCTTATTTGTGGGCGGGGATTGTGTGCACAAACCTATGGCGAATGTGAAACGCGTGTGTTAACGTTAAACGTTTAAGAAAATCGAAATAAAATACTAAAAAAGCATGCCCCGGGTCAAATTGTTAATTTTGCCATTCCTAGGAATGGCAAAATTAACAATTTGATCCTGGAGGCCCCCTCTATCTCCTCACACCCAGCCCTAGCTGCCCGGGGCATGCTTTCCTCCATGCCCTTATTTGTGGGCGGGGATTGTGTGCACAAACCTATGGCGAATGTGAAACGCGTGTGTTAACGTTAAACTTTTAAGAAAATCGAAATAAAATACTAAAAAAGCATGCCCCGGGTCAAATTGTTAATTTTGCCATTCCTAGGAATGGCAAAATTAACAATTTGATCCTGGAGGCCCCCTCTATCTCCTCACACCCAGCCCTAGCTGCCCGGGGCATGCTTTCCTCCATGCCCTTATTTGTGGGCGGGGATTGTGTGCACAAACCTATGGCGAATGTGAAACGCGTGTGTTAACGTTAAACTTTTAAGAAAATCGAAATAAAATACTAAAAAAGCATGCCCCGGGTCAAATTGTTAATTTTGCCATTCCTACGAATGGCAAAATTAACAATTTGATCCTGGAGGCCCCCTCTATCTCCTCACACCCAGCCCTAGCTGCCCGGGGCATGCTTTCCTCCATGCCCTTATTTGTGGGCGGGGTGTGTGTGCACAAACCTATGGCGAATGTGAAACGCGTGTGTTAACGTTAAACTTTTAAGAAAATCGAAATAAAATACTAAAAAAACATGCCCCGGGTCAAATTGTTAATTTTGCCATTCCTAGGAATGGCAAAATTAACAATTTGATCCTGGAGGCCCCCTCTATCTCCTCACACCCAGCCCTAGCTGCCCGGGGCATGCTTTCCTCCATGCCCTTATTTGTGGGCGGGGATTGTGTGCACAAACCTATGGCGAATGTGAAACGCGTGTGTTAACGTTAAACGTTTAAGAAAATCGAAATAAAATACTAAAAAAGCATGCCCGGGGTCAAATTGTTAATTTTGCCATTCCTAGGAATGGCAAAATTAACAATTTGATCCTGGAGGCCCCCTCTATCTCCTCACACCCAGCCCTAGATGCCCGGGGCATGCTTTCCTCCATGCCCTTATTTGTGGGCGGGGATTGTGTGCACAAACCTATGGCGAATGTGAAACGCGTGTGTTAACGTTAAACTTTTAAGAAAATCGAAATAAAATACTAAAAAAGCATGCCCCGGGTCAAATTGTAAATTTTGCCATTCCTAGGAATGGCAAAATTAACAATTTGATCCTGGAGGCCCCCTCTATTTCCTCACACCCAGCCCTAGCTGCCCGGGGCATGCTTTCCTCCATGCCCTTATTTGTGGGCGGGGATTGTGTGCACAAACCTATGGCGAATGTGAAACGCGTGTGTTAACGTTAAACTTTTAAGAAAATCGAAATAAAATACTAAAAAAGCATGCCCCGGGTCAAATTGTTAATTTTGCCATTCCTAGGAATGGCAACATTAACAATTTGATCCTGGAGGCCCCCTCTATCTCCTCACACCCAGCCCTAGCTGCCCGGGGCATGCTTTCCTCCATGCCCTTATTTGTGGGCGGGAATTGTGTGCACAAACCTATGGCGAATGTGAAACGCGTGTGTTAACGTTAAACTTTTAAGAAAATCGAAATAAAATACTAAAAAAGCATGCCCCGGGTCAAATTGTAAATTTTGCCATTCCTAGGAATGGCAAAATTAACAATTTGATCCTGGAGGCCCCCTCTATTTCCTCACACCCAGCCCTAGCTGCCCGGGGCATGCTTTCCTCCATGCCCTTATTTGTGGGCGGGGATTGTGTGCACAAACCTATGGCGAATGTGAAACGCGTGTGTTAACGTTAAACTTTTAAGAAAATCGAAATAAAATACTAAAAAAGCATGCCCCTGGTCAAATTGTTAATTTTGCCATTCCTAGGAATGGCAAAATTAACAATTTGATCCTGGAGGCCCCCTCTATCTCCTCACACCCAGCCCTAGATGCCCGGGGCATGCTTTCCTCCATGCCCTTATTTGTGGGCGGGGATTGTGTGCACAAACCTATGGCGAATGTGAAACGCGTGTGTTAACGTTAAACTTTTAAGAAAATCGAAATAAAATACTAAAAAAGCATGCCCCGGGTCAAATTGTAAATTTTGCCATTCCTAGGAATGGCAAAATTAACAATTTGATCCTGGAGGCCCCCTCTATTTCCTCACACCCAGCCCTAGCTGCCCGGGGCATGCTTTCCTCCATGCCCTTATTTGTGGGCGGGGATTGTGTGCACAAACCTATGGCGAATGTGAAACGCGTGTGTTAACGTTAAACTTTTAAGAAAATCGAAATAAAATACTAAAAAAGCATGCCCCGGGTCAAATTGTTAATTTTGCCATTCCTAGGAATGGCAACATTAACAATTTGATCCTGGAGGCCCCCTCTATCTCCTCACACCCAGCCCTAGCTGCCCGGGGCATGCTTTCCTCCATGCCCTTATTTGTGGGCGGGAATTGTGTGCACAAACCTATGGCGAATGTGAAACGCGTGTGTTAACGTTAAACTTTTAAGAAAATCGAAATAAAATACTAAAAAAGCATGCCCCGGGTCAAATTGCAAATTTTGCCATTCCTAGGAATGGCAAAATTAACAATTTGATCCTGGAGGCCCCCTCTATTTCCTCACACCCAGCCCTAGCTGCCCGGGGCATGCTTTCCTCCATGCCCTTATTTGTGGGCGGGGATTGTGTGCACAAACCTATGGCGAATGTGAAACGCGTGTGTTAACGTTAAACTTTTAAGAAAATCGAAATAAAATACTAAAAAAGCATGCCCCGGGTCAAATTGTTAATTTTGCCATTCCTAGGAATGGCAAAATTAACAATTTGATCCTGGAGGCCCCCTCTATCTCCTCACACCCAGCCCTAGCTGCCCGGGGCATGCTTTCCTCCATGCCCTTATTTGTGGGCGGGGATTGTGTGCACAAACCTATGGCGAATGTGAAACGCGTGTGTTAACGTTAAACTTTTAAGAAAATCGAAATAAAATACTAAAAAAGCATGCCCCGGGTCAAATTGTTAATTTTGCCATTCCTAGGAATGGCAAAATTAACAATTTGATCCTGAAGGCCCCCTCTATCTCCTCACACCCAGCCCTAGCTGCCCGGGGCATGCTTTCCTCCATGCCCTTATTTGTGGGCGGGGATTGTGTGCACAAACCTATGGCGAATGTGAAACGCGTGTGTTAACGTTAAACGTTTAAGAAAATCGAAATAAAATACTAAAAAAGCATGCCCCGGGTCAAATTGTTAATTTTGCCATTCCTAGGAATGGCAAAATTAACAATTTGATCCTGGAGGCCCCCTCTATCTCCTCACACCCAGCCCTAGCTGCCCGGGGCATGCTTTCCTCCATGCCCTTATTTGTGGGCGGGGATTGTGTGCACAAACCTATGGCGAATGTGAAACGCGTGTGTTAACGTTAAACGTTTAAGAAAATCGAAATAAAATACTAAAAAAGCATGCCCCGGGTCAAATTGTTAATTTTGCCATTCCTAGGAATGGCAAAATTAACAATTTGATCCTGGAGGCCCCCTCTATCTCCTCACACCCAGCCCTAGCTGCCCGGGGCATGCTTTCCTCCATGCCCTTATTTGTGGGCGGGGATTGTGTGCACAAACCTATGGCGAATGTGAAACGCGTGTGTTAACGTTAAACTTTTAAGAAAATCGAAATAAAATACTAAAAAAGCATGCCCCGGGTCAAATTGTTAATTTTGCCATTCCTAGGAATGGCAAAATTAACAATTTGATCCTGGAGGCCCCCTCTATCTCCTCACACCCAGCCCTAGCTGCCCGGGGCATGCTTTCCTCCATGCCCTTATTTGTGGGCGGGGATTGTGTGCACAAACCTATGGCGAATGTGAAACGCGTGTGTTAACGTTAAACTTTTAAGAAAATCGAAATAAAATACTAAAAAAGCATGCCCCGGGTCAAATTGTTAATTTTGCCATTCCTACGAATGGCAAAATTAACAATTTGATCCTGGAGGCCCCCTCTATCTCCTAACACCCAGCCCTAGCTGCCCGGGGCATGCTTTCCTCCATGCCCTTATTTGTGGGCGGGGTGTGTGTGCACAAACCTATGGCGAATGTGAAACGCGTGTGTTAACGTTAAACTTTTAAGAAAATCGAAATAAAATACTAAAAAAACATGCCCCGGGTCAAATTGTTAATTTTGCCATTCCTAGGAATGGCAAAATTAACAATTTGATCCTGGAGGCCCCCTCTATCTCCTCACACCCAGCCCTAGCTGCCCGGGGCATGCTTTCCTCCATGCCCTTATTTGTGGGCGGGGATTGTGTGCACAAACCTATGGCGAATGTGAAACGCGTGTGTTAACGTTAAACGTTTAAGAAAATCGAAATAAAATACTAAAAAAGCATGCCCCGGGTCAAATTGTTAATTTTGCCATTCCTAGGAATGGCAAAATTAACAATTTGATCCTGGAGGCCCCCTCTATCTCCTCACACCCAGCCCTAGATGCCCGGGGCATGCTTTCCTCCATGCCCTTATTTGTGGGCGGGGATTGTGTGCACAAACCTATGGCGAATGTGAAACGCGTGTGTTAACGTTAAACTTTTAAGAAAATCGAAATAAAATACTAAAAAAGCATGCCCCGGGTCAAATTGTAAATTTTGCCATTCCTAGGAATGGCAAAATTAACAATTTGATCCTGGAGGCCCCCTCTATCTCCTCACACCCAGCCCTAGCTGCCCGGGGCATGCTTTCCTCCATGCCCTTATTTGTGGGCGGGGATTGTGTGCACAAACCTATGGCGAATGTGAAACGCGTGTGTTAACGTTAAACTTTTAAGAAAATCGAAATAAAATACTAAAAAAGCATGCCCCGGGTCAAATTGTTAATTTTGCCATTCCTACGAATGGCAAAATTAACAATTTGATCCTGAAGGCCCCCTCTATCTCCTCACACCCAGCCCTAGCTGCCCGGGCATGCTTTCCTCCATGCCCTTATTTGTGGGCGGGGATTGTGTGCACAAACCTATGGCGAATGTGAAACGCGTGTGTTAACGTTAAACGTTTAAGAAAATCGAAATAAAATACTAAAAAAGCATGCCCCGGGTCAAATTGTTAATTTTGCCATTCCTAGGAATGGCAAAATTAACAATTTGATCCTGGAGGCCCCCTCTATCTCCTCACACCCAGCCCTAGCTGCCCGGGGCATGCTTTCCTCCATGCCCTTATTTGTGGGCGGGGATTGTGTGCACAAACCTATGGCGAATGTGAAACGCGTGTGTTAACGTTAAACTTTTAAGAAAATCGAAATAAAATACTAAAAAAGCATGCCCCGGGTCAAATTGTTAATTTTGCCATTCCTAGGAATGGCAAAATTAACAATTTGATCCTGGAGGCCCCCTCTATCTCCTCACACCCAGCCCTAGCTGCCCGGGGCATGCTTTCCTCCATGCCCTTATTTGTGGGCGGGGATTGTGTGCACAAACCTATGGCGAATGTGAAACGCGTGTGTTAACGTTAAACTTTTAAGAAAATCGAAATAAAATACTAAAAAAGCATGCCCCGGGTCAAATTGTTAATTTTGCCATTCCTACGAATGGCAAAATTAACAATTTGATCCTGGAGGCCCCCTCTATCTCCTCACACCCAGCCCTAGCTGCCCGGGGCATGCTTTCCTCCATGCCCTTATTTGTGGGCGGGGTGTGTGTGCACAAACCTATGGCGAATGTGAAACGCGTGTGTTAACGTTAAACTTTTAAGAAAATCGAAATAAAATACTAAAAAAACATGCCCCGGGTCAAATTGTTAATTTTGCCATTCCTAGGAATGGCAAAATTAACAATTTGATCCTGGAGGCCCCCTCTATCTCCTCACACCCAGCCCTAGCTGCCCGGGGCATGCTTTCCTCCATGCCCTTATTTGTGGGCGGGGATTGTGTGCACAAACCTATGGCGAATGTGAAACGCGTGTGTTAACGTTAAACGTTTAAGAAAATCGAAATAAAATACTAAAAAAGCATGCCCGGGGTCAAATTGTTAATTTTGCCATTCCTAGGAATGGCAAAATTAACAATTTGATCCTGGAGGCCCCCTCTATCTCCTCACACCCAGCCCTAGATGCCCGGGGCATGCTTTCCTCCATGCCCTTATTTGTGGGCGGGGATTGTGTGCACAAACCTATGGCGAATGTGAAACGCGTGTGTTAACGTTAAACTTTTAAGAAAATCGAAATAAAATACTAAAAAAGCATGCCCCGGGTCAAATTGTAAATTTTGCCATTCCTAGGAATGGCAAAATTAACAATTTGATCCTGGAGGCCCCCTCTATCTCCTCACACCCAGCCCTAGCTGCCCGGGGCATGCTTTCCTCCATGCCCTTATTTGTGGGCGGGGATTGTGTGCACAAACCTATGGCGAATGTGAAACGCGTGTGTTAACGTTAAACGTTTAAGAAAATCGAAATAAAATACTAAAAAAGCATGCCCCGGGTCAAATTGTTAATTTTGCCATTCCTAGGAATGGCAAAATTAACAATTTGATCCTGGAGGCCCCCTCTATCTCCTCACACCCAGCCCTAGCTGCCCGGGGCATGCTTACCTCCATGCCCTTATTTGTGGGCGGGGATTGTGTGCACAAACCTATGGCGAATGTGAAACGCGTGTGTTAACGTTAAACTTTTAAGAAAATCGAAATAAAATACTAAAAAAGCATGCCCCGGGTCAAATTGTTAATTTTGCCATTCTTAGGAATGGCAAAATTAACAATTTGATCCTGGAGGCCCCCTCTATCTCCTCACACCCAGCCCTAGATGCCCGGGGCATGCTTTCCTCCATGCCCTTATTTGTGGGCGGGGATTGTGTGCACAAACCTATGGCGAATGTGAAACGCGTGTGTTAACGTTAAACTTTTAAGAAAATCGAAATAAAATACTAAAAAAGCATGCCCCGGGTCAAATTGTAAATTTTGACATTCCTAGGAATGGCAAAATTAACAATTTGATCCTGGAGGCCCCCTCTATTTCCTCACACCCAGCCCTAGCTGCCCGGGGCATGCTTTCCTCCATGCCCTTATTTGTGTGCGGGGATTGTGTGCACAAACCTATGGCGAATGTGAAACGCGTGTGTTAACGTTAAACTTTTAAGAAAATCGAAATAAAATACTAAAAAAGCATGCCCCGGGTCAAATTGTTAATTTTGCCATTCCTAGGAATGGCAACATTAACAATTTGATCCTGGAGGCCCCCTCTATCTTCTCACACCCAGCCCTAGCTGCCCGGGGCATGCTTTCCTCCATGCCCTTATTTGTGGGCGGGAATTGTGTGCACAAACCTATGGCGAATGTGAAACGCGTGTGTTAACGTTAAACTTTTAAGAAAATCGAAATAAAATACTAAAAAAGCATGCCCCGGGTCAAATTGTAAATTTTGCCATTCCTAGGAATGGCAAAATTAACAATTTGATCCTGGAGGCCCCCTCTATTTCCTCACACCCAGCCCTAGCTGCCCGGGGCATGCTTTCCTCCATGCCCTTATTTGTGGGCGGGGATTGTGTGCACAAACTTATGGCGAATGTGAAACGCGTGTGTTAACGTTAAACTTTTAAGAAAATCGAAATAAAATACTAAAAAAGCATGCCCCGGGTCAAATTGTTAATTTTGCCATTCCTAGGAATGGCAAAATTAACAATTTGATCCTGGAGGCCCCCTCTATCTCCTCACACCCAGCCCTAGCTGCCCGGGGCATGCTTTCCTCCATGCCCTTATTTGTGGGCGGGGATTGTGTGCACAAACCTATGGCGAATGTGAAACGCGTGTGTTAACGTTAAACTTTTAAGAAAATCGAAATAAAATACTAAAAAAGCATGCCCCGGGTCAAATTGTTAATTTTGCCATTCCTAGGAATGGCAAAATTAACAATTTGATCCTGGAGGCCCCCTCTATCTCCTCACACCCAGCCCTAGCTGCCCGGGGCATGCTTTCCTCCATGCCCTTATTTGTGGGCGGGGATTGTGTGCACAAACCTATGGCGAATGTGAAACGCGTGTGTTAACGTTAAACTTTTAAGAAAATCGAAATAAAATACTAAAAAAGCATGCCCCGGTTCAAATTGTTAATTTTGCCATTCCTAGGAATGGCAAAATTAACAATTTGATCCTGGAGGCCCCCTCTATCTCCTCACACCCAGCCCTAGCTGCTCGGGGCATGCTTTCCTCCATGCCCTTATTTGTGGGCGGGGATTGTGTGCACAAACCTATGGCGAATGTGAAACGCGTGTGTTAACGTTAAACTTTTAAGAAAATCGAAATAAAATACTAAAAAAGCATGCCCCGGGTCAAATTGTTAATTTTGCCATTCCTAGGAATGGCAAAATTAACAATTTGATCCTGAAGGCCCCCTCTATCTCCTCACACCCAGCCCTAGCTGCCCGGGGCATGCTTTCCTCCATGCCCTTATTTGTGGGAGGGGATTGTGTGCACAAACCTATGGCGAATGTGAAACGCGTGTGTTAACGTTAAACTGTTAAGAAAATCGAAATAAAATACTAAAAAAGCATGCCCCGGGTCAAATTGTAAATTTTGCCATTCCTAGGAATGGCAAAATTAACAATTTGATCCTGGAGGCCCCCTCTATCTCCTCACACCCAGCCCTAGCTGCCCGGGGCATGCTTTCCTCCATGCCCTTATTTGTGGGCGGGGATTGTGTGCACAAACCTATGGCGAATGTGAAACGCGTGTGTTAACGTTAAACTTTTAAGAAAATCGAAATAAAATACTAAAAAAGCATGCCCCGGGTCAAATTGTTAATTTTGCCATTCCTACGAATGGCAAAATTAACAATTTGATCCTGAAGGCCCCCTCTATCTCCTCACACCCAGCCCTAGCTGCCCGGGCATGCTTTCCTCCATGCCCTTATTTGTGGGCGGGGATTGTGTGCACAAACCTATGGCGAATGTGAAACGCGTGTGTTAACGTTAAACTTTTAAGAAAATCGAAATAAAATACTAAAAAAGCATGCCCGGGGTCAAATTGTTAATTTTGCAATTCCTAGGAATGGCAAAATTAACAATTTGATCCTGGAGGCCCCCTCTATCTCCTCACACCCAGCCCTAGCTGCCCGGGGCATGCTTTCCTCCAGGCCCTTATTTGTGGGCGGGGATTGTGTGCACAAACCTATGGCGAATGTGAAACGCGTGTGTTAACGTTAAACTTTTAAGAAAATCGAAATAAAATACTAAAAAAACATGCCCCGGGTCAAATTGTTAATTTTGCCATTCCTAGGAATGGCATAATTAACAATTTGATCCTGGAGGCCCCCTCTATCTCCTCACACCCAGCCCTAGCTGCCCGGGGCATGCTTTCCTCCATGCCCTTATTTGTGGGCGGGGATTGTGTGCACAAACCTATGGCGAATGTGAAACGCGTGTGTTAACGTTAAACGTTTAAGAAAATCGAAATAAAATACTAAAAAAGCATGCCCCGGGTCAAATTGTTAATTTTGCCATTCCTAGGAATGGCAAAATTAACAATTTGATCCTGGAGGCCCCCTCTATCTCCTCACACCCAGCCCTAGCTGCCCGGGGCATGCTTACCTCCATGCCCTTATTTGTGGGCGGGGATTGTGTGCACAAACCTATGGCGAATGTGAAACGCGTGTGTTAACGTTAAACTTTTAAGAAAATCGAAATAAAATACTAAAAAAGCATGCCCCGGGTCAAATTGTTAATTTTGCCATTCCTAGGAATGGCAAAATTAACAATTTGATCCTGGAGGCCCCCTCTATCTCCTCACACCCAGCCCTAGATGCCCGGGGCATGCTTTCCTCCATGCCCTTATTTGTGGGCGGGGATTGTGTGCACAAACCTATGGCGAATGTGAAACGCGTGTGTTAACGTTAAACTTTTAAGAAAATCGAAATAAAATACTAAAAAAGCATGCCCCGGGTCAAATTGTAAATTTTGACATTCCTAGGAATGGCAAAATTAACAATTTGATCCTGGAGGCCCCCTCTATTTCCTCACACCCAGCCCTAGCTGCCCGGGGCATGCTTTCCTCCATGCCCTTATTTGTGTGCGGGGATTGTGTGCACAAACCTATGGCGAATGTGAAACGCGTGTGTTAACGTTAAACTTTTAAGAAAATCGAAATAAAATACTAAAAAAGCATGCCCCGGGTCAAATTGTTAATTTTGCCATTCCTAGGAATGGCAACATTAACAATTTGATCCTGGAGGCCCCCTCTATCTTCTCACACCCAGCCCTAGCTGCCCGGGGCATGCTTTCCTCCATGCCCTTATTTGTGGGCGGGAATTGTGTGCACAAACCTATGGCGAATGTGAAACGCGTGTGTTAACGTTAAACTTTTAAGAAAATCGAAATAAAATACTAAAAAAGCATGCCCCGGGTCAAATTGTAAATTTTGCCATTCCTAGGAATGGCAAAATTAACAATTTGATCCTGGAGGCCCCCTCTATTTCCTCACACCCAGCCCTAGCTGCCCGGGGCATGCTTTCCTCCATGCCCTTATTTGTGGGCGGGGATTGTGTGCACAAACCTATGGCGAATGTGAAACGCGTGTGTTAACGTTAAACTTTTAAGAAAATCGAAATAAAATACTAAAAAAGCATGCCCCGGGTCAAATTGTTAATTTTGCCATTCCTAGGAATGGCAAAATTAACAATTTGATCCTGGAGGCCCCCTCTATCTCCTCACACCCAGCCCTAGCTGCCCGGGGCATGCTTTCCTCCATGCCCTTATTTGTGGGCGGGGATTGTGTGCACAAACCTATGGCGAATGTGAAACGCGTGTGTTAACGTTAAACTTTTAAGAAAATCGAAATAAAATACTAAAAAAGCATGCCCCGGGTCAAATTGTTAATTTTGCCATTCCTAGGAATGGCAAAATTAACAATTTGATCCTGGAGGCCCCCTCTATCTCCTCACACCCAGCCCTAGCTGCCCGGGGCATGCTTTCCTCCATGCCCTTATTTGTGGGCGGGGATTGTGTGCACAAACCTATGGCGAATGTGAAACGCGTGTGTTAACGTTAAACTTTTAAGAAAATCCAAATAAAATACTAAAAAAGCATGCCCCGGTTCAAATTGTTAATTTTGCCATTCCTAGGAATGGCAAAATTAACAATTTGATCCTGGAGGCCCCCTCTATCTCCTCACACCCAGCCCTAGCTGCTCGGGGCATGCTTTCCTCCATGCCCTTATTTGTGGGCGGGGATTGTGTGCACAAACCTATGGCGAATGTGAAACGCGTGTGTTAACGTTAAACTTTTAAGAAAATCGAAATAAAATACTAAAAAAGCATGCCCCGGGTCAAATTGTTAATTTTGCCATTCCTAGGAATGGCAAAATTAACAATTTGATCCTGAAGGCCCCCTCTATCTCCTCACACCCAGCCCTAGCTGCCCGGGGCATGCTTTCCTCCATGCCCTTATTTGTGGGAGGGGATTGTGTGCACAAACCTATGGCGAATGTGAAACGCGTGTGTTAACGTTAAACTGTTAAGAAAATCGAAATAAAATACTAAAAAAGCATGCCCCGGGTCAAATTGTTAATTTTGCCATTCCTAGGAATGGCAAAATTAACAATTTGATCCTGGAGGCCCCCTCTATCTCCTCACACCCAGCCCTAGCTGCCCGGGGCATGCTTTCCTCCATGCCCTTATTTGTGGGCGGGGATTGTGTGCACAAACCTATGGCGAATGTGAAACGCGTGTGTTAACGTTAAACGTTTAAGAAAATCGAAATAAAATACTAAAAAAGCATGCCCCGGGTCAAATTGTTAATTTTGCCATTCCTAGGAATGGCAAAATTAACAATTTGATCCTGGAGGCCCCCTCTATCTCCTCACACCCAGCCCTAGCTGCCCGGGGCATGCTTTCCTCCATGCCCTTATTTGTGGGCGGGGATTGTGTGCACAAACCTATGGCGAATGTGAAACGCGTGTGTTAACGTTAAACTTTTAAGAAAATCGAAATAAAATACTAAAAAAGCATGCCCCGGGTCAAATTGTTAATTTTGCCATTCCTAGGAATGGCAAAATTAACCATTTGATCCTGGAGTCCCCCTCTATCTCCTCACACCCAGCCCTAGCTGCCCGGGGCATGCTTTCCTCCATGCCCTTATTTGTGGGCAGGGATTGTGTGCACAAACCTATGGCGAATGTGAAACGCGTGTGTTAACGTTAAACTTTTAAGAAAATCGAAATAAAATACTAAAAAAGCATGCCCGGGGTCAAATTGTTAATTTTGCAATTCCTAGGAATGGCAAAATTAACAATTTGATCCTGGAGGCCCCCTCTATCTCCTCACACCCAGCCCTAGCTGCCCGGGGCATGCTTTTCTCCAGGCCCTTATTTGTGGGCGGGGATTGTGTGCACAAACCTATGGCGAATGTGAAACGCGTGTGTTAACGTTAAACTTTTAAGAAAATCGAAATAAAATACTAAAAAAACATGCCCCGGGTCAAATTGTTAATTTTGCCATTCCTAGGAATGGCATAATTAACAATTTGATCCTGGAGGCCCCCTCTATCTCCTCACACCCAGCCCTAGCTGCCCGGGGCATGCTTTCCTCCATGCCCTTATTTGTGGGCGGGGATTGTGTGCACAAACCTATGGCGAATGTGAAACGCGTGTGTTAACGTTAAACGTTTAAGAAAATCGAAATAAAATACTAAAAAAGCATGCCCCGGGTCAAATTGTTAATTTTGCCATTCCTAGGAATGGCAAAATTAACAATTTGATCCTGGAGGCCCCCTCTATCTCCTCACACCCAGCCCTAGCTGCCCGGGGCATGCTTTCCTCCATGCCCTTATTTGTGGGCGGGGATTGTGTGCACAAACCTATGGCGAATGTGAAACGCGTGTGTTAACGTTAAACTTTTAAGAAAATCGAAATAAAATACTGAAAAAGCATGCCCCTGGTCAAATTGTTAATTTTGCCATTCCTAGGAATGGCAAAATTAACAATTTGATCCTGGAGGCCCCCTCTATCTCCTCACACCCAGCCCTAGATGCCCGGGGCATGCTTTCCTCCATGCCCTTATTTGTGGGCGGGGATTGTGTGCACAAACCTATGGCGAATGTGAAACGCGTGTGTTAACGTTAAACTTTTAAGAAAATCGAAATAAAATACTAAAAAAGCATGCCCCGGGTCAAATTGTAAATTTTGCCATTCCTAGGAATGGCAAAATTAACAATTTGATCCTGGAGGCCCCCTCTATTTCCTCACACCCAGCCCTAGCTGCCCGGGGCATGCTTTCCTCCATGCCCTTATTTGTGGGCGGGGATTGTGTGCACAAACCTATGGCGAATGTGAAACGCGTGTGTTAACGTTAAACTTTTAAGAAAATCGAAATAAAATACTAAAAAAGCATGCCCCCGGTCAAATTGTTAATTTTGCCATTCCTAGGAATGGCAACATTAACAATTTGATCCTGGAGGCCCCCTCTATCTCCTCACACCCAGCCCTAGCTGCCCGGGGCATGCTTTCCTCCATGCCCTTATTTGTGGGCGGGAATTGTGTGCACAAACCTATGGCGAATGTGAAACGCGTGTGTTAACGTTAAACTTTTAAGAAAATCGAAATAAAATACTAAAAAAGCATGCCCCGGGTCAAATTGTAAATTTTGCCATTCCTAGGAATGGCAAAATTAACAATTTGATCCTGGAGGCCCCCTCTATCTCCTCACACCCAGCCCTAGCTGCCCGGGGCATGCTTTCCTCCAGGCCCTTATTTGTGGGCGGGGATTGTGTGCACAAACCTATGGCGAATGTGAAACGCGTGTGTTAACGTTAAACTTTTAAGAAAATCGAAATAAAATACTAAAAAAACATGCCCCGGGTCAAATTGTTAATTTTGCCATTCCTAGGAATGGCATAATTAACAATTTGATCCTGGAGGCCCCCTCTATCTCCTCACACCCAGCCCTAGCTGCTCGGGGCATGCTTTCCTCCATGCCCTTATTTGTGGGCGGGAATTGTGTGCACAAACCTATGGCGAATGTGAAACGCGTGTGTTAACGTTAAACTTTTAAGAAAATCGAAATAAAATACTAAAAAAGCATGCCCCGGGTCAAATTGTAAATTTTGCCATTCCTAGGAATGGCAAAATTAACAATTTGATCCTGGAGGCCCCCTCTATCTCCTCACACCCAGCCCTAGCTGCCCGGGGCATGCTTTCCTCCATGCCCTTATTTGTGGGAGGGGATTGTGTGCACAAACCTATGGCGAATGTGAAACGCGTGTGTTAACGTTAAACTTTTAAGAAAATCGAAATAAAATACTAAAAAAGCATGCCCCGGGTCAAATTGTTAATTTTGCCATTCCTAGGAATGGCAAAATTAACAATTCGATCCTGGAGGCCCCCTCTATCTCCTCACACCCAGCCCTAGCTGCCCGGAGCATGCTTTCCTCCATGCCCTTATTTGTGGGCGGGGATTGTGTGCACAAACCTATGGCGAATGTGAAACGCGTGTGTTAACGTTAAACTTTTAAGAAAATCGAAATAAAATACTAAAAAAGCATGCCCCGGTTCAAATTGTTAATTTTGCCATTCCTAGGAATGGCAAAATTAACAATTTGATCCTGGAGGCCCCCTCTATCTCCTCACACCCAGCCCTAGCTGCCCGGGGCATGCTTTCCTCCATGCCCTTATTTGTGGGCGGGGATTGTGTGCACAAACCTATGGCGAATGTGAAACGCGTGTGTTAACGTTAAACTTTTAAGAAAATCGAAATAAAATACTAAAAAAGCATGCCCCGGGTCAAATTGTTAATTTTGCCATTCCTAGGAATGGCAAAATTAACAATTTGATCCTGAAGGCCCCCTCTATCTCCTCACACCCAGCCCTAGCTGCCCGGGGCATGCTTTCCTCCATGCCCTTATTTATGGGAGGGGATTGTGTGCACAAACCTATGGCGAATGTGAAACGCGTGTGTTAACGTTAAACTGTTAAGAAAATCGAAATAAAATACTAAAAAAGCATGCCCCGGGTCAAATTGTTAATTTTGCCATTCCTAGGAATGGCAAAATTAACAATTTGATCCTGGAGGCCCCCTCTATCTCCTCACACCCAGCCCTAGCTGCCCGGGGCATGCTTTCCTCCATGCCCTTATTTGTGGGCGGGGATTGTGTGCACAAACCTATGGCGAATGTGAAACGCGTGTGTTAACGTTAAACGTTTAAGAAAATCGAAATAAAATACTAAAAAAGCATGCCCCGGGTCAAATTGTTAATTTTGCCATTCCTAGGAATGGCAAAATTAACAATTTGATCCTGGAGGCCCCCTCTATCTCCTCACACCCAGCCCTAGCTGCCCGGGGCATGCTTTCCTCCATGCCCTTATTTGTGGGCGGGGATTGTGTGCACAAACCTATGGCGAATGTGAAACGCGTGTGTTAACGTTAAACTTTTAAGAAAATCGAAATAAAATACTAAAAAAGCATGCCCCGTGTCAAATTGTTAATTTTGCCATTCCTAGGAATGGCAAAATTAACAATTTGATCCTGGAGGCCCCCTCTATCTCCTCACACCCAGCCCTAGCTGCCCGGGGCATGCTTTCCTCCATGCCCTTATTTGTGGGCGGGGATTGTGTGCACAAACCTATGGCGAATGTGAAACGCGTGTGTTAACGTTAAACTTTTAAGAAAATCGAAATAAAATACTAAAAAAGCATGCCCCGGGTCAAATTGTTAATTTTGCCATTCCTACGAATGGCAAAATTAACAATTTGATCATGGAGGCCCCCTCTATCTCCTCACACCCAGCCCTAGCTGCCCGGGGCATGCTTTCCTCCATGCCCTTATTTGTGGGCGGGGATTATGTGCACAAACCTATGGCGAATGTGAAACGCGTGTGTTAACGTTAAACTTTTAAGAAAATCGAAATAAAATACTAAAAAAGCATGCCCGGGGTCAAATTGTTAATTTTGCAATTCCTAAGAATGGCAAAATTAACAATTTGATCCTGGAGGCCCCCTCTATCTCCTCACACCCAGCCCTAGCTGCCCGGGGTATGCTTTCCTCCATGCCCTTATTTGTGGGCGGGGATTGTGTGCACAAACCTATGGCGAATGTGAAACGCGTGTGTTAACGTTAAACTTTTAAGAAAATCTAAATAAAATACTAAAAAAACATGCCCCGGGTCAAATTGTTAATTTTGCCATTCCTAGGAATGGCAAAATTAACAATTTGATCCTGGAGGCCCCCTCTATCTCCTCACACCCAGCCCTAGCTGCCCGGGGCATGCTTTCCTTCATGCCCTTATTTGTGGGCGGGGATTGTGTGCACAAACCTATGGCGAATGTGAAACGCGTGTGTTAACGTTAAACGTTTAAGAAAATCGAAATAAAATACTAAAAAAGCATGCCCCGGGTCAAATTGTTAATTTTGCCATTCCTAGGAATGGCAAAATTAACAATTTGATCCTGGAGGCCCCCTCTATCTCCTCACACCCAGCCCTAGCTGCCCGGGGCATGCTTTCCTCCATGCCCTTATTTGTGGGCGGGGATTGTGTGCACAAACCTATGGCGAATGTGAAACGCGTGTGTTAACGTTAAACTTTTAAGAAAATCGAAATAAAATACTAAAAAAGCATGCCCCGGGTCAAATTGTTAATTTTGCCATTCCTAGGAATGGCAAAATTAACAATTTGATCCTGGAGGCCCCCTCTATCTCCTCACACCCAGCCCTAGCTGCCCGGGGCATGCTTTCCTCCATGCCCTTATTTGTGGGCGGGGATTGTGTGCACAAACCTATGGCGAATGTGAAACGCGTGTGTTAACGTTAAACTTTTAAGAAAATCGAAATAAAATACTAAAAAAGCATGCCCCGGGGTCAAATTGTTAATTTTGCCATTCCTACGAATGGCAAAATTAACAATTTGATCATGGAGGCCCCCTCTATTTCCTCACACCCAGCCCTAGCTGCCCGGGGCATGCTTTCCTCCATGCCCTTATTTGTGGGCGGGGATTATGTGCACAAACCTATGGCGAATGTGAAACGCGTGTGTTAACGTTAAACTTTTAAGAAAATCGAAATAAAATACTAAAAAAGCATGCCCCGGGTCAAATTGTAAATTTTGCCATTCCTAGGAATGGCAAAATTAACAATTTGATCCTGGAGGCCCCCTCTATTTCCTCACACCCAGCCCTAGCTGCCCGGGGCATGCTTTCCTCCATGCCCTTATTTGTGGGCGGGGATTGTGTGCACAAACCTATGGCGAATGTGAAACGCGTGTGTTAACGTTAAACTTTTAAGAAAATCGAAATAAAATACTAAAAAAGCATGCCCCGGGTCAAATTGTTAATTTTGCCATTCCTAGGAATGGCAACATTAACAATTTGATCCTGGAGGCCCCCTCTATCTCCTCACACCCAGCCCTAGCTGCCCGGGGCATGCTTTCCTCCATGCCCTTATTTGTGGGCGGGGATTGTGTGCACAAACCTATGGCGAATGTGAAACGCGTGTGTTAACGTTAAACGTTTAAGAAAATCGAAATAAAATACTAAAAAAGCATGCCCCGGGTCAAATTGTTAATTTTGCCATTCCTAGGAATGGCAAAATTAACAATTTGATCCTGGAGGCCCCCTCTATCTCCTCACACCCAGCCCTAGCTGCCCGGGGCATGCTTTCCTCCATGCCCTTATTTGTGGGCGGGGATTGTGTGCACAAACCTATGGCGAATGTGAAACGCGTGTGTTAACGTTAAACTTTTAAGAAAATCGAAATAAAATACTAAAAAAGCATGCCCCGGGTCAAATTGTTAATTTTGCCATTCCTAGGAATGGCAAAATTAACCATTTGATCCTGGAGGCCCCCTCTATCTCCTCACACCCAGCCCTAGCTGCCCGGGGCATGCTTTCCTCCATGCCCTTATTTGTGGGCGGGGATTGTGTGCACAAACCTATGGCGAATGTGAAACGCGTGTGTTAACGTTAAACTTTTAAGAAAATCGAAATAAAATACTAAAAAAGCATGCCCGGGGTCAAATTGTTAATTTTGCAATTCCTAGGAATGGAAAATTAACAATTTGATCCTGGAGGCCCCCTCTATCTCCTCACACCCAGCCCTAGCTGCCGGGGCATGCTTTCCTCCAGGCCCTTATTTGTGGGCGGGGATTGTGTGCACAAACCTATGGCGAATGTGAAACGCGTGTGTTAACGTTAAACTTTTAAGAAAATCGAAATAAAATACTAAAAAAACATGCCCCGGGTCAAATTGTTAATTTTGCCATTCCTAGGAATGGCAAAATTAACAATTTGATCCTGGAGGCCCCCTCTATCTCCTCACACCCAGCCCTAGCTGCCCGGGGCATGCTTTCCTCCATGCCCTTATTTGTGGGCGGGGATTGTGTGCACAAACCTATGGCGAATGTGAAACGCGTGTGTTAACGTTAAACTTTTAAGAAAATCGAAATAAAATACTAAAAAAGCATGCCCCGGGTCAAATTGTTAATTTTGCCATTCCTACGAATGGCAAAATTAACAATTTGATCATGGAGGCCCCCTCTATCTCCTCACACCCAGCCCTAGCTGCCCGGGGTATGCTTTCCTCCATGCCCTTATTTGTGGGCGGGGATTGTGTGCACAAACCTATGGCGAATGTGAAACGCGTGTGTTAACGTTAAACTTTTAAGAAAATCGAAATAAAATACTAAAAAAACATGCCCCGGGTCAAATTGTTAATTTTGCCATTCCTAGGAATGGCAAAATTAACAATTTGATCCTGGAGGCCTCCTCTATCTCCTCACACCCAGCCCTAGCTGCCCGGGGCATGCTTTCCTTCATGCCCTTATTTGTGGGCGGGGATTGTGTGCACAAACCTATGGCGAATGTGAAACGCGTGTGTTAACGTTAAACGTTTAAGAAAATCGAAATAAAATACTAAAAAAGCATGCCCCGGGTCAAATTGTTAATTTTGCCATTCCTAGGAATGGCAAAATTAACAATTTGATCCTGGAGGCCCCCTCTATCTCCTCACACCCAGCCCTAGCTGCCCGGGGCATGCTTTCCTCCATGCCCTTATTTGTGGGCGGGGATTGTGTGCACAAACCTATGGCGAATGTGAAACGCGTGTGTTAACGTTAAACTTTTAAGAAAATCGAAATAAAATACTAAAAAAGCATGCCCCGGGTCAAATTGTTAATTTTGCCATTCCTAGGAATGGCAAAATTAACAATTTGATCCTGGAGGCCCCCTCTATCTCCTCACACCCAGCCCTAGCTGCCCGGGGCATGCTTTCCTCCATGCCCTTATTTGTGGGCGGGGATTGTGTGCACAAACCTATGGCGAATGTGAAACGCGTGTGTTAACGTTAAACTTTTAAGAAAATCGAAATAAAATACTAAAAAAGCATGCCCCGGGGTCAAATTGTTAATTTTGCCATTCCTACGAATGGCAAAATTAACAATTTGATCATGGAGGCCCCCTCTATTTCCTCACACCCAGCCCTAGCTGCCCGGGGCATGCTTTCCTCCATGCCCTTATTTGTGGGCGGGGATTATGTGCACAAACCTATGGCGAATGTGAAACGCGTGTGTTAACGTTAAACTTTTAAGAAAATCGAAATAAAATACTAAAAAAGCATGCCCCGGGTCAAATTGTAAATTTTGCCATTCCTAGGAATGGCAAAATTAACAATTTGATCCTGGAGGCCCCCTCTATTTCCTCACACCCAGCCCTAGCTGCCCGGGGCATGCTTTCCTCCATGCCCTTATTTGTGGGCGGGGATTGTGTGCACAAACCTATGGCGAATGTGAAACGCGTGTGTTAACGTTAAACTTTTAAGAAAATCGAAATAAAATACTAAAAAAGCATGCCCCGGGTCAAATTGTTAATTTTGCCATTCCTAGGAATGGCAACATTAACAATTTGATCCTGGAGGCCCCCTCTATCTCCTCACACCCAGCCCTAGCTGCCCGGGGCATGCTTTCCTCCATGCCCTTATTTGTGGGCGGGAATTGTGTGCACAAACCTATGGCGAATGTGAAACGCGTGTGTTAACGTTAAACTTTTAAGAAAATCGAAATAAAATACTAAAAAAGCATGCCCCGGGTCAAATTGTAAATTTTGCCATTCCTAGGAATGGCAAAATTAACAATTTGATCCTGGAGGCCCCCTCTATTTCCTCACACCCAGCCCTAGCTGCCCGGGGCATGCTTTCCTCCATGCCCTTATTTGTGGGCGGGGATTGTGTGCACAAACCTATGGCGAATGTGAAACGCGTGTGTTAACGTTAAACTGTTAAGAAAATCGAAATAAAATACTAAAAAAGCATGCCCCGGGTCAAATTGTTAATTTTGCCATTCCTAGGAATGGCAAAATTAACAATTTGATCCTGGAGGCCCCCTCTATCTCCTCACACCCAGCCCTAGCTGCCCGGGGCATGCTTTCCTCCATGCCCTTATTTGTGGGCGGGGATTGTGTGCACAAACCTATGGCGAATGTGAAACGCGTGTGTTAACGTTAAACGTTTAAGAAAATCGAAATAAAATACTAAAAAAGCATGCCCCGGGTCAAATTGTTAATTTTGCCATTCCTAGGAATGGCAAAATTAACAATTTGATCCTGGAGGCCCCCTCTATCTCCTCACACCCAGCCCTAGCTGCCCGGGGCATGCTTTCCTCCATGCCCTTATTTGTGGGCGGGGATTGTGTGCACAAACCTATGGCGAATGTGAAACGCGTGTGTTAACGTTAAACTTTTAAGAAAATCGAAATAAAATACTAAAAAAGCATGCCCCGGGTCAAATTGTTAATTTTGCCATTCCTAGGAATGGCAAAATTAACCATTTGATCCTGGAGGCCCCCTCTATCTCCTCACACCCAGCCCTAGCTGCCCGGGGCATGCTTTCCTCCATGCCCTTATTTGTGGGCGGGGATTGTGTGCACAAACCTATGGCGAATGTGAAACGCGTGTGTTAACGTTAAACTTTTAAGAAAATCGAAATAAAATACTAAAAAAGCATGCCCGGGGTCAAATTGTTAATTTTGCAATTCCTAGGAATGGAAAATTAACAATTTGATCCTGGAGGCCCCCTCTATCTCCTCACACCCAGCCCTAGCTGCCGGGGCATGCTTTCCTCCAGGCCCTTATTTGTGGGCGGGGATTGTGTGCACAAACCTATGGCGAATGTGAAACGCGTGTGTTAACGTTAAACTTTTAAGAAAATCGAAATAAAATACTAAAAAAACATGCCCCGGGTCAAATTGTTAATTTTGCCATTCCTAGGAATGGCAAAATTAACAATTTGATCCTGGAGGCCCCCTCTATCTCCTCACACCCAGCCCTAGCTGCCCGGGGCATGCTTTCCTCCATGCCCTTATTTGTGGGCGGGGATTGTGTGCACAAACCTATGGCGAATGTGAAACGCGTGTGTTAACGTTAAACTTTTAAGAAAATCGAAATAAAATACTAAAAAAGCATGCCCCGGGTCAAATTGTTAATTTTGCCATTCCTACGAATGGCAAAATTAACAATTTGATCATGGAGGCCCCCTCTATCTCCTCACACCCAGCCCTAGCTGCCCGGGGCATGCTTTCCTCCATGCCCTTATTTGTGGGCGGGGATTGTGTGCACAAACCTATGGCGAATGTGAAACGCGTGTGTTAACGTTAAACTTTTAAGAAAATCGAAATAAAATACTAAAAAAGCATGCCCCGGGTCAAATTGTTAATTTTGCCATTCCTAGGAATGGCAAAATTAACCATTTGATCCTGGAGTCCCCCTCTATCTCCTCACACCCAGCCCTAGCTGCCCGGGGCATGCTTTCCTCCATGCCCTTATTTGTGGGCAGGGATTGTGTGCACAAACCTATGGCGAATGTGAAACGCGTGTGTTAACGTTAAACTTTTAAGAAAATCGAAATAAAATACTAAAAAAGCATGCCCGGGGTCAAATTGTTAATTTTGCAATTCCTAGGAATGGCAAAATTAACAATTTGATCCTGGAGGACCCCTCTATCTCCTCACACCCAGCCCTAGCTGCCCGGGGCATGCTTTTCTCCAGGCCCTTATTTGTGGGCGGGGATTGTGTGCACAAACCTATGGCGAATGTGAAACGCGTGTGTTAACGTTAAACTTTTAAGAAAATCGAAATAAAATACTTAAAAAACATGCCCTGGGTCAAATTGTTAATTTTGCCATTCCTAGGAATGGCATAATTAACAATTTGATCCTGGAGGCCCCCTCTATCTCCTCACACCCAGCCCTAGCTGCCCGGGGCATGCTTTCCTCCATGCCCTTATTTGTGGGCGGGGATTGTGTGCACAAACCTATGGCGAATGTGAAACGCGTGTGTTAACGTTAAACGTTTAAGAAAATCGAAATAAAATACTAAAAAAGCATGCCCCGGGTCAAATTGTTAATTTTGCCATTCCTAGGAATGGCAAAATTAACAATTTGATCCTGGAGGCCCCCTCTATCTCCTCACACCCAGCCCTAGCTGCCCGGGGCATGCTTTCCTCCATGCCCTTATTTGTGGGCGGGGATTGTGTGCACAAACCTATGTCGAATGTGAAACGCGTGTGTTAACGTTAAACTTTTAAGAAAATCGAAATAAAATACTGAAAAAGCATGCCCCTGGTCAAATTGTTAATTTTGCCATTCCTAGGAATGGCAAAATTAACAATTTGATCCTGGAGGCCCCCTCTATCTCCTCACACCCAGCCCTAGATGCCCGGGGCATGCTTTCCTCCATGCCCTTATTTGTGGGCGGGGATTGTGTGCACAAACCTATGGCGAATGTGAAACGCGTGTGTTAACGTTAAACTTTTAAGAAAATCGAAATAAAATACTAAAAAAGCATGCCCCGGGTCAAATTGTAAATTTTGCCATTCCTAGGAATGGCAAAATTAACAATTTGATCCTGGAGGCCCCCTCTATTTCCTCACACCCAGCCCTAGCTGCCCGGGGCATGCTTTCCTCCATGCCCTTATTTGTGGGCGGGGATTGTGTGCACAAACCTATGGCGAATGTGAAACGCGTGTGTTAACGTTAAACTTTTAAGAAAATCGAAATAAAATACTAAAAAAGCATGCCCCCGGTCAAATTGTTAATTTTGCCATTCCTAGGAATGGCAACATTAACAATTTGATCCTGGAGGCCCCCTCTATCTCCTCACACCCAGCCCTAGCTGCCCGGGGCATGCTTTCCTCCATGCCCTTATTTGTGGGCGGGAATTGTGTGCACAAACCTATGGCGAATGTGAAACGCGTGTGTTAACGTTAAACTTTTAAGAAAATCGAAATAAAATACTAAAAAAGCATGCCCCGGGTCAAATTGTAAATTTTGCCATTCCTAGGAATGGCAAAATTAACAATTTGATCCTGGAGGCCCCCTCTATCTCCTCACACCCAGCCCTAGCTGCCCGGGGCATGCTTTCCTCCAGGCCCTTATTTGTGGGCGGGGATTGTGTGCACAAACCTATGGCGAATGTGAAACGCGTGTGTTAACGTTAAACTTTTAAGAAAATCGAAATAAAATACTAAAAAAGCATGCCCCGGGTCAAATTGTTAATTTTGCCATTCCTAGGAATGGCAAAATTAACCATTTGATCCTGGAGTCCCCCTCTATCTCCTCACACCCAGCCCTAGCTGCCCGGGGCATGCTTTCCTCCATGCCCTTATTTGTGGGCAGGGATTGTGTGCACAAACCTATGGCGAATGTGAAACGCGTGTGTTAACGTTAAACTTTTAAGAAAATCGAAATAAAATACTAAAAAAGCATGCCCGGGGTCAAATTGTTAATTTTGCAATTCCTAGGAATGGCAAAATTAACAATTTGATCCTGGAGGACCCCTCTATCTCCTCACACCCAGCCCTAGCTGCCCGGGGCATGCTTTTCTCCAGGCCCTTATTTGTGGGCGGGGATTGTGTGCACAAACCTATGGCGAATGTGAAACGCGTGTGTTAACGTTAAACTTTTAAGAAAATCGAAATAAAATACTTAAAAAACATGCCCTGGGTCAAATTGTTAATTTTGCCATTCCTAGGAATGGCATAATTAACAATTTGATCCTGGAGGCCCCCTCTATCTCCTCACACCCAGCCCTAGCTGCCCGGGGCATGCTTTCCTCCATGCCCTTATTTGTGGGCGGGGATTGTGTGCACAAACCTATGGCGAATGTGAAACGCGTGTGTTAACGTTAAACGTTTAAGAAAATCGAAATAAAATACTAAAAAAGCATGCCCCGGGTCAAATTGTTAATTTTGCCATTCCTAGGAATGGCAAAATTAACAATTTGATCCTGGAGGCCCCCTCTATCTCCTCACACCCAGCCCTAGCTGCCCGGGGCATGCTTTCCTCCATGCCCTTATTTGTGGGCGGGGATTGTGTGCACAAACCTATGTCGAATGTGAAACGCGTGTGTTAACGTTAAACTTTTAAGAAAATCGAAATAAAATACTGAAAAAGCATGCCCCTGGTCAAATTGTTAATTTTGCCATTCCTAGGAATGGCAAAATTAACAATTTGATCCTGGAGGCCCCCTCTATCTCCTCACACCCAGCCCTAGATGCCCGGGGCATGCTTTCCTCCATGCCCTTATTTGTGGGCGGGGATTGTGTGCACAAACCTATGGCGAATGTGAAACGCGTGTGTTAACGTTAAACTTTTAAGAAAATCGAAATAAAATACTAAAAAAGCATGCCCCGGGTCAAATTGTAAATTTTGCCATTCCTAGGAATGGCAAAATTAACAATTTGATCCTGGAGGCCCCCTCTATTTCCTCACACCCAGCCCTAGCTGCCCGGGGCATGCTTTCCTCCATGCCCTTATTTGTGGGCGGGGATTGTGTGCACAAACCTATGGCGAATGTGAAACGCGTGTGTTAACGTTAAACTTTTAAGAAAATCGAAATAAAATACTAAAAAAGCATGCCCCCGGTCAAATTGTTAATTTTGCCATTCCTAGGAATGGCAACATTAACAATTTGATCCTGGAGGCCCCCTCTATCTCCTCACACCCAGCCCTAGCTGCCCGGGGCATGCTTTCCTCCATGCCCTTATTTGTGGGCGGGAATTGTGTGCACAAACCTATGGCGAATGTGAAACGCGTGTGTTAACGTTAAACTTTTAAGAAAATCGAAATAAAATACTAAAAAAGCATGCCCCGGGTCAAATTGTAAATTTTGCCATTCCTAGGAATGGCAAAATTAACAATTTGATCCTGGAGGCCCCCTCTATCTCCTCACACCCAGCCCTAGCTGCCCGGGGCATGCTTTCCTCCAGGCCCTTATTTGTGGGCGGGGATTGTGTGCACAAACCTATGGCGAATGTGAAACGCGTGTGTTAACGTTAAACTTTTAAGAAAATCGAAATAAAATACTAAAAAAACATGCCCCGGGTCAAATTGTTAATTTTGCCATTCCTAGGAATGGCATAATTAACAATTTGATCCTGGAGGCCCCCTCTATCTCCTCACACCCAGCCCTAGCTGCTCGGGGCATGCTTTCCTCCATGCCCTTATTTGTGGGCGGGAATTGTGTGCACAAACCTATGGCGAATGTGAAACGCGTGTGTTAACGTTAAACTTTTAAGAAAATCGAAATAAAATACTAAAAAAGCATGCCCCGGGTCAAATTGTAAATTTTGCCATTCCTAGGAATGGCAAAATTAACAATTTGATCCTGGAGGCCCCCTCTATCTCCTCACACCCAGCCCTAGCTGCCCGGGGCATGCTTTCCTCCATGCCCTTATTTGTCGGAGGGGATTGTGTGCACAAACCTATGGCGAATGTGAAACGCGTGTGTTAACGTTAAACTTTTAAGAAAATCGAAATAAAATACTAAAAAAGCATGCCCCGGGTCAAATTGTTAATTTTGCCATTCCTAGGAATGGCAAAATTAACAATTCGATCCTGGAGGCCCCCTCTATCTCCTCACACCCAGCCCTAGCTGCCCGGGGCATGCTTTCCTCCATGCCCTTATTTGTGGGCGGGGATTGTGTGCACAAACCTATGGCGAATGTGAAACGCGTGTGTTAACGTTAAACTTTTAAGAAAATCGAAATAAAATACTAAAAAAGCATGCCCCGGTTCAAATTGTTAATTTTGCCATTCCTAGGAATGGCAAAATTAACAATTTGATCCTGGAGGCCCCCTCTATCTCCTCACACCCAGCCCTAGCTGCCCGGGGCATGCTTTCCTCCATGCCCTTATTTGTGGGCGGGGATTGTGTGCACAAACCTATGGCGAATGTGAAACGCGTGTGTTAACGTTAAACTTTTAAGAAAATCGAAATAAAATACTAAAAAAGCATGCCCCGGGTCAAATTGTTAATTTTGCCATTCCTAGGAATGGCAAAATTAACAATTTGATCCTGAAGGCCCCCTCTATCTCCTCACACCCAGCCCTAGCTGCCCGGGGCATGCTTTCCTCCATGCCCTTATTTATGGGAGGGGATTGTGTGCACAAACCTATGGCGAATGTGAAACGCGTGTGTTAACGTTAAACTGTTAAGAAAATCGAAATAAAATACTAAAAAAGCATGCCCCGGGTCAAATTGTTAATTTTGCCATTCCTAGGAATGGCAAAATTAACAATTTGATCCTGGAGGCCCCCTCTATCTCCTCACACCCAGCCCTAGCTGCCCGGGGCATGCTTTCCTCCATGCCCTTATTTGTGGGCGGGGATTGTGTGCACAAACCTATGGCGAATGTGAAACGCGTGTGTTAACGTTAAACTTTTAAGAAAATCGAAATAAAATACTAAAAAAGCATGCCCCGTGTCAAATTGTTAATTTTGCCATTCCTAGGAATGGCAAAATTAACAATTTGATCCTGGAGGCCCCCTCTATCTCCTCACACCCAGCCCTAGCTGCCCGGGGCATGCTTTCCTCCATGCCCTTATTTGTGGGCGGGGATTGTGTGCACAAACCTATGGCGAATGTGAAACGCGTGTGTTAACGTTAAACTTTTAAGAAAATCGAAATAAAATACTAAAAAAGCATGCCCCGGGTCAAATTGTTAATTTTGCCATTCCTACGAATGGCAAAATTAACAATTTGATCATGGAGGCCCCCTCTATCTCCTCACACCCAGCCCTAGCTGCCCGGGGCATGCTTTCCTCCATGCCCTTATTTGTGGGCGGGGATTATGTGCACAAACCTATGGCGAATGTGAAACGCGTGTGTTAACGTTAAACTTTTAAGAAAATCGAAATAAAATACTAAAAAAGCATGCCCGGGGTCAAATTGTTAATTTTGCAATTCCTAAGAATGGCAAAATTAACAATTTGATCCTGGAGGCCCCCTCTATCTCCTCACACCCAGCCCTAGCTGCCCGGGGTATGATTTCCTCCATGCCCTTATTTGTGGGCGGGGATTGTGTGCACAAACCTATGGCGAATGTGAAACGCGTGTGTTAACGTTAAACTTTTAAGAAAATCGAAATAAAATACTAAAAAAACATGCCCCGGGTCAAATTGTTAATTTTGCCATTCCTAGGAATGGCAAAATTAACAATTTGATCCTGGAGGCCCCCTCTATCTCCTCACACCCAGCCCTAGCTGCCCGGGGCATGCTTTCCTTCATGCCCTTATTTGTGGGCGGGGATTGTGTGCACAAACCTATGGCGAATGTGAAACGCGTGTGTTAACGTTAAACGTTTAAGAAAATCGAAATAAAATACTAAAAAAGCATGCCCCGGGTCAAATTGTTAATTTTGCCATTCCTAGGAATGGCAAAATTAACAATTTGATCCTGGAGGCCCCCTCTATCTCCTCACACCCAGCCCTAGCTGCCCGGGGCATGCTTTCCTCCATGCCCTTATTTGTGGGCGGGGATTGTGTGCACAAACCTATGGCGAATGTGAAACGCGTGTGTTAACGTTAAACTTTTAAGAAAATCGAAATAAAATACTAAAAAAGCATGCCCCGGGTCAAATTGTTAATTTTGCCATTCCTAGGAATGGCAAAATTAACAATTTGATCCTGGAGGCCCCCTCTATCTCCTCACACCCAGCCCTAGCTGCCCGGGGCATGCTTTCCTCCATGCCCTTATTTGTGGGCGGGGATTGTGTGCACAAACCTATGGCGAATGTGAAACGCGTGTGTTAACGTTAAACTTTTAAGAAAATCGAAATAAAATACTAAAAAAGCATGCCCCGGGGTCAAATTGTTAATTTTGCCATTCCTACGAATGGCAAAATTAACAATTTGATCATGGAGGCCCCCTCTATTTCCTCACACCCAGCCCTAGCTGCCCGGGGCATGCTTTCCTCCATGCCCTTATTTGTGGGCGGGGATTATGTGCACAAACCTATGGCGAATGTGAAACGCGTGTGTTAACGTTAAACTTTTAAGAAAATCGAAATAAAATACTAAAAAAGCATGCCCCGGGTCAAATTGTAAATTTTGCCATTCCTAGGAATGGCAAAATTAACAATTTGATCCTGGAGGCCCCCTCTATTTCCTCACACCCAGCCCTAGCTGCCCGGGGCATGCTTTCCTCCATGCCCTTATTTGTGGGCGGGGATTGTGTGCACAAACCTATGGCGAATGTGAAACGCGTGTGTTAACGTTAAACTTTTAAGAAAATCGAAATAAAATACTAAAAAAGCATGCCCCGGGTCAAATTGTTAATTTTGCCATTCCTACGAATGGCAAAATTAACAATTTGATCATGGAGGCCCCCTCTATCTCCTCACACCCAGCCCTAGCTGCCCGGGGCATGCTTTCCTCCATGCCCTTATTTGTGGGCGGGGATTATGTGCACAAACCTATGGCGAATGTGAAACGCGTGTGTTAACGTTAAACTTTTAAGAAAATCGAAATAAAATACTAAAAAAGCATGCCCGGGGTCAAATTGTTAATTTTGCAATTCCTAAGAATGGCAAAATTAACAATTTGATCCTGGAGGCCCCCTCTATCTCCTCACACCCAGCCCTAGCTGCCCGGGGTATGCTTTCCTCCATGCCCTTATTTGTGGGCGGGGATTGTGTGCACAAACCTATGGCGAATGTGAAACGCGTGTGTTAACGTTAAACTTTTAAGAAAATCGAAATAAAATACTAAAAAAACATGCCCCGGGTCAAATTGTTAATTTTGCCATTCCTAGGAATGGCAAAATTAACAATTTGATCCTGGAGGCCCCCTCTATCTCCTCACACCCAGCCCTAGCTGCCCGGGGCATGCTTTCCTTCATGCCCTTATTTGTGGGCGGGGATTGTGTGCACAAACCTATGGCGAATGTGAAACGCGTGTGTTAACGTTAAACGTTTAAGAAAATCGAAATAAAATACTAAAAAAGCATGCCCCGGGTCAAATTGTTAATTTTGCCATTCCTAGGAATGGCAAAATTAACAATTTGATCCTGGAGGCCCCCTCTATCTCCTCACACCCAGCCCTAGCTGCCCGGGGCATGCTTTCCTCCATGCCCTTATTTGTGGGCGGGGATTGTGTGCACAAACCTATGGCGAATGTGAAACGCGTGTGTTAACGTTAAACTTTTAAGAAAATCGAAATAAAATACTAAAAAAGCATGCCCCGGGTCAAATTGTTAATTTTGCCATTCCTAGGAATGGCAAAATTAACAATTTGATCCTGGAGGCCCCCTCTATCTCCTCACACCCAGCCCTAGCTGCCCGGGGCATGCTTTCCTCCATGCCCTTATTTGTGGGCGGGGATTGTGTGCACAAACCTATGGCGAATGTGAAACGCGTGTGTTAACGTTAAACTTTTAAGAAAATCGAAATAAAATACTAAAAAAGCATGCCCCGGGGTCAAATTGTTAATTTTGCCATTCCTACGAATGGCAAAATTAACAATTTGATCATGGAGGCCCCCTCTATTTCCTCACACCCAGCCCTAGCTGCCCGGGGCATGCTTTCCTCCATGCCCTTATTTGTGGGCGGGGATTATGTGCACAAACCTATGGCGAATGTGAAACGCGTGTGTTAACGTTAAACTTTTAAGAAAATCGAAATAAAATACTAAAAAAGCATGCCCCGGGTCAAATTGTAAATTTTGCCATTCCTAGGAATGGCAAAATTAACAATTTGATCCTGGAGGCCCCCTCTATTTCCTCACACCCAGCCCTAGCTGCCCGGGGCATGCTTTCCTCCATGCCCTTATTTGTGGGCGGGGATTGTGTGCACAAACCTATGGCGAATGTGAAACGCGTGTGTTAACGTTAAACTTTTAAGAAAATCGAAATAAAATACTAAAAAAGCATGCCCCGGGTCAAATTGTTAATTTTGCCATTCCTAGGAATGGCAACATTAACAATTTGATCCTGGAGGCCCCCTCTATCTCCTCACACCCAGCCCTAGCTGCCCGGGGCATGCTTTCCTCCATGCCCTTATTTGTGGGCGGGAATTGTGTGCACAAACCTATGGCGAATGTGAAACGCGTGTGTTAACGTTAAACTTTTAAGAAAATCGAAATAAAATACTAAAAAAGCATGCCCCGGGTCAAATTGTAAATTTTGCCATTCCTAGGAATGGCAAAATTAACAATTTGATCCTGGAGGCCCCCTCTATTTCCTCACACCCAGCCCTAGCTGCCCGGGGCATGCTTTCCTCCATGCCCTTATTTGTGGGCGGGGATTGTGTGCACAAACCTATGGCGAATGTGAAACGCGTGTGTTAACGTTAAACTGTTAAGAAAATCGAAATAAAATACTAAAAAAGCATGCCCCGGGTCAAATTGTTAATTTTGCCATTCCTAGGAATGGCAAAATTAACAATTTGATCCTGGAGGCCCCCTCTATCTCCTCACACCCAGCCCTAGCTGCCCGGGGCATGCTTTCCTCCATGCCCTTATTTGTGGGCGGGGATTGTGTGCACAAACCTATGGCGAATGTGAAACGCGTGTGTTAACGTTAAACGTTTAAGAAAATCGAAATAAAATACTAAAAAAGCATGCCCCGGGTCAAATTGTTAATTTTGCCATTCCTAGGAATGGCAAAATTAACAATTTGATCCTGGAGGCCCCCTCTATCTCCTCACACCCAGCCCTAGCTGCCCGGGGCATGCTTTCCTCCATGCCCTTATTTGTGGGCGGGGATTGTGTGCACAAACCTATGGCGAATGTGAAACGCGTGTGTTAACGTTAAACTTTTAAGAAAATCGAAATAAAATACTAAAAAAGCATGCCCCGGGTCAAATTGTTAATTTTGCCATTCCTAGGAATGGCAAAATTAACCATTTGATCCTGGAGGCCCCCTCTATCTCCTCACACCCAGCCCTAGCTGCCCGGGGCATGCTTTCCTCCATGCCCTTATTTGTGGGCGGGGATTGTGTGCACAAACCTATGGCGAATGTGAAACGCGTGTGTTAACGTTAAACTTTTAAGAAAATCGAAATAAAATACTAAAAAAGCATGCCCGGGGTCAAATTGTTAATTTTGCAATTCCTAGGAATGGAAAATTAACAATTTGATCCTGGAGGCCCCCTCTATCTCCTCACACCCAGCCCTAGCTGCCGGGGCATGCTTTCCTCCAGGCCCTTATTTGTGGGCGGGGATTGTGTGCACAAACCTATGGCGAATGTGAAACGCGTGTGTTAACGTTAAACTTTTAAGAAAATCGAAATAAAATACTAAAAAAACATGCCCCGGGTCAAATTGTTAATTTTGCCATTCCTAGGAATGGCAAAATTAACAATTTGATCCTGGAGGCCCCCTCTATCTCCTCACACCCAGCCCTAGCTGCCCGGGGCATGCTTTCCTCCATGCCCTTATTTGTGGGCGGGGATTGTGTGCACAAACCTATGGCGAATGTGAAACGCGTGTGTTAACGTTAAACTTTTAAGAAAATCGAAATAAAATACTAAAAAAGCATGCCCCGGGTCAAATTGTTAATTTTGCCATTCCTACGAATGGCAAAATTAACAATTTGATCATGGAGGCCCCCTCTATCTCCTCACACCCAGCCCTAGCTGCCCGGGGCATGCTTTCCTCCATGCCCTTATTTGTGGGCGGGGATTATGTGCACAAACCTATGGCGAATGTGAAACGCGTGTGTTAACGTTAAACTTTTAAGAAAATCGAAATAAAATACTAAAAAAGCATGCCCGGGGTCAAATTGTTAATTTTGCAATTCCTAAGAATGGCAAAATTAACAATTTGATCCTGGAGGCCCCCTCTATCTCCTCACACCCGGCCCTAGCTGCCCGGGGTATGCTTTCCTCCATGCCCTTATTTGTGGGCGGGGATTGTGTGCACAAACCTATGGCGAATGTGAAACGCGTGTGTTAACGTTAAACTTTTAAGAAAATCGAAATAAAATACTAAAAAAACATGCCCCGGGTCAAATTGTTAATTTTGCCATTCCTAGGAATGGCAAAATTAACAATTTGATCCTGGAGGCCCCCTCTATCTCCTCACACCCAGCCCTAGCTGCCCGGGGCATGCTTTCCTTCATGCCCTTATTTGTGGGCGGGGATTGTGTGCACAAACCTATGGCGAATGTGAAACGCGTGTGTTAACGTTAAACGTTTAAGAAAATCGAAATAAAATACTAAAAAAGCATGCCCCGGGTCAAATTGTTAATTTTGCCATTCCTAGGAATGGCAAAATTAACAATTTGATCCTGGAGGCCCCCTCTATCTCCTCACACCCAGCCCTAGCTGCCCGGGGCATGCTTTCCTCCATGCCCTTATTTGTGGGCGGGGATTGTGTGCACAAACCTATGGCGAATGTGAAACGCGTGTGTTAACGTTAAACGTTTAAGAAAATCGAAATAAAATACTAAAAAAGCATGCCCCGGGTCAAATTGTTAATTTTGCCATTCCTAGGAATGGCAAAATTAACAATTTGATCCTGAAGGCCCCCTCTATCTCCTCACACCCAGCCCTAGCTGCCCGGGGCATGCTTTCCTCCATGCCCTTATTTGTGGGAGGGGATTGTGTGCACAAACCTATGGCGAATGTGAAACGCGTGTGTTAACGTTAAACTGTTAAGAAAATCGAAATAAAATACTAAAAAAGCATGCCCCGGGTCAAATTGTTAATTTTGCCATTCCTAGGAATGGCAAAATTAACAATTTGATCCTGGAGGCCCCCTCTATCTCCTCACACCCAGCCCTAGCTGCCCGGGGCATGCTTTCCTCCATGCCCTTATTTGTGGGCGGGGATTGTGTGCACAAACCTATGGCGAATGTGAAACGCGTGTGTTAACGTTAAACGTTTAAGAAAATCGAAATAAAATACTAAAAAAGCATGCCCCGGGTCAAATTGTTAATTTTGCCATTCCTAGGAATGGCAAAATTAACAATTTGATCCTGGAGGCCCCCTCTATCTCCTCACTCCCAGCCCTAGCTGCCCGGGGCATGCTTTCCTCCATGCCCTTATTTGTGGGCGGGGATTGTGTGCACAAACCTATGGCGAATGTGAAACGCGTGTGTTAACGTTAAACGTTTAAGAAAATCGAAATAAAATACTAAAAAAGCATGCCCCGGGTCAAATTGTTAATTTTGCCATTCCTAGGAATGGCAAAATTAACAATTTGATCCTGGAGGCCCCCTCTATCTCCTCACACCCAGCCCTAGCTGCCCGGGGCATGCTTTCCTCCATGCCCTTATTTGTGGGCGGGGATTGTGTGCACAAACCTATGGCGAATGTGAAACGCGTGTGTTAACGTTAAACTTTTAAGAAAATCGAAATAAAATACTAAAAAAGCATGCCCCGGGTCAAATTGTTAATTTTGCCATTCCTAGGAATGGCAAAATTAACCATTTGATCCTGGAGGCCCCCTCTATCTCCTCACACCCAGCCCTAGCTGCCCGGGGCATGCTTTCCTCCATGCCCTTATTTGTGGGCGGGGATTGTGTGCACAAACCTATGGCGAATGTGAAACGCGTGTGTTAACGTTAAACTTTTAAGAAAATCGAAATAAAATACTAAAAAAGCATGCCCGGGGTCAAATTGTTAATTTTGCAATTCCTAGGAATGGCAAAATTAACAATTTGATCCTGGAGGCCCCCTCTATCTCCTCACACCCAGCCCTAGCTGCCCGGGGCATGCTTTCCTCCAGGCCCTTATTTGTGGGCGGGGATTGTGTGCACAAACCTATGGCGAATGTGAAACGCGTGTGTTAACGTTAAACTTTTAAGAAAATCGAAATAAAATACTAAAAAAGCATGCCCCGGGTCAAATTGTTAATTTTGCCATTCCTAGGAATGGCAAAATTAACAATTTGATCCTGGAGGCCCCCTCTATTTCCTCACACCCAGCCCTAGCTGCCCGGGGCATGCTTTCCTCCATGCCCTTATTTGTGGGCGGGGATTGTGTGCACAAACCTATGGCGAATGTGAAACGCGTGTGTTAACGTTAAACTTTTAAGAAAATCGAAATAAAATACTAAAAAAGCATGCCCCGGGTCAAATTGTTAATTTTGCCATTCCTAGGAATGGCAACATTAACAATTTGATCCTGGAGGCCCCCTCTATCTCCTCACACCCAGCCCTAGCTGCCCGGGGCATGCTTTCCTCCATGCCCTTATTTGTGGGCGGGAATTGTGTGCACAAACCTATGGCGAATGTGAAACGCGTGTGTTAACGTTAAACTTTTAAGAAAATCGAAATAAAATACTAAAAAAGCATGCCCCGGGTCAAATTGTAAATTTTGCCATTCCTAGGAATGGCAAAATTAACAATTTGATCCTGGAGGCCCCCTCTATTTCCTCACACCCAGCCCTAGCTGCCCGGGGCATGCTTTCCTCCATGCCCTTATTTGTGGGCGGGGATTGTGTGCACAAACCTATGGCGAATGTGAAACGCGTGTGTTAACGTTAAACTTTTAAGAAAATCGAAATAAAATACTAAAAAAGCATGCCCCGGGTCAAATTGTTAATTTTGCAATTCCTAGGAATGGCAAAATTAACAATTTGATCCTGGAGGCCCCCTCTATCTCCTCACACCCAGCCCTAGCTGCCCGGGGCATGCTTTCCTCCAGGCCCTTATTTGTGGGCGGGGATTGTGTGCACAAACCTATGGCGAATGTGAAACGCGTGTGTTAACGTTAAACTTTTAAGAAAATCGAAATAAAATACTAAAAAAGCATGCCCCGGGTCAAATTGTTAATTTTGCCATTCCTAGGAATGGCAAAATTAACAATTTGATCCTGGAGGCCCCCTCTATTTCCTCACACCCAGCCCTAGCTGCCCGGGGCATGCTTTCCTCCATGCCCTTATTTGTGGGCGGGGATTGTGTGCACAAACCTATGGCGAATGTGAAACGCGTGTGTTAACGTTAAACTTTTAAGAAAATCGAAATAAAATACTAAAAAAGCATGCCCCGGGTCAAATTGTTAATTTTTCCATTCCTAGGAATGGCAACATTAACAATTTGATCCTGGAGGCCCCCTCTATCTCCTCACACCCAGCCCTAGCTGCCCGGGGCATGCTTTCCTCCATGCCCTTATTTGTGGGCGGGAATTGTGTGCACAAACCTATGGCGAATGTGAAACGCGTGTGTTAACGTTAAACTTTTAAGAAAATCGAAATAAAATACTAAAAAAGCATGCCCCGGGTCAAATTGTAAATTTTGCCATTCCTAGGAATGGCAAAATTAACAATTTGATCCTGGAGGCCCCCTCTATTTCCTCACACCCAGCCCTAGCTGCCCGGGGCATGCTTTCCTCCATGCCCTTATTTGTGGGCGGGGATTGTGTGCACAAACCTATGGCGAATGTGAAACGCGTGTGTTAACGTTAAACTTTTAAGAAAATCGAAATAAAATACTAAAAAAGCATGCCCCGGGTCAAATTGTTAATTTTGCCATTCCTAGGAATGGCAAAATTAACAATTTGATCCTGGAGGCCCCCTCTATCTCCTCACACCCAGCCCTAGCTGCCTGGGGCATGCTTTCCTCCATGCCCTTATTTGTGGGCGGGGATTGTGTGCACAAACCTATGGCGAATGTGAAACGCGTGTGTTAACGTTAAACTTTTAAGAAAATCGAAATAAAATACTAAAAAAGCATGCCCCGGGTCAAATTGTTAATTTTGCCATTCCTAGGAATGGCAAAATTAACAATTTGATCCTGGAGGCCCCCTCTATCTCCTCACACCCAGCCCTAGCTGCCCGGGGCATGCTTTCCTCCATGCCCTTATTTGTGGGCGGGGATTGTGTGCACAAACCTATGGCGAATGTGAAACGCGTGTGTTAACATTAAACTTTTAAGAAAATCGAAATAAAATACTAAAAAAGCATGCCCCGGTTCAAATTGTTAATTTTGCCATTCCTAGGAATGGCAAAATTAACAATTTGATCCTGGAGGCCCCCTCTATCTCCTCACACCCAGCCCTAGCTGCCCGGGGCATGCTTTCCTCCATGCCCTTATTTGTGGGCGGGGATTGTGTGCACAAACCTATGGCGAATGTGAAACGCGTGTGTTAACGTTAAACTTTTAAGAAAATCGAAATAAAATACTAAAAAAGCATGCCCCGGGTCAAATTGTTAATTTTGCCATTCCTAGGAATGGCAAAATTAACAATTTGATCCTGAAGGCCCCCTCTATCTCCTCACACCCAGCCCTAGCTGCCCGGGGCATGCTTTCCTCCATGCCCTTATTTGTGGGAGGGGATTGTGTGCACAAACCTATGGCGAATGTGAAACGCGTGTGTTAACGTTAAACTGTTAAGAAAATCGAAATAAAATACTAAAAAAGCATGCCCCGGGTCAAATTGTTAATTTTGCCATTCCTAGGAATGGCAAAATTAACAATTTGATCCTGGAGGCCCCCTCTATCTCCTCACACCCAGCCCTAGCTGCCCGGGGCATGCTTTCCTCCATGCCCTTATTTGTGGGCGGGGATTGTGTGCACAAACCTATGGCGAATGTGAAACGCGTGTGTTAACGTTAAACGTTTAAGAAAATCGAAATAAAATACTAAAAAAGCATGCCCCGGGTCAAATTGTTAATTTTGCCATTCCTAGGAATGGCAAAATTAACAATTTGATCCTGGAGGCCCCCTCTATCTCCTCACACCCAGCCCTAGCTGCCCGGGGCATGCTTTCCTCCATGCCCTTATTTGTGGGCGGGGATTGTGTGCACAAACCTATGGCGAATGTGAAACGCGTGTGTTAACGTTAAACTTTTAAGAAAATCGAAATAAAATACTAAAAAAGCATGCCCCGGGTCAAATTGTTAATTTTGCCATTCCTAGGAATGGCAAAATTAACAATTTGATCCTGGAGGCCCCCTCTATCTCCTCACACCCAGCCCTAGCTGCCCGGGGCATGCTTTCCTCCATGCCCTTATTTGTGGGCGGGGATTGTGTGCACAAACCTATGGCGAATGTGAAACGCGTGTGTTAACGTTAAACTTTTAAGAAAATCGAAATAAAATACTAAAAAAGCATGCCCCGGGTCAAATTGTTAATTTTGCCATTCCTACGAATGGCAAAATTAACAATTTGATCATGGAGGCCCCCTCTATCTCCTCACACCCAGCCCTAGCTGCCCGGGGCATGCTTTCCTCCATGCCCTTATTTGTGGGAGGGGATTGTGTGCACAAACCTATGGCGAATGTGAAACGCGTGTGTTAACGTTAAACTGTTAAGAAAATCGAAATAAAATACTAAAAAAGCATGCCCCGGGTCAAATTGTTAATTTTGCCATTCCTAGGAATGGCAAAATTAACAATTTGATCCTGGAGGCCCCCTCTATCTCCTCACACCCAGCCCTAGCTGCCCGGGGCATGCTTTCCTCCATGCCCTTATTTGTGGGCGGGGATTGTGTGCACAAACCTATGGCGAATGTGAAACGCGTGTGTTAACGTTAAACGTTTAAGAAAATCGAAATAAAATACTAAAAAAGCATGCCCCGGGTCAAATTGTTAATTTTGCCATTCCTAGGAATGGCAAAATTAACAATTTGATCCTGGAGGCCCCCTCTATCTCCTCACACCCAGCCCTAGCTGCCCGGGGCATGCTTTCCTCCATGCCCTTATTTGTGGGCGGGGATTGTGTGCACAAACCTATGGCGAATGTGAAACGCGTGTGTTAACGTTAAACTTTTAAGAAAATCGAAATAAAATACTAAAAAAGCATGCCCCGGGTCAAATTGTTAATTTTGCCATTCCTAGGAATGGCAAAATTAACAATTTGATCCTGGAGGCCCCCTCTATCTCCTCACACCCAGCCCTAGCTGCCCAGGGCATGCTTTCCTCCATGCCCTTATTTGTGGGCGGGGATTGTGTGCACAAACCTATGGCGAATGTGAAACGCGTGTGTTAACGTTAAACGTTTAAGAAAATCGAAATAAAATACTAAAAAAGCATGCCCCGGGTCAAATTGTTAATTTTGCCATTCCTAGGAATGGCAAAATTAACAATTTGATCCTGGAGGCCCCCTCTATCTCCTCACACCCAGCCCTAGCTTCCCGGGGCATGCTTTCCTCCATGCCCTTATTTGTGGGCGGGGATTGTGTGCACAAACCTATGGCGAATGTGAAACGCGTGTGTTAACGTTAAACTTTTAAGAAAATCGAAATAAAATACTAAAAAAGCATGCCCCGGGTCAAATTGTTAATTTTGCCATTCCTAGGAATGGCAAAATTAACAATTTGATCCTGGAGGCCCCCTCTATCTCCTCACACCCAGCCCTAGCTGCCCGGGGCATGCTTTCCTCCATGCCCTTATTTGTGGGCGGGGATTGTGTGCACAAACCTATGGCGAATGTGAAACGCGTGTGTTAACGTTAAACTTTTAAGAAAATCGAAATAAAATACTAAAAAATCATGCCCGGGGTCAAATTGTTAATTTTGCAATTCCTAGGAATGGCAAAATTAACAATTTGATCCTGGAGGCCCCCTCTATCTCCTCACCCCCAGCCCTAGCTGCCCGGGGTATGCTTTCCTCCATGCCCTTATTTGTGGGCGGGGATTGTGTGCACAAACCTATGGCGAATGTGAAACGCGTGTGTTAACGTTAAACTTTTAAGAAAATCGAAATAAAATACTAAAAAAACATGCCCCGGGTCAAATTGTTAATATTGCCATTCCTAGGAATGGCAAAATTAACAATTTGATCCTGGAGGCCCCCTCTATCTCCTCACACCCAGCCCTAGCTGCCCGGGGCATGCTTTCCTCCATGCCCTTATTTGTGGGCGGGGATTGTGTGCACAAACCTATGGCGAATGTGAAACGCGTGTGTTAACGTTAAACTTTTAAGAAAATCGAAATAAAATACTAAAAAAGCATGCCCCGGGTCAAATTGTTAATTTTGCCATTCCTACGAATGGCAAAATTAACAATTTGATCATGGAGGCCCCCTCTATCTCCTCACACCCAGCCCTAGCTGCCCGGGGCATGCTTTCCTCCATGCCCTTATTTGTGGGAGGGGATTGTGTGCACAAACCTATGGCGAATGTGAAACGCGTGTGTTAACGTTAAACTGTTAAGAAAATCGAAATAAAATACTAAAAAAGCATGCCCCGGGTCAAATTGTTAATTTTGCCATTCCTAGGAATGGCAAAATTAACAATTTGATCCTGGAGGCCCCCTCTATCTCCTCACACCCAGCCCTAGCTGCCCGGGGCATGCTTTCCTCCATGCCCTTATTTGTGGGCGGGGATTGTGTGCACAAACCTATGGCGAATGTGAAACGCGTGTGTTAACGTTAAACGTTTAAGAAAATCGAAATAAAATACTAAAAAAGCATGCCCCGGGTCAAATTGTTAATTTTGCCATTCCTAGGAATGGCAAAATTAACAATTTGATCCTGGAGGCCCCCTCTATCTCCTCACACCCAGCCCTAGCTGCCCGGGGCATGCTTTCCTCCATGCCCTTATTTGTGGGCGGGGATTGTGTGCACAAACCTATGGCGAATGTGAAACGCGTGTGTTAACGTTAAACTTTTAAGAAAATCGAAATAAAATACTAAAAAAGCATGCCCCGGGTCAAATTGTTAATTTTGCCATTCCTAGGAATGGCAAAATTAACAATTTGATCCTGGAGGCCCCCTCTATCTCCTCACACCCAGCCCTAGCTGCCCGGGGCATGCTTTCCTCCATGCCCTTATTTGTGGGCGGGGATTGTGTGCACAAACCTATGGCGAATGTGAAACGCGTGTGTTAACGTTAAACTTTTAAGAAAATCGAAATAAAATACTAAAAAAGCATGCCCCGGGTCAAATTGTTAATTTTGCCATTCCTACGAATGGCAAAATTAACAATTTGATCATGGAGGCCCCCTCTATCTCCTCACACCCAGCCCTAGCTGCCCGGGGCATGCTTTCCTCCATGCCCTTATTTGTGGGCGGGGATTATGTGCACAAACCTATGGCGAATGTGAAACGCGTGTGTTAACGTTAAACTTTTAAGAAAATCGATATAAAATACTAAAAAAGCATGCCCGGGGTCAAATTGTTAATTTTGCAATTCCTAGGAATGGCAAAATTAACAATTTGATCCTGGAGGCCCCCTCTATCTCCTCACACCCAGCCCTAGCTGCCCGGGGTATGCTTTCCTCCATGCCCTTATTTGTGGTCGGGGATTGTGTGCACAAACCTATGGCGAATGTGAAACGCGTGTGTTAACGTTCAACTTTTAAGAAAATCGAAATAAAATACTAAAAAAACATGCCCCGGGTCAAATTGTTAATTTTGCCATTCCTAGGAATGGCAAAATTAACAATTTGATCCTGGAGGCCCCCTCTATCTCCTCACACCCAGCCCTAGCTGCCCGGGGCATGCTTTCCTTCATGCCCTTATTTGTGGGCGGGGATTGTGTGTACAAACCTATGGCGAATGTGAAACGCGTGTGTTAACGTTAAACGTTTAAGAAAATCGAAATAAAATACTAAAAAAGCATGCCCCGGGTCAAATTGTTAATTTTGCCATTCCTAGGAATGGCAAAATTAACAATTTGATCCTGGAGGCCCCCTCTATCTCCTCACACCCAGCCCTAGCTTCCCGGGGCATGCTTTCCTCCATGCCCTTATTTGTGGGCGGGGATTGTGTGCACAAACCTATGGCGAATGTGAAACGCGTGTGTTAACGTTAAACTTTTAAGAAAATCGAAATAAAATACTAAAAAAGCATGCCCCGGGTCAAATTGTTAATTTTGCCATTCCTAGGAATGGCAAAATTAACAATTTGATCCTGGAGGCCCCCTCTATCTCCTCACACCCAGCCCTAGCTGCCCGGGGCATGCTTTCCTCCATGCCCTTATTTGTGGGCGGGGATTGTGTGCACAAACCTATGGCGAATGTGAAACGCGTGTGTTAACGTTAAACTTTTAAGAAAATCGAAATAAAATACTAAAAAATCATGCCCGGGGTCAAATTGTTAATTTTGCAATTCCTAGGAATGGCAAAATTAACAATTTGATCCTGGAGGCCCCCTCTATCTCCTCACCCCCAGCCCTAGCTGCCCGGGGTATGCTTTCCTCCATGCCCTTATTTGTGGGCGGGGATTGTGTGCACAAACCTATGGCGAATGTGAAACGCGTGTGTTAACGTTAAACTTTTAAGAAAATCGAAATAAAATACTAAAAAAACATGCCCCGGGTCAAATTGTTAATATTGCCATTCCTAGGAATGGCAAAATTAACAATTTGATCCTGGAGGCCCCCTCTATCTCCTCACACCCAGCCCTAGCTGCCCGGGGCATGCTTTCCTCCATGCCCTTATTTGTGGGCGGGGATTGTGTGCACAAACCTATGGCGAATGTGAAACGCGTGTGTTAACGTTAAACGTTTAAGAAAATTGAAATAAAATACTAAAAAAGCATGCCCCGGGTCAAATTGTTAATTTTGACATTCCTAGGAATGGCAAAATTAACAATTTGATCCTGGAGGCCCCCTCTATCTCCTCACACCCAGCCCTAGCTGCCCGGGGCATGCTTTCCTTCATGCCCTTATTTGTGGGCGGGGATTGTGTGCACAAACCTATGGCGAATGTGAAACGCGTGTGTTAACGTTAAACTTTTAAGAAAATCGAAATAAAATACTAAAAAAGCATGCCCCTGGTCAAATTGTTAATTTTGCCATTCCTAGGAATGGCAAAATTAACAATTTGATCCTGGAGGCCCCCTCTATCTCCTCACACCCAGCCCTAGATGCCCGGGGCATGCTTTCCTCCATGCCCTTATTTGTGGGCGGGGATTGTGTGCACAAACCTATGGCGAATGTGAAACGCGTGTGTTAACGTTAAACTTTTAAGAAAATCGAAATAAAATACTAAAAAAGCATGCCCCGGGTCAAATTGTAAATTTTGCCATTCCTAGGAATGGCAAAATTAACAATTTGATCCTGGAGGCCCCCTCTATTTCCTCACACCCAGCCCTAGCTGCCCGGGGCATGCTTTCCTCCATGCCCTTATTTGTGGGCGGGGATTGTGTGCACAAACCTATGGCGAATGTGAAACGCGTGTGTTAACGTTAAACTTTTAAGAAAATCGAAATAAAATACTAAAAAAGCATGCCCCGGGTCAAATTGTTAATTTTGCCATTCCTAGGAATGGCAACATTAACAATTTGATCCTGGAGGCCCCCTCTATCTCCTCACACCCAGCCCTAGCTGCCCGGGGCATGCTTTCCTCCATGCCCTTATTTGTGGGCGGGAATTGTGTGCACAAACCTATGGCGAATGTGAAACGCGTGTGTTAACGTTAAACTTTTAAGAAAATCGAAATAAAATACTAAAAAAGCATGCCCCGGGTCAAATTGTAAATTTTGCCATTCCTAGGAATGGCAAAATTAACAATTTGATCCTGGAGGCCCCCTCTATTTCCTCACACCCAGCCCTAGCTGCCCGGGGCATGCTTTCCTCCATGCCCTTATTTGTGGGCGGGGATTGTGTGCACAAACCTATGGCGAATGTGAAACGCGTGTTTTAACGTTAAACTTTTAAGAAAATCGAAATAAAATACTAAAAAAGCATGCCCCGGGTCAAATTGTTAATTTTGCCATTCCTAGGAATGGCAAAATTAACAATTTGATCTTGGAGGCCCCCTCTATCTCCTCACACCCAGCCCTAGCTGCCCGGGGCATGCTTTCCTCCATGCCCTTTTTTGTGGGCGGGGATTGTGTGCACAAACCTATGGCGAATGTGAAACGCGTGTGTTAACGTTAAACTTTTAAGAAAATCGAAATAAAATACTAAAAAAGCATGCCCCGGGTCAAATTGTTAATTTTGCCATTCCTAGGAATGGCAAAATTAACAATTTGATCCTGGAGCCCCCCTCTATCTCCTCACACCCAGCCCTAGCTGTCGGGGCATGCTTTCCTCCATGCCCTTATTTGTGGGCGGGGATTGTGTGCACAAACCTATGGCGAATGTGAAACGCGTGTGTTAACGTTAAACTTTTAAGAAAATCGAAATAAAATACTAAAAAAACATGCCCCGGGTCAAATTGTTAATTTTGCCATTCCTAGGAATGGCAAAATTAACAATTTGATCCTGGAGCCCCCCTCTATCTCCTCACACCCAGCCCTAGCTGTCGGGGCATGCTTTCCTCCATGCCCTTATTTGTGGGCGGGGATTGTGTGCACAAACCTATGGCGAATGTGAAACGCGTGTGTTAACGTTAAACTTTTAAGAAAATCGAAATAAAATACTAAAAAAACATGCCCCGGGTCAAATTGTTAATTTTGCCATTCCTAGGAATGGCAAAATTAACAATTTGATCCTGGAGGCCCCCTCTATCTCCTCACACCAAGCCCTAGCTGCCCGGGGCATGCTTTCCTTCATGCCCTTATTTGTGGGCGGGGATTGTGTGCACAAACCTATGGCGAATGTGAAACGCGTGTGTTAACGTTAAACTTTTAAGAAAATCGAAATAAAATACTAAAAAAGCATGCCCCGGGTCAAATTGTTAATTTTGCCATTCCTAGGAATGGCAACATTAACAATTTGATCCTGGAGGCCCCCTCTATCTCCTCACACCCAGCCCTAGCTGCCCGGGGCATGCTTTCCTCCATGCCCTTATTTGTGGGCGGGAATTGTGTGCACAAACCTATGGCGAATGTGAAACGCGTGTGTTAACGTTAAACTTTTAAGAAAATCGAAATAAAATACTAAAAAAGCATGCCCCGGGTCAAATTGTAAATTTTGCCATTCCTAGGAATGGCAAAATTAACAATTTGATCCTGGAGGCCCCCTCTATTTCCTCACACCCAGCCCTAGCTGCCCGGGGCATGCTTTCCTCCATGCCCTTATTTGTGGGCGGGGATTGTGTGCACAAACCTATGGCGAATGTGAAACGCGTGTTTTAACGTTAAACTTTTAAGAAAATCGAAATAAAATACTAAAAAAGCATGCCCCGGGTCAAATTGTTAATTTTGCCATTCCTAGGAATGGCAAAATTAACAATTTGATCTTGGAGGCCCCCTCTATCTCCTCACACCCAGCCCTAGCTGCCCGGGGCATGCTTTCCTCCATGCCCTTTTTTGTGGGCGGGGATTGTGTGCACAAACCTATGGCGAATGTGAAACGCGTGTGTTAACGTTAAACTTTTAAGAAAATCGAAATAAAATACTAAAAAAGCATGCCCCGGGTCAAATTGTTAATTTTGCCATTCCTAGGAATGGCAAAATTAACAATTTGATCCTGGAGCCCCCCTCTATCTCCTCACACCCAGCCCTAGCTGTCGGGGCATGCTTTCCTCCATGCCCTTATTTGTGGGCGGGGATTGTGTGCACAAACCTATGGCGAATGTGAAACGCGTGTGTTAACGTTAAACTTTTAAGAAAATCGAAATAAAATACTAAAAAAACATGCCCCGGGTCAAATTGTTAATTTTGCCATTCCTAGGAATGGCAAAATTAACAATTTGATCCTGGAGCCCCCCTCTATCTCCTCACACCCAGCCCTAGCTGTCGGGGCATGCTTTCCTCCATGCCCTTATTTGTGGGCGGGGATTGTGTGCACAAACCTATGGCGAATGTGAAACGCGTGTGTTAACGTTAAACTTTTAAGAAAATCGAAATAAAATACTAAAAAAACATGCCCCGGGTCAAATTGTTAATTTTGCCATTCCTAGGAATGGCAAAATTAACAATTTGATCCTGGAGGCCCCCTCTATCTCCTCACACCAAGCCCTAGCTGCCCGGGGCATGCTTTCCTTCATGCCCTTATTTGTGGGCGGGGATTGTGTGCACAAACCTATGGCGAATGTGAAACGCGTGTATTAACGTTAAACGTTTAAGAAAATCGAAATAAAATACTAAAAAAGCATGCCCCGTGTCAAATTGTTAATTTTGCCATTCCTAGGAATGGCAAAATTAACAATTTGATCCTGGAGGCCCCCTCTATCTCCTCACACCCAGCCCTAGCTGCCCGGGGCATGCTTTCCTCCATGCCCTTATTTGTGGGCGGGGATTGTGTGCACAAACCTATGGCGAATGTGAAACGCGTGTGTTAACGTTAAACTTTTAAGAAAATCGAAATAAAATACTAAAAAAGCATGCCCCGGGTCAAATTGTTAATTTTGCCATTCCTAGGAATGGCAAAATTAACAATTTGATCCTGGAGGCCCCCTCTATCTCCTCACACCCAGCCCTAGCTGCCCGGGGCATGCTTTCCTCCATGCCCTTATTTGTGGGCGGGGATTGTGTGCACAAACCTATGGCGAATGTGAAACGCGTGTGTTAACGTTAAACTTTTAAGAAAATCGAAATAAAATACTAAAAAAGCATGCCCGGGGTCAAATTGTTAATTTTGCAATTCCTAGGAATGGCAAAATTAACAATTTGATCCTGGAGGCCCCCTCTATCTCCTCACACCCAGCCCTAGCTGCCCGGGGTATGCTTTCCTCCATGCCCTTATTTGTGGGCGGGGATTGTGTGCACAAACCTATGGCGAATGTGAAACGCGTGTGTTAACGTTAAACTTTTAAGAAAATCGAAATAAAATACTAAAAAAACATGCCCCGGGTCAAATTGTTAATTTTGCCATTCCTAGGAATGGCAAAATTAACAATTTGATCCTGGAGGCCCCCTCTATCTCCTCACACCCAGCCCTAGCTGCCCGGGGCATGCTTTCCTCCATGCCCTTATTTGTGGGCGGGGATTGTGTGCACAAACCTATGGCGAATGTGAAACGCGTGTGTTAACGTTAAACTTTTAAGAAAATCGAAATAAAATACTAAAAAAGCATGCCCCTGGTCAAATTGTTAATTTTGCCATTCCTAGGAATGGCAAAATTAACAATTTGATCCTGGAGGCCCCCTCTATCTCCTCACACCCAGCCCTAGATGCCCGGGGCATGCTTTCCTCCATGCCCTTATTTGTGGGCGGGAATTGTGTGCACAAACCTATGGCGAATGTGAAACGCGTGTGTTAACGTTAAACTTTTAAGAAAATCGAAATAAAATACTAAAAAAGCATGCCCCGGGTCAAATTGTAAATTTTGCCATTCCTAGGAATGGCAAAATTAACAATTTGATCCTGGAGGCCCCCTCTATTTCCTCACACCCAGCCCTAGCTGCCCGGGGCATGCTTTCCTCCATGCCCTTATTTGTGGGCGGGGATTGTGTGCACAAACCTATGGCGAATGTGAAACGCGTGTGTTAACGTTAAACTTTTAAGAAAATCGAAATAAAATACTAAAAAAGCATGCCCCGGGTCAAATTGTTAATTTTGCCATTCCTAGGAATGGCAACATTAACAATTTGATCCTGGAGGCCCCCTCTATCTCCTCACACCCAGCCCTAGCTGCCCGGGGCATGCTTTCCTCCATGCCCTTATTTGTGGGCGGGAATTGTGTGCACAAACCTATGGCGAATGTGAAACGCGTGTGTTAACGTTAAACTTTTAAGAAAATCGAAATAAAATACTAAAAAAGCATGCCCCGGGTCAAATTGTAAATTTTGCCATTCCTAGGAATGGCAAAATTAACAATTTGATCCTGGAGGCCCCCTCTATTTCCTCACACCCAGCCCTAGCTGCCCGGGGCATGCTTTCCTCCATGCCCTTATTTGTGGGCGGGGATTGTGTGCACAAACCTATGGCGAATGTGAAACGCGTGTTTTAACGTTAAACTTTTAAGAAAATCGAAATAAAATACTAAAAAAGCATGCCCCGGGTCAAATTGTTAATTTTGCCATTCCTAGGAATGGCAAAATTAACAATTTGATCTTGGAGGCCCCCTCTATCTCCTCACACCCAGCCCTAGCTGCCCGGGGCATGCTTTCCTCCATGCCCTTATTTGTGGGCGGGGATTGTGTGCACAAACCTATGGCGAATGTGAAACGCGTGTGTTAACGTTAAACTTTTAAGAAAATCGAAATAAAATACTAAAAAAGCATGCCCCGGGTCAAATTGTTAATTTTGCCATTCCTAGGAATGGCAAAATTAACAATTTGATCCTGGAGCCCCCCTCTATCTCCTCACACCCAGCCCTAGCTGTCGGGGCATGCTTTCCTCCATGCCCTTATTTGTGGGCGGGGATTGTGTGCACAAACCTATGGCGAATGTGAAACGCGTGTGTTAACGTTAAACTTTTAAGAAAATCGAAATAAAATACTAAAAAAGCATGCCCCGGGTCAAATTGTTAATTTTGCCATTCCTAGGAATGGCAACATTAACAATTTGATCCTGGAGGCCCCCTCTATCTCCTCACACCCAGCCCTAGCTGCCCGGGGCATGCTTTCCTCCATGCCCTTATTTGTGGGCGGGAATTGTGTGCACAAACCTATGGCGAATGTGAAACGCGTGTGTTAACGTTAAACTTTTAAGAAAATCGAAATAAAATACTAAAAAAGCATGCCCCGGGTCAAATTGTAAATTTTGCCATTCCTAGGAATGGCAAAATTAACAATTTGATCCTGGAGGCCCCCTCTATTTCCTCACACCCAGCCCTAGCTTCCCGGGGCATGCTTTCCTCCATGCCCTTATTTGTGGGCGGGGATTGTGTGCACAAACCTATGGCGAATGTGAAACGCGTGTGTTAACGTTAAACTTTTAAGAAAATCGAAATAAAATACTAAAAAAGCATGCCCCGGGTCAAATTGTTAATTTTGCCATTCCTAGGAATGGCAAAATTAACAATTTGATCCTGGAGGCCCCCTCTATCTCCTCACACCCAGCCCTAGCTGCCCGGGGCATGCTTTCCTCCATGCCCTTATTTGTGGGCGGGGATTGTGTGCACAAACCTATGGCGAATGTGAAACGCGTGTGTTAACGTTAAACTTTTAAGAAAATCGAAATAAAATACTAAAAAAGCATGCCCCGGGTCAAATTGTTAATTTTGCCATTCCTAGGAATGGCAAAATTAACAATTTGATCCTGGAGGCCCCCTCTATTTCCTCACACCCAGCCCTAGCTGCCCGGGGCATGCTTTCCTCCATGCCCTTATTTGTGGGCGGGAATTGTGTGCACAAACCTATGGCGAATGTGAAACGCGTGTGTTAACGTTAAACTTTTAAGAAAATCGAAATAAAATACTAAAAAAGCATGCCCCGGGTCAAATTGTAAATTTTGCCATTCCTAGGAATGGCAAAATTAACAATTTGATCCTGGAGGCCCCCTCTATTTCCTCACACCCAGCCCTAGCTGCCCGGGGCATGCTTTCCTCCATGCCCTTATTTGTGGGCGGGGATTGTGTGCACAAACCTATGGCGAATGTGAAACGCGTGTTTTAACGTTAAACTTTTAAGAAAATCGAAATAAAATACTAAAAAAGCATGCCCCGGGTCAAATTGTTAATTTTGCCATTCCTAGGAATGGCAAAATTAACAATTTGATCTTGGAGGCCCCCTCTATCTCCTCACACCCAGCCCTAGCTGCCCGGGGCATGCTTTCCTCCATGCCCTTTTTTGTGGGCGGGGATTGTGTGCACAAACCTATGGCGAATGTGAAACGCGTGTGTTAACGTTAAACTTTTAAGAAAATCGAAATAAAATACTAAAAAAGCATGCCCCGGGTCAAATTGTTAATTTTGCCATTCCTAGGAATGGCAAAATTAACAATTTGATCCTGGAGCCCCCCTCTATCTCCTCACACCCAGCCCTAGCTGTCGGGGCATGCTTTCCTCCATGCCCTTATTTGTGGGCGGGGATTGTGTGCACAAACCTATGGCGAATGTGAAACGCGTGTGTTAACGTTAAACTTTTAAGAAAATCGAAATAAAATACTAAAAAAACATGCCCCGGGTCAAATTGTTAATTTTGCCATTCCTAGGAATGGCAAAATTAACAATTTGATCCTGGAGCCCCCCTCTATCTCCTCACACCCAGCCCTAGCTGTCGGGGCATGCTTTCCTCCATGCCCTTATTTGTGGGCGGGGATTGTGTGCACAAACCTATGGCGAATGTGAAACGCGTGTGTTAACGTTAAACTTTTAAGAAAATCGAAATAAAATACTAAAAAAACATGCCCCGGGTCAAATTGTTAATTTTGCCATTCCTAGGAATGGCAAAATTAACAATTTGATCCTGGAGGCCCCCTCTATCTCCTCACACCAAGCCCTAGCTGCCCGGGGCATGCTTTCCTTCATGCCCTTATTTGTGGGCGGGGATTGTGTGCACAAACCTATGGCGAATGTGAAACGCGTGTATTAACGTTAAACGTTTAAGAAAATCGAAATAAAATACTAAAAAAGCATGCCCCGTGTCAAATTGTTAATTTTGCCATTCCTAGGAATGGCAAAATTAACAATTTGATCCTGGAGGCCCCCTCTATCTCCTCACACCCAGCCCTAGCTGCCCGGGGCATGCTTTCCTCCATGCCCTTATTTGTGGGCGGGGATTGTGTGCACAAACCTATGGCGAATGTGAAACGCGTGTGTTAACGTTAAACTTTTAAGAAAATCGAAATAAAATACTAAAAAAGCATGCCCCGGGTCAAATTGTTAATTTTGCCATTCCTAGGAATGGCAAAATTAACAATTTGATCCTGGAGGCCCCCTCTATCTCCTCACACCCAGCCCTAGCTGCCCGGGGCATGCTTTCCTCCATGCCCTTATTTGTGGGCGGGGATTGTGTGCACAAACCTATGGCGAATGTGAAACGCGTGTGTTAACGTTAAACTTTTAAGAAAATCGAAATAAAATACTAAAAAAGCATGCCCGGGGTCAAATTGTTAATTTTGCAATTCCTAGGAATGGCAAAATTAACAATTTGATCCTGGAGGCCCCCTCTATCTCCTCACACCCAGCCCTAGCTGCCCGGGGTATGCTTTCCTCCATGCCCTTATTTGTGGGCGGGGATTGTGTGCACAAACCTATGGCGAATGTGAAACGCGTGTGTTAACGTTAAACTTTTAAGAAAATCGAAATAAAATACTAAAAAAACATGCCCCGGGTCAAATTGTTAATTTTGCCATTCCTAGGAATGGCAAAATTAACAATTTGATCCTGGAGGCCCCCTCTATCTCCTCACACCCAGCCCTAGCTGCCCGGGGCATGCTTTCCTCCATGCCCTTATTTGTGGGCGGGGATTGTGTGCACAAACCTATGGCGAATGTGAAACGCGTGTGTTAACGTTAAACTTTTAAGAAAATCGAAATAAAATACTAAAAAAGCATGCCCCTGGTCAAATTGTTAATTTTGCCATTCCTAGGAATGGCAAAATTAACAATTTGATCCTGGAGGCCCCCTCTATCTCCTCACACCCAGCCCTAGATGCCCGGGGCATGCTTTCCTCCATGCCCTTATTTGTGGGCGGGAATTGTGTGCACAAACCTATGGCGAATGTGAAACGCGTGTGTTAACGTTAAACTTTTAAGAAAATCGAAATAAAATACTAAAAAAGCATGCCCCGGGTCAAATTGTAAATTTTGCCATTCCTAGGAATGGCAAAATTAACAATTTGATCCTGGAGGCCCCCTCTATTTCCTCACACCCAGCCCTAGCTGCCCGGGGCATGCTTTCCTCCATGCCCTTATTTGTGGGCGGGGATTGTGTGCACAAACCTATGGCGAATGTGAAACGCGTGTGTTAACGTTAAACTTTTAAGAAAATCGAAATAAAATACTAAAAAAGCATGCCCCGGGTCAAATTGTTAATTTTGCCATTCCTAGGAATGGCAACATTAACAATTTGATCCTGGAGGCCCCCTCTATCTCCTCACACCCAGCCCTAGCTGCCCGGGGCATGCTTTCCTCCATGCCCTTATTTGTGGGCGGGAATTGTGTGCACAAACCTATGGCGAATGTGAAACGCGTGTGTTAACGTTAAACTTTTAAGAAAATCGAAATAAAATACTAAAAAAGCATGCCCCGGGTCAAATTGTAAATTTTGCCATTCCTAGGAATGGCAAAATTAACAATTTGATCCTGGAGGCCCCCTCTATTTCCTCACACCCAGCCCTAGCTGCCCGGGGCATGCTTTCCTCCATGCCCTTATTTGTGGGCGGGGATTGTGTGCACAAACCTATGGCGAATGTGAAACGCGTGTTTTAACGTTAAACTTTTAAGAAAATCGAAATAAAATACTAAAAAAGCATGCCCCGGGTCAAATTGTTAATTTTGCCATTCCTAGGAATGGCAAAATTAACAATTTGATCTTGGAGGCCCCCTCTATCTCCTCACACCCAGCCCTAGCTGCCCGGGGCATGCTTTCCTCCATGCCCTTATTTGTGGGCGGGGATTGTGTGCACAAACCTATGGCGAATGTGAAACGCGTGTGTTAACGTTAAACTTTTAAGAAAATCGAAATAAAATACTAAAAAAGCATGCCCCGGGTCAAATTGTTAATTTTGCCATTCCTAGGAATGGCAAAATTAACAATTTGATCCTGGAGCCCCCCTCTATCTCCTCACACCCAGCCCTAGCTGTCGGGGCATGCTTTCCTCCATGCCCTTATTTGTGGGCGGGGATTGTGTGCACAAACCTATGGCGAATGTGAAACGCGTGTGTTAACGTTAAACTTTTAAGAAAATCGAAATAAAATACTAAAAAAGCATGCCCCGGGTCAAATTGTTAATTTTGCCATTCCTAGGAATGGCAACATTAACAATTTGATCCTGGAGGCCCCCTCTATCTCCTCACACCCAGCCCTAGCTGCCCGGGGCATGCTTTCCTCCATGCCCTTATTTGTGGGCGGGAATTGTGTGCACAAACCTATGGCGAATGTGAAACGCGTGTGTTAACGTTAAACTTTTAAGAAAATCGAAATAAAATACTAAAAAAGCATGCCCCGGGTCAAATTGTAAATTTTGCCATTCCTAGGAATGGCAAAATTAACAATTTGATCCTGGAGGCCCCCTCTATTTCCTCACACCCAGCCCTAGCTTCCCGGGGCATGCTTTCCTCCATGCCCTTATTTGTGGGCGGGGATTGTGTGCACAAACCTATGGCGAATGTGAAACGCGTGTGTTAACGTTAAACTTTTAAGAAAATCGAAATAAAATACTAAAAAAGCATGCCCCGGGTCAAATTGTTAATTTTGCCATTCCTAGGAATGGCAAAATTAACAATTTGATCCTGGAGGCCCCCTCTATCTCCTCACACCCAGCCCTAGCTGCCCGGGGCATGCTTTCCTCCATGCCCTTATTTGTGGGCGGGGATTGTGTGCACAAACCTATGGCGAATGTGAAACGCGTGTGTTAACGTTAAACTTTTAAGAAAATCGAAATAAAATACTAAAAAAGCATGCCCCGGGTCAAATTGTTAATTTTGCCATTCCTAGGAATGGCAAAATTAACAATTTGATCCTGGAGGCCCCCTCTATTTCCTCACACCCAGCCCTAGCTTCCCGGGGCATGCTTTCCTCCATGCCCTTATTTGTGGGCGGGGATTGTGTGCACAAACCTATGGCGAATGTGAAACGCGTGTGTTAACGTTAAACTTTTAAGAAAATCGAAATAAAATACTAAAAAAGCATGCCCGGGGTCAAATTGTTAATTTTGCAATTCCTAGGAATGGCAAAATTAACAATTTGATCCTGGAGGCCCCCTCTATCTCCTCACACCCAGCCCTAGCTGCCCGGGGTATGCTTTCCTCCATGCCCTTATTTGTGGGCGGGGATTGTGTGCACAAACCTATGGCGAATGTGAAACGCGTGTGTTAACGTTAAACTTTTAAGAAAATCGAAATAAAATACTAAAAAAACATGCCCCGGGTCAAATTGTTAATTTTGCCATTCCTAGGAATGGCAAAATTAACAATTTGATCCTGGAGGCCCCCTCTATCTCCTCACACCCAGCCCTAGCTGCCCGGGGCATGCTTTCCTCCATGCCCTTATTTGTGGGCGGGGATTGTGTGCACAAACCTATGGCGAATGTGAAACGCGTGTGTTAACGTTAAACTTTTAAGAAAATCGAAATAAAATACTAAAAAAGCATGCCCCTGGTCAAATTGTTAATTTTGCCATTCCTAGGAATGGCAAAATTAACAATTTGATCCTGGAGGCCCCCTCTATCTCCTCACACCCAGCCCTAGATGCCCGGGGCATGCTTTCCTCCATGCCCTTATTTGTGGGCGGGAATTGTGTGCACAAACCTATGGCGAATGTGAAACGCGTGTGTTAACGTTAAACTTTTAAGAAAATCGAAATAAAATACTAAAAAAGCATGCCCCGGGTCAAATTGTAAATTTTGCCATTCCTAGGAATGGCAAAATTAACAATTTGATCCTGGAGGCCCCCTCTATTTCCTCACACCCAGCCCTAGCTGCCCGGGGCATGCTTTCCTCCATGCCCTTATTTGTGGGCGGGGATTGTGTGCACAAACCTATGGCGAATGTGAAACGCGTGTGTTAACGTTAAACTTTTAAGAAAATCGAAATAAAATACTAAAAAAGCATGCCCCGGGTCAAATTGTTAATTTTGCCATTCCTAGGAATGGCAACATTAACAATTTGATCCTGGAGGCCCCCTCTATCTCCTCACACCCAGCCCTAGCTGCCCGGGGCATGCTTTCCTCCATGCCCTTATTTGTGGGCGGGAATTGTGTGCACAAACCTATGGCGAATGTGAAACGCGTGTGTTAACGTTAAACTTTTAAGAAAATCGAAATAAAATACTAAAAAAGCATGCCCCGGGTCAAATTGTAAATTTTGCCATTCCTAGGAATGGCAAAATTAACAATTTGATCCTGGAGGCCCCCTCTATTTCCTCACACCCAGCCCTAGCTGCCCGGGGCATGCTTTCCTCCATGCCCTTATTTGTGGGCGGGGATTGTGTGCACAAACCTATGGCGAATGTGAAACGCGTGTTTTAACGTTAAACTTTTAAGAAAATCGAAATAAAATACTAAAAAAGCATGCCCCGGGTCAAATTGTTAATTTTGCCATTCCTAGGAATGGCAAAATTAACAATTTGATCTTGGAGGCCCCCTCTATCTCCTCACACCCAGCCCTAGCTGCCCGGGGCATGCTTTCCTCCATGCCCTTATTTGTGGGCGGGGATTGTGTGCACAAACCTATGGCGAATGTGAAACGCGTGTGTTAACGTTAAACTTTTAAGAAAATCGAAATAAAATACTAAAAAAGCATGCCCCGGGTCAAATTGTTAATTTTGCCATTCCTAGGAATGGCAACATTAACAATTTGATCCTGGAGGCCCCCTCTATCTCCTCACACCCAGCCCTAGCTGCCCGGGGCATGCTTTCCTCCATGCCCTTATTTGTGGGCGGGAATTGTGTGCACAAACCTATGGCGAATGTGAAACGCGTGTGTTAACGTTAAACTTTTAAGAAAATCGAAATAAAATACTAAAAAAGCATGCCCCGGGTCAAATTGTAAATTTTGCCATTCCTAGGAATGGCAAAATTAACAATTTGATCCTGGAGGCCCCCTCTATTTCCTCACACCCAGCCCTAGCTGCCCGGGGCATGCTTTCCTCCATGCCCTTATTTGTGGGCGGGGATTGTGTGCACAAACCTATGGCGAATGTGAAACGCGTGTTTTAACGTTAAACTTTTAAGAAAATCGAAATAAAATACTAAAAAAGCATGCCCCGGGTCAAATTGTTAATTTTGCCATTCCTAGGAATGGCAAAATTAACAATTTGATCTTGGAGGCCCCCTCTATCTCCTCACACCCAGCCCTAGCTGCCCGGGGCATGCTTTCCTCCATGCCCTTATTTGTGGGCGGGGATTGTGTGCACAAACCTATGGCGAATGTGAAACGCGTGTGTTAACGTTAAACTTTTAAGAAAATCGAAATAAAATACTAAAAAAGCATGCCCCGGGTCAAATTGTTAATTTTGCCATTCCTAGGAATGGCAAAATTAACAATTTGATCCTGGAGCCCCCCTCTATCTCCTCACACCCAGCCCTAGCTGTCGGGGCATGCTTTCCTCCATGCCCTTATTTGTGGGCGGGGATTGTGTGCACAAACCTATGGCGAATGTGAAACGCGTGTGTTAACGTTAAACTTTTAAGAAAATCGAAATAAAATACTAAAAAAGCATGCCCCGGGTCAAATTGTTAATTTTGCCATTCCTAGGAATGGCAACATTAACAATTTGATCCTGGAGGCCCCCTCTATCTCCTCACACCCAGCCCTAGCTGCCCGGGGCATGCTTTCCTCCATGCCCTTATTTGTGGGCGGGAATTGTGTGCACAAACCTATGGCGAATGTGAAACGCGTGTGTTAACGTTAAACTTTTAAGAAAATCGAAATAAAATACTAAAAAAGCATGCCCCGGGTCAAATTGTAAATTTTGCCATTCCTAGGAATGGCAAAATTAACAATTTGATCCTGGAGGCCCCCTCTATTTCCTCACACCCAGCCCTAGCTTCCCGGGGCATGCTTTCCTCCATGCCCTTATTTGTGGGCGGGGATTGTGTGCACAAACCTATGGCGAATGTGAAACGCGTGTGTTAACGTTAAACTTTTAAGAAAATCGAAATAAAATACTAAAAAAGCATGCCCCGGGTCAAATTGTTAATTTTGCCATTCCTAGGAATGGCAAAATTAACAATTTGATCCTGGAGGCCCCCTCTATCTCCTCACACCCAGCCCTAGCTGCCCGGGGCATGCTTTCCTCCATGCCCTTATTTGTGGGCGGGGATTGTGTGCACAAACCTATGGCGAATGTGAAACGCGTGTGTTAACGTTAAACTTTTAAGAAAATCGAAATAAAATACTAAAAAAGCATGCCCCGGGTCAAATTGTTAATTTTGCCATTCCTAGGAATGGCAAAATTAACAATTTGATCCTGGAGGCCCCCTCTATCTCCTCACACCCAGCCCTAGCTGCCCGGGGTATGCTTTCCTCCATGCCCTTATTTGTGGGCGGGGATTGTGTGCACAAACCTATGGCGAATGTGAAACGCGTGTGTTAACGTTAAACTTTTAAGAAAATCGAAATAAAATACTAAAAAAACATGCCCCGGGTCAAATTGTTAATTTTGCCATTCCTAGGAATGGCAAAATTAACAATTTGATCCTGGAGGCCCCCTCTATCTCCTCACACCCAGCCCTAGCTGCCCGGGGCATGCTTTCCTTCATGCCCTTATTTGTGGGCGGGGATTGTGTGCACAAACCTATGGCGAATGTGAAACGCGTGTGTTAACGTTAAACGTTTAAGAAAATCGAAATAAAATACTAAAAAAGCATGCCCCGGGTCAAATTGTTAATTTTGCCATTCCTAGGAATGGCAAAATTAACAATTTGATCCTGGAGGCCCCCTCTATCTCCTCACACCCAACCCTAGCTGCCCGGGGCATGCTTTCCTCCATGCCCTTATTTGTGGGCGGGGATTGTGTGCACAAACCTATGGCGAATGTGAAACGCGTGTGTTAACGTTAAACTTTTAAGAAAATCGAAATAAAATACTAAAAAAGCATGCCCCGGGTCAAATTGTTAATTTTGCCATTCCTAGGAATGGCAAAATTAACAATTTGATCCTGGAGGCCCCCTCTATCTCCTCACACCCAGCCCTAGCTGCCCGGGGCATGCTTTCCTCCATGCCCTTATTTGTGGGCGGGGATTGTGTGCACAAACCTATGGCGAATGTGAAACGCGTGTGTTAACGTTGAACTTTTAAGAAAATCGAAATAAAATACTAAAAAAGCATGCCCCGGGTCAAATTGTTAATTTTGCCATTCCTACGAATGGCAAAATTAACAATTTGATCATGGAGGCCCCCTCTATCTCCTCACACCCAGCCCTAGCTGCCCGGGGCATGCTTTCCTCCATGCCCTTATTTGTGGGCGGGGATTATGTGCACAAACCTATGGCGAATGTGAAACGCGTGTGTTAACGTTAAACTTTTAAGAAAATCGAAATAAAATACTAAAAAAGCATGCCCCGGGTCAAATTGTAAATTTTGCCATTCCTAGGAATGGCAAAATTAACAATTTGATCCTGGAGGCCCCCTCTATTTCCTCACACCCAGCCCTAGCTGCCCGGGGCATGCTTTCCTCCATGCCCTTATTTGTGGGCGGGGATTGTGTGCACAAACCTATGGCGAATGTGAAACGCGTGTGTTAACGTTAAACTTTTAAGAAAATCGAAATAAAATACTAAAAAAGCATGCCCCGGGTCAAATTGTTAATTTTGCCATTCCTAGGAATGGCAAAATTAACAATTTGATCCTGGAGGCCCCCTCTATCTCCTCACACCCAGCCCTAGCTGCCCGGGGCATGCTTTCCTCCATGCCCTTATTTGTGGGCGGGGATTGTGTGCACAAACCTATGGCGAATGTGAAACGCGTGTGTTAACGTTAAACTTTTAAGAAAATCGAAATAAAATACTAAAAAAGCATGCCCCGGGTCAAATTGTTAATTTTGCCATTCCTAGGAATGGCAAAATTAACAATTTGATCCTGGAGGCCCCCTCTATCTCCTCACACCCAGCCCTAGCTGCCCGGGGTATGCTTTCCTCCATGCCCTTATTTGTGGGCGGGGATTGTGTGCACAAACCTATGGCGAATGTGAAACGCGTGTGTTAACGTTAAACTTTTAAGAAAATCGAAATAAAATACTAAAAAAACATGCCCCGGGTCAAATTGTTAATTTTGCCATTCCTAGGAATGGCAAAATTAACAATTTGATCCTGGAGGCCCCCTCTATCTCCTCACACCCAGCCCTAGCTGCCCGGGGCATGCTTTCCTTCATGCCCTTATTTGTGGGCGGGGATTGTGTGCACAAACCTATGGCGAATGTGAAACGCGTGTGTTCCCAGCTAACAATCGGACGTTTTCTGAACGTTTTTTAAACGTTTTAAATTGGTTTTTTAAACGTTCAAAAAAAACGTTTTTTAAACGTTTTTTTGTGGTAGGTTTTGGACGTTTAAAAAACGTTTTTATTGAACGTTTAAAAAACCAATTTAAAACCTTTAAGAACGTCTAGAAAACCTTTTAAGAACGTTTAGAAAACCCTTTAAGAACGTCTACAGTGCAAAAAATTTGGGTGTTGAATAACACCAGTTTGAGGATCATACCGTTTTAACACTATAATTTTGTACATATTAACTGCATGGACAAATTACGTAATGAAATATTACAAAGAACTGACTTATTACACATTACACATCCATATACAATAATAATCTATTCCTACGCTTTTTTGTCCACGACGAAGTCGCAGCTAGTTTTTATGAATAATGTCAAAATTTGAAAACGAATAAAATGTAACGCGAATTTTTAACTATGTTTGCACACAAATCAAAATTCAATCATGGAATCGTTTAAATAATTACATATTATGGTAAAATAAATGGGTTTTTGGACTAAATACAACAATTTAACATCGACTATTGTTAACATATACCATAATTCCTTATTGACCAATCAGAGGGCTTTATTTCACACACGCATGCGCACTAGGTCAAATTTAACACCAAAAGTACGTAACACCAGTACTTGATTTGAAACTAATACTTCAAGAATTATTTTACTTCATTTTAACACCAATGTTCATTCCAAAAGATTAAAAAAACATTGGTGTTAAAATTTTAACACCACAGTTTTTGCAGTGCCTTTTTAGGACGTCTAGAAAACCTTTAGACGTTTAAAAAACCTTTTAAGAACGTCTAGAAAACCTTTTAAAAACGTTCAAAAAACCTTTTAAGAACGTTCAGAAAACCTTTTAAGAACGTCTAGAAAACCTTTTAAGAACGTTCAGAAAACCTATTCAGAACGTTCAGAAAACCTTTCAAGAACATCCAACATAGCGTTTGAATATAAACGATGGCATGCACGCTGTACGAAGGCGGCCAGCCAGGCCGCGCCGGCGCACCGCATGATATCGATGTCACAAAATATAACAATTACGTACATCAACGACGTCGACGACGACCATATGGGCCACACGATGAGGATGACGATCATGATCATCATCATAATCATAATCATCATCGATCATCATAATCATAATCATCATCATAATCACCATCATTAGGCTACTCAATTTAATCATCAAAATAATAATCATATTAAATCATAATATTAAAAAACAATAATTAATTACAATTAGTTTTTATTTGACTTGGACGTAAAGAAAACGTTTTTTAAACGTCCAGAAAAAAAATAGTCTTTTTCAAACGTTTCGTAAACGTTTTGTAAACGTTTTAAAAAAAACTTTGCTTTGGGGCAAATATTAGGTCAAAATTAGATGTTCTCCAAACGTTTTTTAAACGTTTGTTAAAAATCAAGACGTAGCGGACGTTTAAAAAACGTTTTTTAAACGTTTATTTAGGACGAAGACCTAGCGGGCCTAATTAAACGTTTAAATAACGTTTTTTAAACGTTTATTTAGGACGAAGACCTAGCGGACCTACTTAAACGTTTAAAAAACGTTTTTTAAACGTTTTGTGTTTGCTGGGTTAACGTTAAACGTTTAAGAAAATCGAAATAAAATACTAAAAAAGCATGCCCCGGGTCAAATTGTTAATTTTGCCATTCCTAGGAATGGCAAAATTAACAATTTGATCCTGGAGGCCCCCTCTATCTCCTCACACCCAGCCCTAGCTGCCCGGGGCATGCTTTCCTCCATGCCCTTATTTGTGGGCGGGGATTGTGTGCACAAACCTATGGCGAATGTGAAACGCGTGTGTTAACGTTAAACTTTTAAGAAAATCGAAATAAAATACTAAAAAAGCATGCCCCGGGTCAAATTGTTAATTTTGCCATTCCTAGGAATGGCAAAATTAACAATTTGATCCTGGAGGCCCCCTCTATCTCCTCACACCCAGCCCTAGCTGCCCGGGGCATGCTTTCCTCCATGCCCTTATTTGTGGGCGGGGATTGTGTGCACAAACCTATGGCGAATGTGAAACGCGTGTGTTAACGTTGAACTTTTAAGAAAATCGAAATAAAATACTAAAAAAGCATGCCCCGGGTCAAATTGTTAATTTTGCCATTCCTACGAATGGCAAAATTAACAATTTGATCATGGAGGCCCCCTCTATCTCCTCACACCCAGCCCTAGCTGCCCGGGGCATGCTTTCCTCCATGCCCTTATTTGTGGGCGGGGATTATGTGCACAAACCTATGGCGAATGTGAAACGCGTGTGTTAACGTTAAACTTTTAAGAAAATCGAAATAAAATACTAAAAAAGCATGCCCGGGGTCAAATTGTTAATTTTGCAATTCCTAGGAATGGCAAAATTAACAATATGATCCTGGAGGCCCCCTCTATCTCCTCACACCCAGCCCTAGCTGCCCGGGGCATGCTTTCCTCCATGCCCTTATTTGTGGGCGGGGATTGTGTGCACAAACCTATGGCGAATGTGAAACGCGTGTGTTAACGTTAAACTTTTAAGAAAATCGAAATAAAATACTAAAAAAACATGCCCCGGGTCAAATTGTTAATTTTGCCATTCCTAGGAATGGCAAAATTAACAATTTGATCCTGGAGGCCCCCTCTATCTCCTCACACCCAGCCCTAGCTGCCCGGGGTATGCTTTCCTCCATGCCCTTATTTGTGGGCGGGGATTGTGTGCACAAACCTATGGCGAATGTGAAACGCGTGTGTTAACGTTAAACTTTTAAGAAAATCGAAATAAAATACTAAAAAAACATGCCCCGGGTCAAATTGTTAATTTTGCCATTCCTAGGAATGGCAAAATTAACAATTTGATCCTGGAGGCCCCCTCTATCTCCTCACACCCAGCCCTAGCTGCCCGGGGCATGCTTTCCTTCATGCCCTTATTTGTGGGCGGGGATTGTGTGCACAAACCTATGGCGAATGTGAAACGCGTGTGTTAACGTTAAACGTTTAAGAAAATCGAAATAAAATACTAAAAAAGCATGCCCCGGGTCAAATTGTTAATTTTGCCATTCCTAGGAATGGCAAAATTAACAATTTGATCCTGGAGGCCCCCTCTATCTCCTCACACCCAGCCCTAGCTGCCCGGGGCATGCTTTCCTCCATGCCCTTATTTGTGGGCGGGGATTGTGTGCACAAACCTATGGCGAATGTGAAACGCGTGTGTTAACGTTAAACTTTTAAGAAAATCGAAATAAAATACTAAAAAAGCATGCCCCGGGTCAAATTGTTAATTTTGCCATTCCTAGGAATGGCAAAATTAACAATTTGATCCTGGAGGCCCCCTCTATCTCCTCACACCCAGCCCTAGCTGCCCGGGGCATGCTTTCCTCCATGCCCTTATTTGTGGGCGGGGATTGTGTGCACAAACCTATGGCGAATGTGAAACGCGTGTGTTAACGTTGAACTTTTAAGAAAATCGAAATAAAATACTAAAAAAGCATGCCCCGGGTCAAATTGTTAATTTTGCCATTCCTACGAATGGCAAAATTAACAATTTGATCATGGAGGCCCCCTCTATCTCCTCACACCCAGCCCTAGCTGCCCGGGGCATGCTTTCCTCCATGCCCTTATTTGTGGGCGGGGATTATGTGCACAAACCTATGGCGAATGTGAAACGCGTGTGTTAACGTTAAACTTTTAAGAAAATCGAAATAAAATACTAAAAAAGCATGCCCGGGGTCAAATTGTTAATTTTGCAATTCCTAGGAATGGCAAAATTAACAATTTGATCCTGGAGGCCCCCTCTATCTCCTCACACCCAGCCCTAGCTGCCCGGGGTATGCTTTCCTCCATGCCCTTATTTGTGGGCGGGGATTGTGTGCACAAACCTATGGCGAATGTGAAACGCGTGTGTTAACGTTAAACTTTTAAGAAAATCGAAATAAAATACTAAAAAAACATGCCCCGGGTCAAATTGTTAATTTTGCCATTCCTAGGAATGGCAAAATTAACAATTTGATCCTGGAGGCCCCCTCTATCTCCTCACACCCAGCCCTAGCTGCCCGGGGCATGCTTTCCTCCATGCCCTTATTTGTGGGCGGGGATTGTGTGCACAAACCTATGGCGAATGTGAAACGCGTGTGTTAACGTTAAACGTTTAAGAAAATTGAAATAAAATACTAAAAAAGCATGCCCCGGGTCAAATTGTTAATTTTGCCATTCCTAGGAATGGCAAAATTAACAATTTGATCCTGGAGGCCCCCTCTATCTCCTCACACCCAGCCCTAGCTGCTCGGGGCATGCTTTCCTTCATGCCCTTATTTGTGGGCGGGGATTGTGTGCACAAACCTATGGCGAATGTGAAACGCGTGTGTTAACGTTAAACTTTTAAGAAAATCGAAATAAAATACTAAAAAAGCATGCCCCTGGTCAAATTGTTAATTTTGCCATTCCTAGGAATGGCAAAATTAACAATTTGATCATGGAGGCCCCCTCTATCTCCTCACACCCAGCCCTAGCTGCCCGGGGCATGCTTTCCTCCATGCCCTTATTTGTGGGCGGGGATTATGTGCACAAACCTATGGCGAATGTGAAACGCGTGTGTTAACGTTAAACTTTTAAGAAAATCGAAATAAAATACTAAAAAAGCATGCCCGGGGTCAAATTGTTAATTTTGCAATTCCTAGGAATGGCAAAATTAACAATATGATCCTGGAGGCCCCCTCTATCTCCTCACACCCAGCCCTAGCTGCCCGGGGCATGCTTTCCTCCATGCCCTTATTTGTGGGCGGGGATTGTGTGCACAAACCTATGGCGAATGTGAAACGCGTGTGTTAACGTTAAACTTTTAAGAAAATCGAAATAAAATACTAAAAAAACATGCCCCGGGTCAAATTGTTAATTTTGCCATTCCTAGGAATGGCAAAATTAACAATTTGATCCTGGAGGCCCCCTCTATCTCCTCACACCCAGCCCTAGCTGCCCGGGGTATGCTTTCCTCCATGCCCTTATTTGTGGGCGGGGATTGTGTGCACAAACCTATGGCGAATGTGAAACGCGTGTGTTAACGTTAAACTTTTAAGAAAATCGAAATAAAATACTAAAAAAACATGCCCCGGGTCAAATTGTTAATTTTGCCATTCCTAGGAATGGCAAAATTAACAATTTGATCCTGGAGGCCCCCTCTATCTCCTCACACCCAGCCCTAGCTGCCCGGGGCATGCTTTCCTTCATGCCCTTATTTGTGGGCGGGGATTGTGTGCACAAACCTATGGCGAATGTGAAACGCGTGTGTTAACGTTAAACGTTTAAGAAAATCGAAATAAAATACTAAAAAAGCATGCCCCGGGTCAAATTGTTAATTTTGCCATTCCTAGGAATGGCAAAATTAACAATTTGATCCTGGAGGCCCCCTCTATCTCCTCACACCCAGCCCTAGCTGCCCGGGGCATGCTTTCCTCCATGCCCTTATTTGTGGGCGGGGATTGTGTGCACAAACCTATGGCGAATGTGAAACGCGTGTGTTAACGTTAAACTTTTAAGAAAATCGAAATAAAATACTAAAAAAGCATGCCCCGGGTCAAATTGTTAATTTTGCCATTCCTAGGAATGGCAAAATTAACAATTTGATCCTGGAGGCCCCCTCTATCTCCTCACACCCAGCCCTAGCTGCCCGGGGCATGCTTTCCTCCATGCCCTTATTTGTGGGCGGGGATTGTGTGCACAAACCTATGGCGAATGTGAAACGCGTGTGTTAACGTTGAACTTTTAAGAAAATCGAAATAAAATACTAAAAAAGCATGCCCCGGGTCAAATTGTTAATTTTGCCATTCCTACGAATGGCAAAATTAACAATTTGATCATGGAGGCCCCCTCTATCTCCTCACACCCAGCCCTAGCTGCCCGGGGCATGCTTTCCTCCATGCCCTTATTTGTGGGCGGGGATTATGTGCACAAACCTATGGCGAATGTGAAACGCGTGTGTTAACGTTAAACTTTTAAGAAAATCGAAATAAAATACTAAAAAAGCATGCCCGGGGTCAAATTGTTAATTTTGCAATTCCTAGGAATGGCAAAATTAACAATTTGATCCTGGAGGCCCCCTCTATCTCCTCACACCCAGCCCTAGCTGCCCGGGGTATGCTTTCCTCCATGCCCTTATTTGTGGGCGGGGATTGTGTGCACAAACCTATGGCGAATGTGAAACGCGTGTGTTAACGTTAAACTTTTAAGAAAATCGAAATAAAATACTAAAAAAACATGCCCCGGGTCAAATTGTTAATTTTGCCATTCCTAGGAATGGCAAAATTAACAATTTGATCCTGGAGGCCCCCTCTATCTCCTCACACCCAGCCCTAGCTGCCCGGGGCATGCTTTCCTCCATGCCCTTATTTGTGGGCGGGGATTGTGTGCACAAACCTATGGCGAATGTGAAACGCGTGTGTTAACGTTAAACGTTTAAGAAAATTGAAATAAAATACTAAAAAAGCATGCCCCGGGTCAAATTGTTAATTTTGCCATTCCTAGGAATGGCAAAATTAACAATTTGATCCTGGAGGCCCCCTCTATCTCCTCACACCCAGCCCTAGCTGCTCGGGGCATGCTTTCCTTCATGCCCTTATTTGTGGGCGGGGATTGTGTGCACAAACCTATGGCGAATGTGAAACGCGTGTGTTAACGTTAAACTTTTAAGAAAATCGAAATAAAATACTAAAAAAGCATGCCCCTGGTCAAATTGTTAATTTTGCCATTCCTAGGAATGGCAAAATTAACAATTTGATCCTGGAGGCCCCCTCTATCTCCTCACACCCAGCGCTAGATGCCCGGGGCATGCTTTCCTCCATGCCCTTATTTGTGGGCGGGGATTGTGTGCACAAACCTATGGCGAATGTGAAACGCGTGTGTTAACGTTAAACTTTTAAGAAAATCGAAATAAAATACTAAAAAAGCATGCCCCGGGTCAAATTGTAAATTTTGCCATTCCTAGGAATGGCAAAATTAACAATTTGATCCTGGAGGCCCCCTCTATTTCCTCACACCCAGCCCTAGCTGCCCGGGGCATGCTTTCCTCCATGCCCTTATTTGTGGGCGGGGATTGTGTGCACAAACCTATGGCTAATGTGAAACGCGTGTGTTAACGTTAAACTTTTAAGAAAATCGAAATAAAATACTAAAAAAGCATGCCCCGGGTCAAATTGTTAATTTTGCCATTCCTAGGAATGGCAACATTAACAATTTGATCCTGGAGGCCCCCTCTATCTCCTCACACCCAGCCCTAGCTGCCCGGGGCATGCTTTCCTCCATGCCCTTATTTGTGGGCGGGAATTGTGTGCACAAACCTATGGCGAATGTGAAACGCGTGTGTTAACGTTAAACTTTTAAGAAAATCGAAATAAAATACTAAAAAAGCATGCCCCGGGTCAAATTGTAAATTTTGCCATTCCTAGGAATGGCAAAATTAACAATTTGATCCTGGAGGCCCCCTCTATTTCCTCACACCCAGCCCTAGCTGCATGGGGCATGCTTTCCTCCATGCCCTTATTTGTGGGCGGGGATTGTGTGCACAAACCTATGGCGAATGTGAAACGCGTGTGTTAACGTTAAACTTTTAAGAAAATCGAAATAAAATACTAAAAAAGCATGCCCCGGGTCAAATTGTTAATTTTGCCATTCCTAGGAATGGCAACATTAACAATTTGATCCTGGAGGCCCCCTCTATCTCCTCACACCCAGCCCTAGCTGCCCGGGGCATGCTTTCCTCCATGCCCTTATTTGTGGGCGGGAATTGTGTGCACAAACCTATGGCGAATGTGAAACGCGTGTGTTAACGTTAAACTTTTAAGAAAATCGAAATAAAATACTAAAAAAGCATGCCCCGGGTCAAATTGTAAATTTTGCCATTCCTAGGAATGGCAAAATTAACAATTTGATCCTGGAGGCCCCCTCTATTTCCTCACACCCAGCCCTAGCTGCCCGGGGCATGCTTTCCTCCATGCCCTTATTTGTGGGCGGGGATTGTGTGCACAAACCTATGGCGAATGTGAAACGCGTGTGTTAACGTTAAACTTTTAAGAAAATCGAAATAAAATACTAAAAAAGCATGCCCCGGGTCAAATTGTTAATTTTGCCATTCCTAGGAATGGCAAAATTAACAATTTGATCCTGGAGGCCCCCTCTATCTCCTCACACCCAGCCCTAGCTGCCCGGGGCATGCTTTCCTCCATGCCCTTATTTGTGGGCGGGGATTGTGTGCACAAACCTATGGCGAATGTGAAACGCGTGTGTTAACGTTAAACGTTTAAGAAAATTGAAATAAAATACTAAAAAAACATGCCCCGGGTCAAATTGTTAATTTTGCCATTCCTAGGAATGGCAACATTAACAATTTGATCCTGGAGGCCCCCTCTATCTCCTCACACCCAGCCCTAGCTGCCCGGGGCATGCTTTCCTTCATGCCCTTATTTGTGGGCGGGGATTGTGTGCACAAACCTATGGCGAATGTGAAACGCGTGTGTTAACGTTAAACTTTTAAGAAAATCGAAATAAAATACTAAAAAAGCATGCCCCTGGTCAAATTGTTAATTTTGCCATTCCTAGGAATGGCAAAATTAACAATTTGATTCTGGAGGCCCCCTCTATCTCCTCACACCCAGCCCTAGCTGCCCGGGGCATGCTTTCCTTCATGCCCTTATTTGTGGGCGGGGATTGTGTGCACAAACCTATGGCGAATGTGAAACGCGTGTGTTAACGTTAAACTTTTAAGAAAATCGAAATAAAATACTAAAAAAGCATGCCCCGGGTCAAATTGTAAATTTTGCCATTCCTAGGAATGGCAAAATTAACAATTTGATCCTGGAGGCCCCCTCTATTTCCTCACACCCAGCCCTAGCTGCCCGGGGCATGCTTTCCTCCATGCCCTTATTTGTGTGCGGGGATTGTGTGCACAAACCTATGGCGAATGTGAAACGCGTGTGTTAACGTTAAACTTTTAAGAAAATCGAAATAAAATACTAAAAAAGCATGCCCCGGGTCAAATTGTTAATTTTGCCATTCCTAGGAATGGCAACATTAACAATTTGATCCTGGAGGCCCCCTCTATCACCTCACACCCAGCCCTAGCTGCCCGGGGCATGCTTTCCTCCATGCCCTTATTTGTGGGCGGGAATTGTGTGCACAAACCTATGGCGAATGTGAAACGCGTGTGTTAACGTTAAACTTTTAAGAAAATCGAAATAAAATACTAAAAAAGCATGCCCCGGGTCAAATTGTAAATTTTGCCATTCCTAGGAATGGCAAAATTAACAATTTGATCCTGGAGGCCCCCTCTATTTCCTCACACCCAGCCCTAGCTGCCCGGGGCATGCTTTCCTCCATGCCCTTATTTGTGGGCGGGGATTGTGTGCACAAACCTATGGCGAATGTGAAACGCGTGTGTTAACGTTAAACTTTTAAGAAAATCGAAATAAAATACTAAAAAAGCATGCCCCTGGTCAAATTGTTAATTTTGCCATTCCTAGGAATGGCAAAATTAACACCAATTTGATCCTGGAGGCCCCCTCTATCTCCTCACACCCAGCCCTAGCTGCCCGGGGCATGCTTTCCTCCATGCCCTTATTTGTGGGCGGGGATTGTGTGCACAAACCTATGGCGAATGTGAAACGCGTGTGTTAACGTTAAACTTTTAAGAAAATCGAAATAAAATACTAAAAAAGCATGCCCCGGGTCAAATTGTTAATTTTGCCATTCCTAGGAATGGCAAAATTAACAATTTGATCCTGGAGGCCCCCTCTATCTCCTCACACCCAGCCCTAGATGCCCGGGGCATGCTTTCCTCCATGCCCTTATTTGTGGGCGGGGATTGTGTGCACAAACCTATGGCGAATGTGAAACGCGTGTGTTAACGTTAAACTTTTAAGAAAATCGAAATAAAATACTAAAAAAGCATGCCCCGGGTCAAATTGTAAATTTTGCCATTCCTAGGAATGGCAAAATTAACAATTTGATCCTGGAGGCCCCCTCTATTTCCTCACACCCAGCCCTAGCTGCCCGGGGCATGCTTTCCTCCATGCCCTTATTTGTGGGCGGGGATTGTGTGCACAAACCTATGGCGAATGTGAAACGCGTGTGTTAACGTTAAACTTTTAAGAAAATCGAAATAAAATACTAAAAAAGCATGCCCCGGGTCAAATTGTTAATTTTGCCATTCCTAGGAATGGCAAAATTAACAATTTGATCCTGGAGGCCCCCTCTATCTCCTCACACCCAGCCCTAGCTGCCCGGGGCATGCTTTCCTCCATGCCCTTATTTGTGGGCGGGGATTGTGTGCACAAACCTATGGCGAATGTGAAACGCGTGTGTTAACGTTAAACGTTTAAGAAAATTGAAATAAAATACTAAAAAAACATGCCCCGGGTCAAATTGTTAATTTTGCCATTCCTAGGAATGGCAAAATTAACAATTTGATCCTGGAGGCCCCCTCTATCTCCTCACACCCAGCCCTAGCTGCCCGGGGCATGCTTTCCTTCATGCCCTTATTTGTGGGCGGGGATTGTGTGCACAAACCTATGGCGAATGTGAAACGCGTGTGTTAACGTTAAACTTTTAAGAAAATCGAAATAAAATACTAAAAAAGCATGCCCCTGGTCAAATTGTTAATTTTGCCATTCCTAGGAATGGCAAAATTAACAATTTGATCCTGGAGGCCCCCTCTATCTCCTCACACCCAGCCCTAGCTGCCCGGGGCATGCTTTCCTTCATGCCCTTATTTGTGGGCGGGGATTGTGTGCACAAACCTATGGCGAATGTGAAACGCGTGTGTTAACGTTAAACTTTTAAGAAAATCGAAATAAAATACTAAAAAAGCATGCCCCGGGTCAAATTGTAAATTTTGCCATTCCTAGGAATGGCAAAATTAACAATTTGATCCTGGAGGCCCCCTCTATTTCCTCACACCCAGCCCTAGCTGCCCGGGGCATGCTTTCCTCCATGCCCTTATTTGTGTGCGGGGATTGTGTGCACAAACCTATGGCGAATGTGAAACGCGTGTGTTAACGTTAAACTTTTAAGAAAATCGAAATAAAATACTAAAAAAGCATGCCCCGGGTCAAATTGTTAATTTTGCCATTCCTAGGAATGGCAACATTAACAATTTGATCCTGGAGGCCCCCTCTATCTCCTCACACCCAGCCCTAGCTGCCCGGGGCATGCTTTCCTCCATGCCCTTATTTGTGGGCGGGAATTGTGTGCACAAACCTATGGCGAATGTGAAACGCGTGTGTTAACGTTAAACTTTTAAGAAAATCGAAATAAAATACTAAAAAAGCATGCCCCGGGTCAAATTGTAAATTTTGCCATTCCTAGGAATGGCAAAATTAACAATTTGATCCTGGAGGCCCCCTCTATTTCCTCACACCCAGCCCTAGCTGCCCGGGGCATGCTTTCCTCCATGCCCTTATTTGTGGGCGGGGATTGTGTGCACAAACCTATGGCGAATGTGAAACGCGTGTGTTAACGTTAAACTTTTAAGAACATCGAAATAAAATACTAAAAAAGCATGCCCCTGGTCAAATTGTTAATTTTGCCATTCCTAGGAATGGCAAAATTAACATCAATTTGATCCTGGAGGCCCCCTCTATCTCCTCACACCCAGCCCTAGCTGCCCGGGGCATGCTTTCCTCCATGCCCTTATTTGTGGGCGGGGATTGTGTGCACAAACCTATGGCGAATGTGAAACGCGTGTGTTAACGTTAAACTTTTAAGAAAATCGAAATAAAATACTAAAAAAGCATGCCCCGGGTCAAATTGTTAATTTTGCCATTCCTAGGAATGGCAAAATTAACAATTTGATCCTGGAGGCCCCCTCTATCTCCTCACACCCAGCCCTAGATGCCCGGGGCATGCTTTCCTCCATGCCCTTATTTGTGGGCGGGGATTGTGTGCACAAACCTATGGCGAATGTGAAACGCGTGTGTTAACGTTAAACTTTTAAGAAAATCGAAATAAAATACTAAAAAAGCATGCCCCGGGTCAAATTGTAAATTTTGCCATTCCTAGGAATGGCAAAATTAACAATTTGATCCTGGAGGCCCCCTCTATTTCCTCACACCCAGCCCTAGCTGCCCGGGGCATGCTTTCCTCCATGCCCTTATTTGTGGGCGGGGATTGTGTGCACAAACCTATGGCGAATGTGAAACGCGTGTGTTAACGTTAAACTTTTAAGAAAATCGAAATAAAATACTAAAAAAGCATTCCCCGGGTCAAATTGTTAATTTTGCCATTCCTAGGAATGGCAACATTAACAATTTGATCCTGGAGGCCCCCTCTATCTCCTCACACCCAGCCCTAGCTGCCCGGGGCATGCTTTCCTCCATGCCCTTATTTGTGGGCGGGAATTGTGTGCACAAACCTATGGCGAATGTGAAACGCGTGTGTTAACGTTAAACTTTTAAGAAAATCGAAATAAAATACTAAAAAAGCATGCCCCGGGTCAAATTGTAAATTTTGCCATTCCTAGGAATGGCAAAATTAACAATTTGATCCTGGAGGCCCCCTCTATTTCCTCACACCCAGCCCTAGCTGCCCGGGGCATGCTTTCCTCCATGCCCTTATTTGTGGGCGGGGATTGTGTGCACAAACCTATGGCGAATGTGAAACGCGTGTGTTAACGTTAAACTTTTAAGAAAATCGAAATAAAATACTAAAAAAGCATGCCCCGGGTCAAATTGTAAATTTTGCCATTCCTAGGAATGGCAAAATTAACAATTTGATCCTGGAGGCCCCCTCTATTTCCTCACACCCAGCCCTAGCTGCCCGGGGCATGCTTTCCTCCATGCCCTTATTTGTGGGCGGGGATTGTGTGCACAAACCTATGGCGAATGTGAAACGCGTGTGTTAACGTTAAACTTTTAAGAAAATCGAAATAAAATACTAAAAAAGCATGCCCCGTGTCAAATTGTTAATTTTGCCATTCCTAGGAATGGCAACATTAACAATTTGATCCTGGAGGCCCCCTCTATCTCCTCACACCCAGCCCTAGCTGCCCGGGGCATGCTTTCCTCCATGCCCTTATTTGTGGGCGGGAATTGTGTGCACAAACCTATGGCGAATGTGAAACGCGTGTGTTAACGTTAAACTTTTAAGAAAATCGAAATAAAATACTAAACAAGCATGCCCCGGGTCAAATTGTAAATTTTGCCATTCCTAGGAATGGCAAAATTAACAATTTGATCCTGGAGGCCCCCTCTATTTCCTCACACCCAGCCCTAGCTGCCCGGGGCATGCTTTCCTCCATGCCCTTATTTGTGGGCGGGGATTGTGTGCACAAACCTATGGCGAATGTGAAACGCGTGTGTTAACGTTAAACATTTAAGAAAATCGAAATAAAATACTAAAAAACATGCCCCGGGTCAAATTGTGAATGTTGCCATTCCTAGGAATGGCAAAATTAACAATTTGATCGTGGAGGCCCCCTCTATCTCCTCACACCCAGCCCTAGCTGCCCGGCGCATGCTTTCCTCCATGCCCATATTTGTGGGCGGGGATTGTGTGCACAAACCTATGGCGAATGTGAAACGCGTGTGTTAACGTTAAACTTTTAAGAAAATCGAAATAAAATACTAAAAAAGCATGCCCCGGGTCAAATTGTTAATTTTGCCATTCCTAGGAATGGCAAAATTAACAATTTGATCCTGGAGGCCCCCTCTATCTCCTCACACCCAGCCCTAGCTGCCCGGGGCATGCTTTCATCCATGCCCTTATTTGTGGGCGGGGATTGTGTGCACAAACCTTTGGCGAATGTGAAACGCGTGTGTTAACGTTAAACATTTAAGAAAATCGAAATAAAATACTAAAAAAGCATGCCCCGGGTCAAATTGTTAATTTTGCCATTCCTAGGAATGGCAAAATTAACAATTTGATCCTGGAGGCCCCCTCTATCTCCTCACACCAAGCCCTAGCTGCCCGGGGCATGCTTTCATCCATGCCCTTATTTGTGGGCGGGGATTGTGTGCACAAACCTTTGGCGAATGTGAAACGCGTGTGTTAACGTTAAACATTTAAGAAAATCGAAATAAAATACTAAAAAAGCATGCCCCGGGTCAAATTGTTAATTTTGCCATTCCTAGGAATGGCAAAATTAACAATTTGATCCTGGAGGCCCCCTCTATCTCCTCACACCCAGCCCTAGCTGCCCGGGGCATGCTTTCCTCCATGCCCTTATTTGTGGGCGGGGATTGTGTGCACAAACCTATGGCGAATGTGAAACGCGTGTGTTAACGTTAAACATTGAAGAAAATCGAAATAAAATACTAAAAAAGCATGCCCCGGGTCAAATTGTTAATTTTGCCATTCCTAGGAATGGCAAAATTAACAATTTGATCCTGGAGGCCCCCTCTATCTCCTCACACCCAGCCCTAGCTGCCCGGGGCATGCTTTCCTCCATGCCCTTATTTGTGGGCGGGGATTGTGTGCACAAACCTATGGCGAATGTGAAACGCGTGTGTTAACGTTAAACTTTTAAGAAAATCGAAATAAAATACTAAAAAAGCATGCCCCGGGTCAAATTGTTAATGTTGCCATTCCTAGGAATGGCAAAATTAACAATTTGATCCTGGAGGCCCCCTATATCTCCTCACACCCAGCCCTAGCTGCCCGGGGCATGCTTTCCTCCATGCCCTTATTTGTGGGCGGGGATTGTGTGCACAAACCTATGGCGAATGTGAAACGCGTGTGTTAACGTTAATCTTTTAAGAAAATCGAAATAAAATACTAAAAAAGCACGCCCCGGGTCAAATTGTTAATTTTGCCATTCCTAGGAATGGCAAAATTAACAATTTGATCCTGGAGGCCCCCTCTATCTCCTCACACCCAGCCCTAGCTGCCCGGGGCATGCTTTCCTCCATGCCCTTATTTGTGGGCGGGGATTGTGTGCACAAACCTTTGGCGAATGTGAAACGCGTGTGTTAACGTTAAACATTTAAGAAAATCGAAATAAAATACTAAAAAAGCATGCCCCGGGTCAAATTGTTAATTTTGCCATTCCTAGGAATGGAAAAATTAACAATTTGATCCTGGAGGCCCCCTCTATCTCCTCACACCCAGCCCTAGCTGCCCGGGGCATGCTTTCCTCCATGCCCTTATTTGTGGGCGGGGATTGTGTGCACAAACCTATGGCGAATGTGAAACGCGTGTGTTAACGTTAAACTTTTAAGAAAATCGAAATAAAATACTAAAAAAGCATGCCCCGGGTCAAATTGTAAATTTTGCCATTCCTAGGAATGGCAAAATTAACAATTTGATCCTGGAGGCCCCCTCTATTTCCTCACACCCAGCCCTAGCTGCCCGGGGCATGCTTTCCTCCATGCCCTTATTTGTGGGCGGGGATTGTGTGCACAAACCTATGGCGAATGTGAAACGCGTGTGTTAACGTTAAACTTTTAAGAAAATCGAAATAAAATACTAAAAAAGCATGCCCCGGGTCAAATTGTTAATTTTGCCATTCCTAGGAATGGCAACATTAACAATTTGATCCTGGAGGCCCCCTCTATCTCCTCACACCCAGCCCTAGCTGCCCGGGGCATGCTTTCCTCCATGCCCTTATTTGTGGGCGGGAATTGTGTGCACAAACCTATGGCGAATGTGAAACGCGTGTGTTAACGTTAAACTTTTAAGAAAATCGAAATAAAATACTAAACAAGCATGCCCCGGGTCAAATTGTAAATTTTGCCATTCCTAGGAATGGCAAAATTAACAATTTGATCCTGGAGGCCCCCTCTATTTCCTCACACCCAGCCCTAGCTGCCCGGGGCATGCTTTCCTCCATGCCCTTATTTGTGGGCGGGGATTGTGTGCACAAACCTATGGCGAATGTGAAACGCGTGTGTTAACGTTAAACATTTAAGAAAATCGAAATAAAATACTACAAAACATGCCCCGGGTCAAATTGTGAATGTTGCCATTCCTAGGAATGGCAAAATTAACAATTTGATCGTGGAGGCCCCCTCTATCTCCTCACACCCAGCCCTAGCTGCCCGGGGCATGCTTTCCTCCATGCCCATATTTGTGGGCGGGGATTGTGTGCACAAACCTATGGCGAATGTGAAACGCGTGTGTTAACGTTAAACTTTTAAGAAAATCGAAATAAAATACTAAAAAAGCATGCCCCGGGTCAAATTGTTAATTTTGCCATTCCTAGGAATGGCAAAATTAACAATTTGATCCTGGAGGCCCCCTCTATCTCCTCACACCCAGCCCTCTAGCTGCCCGGGGCATGCTTTCATCCATGCCCTTATTTGTGGGCGGGGATTGTGTGCACAAACCTTTGGCGAATGTGAAACGCGTGTGTTAACGTTAAACATTTAAGAAAATCGAAATAAAATACTAAAAAAGCATGCCCCGGGTCAAATTGTTAATTTTGCCATTCCTAGGAATGGCAAAATTAACAATTTGATCCTGGAGGCCCCCTCTATCTCCTCACACCAAGCCCTAGCTGCCCGGGGCATGCTTTCATCCATGCCCTTATTTGTGGGCGGGGATTGTGTGCACAAACCTTTGGCGAATGTGAAACGCGTGTGTTAACGTTAAACATTTAAGAAAATCGAAATAAAATACTAAAAAAGCATGCCCCGGGTCAAATTGTTAATTTTGCCATTCCTAGGAATGGCAAAATTAACAATTTGATCCTGGAGGCCCCCTCTATCTCCTCACACCCAGCCCTAGCTGCCCGGGGCATGCTTTCCTCCATGCCCTTATTTGTGGGCGGGGATTGTGTGCACAAACCTATGGCGAATGTGAAACGCGTGTGTTAACGTTAAACATTGAAGAAAATCGAAATAAAATACTAAAAAAGCATGCCCCGGGTCAAATTGTTAATTTTGCCATTCCTAGGAATGGCAAAATTAACAATTTGATCCTGGAGGCCCCCTCTATCTCCTCACACCCAGCCCTAGCTGCCCGGGGCATGCTTTCCTCCATGCCCTTATTTGTGGGCGGGGATTGTGTGCACAAACCTATGGCGAATGTGAAACGCGTGTGTTAACGTTAAACTTTTAAGAAAATCGAAATAAAATACTAAAAAAGCATGCCCCGGGTCAAATTGTTAATGTTGCCATTCCTAGGAATGGCAAAATTAACAATTTGATCCTGGAGGCCCCCTATATCTCCTCACACCCAGCCCTAGCTGCCCGGGGCATGCTTTCCTCCATGCCCTTATTTGTGGGCGGGGATTGTGTGCACAAACCTATGGCGAATGTGAAACGCGTGTGTTAACGTTAATCTTTTAAGAAAATCGAAATAAAATACTAAAAAAGCACGCCCCGGGTCAAATTGTTAATTTTGCCATTCCTAGGAATGGCAAAATTAACAATTTGATCCTGGAGGCCCCCTCTATCTCCTCACACCCAGCCCTAGCTGCCCGGGGCATGCTTTCCTCCATGCCCTTATTTGTGGGCGGGGATTGTGTGCACAAACCTTTGGCGAATGTGAAACGCGTGTGTTAACGTTAAACATTTAAGAAAATCGAAATAAAATACTAAAAAAGCATGCCCCGGGTCAAATTGTTAATTTTGCCATTCCTAGGAATGGAAAAATTAACAATTTGATCCTGGAGGCCCCCTCTATCTCCTCACACCCAGCCCTAGCTGCCCGGGGCATGCTTTCCTCCATGCCCTTATTTGTGGGCGGGGATTGTGTGCACAAACCTATGGCGAATGTGAAACGCGTGTGTTAACGTTAAACATTTAAGAAAATCGAAATAAAATACTAAAAAAGCATGCCCCGGGTCAAATTGTTAATTTTGCCATTCCTAGGAATGGCAAAATTAACAATTTGATCCTGGAGGCCCCCTCTATCTCCTCACACCCAGCCCTAGCTGCCCGGGGCATGCTTTCCTCCATGCCCTTATTTGTGGGCGGGGATTGTGTGCACAAACCTATGGCGAATGTGAAACGCGTGTGTTAACGTTAAACTTTTAAGGAAATCGAAATAAAATACTAAAAAAGCATGCCCCGGGTCAAATTGTAAATTTTGCCATTCCTAGGAATGGCAAAATTAACAATTTGATCCTGGAGGCCCCCTCTATCTCCTCACACCCAGCCCTAGCTGCCCGGGGCATGCTTTCCTCCATGCCCTTATTTGTGGGAGGGGATTGTGTGCACAAACCTATGGCGAATGTGAAACGCGTGTGTTAACGTTAAACTTTTAAGAAAATCGAAATAAAATACTAAAAAAGCATGCCCCGGGTCAAATTGTTAATTTTGCCATTCCTAGGAATGGCAAAATTAACAATTTGATCCTGGAGGCCCCCTCTATCTCCTCACACCCAGCCCTAGCTGCCCGGGGCATGCTTTCCTCCATGCCCTTATTTGTGGGAGGGGATTGTGTGCACAAACCTATGGCGAATGTGAAACGCGTGTGTTAACGTTAAACTTTTAAGAAAATCGAAATAAAATACTAAAAAAGCATGCCCCGGGTCAAATTGTTAATTTTGCCCTTCCTAGGAATGGCAAAATTAACAATTTGATCCTGGAGGCCCCCTCTATCTCCTCACACCCAGCCCTAGCTGCCCGGGGCATGCTTTCCTCCATGCCCTTATTTGTGTGCGGGGATTGTGTGCACAAACCTATGGCGAATGTGAAACGCGTGTGTTAACGTTAAACTTTTAAGAAAATCGAAATAAAATACTAAAAAAGCACGCCCCGGGTCAAATTGTTAATTTTGCCATTCCTAGGAATGGCAAAATTAACAATTTGATCCTGGAGGCCCCCTCTATCTCCTCACACCCAGCCCTAGCTGCCCGGGGCATGCTTTCCTCCATGCCCTTATTTGTGGGCGGGGATTGTGTGCACAAACCTTTGGCGAATGTGAAACGCGTGTGTTAACGTTAAACATTTAAGAAAATCGAAATAAAATACTAAAAAAGCATGCCCCGGGTCAAATTGTTAATTTTGCCATTCCTAGGAATGGCAAAATTAACAATTTGATCCTGGAGGCCCCCTCTATCTCCTCACACCCAGCCCTAGCTGCCTGGGGCATGTTTTCCTCCATGCCCTTATTTGTGGGCGGGGATTGTGTGCACAAACCTTTGGCGAATGTGAAACGCGTGTGTTAACGTTAAACATTTAAGAAAATCGAAATAAAATACTAAAAAAGCATGCCCCGGGTCAAATTGTTAATTTTGCCATTCCTAGGAATGGCAAAATTAACAATTTGATCCTGGAGGCCCCCTCTATCTCCTCACACCCAGCCCTAGCTGCCCGGGGCATGCTTTCCTCCATGCCCTTATTTGTGGGCGGGGATTGTGTGCACAAACCTATGGCGAATGTGAAACGCGTGTGTTAACGTTAAACATTTAAGAAAATCGAAATAAAATACTAAAAAAGCATGCCCCGGGTCAAATTGTTAATTTTGCCATTCCTAGGAATGGCAAAATTAACAATTTGATCCTGGAGGCTCCCTCTATCTCCTCACACCCAGCCCTAGCTGCCCGGGGCATGCTTTCCTCCATGCCCTTATTTGTGGGCGGGGATTGTGTGCACAAACCTATGGCGAATGTGAAACGCGTGTGTTAACGTTAAACTTTTAAGAAAATCGAAATAAAATACTAAAAAAGCATGCCCCGGGTCAAATTGTTAATTTTGCCATTCCTAGGAATGGCAAAATTAACAATTTGATCCTGGAGGCCCCCTCTATCTCCTCACACCCAGCCCTAGCTGCCCGGGGCATGCTTTCCTCCATGCCCTTATTTGTGGGCGGGGATTGTGTGCACAAACCTTTGGCGAATGTGAAACGCGTGTGTTAACGTTTAACATTTAAGAAAATCGAAATAAAATACTAAAAAAGCATGCCCCGGGTCAAATTGTTAATTTTGCCATTCCTAGGAATGGCAAAATTAACAATTTGATCCTGGAGGCCCCCTCTATCTCCTCACACCCAGCCCTAGCTGCCCGGGGCATGCTTTCCTCCATGCCCTTATTTGTGGGCGGGGATTGTGTGCACAAACCTTTGGCGAATGTGAAACGCGTGTGTTAACGTTAAACATTTAAGAAAATCGAAATAAAATACTAAAAAAGCATGCCCCGGGTCAAATTGTTAATTTTGCCATTCCTAGGAATGGCAAAATTAACAATTTGATCCTGGAGGCCCCCTCTATCTCCTCACACCTAGCCCTAGCTGCCCGGGGCATGCTTTCCTCCATGCCCTTATTTGTGGGCGGGGATTGTGTGCACAAATCTTTGGCGAATGTGAAACGCGTGTGTTAACGTTAAACATTTAAGAAAATCGAAATAAAATACTAAAAAAGCATGCCCCGGGTCAAATTGTTAATTTTGCCATTCCTAGGAATGGCAAAATTAACAATTTGATCCTGGAGGCCCCCTCTATCTCCTCACACCCAGCCCTAGCTGCCCGGGGCATGCTTTCCTCCATGCCCTTATTTGTGGGCGGGGATTGTGTGCACAAACCTATGGCGAATGTGAAACGCGTGTGTTAACGTTAAACATTTAAGAAAATCGAAATAAAATACTAAAAAAGCATGCCCCGGGTCAAATTGTTAATTTTGCCATTCCTAGGAATGGCAAAATTAACAATTTGATCCTGGAGGCCCCCTCTATCACCTCACACCCAGCCCTAGCTGCCCGGGGCATGCTTTCCTCCATGCCCTTATTTGTGGGCGGGGATTGTGTGCACAAACCTATGGCGAATGTGAAACGCGTGTGTTAACGTTAAACTTTTAAGAAAATCGAAATAAAATACTAAAAAAGCATGCCCCGGGTCAAATTGTAAATTTTGCCATTCCTAGGAATGGCAAAATTAACAATTTGATCCTGGAGGCCCCCTCTATCTCCTCACACCCAGCCCTAGCTGCCCGGGGCATGCTTTCCTCCATGCCCTTATTTGTGGGCGGGGATTGTGTGCACAAACCTATGGCGAATGTGAAACGCGTGTGTTAACGTTAAACTTTTAAGAAAATCGAAATAAAATACTAAAAAAGCATGCCCCGGGTCAAATTGTTAATTTTGCCATTCCTAGGAATGGCAAAATTTGATCCTGGAGGCCCCCTCTATCTCCTCACACCCAGCCCTAGCTGCCCGGGGCATGCTTTCCTCCATGCCCTTATTTGTGGGCGGGGATTGTGTGCACAAACCTATGGCGAATGTGAAACGCGTGTGTTAACGTTAAACATTTAAGAAAATCGAAATAAAATACTAAAAAAGCATGCCCCGGGTCAAATTGTTAATTTTGCCCTTCCTAGGAATGGCAAAATTAACAATTTGATCCTGGAGGCCCCCTCTATCTCCTCACACCCAGCCCTAGCTGCCCGGGGCATGCTTTCCTCCATGCCCTTATTTGTGGGCGGGGATTGTGTGCACAAACCTATGGCGAATGTGAAACGCGTGTGTTAACGTTAAACTTTTAAGAAAATCGAAATAAAATACTAAAAAAGCATGCCCCAGGTCAAATTGTTAATTTTGCCATTCCTAGGAATGGCAAAATTAACAATTTGATCCTGGAGGCCCCCTCTATCTCCTCACACCCAGCCCTAGCTGCCCGGGGCATGCTTTCCTCCATGCCCTTATTTGTGGGCGGGGATTGTGTGCACAAACTTTGGCGAATGTGAAACGCGTGTGTTAACGTTAAACATTTAAGAAAATCGAAATAAAATACTAAAAAAGCATGCCCCGGGTCAAATTGTTAATGTTGCCATTCCTAGGAATGGCAAAATTAACAATTTGATCCTGGAGGCCCCCTCTATCTCCTCACACCCAGCCCTAGCTGCCCGGGGCATGCTTTCCTCCATGCCCTTATTTGTGGGCGGGGATTGTGTGCACAAACCTTTGGCGAATGTGAAACGCGTGTGTTAACGTTAAACATTTAAGAAAATCGAAATAAAATACTAAAAAAGCATGCCCCGGGTCAAATTGTTAATTTTGCCATTCCTAGGAATGGCAAAATTAACAATTTGATCATGGAGGCCCCCTCTATCTCCTCACACCCAGCCCTAGCTGCCCGGGGCATGCTTTCCTCCATGCCCTTATTTGTGGGCGGGGATTGTGTGCACAAACCTATGGCGAATGTGAAACGCGTGTGTTAACGTTAAACTTTTAAGAAAATCGAAATAAAATACTAAAAAAGCATGCCCCAGGTCAAATTGTTAATTTTGCCATTCCTAGGAATGGCAAAATTAACAATTTGATCCTGGAGGCCCCCTCTATCTCCTCACACCCAGCCCTAGCTGCCCGGGGCATGCTTTCCTCCATGCCCTTATTTGTGGGCGGGGATTGTGTGCACAAACTTTGGCGAATGTGAAACGCGTGTGTTAACGTTAAACATTTAAGAAAATCGAAATAAAATACTAAAAAAGCATGCCCCGGGTCAAATTGTTAATGTTGCCATTCCTAGGAATGGCAAAATTAACAATTTGATCCTGGAGGCCCCCTCTATCTCCTCACACCCAGCCCTAGCTGCCCGGGGCATGCTTTCCTCCATGCCCTTATTTGTGGGCGGGGATTGTGTGCACAAACCTTTGGCGAATGTGAAACGCGTGTGTTAACGTTAAACATTTAAGAAAATCGAAATAAAATACTAAAAAAGCATGCCCCGGGTCAAATTGTTAATTTTGCCATTCCTAGGAATGGCAAAATTAACAATTTGATCATGGAGGCCCCCTCTATCTCCTCACACCCAGCCCTAGCTGCCCGGGGCATGCTTTCCTCCATGCCCTTATTTGTGGGCGGGGATTGTGTGCACAAACCTATGGCGAATGTGAAACGCGTGTGTTAACGTTAAACATTTAAGAAAATCGAAATAAAATACTAAAAAAGCATGCCCCGGGTCAAATTGTTAATTTTGCCATTCCTAGGAATGGCAAAATTAACAATTTGATCCTGGAGGCCCCCTCTATCTCCTCACACCCAGCCCTAGCTGCCCGGGGCATGCTTTCCTCCATGCCCTTATTTGTGGGCGGGGATTGTGTGCACAAACCTATGGCGAATGTGAAACGCGTGTGTTAACGTTAAACTTTTAAGAAAATCGAAATAAAATACTAAAAAAGCATGCCCCAGGTCAAATTGTTAATGTTGCCATTCCTAGGAATGGCAAAATTAACAATTTGATCCTGGAGGCCCCCTCTATCTCCTCACACCCAGCCATAGCTGCCCGGGGCATGCTTTCCTCCATGCCCTTATTTGTGGGCGGGGATTGTGTGCACAAACCTATGGCGAATGTGAAACGCGTGTGTTAACGTTAAACTTTTAAGAAAATCAAAATAAAATACTAAAAAAGCACGCCCCGGGTCAAATTGTTAATTTTGCCATTCCTAGGAATGGCAAAATTAACAATTTGATCCTGGAGGCCCCCTCTATCTCCTCACACCCAGCCCTAGCTGCCCGGGGCATGCTTTCCTCCATGCCCTTATTTGTGGGCGGGGATTGTATGCACAAACCTTTGGCGAATGTGAAACGCGTGTGTTAACGTTAAACTTTTATGAAAATCGAAATAAAATACTAAAAAAGCACGCCCCGGGTCAAATTGTTAATTTTGCCATTCCTAGGAATGGCAAAATTAACAATTTGATCCTGGAGGCCCCCTCTATCTCCTCACACCCAGCCCTAGCTGCCCGGGGCATGCTTTCCTCCATGCCCTTATTTGTGGGCGGGGATTGTGTGCACAAACCTATGGCGAATGTGAAACGCGTGTGTTAACGTTAAACTTTTAAGAAAATCGAAATAAAATACTAAAAAAGCATGCCCCGGGTCAAATTGTTAATTTTGCCATTCCTAGGAATGGCAAAATTAACAATTTGATCCTGGAGGCCCCCTCTATCTCCTCACACCCAGCCCTAGCTGCCCGGGGCATGCTTTCCTCCATGCCCATATTTGTGGGCGGGGATTGTGTGCACAAACCTTTGGCGAATGTGAAACGCGTGTGTTAACGTTAAACATTTAAGAAAATCGAAATAAAATACTAAAAAAGCATGCCCCGGGTCAAATTGTTAATTTTGCCATTCCTAGGAATGGCAAAATTAACAATTTGATCCTGGAGGCCCCCTCTATCTCCTCACACCCAGCCATAGCTGCCCGGGGCATGCTTTCCTCCATGCCCTTATTTGTGGGCGGGGATTGTGTGCACAAACCTATGGCGAATGTGAAACGCGTGTGTTAACGTTAAACTTTTAAGAAAATCAAAATAAAATACTAAAAAAGCACGCCCCGGGTCAAATTGTTAATTTTGCCATTCCTAGGAATGGCAAAATTAACAATTTGATCCTGGAGGCCCCCTCTATCTCCTCACACCCAGCCCTAGCTGCCCGGGGCATGCTTTCCTCCATGCCCTTATTTGTGGGCGGGGATTGTATGCACAAACCTTTGGCGAATGTGAAACGCGTGTGTTAACGTTAAACTTTTAAGAAAATCGAAATAAAATACTAAAAAAGCACGCCCCGGGTCAAATTGTTAATTTTGCCATTCCTAGGAATGGCAAAATTAACAATTTGATCCTGGAGGCCCCCTCTATCTCCTCACACCCAGCCCTAGCTGCCCGGGGCATGCTTTCCTCCATGCCCTTATTTGTGGGCGGGGATTGTGTGCACAAACCTATGGCGAATGTGAAACGCGTGTGTTAACGTTAAACTTTTAAGAAAATCGAAATAAAATACTAAAAAAGCATGCCCCGGGTCAAATTGTTAATTTTGCCATTCCTAGGAATGGCAAAATTAACAATTTGATCCTGGAGGCCCCCTCTATCTCCTCACACCCAGCCCTAGCTGCCCGGGGCATGCTTTCCTCCATGCCCTTATTTGTGGGCGGGGATTGTGTGCACAAACCTATGGCGAATGTGAAACGCGTGTGTTAACGTTAAACTTTTAAGAAAATCGAAATAAAATACTAAAAAAGCATGCCCCGGGTCAAATTGTTAATTTTGCCATTCCTAGGAATGGCAAAATTAACAATTTGATCCTGGAGGCCCCCTCTATCTCCTCACACCCAGCCCTAGCTGCCCGGGGCATGCTTTCCTCCATGCCCTTATTTGTGGGCGGGGATTGTGTGCACAAACCTTTGGCGAATGTGAAACGCGTGTGTTAACGTTAAACATTTAAGAAAATCGAAATAAAATACTAAAAAAGCATGCCCCGGGTCAAATTGTTAATTTTGCCATTCCTAGGAATGGCAAAATTAACAATTTGATCCTGGAGGCCCCCTCTATCTCCTCACACCCAGCCCTAGCTGCCCGGGGCATGCTTTCCTCCATGCCCTTATTTGTGGGCGGGGATTGTGTGCACAAACCTATGGCGAATGTGAAACGCGTGTGTTAACGTTAAACTTTTAAGAAAATCGAAATAAAATACTAAAAAAGCATGCCCCGGGTCAAATTGTTAATTTTGCCATTCCTAGGAATGACAAAATTAACAATTTGATCCTGGAGGCCCCCTCTATCTCCTCACACCCAGCCCTAGCTGTCGGGGCATGCTTTCCTCCATGCCCTTATTTGTGGGCGGGGATTATGTGCACAAACCTATGGCGAATGTGAAACGCGTGTGTTAACGTTAAACTTTTAAGAAAATCGAAATAAAATACTAAAAAAGCATGCCCCGGGTCAAATTGTTAATGTTGCCATTCCTAGGAATGGCAAAATTAACAATTTGATCCTGGAGGCCCCCTCTATCTCCTCACACCCAGCCCTAGCTGCCCGGGGCATGCTTTCCTCCATGCCCTTATTTGTGTGCGGGGATTGTGTGCACAAACCTATGGCGAATGTGAAACGCGTGTGTTAACGTTAAACTTTTAAGAAAATCGAAATAAAATACTAAAAAAGCACGCCCCGGGTCAAATTGTTAATTTTGCCATTCCTAGGAATGGCAAAATTAACAATTTGATCCTGGAGGCCCCCTCTATCTCCTCACACCCAGCCCTAGCTGCCCGGGGCATGCTTTCCTCCATGCCCTTATTTGTGGGCGGGGATTGTGTGCACAAACCTTTGGCGAATGTGAAACGCGTGTGTTAACGTTAAACATTTAAGAAAATCGAAATAAAATACTAAAAAAGCATGCCCCGGGTCAAATTGTTAATTTTGCCATTCCTAGGAATGGCAAAATTAACAATTTGATCCTGGAGGCCCCCTCTATCTCCTCACACCCAGCCCTAGCTGCCTGGGGCATGTTTTCCTCCATGCCCTTATTTGTGGGCGGGGATTGTGTGCACAAACCTTTGGCGAATGTGAAACGCGTGTGTTAACGTTAAACATTTAAGAAAATCGAAATAAAATACTAAAAAAGCATGCCCCGGGTCAAATTGTTAATTTTGCCATTCCTAGGAATGGCAAAATTAACAATTTGATCCTGGAGGCCCCCTCTATCTCCTCACACCCAGCCCTAGCTGCCCGGGGCATGCTTTCCTCCATGCCCTTATTTGTGGGCGGGGATTGTGTGCACAAACCTATGGCGAATGTGAAACGCGTGTGTTAACGTTAAACATTTAAGAAAATCGAAATAAAATACTAAAAAAGCATGCCCCGGGTCAAATTGTTAATTTTGCCATTCCTAGGAATGGCAAAATTAACAATTTGATCCTGGAGGCCCCCTCTATCTCCTCACACCCAGCCCTAGCTGCCCGGGGCATGCTTTCCTCCATGCCCTTATTTGTGGGCGGGGATTGTGTGCACAAACCTATGGCGAATGTGAAACGCGTGTGTTAACGTTAAACTTTTAAGAAAATCGAAATAAAATACTAAAAAAGCATGCCCCGGGTCAAATTGTAAATTTTGCCATTCCTAGGAATGGCAAAATTAACAATTTGATCCTGGAGGCCCCCTCTATCTCCTCACACCCAGCCCTAGCTGCCCGGGGCATGCTTTCCTCCATGCCCTTATTTGTGGGCGGGGATTGTGTGCACAAACCTATGGCGAATGTGAAACGCGTGTGTTAACGTTAAACTTTTAAGAAAATCGAAATAAAATACTAAAAAAGCATGCCCCGGGTCAAATTGTTAATTTTGCCCTTCCTAGGAATGGCAAAATTAACAATTTGATCCTGGAGGCCCCCTCTATCTCCTCACACCCAGCCCTAGCTGCCCGGGGCATGCTTTCCTCCATGCCCTTATTTGTGGGCGGGGATTGTGTGCACAAACTTTGGCGAATGTGAAACGCGTGTGTTAACGTTAAACATTTAAGAAAATCGAAATAAAATACTAAAAAAGCATGCCCCGGGGCAAATTGTTAATGTTGCCATTCCTAGGAATGGCAAAATTAACAATTTGATCCTGGAGGCCCCCTCTATCTCCTCACACCCAGCCCTAGCTGCCCGGGGCATGCTTTCCTCCATGCCCTTATTTGTGGGCGGGGATTGTGTGCACAAACCTTTGGCGAATGTGAAACGCGTGTGTTAACGTTAAACATTTAAGAAAATCGAAATAAAATACTAAAAAAGCATGCCCCGGGTCAAATTGTTAATTTTGCCATTCCTAGGAATGGCAAAATTAACAATTTGATCCTGGAGGCCCCCTCTATCTCCTCACACCCAGCCCTAGCTGCCCGGGGCATGCTTTCCTCCATGCCCTTATTTGTGGGCGGGGATTGTGTGCACAAACCTATGGCGAATGTGAAACGCGTGTGTTAACGTTAAACATTTAAGAAAATCGAAATAAAATACTAAAAAAGCCTGCCCCGGGTCAAATTGTTAATTTTGCCATTCCTAGGAATGGCAAAATTAACAATTTGATCCTGGAGGCCCCCTCTATCTCCTCACACCCAGCCCTAGCTGCCCGGGGCATGCTTTCCTCCATGCCCTTATTTGTGGGCGTGGATTGTGTGCACAAACCTATGGCGAATGTGAAACGCGTGTGTTAACGTTAAACTTTTAAGAAAATCGAAATAAAATACTAAAAAAGCATGCCCCGGGTCAAATTGTTAATGTTGCCATTCCTAGGAATGGCAAAATTAACAATTTGATCCTGGAGGCCCCCTCTATCTCCTCACACCCAGCCCTAGCTGCCCGGGGCATGCTTTCCTCCATGCCCTTATTTGTGGGCGGGGATTGTGTGCACAAACCTATGGCGAATGTGAAACGCGTGTGTTAACGTTAAACATTTAAGAAAATCGAAATAAAATACTAAAAAAGCATGCCCCGGGTCAAATTGTTAATTTTGCCATTCCTAGGAATGGCAAAATTAACAATTTGATCCTGGAGGCCCCCTCTATCTCCTCACACCCAGCCCTAGCTGCCCGGGGCATGCTTTCCTCCATGCCCTTATTTGTGGGCGGGGATTGTGTGCACAAACCTATGGCGAATGTGAAACGCGTGTGTTAACGTTAAACTTTTAAGAAAATCCAAATAAAATACTAAAAAAGCATGTCCCGGGTCAAATTGTTAATTTTGCCATTCCTAGGAATGGCAAAATTAACAATTTGATCCTGAAGGCCCCCTCTATCTCCTCACACCCAGCCCTAGCTGCCCGGGGCATGCTTTCCTCCATGTCCTTATTTGTGGGCGGGGATTGTGTGCACAAACCTATGGCGAATGTGAAACGCGTGTGTTAACGTTAAACTTTTAAGAAAATCGAAATAAAATACTAAAAAAGCATGCCCCGGGTCAAATTGTTAATTTTGCCATTCCTAGGAATGGCAAAATTAACAATTTGATCCTGGAGGCCCCCTCTATCTCCTCACACCCAGCCCTAGCTGCCCGGGGCATGCTTTCCTCCATGCCCTTATTTGTGGGCGGGGATTGTGTGCACAAACCTTTGGCGAATGTGAAACGCGTGTGTTAACGTTAAACATTTAAGAAAATCGAAATAAAATACTAAAAAAGCATGCCCCGGGTCAAATTGTTAATTTTGCCATTCCTAGGAATGGCAAAATTAACAATTTGATCCTGGAGGCCCCCTCTATCTCCTCACACCCAGCCCTAGCTGCCCGGGGCATGCTTTCCTCCACGCCCTTATTTGTGGGCGGGGATTGTGTGCACAAACCTATGGCGAATGTGAAACGCGTGTGTTAACGTTAAACATATAAGAAAATCGAAATAAAATACTAAAAAAGCATGCCCCGGGTCAAATTGTTAATTTTGCCATTCCTAGGAATGGAAAAATTAACAATTTGATCCTGGAGGCCCCCTCTATCTCCTCACACCCAGCCCTAGCTGCCCGGGGAATGCTTTCCTCCATGCCCTTATTTGTGGGCGGGGATTGTGTGCACAAACCTATGGCGAATGTGAAACGCGTGTGTTAACGTTAAACATTTAAGAAAATCGAAATAAAATACTAAAAAAGCATGCCCCGGGTCAAATTGTTAATTTTGCCATTCCTAGGAATGGCAAAATTAACAATTTGATCCTGAAGGCCCCCTCTATCTCCTCACACCCAGCCCTAGCTGCCCGGGGCATGCTTTCCTCCATGTCCTTATTTGTGGGCGGGGATTGTGTGCACAAACCTATGGCGAATGTGAAACGCGTGTGTTAACGTTAAACTTTTAAGAAAATCGAAATAAAATACTAAAAAAGCATGCCCCGGGTCAAATTGTTAATTTTGCCATTCCTAGGAATGGCAAAATTAACAATTTGATCCTGGAGGCCCCCTCTATCTCCTCACACCCAGCCCTAGCTGCCCGGGGCATGCTTTCCTCCATGCCCTTATTTGTGGGCGGGGATTGTGTGCACAAACCTTTGGCGAATGTGAAACGCGTGTGTTAACGTTAAACATTTAAGAAAATCGAAATAAAATACTAAAAAAGCATGCCCCGGGTCAAATTGTTAATTTTGCCATTCCTAGGAATGGCAAAATTAACAATTTGATCCTGGAGGCCCCCTCTATCTCCTCACACCCAGCCCTAGCTGCCCGGGGCATGCTTTCCTCCACGCCCTTATTTGTGGGCGGGGATTGTGTGCACAAACCTATGGCGAATGTGAAACGCGTGTGTTAACGTTAAACATATAAGAAAATCGAAATAAAATACTAAAAAAGCATGCCCCGGGTCAAATTGTTAATTTTGCCATTCCTAGGAATGGAAAAATTAACAATTTGATCCTGGAGGCCCCCTCTATCTCCTCACACCCAGCCCTAGCTGCCCGGGGAATGCTTTCCTCCATGCCCTTATTTGTGGGCGGGGATTGTGTGCACAAACCTATGGCGAATGTGAAACGCGTGTGTTAACGTTAAACATTTAAGAAAATCGAAATAAAATACTAAAAAAGCATGCCCCGGGTCAAATTGTTAATTTTGCCATTCCTAGGAATGGCAAAATTAACAATTTGATCCTGGAGGCCCCCTCTATCTCCTCACACCCAGCCCTAGCTGCCCGGGGCATGCTTTCCTCCACGCCCTTATTTGTGGGCGGGGATTGTGTGCACAAACCTATGGCGAATGTGAAACGCGTGTGTTAACGTTAAACATATAGGCCGTATGGTGTGGCTGAAAAGATGCCTAGAAAACGAGTTTCGTTTCGACCCCCATGGGTCTACTTTTTGAAGGCATATATAGTTTCTAGTAGCTGTTTAAAATACTATGCTAAAAGTTCTCCAAAAAATATCCAGTCAAACTTGAGTTATTCACTTTAAAAATGTAATGGGGCGAAACTAGCATGGGGCGAGTTGGTTTTTCTCGCCTAGTTTTTATAACAATTTTGCCCCAAAGCCACTTCGCCCCATACTTTTTTCCCCCACCTAATGTATATTGACTCAAACCAACTTGCCCTGTATAACACATGTACATCACAGGACATCAACGTTTTTTTGTGGCAAATATAACTTTTTACCCCTGTCTACAAGTAATTGTAAATCACTCCCTTTGGCTTGATAGGTGCCCAGATTGATCTATTTAAATACGTTTTTTGATATTTGATTGATAAATAAAATGGCTTATTCAATCTGCATTATTTTTTATAATTTAAAAAGAAAACAATATTATTATTAATATTTTTGGAGGGAGGGGGGATGGGTAATCAGCTGTTTTGTTTAAAGGGGTCAATTTAATAAGTTTCATGTGTAAGGCAAGCTTGTAATAAAATACATAATGAAACAAATCAAAAATAAGATCCACACAAAATCTATTGTTTGTCATATTCTTGTCAGCACTACACAATCTTCTGTGCTCACTTATGAAACATAACATTGCAAAGTGAGAATAAAATAAACAGAATCGCATGACAATTGACAACCCTACAGTTTTATTTTACACTGGATCTGTATTAACCTTACTGAGCATACTGTAATCAATGGCATACTGAATTGTCTCTGAACAATTATTGTGATTAAAGTCAATGTTGCAATAACATTTGAAATGACAGAAAGAGTGAATTGTATGCACAATTTGAATACATTTGTGTGAATGCCCATTTTCAGTACAATAATATAATCCATAATGGATTTGTCAGTGTGTAGTTCCAATAAGTTTAAACTGGGTTACACTTTTCAATTAAAAAGAGCGTTGAAACCAAATTCAGTTAACTAAATGAAAATAATTAAAAGTGTCAAAAAGGAAATGCTCCTGACGTGTCTTAAATATCATCAACCAGTTCGAGCATAATTCTCTCAACTTTTCCGTTAGAACAAATACAAAAATCACTGAAGTGTTACAAATTTAACAACCCATGCGATATTTGGCAGATGATGTACATGGCTTCGAACTGTGGGGCTTATAGATGGTAGGCTGGCACTGGATCTGAGTAAATGCTTCTTTAGAGATCTGCCATCATCACTGCTTGTTTCTTGATTAGCAACTGCATAAAAAGGTTTAATCTGGTGATAAACAAGAGGGGGTAAAATATATAATCAATAACGGATTTATTGAACGACCTGTTACAAGAAAAAAACATGTAAAAAAGGTCAATATAGCCCCACTTGGGTCATCATTTGTGCAGTTTGGTAATGGTGATGAAGCTGGACTGAAGCATATAAGCAGGGGTTATTTTCCAACCCCCCAACTAACCCCACCCCCTGTCTGGGCTGTCAAAATCGGGGTAGATCTGGTAATTACCAGAACTTCGGAAGCAGATTTTCCGGGGCCAAGGTAAGAGAAATGAATTTTAGGTTTATTTTGTCTACACGTATGTCTATTCAACATACAATTTTAAGGTAAAACAGCCTCTTAAAATTCGATATAGACACAATCTGGGAAGCTGGGGAAGCAGATTAGATTGTTAATTTTGACCTTACTATATAGCCTATACGTGTACATGACCTACCTGCATCTTTACTGTTTTGGCCTGTCTGAGATAATTGGGTAACTCAACCTCTTGCTTGGTTCCTTGCCAATAATACATCTGCTGACACAAAGTACTGATCTGGGCGGCAATATACGGGACCCGATGATGACAGCGAACCCTACAAGGCCGAGACTGAGTTTTGGGAGGCAAATGTGCTTTCTCCGACAGTGTCTCTGCACGTTTACGATCCGCTGCCAGGTAATATTGCAGTTTTGAATGTGAGACGTCAATAATCCAGCGGTACATACACTACACAGTACTAACACGCAACGTTTAGCGTAAACCCGATGCGTATAGTGTCACGACTGTTTGGCTAGTTTTCACGACCAATTCTCGTACGACAGTTCTCTAGCACACAGTAGCAGGTCTAGGCTCACCAACTTCTCTGCCAATTCGTTGTCATTTTCACACAGATTTTCTCGGCCGTAACATTATTGTAAGTGAACAAAACAACTGGTTTTATCACGGAGTCTTCGACACTCGACGATCGTGACATGGGCGACGCCATGATTGTTTTGATTCGCAATGATACAATGGCCTATGACCTGAGTTGTGATTGGAGAATTCGGATCACGTGGTACCAGAGCGCATATATTTCAAACTAATGTGACACGATAGCGTAATGCGACCATGAACAAATCGCCCGTCGCTGTTGATCATTTAGTGCCGATTTTGGTCGATAATTACTCAAATTCGACAGGCGTTTTTGTGGAGAACTGTTTTTAATCATAATCTCCAGACAAAACTATGTCCAAAACCAAGAGTTCTCTTAGACCCACGAGGTCGAAACGGGATGAAAAGAAAAACGTGGACAGCGTACGGCCTAATATAAGAAAATCGAAATAAAATACTAAAAAAGCATGCCCCGGGTCAAATTGTTAATTTTGCCATTCCTAGGAATGGAAAAATTAACAATTTGATCCTGGAGGCCCCCTCTATCTCCTCACACCCAGCCCTAGCTGCCCGGGGAATGCTTTCCTCCATGCCCTTATTTGTGGGCGGGGATTGTGTGCACAAACCTATGGCGAATGTGAAACGCGTGTGTTAACGTTAAACATTTAAGAAAATCGAAATAAAATACTAAAAAAGCATGCCCCGGGTCAAATTGTTAATTTTGCCATTCCTAGGAATGGCAAAATTAACAATTTGATCCTGGAGGCCCCCTCTATCTCCTCACACCCAGCCCTAGCTGCCCGGGGAATGCTTTCCTCCATGCCCTTATTTGTGGGCGGGGATTGTGTGCACAAACCTATGGCGAATGTGAAACGCGTGTGTTAACGTTAAACTTTTAAGAAATTCGAAATAAAATACTAAAAAAGCATGCCCCGGGTCAAATTGTTAATTTTGCCATTCCTAGGAATGGCAAAATTAACAATTTGATCCTGGAGGCCCCCTCTATCTCCTCACACCCAGCCCTAGCTGCCCGGGGCATGCTTTCCTCCATGCCCTTATTTGTGGGCGGGGATTGTGTGCACAAACCTATGGCGAATGTGAAACGCGTGTGTTAACGTTAAACTTTTAAGAAAATCGAAATAAAATACTAAAAAAGCATGCCCCGGGTCAAATTGTTAATTTTGCCATTCCTAGGAATGGCAAAATTAACAATTTGATCCTGGAGACCCCTCTATCTCCGCACACCCAGCCCTAGCTGCCCGGGGCATGCTTTCCTCCATGCCCTTATTTGTGGGCGGGGATTGTGTGCACAAACCTATGGCGAATGTGAAACGCGTGTGTTAACGTTAAACTTTTAAGAAAATCGAAATAAAATACTAACAAAGCATGCCCCGGGTCAAATTGTTAATTTTGCCATTCCTAGGAATGGCAAAATTAACAATTTGATCCTGGAGGCCCCCTCTATCTCCTCACACCCAGCCCTAGCTGCCCGGGGCATGCTTTCCTCCATGCCCTTATTTGTGGGCGGGGATTGTGTGCACAAACCTATGGCGAATGTGAAACGCGTGTGTTAACGTTAAACTTTTAAGAAAATCGAAATAAAATACTAAAAAAGCATGCCCCGGGTCAAATTGTTAATTTTGCCATTCCTAGGAATGGCAAAATTAACAATTTGATCCTGGAGGCCCCCTCTATCTCCTCACACCCAGCCCTAGCTGCCCGGGGCATGCTTTCCTCCATGCCCTTATTTGTGGGCGGGGATTGTGTGCACAAACCTATGGCGAATGTGAAACGCGTGTGTTAACGTTAAACTTTTAAGAAAATCGAAATAAAATACTAAAAAAGCATGCCCCGGGTCAAATTGTTAATTTTGCCATTCCTAGGAATGGCAAAATTAACAATTTTATCCTGGAGGCCCCCTCTATCTCCTCACACCCAGCCCTAGCTGCCCGGGGCATGCTTTCCTCCATGCCCTTATTTGTGGGCGGGGATTGTGTGCACACACCTATGGCGAATGTGAAACGCGTGTGTTAACGTTAAACATTTAAGAAAATCGAAATAAAATACTAAAAAAGCATGCCCCGGGTCAAATTGTTAATTTTGCCATTCCTAGGAATGGCAAAATTAACAATTTTATCCTGGAGGCCCCCTCTATCTCCTCACACCCAGCCCTAGCTGCCCGGGGCATGCTTTCCTCCATGCCCTTATTTGTGGGCGGGGATTGTGTGCACAAACCTATGGCGAATGTGAAACGCGTGTGTTAACGTTAAACTTTTAAGAAAATCGAAATAAAATACTAAAAAAGCATGCCCCGGGTCAAATTGTTAATTTTGCCATTCCTAGGAATGGCAAAATTAACAATTTGATCCGGGAGGCCCCCTCTATCTCCTCACACCCAGCCCTAGCTGCCCGGGGCATGCTTTCCTCATGCCCTTATTTATGGGCGGGGATTGTGTGCACAAACCTTTGGCGAATGTGAAACGCGTGTGTTAACGTTAAACATTTAAGAAAATCGAAATAAAATACTAAAAAAGCATGCCCCGGGTCAAATTGTTAATTTTGCCATTCCTAGGAATGGCAAAATTAACAATTTGATCCTGGAGGCCCCCTCTATCTCCTCACACCCAGCCCTAGCTGCCCGGGGCATGCTTTCCTCCATGCCCTTATTTGTGGGCGGGGATTGTGTGCACAAACCTATGGCGAATGTGAAACGCGTGTGTTAACGTTAAACATTTAAGAAAATCGAAATAAAATACTAAAAAAGCATGCTCCGGGTCAAATTGTTAATGTTGCCATTCCTAGGAATGGCAAAATTACCAATTTGATCCTGGAGGCCCCCTCTATCTCCTCACACCCAGCCCTAGCTGCCCGGGGCATGCTTTCCTCCATGCCCTTATTTGTGGGCGGGGATTGTGTGCACAAACCTATGGCGAATGTGAAACGCGTGTGTTAACGTTAAACTTTTAAGAAAATCGAAATAAAATACTAAAAAAGCACGCCCCGGGTCAAATTGTTAATTTTGCTATTCCTAGGAATGGCAAAATTAACAATTTGATCCTGGAGGCCCCCTCTATCTCCTCACACCCAGCCCTAGCTGCCCGGGGCATGCTTTCCTCCATGTCCTTATTTGTGGGCGGGGATTGTGTGCACAAACCTATGGCGAATGTGAAACGCGTGTGTTAACGTTAAACTTTTAAGAAAATCGAAATAAAATACTAAAAAAGCATGCCCCGGGTCAAATTGTTAATTTTGCCATTCCTAGGAATGGCAAAATTAACAATTTGATCCTGGAGGCCCCCTCTATCTCCTCACACCCAGCCCTAGCTGCCCGGGGCATGCTTTCCTCCATGCCCTTATTTGTGGGCGGGGATTGTGTGCACAAACCTTTGGCGAATGTGAAACGCGTGTGTTAACGTTAAACATTTAAGAAAATCGAAATAAAATACTAAAAAAGCATGCCCCGGGTCAAATTGTTAATTTTGCCATTCCTAGGAATGGCAAAATTAACAATTTGATCCTGGAGGCCCCCTCTATCTCCTCACACCCAGCCCTAGCTGCCCGGGGCATGCTTTCCTCCACGCCCTTATTTGTGGGCGGGGATTGTGTGCACAAACCTATGGCGAATGTGAAACGCGTGTGTTAACGTTAAACATATAAGAAAATCGAAATAAAATACTAAAAAAGCATGCCCCGGGTCAAATTGTTAATTTTGCCATTCCTAGGAATGTAAAAATTAACAATTTGATCCTGGAGGCCCCCTCTATCTCCTCACACCCAGCCCTAGCTGCCCGGGGAATGCTTTCCTCCATGCCCTTATTTGTGGGCGGGGATTGTGTGCACAAACCTATGGCGAATGTGAAACGCGTGTGTTAACGTTAAACATTTAAGAAAATCGAAATAAAATACTAAAAAAGCATGCCCCGGGTCAAATTGTTAATTTTGCCATTCCTAGGAATGGCAAAATTAACAATTTGATCCTGGAGGCCCCCTCTATCTCCTCACACCCAGCCCTAGCTGCCCGGGGCATGCTTTCCTCCATGCCCTTATTTGTGGGCGGGGATTGTGTGCACAAACCTATGGCGAATGTGAAACGCGTGTGTTAACGTTAAACTTTTAAGAAAATCGAAATAAAATACTAAAAAAGCATGCCCCGGGTCAAATTGTTAATTTTGCCATTCCTAGGAATGGCAAAATTAACAATTTGATCCTGGAGGCCCCCTCTATCTCCGCACACCCAGCCCTAGCTGCCCGGGGCATGCTTTCCTCCATGCCCTTATTTGTGGGCGGGGATTGTGTGCACAAACCTATGGCGAATGTGAAACGCGTGTGTTAACGTTAAACTTTTAAGAAAATCGAAATAAAATACTAAAAAAGCATGCCCCGGGTCAAATTGTTAATTTTGCCATTCCTAGGAATGGCAAAATTAACAATTTGATCCTGGAGGCCCCCTCTATCTCCTCACACCCAGCCCTAGCTGCCCGGGGCATGCTTTCCTCCATGCCCTTATTTGTGGGCGGGGATTGTGTGCACAAACCTATGGCGAATGTGAAACGCGTGTGTTAACGTTAAACATTTAAGAAAATCGAAATAAAATACTAAAAAAGCATGCCCCGGGTCAAATTGTTAATTTTGCCATTCCTAGGAATGGCAAAATTAACAATTTGATCCTGGAGGCCCCCTCTATCTCCTCACACCCAGCCCTAGCTGCCCGGGGCATGCTTTCCTCCATGCCCTTATTTGTGGGCGGGGATTGTGTGCACAAACCTATGGCGAATGTGAAACGCGTGTGTTAACGTTAAACTTTTAAGAAAATCGAAATAAAATACTAAAAAAGCATGCCCCGGGTCAAATTGTTAATTTTGCCATTCCTAGGAATGGCAAAATTAACAATTTGATCCTGGAGGCCCCCTCTATCTCCGCACACCCAGCCCTAGCTGCCCGGGGCATGCTTTCCTCCATGCCCTTATTTGTGGGCGGGGATTGTGTGCACAAACCTATGGCGAATGTGAAACGCGTGTGTTAACGTTAAACTTTTAAGAAAATCGAAATAAAATACTAAAAAAGCATGCCCCGGGTCAAATTGTTAATTTTGCCATTCCTAGGAATGGCAAAATTAACAATTTGATCCTGGAGGCCCCCTCTATCTCCTCACACCCAGCCCTAGCTGCCCGGGGCATGCTTTCCTCCATGCCCTTATTTGTGGGCGGGGATTGTGTGCACAAACCTATGGCGAATGTGAAACGCGTGTGTTAACGTTAAACTTTTAAGAAAATCGAAATAAAATACTAAAAAAGCATGCCCCGGGTCAAATTGTTAATTTTGCCATTCCTAGGAATGGCAAAATTAACAATTTGATCCTGGAGGCCCCCTCTATCTCCGCACACCCAGCCCTAGCTGCCCGGGGCATGCTTTCCTCCATGCCCTTATTTGTGGGCGGGGATTGTGTGCACAAACCTATGGCGAATGTGAAACGCGTGTGTTAACGTTAAACTTTTAAGAAAATCGAAATAAAATACTAAAAAAGCATGCCCCGGGTCAAATTGTTAATTTTGCCATTCCTAGGAATGGCAAAATTAACAATTTGATCCTGGAGGCCCCCTCTATCTCCTCACACCCAGCCCTAGCTGCCCGGGGCATGCTTTCCTCCATGCCCTTATTTGTGGGCGGGGATTGTGTGCACAAACCTATGGCGAATGTGAAACGCGTGTGTTAACGTTAAACTTTTAAGAAAATCGAAATAAAATACTAAAAAAGCATGCCCCGGGTCAAATTGTTAATTTTGCCATTCCTAGGAATGGCAAAATTAACAATTTGATCCTGGAGGCCCCCTCTATCTCCTCACACCCAGCCCTAGCTGCCCGGGGCATGCTTTCCTCCATGCCCTTATTTGTGGGCGGGGATTGTGTGCACAAACCTATGGCGAATGTGAAACGCGTGTGTTAACGTTAAACATTTAAGAAAATCGAAATAAAATACTAAAAAAGCACGCCCCGGGTCAAATTAGTAATTTTGCCATTCCTAGGAATGGCAAAATTAACAATTTGATCCTGGAGGCCCCCTCTATCTCCTCACACCCAGCCCTAGCTGCCCGGGGCATGCTTTCCTCCATGTCCTTATTTGTGGGCGGGGATTGTGTGCACAAACCTATGGCGAATGTGAAACGCGTGTGTTAACGTTAAACTTTTAAGAAAATCGAAATAAAATACTAAAAAAGCATGCCCCGGGTCAAACTGTTAATTTTGCCATTCCTAGGAATGGCAAAATTAACAATTTGATCCTGGAGGCCCCCTCTATCTCCTCACACCCAGCCCTAGCTGCCCGGGGCATGCTTTCCTCCATGCCCTTATTTGTGGGCGGGGATTGTGTGCACAAACCTTTGGCGAATGTGAAACGCGTGTGTTAACGTTAAACATTTAAGAAAATCGAAATAAAATACTAAAAAAGCATGCCCCGGGTCAAATTGTTAATTTTGCCATTCCTAGGAATGGCAAAATTAACAATTTGATCCTGGAGGCCCCCTCTATCTCCTCACACCCAGCCCTAGCTGCCCGGGGCATGCTTTCCTCCACGCCCTTATTTGTGGGCGGGGATTGTGTGCACAAACCTATGGCGAATGTGAAACGCGTGTGTTAACGTTAAACATTTAAGAAAATCGAAATAAAATACTAAAAAAGCACGCCCCGGGTCAAATTAGTAATTTTGCCATTCCTAGGAATGGCAAAATTAACAATTTGATCCTGGAGGCCCCCTCTATCTCCTCACACCCAGCCCTAGCTGCCCGGGGCATGCTTTCCTCCATGTCCTTATTTGTGGGCGGGGATTGTGTGCACAAACCTATGGCGAATGTGAAACGCGTGTGTTAACGTTAAACTTTTAAGAAAATCGAAATAAAATACTAAAAAAGCATGCCCCGGGTCAAACTGTTAATTTTGCCATTCCTAGGAATGGCAAAATTAACAATTTGATCCTGGAGGCCCCCTCTATCTCCTCACACCCAGCCCTAGCTGCCCGGGGCATGCTTTCCTCCATGCCCTTATTTGTGGGCGGGGATTGTGTGCACAAACCTTTGGCGAATGTGAAACGCGTGTGTTAACGTTAAACATTTAAGAAAATCGAAATAAAATACTAAAAAAGCATGCCCCGGGTCAAATTGTTAATTTTGCCATTCCTAGGAATGGCAAAATTAACAATTTGATCCTGGAGGCCCCCTCTATCTCCTCACACCCAGCCCTAGCTGCCCGGGGCATGCTTTCCTCCACGCCCTTATTTGTGGGCGGGGATTGTGTGCACAAACCTATGGCGAATGTGAAACGCGTGTGTTAACGTTAAACATATAAGAAAATCGAAATAAAATACTAAAAAAGCATGCCCCGGGTCAAATTGTTAATTTTGCCATTCCTAGGAATGGCAAAATTAACAATTTGATCCTGGAGGCCCCCTCTATCTCCTCACACCCAGCCCTAGCTGCCCGGGGCATGCTTTCCTCCATGCCCTTATTTGTGGGCGGGGATTGTGTGCACAAACCTATGGCGAATGTGAAACGCGTGTGTTAACGTTAAACTTTTAAGAAAATCGAAATAAAATACTAAAAAAGCATGCCCCGGGTCAAATTGTTAATTTTGCCCTTCCTAGGAATGGCAAAATTAACAATTTGATCCTGGAGGCCCCCTCTATCTCCTCACACCCAGCCCTAGCTGCCCGGGGCATGCTTTCCTCCATGCCCTTATTTGTGGGCGGGGATTGTGTGCACAAACATATGGCGAATGTGAAACGCGTGTGTTAACGTTAAACTTTTAAGAAAATCGAAATAAAATACTAAAAAAGCATGCCCCGGGTCAAATTGTTAATTTTGCCATTCCTAGGAATGGCAAAATTAACAATTTGATCCTGGAGGCCCCCTCTATCTCCTCACACCCAGCCCTAGCTGCCCGGGGCATGCTTTCCTCCATGCCCTTATTTGTGGGCGGGGATTGTGTGCACAAACCTATGGCGAATGTGAAACGCGTGTGTTAACGTTAAACATTTAAGAAAATCGAAATAAAATACTAAAAAAGCACGCCCCGGGTCAAATTAGTAATTTTGCCATTCCTAGGAATGGCAAAATTAACAATTTGATCCTGGAGGCCCCCTCTATCTCCTCACACCCAGCCCTAGCTGCCCGGGGCATGCTTTCCTCCATGTCCTTATTTGTGGGCGGGGATTGTGTGCACAAACCTATGGCGAATGTGAAACGCGTGTGTTAACGTTAAACTTTTAAGAAAATCGAAATAAAATACTAAAAAAGCATGCCCCGGGTCAAACTGTTAATTTTGCCATTCCTAGGAATGGCAAAATTAACAATTTGATCCTGGAGGCCCCCTCTATCTCCTCACACCCAGCCCTAGCTGCCCGGGGCATGCTTTCCTCCATGCCCTTATTTGTGGGCGGGGATTGTGTGCACAAACCTTTGGCGAATGTGAAACGCGTGTGTTAACGTTAAACATTTAAGAAAATCGAAATAAAATACTAAAAAAGCATGCCCCGGGTCAAATTGTTAATTTTGCCATTCCTAGGAATGGCAAAATTAACAATTTGATCCTGGAGGCCCCCTCTATCTCCTCACACCCAGCCCTAGCTGCCCGGGGCATGCTTTCCTCCACGCCCTTATTTGTGGGCGGGGATTGTGTGCACAAACCTATGGCGAATGTGAAACGCGTGTGTTAACGTTAAACATATAAGAAAATCGAAATAAAATACTAAAAAAGCATGCCCCGGGTCAAATTGTTAATTTTGCCATTCCTAGGAATGGCAAAATTAACAATTTGATCCTGGAGGCCCCCTCTATCTCCTCACACCCAGCCCTAGCTGCCCGGGGCATGCTTTCCTCCATGCCCTTATTTGTGGGCGGGGATTGTGTGCACAAACCTATGGCGAATGTGAAACGCGTGTGTTAACGTTAAACTTTTAAGAAAATCGAAATAAAATACTAAAAAAGCATGCCCCGGGTCAAATTGTTAATTTTGCCCTTCCTAGGAATGGCAAAATTAACAATTTGATCCTGGAGGCCCCCTCTATCTCCTCACACCCAGCCCTAGCTGCCCGGGGCATGCTTTCCTCCATGCCCTTATTTGTGGGCGGGGATTGTGTGCACAAACATATGGCGAATGTGAAACGCGTGTGTTAACGTTAAACTTTTAAGAAAATCGAAATAAAATACTAAAAAAGCATGCCCCGGGTCAAATTGTTAATTTTGCCATTCCTAGGAATGGCAAAATTAACAATTTGATCCTGGAGGCCCCCTCTATCTCCTCACACCCAGCCCTAGCTGCCCGGGGCATGCTTTCCTCCATGCCCTTATTTGTGGGCGGGGATTGTGTGCACAAACTTTGGCGAATGTGAAACGCGTGTGTTAACGTTAAACATTTAAGAAAATCGAAATAAAATACTAAAAAAGCATGCCCCGGGGCAAATTGTTAATGTTGCCATTCCTAGGAATGGCAAAATTAACAATTTGATCCTGGAGGCCCCCTCTATCTCCTCACACCCAGCCCTAGCTGCCCGGGGCATGCTTTCCTCCATGCCCTTATTTGTGGGCGGGGATTGTGTGCACAAACCTTTGGCGAATGTGAAACGCGTGTGTTAACGTTAAACATTTAAGAAAATCGAAATAAAATACTAAAAAAGCATGCCCCGGGTCAAATTGTTAATTTTGCCATTCCTAGGAATGGCAAAATTAACAATTTGATCCTGGAGGCCCCCTCTATCTCCTCACACCCAGCCCTAGCTGCCCGGGGCATGCTTTCCTCCATGCCCTTATTTGTGGGCGGGGATTGTGTGCACAAACCTATGGCGAATGTGAAACGCGTGTGTTAACGTTAAACTTTTAAGAAAATCGAAATAAAATACTAAAAAAGCATGCCCCGGGTCAAATTGTTAATTTTGCCATTCCTAGGAATGGCAAAATTAACAATTTGATCCTGGAGGCCCCCTCTATCTCCGCACACCCAGCCCTAGCTGCCCGGGGCATGCTTTCCTCCATGCCCTTATTTGTGGGCGGGGATTGTGTGCACAAACCTATGGCGAATGTGAAACGCGTGTGTTAACGTTAAACTTTTAAGAAAATCGAAATAAAATACTAAAAAAGCATGCCCCGGGTCAAATTGTTAATTTTGCCATTCCTAGGAATGGCAAAATTAACAATTTGATCCTGGAGGCCCCCTCTATCTCCTCACACCCAGCCCTAGCTGCCCGGGGCATGCTTTCCTCCATGCCCTTATTTGTGGGCGGGGATTGTGTGCACAAACCTATGGCGAATGTGAAACGCGTGTGTTAACGTTAAACTTTTAAGAAAATCGAAATAAAATACTAAAAAAGCATGCCCCGGGTCAAATTGTTAATTTTGCCATTCCTAGGAATGGCAAAATTAACAATTTGATCCTGGAGGCCCCCTCTATCTCCGCACACCCAGCCCTAGCTGCCCGGGGCATGCTTTCCTCCATGCCCTTATTTGTGGGCGGGGATTGTGTGCACAAACCTATGGCGAATGTGAAACGCGTGTGTTAACGTTAAACTTTTAAGAAAATCGAAATAAAATACTAAAAAAGCATGCCCCGGGTCAAATTGTTAATTTTGCCATTCCTAGGAATGGCAAAATTAACAATTTGATCCTGGAGGCCCCCTCTATCTCCTCACACCCAGCCCTAGCTGCCCGGGGCATGCTTTCCTCCATGCCCTTATTTGTGGGCGGGGATTGTGTGCACAAACCTATGGCGAATGTGAAACGCGTGTGTTAACGTTAAACTTTTAAGAAAATCGAAATAAAATACTAAAAAAGCATGCCCCGGGTCAAATTGTTAATTTTGCCATTCCTAGGAATGGCAAAATTAACAATTTGATCCTGGAGGCCCCCTCTATCTCCTCACACCCAGCCCTAGCTGCCCGGGGCATGCTTTCCTCCATGCCCTTATTTGTGGGCGGGGATTGTGTGCACAAACCTATGGCGAATGTGAAACGCGTGTGTTAACGTTAAACATTTAAGAAAATCGAAATAAAATACTAAAAAAGCACGCCCCGGGTCAAATTAGTAATTTTGCCATTCCTAGGAATGGCAAAATTAACAATTTGATCCTGGAGGCCCCCTCTATCTCCTCACACCCAGCCCTAGCTGCCCGGGGCATGCTTTCCTCCATGTCCTTATTTGTGGGCGGGGATTGTGTGCACAAACCTATGGCGAATGTGAAACGCGTGTGTTAACGTTAAACTTTTAAGAAAATCGAAATAAAATACTAAAAAAGCATGCCCCGGGTCAAACTGTTAATTTTGCCATTCCTAGGAATGGCAAAATTAACAATTTGATCCTGGAGGCCCCCTCTATCTCCTCACACCCAGCCCTAGCTGCCCGGGGCATGCTTTCCTCCATGCCCTTATTTGTGGGCGGGGATTGTGTGCACAAACCTTTGGCGAATGTGAAACGCGTGTGTTAACGTTAAACATTTAAGAAAATCGAAATAAAATACTAAAAAAGCATGCCCCGGGTCAAATTGTTAATTTTGCCATTCCTAGGAATGGCAAAATTAACAATTTGATCCTGGAGGCCCCCTCTATCTCCTCACACCCAGCCCTAGCTGCCCGGGGCATGCTTTCCTCCACGCCCTTATTTGTGGGCGGGGATTGTGTGCACAAACCTATGGCGAATGTGAAACGCGTGTGTTAACGTTAAACATTTAAGAAAATCGAAATAAAATACTAAAAAAGCACGCCCCGGGTCAAATTAGTAATTTTGCCATTCCTAGGAATGGCAAAATTAACAATTTGATCCTGGAGGCCCCCTCTATCTCCTCACACCCAGCCCTAGCTGCCCGGGGCATGCTTTCCTCCATGTCCTTATTTGTGGGCGGGGATTGTGTGCACAAACCTATGGCGAATGTGAAACGCGTGTGTTAACGTTAAACTTTTAAGAAAATCGAAATAAAATACTAAAAAAGCATGCCCCGGGTCAAACTGTTAATTTTGCCATTCCTAGGAATGGCAAAATTAACAATTTGATCCTGGAGGCCCCCTCTATCTCCTCACACCCAGCCCTAGCTGCCCGGGGCATGCTTTCCTCCATGCCCTTATTTGTGGGCGGGGATTGTGTGCACAAACCTTTGGCGAATGTGAAACGCGTGTGTTAACGTTAAACATTTAAGAAAATCGAAATAAAATACTAAAAAAGCATGCCCCGGGTCAAATTGTTAATTTTGCCATTCCTAGGAATGGCAAAATTAACAATTTGATCCTGGAGGCCCCCTCTATCTCCTCACACCCAGCCCTAGCTGCCCGGGGCATGCTTTCCTCCACGCCCTTATTTGTGGGCGGGGATTGTGTGCACAAACCTATGGCGAATGTGAAACGCGTGTGTTAACGTTAAACATATAAGAAAATCGAAATAAAATACTAAAAAAGCATGCCCCGGGTCAAATTGTTAATTTTGCCATTCCTAGGAATGGCAAAATTAACAATTTGATCCCGGAGGCCCCCTCTATCTCCTCACACCCAGCCCTAGCTGCCCGGGGCATGCTTTCCTCCATGCCCTTATTTGTGGGCGGGGATTGTGTGCACAAACCTATGGCGAATGTGAAACGCGTGTGTTAACGTTAAACTTTTAAGAAAATCGAAATAAAATACTAAAAAAGCATGCCCCGGGTCAAATTGTTAATTTTGCCCTTCCTAGGAATGGCAAAATTAACAATTTGATCCTGGAGGCCCCCTCTATCTCCTCACACCCAGCCCTAGCTGCCCGGGGCATGCTTTCCTCCATGCCCTTATTTGTGGGCGGGGATTGTGTGCACAAACATATGGCGAATGTGAAACGCGTGTGTTAACGTTAAACTTTTAAGAAAATCGAAATAAAATACTAAAAAAGCATGCCCCGGGTCAAATTGTTAATTTTGCCATTCCTAGGAATGGCAAAATTAACAATTTGATCCTGGAGGCCCCCTCTATCTCCTCACACCCAGCCCTAGCTGCCCGGGGCATGCTTTCCTCCATGCCCTTATTTGTGGGCGGGGATTGTGTGCACAAACTTTGGCGAATGTGAAACGCGTGTGTTAACGTTAAACATTTAAGAAAATCGAAATAAAATACTAAAAAAGCATGCCCCGGGGCAAATTGTTAATGTTGCCATTCCTAGGAATGGCAAAATTAACAATTTGATCCTGGAGGCCCCCTCTATCTCCTCACACCCAGCCCTAGCTGCCCGGGGCATGCTTTCCTCCATGCCCTTATTTGTGGGCGGGGATTGTGTGCACAAACCTTTGGCGAATGTGAAACGCGTGTGTTAACGTTAAACATTTAAGAAAATCGAAATAAAATACTAAAAAAGCATGCCCCGGGTCAAATTGTTAATTTTGCCATTCCTAGGAATGGCAAAATTAACAATTTGATCCTGGAGGCCCCCTCTATCTCCTCACACCCAGCCCTAGCTGCCCGGGGCATGCTTTCCTCCATGCCCTTATTTGTGGGCGGGGATTGTGTGCACAAACCTATGGCGAATGTGAAACGCGTGTGTTAACGTTAAACATTTAAGAAAATCGAAATAAAATACTAAAAAAGCACGCCCCGGGTCAAATTAGTAATTTTGCCATTCCTAGAAATGGCAAAATTAACAATTTGATCCTGGAGGCCCCCTCTATCTCCTCACACCCAGCCCTAGCTGCCCGGGGCATGCTTTCCTCCATGTCCTTATTTGTGGGCGGGGATTGTGTGCACAAACCTATGGCGAATGTGAAACGCGTGTGTTAACGTTAAACTTTTAAGAAAATCGAAATAAAATACTAAAAAAGCATGCCCCGGGTCAAACTGTTAATTTTGCCATTCCTAGGAATGGCAAAATTAACAATTTGATTCTGGAGGCCCCCTCTATCTCCTCACACCCAGCCCTAGCTGCCCGGGGCATGCTTTCCTCCATGCCCTTATTTGTGGGCGGGGATTGTGTGCACAAACCTTTGGCGAATGTGAAACGCGTGTGTTAACGTTAAACATTTAAGAAAATCGAAATAAAATACTAAAAAAGCATGCCCCGGGTCAAATTGTTAATTTTGCCATTCCTAGGAATGGCAAAATTAACAATTTGATCCTGGAGGCCCCCTCTATCTCCTCACACCCAGCCCTAGCTGCCCGGGGCATGCTTTCCTCCACGCCCTTATTTGTGGGCGGGGATTGTGTGCACAAACCTATGGCGAATGTGAAACGCGTGTGTTAACGTTAAACATATAAGAAAATCGAAATAAAATACTAAAAAAGCATGCCCCGGGTCAAATTGTTAATTTTGCCATTCCTAGGAATGGCAAAATTAACAATTTGATCCTGGAGGCCCCCTCTATCTCCTCACACCCAGCCCTAGCTGCCCGGGGCATGCTTTCCTCCATGCCCTTATTTGTGGGCGGGGATTGTGTGCACAAACCTATGGCGAATGTGAAACGCGTGTGTTAACGTTAAACTTTTAAGAAAATCGAAATAAAATACTAAAAAAGCATGCCCCGGGGCAAATTGTTAATGTTGCCATTCCTAGGAATGGCAAAATTAACAATTTGATCCTGGAGGCCCCCTCTATCTCCTCACACCCAGCCCTAGCTGCCCGGGGCATGCTTTCCTCCATGCCCTTATTTGTGGGCGGGGATTGTGTGCACAAACCTTTGGCGAATGTGAAACGCGTGTGTTAACGTTAAACATTTAAGAAAATCGAAATAAAATACTAAAAAAGCATGCCCCGGGTCAAATTGTTAATTTTGCCATTCCTAGGAATGGCAAAATTAACAATTTGATCCTGGAGGCCCCCTCTATCTCCTCACACCCAGCCCTAGCTGCCCGGGGCATGCTTTCCTCCATGCCCTTATTTGTGGGCGGGGATTGTGTGCACAAACCTATGGCGAATGTGAAACGCGTGTGTTAACGTTAAACATTTAAGAAAATCGAAATAAAATACTAAAAAAGCATGCCCCGGGTCAAATTGTTAATTTTGCCATTCCTAGGAATGGCAAAATTAACAATTTGATCCTGGAGGCCCCCTCTATCTCCTCACACCCAGCCCTAGCTGCCCGGGGCATGCTTTCCTCCATGCCCTTATTTGTGGGCGTGGATTGTGTGCACAAACCTATGGCGAATGTGAAACGCGTGTGTTAACGTTAAACTTTTAAGAAAATCGAAATAAAATACTAAAAAAGCATGCCCCGGGTCAAATTGTTAATGTTGCCATTCCTAGGAATGGCAAAATTAACAATTTGATCCTGGAGGCCCCCTCTATCTCCTCACACCCAGCCATAGCTGCCCGGGGAATGCTTTCCTCCATGCCCTTATTTGTGGGCGGGGATTGTGTGCACAAACCTATGGCGAATGTGAAACGCGTGTGTTAACGTTAAACTTTTAAGAAAATCAAAATAAAATACTAAAAAAGCACGCCCCGGGTCAAATTGTTAATTTTGCCATTCCTAGGAATGGCAAAATTAACAATTTGATCCTGGAGGCCCCCTCTATCTCCTCACACCCAGCCCTAGCTGCCCGGGGCATGCTTTCCTCCATGCCCTTATTTGTGGGCGGGGATTGTGTGCACAAACCTTTGGCGAATGTGAAACGCGTGTGTTAACGTTAAACTTTTAAGAAAATCGAAATAAAATACTAAAAAAGCATGCCCCGGGTCAAATTGTTAATTTTGCCATTCCTAGGAATGGCAAAATTAACAATTTGATCCTGGAGGCCCCCTCTATCTCCTCACACCCAGCCCTAGCTGCCCGGGGCATGCTTTCCTCCATGCCCTTATTTGTGGGCGGGGATTGTGTGCACAAACCTATGGCGAATGTGAAACGCGTGTGTTAACGTTAAACATTTAAGAAAATCGAAATAAAATACTAAAAAAGCATGCCCCGGGTCAAATTGTTAATTTTGCCATTCCTAGGAATGGCAAAATTAACAATTTGATCCTGGAGGCCCCCTCTATCTCCTCACACCCAGCCCTAGCTGCCCGGGGCATGCTTTCCTCCATGCCCTTATTTGTGGGCGGGGATTGTGTGCACAAACCTATGGCGAATGTGAAACGCGTGTGTTAACGTTAAACTTTTAAGAAAATCCAAATAAAATACTAAAAAAGCATGTCCCGGGTCAAATTGTTAATTTTGCCATTCCTAGGAATGGCAAAATTAACAATTTGATCCTGAAGGCCCCCTCTATCTCCTCACACCCAGCCCTAGCTGCCCGGGGCATGCTTTCCTCCATGTCCTTATTTGTGGGCGGGGATTGTGTGCACAAACCTATGGCGAATGTGAAACGCGTGTGTTAACGTTAAACTTTTAAGAAAATCGAAATAAAATACTAAAAAAGCATGCCCCGGGTCAAATTGTTAATTTTGCCATTCCTAGGAATGGCAAAATTAACAATTTGATCCTGGAGGCCCCCTCTATCTCCTCACACCCAGCCCTAGCTGCCCGGGGCATGCTTTCCTCCATGCCCTTATTTGTGGGCGGGGATTGTGTGCACAAACCTTTGGCGAATGTGAAACGCGTGTGTTAACGTTAAACATTTAAGAAAATCGAAATAAAATACTAAAAAAGCATGCCCCGGGTCAAATTGTTAATTTTGCCATTCCTAGGAATGGCAAAATTAACAATTTGATCCTGGAGGCCCCCTCTATCTCCTCACACCCAGCCCTAGCTGCCCGGGGCATGCTTTCCTCCACGCCCTTATTTGTGGGCGGGGATTGTGTGCACAAACCTATGGCGAATGTGAAACGCGTGTGTTAACGTTAAACATATAAGAAAATCGAAATAAAATACTAAAAAAGCATGCCCCGGGTCAAATTGTTAATTTTGCCATTCCTAGGAATGGAAAAATTAACAATTTGATCCTGGAGGCCCCCTCTATCTCCTCACACCCAGCCCTAGCTGCCCGGGGAATGCTTTCCTCCATGCCCTTATTTGTGGGCGGGGATTGTGTGCACAAACCTATGGCGAATGTGAAACGCGTGTGTTAACGTTAAACATTTAAGAAAATCGAAATAAAATACTAAAAAAGCATGCCCCGGGTCAAATTGTTAATTTTGCCATTCCTAGGAATGGCAAAATTAACAATTTGATCCTGGAGGCCCCCTCTATCTCCTCACACCCAGCCCTAGCTGCCCGGGGCATGCTTTCCTCCACGCCCTTATTTGTGGGCGGGGATTGTGTGCACAAACCTATGGCGAATGTGAAACGCGTGTGTTAACGTTAAACATATAAGAAAATCGAAATAAAATACTAAAAAAGCATGCCCCGGGTCAAATTGTTAATTTTGCCATTCCTAGGAATGGAAAAATTAACAATTTGATCCTGGAGGCCCCCTCTATCTCCTCACACCCAGCCCTAGCTGCCCGGGGAATGCTTTCCTCCATGCCCTTATTTGTGGGCGGGGATTGTGTGCACAAACCTATGGCGAATGTGAAACGCGTGTGTTAACGTTAAACATTTAAGAAAATCGAAATAAAATACTAAAAAAGCATGCCCCGGGTCAAATTGTTAATTTTGCCATTCCTAGGAATGGCAAAATTAACAATTTGATCCTGGAGGCCCCCTCTATCTCCTCACACCCAGCCCTAGCTGCCCGGGGAATGCTTTCCTCCATGCCCTTATTTGTGGGCGGGGATTGTGTGCACAAACCTATGGCGAATGTGAAACGCGTGTGTTAACGTTAAACTTTTAAGAAATTCGAAATAAAATACTAAAAAAGCATGCCCCGGGTCAAATTGTTAATTTTGCCATTCCTAGGAATGGCAAAATTAACAATTTGATCCTGGAGGCCCCCTCTATCTCCTCACACCCAGCCCTAGCTGCCCGGGGCATGCTTTCCTCCATGCCCTTATTTGTGGGCGGGGATTGTGTGCACAAACCTATGGCGAATGTGAAACGCGTGTGTTAACGTTAAACTTTTAAGAAAATCGAAATAAAATACTAAAAAAGCATGCCCCGGGTCAAATTGTTAATTTTGCCATTCCTAGGAATGGCAAAATTAACAATTTGATCCTGGAGGCCCCCTCTATCTCCTCACACCCAGCCCTAGCTGCCCGGGGCATGCTTTCCTCCATGCCTTTATTTGTGGGCGGGGATTGTGTGCACAAACCTATGGCGAATGTGAAACGCGTGTGTTAACGTTAAACTTTTAAGAAAATCGAAATAAAATACTAAAAAAGCATGCCCCGGGTCAAATTGTTAATTTTGCCATTCCTAGGAATGGCAAAATTAACAATTTTATCCTGGAGGCCCCCTCTATCTCCTCACACCCAGCCCTAGCTGCCCGGGGCATGCTTTCCTCCATGCCCTTATTTGTGGGCGGGGATTGTGTGCACACACCTATGGCGAATGTGAAACGCGTGTGTTAACGTTAAACATTTAAGAAAATCGAAATAAAATACTAAAAAAGCATGCCCCGGGTCAAATTGTTAATTTTGCCATTCCTAGGAATGGCAAAATTAACAATTTTATCCTGGAGGCCCCCTCTATCTCCTCACACCCAGCTCTAGCTGCCCGGGGCATGCTTTCCTCCATGCCCTTATTTGTGGGCGGGGATTGTGTGCACAAACCTATGGCGAATGTGAAACGCGTGTGTTAACGTTAAACTTTTAAGAAAATCGAAATAAAATACTAAAAAAGCATGCCCCGGGTCAAATTGTTAATTTTGCCATTCCTAGGAATGGCAAAATTAACAATTTGATCCGGGAGGCCCCCTCTATCTCCTCACACCCAGCCCTAGCTGCCCGGGGCATGCTTTCCTCATGCCCTTATTTATGGGCGGGGATTGTGTTCACAAACCTTTGGCGAATGTGAAACGCGTGTGTTAACGTTAAACATTTAAGAAAATCGAAATAAAATACTAAAAAAGCATGCCCCGGGTCAAATTGTTAATTTTGCCATTCCTAGGAATGGCAAAATTAACAATTTGATCCTGGAGGCCCCCTCTATCTCCTCACACCCAGCCCTAGCTGCCCGGGGCATGCTTTCCTCCATGCCCTTATTTGTGGGCGGGGATTGTGTGCACAAACCTATGGCGAATGTGAAACGCGTGTGTTAACGTTAAACATTTAAGAAAATCGAAATAAAATACTAAAAAAGCATGCTCCGGGTCAAATTGTTAATGTTGCCATTCCTAGGAATGGCAAAATTAACAATTTGATCCTGGAGGCCCCCTCTATCTCCTCACACCCAGCCCTAGCTGCCCGGGGCATGCTTTCCTCCATGCCCTTATTTGTGGGCGGGGATTGTGTGCACAAACCTATGGCGAATGTGAAACGCGTGTGTTAACGTTAAACTTTTAAGAAAATCGAAATAAAATACTAAAAAAGCACGCCCCGGGTCAAATTGTTAATTTTGCCATTCCTAGGAATGGCAAAATTAACAATTTGATCCTGGAGGCCCCCTCTATCTCCTCACACCCAGCCCTAGCTGCCCGGGGCATGCTTTCCTCCATGTCCTTATTTGTGGGCGGGGATTGTGTGCACAAACCTATGGCGAATGTGAAACGCGTGTGTTAACGTTAAACTTTTAAGAAAATCGAAATAAAATACTAAAAAAGCATGCCCCGGGTCAAATTGTTAATTTTGCCATTCCTAGGAATGGCAAAATTAACAATTTGATCCTGGAGGCCCCCTCTATCTCCTAACACCCAGCCCTAGCTGCCCGGGGCATGCTTTCCTCCATGCCCTTATTTGTGGGCGGGGATTGTGTGCACAAACCTTTGGCGAATGTGAAACGCGTGTGTTAACGTTAAACATTTAAGAAAATCGAAATAAAATACTAAAAAAGCATGCCCCGGGTCAAATTGTTAATTTTGCCATTCCTAGGAATGGCAAAATTAACAATTTGATCCTGGAGGCCCCCTCTATCTCCTCACACCCAGCCCTAGCTGCCCGGGGCATGCTTTCCTCCACGCCCTTATTTGTGGGCGGGGATTGTGTGCACAAACCTATGGCGAATGTGAAACGCGTGTGTTAACGTTAAACATATAAGAAAATCGAAATAAAATACTAAAAAAGCATGCCCCGGGTCAAATTGTTAATTTTGCCATTCCTAGGAATGGAAAAATTAACAATTTGATCCTGGAGGCCCCCTCTATCTCCTCACACCCAGCCCTAGCTGCCCGGGGAATGCTTTCCTCCATGCCCTTATTTGTGGGCGGGGATTGTGTGCACAAACCTATGGCGAATGTGAAACGCGTGTGTTAACGTTAAACATTTAAGAAAATCGAAATAAAATACTAAAAAAGCATGCCCCGGGTCAAATTGTTAATTTTGCCATTCCTAGGAATGGCAAAATTAACAATTTGATCCTGGAGGCCCCCTCTATCTCCTCACACCCAGCCCTAGCTGCCCGGGGCATGCTTTCCTCCATGCCCTTATTTGTGGGCGGGGATTGTGTGCACAAACCTATGGCGAATGTGAAACGCGTGTGTTAACGTTAAACTTTTAAGAAAATCGAAATAAAATACTAAAAAAGCATGCCCCGGGTCAAATTGTTAATTTTGCCATTCCTAGGAATGGCAAAATTAACAATTTGATCCTGGAGGCCCCCTCTATCTCCGCACACCCAGCCCTAGCTGCCCGGGGCATGCTTTCCTCCATGCCCTTATTTGTGGGCGGGGATTGTGTGCACAAACCTATGGCGAATGTGAAACGCGTGTGTTAACGTTAAACTTTTAAGAAAATCGAAATAAAATACTAAAAAAGCATGCCCCGGGTCAAATTGTTAATTTTGCCATTCCTAGGAATGGCAAAATTAACAATTTGATCCTGGAGGCCCCCTCTATCTCCTCACACCCAGCCCTAGCTGCCCGGGGCATGCTTTCCTCCATGCCCTTATTTGTGGGCGGGGATTGTGTGCACAAACCTATGGCGAATGTGAAACGCGTGTGTTAACGTTAAACTTTTAAGAAAATCGAAATAAAATACTAAAAAAGCATGCCCCGGGTCAAATTGTTAATTTTGCCATTCCTAGGAATGGCAAAATTAACAATTTGATCCTGGAGGCCCCCTCTATCTCCTCACACCCAGCCCTAGCTGCCCGGGGCATGCTTTCCTCCATGCCCTTATTTGTGGGCGGGGATTGTGTGCACAAACCTATGGCGAATGTGAAACGCGTGTGTTAACGTTAAACATTTAAGAAAATCGAAATAAAATACTAAAAAAGCACGCCCCGGGTCAAATTGTTAATTTTGCCATTCCTAGGAATGGCAAAATTAACAATTTGATCCTGGAGGCCCCCTCTATCTCCTCACACCCAGCCCTAGCTGCCCGGGGCATGCTTTCCTCCATGTCCTTATTTGTGGGCGGGGATTGTGTGCACAAACCTATGGCGAATGTGAAACGCGTGTGTTAACGTTAAACTTTTAAGAAAATCGAAATAAAATACTAAAAAAGCATGCCCCGGGTCAAACTGTTAATTTTGCCATTCCTAGGAATGGCAAAATTAACAATTTGATCCTGGAGGCCCCCTCTATCTCCTCACACCCAGCCCTAGCTGCCCGGGGCATGCTTTCCTCCATGCCCTTATTTGTGGGCGGGGATTGTGTGCACAAACCTTTGGCGAATGTGAAACGCGTGTGTTAACGTTAAACATTTAAGAAAATCGAAATAAAATACTAAAAAAGCACGCCCCGGGTCAAATTGTTAATTTTGCCATTCCTAGGAATGGCAAAATTAACAATTTGATCCTGGAGGCCCCCTCTATCTCCTCACACCCAGCCCTAGCTGCCCGGGGCATGCTTTCCTCCATGTCCTTATTTGTGGGCGGGGATTGTGTGCACAAACCTATGGCGAATGTGAAACGCGTGTGTTAACGTTAAACTTTTAAGAAAATCGAAATAAAATACTAAAAAAGCATGCCCCGGGTCAAACTGTTAATTTTGCCATTCCTAGGAATGGCAAAATTAACAATTTGATCCTGGAGGCCCCCTCTATCTCCTCACACCCAGCCCTAGCTGCCCGGGGCATGCTTTCCTCCATGCCCTTATTTGTGGGCGGGGATTGTGTGCACAAACCTTTGGCGAATGTGAAACGCGTGTGTTAACGTTAAACATTTAAGAAAATCGAAATAAAATACTAAAAAAGCATGCCCCGGGTCAAATTGTTAATTTTGCCATTCCTAGGAATGGCAAAATTAACAATTTGATCCTGGAGGCCCCCTCTATCTCCTCACACCCAGCCCTAGCTGCCCGGGGCATGCTTTCCTCCACGCCCTTATTTGTGGGCGGGGATTGTGTGCACAAACCTATGGCGAATGTGAAACGCGTGTGTTAACGTTAAACATATAAGAAAATCGAAATAAAATACTAAAAAAGCATGCCCCGGGTCAAATTGTTAATTTTGCCATTCCTAGGAATGGAAAAATTAACAATTTGATCCTGGAGGCCCCCTCTATCTCCTTACACCCAGCCCTAGCTGCCCGGGGAATGCTTTCCTCCATGCCCTTATTTCTGGGCGGGGATTGTGTGCACAAACCTATGGCGAATGTGAAACGCGTGTGTTAACGTTAAACATTTAAGAAAATCGAAATAAAATACTAAAAAAGCATGCCCCGGGTCAAATTGTTAATTTTGCCATTCCTAGGAATGGCAAAATTAACAATTTGATCCTGGAGGCCCCCTCTATCTCCTCACACCCAGCCCTAGCTGCCCGGGGAATGCTTTCCTCCATGCCCTTATTTGTGGGCGGGGATTGTGTGCACAAACCTATGGCGAATGTGAAACGCGTGTGTTAACGTTAAACTTTTAAGAAATTCGAAATAAAATACTAAAAAAGCATGCCCCGGGTCAAATTGTTAATTTTGCCATTCCTAGGAATGGCAAAATTAACAATTTGATCCTGGAGGCCCCCTCTATCTCCTCACACCCAGCCCTAGCTGCCCGGGGCATGCTTTCCTCCATGCCCTTATTTGTGGGCGGGGATTGTGTGCACAAACCTATGGCGAATGTGAAACGCGTGTGTTAACGTTAAACTTTTAAGAAAATCGAAATAAAATACTAAAAAAGCATGCCCCGGGTCAAATTGTTAATTTTGCCATTCCTAGGAATGGCAAAATTAACAATTTGATCCTGGAGGCCCCCTCTATCTCCGCACACCCAGCCCTAGCTGCCCGGGGCATGCTTTCCTCCATGCCCTTATTTGTGGGCGGGGATTGTGTGCACAAACCTATGGCGAATGTGAAACGCGTGTGTTAACGTTAAACTTTTAAGAAAATCGAAATAAAATACTAAAAAAGCATGCCCCGGGTCAAACTGTTAATTTTGCCATTCCTAGGAATGGCAAAATTAACAATTTGATCCTGGAGGCCCCCTCTATCTCCTCACACCCAGCCCTAGCTGCCCGGGGCATGCTTTCCTCCATGCCCTTATTTGTGGGCGGGGATTGTGTGCACAAACCTTTGGCGAATGTGAAACGCGTGTGTTAACGTTAAACATTTAAGAAAATCGAAATAAAATACTAAAAAAGCATGCCCCGGGTCAAATTGTTAATTTTGCCATTCCTAGGAATGGCAAAATTAACAATTTGATCCTGGAGGCCCCCTCTATCTCCTCACACCCAGCCCTAGCTGCCCGGGGCATGCTTTCCTCCACGCCCTTATTTGTGGGCGGGGATTGTGTGCACAAACCTATGGCGAATGTGAAACGCGTGTGTTAACGTTAAACATATAAGAAAATCGAAATAAAATACTAAAAAAGCATGCCCCGGGTCAAATTGTTAATTTTGCCATTCCTAGGAATGGAAAAATTAACAATTTGATCCTGGAGGCCCCCTCTATCTCCTTACACCCAGCCCTAGCTGCCCGGGGAATGCTTTCCTCCATGCCCTTATTTGTGGGCGGGGATTGTGTGCACAAACCTATGGCGAATGTGAAACGCGTGTGTTAACGTTAAACATTTAAGAAAATCGAAATAAAATACTAAAAAAGCATGCCCCGGGTCAAATTGTTAATTTTGCCATTCCTAGGAATGGCAAAATTAACAATTTGATCCTGGAGGCCCCCTCTATCTCCTCACACCCAGCCCTAGCTGCCCGGGGAATGCTTTCCTCCATGCCCTTATTTGTGGGCGGGGATTGTGTGCACAAACCTATGGCGAATGTGAAACGCGTGTGTTAACGTTAAACTTTTAAGAAATTCGAAATAAAATACTAAAAAAGCATGCCCCGGGTCAAATTGTTAATTTTGCCATTCCTAGGAATGGCAAAATTAACAATTTGATCCTGGAGGCCCCCTCTATCTCCTCACACCCAGCCCTAGCTGCCCGGGGCATGCTTTCCTCCATGCCCTTATTTGTGGGCGGGGATTGTGTGCACAAACCTATGGCGAATGTGAAACGCGTGTGTTAACGTTAAACTTTTAAGAAAATCGAAATAAAATACTAAAAAAGCATGCCCCGGGTCAAATTGTTAATTTTGCCATTCCTAGGAATGGCAAAATTAACAATTTGATCCTGGAGGCCCCCTCTATCTCCGCACACCCAGCCCTAGCTGCCCGGGGCATGCTTTCCTCCATGCCCTTATTTGTGGGCGGGGATTGTGTGCACAAACCTATGGCGAATGTGAAACGCGTGTGTTAACGTTAAACTTTTAAGAAAATCGAAATAAAATACTAAAAAAGCATGCCCCGGGTCAAATTGTTAATTTTGCCATTCCTAGGAATGGCAAAATTAACAATTTGATCCTGGAGGCCCCCTCTATCTCCTCACACCCAGCCCTAGCTGCCCGGGGCATGCTTTCCTCCATGCCCTTATTTGTGGGCGGGGATTGTGTGCACAAACCTATGGCGAATGTGAAACGCGTGTGTTAACGTTAAACTTTTAAGAAAATCGAAATAAAATACTAAAAAAGCATGCCCCGGGTCAAATTGTTAATTTTGCCATTCCTAGGAATGGCAAAATTAACAATTTGATCCTGGAGGCCCCCTCTATCTCCTCACACCCAGCCCTAGCTGCCCGGGGCATGCTTTCCTCCATGCCCTTATTTGTGGGCGGGGATTGTGTGCACAAACCTATGGCGAATGTGAAACGCGTGTGTTAACGTTAAACATTTAAGAAAATCGAAATAAAATACTAAAAAAGCATGCCCCGGGTCAAATTGTTAATTTTGCCATTCCTAGGAATGGCAAAATTAACAATTTTATCCTGGAGGCCCCCTCTATCTCCTCACACCCAGCCCTAGCTGCCCGGGGCATGCTTTCCTCCATGCCCTTATTTGTGGGCGGGGATTGTGTGCACAAACCTATGGCGAATGTGAAACGCGTGTGTTAACGTTAAACTTTTAAGAAAATCGAAATAAAATACTAAAAAAGCATGCCCCGGGTCAAATTGTTAATTTTGCCATTCCTAGGAATGGCAAAATTAACAATTTGATCCTGGAGGCTCCCTCTATCTCCTCACACCCAGCCCTAGCTGCCCGGGGCATGCTTTCCTCATGCCCTTATTTATGGGCGGGGATTGTGTGCACAAACCTTTGGCGAATGTGAAACGCGTGTGTTAACGTTAAACATTTAAGAAAATCGAAATAAAATACTAAAAAAGCATGCCCCGGGTCAAATTGTTAATTTTGCCATTCCTAGGAATGGCAAAATTAACAATTTGATCCTGGAGGCCCCCTCTATCTCCTCACACCCAGCCCTAGCTGCCCGGGGCATGCTTTCCTCCATGCCCTTATTTGTGGGCGGGGATTGTGTGCACAAACCTATGGCGAATGTGAAACGCGTGTGTTAACGTTAAACATTTAAGAAAATCGAAATAAAATACTAAAAAAGCATGCTCCGGGTCAAATTGTTAATTTTGCCATTCCTAGGAATGGCAAAATTAACAATTTGATCCTGGAGGCCCCCTCTATCTCCTCACACCCAGCCCTAGCTGCCCGGGGCATGCTTTCCTCCATGTCCTTATTTGTGGGCGGGGATTGTGTGCACAAACCTATGGCGAATGTGAAACGCGTGTGTTAACGTTAAACTTTTAAGAAAATCGAAATAAAATACTAAAAAAGCATGCCCCGGGTCAAATTGTTAATTTTGCCATTCCTAGGAATGGCAAAATTAACAATTTGATCCTTGAGGCCCCCTCTATCTCCTCACACCCAGCCCTAGCTGCCCGGGGCATGCTTTCCTCCATGCCCTTATTTGTGGGCGGGGATTGTGTGCACAAACCTTTGGCGAATGTGAAACGCGTGTGTTAACGTTAAACATTTAAGAAAATCGAAATAAAATACTAAAAAAGCATGCCCCGGGTCAAATTGTTAATTTTGCCATTCCTAGGAATGGCAAAATTAACAATTTGATCCTGGAGGCCCCCTCTATCTCCTCACACCCAGCCCTAGCTGCCCGGGGCATGCTTTCCTCCACGCCCTTATTTGTGGGCGGGGATTGTGTGCACAAACCTATGGCGAATGTGAAACGCGTGTGTTAACGTTAAACATATAAGAAAATCGAAATAAAATACTAAAAAAGCATGCCCCGGGTCAAATTGTTAATTTTGCCATTCCTAGGAATGGAAAAAATTAACAATTTGATCCTGGAGGCCCCCTCTATCTCCTCACACCCAGCCCTAGCTGCCCGGGGAATGCTTTCCTCCATGCCCTTATTTGTGGGCGGGGATTGTGTGCACAAACCTATGGCGAATGTGAAACGCGTGTGTTAACGTTAAACATTTAAGAAAATCGAAATAAAATACTAAAAAAGCATGCCCCGGGTCAAATTGTTAATTTTGCCATTCCTAGGAATGGCAAAATTAACAATTTGATCCTGGAGGCCCCCTCTATCTCCTCACACCCAGCCCTAGCTGCCCGGGGAATGCTTTCCTCCATGCCCTTATTTGTGGGCGGGGATTGTGTGCACAAACCTATGGCGAATGTGAAACGCGTGTGTTAACGTTAAACTTTTAAGAAAATCGAAATAAAATACTAAAAAAGCATGCCCCGGGTCAAATTGTTAATTTTGCCATTCCTAGGAATGGCAAAATTAACAATTTGATCCTGGAGGCCCCCTCTATCTCCTCACACCCAGCCCTAGCTGCCCGGGGCATGCTTTCCTCATGCCCTTATTTATGGGCGGGGATTGTGTGCACAAACCTTTGGCGAATGTGAAACGCGTGTGTTAACGTTAAACATTTAAGAAAATCGAAATAAAATACTAAAAAAGCATGCCCCGGGTCAAATTGTTAATTTTGCCATTCCTAGGAATGGCAAAATTAACAATTTGATCCTGGAGGCCCCCTCTATCTCCTCACACCCAGCCCTAGCTGCCCGGGGCATGCTTTCCTCCATGCCCTTATTTGTGGGCGGGGATTGTGTGCACAAACCTATGGCGAATGTGAAACGCGTGTGTTAACGTTAAACATTTAAGAAAATCGAAATAAAATACTAAAAAAGCATGCTCCGGGTCAAATTGTTAATTTTGCCATTCCTAGGAATGGCAAAATTAACAATTTGATCCTGGAGGCCCCCTCTATCTCCTCACACCCAGCCCTAGCTGCCCGGGGCATGCTTTCCTCCATGTCCTTATTTGTGGGCGGGGATTGTGTGCACAAACCTATGGCGAATGTGAAACGCGTGTGTTAACGTTAAACTTTTAAGAAAATCGAAATAAAATACTAAAAAAGCATGCCCCGGGTCAAATTGTTAATTTTGCCATTCCTAGGAATGGCAAAATTAACAATTTGATCCTTGAGGCCCCCTCTATCTCCTCACACCCAGCCCTAGCTGCCCGGGGCATGCTTTCCTCCATGCCCTTATTTGTGGGCGGGGATTGTGTGCACAAACCTTTGGCGAATGTGAAACGCGTGTGTTAACGTTAAACATTTAAGAAAATCGAAATAAAATACTAAAAAAGCATGCCCCGGGTCAAATTGTTAATTTTGCCATTCCTAGGAATGGCAAAATTAACAATTTGATCCTGGAGGCCCCCTCTATCTCCTCACACCCAGCCCTAGCTGCCCGGGGCATGCTTTCCTCCACGCCCTTATTTGTGGGCGGGGATTGTGTGCACAAACCTATGGCGAATGTGAAACGCGTGTGTTAACGTTAAACATATAAGAAAATCGAAATAAAATACTAAAAAAGCATGCCCCGGGTCAAATTGTTAATTTTGCCATTCCTAGGAATGGAAAAATTAACAATTTGATCCTGGAGGCCCCCTCTATCTCCTCACACCCAGCCCTAGCTGCCCGGGGAATGCTTTCCTCCATGCCCTTATTTGTGGGCGGGGATTGTGTGCACAAACCTATGGCGAATGTGAAACGCGTGTGTTAACGTTAAACATTTAAGAAAATCGAAATAAAATACTAAAAAAGCATGCCCCGGGTCAAATTGTTAATTTTGCCATTCCTAGGAATGGCAAAATTAACAATTTGATCCTGGAGGCCCCCTCTATCTCCTCACACCCAGCCCTAGCTGCCCGGGGAATGCTTTCCTCCATGCCCTTATTTGTGGGCGGGGATTGTGTGCACAAACCTATGGCGAATGTGAAACGCGTGTGTTAACGTTAAACTTTTAAGAAATTCGAAATAAAATACTAAAAAAGCATGCCCCGGGTCAAATTGTTAATTTTGCCATTCCTAGGAATGGCAAAATTAACAATTTGATCCTGGAGGCCCCCTCTATCTCCTCACACCCAGCCCTAGCTGCCCGGGGCATGCTTTCCTCCATGCCCTTATTTGTGGGCGGGGATTGTGTGCACAAACCTATGGCGAATGTGAAACGCGTGTGTTAACGTTAAACTTTTAAGAAAATCGAAATAAAATACTAAAAAAGCATGCCCCGGGTCAAATTGTTAATTTTGCCATTCCTAGGAATGGCAAAATTAACAATTTGATCCTGGAGGCCCCCTCTATCTCCGCACACCCAGCCCTAGCTGCCCGGGGCATGCTTTCCTCCATGCCCTTATTTGTGGGCGGGGATTGTGTGCACAAACCTATGGCGAATGTGAAACGCGTGTGTTAACGTTAAACTTTTAAGAAAATCGAAATAAAATACTAAAAAAGCATGCCCCGGGTCAAATTGTTAATTTTGCCATTCCTAGGAATGGCAAAATTAACAATTTGATCCTGGAGGCCCCCTCTATCTCCTCACACCCAGCCCTAGCTGCCCGGGGCATGCTTTCCTCCATGCCCTTATTTGTGGGCGGGGATTGTGTGCACAAACCTATGGCGAATGTGAAACGCGTGTGTTAACGTTAAACTTTTAAGAAAATCGAAATAAAATACTAAAAAAGCATGCCCCGGGTCAAATTGTTAATTTTGCCATTCCTAGGAATGGCAAAATTAACAATTTGATCCTGGAGGCCCCCTCTATCTCCTCACACCCAGCCCTAGCTGCCCGGGGCATGCTTTCCTCCATGCCCTTATTTGTGGGCGGGGATTGTGTGCACAAACCTATGGCGAATGTGAAACGCGTGTGTTAACGTTAAACTTTTAAGAAAATCGAAATAAAATACTAAAAAAGCATGCCCCGGGTCAAATTGTTAATTTTGCCATTCCTAGGAATGGCAAAATTAACAATTTTATCCTGGAGGCCCCCTCTATCTCCTCACACCCAGCCCTAGCTGCCCGGGGCATGCTTTCCTCCATGCCCTTATTTGTGGGCGGGGATTGTGTGCACAAACCTATGGCGAATGTGAAACGCGTGTGTTAACGTTAAACATTTAAGAAAATCGAAATAAAATACTAAAAAAGCATGCCCCGGGTCAAATTGTTAATTTTGCCATTCCTAGGAATGGCAAAATTAACAATTTTATCCTGGAGGCCCCCTCTATCTCCTCACACCCAGCCCTAGCTGCCCGGGGCATGCTTTCCTCCATGCCCTTATTTGTGGGCGGGGATTGTGTGCACAAACCTATGGCGAATGTGAAACGCGTGTGTTAACGTTAAACTTTTAAGAAAATCGAAATAAAATACTAAAAAAGCATGCCCCGGGTCAAATTGTTAATTTTGCCATTCCTAGGAATGGCAAAATTAACAATTTGATCCTGGAGGCCCCCCTCTATCTCCTCACACCCAGCCCTACCTGCCCGGGGCATGCTTTCCTCATGCCCTTATTTATGGGCGGGGATTGTGTGCACAAACCTTTGGCGAATGTGAAACGCGTGTGTTAACGTTAAACATTTAAGAAAATCGAAATAAAATACTAAAAAAGCATGCCCCGGGTCAAATTGTTAATTTTGCCATTCCTAGGAATGGCAAAATTAACAATTTGATCCTGGAGGCCCCCTCTATCTCCTCACACCCAGCCCTAGCTGCCCGGGGCATGCTTTCCTCCATGCCCTTATTTGTGGGCGGGGATTGTGTGCACAAACCTATGGCGAATGTGAAACGCGTGTGTTAACGTTAAACATTTAAGAAAATCGAAATAAAATACTAAAAAAGCATGCTCCGGGTCAAATTGTTAATTTTGCCATTCCTAGGAATGGCAAAATTAACAATTTGATCCTGGAGGCCCCCTCTATCTCCTCACACCCAGCCCTAGCTGCCCGGGGCATGCTTTCCTCCATGCCCTTATTTGTGGGCGGGGATTGTGTGCACAAACCTATGGCGAATGTGAAACGCGTGTGTTAACGTTAAACTTTTAAGAAAATCGAAATAAAATACTAAAAAAGCATGCCCCGGGTCAAATTGTTAATGTTGCCATTCCTAGGAATGGCAAAATTAACAATTTGATCCTGGACGCCCCCTCTATCTCCTCACACCCAGCCCTAGCTGCCCGGGGCATGCTTTCCTCCATGCCCTTATTTGTGGGCGGGGATTGTGTGCACAAACCTATGGCGAATGTGAAACGCGTGTGTTAACGTTAAACATTTAAGAAAATCGAAATAAAATACTAAAAAAGCATGCTCCGGGTCAAATTGTTAATTTTGCCATTCCTAGGAATGGCAAAATTAACAATTTGATCCTGGAGGCCCCCTCTATCTCCTCACACCCAGCCCTAGCTGCCCGGGGCATGCTTTCCTCCATGCCCTTATTTGTGGGCGGGGATTGTGTGCACAAACCTATGGCGAATGTGAAACGCGTGTGTTAAAGTTAAACTTTTAAGAAAATCGAAATAAAATACTAAAAAAGCATGCCCCGGGTCAAATTGTTAATGTTGCCATTCCTAGGAATGGCAAAATTAACAATTTGATCCTGGAGGCCCCCTCTATCTCCTCACACCCAGCCCTAGCTGCCCGGGGCATGCTTTCCTCCATGCCCTTATTTGTGGGCGGGGATTGTGTGCACAAACCTATGGCGAATGTGAAACGCGTGTGTTAACGTTAAACTTTTAAGAAAATCGAAATAAAATACTAAAAAAGCACGCCCCGGGTCAAATTGTTAATTTTGCCATTCCTAGGAATGGCAAAATTAACAATTTGATCCTGGAGGCCCCCTCTATCTCCTCACACCCAGCCCTAGCTGCCCGGGGCATGCTTTCCTCCATGCCCTTATTTGTGGGCGGGGATTGTGTGCACAAACCTTTGGCGAATGTGAAACGCGTGTGTTAACGTTAAACATTTAAGAAAATCGAAATAAAATACTAAAAAAGCATGCCCCGGGTCAAATTGTTAATTTTGCCATTCCTAGGAATGGCAAAATTAACAATTTGATCCTGGAGGCCCCCTCTATCTCCTCACACCCAGCCCTAGCTGCCCGGGGCATGCTTTCCTCCATGCCCTTATTTGTGGGCGGGGATTGTGTGCACAAACCTATGGCGAATGTGAAACGCGTGTGTTAACGTTAAACTTTTAAGAAAATCGAAATAAAATACTAAAAAAGCATGCCCCGGGTCAAATTGTTAATGTTGCCATTCCTAGGAATGGCAAAATTAACAATTTGATCCTGGAGGCCCCCTCTATCTCCTCACACCCAGCCCTAGCTGCCCGGGGCATGCTTTCCTCCATGCCCTTATTTGTGGGCGGGGATTGTGTGCACAAACCTATGGCGAATGTGAAACGCGTGTGTTAACGTTAAACTTTTAAGAAAATCGAAATAAAATACTAAAAAAGCACGCCCCGGGTCAAATTGTTAATTTTGCCATTCCTAGGAATGGCAAAATTAACAATTTGATCCTGGAGGCCCCCTCTATCTCCTCACACCCAGCCCTAGCTGCCCGGGGCATGCTTTCCTCCATGCCCTTATTTGTGGGCGGGGATTGTGTGCACAAACCTTTGGCGAATGTGAAACGCGTGTGTTAACGTTAAACATTTAAGAAAATCGAAATAAAATACTAAAAAAGCATGCCCCGGGTCAAATTGTTAATTTTGCCATTCCTAGGAATGGCAAAATTAACAATTTGATCCTGGAGGCCCCCTCTATCTCCTCACACCCAGCCCTAGCTGCCCGGGGCATGCTTTCCTCCACGCCCTTATTTGTGGGCGGGGATTGTGTGCACAAACCTATGGCGAATGTGAAACGCGTGTGTTAACGTTAAACATTTAAGAAAATCGAAATAAAATACTAAAAAAGCATGCCCCGGGTCAAATTGTTAATTTTGCCATTCCTAGGAATGGCAAAATTAACAATTTGATCCTGGAGGCCCCCTCTATCTCCTCACACCCAGCCCTAGCTGCCCGGGGCATGCTTTCCTCCATGCCCTTATTTGTGGGCGGGGATTGTGTGCACAAACCTATGGCGAATGTGAAACGCGTGTGTTAACGTTAAACTTTTAAGAAAATCGAAATAAAATACTAAAAAAGCATGCCCCGGGTCAAATTGTTAATTTTGCCATTCCTAGGAATGCCAAAATTAACAATTTGATCCTGGAGGCCCCCTCTATCTCCGCACACCCAGCCCTAGCTGCCCGGGGCATGCTTTCCTCCATGCCCTTATTTGTGGGCGGGGATTGTGTGCACAAACCTATGGCGAATGTGAAACGCGTGTGTTAACGTTAAACTTTTAAGAAAATCGAAATAAAATACTAAAAAAGCATGCCCCGGGTCAAATTGTTAATTTTGCCATTCCTAGGAATGGCAAAATTAACAATTTGATCCTGGAGGCCCCCTCTATCTCCTCACACCCAGCCCTAGCTGCCCGGGGCATGCTTTCCTCCATGCCCTTATTTGTTGGCGGGGATTGTGTGCACAAACCTTTGGCGAATGTGAAACGCGTGTGTTAACGTTAAACATTTAAGAAAATCGAAATAAAATACTAAAAAAGCATGCCCCGGGTCAAATTGTTAATTTTGCCATTCCTAGGAATGGCAAAATTAACAATTTGATCCTGGAGGCCCCCTCTATCTCCTCACACCCAGCCCTAGCTGCCCGGGGCATGCTTTCCTCCACGCCCTTATTTGTGGGCGGGGATTGTGTGCACAAACCTATGGCGAATGTGAAACGCGTGTGTTAACGTTAAACATATAAGAAAATCGAAATAAAATACTAAAAAAGCATGCCCCGGGTCAAATTGTTAATTTTGCCATTCCTAGGAATGGAAAAATTAACAATTTGATCCTGGAGGCCCCCTCTATCTCCTCACACCCAGCCCTAGCTGCCCGGGGAATGCTTTCCTCCATGCCCTTATTTGTGGGCGGGGATTGTGTGCACAAACCTATGGCGAATGTGAAACGCGTGTGTTAACGTTAAACATTTAAGAAAATCGAAATAAAATACTAAAAAAGCATGCCCCGGGTCAAATTGTTAATTTTGCCATTCCTAGGAATGGCAAAATTAACAATTTGATCCTGGAGGCCCCCTCTATCTCCTCACACCCAGCCCTAGCTGCCCGGGGAATGCTTTCCTCCATGCCCTTATTTGTGGGCGGGGATTGTGTGCACAAACCTATGGCGAATGTGAAACGCGTGTGTTAACGTTAAACTTTTAAGAAATTCGAAATAAAATACTAAAAAAGCATGCCCCGGGTCAAATTGTTAATTTTGCCATTCCTAGGAATGGCAAAATTAACAATTTGATCCTGGAGGCCCCCTCTATCTCCTCACACCCAGCCCTAGCTGCCCGGGGCATGCTTTCCTCCATGCCCTTATTTGTGGGCGGGGATTGTGTGCACAAACCTATGGCGAATGTGAAACGCGTGTGTTAACGTTAAACTTTTAAGAAAATCGAAATAAAATACTAAAAAAGCATGCCCCGGGTCAAATTGTTAATTTTGCCATTCCTAGGAATGGCAAAATTAACAATTTGATCCTGGAGGCCCCCTCTATCTCCGCACACCCAGCCCTAGCTGCCCGGGGCATGCTTTCCTCCATGCCCTTATTTGTGGGCGGGGATTGTGTGCACAAACCTATGGCGAATGTGAAACGCGTGTGTTAACGTTAAACTTTTAAGAAAATCGAAATAAAATACTAAAAAAGCATGCCCCGGGTCAAATTGTTAATTTTGCCATTCCTAGGAATGGCAAAATTAACAATTTGATCCTGGAGGCCCCCTCTATCTCCTCACACCCAGCCCTAGCTGCCCGGGGCATGCTTTCCTCCATGCCCTTATTTGTGGGCGGGGATTGTGTGCACAAACCTATGGCGAATGTGAAACGCGTGTGTTAACGTTAAACTTTTAAGAAAATCGAAATAAAATACTAAAAAAGCATGCCCCGGGTCAAATTGTTAATTTTGCCATTCCTAGGAATGGCAAAATTAACAATTTGATCCTGGAGGCCCCCTCTATCTCCTCACACCTAGCCCTAGCTGCCCGGGGCATGCTTTCCTCCATGCCCTTATTTGTGGGCGGGGATTGTGTGCACAAACCTATGGCGAATGTGAAACGCGTGTGTTAACGTTAAACTTTTAAGAAAATCGAAATAAAATACTAAAAAAGCATGCCCCGGGTCAAATTGTTAATTTTGCCATTCCTAGGAATGGCAAAATTAACAATTTGATCCTGGAGGCCCCCTCTATCTCCTCACACCCAGCCCTAGCTGCCCGGGGAATGCTTTCCTCCATGCCCTTATTTGTGGGCGGGGATTGTGTGCACAAACCTATGGCGAATGTGAAACGCGTGTGTTAACGTTAAACTTTTAAGAAATTCGAAATAAAATACTAAAAAAGCATGCCCCGGGTCAAATTGTTAATTTTGCCATTCCTAGGAATGGCAAAATTAACAATTTGATCCTGGAGGCCCCCTCTATCTCCTCACACCCAGCCCTAGCTGCCCGGGGCATGCTTTCCTCCATGCCCTTATTTGTGGGCGGGGATTGTGTGCACAAACCTATGGCGAATGTGAAACGCGTGTGTTAACGTTAAACTTTTAAGAAATTCGAAATAAAATACTAAAAAAGCATGCCCCGGGTCAAATTGTTAATTTTGCCATTCCTAGGAATGGCAAAATTAACAATTTGATCCTGGAGGCCCCCTCTATCTCCGCACACCCAGCCCTAGCTGCCCGGGGCATGCTTTCCTCCATGCCCTTATTTGTGGGCGGGGATTGTGTGCACAAACCTATGGCGAATGTGAAACGCGTGTGTTAACGTTAAACTTTTAAGAAAATCGAAATAAAATACTAAAAAAGCATGCCCCGGGTCAAATTGTTAATTTTGCCATTCCTAGGAATGGCAAAATTAACAATTTGATCCTGGAGGCCCCCTCTATCTCCTCACACCCAGCCCTAGCTGCCCGGGCATGCTTTCCTCCATGCCCTTATTTGTGGGCGGGGATTGTGTGCACAAACCTATGGCGAATGTGAAACGCTTGTGTTAACGTTGAACTTTTAAGAAAATCGAAATAAAATACTAAAAAAGCATGCCCCGGGTCAAATTGTTAATTTTGCCATTCCTAGGAATGGCAAAATTAACAATTTGATCCTGGAGGCCCCCTCTATCTCCTCACACCCAGCCCTAGCTGCCCGGGGCATGCTTTCCTCCATTCCCTTATTTGTGGGCGGGGATTGTGTGCACAAACCTATGGCGAATGTGAAACGCGTGTGTTAACGTTAAACTTTTAAGAAAATCGAAATAAAATACTAAAAAAACATGCCCCGGGTCAAATTGTTAATTTTGCCATTCCTAGGAATGGCAAAATTAACAATTTGATCCTGGAGGCCCCTCTATCTCCTCAAACCCAGCCCTAGCTGCCCGGGGCATGCTTTCCTCCATGCCCTTATTTGTGGGCGGGGATTGTGTGCACAAACCTATGGCGAATGTGAAACGCGTGTGTTAACGTTAAACTTTTAAGAAAATCGAAATAAAATACTAAAAAAGCATGCCCCGGGTCAAATTGTTAATTTTGCCATTCCTAGGAATGGCAAAATTAACAATTTGATCCTGGAGGCCCCCTCTATCTCCTCACACCCAGCCCTAGCTGCCCGGGACATGCTTTCCTCCATGCCCTTATTTGTGGGCGGGGATTGTGTGCACAAACCTTTGGCGAATGTGAAACGCGTGTGTTAACGTTAAACATTTAAGAAAATCGAAATAAAATACTAAAAAAGCATGCCCCGGGTCAAATTGTTAATTTTGCCATTCCTAGGAATGGCAAAATTAACAATTTGATCCTGGAGGCCCCCTCTATCTCCTCACACCCAGCCCTAGCTGCCCGGGGCATGCTTTCCTCCATGCCCTTATTTGTGGGCGGGGATTGTGTGCACAAACCTATGGCGAATGTGAAACGCGTGTGTTAACGTTAAACATTTAAGAAAATCGAAATAAAATACTAAAAAAGCATGCCCCGGGTCAAATTGTTAACAATTTGATCCTGGAGGCCCCCTCTATCTCCTCACACCCAGCCCTAGCTGCCCGGGGCATGCTTTCCTCCATGCCCTTATTTGTGGGCGGGGATTGTGTGCACAAACCTATGGCGAATGTGAAACGCGTGTGTTAACGTTAAACTTTTAAGAAAATCGAAATAAAATACTAAAAAAGCATGCCCCGGGTCAAATTGTTAATTTTGCCATTCCTAGGAATGGCAAAATTAACAATTTGATCCTGGAGGCCCCCTCTATCTCCGCACACCCAGCCCTAGCTGCCCGGGGCATGCTTTCCTCCATGCCCTTATTTGTGGGCGGGGATTGTGTGCACAAACCTATGGCGAATGTGAAACGCGTGTGTTAACGTTAAACTTTTAAGAAAATCGAAATAAAATACTAAAAAAGCATGCCCCGGGTCAAATTGTTAATTTTGCCATTCCTAGGAATGGCAAAATTAACAATTTGATCCTGGAGGCCCCCTCTATCTCCTCACACCCAGCCCTAGCTGCCCGGGGCATGCTTTCCTCCATGCCCTTATTTGTGGGCGGGGATTGTGTGCACAAACATATGGCGAATGTGAAACGCGTGTGTTAACGTTAAACTTTGAAGAAAATCGAAATAAAATACTACAAAAGCATGCCCCGGGTCAAATTGTTAATTTTGCCATTCCTAGGAATGGCAAAATTAACAATTTGATCCTGGAGGCCCCCTCTATCTCCTCACACCCAGCCCTAGCTGCCCGGGGCATGCTTTCCTCCATGCCCTTATTTGTGGGCGGGGATTGTGTGCACAAACCTATGGCGAATGTGAAACGCGTGTGTTAACGTTAAACTTTTAAGAAAATCGAAATAAAATACTAAAAAAGCATGCCCCGGGTCAAATTGTTAATTTTGCCATTCCTAGGAATGGCAAAATTAACAATTTGATCCTGGAGGCCCCCTCTATCTCCTCACACCCAGCCCTAGCTGCCCGGGGCATGCTTTCCTCCATTCCCTTATTTGTGGGCGGGGATTGTGTGCACAAACCTATGGCGAATGTGAAACGCGTGTGTTAACGTTAAACTTTTAAGAAAATCGAAATAAAATACTAAAAAAACATGCCCCGGGTCAAATTGTTAATTTTGCCATTCCTAGGAATGGCAAAATTAACAATTTGATCCTGGAGGCCCCCTCTATCTCCTCAAACCCAGCCCTAGCTGCCCGGGGCATGCTTTCCTCCATGCCCTTATTTGTGGGCGGGGATTGTGTGCACAAACCTATGGCGAATGTGAAACGCGTGTGTTAACGTTAAACTTTTAAGAAAATCGAAATAAAATACTAAAAAAGCATGCCCCGGGTCAAATTGTTAATTTTGCCATTCCTAGGAATGGCAAAATTAACAATTTGATCCTGGAGGCCCCCTCTATCTCCTCACACCCAGCCCTAGCTGCCCGGGGCATGCTTTCCTCCATGCCCTTATTTGTGGGCGGGGATTGTGTGCACAAACCTATGGCGAATGTGAAACGCGTGTGTTAACGTTAAACATTTAAGAAAATCGAAATAAAATACTAAAAAAGCATGCCCCGGGTCAAATTGTTAACAATTTGATCCTGGAGGCCCCCTCTATCTCCTCACACCCAGCCCTAGCTGCCCGGGGCATGCTTTCCTCCATGCCCTTATTTGTGGGCGGGGATTGTGTGCACAAACCTATGGCGAATGTGAAACGCGTGTGTTAACGTTAAACTTTTAAGAAAATCGAAATAAAATACTAAAAAAGCATGCCCCGGGTCAAATTGTTAATTTTGCCATTCCTAGGAATGGCAAAATTAACAATTTGATCCTGGAGGCCCCCTCTATCTCCTCACACCCAGCCCTAGCTGCCCGGGGCATGCTTTCCTCCATGCCCTTATTTGTGGGCGGGGATTGTGTGCACAAACCTATGGCGAATGTGAAACGCGTGTGTTAACGTTAAACTTTTAAGAAAATCGAAATAAAATACTAAAAAAGCATGCCCCGGGTCAAATTGTTAATTTTGCCATTCCTAGGAATGGCAAAATTAACAATTTGATCCTGGAGGCCCCCTCTATCTCCTCACACCCAGCCCTAGCTGCCCGGGGCATGCTTTCCTCCATGCCCTTATTTGTGGGCGGGGATTGTGTGCACAAACCTATGGCGAATGTGAAACGCGTGTGTTAACGTTAAACTTTTAAGAAAATCGAAATAAAATACTAAAAAAGCATGCCCCGGGTCAAATTGTTAATTTTGCCATTCCTAGGAATGGCAAAATTAACAATTTGATCCTGGAGGCCCCCTCTATCTCCTCACACCCAGCCCTAGCTGCCCGGGGCATGCTTTCCTCCATTCCCTTATTTGTGGGCGGGGATTGTGTGCACAAACCTATGGCGAATGTGAAACGCGTGTGTTAACGTTAAACTTTTAAGAAAATCGAAATAAAATACTAAAAAAACATGCCCCGGGTCAAATTGTTAATTTTGCCATTCCTAGGAATGGCAAAATTAACAATTTGATCCTGGAGGCCCCTCTATCTCCTCAAACCCAGCCCTAGCTGCCCGGGGCATGCTTTCCTCCATGCCCTTATTTGTGGGCGGGGATTGTGTGCACAAACCTATGGCGAATGTGAAACGCGTGTGTTAACGTTAAACTTTTAAGAAAATCGAAATAAAATACTAAAAAAGCATGCCCCGGGTCAAATTGTTAATTTTGCCATTCCTAGGAATGGCAAAATTAACAATTTGATCCTGGAGGCCCCCTCTATCTCCTCACACCCAGCCCTAGCTGCCCGGGACATGCTTTCCTCCATGCCCTTATTTGTGGGCGGGGATTGTGTGCACAAACCTTTGGCGAATGTGAAACGCGTGTGTTAACGTTAAACATTTAAGAAAATCGAAATAAAATACTAAAAAAGCATGCCCCGGGTCAAATTGTTAATTTTGCCATTCCTAGGAATGGCAAAATTAACAATTTGATCCTGGAGGCCCCCTCTATCTCCTCACACCCAGCCCTAGCTGCCCGGGGCATGCTTTCCTCCATGCCCTTATTTGTGGGCGGGGATTGTGTGCACAAACCTATGGCGAATGTGAAACGCGTGTGTTAACGTTAAACATTTAAGAAAATCGAAATAAAATACTAAAAAAGCATGCCCCGGGTCAAATTGTTAACAATTTGATCCTGGAGGCCCCCTCTATCTCCTCACACCCAGCCCTAGCTGCCCGGGGCATGCTTTCCTCCATGCCCTTATTTGTGGGCGGGGATTGTGTGCACAAACCTATGGCGAATGTGAAACGCGTGTGTTAACGTTAAACTTTTAAGAAAATCGAAATAAAATACTAAAAAAGCATGCCCCGGGTCAAATTGTTAATTTTGCCATTCCTAGGAATGGCAAAATTAACAATTTGATCCTGGAGGCCCCCTCTATCTCCGCACACCCAGCCCTAGCTGCCCGGGGCATGCTTTCCTCCATGCCCTTATTTGTGGGCGGGGATTGTGTGCACAAACCTATGGCGAATGTGAAACGCGTGTGTTAACGTTAAACTTTTAAGAAAATCGAAATAAAATACTAAAAAAGCATGCCCCGGGTCAAATTGTTAATTTTGCCATTCCTAGGAATGGCAAAATTAACAATTTGATCCTGGAGGCCCCCTCTATCTCCTCACACCCAGCCCTAGCTGCCCGGGGCATGCTTTCCTCCATGCCCTTATTTGTGGGCGGGGATTGTGTGCACAAACCTATGGCGAATGTGAAACGCGTGTGTTAACGTTAAACTTTGAAGAAAATCGAAATAAAATACTACAAAAGCATGCCCCGGGTCAAATTGTTAATTTTGCCATTCCTAGGAATGGCAAAATTAACAATTTGATCCTGGAGGCCCCCTCTATCTCCTCACACCCAGCCCTAGCTGCCCGGGGCATGCTTTCCTCCATGCCCTTATTTGTGGGCGGGGATTGTGTGCACAAACCTATGGCGAATGTGAAACGCGTGTGTTAACGTTAAACTTTTAAGAAAATCGAAATAAAATACTAAAAAAGCATGCCCCGGGTCAAATTGTTAATTTTGCCATTCCTAGGAATGGCAAAATTAACAATTTGATCCTGGAGGCCCCCTCTATCTCCTCACACCCAGCCCTAGCTGCCCGGGGCATGCTTTCCTCCATTCCCTTATTTGTGGGCGGGGATTGTGTGCACAAACCTATGGCGAATGTGAAACGCGTGTGTTAACGTTAAACTTTTAAGAAAATCGAAATAAAATACTAAAAAAACATGCCCCGGGTCAAATTGTTAATTTTGCCATTCCTAGGAATGGCAAAATTAACAATTTGATCCTGGAGGCCCCCTCTATCTCCTCAAACCCAGCCCTAGCTGCCCGGGGCATGCTTTCCTCCATGCCCTTATTTGTGGGCGGGGATTGTGTGCACAAACCTTTGGCGAATGTGAAACGCGTGTGTTAACGTTAAACATTTAAGAAAATCGAAATAAAATACTAAAAAAGCATGCCCCGGGTCAAATTGTTAATTTTGCCATTCCTAGGAATGGCAAAATTAACAATTTGATCCTGGAGGCCCCCTCTATCTCCTCACACCCAGCCCTAGCTGCCCGGGGCATGCTTTCCTCCATGCCCTTATTTGTGGGCGGGGATTGTGTGCACAAACCTATGGCGAATGTGAAACGCGTGTGTTAACGTTAAACATTTAAGAAAATCGAAATAAAATACTAAAAAAGCATGCCCCGGGTCAAATTGTTAACAATTTGATCCTGGAGGCCCCCTCTATCTCCTCACACCCAGCCCTAGCTGCCCGGGGCATGCTTTCCTCCATGCCCTTATTTGTGGGCGGGGATTGTGTGCACAAACCTATGGCGAATGTGAAACGCGTGTGTTAACGTTAAACCTTTAAGAAATTCGAAATAAAATACTAAAAAAGCATGCCCCGGGTCAAATTGTTAATTTTGCCATTCCTAGGAATGGCAAAATTAACAATTTGATCCTGGAGGCCCCCTCTATCTCCTCACACCCAGCCCTAGCTGCCCGGGGCATGCTTTCCTCCATGCCCTTATTTGTGGGCGGGGATTGTGTGCACAAACCTATGGCGAATGTGAAACGCGTGTGTTAACGTTAAACTTTTAAGAAAATCGAAATAAAATACTAAAAAAGCATGCCCCGGGTCAAATTGTTAATTTTGCCATTCCTAGGAATGGCAAAATTAACAATTTGATCCTGGAGGCCCCCTCTATCTCCGCACACCCAGCCCTAGCTGCCCGGGGCATGCTTTCCTCCATGCCCTTATTTGTGGGCGGGGATTGTGTGCACAAACCTATGTCGAATGTGAAACGCGTGTGTTAACGTTAAACTTTTAAGAAAATCGAAATAAAATACTAAAAAAGCATGCCCCGGGTCAAATTGTTAATTTTGCCATTCCTAGGAATGGCAAAATTAACAATTTGATCCTGGAGGCCCCCTCTATCTCCTCACACCCAGCCCTAGCTGCCCGGGGCATGCTTTCCTCCATGCCCTTATTTGTGGGCGGGGATTGTGTGCACAAACCTATGGCGAATGTGAAACGCGTGTGTTAACGTTAAACTTTTAAGAAAATCGAAATAAAATACTAAAAAAGCATGCCCCGGGTCAAATTGTTAATTTTGCCATTCCTAGGAATGGCAAAATTAACAATTTGATCTTGGAGGCCCCCTCTATCTCCTCACACCCAGCCCTAGCTGCCCGGGGCATGCTTTCCTCCATGCCCTTATTTGTGGGCGGGGATTGTGTGCACAAACCTATGGCGAATGTGAAACGCGTGTGTTAACGTTAAACTTTGAAGAAAATCGAAATAAAATACTAAAAAAGCATGCCCCGGGTCAAATTGTTAATTTTGCCATTCCTAGGAATGGCAAAATTAACAATTTGATCCTGGAGGCCCCCTCTATCTCCTCACACCCAGCCCTAGCTGCCCGGGGCATGCTTTCCTCCATGCCCTTATTTGTGGGCGGGGATTGTGTGCACAAACCTATGGCGAATGTGAAACGCGTGTGTTAACGTTAAACTTTTAAGAAAATCGAAATAAAATACTAAAAAAGCATGCCCCGGGTCAAATTGTTAATTTTGCCATTCCTAGGAATGGCAAAATTAACAATTTGATCCTGGAGGCCCCCTCTATCTCCTCACACCCAGCCCTAGCTGCCCGGGGCATGCTTTCCTCCATTCCCTTATTTGTGGGCGGGGATTGTGTGCACAAACCTATGGCGAATGTGAAACGCGTGTGTTAACGTTAAACTTTTAAGAAAATCGAAATAAAATACTAAAAAAACATGCCCCGGGTCAAATTGTTAATTTTGCCATTCCTAGGAATGGCAAAATTAACAATTTGATCCTGGAGGCCCCCTCTATCTCCTCAAACCCAGCCCTAGCTGCCCGGGGCATGCTTTCCTCCATGCCCTTATTTGTGGGCGGGGATTGTGTGCACAAACCTATGGCGAATGTGAAACGCGTGTGTTAACGTTAAACTTTTAAGAAAATCGAAATAAAATACTAAAAAAGCATGCCCCGGGTCAAATTGTTAATTTTGCCATTCCTAGGAATGGCAAAATTAACAATTTGATCCTGGAGGCCCCCTCTATCTCCTCACACCCAGCCCTAGCTGCCCGGGGCATGCTTTCCTCCATGCCCTTATTTGTGGGCGGGGATTGTGTGCACAAACCTTTGGCGAATGTGAAACGCGTGTGTTAACGTTAAACATTTAAGAAAATCGAAATAAAATACTAAAAAAGCATGCCCCGGGTCAAATTGTTAATTTTGCCATTCCTAGGAATGGCAAAATTAACAATTTGATCCTGGAGGCCCCCTCTATCTCCTCACACCCAGCCCTAGCTGCCCGGGGCATGCTTTCCTTCATGCCCTTATTTGTGGGCGGGGATTGTGTGCACAAACCTATGGCGAATGTGAAACGCGTGTGTTAACGTTAAACATTTAAGAAAATCGAAATAAAATACTAAAAAAGCATGCCCCGGGTCAAATTGTTAACAATTTGATCCTGGAGGCCCCCTCTATCTCCTCACACCCAGCCCTAGCTGCCCGGGGCATGCTTTCCTCCATGCCCTTATTTGTGGGCGGGGATTGTGTGCACAAACCTATGGCGAATGTGAAACGCGTGTGTTAACGTTAAACTTTGAAGAAAATCGAAATAAAATACTAAAAAAGCATGCCCCGGGTCAAATTGTTAATTTTGCCATTCCTAGGAATGGCAAAATTAACAATTTGATCCTGGAGGCCCCCTCTATCTCCTCACACCCAGCCCTAGCTGCCCGGGGCATGCTTTCCTCCATGCCCTTATTTGTGGGCGGGGATTGTGTGCACAAACCTATGGCGAATGTGAAACGCGTGTGTTAACGTTAAACTTTTAAGAAAATCGAAATAAAATACTAAAAAAGCATGCCCCGGGTCAAATTGTTAATTTTGCCATTCCTAGGAATGGCAAAATTAACAATTTGATCCTGGAGGCCCCCTCTATCTCCTCACACCCAGCCCTAGCTGCCCGGGGCATGCTTTCCTCCATTCCCTTATTTGTGGGCGGGGATTGTGTGCACAAACCTATGGCGAATGTGAAACGCGTGTGTTAACGTTAAACTTTTAAGAAAATCGAAATAAAATACTAAAAAAACATGCCCCGGGTCAAATTGTTAATTTTGCCATTCCTAGGAATGGCAAAATTAACAATTTGATCCTGGAGGCCCCCTCTATCTCCTCAAACCCAGCCCTAGCTGCCCGGGGCATGCTTTCCTCCATGCCCTTATTTGTGGGCGGGGATTGTGTGCACAAACCTATGGCGAATGTGAAACGCGTGTGTTAACGTTAAACTTTTAAGAAAATCGAAATAAAATACTAAAAAAGCATGCCCCGGGTCAAATTGTTAATTTTGCCATTCCTAGGAATGGCAAAATTAACAATTTGATCCTGGAGGCCCCCTCTATCTCCTCACACCCAGCCCTAGCTGCCCGGGGCATGCTTTCCTCCATGCCCTTATTTGTGGGCGGGGATTGTGTGCACAAACCTTTGGCGAATGTGAAACGCGTGTGTTAACGTTAAACATTTAAGAAAATCGAAATAAAATACTAAAAAAGCATGCCCCGGGTCAAATTGTTAATTTTGCCATTCCTAGGAATGGCAAAATTAACAATTTGATCCTGGAGGCCCCCTCTATCTCCTCACACCCAGCCCTAGCTGCCCGGGGCATGCTTTCCTTCATGCCCTTATTTGTGGGCGGGGATTGTGTGCACAAACCTATGGCGAATGTGAAACGCGTGTGTTAACGTTAAACATTTAAGAAAATCGAAATAAAATACTAAAAAAGCATGCCCCGGGTCAAATTGTTAACAATTTGATCCTGGAGGCCCCCTCTATCTCCTCACACCCAGCCCTAGCTGCCCGGGGCATGCTTTCCTCCATGCCCTTATTTGTGGGCGGGGATTGTGTGCACAAACCTATGGCGAATGTGAAACGCGTGTGTTAACGTTAAACTTTTAAGAAATTCGAAATAAAATACTAAAAAAGCATGCCCCGGGTCAAATTGTTAATTTTGCCATTCCTAGGAATGGCAAAATTAACAATTTGATCCTGGAGGCCCCCTCTATCTCCTCACACCCAGCCCTAGCTGCCCGGGGCATGCTTTCCTCCATGCCCTTATTTGTGGGCGGGGATTGTGTGCACAAACCTATGGCGAATGTGAAACGCGTGTGTTAACGTTAAACTTTTAAGAAAATCGAAATAAAATACTAAAAAAGCATGCCCCGGGTCAAATTGTTAATTTTGCCATTCCTAGGAATGGCAAAATTAACAATTTGATCCTGGAGGCCCCCTCTATCTCCGCACACCCAGCCCTAGCTGCCCGGGGCATGCTTTCCTCCATGCCCTTATTTGTGGGCGGGGATTGTGTGCACAAACCTATGTCGAATGTGAAACGCGTGTGTTAACGTTAAACTTTTAAGAAAATCGAAATAAAATACTAAAAAAGCATGCCCCGGGTCAAATTGTTAATTTTGCCATTCCTAGGAATGGCAAAATTAACAATTTGATCCTGGAGGCCCCCTCTATCTCCTCACACCCTGCCCTAGCTGCCCGGGGCATGCTTTCCTCCATGCCCTTATTTGTGGGCGGGGATTGTGTGCACAAACCTATGGCGAATGTGAAACGCGTGTGTTAACGTTAAACTTTTAAGAAAATCGAAATAAAATACTAAAAAAGCATGCCCCGGGTCAAATTGTTAATTTTGCCATTCCTAGGAATGGCAAAATTAACAATTTGATCCTGGAGGCCCCCTCTATCTCCTCACACCCAGCCCTAGCTGCCCGGGGCATGCTTTCCTCCATGCCCTTATTTGTGGGCGGGGATTGTGTGCACAAACCTATGGCGAATGTGAAACGCGTGTGTTAACGTTAAACTTTTAAGAAAATCGAAATAAAATACTAAAAAAGCATGCCCCGGGTCAAATTGTTAATTTTGCCATTCCTAGGAATGGCAAAATTAACAATTTGATCCTGGAGGCCCCCTCTATCTCCTCACACCCAGCCCTAGCTGCCCGGGGCATGCTTTCCTCCATTCCCTTATTTGTGGGCGGGGATTGTGTGCACAAACCTATGGCGAATGTGAAACGCGTGTGTTAACGTTAAACTTTTAAGAAAATCGAAATAAAATACTAAAAAAACATGCCCCGGGTCAAATTGTTAATTTTGCCATTCCTAGGAATGGCAAAATTAACAATTTGATCCTGGAGGCCCCCTCTATCTCCTCACACCCAGCCCTAGCTGCCCGGGGCATGCTTTCCTCCATGCCCTTATTTGTGGGCGGGGATTGTGTGCACAAACCTATGGCGAATGTGAAACGCGTGTGTTAACGTTAAACTTTTAAGAAAATCGAAATAAAATACTAAAAAAGCATGCCCCGGGTCAAATTGTTAATTTTGCCATTCCTAGGAATGGCAAAATTAACAATTTGATCCTGGAGGCCCCCTCTATCTCCTCACACCCAGCCCTAGCTGCCCGGGGCATGCTTTCCTCCATGCCCTTATTTGTGGGCGGGGATTGTGTGCACAAACCTTTGGCGAATGTGAAACGCGTGTGTTAACGTTAAACATTTAAGAAAATCGAAATAAAATACTAAAAAAGCATGCCCCGGGTCAAATTGTTAATTTTGCCATTCCTAGGAATGGCAAAATTAACAATTTGATCCTGGAGGCCCCCTCTATCTCCTCACACCCAGCCCTAGCTGTCGGGGCATGCTTTCCTCCATGCCCTTATTTGTGGGCGGGGATTGTGTGCACAAACCTATGGCGAATGTGAAACGCGTGTGTTAACGTTAAACATTTAAGAAAATCGAAATAAAATACTAAAAAAGCATGCCCCGGGTCAAATTGTTAACAATTTGATCCTGGAGGCCCCCTCTATCTCCTCACACCCAGCCCTAGCTGCCCGGGGCATGCTTTCCTCCATGCCCTTATTTGTGGGCGGGGATTGTGTGCACAAACCTTTGGCGAATGTGAAACGCGTGTGTTAACGTTAAACATTTAAGAAAATCGAAATAAAATACTAAAAAAGCATGCCCCGGGTCAAATTGTTAATGTTGCCATTCCTAGGAATGGAAAAATTAACAATTTGATCCTGGAGGCCCCCTCTATCTCCTCACACCCAGCCCTAGCTGCCCGGGGAATGCTTTCCTCCATGCCCTTATTTGTGGGCGGGGATTGTGTGCACAAACCTATGGCGAATGTGAAACGCGTGTGTTAACGTTAAACTTTTAAGAAAATCGAAATAAAATACTAAAAAAGCATGCCCCGGGTCAAATTGTTAATTTTGCCATTCCTAGGAATGGCAAAATTAACAATTTGATCCTGGAGGCCCCCTCTATCTCCTCACACCCAGCCCTAGCTGCCCGGGGCATGCTTTCCTCCATGCCCTTATTTGTGGGCGGGGATTGTGTGCACAAACCTATGGCGAATGTGAAACGCGTGTGTTAACGTTAAACTTTTAAGAAAATCGAAATAAAATACTAAAAAAGCATGCCCCGGGTCAAATTGTTAATTTTGCCATTCCTAGGAATGGCAAAATTAACAATTTGATCCTGGAGGCCCCCTCTATCTCCTCACACCCAGCCCTAGCTGCCCGGGGCATGCTTTCCTCCATTCCCTTATTTGTGGGCGGGGATTGTGTGCACAAACCTATGGCGAATGTGAAACGCGTGTGTTAACGTTAAACTTTTAAGAAAATCGAAATAAAATACTAAAAAAACATGCCCCGGGTCAAATTGTTAATTTTGCCATTCCTAGGAATGGCAAAATTAACAATTTGATCCTGGAGGCCCCCTCTATCTCCTCACACCCAGCCCTAGCTGCCCGGGGCATGCTTTCCTCCATGCCCTTATTTGTGGGCGGGGATTGTGTGCACAAACCTATGGCGAATGTGAAACGCGTGTGTTAACGTTAAACTTTTAAGAAAATCGAAATAAAATACTAAAAAAGCATGCCCCGGGTCAAATTGTTAATTTTGCCATTCCTAGGAATGGCAAAATTAACAATTTGATCCTGGAGGCCCCCTCTATCTCCTCACACCCAGCCCTAGCTGCCCGGGGCATGCTTTCCTCCATGCCCTTATTTGTGGGCGGGGATTGTGTGCACAAACCTTTGGCGAATGTGAAACGCGTGTGTTAACGTTAAACATTTAAGAAAATCGAAATAAAATACTAAAAAAGCATGCCCCGGGTCAAATTGTTAATTTTGCCATTCCTAGGAATGGCAAAATTAACAATTTGATCCTGGAGGCCCCCTCTATCTCCTCACACCCAGCCCTAGCTGCCCGGGGCATGCTTTCCTCCATGCCCTTATTTGTGGGCGGGGATTGTGTGCACAAACCTTTGGCGAATGTGAAACGCGTGTGTTAACGTTAAACATTTAAGAAAATCGAAATAAAATACTAAAAAAGCATGCCCCGGGTCAAATTGTTAATTTTGCCATTCCTAGGAATGGCCAAATTAACAATTTGATCCTGGAGGCCCCCTCTATCTCCTCACACCCAGCCCTAGCTGCCCGGGGCATGCTTTCCTCCACGCCCTTATTTGTGGGCGGGGATTGTGTGCACAAACCTATGGCGAATGTGAAACGCGTGTGTTAACGTTAAACATTTAAGAAAATCGAAATAAAATACTAAAAAAGCATGCCCCGGGTCAAATTGTTAATGTTGCCATTCCTAGGAATGGAAAAATTAACAATTTGATCCTGGAGGCCCCCTCTATCTCCTCACACCCAGCCCTAGCTGCCCGGGGAATGCTTTCCTCCATGCCCTTATTTGTGGGCGGGGATTGTGTGCACAAACCTATGGCGAATGTGAAACGCGTTTGTTAACGTTAAACTTTTAAGAAAATCGAAATAAAATACTAAAAAAGCATGCCCCCGCTCAAATTGTTAATTTTGCCATTCCTAGGAATGGCAAAATTAACAATTTGATACTGGATGACCCCTCTATCTCCTCACACCCAGCCCTAGCTGCCCGGGGCATGCTTTCCTCCATGCCCTTATTTGTGGGCGGGGATTGTGTGCACAAACCTATGGCGAATGTGAAACGCGTGTGTTAACGTTAAACGTTTAAGAAATTCGAAATAAAATACTAAAAAAGCATGCCCCGGGTCAAATTGTTAATTTTGCCATTTCTAGGAATGGCAAAATTAACAATTTGATCCTGGAGGCCCCCTCTATCTCCTCACACCCAGCCCTAGCTGCCCGGGGCATGCTTTCCTCCATGCCCTTATTTGTGGGCGGGGATTGTGTGCACAAACCTATGGCGAATGTGAAACGCGTGTGTTAACGTTAAACTTTTAAGAAAATCGAAATAAAATACTAAAAAAGCATGCCCCGGGTCAAATTGTTAATGTTGCCATTCCTAGGAATGGCAAAATTAACAATTTGATCCTGGAGGCCCCCTCTATCTCCGCACACCCAGCCCTAGCTGCCCGGGGCATGCTTTCCTCCATGCCCTTATTTGTGGGCGGGGATTGTGTGCACAAACCTATGGCGAATGTGAAACGCGTGTGTTAACGTTAAACTTTTAAGAAAATCGAAATAAAATACTAAAAAAGCATACCCCGGGTCAAATTGTTAATTTTGCCATTCCTAGGAATGGCACAATTAACAATTTGATCCTGGAGGCCCCCTCTATCTCCTCACACCCAGCCCTATCTGCCCGGGGCATGCTTTCCTCTATGCCCTTATTTGTGGGCGGGGATTGTGTGCACAAACCTATGGCGAATGTGAAACGCGTGTGTTAACGTTAAACTTTTAAGAAAATCGAAATAAAATACTAAAAAAGCATGCCCCGGGTCAAATTGTTAATTTTGCCATTCCTAGGAATGGCAAAATTAACAATTTGATCCTGGAGGCCCCCTCTATCTCCTCACACCCAGCCCTAGCTGCCCGGGGCATGCTTTCCTCCATGCCCTTATTTGTGGGCGGGGATTGTGTGCACAAACCTATGGCGAATGTGAAACTCGTGTGTTAACGTTAAACTTTTAAGAAAATCGAAATAAAATACTAAAAAAACATGCCCCGGGTCAAATTGTTAATTTTGCCATTCCTAGGAATGGCAAAATTAACAATTTGATCCTGGAGGCCCCCTCTATCTCCTCACACCCAGCCCTAGCTGCCCGGGGCATGCTTTCCTCCATGCCCTTATTTGTGGGCGGGGATTGTGTGCACAAACCTATGGCGAATGTGAAACGCGTGTGTTAACGTTAAACTGTTAAGAAAATCGAAATAAAATACTAAAAAAGCATGCCCCGGGTCAAATTGTTAATTTTGCCATTCCTAGGAATGGCAAAATTAACAATTTGATCCTGGAGGCCCCCTCTATCTCCTCACACCCAGCCCTAGCTGCCCGGGGCAGGCTTTCCTCCATGCCCTTATTTGTGGGCGGGGATTGTGTGCACAAACCTTTGGCGAATGTGAAACGCGTGTGTTAACGTTAAACATTTAAGAAAATCGAAATAAAATACTAAAAAAGCATGCCCCGGGTCAAATTGTTAATTTTGCCATTCCTAGGAATGGCAAAATTAACAATTTGATCCTGGAGGCCCCCTCTATCTCCTCACACCCAGCCCTAGCTGTCGGGGCATGCTTTCCTCCATGCCCTTATTTGTGGGCGGGGATTGTGTGCACAAACCTATGGCGAATGTGAAACGCGTGTGTTAACGTTAAACTTTTAAGAAAATCGAAATAAAATACTAAAAAAGCATGCCCCGGGTCAAATTGTTAATTTTGCCATTCCTAGGAATGGCAAAATTAACAATTTGATCCTGGAGGCCCCCTCTATCTCCTCACACCCAGCCCTAGCTGCCCGGGGCATGCTTTCCTCCATGCCCTTATTTGTGGGCGGGGATTGTGTGCACAAACCTTTGGCGAATGTGAAACGCGTGTGTTAACGTTAAACATTTAAGAAAATCGAAATAAAATACTAAAAAAGCATGCCCCGGGTCAAATTGTTAATTTTGCCATTCCTAGGAATGGCAAAATTAACAATTTGATCCTGGAGGCCCCCTCTATCTCCTCACACCCAGCCGTAGCTGCCCGGGGCATGCTTTCCTCCATGCCCTTATTTGTGGGCGGGGATTGTGTGCACAAACCTTTGGCGAATGTGAAACGCGTGTGTTAACGTTAAACATTTAAGAAAATCGAAATAAAATACTAAAAAAGCATGCCCCGGGTCAAATTGTTAATTTTGCCATTCCTAGGAATGGCCAAATTAACAATTTGATCCTGGAGGCCCCCTCTATCTCCTCACACCCAGCCCTAGCTGCCCGGGGCATGCTTTCCTCCACGCCCTTATTTGTGGGCGGGGATTGTGTGCACAAACCTATGGCGAATGTGAAACGCGTGTGTTAACGTTAAACATTTAAGAAAATCGAAATAAAATACTAAAAAAACATGCCCCGGGTCAAATTGTTAATGTTGCCATTCCTAGGAATGGAAAAATTAACAATTTGATCCTGGAGGCCCCCTCTATCTCCTCACACCCAGCCCTAGCTGCCCGGGGAATGCTTTCCTCCATGCCCTTATTTGTGGGCGGGGATTGTGTGCACAAACCTATGGCGAATGTGAAACGCGTTTGTTAACGTTAAACTTTTAAGAAAATCGAAATAAAATACTAAAAAAGCATGCCCCCGCTCAAATTGTTAATTTTGCCATTCCTAGGAATGGCAAAATTAACAATTTGATACTGGATGACCCCTCTATCTCCTCACACCCAGCCCTAGCTGCCCGGGGCATGCTTTCCTCCATGCCCTTATTTGTGGGCGGGGATTGTGTGCACAAACCTATGGCGAATGTGAAACGCGTGTGTTAACGTTAAACTTTTAAGAAATTCGAAATAAAATACTAAAAAAGCATGCCCCGGGTCAAATTGTTAATTTTGCCATTTCTAGGAATGGCAAAATTAACAATTTGATCCTGGAGGCCCCCTCTATCTCCTCACACCCAGCCCTAGCTGCCCGGGGCATGCTTTCCTCCATGCCCTTATTTGTGGGCGGGGATTGTGTGCACAAACCTATGGCGAATGTGAAACGCGTGTGTTAACGTTAAACTTTTAAGAAAATCGAAATAAAATACTAAAAAAGCATGCCCCGGGTCAAATTGTTAATGTTGCCATTCCTAGGAATGGCAAAATTAACAATTTGATCCTGGAGGCCCCCTCTATCTCCGCACACCCAGCCCTAGCTGCCCGGGGCATGCTTTCCTCCATGCCCTTATTTGTGGGCGGGGATTGTGTGCACAAACCTATGGCGAATGTGAAACGCGTGTGTTAACGTTAAACTTTTAAGAAAATCGAAATAAAATACTAAAAAAGCATACCCCGGGTCAAATTGTTAATTTTGCCATTCCTAGGAATGGCACAATTAACAATTTGATCCTGGAGGCCCCCTCTATCTCCTCACACCCAGCCCTATCTGCCCGGGGCATGCTTTCCTCTATGCCCTTATTTGTGGGCGGGGATTGTGTGCACAAACCTATGGCGAATGTGAAACGCGTGTGTTAACGTTAAACTTTTAAGAAAATCGAAATAAAATACTAAAAAAGCATGCCCCGGGTCAAATTGTTAATTTTGCCATTCCTAGGAATGGCAAAATTAACAATTTGATCCTGGAGGCCCCCTCTATCTCCTCACACCCAGCCCTAGCTGCCCGGGGCATGCTTTCCTCCATGCCCTTATTTGTGGGCGGGGATTGTGTGCACAAACCTATGGCGAATGTGAAACGCGTGTGTTAACGTTAAACTTTTAAGAAAATCGAAATAAAATACTAAAAAAGCATGCCCCGGGTCAAATTGTTAATTTTGCCATTCCTAGGAATGGCAAAATTAACAATTTGATCCTGGAGGCCCCCTCTATCTCCTCACACCCAGCCCTAGCTGCCCGGGGCATGCTTTCCTCCATGCCCTTATTTGTGGGCGGGGATTGTGTGCACAAACCTATGGCGAATGTGAAACTCGTGTGTTAACGTTAAACTTTTAAGAAAATCGAAATAAAATACTAAAAAAACATGCCCCGGGTCAAATTGTTAATTTTGCCATTCCTAGGAATGGCAAAATTAACAATTTGATCCTGGAGGCCCCCTCTATCTCCTCACACCCAGCCCTAGCTGCCCGGGGCATGCTTTCCTCCATGCCCTTATTTGTGGGCGGGGATTGTGTGCACAAACCTATGGCGAATGTGAAACGCGTGTGTTAACGTTAAACTGTTAAGAAAATCGAAATAAAATACTAAAAAAGCATGCCCCGGGTCAAATTGTTAATTTTGCCATTCCTAGGAATGGCAAAATTAACAATTTGATCCTGGAGGCCCCCTCTATCTCCTCACACCCAGCCCTAGCTGTCGGGGCATGCTTTCCTCCATGCCCTTATTTGTGGGCGGGGATTGTGTGCACAAACCTATGGCGAATGTGAAACGCGTGTGTTAACGTTAAACATTTAAGAAAATCGAAATAAAATACTAAAAAAGCATGCCCCGGGTCAAATTGTTAACAATTTGATCCTGGAGGCCCCCTCCATCTCCTCACACCCAGCCCTAGCTGCCCGGGGCATGCTTTCCTCCATGCCCTTATTTGTAGGGCGGGGATTGTGTGCACAAACCTATGGCGAATGTGAAACGCGTGTGTTAACTTTAAACTTTTAAGAAAATCGAAATAAAATACTAAAAAAGCATGCCCCGGGTCAAATTGTTAATTTTGCCATTCGTAGGAATGGCAAAATTAACAATTTGATCCTGGAGGCCCCCTCTATCTCCTCTCACCCAGCCCTAGCTGCCCGGGGCATGCTTTCCTCCATGCCCTTATTTGTGGGCGGGGATTGTGTGCACAAACCTATGGCGAATGTGAAACGCGTGTGTTAACGTTAAACTTTTAAGAAAATCGAAATAAAATACTAAAAAAGCATGCCCCGGGTCAAATTGTTAATTTTGCCATTCCTAGGAATGGCAAAATTAACAATTTGATCCTGGAGGCCCCCTCTATCTCCTCACACCCAGCCCTAGCTGCCCGGGGCATGCTTTCCTCCGTGCCCTTATTTATGGGCGGGGATTGTGTGCACAAACCTATGGCGAATGTGAAACGCGTGTGTTAACGTTAAACTTTTAAGAAAATCGAAATAAAATACTAAAAAAGCATACCCCGGGTCAAATTGTTAATTTTGCCATTCCTAGGAATGGCAAAATTAACAATTTGATCCTGGAGGCCCCCTCTATCTCCTCACACCCAGCGCTAGCTGCCCGGGGCATGCTTTCCTCCATGCCCTTATTTGTGGGCGGGGATTGTGTGCACAAACCTATGGCGAATGTGAAACGCGTGTGTTAACGTTAAACTGTTAAGAAAATCGAAATAAAATACTAAAAAAGCATGCCCCGGGTCAAATTGTTAATTTTGCCATTCCTAGGAATGGCAAAATTAACAATTTGATCCTGGAGGCCCCCTCTATCTCCTCACACCCAGCCCTAGCTGCCCGGGGCATGCTTTCCTCCGTGCCCTTATTTATGGGCGGCGATTGTGTGCACAAACCTATGGCGAATGTGAAACGCGTGTGTTAACGTTAAACTTTTAAGAAAATCGAAATAAAATACTAAAAAAGCATACCCCGGGTCAAATTGTTAATTTTGCCATTCCTAGGAATGGCAAAATTAACAATTTGATCCTGGAGGCCCCCTCTATCTCCTCACACCCAGCGCTAGCTGCCTGGGGCATGCTTTCCTCCATGCCCTTATTTGTGGGCGGGGATTGTGTGCACAAACCTATGGCGAATGTGAAACGCGTGTGTTAACGTTAAACTGTTAAGAAAATCGAAATAAAATACTAAAAAAGCATGCCCCGGGCTCAAATTGTTAATTTTGCCATTCCTAGGAATGGCAAAATTTACAATTTGATCCTGGATGCCCCCTCTATCTCCTCACACCCAGCCCTAGCTGCCCGGGGCATGCTTTCCTCCATGCCCTTATTTGTGGGCGGGGATTGTGTGCACAAACCTATGGCGAATGTGAAACGCGTGTGTTAACGTTAAACTTTTAAGAAAATCGAAATAAAATACTAAAAAAGCATGCCCCGGGTCAAATTGTTAATTTTGCCATTCCTAGGAATGGCAAAATTAACAATTTGATCCTGGAGGCCCCCTCTATCTCCTCACACCCAGCCCTAGCTGCCCTGGGCATGCTTTCCTCCATGCCCTTATTTGTGGGCGGGGATTGAGTGCACAAACCTATGGCGAATGTGAAACGCGTGTGTTAACGTTAAACTTTTAAGAAAATCGAAATAAAATACTAACAAAACATGCCCCGGGTCAAATTGTTAACAATTTGATCCTGGAGGCCCCCTCTATCTCCTCACACCCAGCCCTAGCTGCCCGGGGCATGCTTTCCTCCATGCCCTTATTTGTGGGCGGGGATTGTGTGCACAAACCTATGGCGAATGTGAAACGCGTGTGTTAACTTTAAACTTTTAAGAAAATCGAAATAAAATACTAAAAAAGCATGCCCCGGGTCAAATTGTTAATTTTGCCATTCCTAGGAATGGCAAAATTAACAATTTGATCCTGGAGGCCCCCTCTATCTCCTCACACCCAGCCCTAGCTGCCCGGGGCATGCTTTCCTCCATGCCCTTATTTGTGGGCGGGGATTGTGTGCACAAACCTATGGCGAATGTGAAACGCGTGTGTTAACGTTAAACTTTTAAGAAAATCGAAATAAAATACTAAAAAAGCATGCCCCGGGTCAAATTGTTAATTTTGCCATTCCTAGGAATGGCAAAATTAACAATTTGATCCTGGAGGCCCCCTCTATCTCCTCACACCCAGCCCTAGCTGCCCGGGGCATGCTTTCCTCCATGCCCTTATTTATGGGCGGGGATTGTGTGCACAAACCTATGGCGAATGTGAAACGCGTGTGTTAACGTTAAACTTTTAAGAAAATCGAAATAAAATACTAAAAAAGCATGCCCCGGGTCAAATTGTTAATTTTGCCATTCCTAGGAATGGCAAAATTAACAATTTGATCCTGGAGGCCCCCTCTATCTCCTCACACCCAGCCCTAGCTGCCCGGGGCATGCTTTCCTCCATGCCCTTATTTGTGGGCGGGGATTGTGTGCACAACCCTATGGCGAATGTGAAACGCGTGTGTTAACGTTAAACTTTTAAGAAAATCGAAATAAAATACTAAAAAAGCATGCCCCGGGTCAAATTGTTAATTTTGCCATTCCTAGGAATGGCAAAATTAACAATTTGATCCTGGAGGCCCCCTCTATCTCCTCACACCCAGCCCTAGCTGCCCGGGGCATGCTTTCCTCCATGCCCTTATTTGTGGGCGGGGATTGTGTGCACAAACCTTTGGCGAAGGTGAAACGCGTGTGTTAACGTTAAACATTTAAGAAAATCGAAATAAAATACTAAAAAAGCATGCCCCGGGTCAAATTGTTAATTTTGCCATTCCTAGGAATGGCAAAATTAACAATTTGATCCTGGAGGCCCCCTCTATCTCCTCACACCCAGCCCTAGCTGTCGGGGCATGCTTTCCTCCATGCCCTTATTTGTGGGCGGGGATTGTGTGCACAAACCTATGGCGAATGTGAAACGCGTGTGTTAACGTTAAACATTTAAGAAAATCGAAATAAAATACTAAAAAAGCATGCCCCGGGTCAAATTGTTAACAATTTGATCCTGGAGGCCCCCTCTATCTCCTCACACCCAGCCCTAGCTGCCCGGGGCATGCTTTCCTCCATGCCCTTATTTGTGGGCGGGGATTGTGTGCACAAACCTATGGCGAATGTGAAACGCGTGTGTTAACGTTAAACTTTTAAGAAAATCGAAATAAAATACTAAAAAAGCATGCCCCGGGTCAAATTGTTAATTTTGCCATTCCTAGGAATGGCAAAATTAACAATTTGATCCTGGAGGCCCCCTCTATCTCCTCACACCCAGCCCTAGCTGCCCGCGGCATGCTTTCCTCCATGCCCTTATTTGTGGGCGGGGATTGTGTGCACAAACCTATGGCGAATGTGAAACGCGTGTGTTAACGTTAAACTTTTAAGAAAATCGAAATAAAATACTAAAAAAGCATGCCCCGGGTCAAATGGTTAATTTTGCCATTCCTAGGAATGGCAAAATTAACAATTTGATCCTGGAGGCCCCCTCTATCTCCTCACACCCAGCCCTAGCTGCCCGGGGCATGCTTTCCTCCATGCCCTTATTTGTGGGCGGGGATTGTGTGCACAAACCTTTGGCGAATGTGAAACGCGTGTGTTAACGTTAAACATTTAAGAAAATCGAAATAAAATACTAAAAAAGCATGCCCCGGGTCAAATTGTTAACAATTTGATCCTGGAGGCCCCCTCTATCTCCTCACACCCAGCCCTAGCTGTCGGGGCATGCTTTCCTCCATGCCCTTATTTGTGGGCGGGGATTGTGTGCACAAACCTATGGCGAATGTGAAACGCGTGTGTTAACGTTAAACATTTAAAAAAATCGAAATAAAATACTAAAAAAGCATGCCCCGGGTCAAATTGTTAACAATTTGATCCTGGAGGCCCCCTCTATCTCCTCACACCCAGCCCTAGCTGCCCGGGGCATGCTTTCCTCCATGCCCTTATTTGTGGGCGGGGATTGTGTGCACAAACCTATGGCGAATGTGAAACGCGTGTGTTAACTTTAAACTTTTAAGAAAATCGAAATAAAATACTAAAAAAGCATGCCCCGGGTCAAATTGTTAATTTTGCCATTCCTAGGAATGGCAAAATTAACAATTTGATCCTGGAGGCCCCCTCTATCTCTTCACACCCAGCCCTAGCTGCCCGGGGCATGCTTTCCTCCATGCCCTTATTTGTGGGCGGGGATTGTGTGCACAAACCTATGGCGAATGTGAAACGCGTGTGTTAACTTTAAACTTTTAAGAAAATCGAAATAAAATACTAAAAAAGCATGCCCCGGGTCAAATTGTTAATTTTGCCATTCCTAGGAATGGCAAAATTAACAATTTGATCCTGGAGGCCCCCTCTATCTCCTCACACCCAGCCCTAGCTGCCCGGGGCATGCTTTCCTCCATGCCCTTATTTGTGGGCGGGGATTGTGTGCACAAACCTATGGCGAATGTGAAACGCGTGTGTTAACGTTAAACTTTTAAGAAAATCGAAATAAAATACTAAAAAAGCATGCCCCGGGTCAAATGGTTAATTTTGCCATTCCTAGGAATGGCAAAATTAACAATTTGATCCTGGAGGCCCCCTCTATCTCCTCACACCCAGCCCTAGCTGCCCGGGGCATGCTTTCCTCCATGCCCTTATTTGTGGGCGGGGATTGTGTGCACAAACCTTTGGCGAATGTGAAACGCGTGTGTTAACGTTAAACATTTAAGAAAATCGAAATAAAATACTAAAAAAGCATGCCCCGGGTCAAATTGTTAATTTTGCCATTCCTAGGAATGGCAAAATTAACAATTTGATCCTGGAGGCCCCCTCTATCTCCTCACACCCAGCCCTAGCTGCCCGGGGCATGCTTTCCTCCATGCCCTTATATATGGGCGGGGATTGTGTGCACAAACCTATGGCGAATGTGAAACGCGTGTGTTAACGTTAAACTTTTAAGAAAATCGAAATAAAATACTAAAAAAGCATACCCCGGGTCAATTTGTTAATTTTGCCATTCCTAGGAATGGCAAAATTAACAATTTGATCCTGGAGGCCCCCTCTATCTCCTCACACCCAGCCCTAGCTGCCCGGGGCATGCTTTCCTCCATGCCCTTATTTGTGGGCGGGGATTGTGTGCACAAACCTATGGCGAATGTGAAACGCGTGTGTTAACGTTAAACTTTTAAGAAAATCGAAATAAAATACTAAAAAAGCATGCCCCGGCTCAAATTGTTAATTTTGCCATTCCTAGGAATGGCAAAATTTACAATTTGATCCTGGATGCCCCCTCTATCTCCTCACACCCAGCCCTAGCTGCCCGGGGCATGCTTTCCTCCATGCCCTTATTTGTGGGCGGGGATTGTGTGCACAAACCTATGGCGAATGTGAAACGCGTGTGTTAACGTTAAACTTTTAAGAAAATCGAAATAAAATACTAAAAAAGCATGCCCCGGGTCAAATTGTTAATTTGGCCATTCCTAGGAATGGCAAAATTAACAATTTGATCCTGGAGGCCCCCTCTATCTCTTCACACCCAGCCCTAGCTGCCCGGGGCATGCTTTCCTCCATGCCCTTATTTGTGGGCGGGGATTGTGTGCACAAACCTATGGCGAATGTGAAACGCGTGTGTTAACGTTAAACTTTTAAGAAAATCGAAATAAAATACTAAAAAAGCATGCCTCGGGTCAAATGGTTAATTTTGCCATTCCTAGGAATGGAAAAATTAACAATTTGATCCTGGAGGCCCCCTCTATCTCCTCACACCCAGCCCTAGCTGCCCGGGGCATTCTTTCCTCCATGCCCTTATTTGTGGGCGGGGATTGTGTGCACAAACCTATGGCGAATGTGAAACGCGTGTGTTAACGTTAAACTTTTAAGAAAATCGAAATAAAATACTAAAAAAGAATGCCCCGGGTCAAATTGTTAATTTGGCCATTCCTAGGAATGGCAAAATTAACAATTTGATCCTGGAGGCCCCCTCTATCTCCTCACACCCAGCTCTAGCTGCCCGGGGCATGCTTTCCTCCATGCCCTTATTTGTGGGCGGGGATTGTGTGCACAAACCTATGGCGAATGTGAAACGCGTGTGTTAACGTTAAACTTTTAAGAAAATCGAAATAAAATGCTAAAAAAGCATGCCCCGGGTCAAATTGTTAATTTTGCCATTCCTAGGAATGGCAAAATTAACAATTTTGATCCTGGAGGCCCCCTCTATCTCCTCACACCCAGCCCTAGCTGCCCGGGGCATGCTTTCCTCCATGCCCTTATTTGTGGGCGGGGATTGTGTGCACAAACCTATGGCGAATGTGAAACGCGTGTGTTAACGTTAAACTTTTAAGAAAATCGAAATAAAATACTAAAAAAGCATGCCCCGGGTCAAATTGTTAATTTTGCCATTCCTAGGAATGGCAAAATTAACAATTTGATCCTGGAGGCCCCCTCTATCTCCTCACACCCAGCCCTAGCTGCCCGGGGCATGCTTTCCTCCATGCCCTTATTTGTGGGCGGGGATTGTGTGCACAAACCTATGGCGAATGTGAAACGCGTGTGTTAACGTTAAACTTTTAAGAAAATCGAAATAAAATGCTAAAAAAGCATGCCCCGGGTCAAATTGTTAATGTTGCCATTCCTAGGAATGGCAAAATTAACAATTTGATCCTGGAGACCACCTCTATCTCCTCACACCCAGCCCTAGCTTCTCGGGGCATGCTTTCCTCCATGCCCTTATTTGTGGGCGGGGATTGTGTGCACAAACCTATGGCGAATGTGAAACGCGTGTGTTAACGTTAAACTTTTAAGAAAATCGAAATAAAATACTAAAAAAGCATACCCCGGGTCAAATTGTTAATTTTGCCATTCCTAGGAATGGCAAAATTAACAATTTGATCCTGGAGGCCCCCTCTATCTCCTCACACCCAGCGCTAGCTGCCTGGGGCATGCTTTCCTCCATGCCCTTATTTGTGGGCGGGGATTGTGTGCACAAACCTATGGCGAATGTGAAACGCGTGTGTTAACGTTAAACTGTTAAGAAAATCGAAATAAAATACTAAAAAAGCATGCCCCGGGTCAAATTGTTAATTTTGCCATTCCTAGGAATGGCAAAATTAACAATTTGATCCTGGAGGCCCCCTCTATCTCCTCACACCCAGCCCTAGCTGCCCGGGGCATGCTTTCCTCCATGCCCTTATTTGTGGGCGGGGATTGTGTGCACAAACCTATGGCGAATGTGAAACGCGTGTGTTAACGTTAAACTTTTAAGAAAATCGAAATAAAATACTAAAAAAGCATGCCCCGGCTCAAATTGTTAATTTTGCCATTCCTAGGAATGGCAAAATTTACAATTTGATCCTGGATGCCCCCTCTATCTCCTCACACCCAGCCCTAGCTGCCCGGGGCATGCTTTCCTCCATGCCCTTATTTGTGGGCGGGGATTGTGTGCACAAACCTATGGCGAATGTGAAACGCGTGTGTTAACGTTAAACTTTTAAGAAAATCGAAATAAAATACTAAAAAAGCATGCCCCGGGTCAAATTGTTAATTTTGCCATTCCTAGGAATGGCAAAATTAACAATTTGATCCTGGAGGCCCCCTCTATCTCCTCACACCCAGCCCTAGCTGCCCTGGGCATGCTTTCCTCCATGCCCTTATTTGTGGGCGGGGATTGAGTGCACAAACCTATGGCGAATGTGAAACGCGTGTGTTAACGTTAAACTTTTAAGAAAATCGAAATAAAATACTAACAAAACATGCCCCGGGTCAAATTGTTAACAATTTGATCCTGGAGGCCCCCTCTATCTCCTCACACCCAGCCCTAGCTGCCCGGGGCATGCTTTCCTCCATGCCCTTATTTGTGGGCGGGGATTGTGTGCACAAACCTATGGCGAATGTGAAACGCGTGTGTTAACTTTAAACTTTTAAGAAAATCGAAATAAAATACTAAAAAAGCATGCCCCGGGTCAAATTGTTAATTTTGCCATTCCTAGGAATGGCAAAATTAACAATTTGATCCTGGAGGCCCCCTCTATCTCCTCACACCCAGCCCTAGCTGCCCGGGGCATGCTTTCCTCCATGCCCTTATTTGTGGGCGGGGATTGTGTGCACAAACCTATGGCGAATGTGAAACGCGTGTGTTAACGTTAAACTTTTAAGAAAATCGAAATAAAATACTAAAAAAGCATGCCCCGGGTCAAATTGTTAATTTTGCCATTCCTAGGAATGGCAAAATTAACAATTTGATCCTGGAGGCCCCCTCTATCTCCTCACACCCAGCCCTAGCTGCCCGGGGCATGCTTTCCTCCATGCCCTTATTTATGGGCGGGGATTGTGTGCACAAACCTATGGCGAATGTGAAACCCGTGTGTTAACGTTAAACTTTTAAGAAAATCGAAATAAAATACTAAAAAAGCATACCCCGGGTCAAATTGTTAATTTTGCCATTCCTAGGAATGGCAAAATTAACAATTTGATCCTGGAGGCCCCCTCTATCTCCTCACACCCAGCGCTAGCTGCCCGGGGCATGCTTTCCTCCATGCCCTTATTTGTGGGCGTAGATTGTGTGCACAAACCTATGGCGAATGTGAAACGCGTGTGTTAACGTTAAACTGTTAAGAAAATCGAAATAAAATACTAAAAAAGCATGCCCCGGGTCAAATTGTTAATTTTGCCATTCCTAGGAATGGCAAAATTAACAATTTGATCCTGGAGGCCCCCTCTATCTCCGCACACCCAGCCCTAGCTGCCCGGGGCATGCTTTCCACCATGCCCTTATTTGTGGGCGGGGATTGTGTGCACAAACCTATGGCGAATGTGAAACGCGTGTGTTAACGTTAAACTTTTAAGAAAATCGAAATAAAATACTAAAAAAGCATGCCCCGGGTCAAATTGTTAATTTTGCCATTCCTAGGAATGGCAAAATTAACAATTTGATCCTGGAGGCCCCCTCTATCTCCTCACACCCAGCCCTAGCTGCCCGGGGCATGCTTTCCTCCATGCCCTTATTTGTGGGCGGGGATTGTGTGCACAACCCTATGGCGAATGTGAAACGCATGTGTTAACGTTAAACTTTTAAGAAAATCGAAATAAAATACTAAAAAAGCATGCCCCGGGTCAAATTGTTAATTTTGCCATTCCTAGGAATGGCAAAATTAACAATTTGATCCTGGAGGCCCCCTCTATCTCCTCACACCCAGCCCTAGCTGCCCGGGGCATGCTTTCCTCCATGCCCTTATTTGTGGGCGGGGATTGTGTGCACAACCCTATGGCGAATGTGAAACGCGTGTGTTAACGTTAAACTTTTAAGAAAATCGAAATAAAATACTAAAAAAGCATGCCCCGGGTCAAATTGTTAATTTTGCCATTCCTAGGAATGGCAAAATTAACAATTTGATCCTGGAGGCCCCCTCTATCTCCTCACACCCAGCCCTAGCTGCCCGGGGCATGCTTTCCTCCATGCCCTTATTTGTGGGCGGGGATTGTGTGCACAAACCTATGGCGAAGGTGAAACGCGTGTGTTAACGTTAAACATTTAAGAAAATCGAAATAAAATACTAAAAAAGCATGCCCCGGGTCAAATTGTTAATTTTGCCATTCCTAGGAATGGCAAAATTAACAATTTGATCCTGGAGGCCCCCTCTATCTCCTCACACCCAGCCCTAGCTGTCGGGGCATGCTTTCCTCCATGCCCTTATTTGTGGGCGGGGATTGTGTGCACAAACCTTTGGCGAATGTGAAACGCGTGTGTTAACGTTAAACATTTAAGAAAATCGAAATAAAATACTAAAAAAGCATGCCCCGGGTCAAATTGTTAATTTTGCCATTCCTAGGAATGGCAAAATTAACAATTTGATCCTGGAGGCCCCCTCTATCTCCTCACACCCAGCCCTAGCTGTCGGGGCATGCTTTCCTCCATGCCCTTATTTGTGGGCGGGGATTGTGTGCACAAACCTATGGCGAATGTGAAACGCGTGTGTTAACGTTAAACATTTAAGAAAATCGAAATAAAATACTAAAAAAGCATGCCCCGGGTCAAATTGTTAACAATTTGATCCTGGAGGCCCCCTCTATCTCCTCACACCCAGCCCTAGCTGCCCGGGGCATGCTTTCCTCCATGCCCTTATTTGTGGGCGGGGATTGTGTGCACAAACCTATGGCGAATGTGAAACGCGTGTGTTAACTTTAAACTTTTAAGAAAATCGAAATAAAATACTAAAAAAGCATGCCCCGGGTCAAATTGTTAATTTTGCCATTCCTAGGAATGGCAAAATTAACAATTTGATCCTGTAGGCCCCCTCTATCTCTTCACACCCAGCCCTAGCTGCCCGGGGCATGCTTTCCTCCATGCCCTTATTTGTGGGCGGGGATTGTGTGCACAAACCTATGGCGAATGTGAAACGCGTGTGTTAACTTTAAACTTTTAAGAAAATCGAAATAAAATACTAAAAAAGCATGCCCCGGGTCAAATTGTTAATTTTGCCATTCCTAGGAATGGCAAAAAACAATTTGATCCTGGAGGCCCCCTCTATCTCCTCACACCCAGCCCTAGCTGCCCGGGGCATGCTTTCCTCCATGCCCTTATTTGTGGCCTGGATTGTGTGCACAAACCTATGGCGAATGTGAAACGCGTGTGTTAACGTTAAACTTTTAAGAAAATCGAAATAAAATACTAAAAAAGCATGCCCCGGGTCAAATGGTTAATTTTGCCATTCCTAGGAATGGCAAAATTAACAATTTGATCCTGGAGGCCCCCTCTATCTCCTCACACCCAGCCCTAGCTGCCCGGGGCATGCTTTCCTCCATGCCCTTATTTGTGGGCGGGGATTGTGTGCACAAACCTTTGGCGAATGTGAAACGCGTGTGTTAACGTTAAACATTTAAGAAAATCGAAATAAAATACTAAAAAAGCATGCCCCGGGTCAAATTGTTAATTTTGCCATTCCTAGGAATGGCAAAATTAACAATTTGATCCTGGAGGCCCCCTCTATCTCCTCACACCCAGCCCTAGCTGTCGGGGCATGCTTTCCTCCATGCCCTTATTTGTGGGCGGGGATTGTGTGCACAAACCTATGGCGAATGTGAAACGCGTGTGTTAACGTTAAACATTTAAGAAAATCGAAATAAAATACTAAAAAAGCATGCCCCGGGTCAAATTGTTAACAATTTGATCCTGGAGGCCCCCTCTATCTCCTCACACCCAGCCCTAGCTGCCCGGGGCATGCTTTCCTCCATGCCCTTATTTGTGGGCGGGGATTGTGTGCACAAACCTATGGCGAATGTGAAACGCGTGTGTTAACTTTAAACTTTTAAGAAAATCGAAATAAAATACTAAAAAAGCATGCCCCGGGTCAAATTGTTAATTTTGCCATTCCTAGGAATGGCAAAATTAACAATTTGATCCTGGAGGCCCCCTCTATCTCTTCACACCCAGCCCTAGCTGCCCGGGGCATGCTTTCCTCCATGCCCTTATTTGTGGGCGGGCATTGTGTGCACAAACCTATGGCGAATGTGAAACGCGTGTGTTAACGTTAAACTTTTAAGAAAATCGAAATAAAATACTAAAAAAGCATGCCCCGGGTCAAATTGTTAATTTTGCCATTCCTAGGAATGGCAAAATTAACAATTTGATCCTGGAGGCCCCCTCTATCTCCTCACACCCAGCCCTAGCTGCCCGGGGCATGCTTTCCTCCATGCCCTTATTTGTGGGCGGGGATTGTGTGCACAAACCTTTGGCGAATGTGAAACGCGTGTGTTAACGTTAAACATTTAAGAAAATCGAAATAAAATACTAAAAAAGCATGCCCCGGGTCAAATTGTTAATTTTGCCATTCCTAGGAATGGCAAAATTAACAATTTGATCCTGGAGGCCCCCTCTATCTCCTCACACCCAGCCCTAGCTGTCGGGGCATGCTTTCCTCCATGCCCTTATTTGTGGGCGGGGATTGTGTGCACAAACCTATGGCGAATGTGAAACGCGTGTGTTAACGTTAAACATTTAAGAAAATCGAAATAAAATACTAAAAAAGCATGCCCCGGGTCAAATTGTTAACAATTTGATCCTGGAGGCCCCCTCTATCTCCTCACACCCAGCCCTAGCTGCCCGGGGCATGCTTTCCTCCATGCCCTTATTTGTGGGCGGGGATTGTGTGCACAAACCTATGGCGAATGTGAAACGCGTGTGTTAACTTTAAACTTTTAAGAAAATCGAAATAAAATACTAAAAAAGCATGCCCCGGGTCAAATTGTTAATTTTGCCATTCCTAGGAATGGCAAAATTAACAATTTGATCCTGGAGGCCCCCTCTATCTCTTCACACCCAGCCCTAGCTGCCCGGGGCATGCTTTCCTCCATGCCCTTATTTGTGGGCGGGCATTGTGTGCACAAACCTATGGCGAATGTGAAACGCGTGTGTTAACGTTAAACTTTTAAGAAAATCGAAATAAAATACTAAAAAAGCATGCCCCGGGTCAAATTGTTAATTTTGCCATTCCTAGGAATGGCAAAATTAACAATTTGATCCTGGAGGCCCCCTCTATCTCCTCACACCCAGCCCTAGATGCCCGGGGCATGCTTTCCTCCATGCCCTTATATATGGGCGGGGATTGTGTGCACAAACCTATGGCGAATGTGAAACGCGTGTGTTAACGTTAAACTTTTAAGAAAATCGAAATAAAATACTAAAAAAGCATACCCCGGGTCAATTTGTTAATTTTGCCATTCCTAGGAATGGCAAAATTAACAATTTGATCCTGAAGGCCCCCTCTATCTCCACACACCCAGCCCTAGCTGCCCGGGGCATGCTTTCCTCCATGCCCTTATTTGTGGGCGGGGATTGTGTGCACAAACCTATGGCGAATGTGAAACGCGTGTGTTAACGTTAAACTTTTAAGAAAATCGAAATAAAATACTAAAAAAGCATGCCCCGGCTCAAATTGTTAATTTTGCCATTCCTAGGAATGGCAAAATTTACAATTTGATCCTGGATGCCCCCTCTATCTCCTCACACCCAGCCCTAGCTGCCCGGGGCATGCTTTCCTCCATGCCCTTATTTGTGGGCGGGGATTGTGTGCACAAACCTATGGCGAATGTGAAACGCGTGTGTTAACGTTAAACTTTTAAGAAAATCGAAATAAAATACTAAAAAAGCATGCCCCGGGTCAAATTGTTAATTTTGCCATTCCTAGGAATGGCAAAATTAACAATTTGATCCTGGAGGCCCCCTCTATCTCTTCACACCCAGCCCTAGCTGCCCGGGGCATGCTTTCCTCCATGCCCTTATTTGTGGGCGGGGATTGTGTGCACAAACCTATGGCGAATGTGAAACGCGTGTGTTAACGTTAAACTTTTAAGAAAATCGAAATAAAATACTAAAAAAGCATGCCTCGGGTCAAATGGTTAATTTTGCCATTCCTAGGAATGGAAAAATTAACAATTTGATCCTGGAGGCCCCCTCTATCTCCTCACACCCAGCCCTAGCTGCCCGGGGCATTCTTTCCTCCATGCCCTTATTTGTGGGCTGGGATTGTGTGCACAAACCTATGGCGGATGTGAAACGCGTGTGTTAACGTTAAACTTTTAAGAAAATCGAAATAAAAATACTAAAAAAGCATGCCCCGGATCAAATTGTTAATTTGGCCATTCCTAGGAATGGCAAAATTAACAATTTGATCCTGGAGGCCCCCTCTATCTCCTCACACCCAGCCCTAGCTGCCCGGGGCATGCTTTCCTCCATGCCCTTATTTGTGGGCGGGGATTGTGTGCACAAACCTATGGCGAATGTGAAACGCGTGTGTTAACGTTAAACTTTTAAGAAAATCGAAATAAAATACTAAAAAAGAATGCCCCGGGTCAAATTGTTAATTTGGCCATTCCTAGGAATGGCAAAATTAACAATTTGATCCTGGAGGCCCCCTCTATCTCCTCACACCCAGCTCTAGCTGCCCGGGGCATGCTTTCCTCCATGCCCTTATTTTTGGGCGGGGATTGTGTGCACAAACCTATGGCGAATGTGAAACGCGTGTGTTAACGTTAAACTTTTAAGAAAATCGAAATAAAATACTAAAAAAGCATGCCCCGGGTCAAATTGTTAATTTTGCCATTCCTAGGAATGGCAAAATTAACAATTTGATCCTGGAGGCCCCCTCTATCTCCTCACACCCAGCCCTAGCTGTCGGGGCATGCTTTCCTCCATGCCCTTATTTGTGGGCGGGGATTGTGTGCACAAACCTATGGCGAATGTGAAACGCGTGTGTTAACGTTAAACATTTAAGAAAATCGAAATAAAATACTAAAAAAGCATGCCCCGGGTCAAATTGTTAACAATTTGATCCTGGAGGCCCCCTCTATCTCCTCACACCCAGCCCTAGCTGCCCGGGGCATGCTTTCCTCCATGCCCTTATTTGTGGGCGGGGATTGTGTGCACAAACCTATGGCGAATGTGAAACGCGTGTGTTAACTTTAAACTTTTAAGAAAATCGAAATAAAATACTAAAAAAGCATGCCCCGGGTCAAATTGTTAATTTTGCCATTCCTAGGAATGGCAAAATTAACAATTTGATCCTGGAGGCCCCCTCTATCTCTTCACCCCCAGCCCTAGCTGCCCGGGGCATGCTTTCCTCCATGCCCTTATTTGTGGGCGGGCATTGTGTGCACAAACCTATGGCGAATGTGAAACGCGTGTGTTAACGTTAAACTTTTAAGAAAATCGAAATAAAATACTAAAAAAGCATGCCCCGGGTCAAATTGTTAATTTTGCCATTCCTAGGAATGGCAAAATTAACAATTTGATCCTGGAGGCCCCCTCTATCTCCTCACACCCAGCCCTAGATGCCCGGGGCATGCTTTCCTCCATGCCCTTATATATGGGCGGGGATTGTGTGCACAAACCTATGGCGAATGTGAAACGCGTGTGTTAACGTTAAACTTTTAAGAAAATCGAAATAAAATACTAAAAAAGCATACCCCGGGTCAATTTGTTAATTTTGCCATTCCTAGGAATGGCAAAATTAACAATTTGATCCTGAAGGCCCCCTCTATCTCCACACACCCAGCCCTAGCTGCCCGGGGCATGCTTTCCTCCATGCCCTTATTTGTGGGCGGGGATTGTGTGCACAAACCTATGGCGAATGTGAAACGCGTGTGTTAACGTTAAACTTTTAAGAAAATCGAAATAAAATACTAAAAAAGCATGCCCCGGCTCAAATTGTTAATTTTGCCATTCCTAGGAATGGCAAAATTTACAATTTGATCCTGGATGCCCCCTCTATCTCCTCACACCCAGCCCTAGCTGCCCGGGGCATGCTTTCCTCCATGCCCTTATTTGTGGGCGGGGATTGTGTGCACAAACCTATGGCGAATGTGAAACGCGTGTGTTAACGTTAAACTTTTAAGAAAATCGAAATAAAATACTAAAAAAGCATGCCCCGGGTCAAATTGTTAATTTTGCCATTCCTAGGAATGGCAAAATTAACAATTTGATCCTGGAGGCCCCCTCTATCTCTTCACACCCAGCCCTAGCTGCCCGGGGCATGCTTTCCTCCATGCCCTTATTTGTGGGCGGGGATTGTGTGCACAAACCTATGGCGAATGTGAAACGCGTGTGTTAACGTTAAACTTTTAAGAAAATCGAAATAAAATACTAAAAAAGCATGCCTCGGGTCAAATGGTTAATTTTGCCATTCCTAGGAATGGAAAAATTAACAATTTGATCCTGGAGGCCCCCTCTATCTCCTCACACCCAGCCCTAGCTGCCCGGGGCATTCTTTCCTCCATGCCCTTATTTGTGGGCGGGGATTGTGTGCACAAACCTATGGCGAATGTGAAACGCGTGTGTTAACGTTAAACTTTTAAGAAAATCGAAATAAAATACTAAAAAAGCATGCCCCGGGTCAAATTGTTAATTTTGCCATTCCTAGGAATGGCAAAATTAACAATTTGATCCTGGAGGCCCCCTCTATCTCCTCACACCCAGCCGTAGCTGCCCGGGGTATGCTTTCCTCCATGCCCTTATTTGTGGGCGGGGATTGTGTGCACAAACCTATGGCGAATGTGAAACGCGTGTGTTAACGTTAAACTTTTAAGAAAATCGAAATAAAATACTAAAAAAGCATGCCCCGGGTCAAATTGTTAATTTTGCCATTCCTAGGAATGGCAAAATTAACAATTTGATCCTGGAGGCCCCCTCTATCTCCTCACACCCAGCCCTAGCTGCCCGGGGCATGCTTTCCTCCATGCCCTTATTTGTGGGTGGGGATTGTGTGCACAAACCTATGGCGAATGTGAAACGCGTGTGTTAACGTTAAACTTTTAAGAAAATCGAAATAAAATACTAAAAAAGAATGCCCCGGGTCAAATTGTTAATTTTGCCATTCCTAAGAATGGCAAAATTAATAATTTGATCCTGGAGGCCCCCTCTATCTCCTCACACCCAGCCCTAGCTGCCCGGGGCATGCTTTCCTCCATGCCCTTATTTTTGGGCGGGGATTGTGTGCACAAACCTATGGCGAATGTGAAACGCGTGTGTTAACGTTAAACTTTTAAGAAAATCGAAATAAAATACTAAAAAAGCATGCCCCGGGTCAAATTGTTAATTTTGCCATTCCTAGGAATGGCAAAATTAACAATTTGATCCCGGAGGCCCCCTCTATCTCCTCACACCCAGCCCTAGCTGCCCGGGGCATGCTTTCCTCCATGCCCTTATTTGTGGTCGGGGATTGTGTGCACAAACCTATGGCGAATGTGAAACGCGTATGTTAACGTTAAACTTTTAAGAAAATCGAAATAAAATACTAAAAAAGCATGCCCCGGGTCAAATTGTTAATTTTGCCATTCCTAGGAATGGCAAAATTAACAATTTGATCCTGGAGGCCCCCTCTATCTCCTCACACCCAGCCCTAGCTGCCCGGGGCATGCTTCCCTCCATGCCCTTATTTGTGGGCGGGGATTGTGTGCACAAACCTATGGCGAATGTGAAACGCGTGTGTTAACGTTAAACTTTTAAGAAAATCGAAATAAAATACTAAAAAAGCATGCCCCGGGTCAAATTGTAAATTTTGCCATTCCTAGGAATGGCAAAATTAACAATTTGATCCTGGAGGCCCCCTCTATCTCCTCACACCCAGCCCTAGCTGCCCGGGGCATGCTTTCCACCATGCCCTTATTTGTGGGCGGGGATTGTGTGCACAAACCTATGGCGAATGTGAAACGCGTGTGTTAACGTTAAACTTTTAAGAAAATCGAAATAAAATACTAAAAAAGCATGCCCCGGGTCAAATTGTTAATGTTGCCATTCCTAGGAATGGCAAAATTAACAATTTGATCCTGGAGACCACCTCTATCTCCTCACACCCAGCCCTAGCTGCCCGGGGCATGCTTTCCTCCATGCCCTTATTTGTGGGCGGGGATTGTGTGCACAAACCTATGGCGAATGTGAAACGCGTGTGTTAACGTTAAACTTTTAAGAAAATCGAAATAAAATACTAAAAAAGCATGCCCCGGGTCAAATTGTTAATTTTGCCATTCCTAGGAATGGCAAAATTAACAATTTGATCCTGGAGGCCCCCTCTATCTCCTCACACCCAGCCCTAGCTGCCCGGGGCATGCTTTCCTCCATGCCCTTATTTGTGGGCGGGGATTGTGTGCACAAACCTATGGCGAATGTCAAACGCGTGTGTTAACGTTAAACTTTTAAGAAAATCGAAATAAAAAACTAAAAAAGCATGCCCCGGGTCAAATTGTTAATGTTGCCATTCCTAGGAATGGCAAAATTTACAATTTGATCCTGGAGGCCCCCTCTATCTCCTCACACCCAGCCCTAGCTGTCCGGGGCATGCTTTCCTCCATGCCCTTATTTGTGGGCGGGGATTGTGTGCACAAACCTAGGCGAATGTGAAACGCGTGTGTTAACGTTAAACTTTTAAGAAAATCGAAATAAAATAGTAAAAAAGCATGCCCCGGGTCAAATTGTTAATTTTGCCATTCCTAGGAATGGCCAAATTAACAATTTGATCCTGGAGGCCCCTTCTATCTCCTCACACCCAGCCGTAGCTGCCCGGGGTATGCTTTCCTCCATGCCCTTATTTGTGGGCGGGGATTGTGTGCACAAACCTATGGCGAATGTGAAACGCGTGTGTTAACGTTAAACTTTTAAGAAAATCGAAATAAAATACTAAAAAAGCATGCCCCGGGTCAAATTGTTAATTTTGCCATTCCTAGGAATGGCAAAATTAACAATTTGATCCTGGAGGCCCCCTCTATCTCCTCACACCCAGCCCTAGCTGCCCGGGGCATGCTTTCCTCCATGCCCTTATTTGTGGGCGGGGATTGTGTGCACAAACCTATGGCGAATGTGAAACGCGTGTGTTAACGTTAAACTTTTCAGAAAATCGAAATAAAATACTAAAAAAGCATGCCCCGGGTCAAATTGTTAATTTTGCCATTCCTAGGAATGGCAAAATTAACAATTTGATCCTGGAGGCCCCCTCTATCTCCTCACACCCAGCCCTAGCTGCCCGGGGTATGCTTTCCTCCATGCCCTTATTTGTGGGCGGGGATTGTGTGCACACACCTATGGCGAATGTGAAACGCGTGTGTTAACGTTAAACTTTTAAGAAAATCGAAATAAAATACTAACAAAGCATGCCTCGGGTCAAATGGTTAATTTTGCCATTCCTAGGAATGGAAAAATTAACAATTTGATCCTGGAGGCCCCCTCTATCTCCTCACACCCAGCCCTAGCTGCCCGGGGCATTCTTTCCTCCATGCCCTTATTTGTGGGCGGGGATTGTGTGCACAAACCTATGGCGGATGTGAAACGCGTGTGTTAACGTTAAACTTTTAAGAAAATCGAAATAAAAATACTAAAAAAGCATGCCCCGGGTCAAATTGTTAATTTGGCCATTCCTAGGAATGGCAAAATTAACAATTTGATCCTGGAGGCCCCCTCTATCTCCTCACACCCAGCCCTAGCTGCCCGGGGCATGCTTTCCTCCATGCCCTTATTTGTGGGCGGGGATTGTGTGCACAAACCTATGGCGAATGTGAAACGCGTGTGTTAACGTTAAACTTTTAAGAAAATCGAAATAAAATACTAAAAAAGAATGCCCCGGGTCAAATTGTTAATTTGGCCATTCCTAGGAATGGCAAAATTAACAATTTGATCCTGGAGGCCCCCTCTATCTCCTCACACCCAGCTCTAGCTGCCCGGGGCATGCTTTCCTCCATGCCCTTATTTTTGGCGGGGATTGTGTGCACAAACCTATGGCGAATGTGAAACGCGTGTGTTAACGTTAAACTTTTAAGAAAATCAAATAAAATACTAAAAAAGCATGCCCCGGGTCAAATTGTTAATTTTGCCATTCCTAGGAATGGCAAAATTAACAATTTTGATCCTGGAGTCCCCCTCTATCTCCTCACACCCAGCCCTAGCTGCCCGGGGCATGCTTTCCTCCATGCCCTTATTTGTGGGCGGGGATTGTGTGCACAAACCTATGGCGAATGTGAAACGCGTGTGTTAACGTTAAACTTTTAAGAAAATCGAAATAAAATACTAAAAAAGCATGCCCCGGGTCAAATTGTTAATTTTGCCATTCCTAGGAAGGGCAAAATTAACAATTTGATCCTGGAGGCCCCCTCTATCTCCTCACACACAGCCCTAGCTGCCCGGGGCATGCTTTCCTCCATGCCCTTATTTGTGGGCGGGGATTGTGTGCACAAACCTATGGCGAATGTGAAACGCGTGTGTTAACGTTAAACTTTTAAGAAAATCGAAATAAAATACTAAAAAAGCATGCCCCGGGTCAAATTGTTAATGTTGCCATTCCTAGGAATGGCAAAATTAACAATTTGATCCTGGAGGCCCCTTCTATCTCCTCACACCCAGCCGTAGCTGCCCGGGGTATGCTTTCCTCCATGCCCTTATTTGTGGGCGGGGATTGTGTGCACAAACCTATGGCGAATGTGAAACGCGTGTGTTAACGTTAAACTTTTAAGAAAATCGAAATAAAATACTAAAAAAGCATGCCCCGGGTCAAATTGTTAATTTTGCCATTCCTAGGAATGGCAAAATTAACAATTTGATCCTGGAGGCCCCCTCTATCTCCTCACACCCAGCCCTAGCTGCCCGGGGCATGCTTTCCACCATGCCCTTATTTGTGGGCGGGGATTGTGTGCACAAACCTATGGCGAATGTGAAACGCGTGTGTTAACGTTAAACTTTTAAGAAAATCGAAATAAAATACTAAAAAAGCATGCCTCGGGTCAAATGGTTAATTTTGCCATTCCTAGGAATGGAAAAATTAACAATTTGATCCTGGAGGCCCCCTCTATCTCCTCACACCCAGCCCTAGCTGCCCGGGGCATTCTTTCCTCCATGCCCTTATTTGTGGGCGGGGATTGTGTGCACAAACCTATGGCGGATGTGAAACGCGTGTGTTAACGTTAAACTTTTAAGAAAATCGAAATAAAAATACTAAAAAAGCATGCCCCGGGTCAAATTGTTAATTTGGCCATTCCTAGGAATGGCAAAATTAACAATTTGATCCTGGAGGCCCCCTCTATCTCCTCACACCCAGCCCTAGCTGCCCGGGGCATGCTTTCCTCCATGCCCTTATTTGTGGGCGGGGATTGTGTGCACAAACCTATGGCGAATGTGAAACGCGTGTGTTAACGTTAAACTTTTAAGAAAATCGAAATAAAATACTAAAAAAGAATGCCCCGGGTCAAATTGTTAATTTGGCCATTCCTAGGAATGGCAAAATTAACAATTTGATCCTGGAGGCCCCCTCTATCTCCTCACACCCAGCTCTAGCTGCCCGGGGCATGCTTTCCTCCATGCCCTTATTTTTGGGCGGGGATTGTGTGCACAAACCTATGGCGAATGTGAAACGCGTGTGTTAACGTTAAACTTTTAAGAAAATCGAAATAAAATACTAAAAAAGCATGCCCCGGGTCAAATTGTTAATTTTGCCATTCCTAGGAATGGCAAAATTAACAATTTTGATCCTGGAGGCCCCCTCTATCTCCTCACACCCAGCCCTAGCTGCCCGGGGCATGCTTTCCTCCATGCCCTTATTTGTGGGCGGGGATTGTGTGCACAAACCTATGGCGAATGTGAAACGCGTGTGTTAACGTTAAACTTTTAAGAAAATCGAAATAAAATACTAAAAAAGCATGCCCCGGGTCAAATTGTTAATTTTGCCATTCCTAGGAATGGCAAAATTAACAATTTGATCCTGGAGGCCCCCTCTATCTCCTCACACCCAGCCCTAGCTGCCCGGGGCATGCTTTCCTCCATGCCCTTATTTGTGGGCGGGGATTGTGTGCACAAACCTATGGCGAATGTGAAACGCGTGTGTTAACGTTAAACTTTTAAGAAAATCGAAATAAAATACTAAAAAAGCATGCCCCGGGTCAAATTGTTAATGTTGCCATTCCTAGGAATGGCAAAATTAACAATTCGATCCTGGAGACCACCTCTATCTCCTCACACCCAGCCCTAGGTGCCCGGGGCATGCTTTCCTCCATGCCCTTATTTGTGGGCGGGGATTGTGTGCACAAACCTATGGCGAATGTGAAACGCGTGTGTTAACGTTAAACTTTTAAGAAAATCGAAATAAAATACTAAAAAAGCATGCCCCGGGTCAAATTGTTAATTTTGCCATTCCTAGGAATGGCAAAATTAACAATTTGATCCTGGAGGCCCCCTCTATCTCCTCACACCCAGCCCTAGCTGCCCGGGGCATGATTTCCTCCATGCCCTTATTTGTGGGCGGGGATTGTGTGCACAAACCTATGGCGAATGTGAAACGCGTGTGTTAACGTTAAACGTTTAAGAAAATCGAAATAAAATACTAAAAAAGCATGCCCCGGGTCAAATTGTTAATTTTGCCATTCCTAGGAATGGCAAAATTAACAATTTGATCCTGGAGGCCCCCTCTATCTCCTCACACCCAGCCCTAGCTGCCCGGGGCATGCTTTCCTCCATGCCCTTATTTGTGGGCGGGGATTGTGTGCACAAACCTATGGCGAATGTGAAACGCGTGTGTTAACGTTAAACTTTTAAGAAAATCGAAATAAAATACTAAAAAAGAATGCCCCGGGTCAAATTGTTAATTTGGCCATTCCTAGGAATGGCAAAATTAACAATTTGATCCTGGAGGCCCCCTCTATCTCCTCACACCCAGCTCTAGCTGCCCGGGGCATGCTTTCCTCCATGCCCTTATTTTTGGCGGGGATTGTGTGCACAAACCTATGGCGAATGTGAAACGCGTGTGTTAACGTTAAACTTTTAAGAAAATCGAAATAAAATACTAAAAAAGCATGCCCCGGGTCAAATTGTTAATTTTGCCATTCCTAGGAATGGCAAAATTAACAATTTTGATCCTGGAGGCCCCCTCTATCTCCTCACACCCAGCCCTAGCTGCCCGGGGCATGCTTTCCTCCATGCCCTTATTTGTGGGCGGGGATTGAGTGCACAAACCTATGGCGAATGTGAAACGCGTGTGTTAACGTTAAACTTTTAAGAAAATCGAAATAAAATACTAAAAAAGCATGCCCCGGGTCAAATTGTTAATTTTGCCATTCCTAGGAAGGGCAAAATTAACAATTTGATCCTGGAGGCCCCCTCTATCTCCTCACACACAGCCCTAGCTGCCCGGGGCATGCTTTCCTCCATGCCCTTATTTGTGGGCGGGGATTGTGTGCACAAACCTATGGCGAATGTGAAACGCGTGTGTTAACGTTAAACTTTTAAGAAAATCGAAATAAAATACTAAAAAAGCATGCCCCGGGTCAAATTGTTAATGTTGCCATTCCTAGGAATGGCAAAATTAACAATTTGATCCTGGAGGCCCCTTCTATCTCCTCACACCCAGCCGTAGCTGCCCGGGGTATGCTTTCCTCCATGCCCTTATTTGTGGGCGGGGATTGTGTGCACAAACCTATGGCGAATGTGAAACGCGTGTGTTAACGTTAAACTTTTAAGAAAATCGAAATAAAATACTAAAAAAGCATGCCCCGGGTCAAATTGTTAATTTTGCCATTCCTAGGAATGGCAAAATTAACAATTTGATCCTGGAGGCCCCCTCTATCTCCTCACACCCAGCCCTAGCTGCCCGGGGCATGCTTTCCACCATGCCCTTATTTGTGGGCGGGGATTGTGTGCACAAACCTATGGCGAATGTGAAACGCGTGTGTTAACGTTAAACTTTTAAGAAAATCGAAATAAAATACTAAAAAAGCATGCCTCGGGTCAAATGGTTAATTTTGCCATTCCTAGGAATGGAAAAATTAACAATTTGATCCTGGAGGCCCCCTCTATCTCCTCACACCCAGCCCTAGCTGCCCGGGGCATTCTTTCCTCCATGCCCTTATTTGTGGGCGGGGATTGTGTGCACAAACCTATGGCGGATGTGAAACGCGTGTGTTAACGTTAAACTTTTAAGAAAATCGAAATAAAAATACTAAAAAAGCATGCCCCGGGTCAAATTGTTAATTTAGCCATTCCTAGGAATGGCAAAATTAACAATTTGATCCTGGAGGCCCCCTCTATCTCCTCACACCCAGCCCTAGCTGCCCGGGGCATGCTTTCCTCCATGCCCTTATTTGTGGGCGGGGATTGTGTGCACAAACCTATGGCGAATGTGAAACGCGTGTGTTAACGTTAAACTTTTAAGAAAATCGAAATAAAATACTAAAAAAGAATGCCCCGGGTCAAATTGTTAATTTGGCCATTCCTAGGAATGGCAAAATTAACAATTTGATCCTGGAGGCCCCCTCTATCTCCTCACACCCAGCTCTAGCTGCCCGGGGCATGCTTTCCTCCATGCCCTTATTTTTGGGCGGGGATTGTGTGCACAAACCTATGGCGAATGTGAAACGCGTGTGTTAACGTTAAACTTTTAAGAAAATCGAAATAAAATACTAAAAAAGCATGCCCCGGGTCAAATTGTTAATTTTGCCATTCCTAGGAATGGCAAAATTAACAATTTTGATCCTGGAGGCCCCCTCTATCTCCTCACACCCAGCCCTAGCTGCCCGGGGCATGCTTTCCTCCATGCCCTTATTTGTGGGCGGGGATTGTGTGCACAAACCTATGGCGAATGTGAAACGCGTGTGTTAACGTTAAACGTTTAAGAAAATCGAAATAAAATACTAAAAAAGCATGCCCCGGGTCAAATTGTTAATTTTGCCATTCCTAGGAATGGCAAAATTAACAATTTGATCCTGGAGGCCCCCTCTATCTCCTCACACCCAGCCCTAGCTGCCCGGGGCATGCTTTCCTCCATGCCCTTATTTGTGGGCGGGGATTGTGTGCACAAACCTATGGCGAATGTGAAACGCGTGTGTTAACGTTAAACTTTTAAGAAAATCGAAATAAAATACTAAAAAAGCATGCCCCGGGTCAAATTGTTAATGTTGCCATTCCTAGGAATGGCAAAATTAACAATTTGATCCTGGAGACCACCTCTATCTCCTCACACCCAGCCCTAGCTGCCCGGGGCATGCTTTCCTCCATGCCCTTATTTGTGGGCGGGGATTGTGTGCACAAACCTATGGCGAATGTGAAACGCGTGTGTTAACGTTAAACTTTTAAGAAAATCGAAATAAAATACTAAAAAAGCATGCCCCGGGTCAAATTGTTAATTTTGCCATTCCTAGGAATGGCAAAATTAACAATTTGATCCTGGAGGCCCCCTCTATCTCCTCACACCCAGCCGTAGCTGCCCGGGGTATGCTTTCCTCCATGCCCTTATTTGTGGGCGGGGATTGTGTGCACAAACCTATGGCGAATGTGAAACGCGTGTGTTAACGTTAAACTTTTAAGAAAATCGAAATAAAATACTAAAAAAGCATGCCCCGGGTCAAATTGTTAATTTTGCCATTCCTAGGAATGGCAAAATTAACAATTTGATCCTGGAGGCCCCCTCTATCTCCTCACACCCAGCCCTAGCTGCCCGGGGCATGCTTTCCTCCATGCCCTTATTTGTGGGCGGGGATTGTGTGCACAAACCTATGGCGAATGTGAAACGCGTGTGTTAACGTTAAACTTTTAAGAAAATCGAAATAAAATACTAAAAAAGCATGCCCCGGGTCAAATTGTTAATGTTGCCATTCCTAGGAATGGCAAAATTAACAATTTGATCCTGGAGGCCCCCTCTATCTCCTCACACCCAGCCCTAGCTGCCCGGGGCATGCTTTCCTCCATGCCCTTATTTGTGGGCGGGGATTGTGTGCACAAACCTATGGCGAATGTGAAACGCGTGTGTTAACGTTAAACTTTTAAGAAAATCAAAATAAAATACTAAAAAAGCATGCCCCGGGTCAAATTGTTAATTTTGCCATTCCTAGGAATGGCAAAATTAACAATTTGATCCTGGAGGCCCCCTCTATCTCCTCACACCCAGCCCTAGCTGCCCGGGGCATGCTTTCCTCCATGCCCTTATTTGTGGGCGGGGATTGTGTGCACAAACCTATGGCGAATGTGAAACGCGTGTGTTAACGTTAAACTTTTAAGAAAATCGAAATAAAATACTAAAAAAGCATGCCCCGGGTCAAATTGTTAATGTTGCCATTCCTAGGAATGGCAAAATTAACAATTCGATCCTGGAGACCACCTCTATCTCCTCACACCCAGCCCTAGGTGCCCGGGGCATGCTTTCCTCCATGCCCTTATTTGTGGGCGGGGATTGTGTGCACAAACCTATGGCGAATGTGAAACGCGTGTGTTAACGTTAAACTTTTAAGAAAATCAAAATAAAATACTAAAAAAGCATGCCCCGGGTCAAATTGTTAATTTTGCCATTCCTAGGAATGGCAAAATTAACAATTTGATCCTGGAGGCCCCCTCTATCTCCTCACACCCAGCCCTAGCTGCCCGGGGCATGATTTCCTCCATGCCCTTATTTGTGGGCGGGGATTGTGTGCACAAACCTATGGCGAATGTGAAACGCGTGTGTTAACGTTAAACTTTTAAGAAAATCGAAATAAAATACTAAAAAAGCATGCCCCGGGTCAAATTGTTAATGTTGCCATTCCTAGGAATGGCAAAATTAACAATTTGATCCTGGAGGCTCCCTCTATCTCCTCACACCCAGCCCTAGCTGCCCGGGGCATGATTTCCTCCATGCCCTTATTTGTGGGCGGGGATTGTGTGCACAAACCTATGGCGAATGTGAAACGCGTGTGTTAACGTTAAACGTTTAAGAAAATCGAAATAAAATACTAAAAAAGCATGCCCCGGGTCAAATTGTTAATTTTGCCATTCCTAGGAATGGCAAAATTAACAATTTGATCCTGGAGGCCCCCTCTATCTCCTCACACCCAGCCCTAGCTGCCCGGGGCATGCTTTCCTCCATGCCCTTATTTGTGGGCGGGGATTGTGTGCACAAACCTATGGCGAATGTGAAACGCGTGTGTTAACGTTAAACTTTTAAGAAAATCGAAATAAAATACTAAAAAAGCATGCCCCGGGTCAAATTGTTAATGTTGCCATTCCTAGGAATGGCAAAATTAACAATTTGATCCTGGAGACCACCTCTATCTCCTCACACCCAGCCCTAGCTGCCCGGGGCATGCTTTCCTCCATGCCCTTATTTGTGGGCGGGGATTGTGTGCACAAACCTATGGCGAATGTGAAACGCGTGTGTTAACGTTAAACTTTTAAGAAAATCGAAATAAAATACTAAAAAAGCATGCCCCGGGTCAAATTGTTAATTTTGCCATTCCTAGGAATGGCAAAATTAACAATTTGATCCTGGAGGCCCCCTCTATCTCCTCACACCCAGCCCTAGCTGCCCGGGGCATGCTTTCCTCCATGCCCTTATTTGTGGGCGGGGATTGTGTGCACAAACCTATGGCGAATGTGAAACGCGTGTGTTAACGTTAAACTTTTAAGAAAATCGAAATAAAATACTAAAAAAGCATGCCCCGGGTCAAATTGTTAATGTTGCCATTCCTAGGAATGGCAAAATTAACAATTTGATCCTGGAGACCACCTCTATCTCCTCACACCCAGCCCTAGCTGCCCGGGGCATGCTTTCCTCCATGCCCTTATTTGTGGGCGGGGATTGTGTGCACAAACCTATGGCGAATGTGAAACGCGTGTGTTAACGTTAAACTTTTAAGAAAATCGAAATAAAATACTAAAAAAGCATGCCCCGGGTCAAATTGTTAATTTTGCCATTCCTAGGAATGGCAAAATTAACAATTTGATCCTGGAGGCCCCCTCTATATCCTCACACCCAGCCGTAGCTGCCCGGGGTATGCTTTCCTCCATGCCCTTATTTGTGGGCGGGGATTGTGTGCACAAACCTATGGCGAATGTGAAACGCGTGTGTTAACGTTAAACTTTTAAGAAAATCGAAATAAAATACTAAAAAAGCATGCCCCGGGTCAAATTGTTAATTTTGCCATTCCTAGGAATGGCAAAATTAACAATTTGATCCTGGAGGCCCCCTCTATCTCCTCACACCCAGCCCTAGCTGCCCGGGGCATGCTTTCCTCCATGCCCTTATTTGTGGGCGGGGATTGTGTGCACAAACCTATGGCGAATGTGAAACGCGTGTGTTAACGTTAAACTTTTAAGAAAATCGAAATAAAATACTAAAAAAGCATGCCCCGGGTCAAATTGTTAATTTTGCCATTCCTAGGAATGGCAAAATTAACAATTTGATCCTGGAGGCCCCCTCTATCTCCTCACACCCAGCCGTAGCTGCCCGGGGTATGCTTTCCTCCATGCCCTTATTTGTGGGCGGGGATTGTGTGCACAAACCTATGGCGAATGTGAAACGCGTGTGTTAACGTTAAACTTTTAAGAAAATCGAAATAAAATACTAAAAAAGCATGCCCCGGGTCAAATTGTTAATTTTGCCATTCCTAGGAATGGCAAAATTAACAATTTGATCCTGGAGGCCCCCTCTATCTCCTCACACCCAGCCCTAGCTGCCCGGGGCATGCTTTCCTCCATGCCCTTATTTGTGGGCGGGGATTGTGTGCACAAACCTATGGCGAATGTGAAACGCGTGTGTTAACGTTAAACTTTTAAGAAAATCGAAATAAAATACTAAAAAAGCATGCCCCGGGTCAAATTGTTAATGTTGCCATTCCTAGGAATGGCAAAATTAACAATTTGATCCTGGAGACCACCTCTATCTCCTCACACCCAGCCCTAGCTGCCCGGGGCATGCTTTCCTCCATGCCCTTATTTGTGGGCGGGGATTGTGTGCACAAACCTATGGCGAATGTGAAACGCGTGTGTTAACGTTAAACTTTTAAGAAAATCGAAATAAAATACTAAAAAAGCATGCCCCGGGTCAAATTGTTAATTTTGCCATTCCTAGGAATGGCAAAATTAACAATTTGATCCTGGAGGCCCCCTCTATCTCCTCACACCCAGCCCTAACTGCCCGGGGCATGCTTTCCTCCATGCCCTTATTTGTGGGCGGGGATTGTGTGCACAAACCTATGGCGAATGTCAAACGCGTGTGTTAACGTTAAACTTTTAAGAAAATCGAAATAAAATACTAAAAAAGCATGCCCCGGGTCAAATTGTTAATTTTGCCATTCCTAGGAATGGCAAAATTTACAATTTGATCCTGGAGGCCCCCTCTATCTCCTCACACCCAGCCCTAGCTGTCCGGGGCATGCTTTCCTCCATGCCCTTATTTGTGGGCGGGGATTGTGTGCACAAACCTAGGCGAATGTGAAACGCGTGTGTTAACGTTAAACTTTTAAGAAAATCGAAATAAAATAGTAAAAAAGCATGCCCCGGGTCAAATTGTTAATTTTGCCATTCCTAGGAATGGCAAAATTAACAATTTGATCCTGGAGGCCCCCTCTATCTCCTCACACCCAGCCCTAGCTGCCCGGGGCACGCTTTCCTCCATGCCCTTATTTGTGGGCGGGGATTGTGTGCACAAACCTATGGCGAATGTGAAACGCGTGTGTTAACGTTAAACTTTTAAGAAAATCGAAATAAAATACTAAAAAAGCATGCCCCGGGTCAAATTGTTAATTTTGCCATTCCTAGGAATGGCAAAATTAACAATTTGATCCTGGAGGCCCCCTCTATCTCCTCACACCCAGCCGTAGCTGCCCGGGGTATGCTTTCCTCCATGCCCTTATTTGTGGGCGGGGATTGTGTGCACAAACCTATGGCGAATGTGAAACGCGTGTGTTAACGTTAAACTTTTAAGAAAATCGAAATAAAATACTAAAAAAGCATGCCCCGGGTCAAATTGTTAATTGTGCCATTCCTAGGAATGGCAAAATTAACAATTTGATCCTGGAGGCCCCCTCTATCTCCTCACACCCAGCCCTAACTGCCCGGGGCATGCTTTCCTCCATTCCCTTATTTGTGGGCGGGGATTGTGTGCACAAACCTATGGCGAATGTCAAACGCGTGTGTTAACGTTAAACTTTTAAGAAAATCGAAATAAAATACTAAAAAAGCATGCCCCGGGTCAAATTGTTAATTTTGCCATTCCTAGGAATGGCAAAATTTACAATTTGATCCTGGAGGCCCCCTCTATCTCCTCACACCCAGCCCTAGCTGTCCGGGGCATGCTTTCCTCCATGCCCTTATTTGTGGGCGGGGATTGTGTGCACAAACCTAGGCGAATGTCAAACGCGTGTGTTAACGTTAAACTTTTAAGAAAATCGAAATAAAATAGTAAAAAAGCATGCCCCGGGTCAAATTGTTAATTTTGCCATTCCTAGGAATGGCAAAATTAACAATTTGATCCTGGAGGCCCCCTCTATCTCCTCACACCCAGCCGTAGCTGCCCGGGATATGCTTTCCTCCATGCCCTTATTTGTGGGCGGGGATTGTGTGCACAAACCTATGGCGAATGTGAAACGCGTGTGTTAACGTTAAACTTTTAAGAAAATCGAAATAAAATACTAAAAAAGCATGCCCCGGGTCAAATTGTTAATGTTGCCATTCCTAGGAATGGCAAAATTAACAATTTGATCCTGGAGGCCCCCCCTATCTCCTCACACCCAGCCCTAGCTGCCCGGGGCATGCTTTCCTCCATGCCCTTATTTGTGGGCGGGGATTGTGTGCACAAACCTATGGCGAATGTGAAACGCGTGTGTTAACGTTAAACTTTTAAGAAAATCGAAATAAAATACTAAAAAAGCATGCCCCGGGTCAAATTGTTAATTTTGCCATTCCTAGGAATGGCAAAATTAACAATTTGATCCTGGAGGCCCCCTCTATCTCCTCACACCCAGCCCTAGCTGCCCGGGGCACGCTTTCCTCCATGCCCTTATTTGTGGGCGGGGATTGTGTGCACAAACCTATGGCGAATGTGAAACGCGTGTGTTAACGTTAAACTTTTAAGAAAATCGAAATAAAATACTAAAAAAGCATGCCCCGGGTCAAATTGTTAATTTTGCCATTCCTAGGAATGGCAAAATTAACAATTTGATCCTGGAGGCCCCCTCTATCTCCTCACACCCAGCCGTAGCTGCCCGGGGTATGCTTTCCTCCATGCCCTTATTTGTGGGCGGGGATTGTGTGCACAAACCTATGGCGAATGTGAAACGCGTGTGTTAACGTTAAACTTTTAAGAAAATCGAAATAAAATACTAAAAAAGCATGCCCCGGGTCAAATTGTTAATTTTGCCATTCCTAGGAATGGCAAAATTAACAATTTGATCCTGGAGGCCCCCTCTATCTCCTCACACCCAGCCCTAGCTGCCCGGGGCATGCTTTCCTCCATGCTCTTATTTGTGGGCGGGGATTGTGTGCACAAACCTATGGCGAATGTGAAACGCGTGTGTTAACGTTAAACCTTTAAGAAAATCGAAATAAAATACTAAAAAAGCATGCCCCGGGTCAAATTGTTAATTTTGCCATTCCTAGGAATGGCAAAATTAACAATTTGATCCTGGAGGCCCCCTCTATCTCCTCACACCCAGCCCTAGCTGCCCGGGGCATGCTTTCCTCCATGCCCTTATTTGTGGGCGGGGATTGTGTGCACAAACCTATGGCGAATGTGAAACGCGTGTGTTAACGTTAAACTTGTAAGAAAATCGAAATAAAATACTAAAAAAGCATGCCCCGTGTCAAATTGTTAATTTTGCCATTCCTAGGAATGGCAAAATTAACAATTTGATCCTGGAGGCCCCCTCTATCTCCTCACACCCAGCCGTAGCTGCCCGGGGTATGCTTTCCTCCATGCCCTTATGTGTGGGCGGGGATTGTGTGCACAAACCTATGGCGAATGTGAAACGCGTGTGTTAACGTTAAACTTTTAAGAAAATCGAAATAAAATACTAAAAAAGCATGCCCCGGGTCAAATTGTTAATGTTGCCATTCCTAGGAATGGCAAAATTAACAATTTGATCCTGGAGGCCCCCTCTATCTCCTCACACCCAGCCCTAGCTGCCCGGGGCATGCTTTCCTCCATGCCCTTATTTGTGGGCGGGGATTGTGTGCACAAACCTATGGCGAATGTGAAACGCGTGTGTTAACGTTAAACTTTTAAGAAAATCGAAATAAAATACTAAAAAAGCATGCCCCGGGTCAAATTGTTAATTTTGCCATTCCTAGGAATGGCAAAATTAACAATTTGATCCTGGAGGCCCCCTCTATCTCCTCACACCCAGCCGTAGCTGCCCGGGGTATGCTTTCCTCCATGCCCTTATTTGTGGGCGGGGATTGTGTGCACAAACCTATGGCGAATGTGAAACGCGTGTGTTAACGTTAAACTTTTAAGAAAATCGAAATAAAATACTAAAAAAGAATGCCCCGGGTCAAATTGTTAATTTTGCCATTCCTAGGAATGGCAAAATTAACAATTTGATCCTGGAGGCCCCCTCTATCTCCTCACACCCAGCCCTAGCTGCCCGGGGCATGCTTTCCTCCATGCCCTTATTTGTGGGCGGGGATTGTGTGCACAAACCTATGGCGAATGTGAAACGCGTGTGTTAACGTTAAACTTTTAAGAAAATCGAAATAAAATACTAAAAAAGCATGCCCCGGGTCAAATTGTTAATTTTGCCATTCCTAGGAATGGCAAAATTAACAATTTGATCCTGGAGGCCCCCTCTATCTCCTCACACCCAGCCGTAGCTGCCCGGGGCATGCTTTCCTCCATGCCCTTATTTGTGGGCGGGGATTGTGTGCACAAACCTATGGCGAATGTGAAACGCGTGTGTTAACGTTAAACTTTTAAGAAAATCGAAATAAAATACTAAAAAAGAATGCCCCGGGTCAAATTGTTAATTTTGCCATTCCTAGGAATGGCAAAATTAACAATTTGATCCTGGAGGCCCCCTCTATCTCCTCACACCCAGCCCTAGCTGCCCGGGGCATGCTTTCCTCCATGCCCTTATTTGTGGGCGGGGATTGTGTGCACAAACCTATGGCGAATGTGAAACGCGTGTGTTAACGTTAAACTTTTAAGAAAATCGAAATAAAATACTAAAAAAGCATGCCCCGGGTCAAATTGTTAATTTTGCCATTCCTAGGAATGGCAAAATTAACAATTTGATCCTGGAGGCCCCCTCTATCTCCTCACACCCAGCCCTAGCTGCCCGGGGCATGCTTTCCTCCATGCCCTTATTTGTGGGCGGGGATTGTGTGCACAAACCTATGGCGAATGTGAAACGCGTGTGTTAACGTTAAACTTTTAAGAAAATCGAAATAAAATACTACAAAAGCATGCCCCGGGTCAAATTGTTAATTTTGCCATTCCTAGGAATGGCAAAATTAACAATTTGATCCTGGAGGCCCCCTCTATCTCCTCACACCCAGCCCTAGCTGCCCGGGTCATGCTTTCCTCCATGCCCTTATTTGTGGGCGGGGATTGTGTGCACAAACCTATGGCGAATGTGAAACGCGTGTGTTAACGTTAAACTTTTAAGAAAATCGAAATAAAATACTAAAAAAGCATGCCCCGGGTCAAATTGTTAATTTTGCCATTCCTAGGAATGGCAAAATTAACAATTTGATCCTGGAGGCCCCCTCTATCTCCTCACACCCAGCCCTAGCTGCCCGGGGCATGCTTTCCTCCATGCCCTTATTTGTGGGCGGGGATTGTGTGCACAAACCTATGGCGAATGTGAAACGCGTGTGTTAACGTTAAACTTTTAAGAAAATCGAAATAAAATACTAAAAAAGCATGCCCCGGGTCAAATTGTAAATTTTGCCATTCCTAGGAATGGCAAAATTAACAATTTGATCCTGGAGGCCCCCTCTATCTCCTCACACCCAGCCGTAGCTGCCCGGGGCATGCTTTCCTCCATGCTCTTATTTGTGGGCGGGGATTGTGTGCACAAACCTATGGCGAATGTGAAACACGTGTGTTAACGTTAAACTTTTAAGAAAATCGAAATAAAATACTAAAAAAGCATGCCCCGTGTCAAATTGTTAATTTTGCCATTCCTAGGAATGGCAAAATTAACAATTTAATCCTGGAGGCCCCCTCTATCTCCTCACACCCAGCCGTAGCTGCCCGGGGTATGCTTTCCTCCATGCCCTTATTTGTGGGCGGGGATTGTGTGCACAAACCTATGGCGAATGTGAAACGCGTGTGTTAACGTTAAACTTTTAAGAAAATCGAAATAAAATACTAAAAAAGCATGCCCCGGGTCAAATTGTAAATTTTGCCATTCCTAGGAATGGCAAAATTAACAATTTGATCCTGGAGGCCCCCTCTATCTCCTCACACCCAGCCGTAGCTGCCCGGGGCATGCTTTCCTCCATGCTCTTATTTGTGGGCGGGGATTGTGTGCACAAACCTATGGCGAATGTGAAACGCGTGTGTTAACGTTAAACTTTTAAGAAAATCGAAATAAAATACTAAAAAAGCATGCCCCGGGTCAAATTGTTAATTTTGCCATTCCTAGGAATGGCAAAATTTACAATTTGATCCTGGAGGCCCCCTCTATCTCCTCACACCCAGCCCTAGCTGCCCGGGGCATGCTTTCCTCCATGCCCTTATTTGTGGGCGGGGATTGTGTGCACAAACCTATGGCGAATGTGAAACGCGTGTGTTAACGTTAAACTTTTAAGAAAATCGAAATAAAATACTAAAAAAGCATGCCCCGGGTCAAATTGTAAATTTTGCCATTCCTAGGAATGGCAAAATTAACAATTTGATCCTGGAGGCCCCCTCTATCTCCTCACACCCAGCCCTAGCTGCCCGGGGTATGCTTTCCACCATGCCCTTATTTGTGGGCGGGGATTGTGTGCACAAACCTATGGCGAATGTGAAACGCGTGTGTTAACGTTAAACTTTTAAGAAAATCGAAATAAAATACTAAAAAAGCATGCCCCGTGTCAAATTGTTAATTTTGCCATTCCTAGGAATGGCAAAATTAACAATTTGATCCTGGAGGCCCCCTCTATCTCCTCACACCCAGCCGTAGCTGCCCGGGGTATGCTTTCCTCCATGCCCTTATTTGTGGGCGGGGATTGTGTGCACAAACCTATGGCGAATGTGAAACGCGTGTGTTAACGTTAAACTTTTAAGAAAATCGAAATAAAATACTAAAAAAGCATGCCCCGGGTCAAATTGTTAATGTTGCCATTCCTAGGAATGGCAAAATTAACAATTTGATCCTGGAGGCCCCCTCTATCTCCTCACACCCAGCCCTAGCTGCCCGGGGCATGCTTTCCTCCATGCCCTTATTTGTGGGCGGGGATTGTGTGCACAAACCTATGGCGAATGTGAAACGCGTGTGTTAACGTTAAACTTTTAAGAAAATCGAAATAAAATACTAAAAAAGCATGCCCCGGGTCAAATTGTTAATTTTGCCATTCCTAGGAATGGCAAAATTAACAATTTGATCCTGGAGGCCCCCTCTATCTCCTCACACCCAGCCCTAGCTGCCCGGGGTATGCTTTCCACCATGCCCTTATTTGTGGGCGGGGATTGTGTGCACAAACCTATGGCGAATGTGAAACGCGTGTGTTAACGTTAAACTTTTAAGAAAATCGAAATAAAATACTAAAAAAGCATGCCCCGGGTCAAATTGTTAATGTTGCCATTCCTAGGAATGGCAAAATTAACAATTTGTTCCTGGAGGCCCCCTCTATCTCCTCACACCCAGCCCTAGCTGCCCGGGGCATGCTTTCCTCCATGCCCTTATTTGTGGGCGGGGATTGTGTGCACAAACCTATGGCGAATGTGAAACGCGTGTGTTAACGTTAAACTTTTAAGAAAATCGAAATAAAATACTAAAAAAGCATGCCCCGTGTCAAATTGTTAATTTTGCCATTCCTAGGAATGGCAAAATTAACAATTTGATCCTGGAGGCCCCCTCTATCTCCTCACACCCAGCCGTAGCTGCCCGGGGCATGCTTTCCTCCATGCCCTTATTTGTGGGCGGGGATTGTGTGCACAAACCTATGGCGAATGTGAAACGCGTGTGTTAACGTTAAACTTTTAAGAAAATCGAAATAAAATACTAAAAAAGCATGCCCCGGGTCAAATTGTTAATGTTGCCATTCCTAGGAATGGCAAAATTAACAATTTGATCCTGGAGGCCCCCTCTATCTCCTCACACCCAGCCCTAGCTGCCCGGGGCATGCTTTCCTCCATGCCCTTATTTGTGGGCGGGGATTGTGTGCACAAACCTATGGCGAATGTGAAACGCGTGTGTTAACGTTAAACTTTTAAGAAAATCGAAATAAAATACTAAAAAAGCATGCCCCGGGTCAAATTGTTAATTTTGCCATTCTTAGGAATGGCAAAATTAACAATTTGATCCTGGAGGCCCCCTCTATCTCCTCACACCCAGCCCTAGCTGCCCGGGGCATGCTTTCCTCCATGCCCTTATTTGTGGGCGGGGATTGTGTGCACAAACCTATGGCGAATGTGAAACGCGTGTGTTAACGTTAAACTTTTAAGAAAATCGAAATAAAATACTAAAAAAGCATGCCCCGGGTCAAATTGTAAATTTTGCCATTCCTAGGAATGGCAAAATTAACAATTTGATCCTGGAGGCCCCCTCTATCTCCTCACACCCAGCCCTAGCTGCCCGGGGTATGCTTTCCACCATGCCCTTATTTGTGGGCGGGGATTGTGTGCACAAACCTATGGCGAATGTGAAACGCGTGTGTTAACGTTAAACTTGTAAGAAAATCGAAATAAAATACTAAAAAAGCATGCCCCGTGTCAAATTGTTAATTTTGCCATTCCTAGGAATGGCAAAATTAACAATTTGATCCTGGAGGCCCCCTCTATCTCCTCACACCCAGCCGTAGCTGCCCGGGGTATGCTTTCCTCCATGCCCTTATTTGTGGGCGGGGATTGTGTGCACAAACCTATGGCGAATGTGAAACGCGTGTGTTAACGTTAAACTTTTAAGAAAATCGAAATAAAATACTAAAAAAGCATGTCCCGGGTCAAATTGTTAATTTTGCCATTCCTAGGAATGGCAAAATTAACAATTTGATCCTGGAGGCCCCCTCTATCTCCTCACACCCAGCCCTAGCTGTCCGGGGCATGCTTTCCTCCATGCCCTTATTTGTGGGCGGGGATTGTGTGCACAAACCTATGGCGAATGTGAAACGCGTGTGTTAACGTTAAACTTTTAAGAAAATCGAAATAAAATACTAAAAAAGCATGCCCCGGGTCAAATTGTTAATTTTGCCATTCCTAGGAATGGCAAAATTAACAATTTGTTCCTGGAGGCCCCCTCTATCTCCTCACACCCAGCCCTAGCTGCCCGGGGCATGCTTTCCTCCATGCCCTTATTTGTGGGCGGGGATTGTGTGCACAAACCTATGGCGAATGTGAAACGCGTGTGTTAACGTTAAACTTTTAAGAAAATCGAAATAAAATACTAAAAAAGCATGCCCCGGGTCAAATTGTTAATTTTGCCATTCCTAGGAATGGCAAAATTAACAATTTGATCCTGGAGGCCCCCTCTATCTCCTCACACCCAGCCCTAGCTGCCCGGGGCATGCTTTCCTCCATGCCCTTATTTGTGGGCGGGGATTGTGTGCACAAACCTATGGCGAATGTGAAACGCGTGTGTTAACGTTAAACTTTTAAGAAAATCGAAATAAAATACTAAAAAAGCATGCCCCGGGTCAAATTGTAAATTTTGCCATTCCTAGGAATGGCAAAATTAACAATTTGATCCTGGAGGCCCCCTCTATCTCCTCACACCCAGCCCTAGCTGCCCGGGGTATGCTTTCCACCATGCCCTTATTTGTGGGCGGGGATTGTGTGCACAAACCTATGGCGAATGTGAAACGCGTGTGTTAACGTTAAACTTGTAAGAAAATCGAAATAAAATACTAAAAAAGCATGCCCCGTGTCAAATTGTTAATTTTGCCATTCCTAGGAATGGCAAAATTAACAATTTGATCCTGGAGGCCCCCTCTATCTCCTCACACCCAGCCGTAGCTGCCCGGGGTATGCTTTCCTCCATGCCCTTATTTGTGGGCGGGGATTGTGTGCACAAACCTATGGCGAATGTGAAACGCGTGTGTTAACGTTAAACTTTTAAGAAAATCGAAATAAAATACTAAAAAAGCATGCCCCGGGTCAAATTGTTAATTTTACCATTCCTAGGAATGGCAAAATTAACAATTTGATCCTGGAGGCCCCCTCTATCTCCTCACACCCAGCCCTAGCTGTCCGGGGCATGCTTTCCTCCATGCCCTTATTTGTGGGCGGGGATTGTGTGCACAAACCTATGGCGAATGTGAAACGCGTGTGTTAACGTTAAACTTTTAAGAAAATCGAAATAAAATACTAAAAAAGCATGCCCCGGGTCAAATTGTTAATTTTGCCATTCCTATCTCCTCACACCCAGCCCTAGCTGCCCGGGGCATGCTTTCCTCCATGCCCTTATTTGTGGGCGGGGATTGTGTGCACAAACCTATGGCGAATGTGAAACGCGTGTGTTAACGTTAAACTTTTAAGAAAATCGAAATAAAATACTAAAAAAGCATGTCCCGGGTCAAATTGTAAATTTTGCCATTCCTAGGAATGGCAAAATTAACAATTTGATCCTGGAGGCCCCCTCTATCTCCTCACACCCAGCCCTAGCTGCCCGGGGTATGCTTTCCACCATGCCCTTATTTGTGGGCGGGGATTGTGTGCACAAACCTATGGCGAATGTGAAACGCGTGTGTTAACTTTAAACTTTTAAGAAAATCGAAATAAAATACTAAAAAAGCATGCCCCGGGTCAAATTGTTAATTTTGCCATTCCTAGGAATGGCAAAATTAACAATTTGATCCTGGAGGCCCCCTCTATCTCCTCACACCCAGCCCTAGCTGCCCGGGGCATGCTTTCCTCCATGCCCTTATTTGTGGGCGGGGATTGTGTGCACAAACCTAGGAGAATGTGAAACGCGTGTGTTAACGTTAAACTTTTAAGAAAATCGAAATAAAATACTAAAAAAGCATGCCCCGGGTCAAATTGTTAATTTTGCCATTCCTAGGAATGGCAAAATTAACAATTTGATCCTGGAGGCCCCCTCTATCTCCTCACACCCAGCCCTAGCTGCCCGGGGCATGCTTTCCTCCATGCCCTTATTTGTGGGCGGGGATTGTGTGCACAAACCTATGGCGAATGTGAAACGCGTGTGTTAACGTTAAACTTTTAAGAAAATCGAAATAAAATACTAAAAAAGCATGCCCCGGGTCAAATTGTTAATTTTGCCATTCCTAGGAATGGCAACATTAACAATTTGATCCTGGAGGCCCCCTCTATCTCCTCACACCCAGCCCTAGCTGCCCGGGGCATGCTTTCCTCCATGCCCTTATTTGTGGGCGGGGATTGTGTGCACAAACCTATGGCGAGTGTGAAACGCGTGTGTTAACGTTAAACTTTTAAGAAAATCGAAATAAAATACTAAAAAAGCATGCCCCGGGTCAAATTGTTAATTTTGCCATTCCTAGGAATGGCAAAATTAACAATTTGATCCTGGAGGCCCCCTCTATCTCCTCACACCCAGCCCTAGCTGCCCGGGGCATGCTTTCCTCCATGCCCTTATTTGTGGGCGGGGATTGTGTGCACAAACCTATGGCGAATGTGAAACGCGTGTGTTAACGTTAAACTTTAAAGAAAATCGAAATAAAATACTAAAAAAGCATGCCCCGGGTCAAATTGTAAATTTTGCCATTCCTAGGAATGGCAAAATTAACAATTTGATCCTGGAGGCCCCCTCTATCTCCTCACACCCAGCCGTAGCTGCCCGGGGTATGCTTTCCTCCATGCCCTTATTTGTGGGCGGGGATTGTGTGCACAAACCTATGGCGAATGTGAAACGCGTGTGTTAACGTTAAACTTTTAAGAAAATCGAAATAAAATACTAAAAAAGCATGCCCCGGGTCCAATTGTTAATGTTGCCATTCCTAGGAATGGCAAAATTAACAATTTGATCCTGGAGGCCCCCTCTATCTCCTCACACCCAGCCCTAGCTGCCCGGGGCATGCTTTCCTCCATGCCCTTATTTGTGGGCGGGGATTGTGTGCACAAACCTATGGCGAATGTGAAACGCGTGTGTTAACGTTAAACTTTTAAGAAAATCGAAATAAAATACTAAAAAAGCATGCCCCGGGTCAAATTGTTAATTTTGCCATTCCTAGGAATTGCAAAATTAACAATTTGATCCTGGAGGCCCCCTCTATCTCCTCACACCCAGCCCTAGCTGCCCGGGGCATGCTTTCCTCCATGCCCTTATTTGTGGGCGGGGATTGTGTGCACAAACCTATGGCGAATGTGAAACGCGTGTGTTAACGTTAAACTTTTAAGAAAATCGAAATAAAATACTAAAAAAGCATGCCCCGGGTCAAATTGTTAATGTTGCCATTCCTAGGAATGGCAAAATTAACAATTTGATCCTGGAGGCCCCCTCTATCTCCTCACACCCAGCCCTAGCTGCCCAGGGCATGCTTTCCTCCATGCCCTTATTTGTGGGCGGGGATTGTGTGCACAAACCTATGGCGAATGTGAAACGCGTGTGTTAACGTTAAACTTTTAAGAAAATCGAAATAAAATACTAAAAAAGCATGCCCCGGGTCAAATTGTTAATTTTGCCATTCCTAGGAATGGCAAAATTAACAATTTGATCCTGGAGGCCCCCTCTATCTCCTCACACCCAGCCCTAGCTGCCCGGGGCATGCTTTCCTCCATGCCCTTATTTGTGGGCGGGGATTGTGTGCACAAACCTATGGCGAATGTGAAACGCGTGTGTTAACGTTAAACTTTTAAGAAAATCGAAATAAAATACTAAAAAAGCATGCCCCGGGTCAAATTGTAAATTTTGCCATTCCTAGGAATGGCAAAATTAACAATTTGATCCTGGAGGCCCCCTCTATCTCCTCACACCCAGCCGTAGCTGCCCGGGGCATGCTTTCCTCCATGCTCTTATTTGTGGGCGGGGATTGTGTGCACAAACCTATGGCGAATGTGAAACACGTGTGTTAACGTTAAACTTTTAAGAAAATCGAAATATAATACTAAAAAAGCATGCCCCGGGTCAAATTGTTAATTTTGCCATTCCTAGGAATGGCAAAATTAACAATTTGATCCTGGAGGCCCCCTCTATCTCCTCACACCCAGCCCTAGCTGCCCGGGGCATGCTTTCCTCCATGCCCTTATTTGTGGGCGGGGATTGTGTGCACAAACCTATGGCGAATGTGAAACGCGTGTGTTAACGTTAAACTTGTAAGAAAATCGAAATAAAATACTAAAAAAGCATGCCCCGTGTCAAATTGTTAATTTTGCCATTCCTAGGAATGGCAAAATTAACAATTTGATCCTGGAGGCCCCCTCTATCTCCTCACACCCAGCCGTAGCTGCCCGGGGTATGCTTTCCTCCATGCCCTTATTTGTGGGCGGGGATTGTGTGCACAAACCTATGGCGAATGTGAAACGCGTGTGTTAACGTTAAACTTTTAAGAAAATCGAAATAAAATACTAAAAAAGCATGCCCCGGGTCCAATTGTTAATGTTGCCATTCCTAGGAATGGCAAAATTAACAATTTGATCCTGGAGGCCCCCTCTATCTCCTCACACCCAGCCCTAGCTGCCCGGGGCATGCTTTCCTCCATGCCCTTATTTGTGGGCGGGGATTGTGTGCACAAACCTATGGCGAATGTGAAACGCGTGTGTTAACGTTAAACTTTTAAGAAAATCGAAATAAAATACTAAAAAAGCATGCCCCGGGTCAAATTGTTAATTTTGCCATTCCTAGGAATGGCAAAATTAACAATTTGATCCTGGAGGCCCCCTCTATCTCCTCACACCCAGCCCTAGCTGCCCGGGGCATGCTTTCCTCCATGCCCTTATTTGTGGGCGGGGATTGTGTGCACAAACCTATGGCGAATGTGAAACGCGTGTGTTAACGTTAAACTTTTAAGAAAATCGAAATAAAATACTAAAAAAGCATGCCCCGGGTCAAATTGTTAATTTTGCCATTCCTAGGAATGGCAAAATTAACAATTTGATCCTGGAGGCCCCCTCTATCTCCTCACACCCAGCCCTAGCTGCCCGGGGCATGCTTTCCTCCATGCCCTTATTTGTGGGCGGGGATTGTGTGCACAAACCTATGGCGAATGTGAAACGCGTGTGTTAACGTTAAACTTTTAAGAAAATCGAAATAAAATACTAAAAAAGCATGCCCCGGGTCAAATTGTAAATTTTGCCATTCCTAGGAATGGCAAAATTAACAATTTGATCCTGGAGGCCCCCTCTATCTCCTCACACCCAGCCGTAGCTGCCCGGGGTATGCTTTCCTCCATGCCCTTATTTGTGGGCGGGGATTGTGTGCACAAACCTATGGCGAATGTGAAACGCGTGTGTTAACGTTAAACTTTTAAGAAAATCGAAATAAAATACTAAAAAAGCATGCCCCGGGTCCAATTGTTAATGTTGCCATTCCTAGGAATGGCAAAATTAACAATTTGATCCTGGAGGCCCCCTCTATCTCCTCACACCCAGCCCTAGCTGCCCGGGGCATGCTTTCCTCCATGCCCTTATTTGTGGGCGGGGATTGTGTGCACAAACCTATGGCGAATGTGAAACGCGTGTGTTAACGTTAAACTTTTAAGAAAATCGAAATAAAATACTAAAAAAGCATGCCCCGGGTCAAATTGTTAATTTTGCCATTCCTAGGAATTGCAAAATTAACAATTTGATCCTGGAGGCCCCCTCTATCTCCTCACACCCAGCCCTAGCTGCCCGGGGCATGCTTTCCTCCATGCCCTTATTTGTGGGCGGGGATTGTGTGCACAAACCTATGGCGAATGTGAAACGCGTGTGTTAACGTTAAACTTTTAAGAAAATCGAAATAAAATACTAAAAAAGCATGCCCCGGGTCAAATTGTTAATGTTGCCATTCCTAGGAATGGCAAAATTAACAATTTGATCCTGGAGGCCCCCTCTATCTCCTCACACCCAGCCCTAGCTGCCCGGGGCATGCTTTCCTCCATGCCCTTATTTGTGGGCGGGGATTGTGTGCACAAACCTATGGCGAATGTGAAACGCGTGTGTTAACGTTAAACTTTTAAGAAAATCGAAATAAAATACTAAAAAAGCATGCCCCGGGTCAAATTGTTAATTTTGCCATTCCTAGGAATGGCAAAATTAACAATTTGATCCTGGAGGCCCCCTCTATCTCCTCACACCCAGCCCTAGCTGCCCGGGGCATGCTTTCCTCCCTGCCCTTATTTGTGGGCGGGGATTGTGTGCACAAACCTATGGCGAATGTGAAACGCGTGTGTTAACGTTAAACTTTTAAGAAAATCGAAATAAAATACTAAAAAAGCATGCCCCGGGTCAAATTGTAAATTTTGCCATTCCTAGGAATGGCAAAATTAACAATTTGATCCTGGAGGCCCCCTCTATCTCCTCACACCCAGCCGTAGCTGCCCGGGGCATGCTTTCCTCCATGCTCTTATTTGTGGGCGGGGATTGTGTGCACAAACCTATGGCGAATGTGAAACACGTGTGTTAACGTTAAACTTTTAAGAAAATCGAAATATAATACTAAAAAAGCATGCCCCGGGTCAAATTGTTAATTTTGCCATTCCTAGGAATGGCAAAATTAACAATTTGATCCTGGAGGCCCCCTCTATCTCCTCACACCCAGCCGTAGCTGCCCGGGGCATGCTTTCCTCCATGCTCTTATTTGTGGGCGGGGATTGTGTGCACAAACCTATGGCGAATGTGAAACACGTGTGTTAACGTTAAACTTTTAAGAAAATCGAAATATAATACTAAAAAAGCATGCCCCGGGTCAAATTGTTAATTTTGCCATTCCTAGGAATGGCAAAATTAACAATTTGATCCTGGAGGCCCCCTCTATCTCCTCACACCCAGCCCTAGCTGCCCGGGGCATGCTTTCCTCCATGCCCTTATTTGTGGGCGGGGATTGTGTGCACAAACCTATGGCGAATGTGAAACGCGTGTGTTAACGTTAAACTTGTAAGAAAATCGAAATAAAATACTAAAAAAGCATGCCCCGGGTCAAATTGTTAATTTTGCCATTCCTAGGAATGGCAAAATTAACAATTTGATCCTGGAGGCCCCCTCTATCTCCTCACACCCAGCCCTAGCTGCCCGGGGCATGCTTTCCTCCATGCCCTTATTTGTGGGCGGGGATTGTGTGCACAAACCTATGGCGAATGTGAAACGCGTGTGTTAACGTTAAACTTTTAAGAAAATCGAAATAAAATACTAAAAAAGCATGCCCCGGGTCAAATTGTTAATTTTGCCATTCCTAGGAATGGCAAAATTAACAATTTGATCCTGGAGGCCCCCTCTATCTCCTCACACCCAGCCCTAGCTGCCCGGGGCATGCTTTCCTCCATGCCCTTATTTGTGGGCGGGGATTGTGTGCACAAACCTATGGCGAATGTGAAACGCGTGTGTTAACGTTAAACTTTTAAGAAAATCGAAATAAAATACTAACAAAGCATGCCCCGGGTCAAATTGTAAATTTTGCCATTCCTAGGAATGGCAAAATTAACAATTTGATCCTGGAGGCCCCCTCTATCTCCTCACACCCAGCCGTAGCTGCCCGGGGTATGCTTTCCTCCATGCCCTTATTTGTGGGCGGGGATTGTGTGCACAAACCTATGGCGAATGTGAAACGCGTGTGTTAACGTTAAACTTTTAAGAAAATCGAAATAAAATACTAAAAAAGCATGCCCCGGGTCAAATTGTTAATGTTGCCATTCCTAGGAATGGCAAAATTAACAATTTGATCCTGGAGGCCCCCTCTATCTCCTCACACCCAGCCCTAGCTGCCCGGGGCATGCTTTCCTCCATGCCCTTATTTGTGGGCGGGGATTGTGTGCACAAACCTATGGCGAATGTGAAACGCGTGTGTTAACGTTAAACTTTTAAGAAAATCGAAATAAAATACTAAAAAAGCATGCCCCGGGTCAAATTGTTAATTTTGCCATTCCTAGGAATGGCAAAATTAACAATTTGATCCTGGAGGCCCCCTCTATCTCCTCACACCCAGCCCTAGCTGCCCGGGGCATGCTTTCCTCCATGCCCTTATTTGTGGGCGGGGATTGTGTGCACAAACCTATGGCGCATGTGAAACGCGTGTGTTAACGTTAAACTTTTAAGAAAATCGAAATAAAATACTAAAAAAGCATGCCCCGGGTCAAATTGTAAATTTTGCCATTCCTAGGAATGGCAAAATTAACAATTTGATCCTGGAGGCCCCCTCTATCTCCTCACACCCAGCCCTAGCTGCCCGGGGTATGCTTTCCACCATGCCCTTATTTGTGGGCGGGGATTGTGTGCACAAACCTATGGCGAATGTGAAACGCGTGTGTTAACGTTAAACTTTTAAGAAAATCGAAATAAAATACTAAAAAAGCATGCCCCGTGTCAAATTGTTAATTTTGCCATTCCTAGGAATGGCAAAATTAACAATTTGATCCTGGAGGCCCCCTCTATCTCCTCACACCCAGCCGTAGCTGCCCGGGGTATGCTTTCCTCCATGCCCTTATTTGTGGGCGGGGATTGTGTGCACAAACCTATGGCGAATGTGAAACGCGTGTGTTAACGTTAAACTTTTAAGAAAATCGAAATAAAATACTAAAAAAGCATGCCCCGGGTCAAATTGTTAATGTTGCCATTCCTAGGAATGGCAAAATTAACAATTTGATCCTGGAGGCCCCCTCTATCTCCTCACACCCAGCCCTAGCTGCCCGGGGCATGCTTTCCTCCATGCCCTTATTTGTGGGCGGGGATTGTGTGCACAAACCTATGGCGAATGTGAAACGCGTGTGTTAACGTTAAACTTTTAAGAAAATCGAAATAAAATACTAAAAAAGCATGCCCCGGGTCAAATTGTTAATTTTGCCATTCCTAGGAATGGCAAAATTAACAATTTGATCCTGGAGGCCCCCTCTATCTCCTCACACCCAGCCCTAGCTGCCCGGGGCATGCTTTCCTCCATGCCCTTATTTGTGGGCGGGGATTGTGTGCACAAACCTATGGCGAATGTGAAACGCGTGTGTTAACGTTAAACTTTTAAGAAAATCGAAATAAAATACTAAAAAAGCATGCCCCGGGTCCAATTGTAAATTTTGCCATTCCTAGGAATGGCAAAATTAACAATTTGATCCTGGAGGCCCCCTCTATCTCCTCACACCCAGCCCTAGCTGCCCGGGGCATGCTTTCCTCCATGCCCTTATTTGTGGGCGGGGATTGTGTGCACAAACCTATGGCGAATGTGAAACGCGTGTGTTAACGTTAAACTTTTAAGAAAATCGAAATAAAATACTAAAAAAGCATGCCCCGGGTCAAATTGTTAATTTTGCCATTCCTAGGAATGGCAAAATTAACAATTTGTTCCTGGAGGCCCCCTCTATCTCCTCACACCCAGCCCTAGCTGCCCGGGGCATGCTTTCCTCCATGCCCTTATTTGTGGGCGGGGATTGTGTGCACAAACCTATGGCGAATGTGAAACGCGTGTGTTAACGTTAAACTTTTAAGAAAATCGAAATAAAATACTAAAAAAGCATGTCCCGGGTCAAATTGTAAATTTTGCCATTCCTAGGAATGGCAAAATTAACAATTTGATCCTGGAGGCCCCCTCTATCTCCTCACACCCAGCCCTAGCTGCCCGGGGTATGCTTTCCACCATGCCCTTATTTGTGGGCGGGGATTGTGTGCACAAACCTATGGCGAATGTGAAACGCGTGTGTTAACTTTAAACTTTTAAGAAAATCGAAATAAAATACTAAAAAAGCATGCCCCGGGTCAAATTGTTAATTTTGCCATTCCTAGGAATGGCAAAATTAACAATTTGATCCTGGAGGCCCCCTCTATCTCCTCACACCCAGCCCTAGCTGCCCGGGGCATGCTTTCCTCCATGCCCTTATTTGTGGGCGGGGATTGTGTGCACAAACCTAGGCGAATGTGAAACGCGTGTGTTAACGTTAAACTTTTAAGAAAATCGAAATAAAATACTAAAAAAGCATGCCCCGGGTCAAATTGTTAATTTTGCCATTCCTAGGAATGGCAAAATTAACAATTTGATCCTGGAGGCCCCCTCTATCTCCTCACACCCAGCCCTAGCTGCCCGGGGTATGCTTTCCACCATGCCCTTATTTGTGGGCGGGGATTGTGTGCACAAACCTATGGCGAATGTGAAACGCGTGTGTTAACGTTAAACTTTTAAGAAAATCGAAATAAAATACTAAAAAAGCATGCCCCGTGTCAAATTGTTAATTTTGCCATTCCTAGGAATGGCAAAATTAACAATTTGATCCTGGAGGCCCCCTCTATCTCCTCACACCCAGCCGTAGCTGCCCGGGGTATGCTTTCCTCCATGCCCTTATTTGTGGGCGGGGATTGTGTGCACAAACCTATGGCGAATGTGAAACGCGTGTGTTAACGTTAAACTTTTAAGAAAATCGAAATAAAATACTAAAAAAGCATGCCCCGGGTCAAATTGTTAATGTTGCCATTCCTAGGAATGGCAAAATTAACAATTTGATCCTGGAGGCCCCCTCTATCTCCTCACACCCAGCCCTAGCTGCCCGGGGCATGCTTTCCTCCATGCCCTTATTTGTGGGCGGGGATTGTGTGCACAAACCTATGGCGAATGTGAAACGCGTGTGTTAACGTTAAACTTTTAAGAAAATCGAAATAAAATACTAAAAAAGCATGCCCCGGGTCAAATTGTTAATTTTGCCATTCCTAGGAATGGCAAAATTAACAATTTGATCCTGGAGGCCCCCTCTATCTCCTCACACCCAGCCCTAGCTGCCCGGGGCATGCTTTCCTCCATGCCCTTATTTGTGGGCGGGGATTGTGTGCACAAACCTATGGCGAATGTGAAACGCGTGTGTTAACGTTAAACTTTTAAGAAAATCGAAATAAAATACTAAAAAAGCATGCCCCGGGTCCAATTGTAAATTTTGCCATTCCTAGGAATGGCAAAATTAACAATTTGATCCTGGAGGCCCCCTCTATCTCCTCACACCCAGCCCTAGCTGCCCGGGGTATGCTTTCCACCATGCCCTTATTTGTGGGCGGGGATTGTGTGCACAAACCTATGGCGAATGTGAAACGCGTGTGTTAACGTTAAACTTGTAAGAAAATCGAAATAAAATACTAAAAAAGCATGCCCCGTGTCAAATTGTTAATTTTGCCATTCCTAGGAATGGCAAAATTAACAATTTGATCCTGGAGGCCCCCTCTATCTCCTCACACCCAGCCGTAGCTGCCCGGGGTATGCTTTCCTCCATGCCCTTATTTGTGGGCGGGGATTGTGTGCACAAACCTATGGCGAATGTGAAACGCGTGTGTTAACGTTAAACTTTTAAGAAAATCGAAATAAAATACTAAAAAAGCATGCCCCGGGTCAAATTGTTAATTTTGCCATTCCTAGGAATGGCAAAATTAACAATTTGATCCTGGAGGCCCCCTCTATCTCCTCACACCCAGCCCTAGCTGCCCGGGGCATGCTTTCCTCCATGCCCTTATTTGTGGGCGGGGATTGTGTGCACAAACCTATGGCGAATGTGAAACGCGTGTGTTAACGTTAAACTTTTAAGAAAATCGAAATAAAATACTAAAAAAGCATGCCCCGGGTCAAATTGTTAATTTTGCCATTCCTAGGAATGGCAAAATTAACAATTTGTTCCTGGAGGCCCCCTCTATCTCCTCACACCCAGCCCTAGCTGCCCGGGGCATGCTTTCCTCCATGCCCTTATTTGTGGGCGGGGATTGTGTGCACAAACCTATGGCGAATGTGAAACGCGTGTGTTAACGTTAAACTTTTAAGAAAATCGAAATAAAATACTAAAAAAGCATGTCCCGGGTCAAATTGTAAATTTTGCCATTCCTAGGAAAGGCAAAATTAACAATTTGATCCTGGAGGCCCCCTCTATCTCCTCACACCCAGCCCTAGCTGCCCGGGGTATGCTTTCCACCATGCCCTTATTTGTGGGCGGGGATTGTGTGCACAAACCTATGGCGAATGTGAAACGCGTGTGTTAACTTTAAACTTTTAAGAAAATCGAAATAAAATACTAAAAAAGCATGCCCCGGGTCAAATTGTTAATTTTGCCATTCCTAGGAATGGCAAAATTAACAATTTGATCCTGGAGGCCCCCTCTATCTCCTCACACCCAGCCCTAGCTGCCCGGGGCATGCTTTCCTCCATGCCCTTATTTGTGGGCGGGGATTGTGTGCACAAACCTAGGCGAATGTGAAACGCGTGTGTTAACGTTAAACTTTTAAGAAAATCGAAATAAAATACTAAAAAAGCATGCCCCGGGTCAAATTGTTAATTTTGCCATTCCTAGGAATGGCAAAATTAACAATTTGATCCTGGAGGCCCCCTCTATCTCCTCACACCCAGCCCTAGCTGCCCGGGGCATGCTTTCCTCCATGCCCTTATTTGTGGGCGGGGATTGTGTGCACAAACCTATGGCGAATGTGAAACGCGTGTGTTAACGTTAAACTTTTAAGAAAATCGAAATAAAATACTAAAAAAGCATGCCCCGGGTCAAATTGTTAATTTTGCCATTCCTAGGAATGGCAAAATTAACAATTTGATCCTGGAGGCCCCCTCTATCTCCTCACACCCAGCCCTAGCTGCCCGGGGCATGCTTTCCTCCATGCCCTTATTTGTGGGCGGGGATTGTGTGCACAAACCTATGGCGAATGTGAAACGCGTGTGTTAACGTTAAACTTTTAAGAAAATCGAAATAAAATACTAAAAAAGCATGCCCCGGGTCAAATTGTTAATTTTGCCATTCCTAGGAATGGCAAAATTAACAATTTGATCCTGGAGGCCCCCTCTATCTCCTCACACCCAGCCCTAGCTGCCCGGGGCATGCTTTCCTCCATGCTCTTATTTGTGGGCGGGGATTGTGTGCACAAACCTATGGCGAATGTGAAACACGTGTGTTAACGTTAAACTTTTAAGAAAATCGAAATATAATACTAAAAAAGCATGCCCCGGGTCAAATTGTTAATTTTGCCATTCCTAGGAATGGCAAAATTAACAATTTGATCCTGGAGGCCCCCTCTATCTCCTCACACCCAGCCGTAGCTGCCCGGGGTATGCTTTCCTCCATGCCCTTATTTGTGGGCGGGGATTGTGTGCACAAACCTATGGCGAATGTGAAACGCGTGTGTTAACGTTAAACTTTTAAGAAAATCGAAATAAAATACTAAAAAAGCATGCCCCGGGTCAAATTGTTAATTTTGCCATTCCTAGGAATGGCAAAATTAACAATTTGATCCTGGAGGCCCCCTCTATCTCCTCACACCCAGCCCTAGCTGCCCGGGGCATGCTTTCCTCCATGCCCTTATTTGTGGGCGGGGATTGTGTGCACAAACCTATGGCGAATGTGAAACGCGTGTGTTAACGTTAAACTTTTAAGAAAATCGAAATAAAATACTAAAAAAGCATGCCCCGGGTCAAATTGTTAATTTTGCCATTCCTAGGAATGGCAAAATTAACAATTTGATCCTGGAGGCCCCCTCTATCTCCTCACACCCAGCCCTAGCTGCCCGGGGCATGCTTTCCTCCATGCCCTTATTTGTGGGCGGGGATTGTGTGCACAAACCTATGGCGAATGTGAAACGCGTGTGTTAACGTTAAACTTTTAAGAAAATCGAAATAAAATACTAAAAAAGCATGCCCCGGGTCAAATTGTTAATTTTGCCATTCCTAGGAATGGCAAAATTAACAATTTGATCCTGGAGGCCCCCTCTATCTCCTCACACCCAGCCCTAGCTGCCCGGGGCATGCTTTCCTCCATGCTCTTATTTGTGGGCGGGGATTGTGTGCACAAACCTATGGCGAATGTGAAACACGTGTGTTAACGTTAAACTTTTAAGAAAATCGAAATATAATACTAAAAAAGCATGCCCCGGGTCAAATTGTTAATTTTGCCATTCCTAGGAATGGCAAAATTAACAATTTGATCCTGGAGGCCCCCTCTATCTCCTCACACCCAGCCCTAGCTGCCCGGGGCATGCTTTCCTCCATGCCCTTATTTGTGGGCGGGGATTGTGTGCACAAACATATGGCGAATGTGAAACGCGTGTGTTAACGTTAAACTTGTAAGAAAATCGAAATAAAATACTAAAAAAGCATGCCCCGTGTCAAATTGTTAATTTTGCCATTCCTAGGAATGGCAAAATTAACAATTTGATCCTGGAGGCCCCCTCTATCTCCTCACACCCAGCCGTAGCTGCCCGGGGTATGCTTTCCTCCATGCCCTTATTTGTGGGCGGGGATTGTGTGCACAAACCTATGGCGAATGTGAAACGCGTGTGTTAACGTTAAACTTTTAAGAAAATCGAAATAAAATACTAAAAAAGCATGCCCCGGGTCCAATTGTTAATGTTGCCATTCCTAGGAATGGCAAAATTAACAATTTGATCCTGGAGGCCCCCTCTATCTCCTCACACCCAGCCCTAGCTGCCCGGGGCATGCTTTCCTCCATGCCCTTATTTGTGGGCGGGGATTGTGTGCACAAACCTATGGCGAATGTGAAACGCGTGTGTTAACGTTAAACTTTTAAGAAAATCGAAATAAAATACTAAAAAAGCATGCCCCGGGTCAAATTGTTAATTTTGCCATTCCTAGGAATGGCAAAATTAACAATTTGATCCTGGAGGCCCCCTCTATCTCCTCACACCCAGCCCTAGCTGCCCGGGGCATGCTTTCCTCCATGCCCTTATTTGTGGGCGGGGATTGTGTGCACAAACCTATGGCGAATGTGAAACGCGTGTGTTAACGTTAAACTTTTAAGAAAATCGAAATACAATACTAAAAAAGCATGCCCCGGGTCAAATTGTTAATTTTGCCATTCCTAGGAATGGCAAAATTAACAATTTGATCCTGGAGGCCCCCTCTATCTCCTCACACCCAGCCCTAGCTGCCCGGGGCATGCTTTCCTCCATGCCCTTATTTGTGGGCGGGGATTGTGTGCACAAACCTATGGCGAATGTGAAACGCGTGTGTTAACGTTAAACTTTTAAGAAAATCGAAATAAAATACTAAAAAAGCATGCCCCGGGTCAAATTGTTAATTTTGCCATTCCTAGGAATGGCAAAATTAACAATTTGATCCTGGAGGCCCCCTCTATCTCCTCACACCCAGCCCTAGCTGCCCGGGGCATGCTTTCCTCCATGCCCTTATTTGTGGGCGGGGATTGTGTGCACAAACCTATGGCGAATGTGAAACGCGTGTGTTAACGTTAAACTTTTAAGAAAATCGAAATAAAATACTAAAAAAGCATGCCCCGGGTCAAATTGTAAATTTTGCCATTCCTAGGAATGGCAAAATTAACAATTTGATCCTGGAGGCCCCCTCTATCTCCTCACACCCAGCCGTAGCTGCCCGGGGCATGCTTTCCTCCATGCTCTTATTTGTGGGCGGGGATTGTGTGCACAAACCTATGGCGAATGTGAAACGCGTGTGTTAACGTTAAACTTTTAAGAAAATCGAAATATAATACTAAAAAAGCATGCCCCGGGTCAAATTGTTAATTTTGCCATTCCTAGGAATGGCAAAATTAACAATTTGATCCTGGAGGCCCCCTCTATCTCCTCACACCCAGCCCTAGCTGCCCGGGGCAGGCTTTCCTCCATGCCCTTATTTGTGGGCGGGGATTGTGTGCACAAACCTAGGCGAATGTGAAACGCGTGTGTTAACGTTAAACTTTTAAGAAAATCGAAATAAAATACTAAAAAAGCATGCCCCGGGTCAAATTGTTAATTTTGCCATTCCTAGGAATGGCAAAATTAACAATTTGATCCTGGAGGCCCCCTCTATCTCCTCACACCCAGCCCTAGCTGCCCGGGGCATGCTTTCCTCCATGCCCTTATTTGTGGGCGGGGATTGTGTGCACAAACCTATGGCGAATGTGAAACGCGTGTGTTAACGTTAAACTTTTAAGAAAATCGAAATAAAATACTAAAAAAGCATGCCCCGGGTCAAATTGTTAATTTTGCCATTCCTAGGAATGGCAAAATTAACAATTTGATCCTGGAGGCCCCCTCTATCTCCTCACACCCAGCCCTAGCTGCCCGGGGCATGCTTTCCTCCATGCCCTTATTTGTGGGCGGGGATTGTGTGCACAAACCTATGGCGAATGTGAAACGCGTGTGTTAACGTTAAACTTTTAAGAAAATCGAAATAAAATACTAAAAAAGCATGCCCCGGGTCAAATTGTTAATTTTGCCATTCCTAGGAATGGCAAAATTAACAATTTGATCCTGGAGGCCCCCTCTATCTCCTCACACCCAGCCCTAGCTGCCCGGGGCATGCTTTCCTCCATGCCCTTATTTGTGGGCGGGGATTGTGTGCACAAACCTATGGCGAATGTGAAACGCGTGTGTTAACGTTAAACTTTTAAGAAAATCGAAATATAATACTAAAAAAGCATGCCCCGGGTCAAATTGTTAATTTTGCCATTCCTAGGAATGGCAAAATTAACAATTTGATCCTGGAGGCCCCCTCTATCTCCTCACACCCAGCCCTAGCTGCCCGGGGCATGCTTTCCTCCATGCCCTTATTTGTGGGCGGGGATTGTGTGCACAAACCTATGGCGAATGTGAAACGCGTGTGTTAACGTTAAACTTGTAAGAAAATCGAAATAAAATACTAAAAAAGCATGCCCCGTGTCAAATTGTTAATTTTGCCATTCCTAGGAATGGCAAAATTAACAATTTGATCCTGGAGGCCCCCTCTATCTCCTCACACCCAGCCGTAGCTGCCCGGGGTATGCTTTCCTCCATGCCCTTATTTGTGGGCGGGGATTGTGTGCACAAACCTATGGCGAATGTGAAACGCGTGTGTTAACGTTAAACTTTTAAGAAAATCGAAATAAAATACTAAAAAAGCATGCCCCGGGTCCAATTGTTAATGTTGCCATTCCTAGGAATGGCAAAATTAACAATTTGATCCTGGAGGCCCCCTCTATCTCCTCACACCCAGCCCTAGCTGCCCGGGGCATGCTTTCCTCCATGCCCTTATTTGTGGGAGGGGATTGTGTGCACAAACCTATGGCGAATGTGAAACGCGTGTGTTAACGTTAAACTTTTAAGAAAATCGAAATAAAATACTAAAAAAGCATGCCCCGGGTCAAATTGTTAATTTTGCCATTCCTAGGAATGGCAAAATTAACAATTTGATCCTGGAGGCCCCCTCTATCTCCTCACACCCAGCCCTAGCTGCCCGGGGCATGCTTTCCTCCATGCCCTTATTTGTGGGCGGGGATTGTGTGCACAAACCTATGGCGAATGTGAAACGCGTGTGTTAACGTTAAACTTTTAAGAAAATCGAAATAAAATACTAAAAAAGCATGCCCCGGGTCAAATTGTTAATTTTGCCATTCCTAGGAATGGCAAAATTAACAATTTGATCCTGGAGGCCCCCTCTATCTCCTCACACCCAGCCCTAGCTGCCCGGGGCATGCTTTCCTCCATGCCCTTATTTGTGGGCGGGGATTGTGTGCACAAACCTATGGCGAATGTGAAACGCGTGTGTTAACGTTAAACTTTTAAGAAAATCGAAATAAAATACTAAAAAAGCATGCCCCGGGTCAAATTGTAAATTTTGCCATTCCTAGGAATGGCAAAATTAACAATTTGATCCTGGAGGCCCCCTCTATCTCCTCACACCCAGCCGTAGCTGCCCGGGGCATGCTTTCCTCCATGCTCTTATTTGTGGGCGGGGATTGTGTGCACAAACCTATGGCGAATGTGAAACGCGTGTGTTAACGTTAAACTTGTAAGAAAATCGAAATAAAATACTAAAAAAGCATGCCCCGTGTCAAATTGTTAATTTTGCCATTCCTAGGAATGGCAAAATTAACAATTTGATCCTGGAGGCCCCCTCTATCTCCTCACACCCAGCCGTAGCTGCCCGGGGTATGCTTTCCTCCATGCCCTTATTTGTGGGCGGGGATTGTGTGCACAAACCTATGGCGAATGTGAAACGCGTGTGTTAACGTTAAACTTTTAAGAAAATCGAAATAAAATACTAAAAAAGCATGCCCCGGGTCCAATTGTTAATGTTGCCATTCCTAGGAATGGCAAAATTAACAATTTGATCCTGGAGGCCCCCTCTATCTCCTCACACCCAGCCCTAGCTGCCCGGGGCATGCTTTCCTCCATGCCCTTATTTGTGGGCGGGGATTGTGTGCACAAACCTATGGCGAATGTGAAACGCGTGTGTTAACGTTAAACTTTTAAGAAAATCGAAATAAAATACTAAAAAAGCATGCCCCGGGTCAAATTGTTAATTTTGCCATTCCTAGGAATGGCAAAATTAACAATTTGATCCTGGAGGCCCCCTCTATCTCCTCACACCCAGCCCTAGCTGCCCGGGGCATGCTTTCCTCCATGCCCTTATTTGTGGGCGGGGATTGTGTGCACAAACCTATGGCGAATGTGAAACGCGTGTGTTAACGTTAAACTTTTAAGAAAATCGAAATAAAATACTAAAAAAGCATGCCCCGGGTCCAATTGTTAATGTTGCCATTCCTAGGAATGGCAAAATTAACAATTTGATCCTGGAGGCCCCCTCTATCTCCTCACACCCAGCCCTAGCTGCCCGGGGCATGCTTTCCTCCATGCCCTTATTTGTGGGAGGGGATTGTGTGCACAAACCTATGGCGAATGTGAAACGCGTGTGTTAACGTTAAACTTGTAAGAAAATCGAAATAAAATACTAAAAAAGCATGCCCCGTGTCAAATTGTTAATTTTGCCATTCCTAGGAATGGCAAAATTAACAATTTGATCCTGGAGGCCCCCTCTATCTCCTCACACCCAGCCGTAGCTGCCCGGGGTATGCTTTCCTCCATGCCCTTATTTGTGGGCGGGGATTGTGTGCACAAACCTATGGCGAATGTGAAACGCGTGTGTTAACGTTAAACTTTTAAGAAAATCGAAATAAAATACTAAAAAAGCATGCCCCGGGTCCAATTGTTAATGTTGCCATTCCTAGGAATGGCAAAATTAACAATTTGATCCTGGAGGCCCCCTCTATCTCCTCACACCCAGCCCTAGCTGCCCGGGGCATGCTTTCCTCCATGCCCTTATTTGTGGGAGGGGATTGTGTGCACAAACCTATGGCGAATGTGAAACGCGTGTGTTAACGTTAAACTTTTAAGAAAATCGAAATAAAATACTAAAAAAGCATGCCCCGGGTCAAATTGTTAATTTTGCCATTCCTAGGAATGGCAAAATTAACAATTTGATCCTGGAGGCCCCCTCTATCTCCTCACACCCAGCCCTAGCTGCCCGGGGCATGCTTTCCTCCATGCCCTTATTTGTGGGCGGGGATTGTGTGCACAAACCTATGGCGAATGTGAAACGCGTGTGTTAACGTTAAACTTTTAAGAAAATCGAAATAAAATACTAAAAAAGCATGCCCCGGGTCAAATTGTTAATTTTGCCATTCCTAGGAATGTAAAAATTAACAATTTGATCCTGGAGGCCCCCTCTATCTCCTCACACCCAGCCCTAGCTGCCCGGGGCATGCTTTCCTCCATGCCCTTATTTGTGGGCGGGGATTGTGTGCACAAACCTATGGCGAATGTGAAACGCGTGTGTTAACGTTAAACTTTTAAGAAAATCGAAATAAAATACTAAAAAAGCATGCCCCGGGTCAAATTGTTAATTTTGCCATTCCTAGGAATGGCAAAATTAACAATTTGATCCTGGAGGCCCCCTCTATCTCCTCACACCCAGCCCTAGCTGCCCGGGGCATGCTTTCCTCCATGCCCTTATTTGTGGGCGGGGATTGTGTGCACAAACCTATGGCGAATGTGAAACGCGTGTGTTAACGTTAAACTTTTAAGAAAATCGAAATAAAATACTAAAAAAGCATGCCCCGGGTCAAATTGTAAATTTTGCCATTCCTAGGAATGGCAAAATTAACAATTTGATCCTGGAGGCCCCCTCTATCTCCTCACACCCAGCCGTAGCTGCCCGGGGCATGCTTTCCTCCATGCTCTTATTTGTGGGCGGGGATTGTGTGCACAAACCTATGGCGAATGTGAAACGCGTGTGTTAACGTTAAACTTGTAAGAAAATCGAAATAAAATACTAAAAAAGCATGCCCCGTGTCAAATTGTTAATTTTGCCATTCCTAGGAATGGCAAAATTAACAATTTGATCCTGGAGGCCCCCTCTATCTCCTCACACCCAGCCGTAGCTGCCCGGGGTATGCTTTCCTCCATGCCCTTATTTGTGGGCGGGGATTGTGTGCACAAACCTATGGCGAATGTGAAACGCGTGTGTTAACGTTAAACTTTTAAGAAAATCGAAATAAAATACTAAAAAAGCATGCCCCGGGTCCAATTGTTAATGTTGCCATTCCTAGGAATGGCAAAATTAACAATTTGATCCTGGAGGCCCCCTCTATCTCCTCACACCCAGCCCTAGCTGCCCGGGGCATGCTTTCCTCCATGCCCTTATTTGTGGGCGGGGATTGTGTGCACAAACCTATGGCGAATGTGAAACGCGTGTGTTAACGTTAAACTTTTAAGAAAATCGAAATAAAATACTAAAAAAGCATGCCCCGGGTCAAATTGTTAATTTTGCCATTCCTAGGAATGGCAAAATTAACAATTTGATCCTGGAGGCCCCCTCTATCTCCTCACACCCAGCCCTAGCTGCCCGGGGCATGCTTTCCTCCATGCCCTTATTTGTGGGCGGGGATTGTGTGCACAAACCTATGGCGAATGTGAAACGCGTGTGTTAACGTTAAACTTTTAAGAAAATCGAAATAAAATACTAAAAAAGCATGCCCCGGGTCCAATTGTTAATGTTGCCATTCCTAGGAATGGCAAAATTAACAATTTGATCCTGGAGGCCCCCTCTATCTCCTCACACCCAGCCCTAGCTGCCCGGGGCATGCTTTCCTCCATGCCCTTATTTGTGGGAGGGGATTGTGTGCACAAACCTATGGCGAATGTGAAACGCGTGTGTTAACGTTAAACTTTTAAGAAAATCGAAATAAAATACTAAAAAAGCATGCCCCGGGTCAAATTGTTAATTTTGCCATTCCTAGGAATGGCAAAATTAACAATTTGATCCTGGAGGCCCCCTCTATCTCCTCACACCCAGCCCTAGCTGCCCGGGGCATGCTTTCCTCCATGCCCTTATTTGTGGGCGGGGATTGTGTGCACAAACCTATGGCGAATGTGAAACGCGTGTGTTAACGTTAAACTTTTAAGAAAATCGAAATAAAATACTAAAAAAGCATGCCCCGGGTCAAATTGTTAATTTTGCCATTCCTAGGAATGTCAAAATTAACAATTTGATCCTGGAGGCCCCCTCTATCTCCTCACACCCAGCCCTAGCTGCCCGGGGCATGCTTTCCTCCATGCCCTTATTTGTGGGCGGGGATTGTGTGCACAAACCTATGGCGAATGTGAAACGCGTGTGTTAACGTTAAACTTTTAAGAAAATCGAAATAAAATACTAAAAAAGCATGCCCCGGGTCAAATTGTTAATTTTGCCATTCCTAGGAATGGCAAAATTAACAATTTGATCCTGGAGGCCCCCTCTATCTCCTCACACCCAGCCCTAGCTGCCCGGGGCATGCTTTCCTCCATGCCCTTATTTGTGGGCGGGGATTGTGTGCACAAACCTATGGCGAATGTGAAACGCGTGTGTTAACGTTAAACTTTTAAGAAAATCGAAATAAAATACTAAAAAAGCATGCCCCGGGTCAAATTGTAAATTTTGCCATTCCTAGGAATGGCAAAATTAACAATTTGATCCTGGAGGCCCCCTCTATCTCCTCACACCCAGCCGTAGCTGCCCGGGGCATGCTTTCCTCCATGCTCTTATTTGTGGGCGGGGATTGTGTGCACAAACCTATGGCGAATGTGAAACACGTGTGTTAACGTTAAACTTTTAAGAAAATCGAAATATAATACTAAAAATGCATGCCCCGGGTCAAATTGTTAATTTTGCCATTCCTAGGAATGGCAAAATTAACAATTTGATCCTGGAGGCCCCCTCTATCTCCTCACACCCAGCCCTAGCTGCCCGGGGCATGCTTTCCTCCATGCCCTTATTTGTGGGCGGGGATTGTGTGCACAAACCTATGGCGAATGTGAAACGCGTGTGTTAACGTTAAACTTGTAAGAAAATCGAAATAAAATACTAAAAAAGCATGCCCCGTGTCAAATTGTTAATTTTGCCATTCCTAGGAATGGCAAAATTAACAATTTGATCCTGGAGGCCCCCTCTATCTCCTCACACCCAGCCGTAGCTGCCCGGGGTATGCTTTCCTCCATGCCCTTATTTGTGGGCGGGGATTGTGTGCACAAACCTATGGCGAATGTGAAACGCGTGTGTTAACGTTAAACTTTTAAGAAAATCGAAATAAAATACTAAAAAAGCATGCCCCGGGTCCAATTGTTAATGTTGCCATTCCTAGGAATGGCAAAATTAACAATTTGATCCTGGAGGCCCCCTCTATCTCCTCACACCCAGCCCTAGCTGCCCGGGGCATGCTTTCCTCCATGCCCTTATTTGTGGGAGGGGATTGTGTGCACAAACCTATGGCGAATGTGAAACGCGTGTGTTAACGTTAAACTTTTAAGAAAATCGAAATAAAATACTAAAAAAGCATGCCCCGGGTCAAATTGTTAATTTTGCCATTCCTAGGAATGGCAAAATTAACAATTTGATCCTGGAGGCCCCCTCTATCTCCTCACACCCAGCCCTAGCTGCCCGGGGCATGCTTTCCTCCATGCCCTTATTTGTGGGCGGGGATTGTGTGCACAAACCTATGGCGAATGTGAAACGCGTGTGTTAACGTTAAACTTTTAAGAAAATCGAAATAAAATACTAAAAAAGCATGCCCCGGGTCAAATTGTTAATTTTGCCATTCCTAGGAATGTCAAAATTAACAATTTGATCCTGGAGGCCCCCTCTATCTCCTCACACCCAGCCCTAGCTGCCCGGGGCATGCTTTCCTCCATGCCCTTATTTGTGGGCGGGGATTGTGTGCACAAACCTATGGCGAATGTGAAACGCGTGTGTTAACGTTAAACTTTTAAGAAAATCGAAATAAAATACTAAAAAAGCATGCCCCGGGTCAAATTGTTAATTTTGCCATTCCTAGGAATGGCAAAATTAACAATTTGATCCTGGAGGCCCCCTCTATCTCCTCACACCCAGCCCTAGCTGCCCGGGGCATGCTTTCCTCCATGCCCTTATTTGTGGGCGGGGATTGTGTGCACAAACCTATGGCGAATGTGAAACGCGTGTGTTAACGTTAAACTTTTAAGAAAATCGAAATAAAATACTAAAAAAGCATGCCCCGGGTCAAATTGTAAATTTTGCCATTCCTAGGAATGGCAAAATTAACAATTTGATCCTGGAGGCCCCCTCTATCTCCTCACACCCAGCCGTAGCTGCCCGGGGCATGCTTTCCTCCATGCTCTTATTTGTGGGCGGGGATTGTGTGCACAAACCTATGGCGAATGTGAAACACGTGTGTTAACGTTAAACTTTTAAGAAAATCGAAATATAATACTAAAAATGCATGCCCCGGGTCAAATTGTTAATTTTGCCATTCCTAGGAATGGCAAAATTAACAATTTGATCCTGGAGGCCCCCTCTATCTCCTCACACCCAGCCCTAGCTGCCCGGGGCATGCTTTCCTCCATGCCCTTATTTGTGGGCGGGGATTGTGTGCACAAACCTATGGCGAATGTGAAACGCGTGTGTTAACGTTAAACTTGTAAGAAAATCGAAATAAAATACTAAAAAAGCATGCCCCGTGTCAAATTGTTAATTTTGCCATTCCTAGGAATGGCAAAATTAACAATTTGATCCTGGAGGCCCCCTCTATCTCCTCACACCCAGCCGTAGCTGCCCGGGGTATGCTTTCCTCCATGCCCTTATTTGTGGGCGGGGATTGTGTGCACAAACCTATGGCGAATGTGAAACGCGTGTGTTAACGTTAAACTTTTAAGAAAATCGAAATAAAATACTAAAAAAGCATGCCCCGGGTCCAATTGTTAATGTTGCCATTCCTAGGAATGGCAAAATTAACAATTTGATCCTGGAGGCCCCCTCTATCTCCTCACACCCAGCCCTAGCTGCCCGGGGCATGCTTTCCTCCATGCCCTTATTTGTGGGCGGGGATTGTGTGCACAAACCTATGGCGAATGTGAAACGCGTGTGTTAACGTTAAACTTTTAAGAAAATCGAAATAAAATACTAAAAAAGCATGCCCCGGGTCAAATTGTTAATTTTGCCATTCCTAGGAATGGCAAAATTAACAATTTGATCCTGGAGGCCCCCTCTATCTCCTCACACCCAGCCCTAGCTGCCCGGGGCATGCTTTCCTCCATGCCCTTATTTGTGGGCGGGGATTGTGTGCACAAACCTATGGCGAATGTGAAACGCGTGTGTTAACGTTAAACTTTTAAGAAAATCGAAATAAAATACTAAAAAAGCATGCCCCGGGTCCAATTGTTAATGTTGCCATTCCTAGGAATGGCAAAATTAACAATTTGATCCTGGAGGCCCCCTCTATCTCCTCACACCCAGCCCTAGCTGCCCGGGGCATGCTTTCCTCCATGCCCTTATTTGTGGGAGGGGATTGTGTGCACAAACCTATGGCGAATGTGAAACGCGTGTGTTAACGTTAAACTTTTAAGAAAATCGAAATAAAATACTAAAAAAGCATGCCCCGGGTCAAATTGTTAATTTTGCCATTCCTAGGAATGGCAAAATTAACAATTTGATCCTGGAGGCCCCCTCTATCTCCTCACACCCAGCCCTAGCTGCCCGGGGCATGCTTTCCTCCATGCCCTTATTTGTGGGCGGGGATTGTGTGCACAAACCTATGGCGAATGTGAAACGCGTGTGTTAACGTTAAACTTTTAAGAAAATCGAAATAAAATACTAAAAAAGCATGCCCCGGGTCAAATTGTTAATTTTGCCATTCCTAGGAATGTCAAAATTAACAATTTGATCCTGGAGGCCCCCTCTATCTCCTCACACCCAGCCCTAGCTGCCCGGGGCATGCTTTCCTCCATGCCCTTATTTGTGGGCGGGGATTGTGTGCACAAACCTATGGCGAATGTGAAACGCGTGTGTTAACGTTAAACTTTTAAGAAAATCGAAATAAAATACTAAAAAAGCATGCCCCGGGTCAAATTGTTAATTTTGCCATTCCTAGGAATGGCAAAATTAACAATTTGATCCTGGAGGCCCCCTCTATCTCCTCACACCCAGCCCTAGCTGCCCGGGGCATGCTTTCCTCCATGCCCTTATTTGTGGGCGGGGATTGTGTGCACAAACCTATGGCGAATGTGAAACGCGTGTGTTAACGTTAAACTTTTAAGAAAATCGAAATAAAATACTAAAAAAGCATGCCCCGGGTCAAATTGTAAATTTTGCCATTCCTAGGAATGGCAAAATTAACAATTTGATCCTGGAGGCCCCCTCTATCTCCTCACACCCAGCCGTAGCTGCCCGGGGCATGCTTTCCTCCATGCTCTTATTTGTGGGCGGGGATTGTGTGCACAAACCTATGGCGAATGTGAAACACGTGTGTTAACGTTAAACTTTTAAGAAAATCGAAATATAATACTAAAAATGCATGCCCCGGGTCAAATTGTTAATTTTGCCATTCCTAGGAATGGCAAAATTAACAATTTGATCCTGGAGGCCCCCTCTATCTCCTCACACCCAGCCCTAGCTGCCCGGGGCATGCTTTCCTCCATGCCCTTATTTGTGGGCGGGGATTGTGTGCACAAACCTATGGCGAATGTGAAACGCGTGTGTTAACGTTAAACTTGTAAGAAAATCGAAATAAAATACTAAAAAAGCATGCCCCGTGTCAAATTGTTAATTTTGCCATTCCTAGGAATGGCAAAATTAACAATTTGATCCTGGAGGCCCCCTCTATCTCCTCACACCCAGCCGTAGCTGCCCGGGGTATGCTTTCCTCCATGCCCTTATTTGTGGGCGGGGATTGTGTGCACAAACCTATGGCGAATGTGAAACGCGTGTGTTAACGTTAAACTTTTAAGAAAATCGAAATAAAATACTAAAAAAGCATGCCCCGGGTCCAATTGTTAATGTTGCCATTCCTAGGAATGGCAAAATTAACAATTTGATCCTGGAGGCCCCCTCTATCTCCTCACACCCAGCCCTAGCTGCCCGGGGCATGCTTTCCTCCATGCCCTTATTTGTGGGAGGGGATTGTGTGCACAAACCTATGGCGAATGTGAAACGCGTGTGTTAACGTTAAACTTTTAAGAAAATCGAAATAAAATACTAAAAAAGCATGCCCCGGGTCAAATTGTTAATTTTGCCATTCCTAGGAATGGCAAAATTAACAATTTGATCCTGGAGGCCCCCTCTATCTCCTCACACCCAGCCCTAGCTGCCCGGGGCATGCTTTCCTCCATGCCCTTATTTGTGGGCGGGGATTGTGTGCACAAACCTATGGCGAATGTGAAACGCGTGTGTTAACGTTAAACTTTTAAGAAAATCGAAATAAAATACTAAAAAAGCATGCCCCGGGTCAAATTGTTAATTTTGCCATTCCTAGGAATGTCAAAATTAACAATTTGATCCTGGAGGCCCCCTCTATCTCCTCACACCCAGCCCTAGCTGCCCGGGGCATGCTTTCCTCCATGCCCTTATTTGTGGGCGGGGATTGTGTGCACAAACCTATGGCGAATGTGAAACGCGTGTGTTAACGTTAAACTTTTAAGAAAATCGAAATAAAATACTAAAAAAGCATGCCCCGGGTCAAATTGTTAATTTTGCCATTCCTAGGAATGGCAAAATTAACAATTTGATCCTGGAGGCCCCCTCTATCTCCTCACACCCAGCCCTAGCTGCCCGGGGCATGCTTTCCTCCATGCCCTTATTTGTGGGCGGGGATTGTGTGCACAAACCTATGGCGAATGTGAAACGCGTGTGTTAACGTTAAACTTTTAAGAAAATCGAAATAAAATACTAAAAAAGCATGCCCCGGGTCAAATTGTAAATTTTGCCATTCCTAGGAATGGCAAAATTAACAATTTGATCCTGGAGGCCCCCTCTATCTCCTCACACCCAGCCGTAGCTGCCCGGGGCATGCTTTCCTCCATGCTCTTATTTGTGGGCGGGGATTGTGTGCACAAACCTATGGCGAATGTGAAACACGTGTGTTAACGTTAAACTTTTAAAAAAATCGAAATATAATACTAAAAATGCATGCCCCGGGTCAAATTGTTAATTTTGCCATTCCTAGGAATGGCAAAATTAACAATTTGATCCTGGAGGCCCCCTCTATCTCCTCACACCCAGCCCTAGCTGCCCGGGGCATGCTTTCCTCCATGCCCTTATTTGTGGGCGGGGATTGTGTGCACAAACCTATGGCGAATGTGAAACGCGTGTGTTAACGTTAAACTTGTAAGAAAATCGAAATAAAATACTAAAAAAGCATGCCCCGTGTCAAATTGTTAATTTTGCCATTCCTAGGAATGGCAAAATTAACAATTTGATCCTGGAGGCCCCCTCTATCTCCTCACACCCAGCCGTAGCTGCCCGGGGTATGCTTTCCTCCATGCCCTTATTTGTGGGCGGGGATTGTGTGCACAAACCTATGGCGAATGTGAAACGCGTGTGTTAACGTTAAACTTTTAAGAAAATCGAAATAAAATACTAAAAAAGCATGCCCCGGGTCCAATTGTTAATGTTGCCATTCCTAGGAATGGCAAAATTAACAATTTGATCCTGGAGGCCCCCTCTATCTCCTCACACCCAGCCCTAGCTGCCCGGGGCATGCTTTCCTCCATGCCCTTATTTGTGGGCGGGGATTGTGTGCACAAACCTATGGCGAATGTGAAACGCGTGTGTTAACGTTAAACCTTTAAGAAAATCGAAATAAAATACTAAAAAAGCATGCCCGGGGTCAAATTGTTAATTTTGCAATTCCTAGGAATGGCAAAATTAACAATATGATCCTGGAGGCCCCCTCTATCTCCTCACACCCAGCCCTAGCTGCCCGGGGCATGCTTTCCTCCATGCCCTTATTTGTGGGCGGGGATTGTGTGCACAAACCTATGGCGAATGTGAAACGCGTGTGTTAACGTTAAACTTTTAAGAAAATCGAAATAAAATACTAAAAAAGCATGCCCCGGGTCAAATTGTAAATTTTGCCATTCCTAGGAATGGCAAAATTAACAATTTGATCCTGGAGGCCCCCTCTATCTCCTCACACCCAGCCGTAGCTGCCCGGGGCATGCTTTCCTCCATGCTCTTATTTGTGGGCGGGGATTGTGTGCACAAACCTATGGCGAATGTGAAACGCGTGTGTTAACGTTAAACTTTTAAGAAAATCGAAATATAATACTAAAAAAGCATGCCCCGGGTCAAATTGTTAATTTTGCCATTCCTAGGAATGGCAAAATTAACAATTTGATCCTGGAGGCCCCCTCTATCTCCTCACACCCAGCCCTAGCTGCCCGGGGCATGCTTTCCTCCATGCCCTTATTTGTGGGCGGGGATTGTGTGCACAAACCTAGGCGAATGTGAAACGCGTGTGTTAACGTTAAACTTTTAAGAAAATCGAAATAAAATACTAAAAAAGCATGCCCCGGGTCAAATTGTTAATTTTGCCATTCCTAGGAATGGCAAAATTAACAATTTGATCCTGGAGGCCCCCTCTATCTCCTCACACCCAGCCCTAGCTGCCCGGGGCATGCTTTCCTCCATGCCCTTATTTGTGGGCGGGGATTGTGTGCACAAACCTATGGCGAATGTGAAACGCGTGTGTTAACGTTAAACTTTTAAGAAAATCGAAATAAAATACTAAAAAAGCATGCCCCGGGTCAAATTGTTAATTTTGCCATTCCTAGGAATGGCAAAATTAACAATTTGATCCTGGAGGCCCCCTCTATCTCCTCACACCCAGCCCTAGCTGCCCGGGGCATGCTTTCCTCCATGCCCTTATTTGTGGGCGGGGATTGTGTGCACAAACCTATAGCGAATGTGAAACGCGTGTGTTAACGTTAAACTTGTAAGAAAATCGAAATAAAATACTAAAAAAGCATGCCCCGTGTCAAATTGTTAATTTTGCCATTCCTAGGAATGGCAAAATTAACAATTTGATCCTGGAGGCCCCCTCTATCTCCTCACACCCAGCCGTAGCTGCCCGGGGTATGCTTTCCTCCATGCCCTTATTTGTGGGCGGGGATTGTGTGCACAAACCTATGGCGAATGTAAAACGCGTGTGTTAACGTTAAACTTTTAAGAAAATCGAAATAAAATACTAAAAAAGCATGCCCCGGGTCCAATTGTTAATGTTGCCATTCCTAGGAATGGCAAAATTAACAATTTGATCCTGGAGGCCCCCTCTATCTCCTCACACCCAGCCCTAGCTGCCCGGGGCATGCTTTCCTCCATGCCCTTATTTGTGGGAGGGGATTGTGTGCACAAACCTATGGCGAATGTGAAACGCGTGTGTTAACGTTAAACTTTTAAGAAAATCGAAATAAAATACTAAAAAAGCATGCCCCGGGTCAAATTGTTAATTTTGCCATTCCTAGGAATGGCAAAATTAACAATTTGATCCTGGAGGCCCCCTCTATCTCCTCACACCCAGCCCTAGCTGCCCGGGGCATGCTTTCCTCCATGCCCTTATTTGTGGGCGGGGATTGTGTGCACAAACCTATGGCGAATGTGAAACGCGTGTGTTAACGTTAAACTTTTAAGAAAATCGAAATAAAATACTAAAAAAGCATGCCCCGGGTCCAATTGTTAATGTTGCCATTCCTAGGAATGGCAAAATTAACAATTTGATCCTGGAGGCCCCCTCTATCTCCTCACACCCAGCCCTAGCTGCCCGGGGCATGCTTTCCTCCATGCCCTTATTTGTGGGCGGGGATTGTGTGCACAAACCTATGGCGAATGTGAAACGCGTGTGTTAACGTTAAACTTTTAAGAAAATCGAAATAAAATACTAAAAAAGCATGCCCCGGGTCAAATTGTTAATTTTGCCATTCCTAGGAATGGCAAAATTAACAATTTGATCCTGGAGGCCCCCTCTATCTCCTCACACCCAGCCCTAGCTGCCCGGGGCATGCTTTCCTCCATGCCCTTATTTGTGGGCGGGGATTGTGTGCACAAACCTATGGCGAATGTGAAACGCGTGTGTTAACGTTAAACTTTTAAGAAAATCGAAATAAAATACTAAAAAAGCATGCCCCGGGTCCAATTGTTAATGTTGCCATTCCTAGGAATGGCAAAATTAACAATTTGATCCTGGAGGCCCCCTCTATCTCCTCACACCCAGCCCTAGCTGCCCGGGGCATGCTTTCCTCCATGCCCTTATTTGTGGGAGGGGATTGTGTGCACAAACCTATGGCGAATGTGAAACGCGTGTGTTAACGTTAAACTTTTAAGAAAATCGAAATAAAATACTAAAAAAGCATGCCCCGGGTCAAATTGTTAATTTTGCCATTCCTAGGAATGGCAAAATTAACAATTTGATCCTGGAGGCCCCCTCTATCTCCTCACACCCAGCCCTAGCTGCCCGGGGCATGCTTTCCTCCATGCCCTTATTTGTGGGCGGGGATTGTGTGCACAAACCTATGGCGAATGTGAAACGCGTGTGTTAACGTTAAACTTTTAAGAAAATCGAAATAAAATACTAAAAAAGCATGCCCCGGGTCAAATTGTTAATTTTGCCATTCCTAGGAATGTCAAAATTAACAATTTGATCCTGGAGGCCCCCTCTATCTCCTCACACCCAGCCCTAGCTGCCCGGGGCATGCTTTCCTCCATGCCCTTATTTGTGGGCGGGGATTGTGTGCACAAACCTATGGCGAATGTGAAACGCGTGTGTTAACGTTAAACTTTTAAGAAAATCGAAATAAAATACTAAAAAAGCATGCCCCGGGTCAAATTGTTAATTTTGCCATTCCTAGGAATGGCAAAATTAACAATTTGATCCTGGAGGCCCCCTCTATCTCCTCACACCCAGCCCTAGCTGCCCGGGGCATGCTTTCCTCCATGCCCTTATTTGTGGGCGGGGATTGTGTGCACAAACCTATGGCGAATGTGAAACGCGTGTGTTAACGTTAAACTTTTAAGAAAATCGAAATAAAATACTAAAAAAGCATGCCCCGGGTCAAATTGTAAATTTTGCCATTCCTAGGAATGGCAAAATTAACAATTTGATCCTGGAGGCCCCCTCTATCTCCTCACACCCAGCCGTAGCTGCCCGGGGCATGCTTTCCTCCATGCTCTTATTTGTGGGCGGGGATTGTGTGCACAAACCTATGGCGAATGTGAAACACGTGTGTTAACGTTAAACTTTTAAGAAAATCGAAATATAATACTAAAAATGCATGCCCCGGGTCAAATTGTTAATTTTGCCATTCCTAGGAATGGCAAAATTAACAATTTGATCCTGGAGGCCCCCTCTATCTCCTCACACCCAGCCCTAGCTGCCCGGGGCATGCTTTCCTCCATGCCCTTATTTGTGGGCGGGGATTGTGTGCACAAACCTATGGCGAATGTGAAACGCGTGTGTTAACGTTAAACTTGTAAGAAAATCGAAATAAAATACTAAAAAAGCATGCCCCGTGTCAAATTGTTAATTTTGCCATTCCTAGGAATGGCAAAATTAACAATTTGATCCTGGAGGCCCCCTCTATCTCCTCACACCCAGCCGTAGCTGCCCGGGGTATGCTTTCCTCCATGCCCTTATTTGTGGGCGGGGATTGTGTGCACAAACCTATGGCGAATGTGAAACGCGTGTGTTAACGTTAAACTTTTAAGAAAATCGAAATAAAATACTAAAAAAGCATGCCCCGGGTCCAATTGTTAATGTTGCCATTCCTAGGAATGGCAAAATTAACAATTTGATCCTGGAGGCCCCCTCTATCTCCTCACACCCAGCCCTAGCTGCCCGGGGCATGCTTTCCTCCATGCCCTTATTTGTGGGAGGGGATTGTGTGCACAAACCTATGGCGAATGTGAAACGCGTGTGTTAACGTTAAACTTTTAAGAAAATCGAAATAAAATACTAAAAAAGCATGCCCCGGGTCAAATTGTTAATTTTGCCATTCCTAGGAATGGCAAAATTAACAATTTGATCCTGGAGGCCCCCTCTATCTCCTCACACCCAGCCCTAGCTGCCCGGGGCATGCTTTCCTCCATGCCCTTATTTGTGGGCGGGGATTGTGTGCACAAACCTATGGCGAATGTGAAACGCGTGTGTTAACGTTAAACTTTTAAGAAAATCGAAATAAAATACTAAAAAAGCATGCCCCGGGTCAAATTGTTAATTTTGCCATTCCTAGGAATGTCAAAATTAACAATTTGATCCTGGAGGCCCCCTCTATCTCCTCACACCCAGCCCTAGCTGCCCGGGGCATGCTTTCCTCCATGCCCTTATTTGTGGGCGGGGATTGTGTGCACAAACCTATGGCGAATGTGAAACGCGTGTGTTAACGTTAAACTTTTAAGAAAATCGAAATAAAATACTAAAAAAGCATGCCCCGGGTCAAATTGTTAATTTTGCCATTCCTAGGAATGGCAAAATTAACAATTTGATCCTGGAGGCCCCCTCTATCTCCTCACACCCAGCCCTAGCTGCCCGGGGCATGCTTTCCTCCATGCCCTTATTTGTGGGCGGGGATTGTGTGCACAAACCTATGGCGAATGTGAAACGCGTGTGTTAACGTTAAACTTTTAAGAAAATCGAAATAAAATACTAAAAAAGCATGCCCCGGGTCAAATTGTAAATTTTGCCATTCCTAGGAATGGCAAAATTAACAATTTGATCCTGGAGGCCCCCTCTATCTCCTCACACCCAGCCGTAGCTGCCCGGGGCATGCTTTCCTCCATGCTCTTATTTGTGGGCGGGGATTGTGTGCACAAACCTATGGCGAATGTGAAACACGTGTGTTAACGTTAAACTTTTAAGAAAATCGAAATATAATACTAAAAATGCATGCCCCGGGTCAAATTGTTAATTTTGCCATTCCTAGGAATGGCAAAATTAACAATTTGATCCTGGAGGCCCCCTCTATCTCCTCACACCCAGCCCTAGCTGCCCGGGGCATGCTTTCCTCCATGCCCTTATTTGTGGGCGGGGATTGTGTGCACAAACCTATGGCGAATGTGAAACGCGTGTGTTAACGTTAAACTTGTAAGAAAATCGAAATAAAATACTAAAAAAGCATGCCCCGTGTCAAATTGTTAATTTTGCCATTCCTAGGAATGGCAAAATTAACAATTTGATCCTGGAGGCCCCCTCTATCTCCTCACACCCAGCCGTAGCTGCCCGGGGTATGCTTTCCTCCATGCCCTTATTTGTGGGCGGGGATTGTGTGCACAAACCTATGGCGAATGTGAAACGCGTGTGTTAACGTTAAACTTTTAAGAAAATCGAAATAAAATACTAAAAAAGCATGCCCCGGGTCCAATTGTTAATGTTGCCATTCCTAGGAATGGCAAAATTAACAATTTGATCCTGGAGGCCCCCTCTATCTCCTCACACCCAGCCCTAGCTGCCCGGGGCATGCTTTCCTCCATGCCCTTATTTGTGGGCGGGGATTGTGTGCACAAACCTATGGCGAATGTGAAACGCGTGTGTTAACGTTAAACTTTTAAGAAAATCGAAATAAAATACTAAAAAAGCATGCCCCGGGTCAAATTGTTAATTTTGCCATTCCTAGGAATGGCAAAATTAACAATTTGATCCTGGAGGCCCCCTCTATCTCCTCACACCCAGCCCTAGCTGCCCGGGGCATGCTTTCCTCCATGCCCTTATTTGTGGGCGGGGATTGTGTGCACAAACCTATGGCGAATGTGAAACGCGTGTGTTAACGTTAAACTTTTAAGAAAATCGAAATAAAATACTAAAAAAGCATGCCCCGGGTCCAATTGTTAATGTTGCCATTCCTAGGAATGGCAAAATTAACAATTTGATCCTGGAGGCCCCCTCTATCTCCTCACACCCAGCCCTAGCTGCCCGGGGCATGCTTTCCTCCATGCCCTTATTTGTGGGAGGGGATTGTGTGCACAAACCTATGGCGAATGTGAAACGCGTGTGTTAACGTTAAACTTTTAAGAAAATCGAAATAAAATACTAAAAAAGCATGCCCCGGGTCAAATTGTTAATTTTGCCATTCCTAGGAATGGCAAAATTAACAATTTGATCCTGGAGGCCCCCTCTATCTCCTCACACCCAGCCCTAGCTGCCCGGGGCATGCTTTCCTCCATGCCCTTATTTGTGGGCGGGGATTGTGTGCACAAACCTATGGCGAATGTGAAACGCGTGTGTTAACGTTAAACTTTTAAGAAAATCGAAATAAAATACTAAAAAAGCATGCCCCGGGTCAAATTGTTAATTTTGCCATTCCTAGGAATGTCAAAATTAACAATTTGATCCTGGAGGCCCCCTCTATCTCCTCACACCCAGCCCTAGCTGCCCGGGGCATGCTTTCCTCCATGCCCTTATTTGTGGGCGGGGATTGTGTGCACAAACCTATGGCGAATGTGAAACGCGTGTGTTAACGTTAAACTTTTAAGAAAATCGAAATAAAATACTAAAAAAGCATGCCCCGGGTCAAATTGTTAATTTTGCCATTCCTAGGAATGGCAAAATTAACAATTTGATCCTGGAGGCCCCCTCTATCTCCTCACACCCAGCCCTAGCTGCCCGGGGCATGCTTTCCTCCATGCCCTTATTTGTGGGCGGGGATTGTGTGCACAAACCTATGGCGAATGTGAAACGCGTGTGTTAACGTTAAACTTTTAAGAAAATCGAAATAAAATACTAAAAAAGCATGCCCCGGGTCAAATTGTAAATTTTGCCATTCCTAGGAATGGCAAAATTAACAATTTGATCCTGGAGGCCCCCTCTATCTCCTCACACCCAGCCGTAGCTGCCCGGGGCATGCTTTCCTCCATGCTCTTATTTGTGGGCGGGGATTGTGTGCACAAACCTATGGCGAATGTGAAACACGTGTGTTAACGTTAAACTTTTAAGAAAATCGAAATATAATACTAAAAATGCATGCCCCGGGTCAAATTGTTAATTTTGCCATTCCTAGGAATGGCAAAATTAACAATTTGATCCTGGAGGCCCCCTCTATCTCCTCACACCCAGCCCTAGCTGCCCGGGGCATGCTTTCCTCCATGCCCTTATTTGTGGGCGGGGATTGTGTGCACAAACCTATGGCGAATGTGAAACGCGTGTGTTAACGTTAAACTTGTAAGAAAATCGAAATAAAATACTAAAAAAGCATGCCCCGTGTCAAATTGTTAATTTTGCCATTCCTAGGAATGGCAAAATTAACAATTTGATCCTGGAGGCCCCCTCTATCTCCTCACACCCAGCCGTAGCTGCCCGGGGTATGCTTTCCTCCATGCCCTTATTTGTGGGCGGGGATTGTGTGCACAAACCTATGGCGAATGTGAAACGCGTGTGTTAACGTTAAACTTTTAAGAAAATCGAAATAAAATACTAAAAAAGCATGCCCCGGGTCCAATTGTTAATGTTGCCATTCCTAGGAATGGCAAAATTAACAATTTGATCCTGGAGGCCCCCTCTATCTCCTCACACCCAGCCCTAGCTGCCCGGGGCATGCTTTCCTCCATGCCCTTATTTGTGGGAGGGGATTGTGTGCACAAACCTATGGCGAATGTGAAACGCGTGTGTTAACGTTAAACTTTTAAGAAAATCGAAATAAAATACTAAAAAAGCATGCCCCGGGTCAAATTGTTAATTTTGCCATTCCTAGGAATGGCAAAATTAACAATTTGATCCTGGAGGCCCCCTCTATCTCCTCACACCCAGCCCTAGCTGCCCGGGGCATGCTTTCCTCCATGCCCTTATTTGTGGGCGGGGATTGTGTGCACAAACCTATGGCGAATGTGAAACGCGTGTGTTAACGTTAAACTTTTAAGAAAATCGAAATAAAATACTAAAAAAGCATGCCCCGGGTCAAATTGTTAATTTTGCCATTCCTAGGAATGTCAAAATTAACAATTTGATCCTGGAGGCCCCCTCTATCTCCTCACACCCAGCCCTAGCTGCCCGGGGCATGCTTTCCTCCATGCCCTTATTTGTGGGCGGGGATTGTGTGCACAAACCTATGGCGAATGTGAAACGCGTGTGTTAACGTTAAACTTTTAAGAAAATCGAAATAAAATACTAAAAAAGCATGCCCCGGGTCAAATTGTTAATTTTGCCATTCCTAGGAATGGCAAAATTAACAATTTGATCCTGGAGGCCCCCTCTATCTCCTCACACCCAGCCCTAGCTGCCCGGGGCATGCTTTCCTCCATGCCCTTATTTGTGGGCGGGGATTGTGTGCACAAACCTATGGCGAATGTGAAACGCGTGTGTTAACGTTAAACTTTTAAGAAAATCGAAATAAAATACTAAAAAAGCATGCCCCGGGTCAAATTGTAAATTTTGCCATTCCTAGGAATGGCAAAATTAACAATTTGATCCTGGAGGCCCCCTCTATCTCCTCACACCCAGCCGTAGCTGCCCGGGGCATGCTTTCCTCCATGCTCTTATTTGTGGGCGGGGATTGTGTGCACAAACCTATGGCGAATGTGAAACACGTGTGTTAACGTTAAACTTTTAAAAAAATCGAAATATAATACTAAAAATGCATGCCCCGGGTCAAATTGTTAATTTTGCCATTCCTAGGAATGGCAAAATTAACAATTTGATCCTGGAGGCCCCCTCTATCTCCTCACACCCAGCCCTAGCTGCCCGGGGCATGCTTTCCTCCATGCCCTTATTTGTGGGCGGGGATTGTGTGCACAAACCTATGGCGAATGTGAAACGCGTGTGTTAACGTTAAACTTGTAAGAAAATCGAAATAAAATACTAAAAAAGCATGCCCCGTGTCAAATTGTTAATTTTGCCATTCCTAGGAATGGCAAAATTAACAATTTGATCCTGGAGGCCCCCTCTATCTCCTCACACCCAGCCGTAGCTGCCCGGGGTATGCTTTCCTCCATGCCCTTATTTGTGGGCGGGGATTGTGTGCACAAACCTATGGCGAATGTGAAACGCGTGTGTTAACGTTAAACTTTTAAGAAAATCGAAATAAAATACTAAAAAAGCATGCCCCGGGTCCAATTGTTAATGTTGCCATTCCTAGGAATGGCAAAATTAACAATTTGATCCTGGAGGCCCCCTCTATCTCCTCACACCCAGCCCTAGCTGCCCGGGGCATGCTTTCCTCCATGCCCTTATTTGTGGGCGGGGATTGTGTGCACAAACCTATGGCGAATGTGAAACGCGTGTGTTAACGTTAAACCTTTAAGAAAATCGAAATAAAATACTAAAAAAGCATGCCCGGGGTCAAATTGTTAATTTTGCAATTCCTAGGAATGGCAAAATTAACAATATGATCCTGGAGGCCCCCTCTATCTCCTCACACCCAGCCCTAGCTGCCCGGGGCATGCTTTCCTCCATGCCCTTATTTGTGGGCGGGGATTGTGTGCACAAACCTATGGCGAATGTGAAACGCGTGTGTTAACGTTAAACTTTTAAGAAAATCGAAATAAAATACTAAAAAAGCATGCCCCGGGTCAAATTGTAAATTTTGCCATTCCTAGGAATGGCAAAATTAACAATTTGATCCTGGAGGCCCCCTCTATCTCCTCACACCCAGCCGTAGCTGCCCGGGGCATGCTTTCCTCCATGCTCTTATTTGTGGGCGGGGATTGTGTGCACAAACCTATGGCGAATGTGAAACGCGTGTGTTAACGTTAAACTTTTAAGAAAATCGAAATATAATACTAAAAAAGCATGCCCCGGGTCAAATTGTTAATTTTGCCATTCCTAGGAATGGCAAAATTAACAATTTGATCCTGGAGGCCCCCTCTATCTCCTCACACCCAGCCCTAGCTGCCCGGGGCATGCTTTCCTCCATGCCCTTATTTGTGGGCGGGGATTGTGTGCACAAACCTAGGCGAATGTGAAACGCGTGTGTTAACGTTAAACTTTTAAGAAAATCGAAATAAAATACTAAAAAAGCATGCCCCGGGTCAAATTGTTAATTTTGCCATTCCTAGGAATGGCAAAATTAACAATTTGATCCTGGAGGCCCCCTCTATCTCCTCACACCCAGCCCTAGCTGCCCGGGGCATGCTTTCCTCCATGCCCTTATTTGTGGGCGGGGATTGTGTGCACAAACCTATGGCGAATGTGAAACGCGTGTGTTAACGTTAAACTTTTAAGAAAATCGAAATAAAATACTAAAAAAGCATGCCCCGGGTCAAATTGTTAATTTTGCCATTCCTAGGAATGGCAAAATTAACAATTTGATCCTGGAGGCCCCCTCTATCTCCTCACACCCAGCCCTAGCTGCCCGGGGCATGCTTTCCTCCATGCCCTTATTTGTGGGCGGGGATTGTGTGCACAAACCTATAGCGAATGTGAAACGCGTGTGTTAACGTTAAACTTGTAAGAAAATCGAAATAAAATACTAAAAAAGCATGCCCCGTGTCAAATTGTTAATTTTGCCATTCCTAGGAATGGCAAAATTAACAATTTGATCCTGGAGGCCCCCTCTATCTCCTCACACCCAGCCGTAGCTGCCCGGGGTATGCTTTCCTCCATGCCCTTATTTGTGGGCGGGGATTGTGTGCACAAACCTATGGCGAATGTAAAACGCGTGTGTTAACGTTAAACTTTTAAGAAAATCGAAATAAAATACTAAAAAAGCATGCCCCGGGTCCAATTGTTAATGTTGCCATTCCTAGGAATGGCAAAATTAACAATTTGATCCTGGAGGCCCCCTCTATCTCCTCACACCCAGCCCTAGCTGCCCGGGGCATGCTTTCCTCCATGCCCTTATTTGTGGGAGGGGATTGTGTGCACAAACCTATGGCGAATGTGAAACGCGTGTGTTAACGTTAAACTTTTAAGAAAATCGAAATAAAATACTAAAAAAGCATGCCCCGGGTCAAATTGTTAATTTTGCCATTCCTAGGAATGGCAAAATTAACAATTTGATCCTGGAGGCCCCCTCTATCTCCTCACACCCAGCCCTAGCTGCCCGGGGCATGCTTTCCTCCATGCCCTTATTTGTGGGCGGGGATTGTGTGCACAAACCTATGGCGAATGTGAAACGCGTGTGTTAACGTTAAACTTTTAAGAAAATCGAAATAAAATACTAAAAAAGCATGCCCCGGGTCAAATTGTTAATTTTGCCATTCCTAGGAATGTCAAAATTAACAATTTGATCCTGGAGGCCCCCTCTATCTCCTCACACCCAGCCCTAGCTGCCCGGGGCATGCTTTCCTCCATGCCCTTATTTGTGGGCGGGGATTGTGTGCACAAACCTATGGCGAATGTGAAACGCGTGTGTTAACGTTAAACTTTTAAGAAAATCGAAATAAAATACTAAAAAAGCATGCCCCGGGTCAAATTGTTAATTTTGCCATTCCTAGGAATGGCAAAATTAACAATTTGATCCTGGAGGCCCCCTCTATCTCCTCACACCCAGCCCTAGCTGCCCGGGGCATGCTTTCCTCCATGCCCTTATTTGTGGGCGGGGATTGTGTGCACAAACCTATGGCGAATGTGAAACGCGTGTGTTAACGTTAAACTTTTAAGAAAATCGAAATAAAATACTAAAAAAGCATGCCCCGGGTCAAATTGTAAATTTTGCCATTCCTAGGAATGGCAAAATTAACAATTTGATCCTGGAGGCCCCCTCTATCTCCTCACACCCAGCCGTAGCTGCCCGGGGCATGCTTTCCTCCATGCTCTTATTTGTGGGCGGGGATTGTGTGCACAAACCTATGGCGAATGTGAAACACGTGTGTTAACGTTAAACTTTTAAGAAAATCGAAATATAATACTAAAAAAGCATGCCCCGGGTCAAATTGTTAATTTTGCCATTCCTAGGAATGGCAAAATTAACAATTTGATCCTGGAGGCCCCCTCTATCTCCTCACACCCAGCCCTAGCTGCCCGGGGCATGCTTTCCTCCATGCCCTTATTTGTGGGCGGGGATTGTGTGCACAAACCTATGGCGAATGTGAAACGCGTGTGTTAACGTTAAACTTGTAAGAAAATCGAAATAAAATACTAAAAAAGCATGCCCCGTGTCAAATTGTTAATTTTGCCATTCCTAGGAATGGCAAAATTAACAATTTGATCCTGGAGGCCCCCTCTATCTCCTCACACCCAGCCGTAGCTGCCCGGGGTATGCTTTCCTCCATGCCCTTATTTGTGGGCGGGGATTGTGTGCACAAACCTATGGCGAATGTGAAACGCGTGTGTTAACGTTAAACTTGTAAGAAAATCGAAATAAAATACTAAAAAAGCATGCCCCGTGTCAAATTGTTAATTTTGCCATTCCTAGGAATGGCAAAATTAACAATTTGATCCTGGAGGCCCCCTCTATCTCCTCACACCCAGCCGTAGCTGCCCGGGGTATGCTTTCCTCCATGCCCTTATTTGTGGGCGGGGATTGTGTGCACAAACCTATGGCGAATGTGAAACGCGTGTGTTAACGTTAAACTTTTAAGAAAATCGAAATAAAATACTAAAAAAGCATGCCCCGGGTCAAATTGTTAATGTTGCCATTCCTAGGAATGGCAAAATTAACAATTTGATCCTGGAGGCCCCCTCTATCTCCTCACACCCAGCCCTAGCTGCCCGGGGCATGCGTTCCTCCATGCCCTTATTTGTGGGCGGGGATTGTGTGCACAAACCTATGGCGAATGTGAAACGCGTGTGTTAACGTTAAACTTTTAAGAAAATCGAAATAAAATACTAAAAAAGCATGCCCCGGGTCAAATTGTTAATTTTGCCATTCCTAGGAATGGCAAAATTAACAATTTGATCCTGGAGGCCCCCTCTATCTCCTCACACCCAGCCCTAGCTGCCCGGGGCATGCTTTCCTCCATGCCCTTATTTGTGGGCGGGGATTGTGTGCACAAACCTATGGCGAATGTGAAACGCGTGTGTTAACGTTAAACTTTTAAGAAAATCGAAATAAAATACTAAAAAAGCATGCCCCGGGTCAAATTGTTAATTTTGCCATTCCTAGGAATGGCAAAATTAACAATTTGATCCTGGAGGCCCCCTCTATCTCCTCACACCCAGCCCTAGCTGCCCGGGGCATGCTTTCCTCCATGCCCTTATTTGTGGGCGGGGATTGTGTGCACAAACCTATGACGAATGTGAAACGCGTGTGTTAACGTTAAACTTTTAAGAAAATCGAAATAAAATACTAAAAAAGCATGCCCCGGGTCAAATTGTAAATTTTGCCATTCCTAGGAATGGCAAAATTAACAATTTGATCCTGGAGGCCCCCTCTATCTCCTCACACCCAACCCTAGCTGCCCGGGGCATGCTTTCCTCCATTCCCTTATTTGTGGGCGGGGATTGTGTGCACAAACCGAGGCGAATGTGAAACGCGTGTGTTAACGTTAAACTTTTAAGAAAATCGAAATAAAATACTAAAAAAGCATGCCCCGGGTCAAATTGTAAATTTTGCCATTCCTAGGAATGGCAAAATTAACAATTTGATCCTGAAGGCCCCCTCTATCTCCTCACACCCAGCCGTAGCTGCCCGGGGCATGCTTTCCTCCATGCTCTTATTTGTGGGCGGGGATTGTGTGCACAAACCTATGGCGAATGTGAAACACGTGTGTTAACGTTAAACTTTTAAGAAAATCGAAATATAATACTAAAAAAGCATGCCCCGGGTCAAATTGTTAATTTTGCCATTCCTAGGAATGGCAAAATTAACAATTTGATCCTGGAGGCCCCCTCTATCTCCTCACACCCAGCCCTAGCTGCCCGGGGCATGCTTTCCTCCATGCCCTTATTTGTGGGCGGGGATTGTGTGCACAAACCTATGGCGAATGTGAAACGCGTGTGTTAACGTTAAACTTTTAAGAAAATCGAAATAAAATACTAAAAAAGCATGCCCCGGGTCCAATTGTTAATGTTGCCATTCCTAGGAATGGCAAAATTAACAATTTGATCCTGGAGGCCCCCTCTATCTCCTCACACCCAGCCCTAGCTGCCCGGGGCATGCTTTCCTCCATGCCCTTATTTGTGGGCGGGGATTGTGTGCACAAACCTATGGCGAATGTGAAACGCGTGTGTTAACGTTAAACTTTTAAGAAAATCGAAATAAAATACTAAAAAAGCATGCCCCGGGTCAAATTGTTAATTTTGCCATTCCTAGGAATGGCAAAATTAACAATTTGATCCTGGAGGCCCCCTCTATCTCCTCACACCCAGCCCTAGCTGCCCGGGGCATGCTTTCCTCCATGCCCTTATTTGTGGGCGGGGATTGTGTGCACAAACCTATGGCGAATGTGAAACGCGTGTGTTAACGTTAAACTTTTAAGAAAATCGAAATAAAATACTAAAAAAGCATGCCCCGGGTCAAATTGTTAATTTTGCCATTCCTAGGAATGGCAAAATTAACAATTTGATCCTGGAGGCCCCCTCTATCTCCTCACACCCAGCCCTAGCTGCCCGGGGCCTGCTTTCCTCCATGCCCTTATTTGTGGGCGGGGATTGTGTGCACAAACCTATGGCGAATGTGAAACGCGTGTGTTAACGTTAAACTTTTAAGAAAATCGAAATAAAATACTAAAAAAGCATGCCCCGGGTCAAATTGTAAATTTTGCCATTCCTAGGAATGGCAAAATTAACAATTTGATCCTGGAGGCCCCCTCTATCTCCTCACACCCAGCCCTAGCTGCCCGGGGTATGCTTTCCACCATGCCCTTATTTGTGGGCGGGGATTGTGTGTACAAACCTATGGCGAATGTGAAACGCGTGTGTTAACGTTAAACTTGTAAGAAAATCGAAATAAAATACTAAAAAAGCATGCCCCGTGTCAAATTGTTAATTTTGCCATTCCTAGGAATGGCAAAATTAACAATTTGATCCTGGAGGCCCCCTCTATCTCCTCACACCCAGCCGTAGCTGCCCGGGGTATGCTTTCCTCCATGCCCTTATTTGTGGGCGGGGATTGTGTGCACAAACCTATGGCGAATGTGAAACGCGTGTGTTAACGTTAAACTTTTAAGAAAATCGAAATAAAATACTAAAAAAGCATGCCCTGGGTCAAATTGTTAATGTTGCCATTCCTAGGAATGGCAAAATTAACAATTTGATCCTGGAGGCCCCCTCTATCTCCTCACACCCAGCCCTAGCTGCCCGGGGCATGCTTTCCTCCATGCCCTTATTTGTGGGCGGGGATTGTGTGCACAAACCTATGGCGAATGTGAAACGCGTGTGTTAACGTTAAACTTTTAAGAAAATCGAAATAAAATACTAAAAAAGCATGCCCCGGGTCAAATTGTTAATTTTGCCATTCCTAGGAATGGCAAAATTAACAATTTGATCCTGGAGGCCCCCTCTATCTCCTCACACCCAGCCCTAGCTGCCCGGGGCATGCTTTCCTCCATGCCCTTATTTGTGGGCGGGGATTGTGTGCACAAACCTATGGCGAATGTGAAACGCGTGTGTTAACGTTAAACTTTTAAGAAAATCGAAATAAAATACTAAAAAAGCATGCCCCGGGTCAAATTGTTAATTTTGCCATTCCTAGGAATGGCAAAATTAACAATTTGATCCTGGAGGCCCCCTCTATCTCCTCACACCCAGCCCTAGCTGCCCGGGGCATGCTTTCCTCCATGCCCTTATTTGTGGGCGGGGATTGTGTGCACAAACCTATGGCGAATGTGAAACGCGTGTGTTAACGTTAAACTTTTAAGAAAATCGAAATAAAATACTAAAAAAGCATGCCCCGGGTCAAATTGTAAATTTTGCCATTCCTAGGAATGGCAAAATTAACAATTTGATCCTGGAGGCCCCCTCTATCTCCTCACACCCAGCCCTAGCTGCCCGGGGCATGCTTTCCTCCATGCCCTTATTTGTGGGCGGGGATTGTGTGCACAAACCTATGGCGAATGTGAAACGCGTGTGTTAACGTTAAACTTTTAAGAAAATCGAAATAAAATACTAAAAAAGCATGCCCCGGGTCAAATTGTAAATTTTGCCATTCCTAGGAATGGCAAAATTAACAATTTGATCCTGGAGGCCCCTTATATCTCCTCACACCCAGCCCTAGCTGCCCAGGGTATGCTTTCCCCCATGCCCTTATTTGTGGGCGGGGATTGTGTGCACAAACCTATGGCGAATGTGAAACGCGTGTGTTAACTTTAAACTTTTAAGAACATCGAAATAAAATACTAAAAAAGCATGCCCCGGGTCAAATTGTTAATGTTGCCATTCCTAGGAATGGCAAAATTAACAATTTGATCCTGGAGGCCCCCTCTATCTCCTCACACCCAGCCCTAGCTGCCCGGGGCATGCTTTCCTCCATGCCCTTATTTGTGGGCGGGGATTGTGTGCACAAACCTATGGCGAATGTGAAACGCGTGTGTTAACGTTAAACTTTTAAGAAAATCGAAATAAAATACTAAAAAAGCATGCCCCGGGTCAAATTGTTAATTTTGCCATTCCTAGGAATGGCAAAATTAACAATTTGATCCTGGAGGCCCCCTCTATCTCCTCACACCCAGCCCTAGCTACCCGGGGCATGCTTTCCTCCATGCCCTTATTTGTGGGCGGGGATTGTGTGCACAAACCTATGGCGAATGTGAAACGCGTGTGTTAACGTTAAACTTTTAAGAAAATCGAAATAAAATACTAAAAAAGCATGCCCCGGGTCAAATTGTTAATTTTGCCATTCCTAGGAATGGCAAAATTAACAATTTGATCCTGGAGGCCCCCTCTATCTCCTCACACCCAGCCCTAGCTGCCCGGGGCATGCTTTCCTCCATGCCCTTATTTGTGGGCGGGGATTGTGTGCACAAACCTATGGCGAATGTGAAACGCGTGTGTTAACGTTAAACTTTTAAGAAAATCGAAATAAAATACTAAAAAAGCATGCCCCGGGTCAAATTGTAAATTTTGCCATTCCTAGGAATGGCAAAATTAACAATTTGATCCTGGAGGCCCCCTCTATCTCCTCACACCCAGCCCTAGCTGCCCGGGGCATGCTTTCCTTCATGCCCTTATTTGTGGGCGGGGATTGTGTGCACAAACCTATGGCGAATGTGAAACGCGTGTGTTAACGTTAAACTTTTAAGAAAATCGAAATAAAATACTAAAAAAGCATGCCCCGGGTCAAATTGTAAATTTTGCCATTCCTAGGAATGGCAAAATTAACAATTTGATCCTGGAGGCCCCTTATATCTCCTCACACCCAGCCCTAGCTGCCCAGGGTATGCTTTCCCCCATGCCCTTATTTGTGGGCGGGGATTGTGTGCACAAACCTATGGCGAATGTGAAACGCGTGTGTTAACTTTAAACTTTTAAGAAAATCGAAATAAAATACTAAAAAAGCATGCCCCGGGTCAAATTGTTAATTTTGCCATTCCTAGGAATGGCAAAATTAACAATTTGATCCTGGAGGCCCCCTCTATCTCCTCACACCCAACCCTAGCTGCCCGGGGCATGCTTTCCTCCATTCCCTTATTTGTGGGCGGGGATTGTGTGCACAAACCTAGGCGAATGTGAAACGCGTGTGTTAACGTTAAACTTTTAAGAAAATCGAAATATAATACTAAAAAAGCATGCCCCGGGTCAAATTGTTAATTTTGCCATTCCTAGGAATGGCAAAATTAACAATTTGATCCTGGAGGCCCCCTCTATCTCCTCACACCCAGCCCTAGCTGCCCGGGGCATGCTTTCCTCCATGCCCTTATTTGTGGGCGGGGATTGTGTGCACAAACCTATGGCGAATGTGAAACGCGTGTGTTAACGTTAAACTTGTAAGAAAATCGAAATAAAATACTAAAAAAGCATGCCCCGTGTCAAATTGTTAATTTTGCCATTCCTAGGAATGGCAAAATTAACAATTTGATCCTGGAGGCCCCCTCTATCTCCTCACACCCAGCCGTAGCTGCCCGGGGTATGCTTTCCTCCATGCCCTTATTTGTGGGCGGGGATTGTGTGCACAAACCTATGGCGAATGTGAAACGCGTGTGTTAACGTTAAACTTTTAAGAAAATCGAAATAAAATACTAAAAAAGCATGCCCCGGGTCCAATTGTTAATGTTGCCATTCCTAGGAATGGCAAAATTAACAATTTGATCCTGGAGGCCCCCTCTATCTCCTCACACCCAGCCCTAGCTGCCCGGGGCATGCTTTCCTCCATGCCCTTATTTGTGGGCGGGGATTGTGTGCACAAACCTATGGCGAATGTGAAACGCGTGTGTTAACGTTAAACTTTTAAGAAAATCGAAATAAAATACTAAAAAAGCATGCCCCGGGTCAAATTGTTAATTTTGCCATTCCTAGGAATGGCAAAATTAACAATTTGATCCTGGAGGCCCCCTCTATCTCCTCACACCCAGCCCTAGCTGCCCGGGGCATGCTTTCCTCCATGCCCTTATTTGTGGGCGGGGATTGTGTGCACAAACCTATGGCGAATGTGAAACGCGTGTGTTAACGTTAAACATTTAAGAAAATCGAAATAAAATACTAAAAAAGCATGCCCCGGGTCAAATTGTTAATTTTGCCATTCCTAGGAATGGCAAAATTAACAATTTGATCCTGGAGGCCCCCTCTATCTCCTCACACCCAGCCCTAGCTGCCCGGGGCATGCTTTCTTCCATGCCCTTATTTGTGGGCGGGGATTGTGTGCACAAACCTATGGCGAATGTGAAACGCGTGTGTTAACGTTAAACTTTTAAGAAAATCGAAATAAAATACTAAAAAAGCATGCCCCGGGTCAAATTGTAAATTTTGCCATTCCTAGGAATGGCAAAATTAACAATTTGATCCTGGAGGCCCCCTCTATTTCCTCACACCCAGCCGTAGCTGCCCGGGGCATGCTTTCCTCCATGCTCTTATTTGTGGGCGGGGATTGTGTGCACAAACCTATGGCGAATGTGAAACACGTGTGTTAACGTTAAACTTTTAAGAAAATCGAAATATAATACTAAAAAAGCATGCCCCGGGTCAAATTGTTAATTTTGCCATTCCTAGGAATGGCAAAATTAACAATTTGATCCTGGAGGCCCCCTCTATCTCCTCACACCCAGCCCTAGCTGCCCGGGGCATGCTTTCCTCCATGCCCTTATTTGTGGGCGGGGATTGTGTGCACAAACCTATGGCGAATGTGAAACGCGTGTGTTAACGTTAAACTTGTAAGAAAATCGAAATAAAATACTAAAAAAGCATGCCCCGTGTCAAATTGTTAATTTTGCCATTCCTAGGAATGGCAAAATTAACAATTTGATCCTGGAGGCCCCCTCTATCTCCTCACACCCAGCCGTAGCTGCCCGGGGTATGCTTTCCTCCATGCCCTTATTTGTGGGCGGGGATTGTGTGCACAAACCTATGGCGAATGTGAAACGCGTGTGTTAACGTTAAACTTTTAAGAAAATCGAAATAAAATACTAAAAAAGCATGCCCCGGGTCCAATTGTTAATGTTGCCATTCCTAGGAATGGCAAAATTAACAATTTGATCCTGGAGGCCCCCTCTATCTCCTCACACCCAGCCCTAGCTGCCCGGGGCATGCTTTCCTCCATGCCCTTATTTGTGGGCGGGGATTGTGTGCACAAACCTATGGCGAACGTGAAACGCGTGTGTTAACGTTAAACTTTTAAGAAAATCGAAATAAAATACTAAAAAAGCATGCCCCGGGTCAAATTGTTAATTTTGCCATTCCTAGGAATGGCAAAATTAACAATTTGATCCTGGAGGCCCCCTCTATCTCCTCACACCCAGCCCTAGCTGCCCGGGGCATGCTTTCCTCCATGCCCTTATTTGTGGGCGGGGATTGTGTGCACAAACCTATGGCGAATGTGAAACGCGTGTGTTAACGTTAAACTTTTAAGAAAATCGAAATAAAATACTAAAAAAGCATGCCCCGGGTCAAATTGTTAATTTTGCCATTCCTAGGAATGGCAAAATTAACAATTTGATCCTGGAGGCCCCCTCTATCTCCTCACACCCAGCCCTAGCTGCCCGGGGTATGCTTTCCACCATGCCCTTATTTGTGGGCGGGGATTGTGTGTACAAACCTATGGCGAATGTGAAACGCGTGTGTTAACGTTAAACTTGTAAGAAAATCGAAATAAAATACTAAAAAAGCATGCCCCGTGTCAAATTGTTAATTTTGCCATTCCTAGGAATGGCAAAATTAACAATTTGATCCTGGAGGCCCCCTCTATCTCCTCACACCCAGCCGTAGCTGCCCGGAGTATGCTTTCCTCCATGCCCTTATTTGTGGGCGGGGATTGTGTGCACAAACCTATGGCGAATGTGAAACGCGTGTGTTAACGTTAAACTTTTAAGAAAATCGAAATAAAATACTAAAAAAGCATGCCCCGGGTCAAATTGTTAATGTTGCCATTCCTAGGAATGGCAAAATTAACAATTTGATCCTGGAGGCCCCCTCTATCTCCTCACACCCAGCCCTAGCTGCCCGGGGCATGCTTTCCTCCATGCCCTTATTTGTGGGCGGGGATTGTGTGCACAAACCTATGGCGAATGTGAAACGCGTGTGTTAACTTTAAACTTTTAAGAAAATCGAAATAAAATACTAAAAAAGCATGCCCCGGGTCAAATTGTTAATTTTGCCATTCCTAGGAATGGCAAAATTAACAATTTGATCCTGGAGGCCCCCTCTATCTCCTCACACCCAGCCCTAGCTGCCCGGGACATGCTTTCCTCCATGCCCTTATTTGTGGGCGGGGATTGTGTGCACAAACCTAGGCGAATGTGAAACGCGTGTGTTAACGTTAAACTTTTAAGAAAATCGAAATAAAATACTAAAAAAGCATGCCCCGGGTCAAATTGTTAATTTTGCCATTCCTAGGAATGGCAAAATTAACAATTTGATCCTGGAGGCCCCATCTATCTCCTCACACCCAGCCCTAGCTGCCCGGGGCATGCTTTCCTCCATGCCCTTATTTGTGGGCGGGGATTGTGTGCACAAACCTATGGCGAATGTGAAACGCGTGTGTTAACGTTAAACTTTTAAGAAAATCGAAATAAAATACTAAAAAAGCATGCCCCGGGTCAAATTGTTAATTTTGCCATTCCTAGGAATGGCAAAATTAACAATTTGATCCTGGAGGCCCCCTCTATCTCCTCACACCCAGCCCTAGCTGCCCGGGGCATGCTTTCCTCCATGCCCTTATTTGTGGGCGGGGATTGTGTGCACAAACCTATGGCGAATGTGAAACGCGTGTGTTAACGTTAAACTTTTAAGAAAATCGAAATAAAATACTAAAAAAGCATGCCCCGGGTCAAATTGTTAATTTTGCCATTCCTAGGAATGGCAAAATTAACAATTTGATCCTGGAGGCCCCCTCTATCTCCTCACACCCAGCCCTAGCTGCCCGGGGCATGCTTTCTTCCATGCCCTTATTTGTGGGCGGGGATTGTGTGCACAAACCTATGGCGAATGTGAAACGCGTGTGTTAACGTTAAACTTTTAAGAAAATCGAAATAAAATACTAAAAAAGCATGCCCCGGGTCAAATTGTAAATTGTGCCATTCCTAGGAATGGCAAAATTAACAATTTGATCCTGGAGGCCCCCTCTATCTCCTCACACCCAGCCGTAGCTGCCCGGGGCATGCTTTCCTCCATGCCCTTATTTGTGGGCGGGGATTGTGTGCACAAACCTATGGCGAATGTGAAACACGTGTGTTAACGTTAAACTTTTAAGAAAATCGAAATATAATACTAAAAAAGCATGCCCCGGGTCAAATTGTTAATTTTGCCATTCCTAGGAATGGCAAAATTAACAATTTGATCCTGGAGGCCCCCTCTATCTCCTCACACCCAGCCCTAGCTGCCCGGGGCATGCTTTCCTCCATGCCCTTATTTGTGGGCGGGGATTGTGTGCACAAACCTATGGCGAATGTGAAACGCGTGTGTTAACGTTAAACTTGTAAGAAAATCGAAATAAAATACTAAAAAAGCATGCCCCGTGTCAAATTGTTAATTTTGCCATTCCTAGGAATGGCAAAATTAACAATTTGATCCTGGAGGCCCCCTCTATCTCCTCACACCCAGCCGTAGCTGCCCGGGGTATGCTTTCCTCCATGCCCTTATTTGTGGGCGGGGATTGTGTGCACAAACCTATGGCGAATGTGAAACGCGTGTGTTAACGTTAAACTTTTAAGAAAATCGAAATAAAATACTAAAAAAGCATGCCCCGGGTCCAATTGTTAATGTTGCCATTCCTAGGAATGGCAAAATTAACAATTTGATCCTGGAGGCCCCCTCTATCTCCTCACACCCAGCCCTAGCTGCCCGGGGCATGCTTTCCTCCATGCCCTTATTTGTGGGCGGGGATTGTGTGCACAAACCTATGGCGAATGTGAAACGCGTGTGTTAACGTTAAACTTTTAAGAAAATCGAAATAAAATACTAAAAAAGCATGCCCCGGGTCAAATTGTTAATTTTGCCATTCCTAGGAATGGCAAAATTAACAATTTGATCCTGGAGGCCCCCTCTATCTCCTCACACCCAGCCCTAGCTGCCCGGGGCATGCTTTCCTCCATGCCCTTATTTGTGGGCGGGGATTGTGTGCACAAACCTATGGCGAATGTGAAACGCGTGTGTTAACGTTAAACTTTTAAGAAAATCGAAATAAAATACTAAAAAAGCATGCCCCGGGTCAAATTGTAAATTTTGCCATTCCTAGGAATGGCAAAATTAACAATTTGATCCTGGAGGCCCCCTCTATCTCCTCACACCCAGCCGTAGCTGCCCGGGGCATGCTTTCCTCCATGCTCTTATTTGTGGGCGGGGATTGTGTGCACAAACCTATGGCGAATGTGAAACACGTGTGTTAACGTTAAACTTTTAAGAAAATCGAAATATAATACTAAAAAAGCATGCCCCGGGTCAAATTGTTAATTTTGCCATTCCTAGGAATGGCAAAATTAACAATTTGATCCTGGAGGCCCCCTCTATCTCCTCACACCCAGCCCTAGCTGCCCGGGGCATGCTTTCCTCCATGCCCTTATTTGTGGGCGGGGATTGTGTGCACAAACCTATGGCGAATGTGAAACGCGTGTGTTAACGTTAAACTTTTAAGAAAATCGAAATAAAATACTAAAAAAGCATGCCCCGGGTCCAATTGTTAATGTTGCCATTCCTAGGAATGGCAAAATTAACAATTTGATCCTGGAGGCCCCCTCTATCTCCTCACACCCAGCCCTAGCTGCCCGGGGCATGCTTTCCTCCATGCCCTTATTTGTGGGCGGGGATTGTGTGCACAAACCTATGGCGAATGTGAAACGCGTGTGTTAACGTTAAACTTTTAAGAAAATCGAAATAAAATACTAAAAAAGCATGCCCCGGGTCAAATTGTTAATTTTGCCATTCCTAGGAATGGCAAAATTAACAATTTGATCCTGGAGGCCCCCTCTATCTCCTCACACCCAGCCGTAGCTGCCCGGGGTATGCTTTCCTCCATGCCCTTATTTGTGGGCGGGGATTGTGTGCACAAACCTATGGCGAATGTGAAACGCGTGTGTTAACGTTAAACGTTTAAGAAAATCGAAATAAAATACTAAAAAAGCATGCCCCGGGTCAAATTGTTAATTTTGCCATTCCTAGGAATGGCAAAATTAACAATTTGATCCTGGAGGCCCCCTCTATCTCCTCACACCCAGCCCTAGCTGCCCGGGACATGCTTTCCTCCATGCCCTTATTTGTGGGCGGGGATTGTGTGCACAAACCTAGGCGAATGTGAAACGCGTGTGTTAACGTTAAACTTTTAAGAAAATCGAAATAAAATACTAAAAAAGCATGCCCCGGGTCAAATTGTTAATTTTGCCATTCCTAGGAATGGCAAAATTAACAATTTGATCCTGGAGGCCCCCTCTATCTCCTCACACCCAGCCCTAGCTGCCCGGGGCATGCTTTCCTCCATGCCCTTATTTGTGGGCGGGGATTGTGTGCACAAACCTATGGCGAATGTGAAACGCGTGTGTTAACGTTAAACTTTTAAGAAAATCGAAATAAAATACTAAAAAAGCATGCCCCGGGTCAAATTGTTAATTTTGCCATTCCTAGGAATGGCAAAATTAACAATTTGATCCTGGAGGCCCCCTCTATCTCCTCACACCCAGCCCTAGCTGCCCGGGGCATGCTTTCCTCCATGCCCTTATTTGTGGGCGGGGATTGTGTGCACAAACCTATGGCGAATGTGAAACGCGTGTGTTAACGTTAAACTTTTAAGAAAATCGAAATAAAATACTAAAAAAGCATGCCCCGGGTCAAATTGTTAATTTTGCCATTCCTAGGAATGGCAAAATTAACAATTTGATCCTGGAGGCCCCCTCTATCTCCTCACACCCAGCCCTAGCTGCCCGGGGCATGCTTTCTTCCATGCCCTTATTTGTGGGCGGGGATTGTGTGCACAAACCTATGGCGAATGTGAAACGCGTGTGTTAACGTTAAACTTTTAAGAAAATCGAAATAAAATACTAAAAAAGCATGCCCCGGGTCAAATTGTAAATTTTGCCATTCCTAGGAATGGCAAAATTAACAATTTGATCCTGGAGGCCCCCTCTATCTCCTCACACCCAGCCGTAGCTGCCCGGGGCATGCTTTCCTCCATGCTCTTATTTGTGGGCGGGGATTGTGTGCACAAACCTATGGCGAATGTGAAACACGTGTGTTAACGTTAAACTTTTAAGAAAATCGAAATATAATACTAAAAAAGCATGCCCCGGGTCAAATTGTTAATTTTGCCATTCCTAGGAATGGCAAAATTAACAATTTGATCCTGGAGGCCCCCTCTATCTCCTCACACCCAGCCCTAGCTGCCCGGGGCATGCTTTCCTCCATGCCCTTATTTGTGGGCGGGGATTGTGTGCACAAACCTATGGCGAATGTGAAACGCGTGTGTTAACGTTAAACTTGTAAGAAAATCGAAATAAAATACTAAAAAAGCATGCCCCGTGTCAAATTGTTAATTTTGCCATTCCTAGGAATGGCAAAATTAACAATTTGATCCTGGAGGCCCCCTCTATCTCCTCACACCCAGCCGTAGCTGCCCGGGGTATGCTTTCCTCCATGCCCTTATTTGTGGGCGGGGATTGTGTGCACAAACCTATGGCGAATGTGAAACGCGTGTGTTAACGTTAAACTTTTAAGAAAATCGAAATAAAATACTAAAAAAGCATGCCCCGGGTCCAATTGTTAATGTTGCCATTCCTAGGAATGGCAAAATTAACAATTTGATCCTGGAGGCCCCCTCTATCTCCTCACACCCAGCCCTAGCTGCCCGGGGCATGCTTTCCTCCATGCCCTTATTTGTGGGCGGGGATTGTGTGCACAAACCTATGGCGAATGTGAAACGCGTGTGTTAACGTTAAACTTTTAAGAAAATCGAAATAAAATACTAAAAAAGCATGCCCCGGGTCAAATTGTTAATTTTGCCATTCCTAGGAATGGCAAAATTAACAATTTGATCCTGGAGGCCCCCTCTATCTCCTCACACCCAGCCCTAGCTGCCCGGGGCATGCTTTCCTCCATGCCCTTATTTGTGGGCGGGGATTGTGTGCACAAACCTATGGCGAATGTGAAACGCGTGTGTTAACGTTAAACTTTTAAGAAAATCGAAATAAAATACTAAAAAAGCATGCCCCGGGTCAAATTGTAAATTTTGCCATTCCTAGGAATGGCAAAATTAACAATTTGATCCTGGAGGCCCCCTCTATCTCCTCACACCCAGCCGTAGCTGCCCGGGGCATGCTTTCCTCCATGCTCTTATTTGTGGGCGGGGATTGTGTGCACAAACCTATGGCGAATGTGAAACACGTGTGTTAACGTTAAACTTTTAAGAAAATCGAAATATAATACTAAAAAAGCATGCCCCGGGTCAAATTGTTAATTTTGCCATTCCTAGGAATGGCAAAATTAACAATTTGATCCTGGAGGCCCCCTCTATCTCCTCACACCCAGCCCTAGCTGCCCGGGGCATGCTTTCCTCCATGCCCTTATTTGTGGGCGGGGATTGTGTGCACAAACCTATGGCGAATGTGAAACGCGTGTGTTAACGTTAAACTTTTAAGAAAATCGAAATAAAATACTAAAAAAGCATGCCCCGGGTCCAATTGTTAATGTTGCCATTCCTAGGAATGGCAAAATTAACAATTTGATCCTGGAGGCCCCCTCTATCTCCTCACACCCAGCCCTAGCTGCCCGGGGCATGCTTTCCTCCATGCCCTTATTTGTGGGCGGGGATTGTGTGCACAAACCTATGGCGAATGTGAAACGCGTGTGTTAACGTTAAACTTTTAAGAAAATCGAAATAAAATACTAAAAAAGCATGCCCCGGGTCAAATTGTTAATTTTGCCATTCCTAGGAATGGCAAAATTAACAATTTGATCCTGGAGGCCCCCTCTATCTCCTCACACCCAGCCCTAGCTGCCCGGGGCATGCTTTCCTCCATGCCCTTATTTGTGGGCGGGGATTGTGTGCACAAACCTATGGCGAATGTGAAACGCGTGTGTTAACGTTAAACTTTTAAGAAAATCGAAATAAAATACTAAAAAAGCATGCCACGGGTCAAATTGTTAATTTTGCCATTCCTAGGAATGGCAAAATTAACAATTTGATCCTGGAGGCCCCCTCTATCTCCTCACACCCAGCCCTAGCTGCCCGGGGCATGCTTTCCTCCATGCCCTTATTTGTGGGTGGGGATTGTGTGCACAAACCTATGGCGAATGTGAAACGCGTGTGTTAACGTTAAACTTTTAAGAAAATCGAAATAAAATACTAAAAAAGCATGCCCCGGGTCAAATTGTTAATTTTGCCATTCCTAGGAATGGCAAAATTAACAATTTGATCCTGGAGGCCCCCTCTATCTCCTCACACCCAGCCCTAGCTGCCCGGGGCATGCTTTCCTCCATGCCCTTATTTGTGGGCGGGGATTGTGTGCACAAACCTATGGCGAATGTGAAACGCGTGTGTTAACGTTAAACTGTTAAGAAAATCGAAATAAAATACTAAAAAAGCATGCCCCGGGTCAAATTGTTAATTTTGCCATTCCTAGGAATGGCAACATTAACAATTTGATCCTGGAGGCCCCCTCTATCTCCTCACACCCAGCCCTAGCTGCCCGGGGCATGCTTTCCTCCATGCCCTTATTTGTGGGCGGGGATTGTGTGCACAAACCTATGGCGTATGTGAAACGCGTGTGTTAACGTTAAACTTTTAAGAAAATCGAAATAAAATACTAAAAAAGCATGCCCCGGGTCAAATTGTTAATTTTGCCATTCCTAGGAATGGCAAAATTAACAATTTGATCCTGGAGGCCCCCTCTATCTCCTCACACCCAGCCCTAGCTGCCCGGGGCATGCTTTCCTCCATGCCCTTATTTGTGGGCGGGGATTGTGTGCACAAACCTATGGCGAATGTGAAACGCGTGTGTTAACGTTAAACTTTTAAGAAAATCGAAATAAAATACTAAAAAAGCATGCCCCGGGTCAAATTGTTAATTTTGCCATTCCTAGGAATGGCAAAATTAACAATTTGATCCTGGAGGCCCCCTCTATCTCCTCACACCCAGCCCTAGCTGCCCGGGGCATGCTTTCCTCCATGCCCTTATTTGTGGGCGGGGATTGTGTGCACAAACCTATGGCGAATGTGAAACGCGTGTGTTAACGTTAAACTTTTAAGAAAATCGAAATAAAATACTAAAAAAGCATGCCCCGGGTCAAATTGTTAATTTTGCCATTCCTAGGAATGGCAAAATTAACAATTTGATCCTGGAGGCCCCCTCTATCTCCTCACACCCAGCCCTAGCTGCCCGGGGCATGCTTTCCTCCATGCCCTTATTTGTGGGCGGGGATTGTGTGCACAAACCTATGGCGAATGTGAAACGCGTGTGTTAACGTTACAATTTTAAGAAAATCGAAATAAAATACTAAAAAAGCATGCCCCGGGTCAAATTGTTAATTTTGCCATTCCTAGGAATGGCAAAATTAACAATTTGATCCTGGAGGCCCCCTCTATCTCCTCAAACCAGCACTAGCTGCCCGGGGCATGCTTTCCTCCATGCCCTTATTTGTGGGCGGGGATTGTGTGCACAAACCTATGGCGAATGTGAAACGCGTGTGTTAACGTTAAACTTTTAAGAAAATCGAAATAAAATACTAAAAAAGCATGCCCCGGGTCAAATTGTTAATTTTGCCATTCCTAGGAATGGCAAAATTAACAATTTGATTCTGGAGGCCCCTTCTATCTCCTCACACCCAGCCCTAGCTGCCCGGGGCATGCTTTCCTCCATGCCCTTATTTGTGGGCGGGGATTGTGTGCACAAACCTATGGCGAATGTGAAACGCGTGTGTTAACGTTAAAATTTAAAAAAAATCGAAATAAAAATACTAAAAAAGCATGCCCCGGGTCAAATTGTTAATTTTGCCATTCCTAGGAATGGCAAAATTAACAATTTGATCCTGGAGGCCCCCTCTATCTCCTCAAACCAGCACTAGCTGCCCGGGGCATGCTTTCCTCCATGCCCTTATTTGTGGGCGGGGATTGTGTGCACAAACCTATGGCGAATGTGAAACGCGTGTGTTAACGTTAAACTTTTAAGAAAATCGAAATAAAATACTAAAAAAGCATGCCCCGGGTCAAATTGTTAATTTTGCCATTCCTAGGAATGGCAAAATTAACAATTTGATCCTGGAGGCCCCCTCTATCTCCTCACACCCAGCCCTAGCTGCCCGGGGCATGCTTTCCTCCATGCCCTTATTTGTGGGCGGGGATTGTGTGCACAAACCTAGGCGAATGTGAAATGCGTGTGTTAACGTTAAACCTTTAAGAAAATCGAAATAAAATACTAAAAAAGCATGCCCCGGGTCAAATTGTTAATGTTGCCATTCCTAGGAATGGCAAAATTAACAATTTGATCCTGGAGGCCCCCTCTATCTCCTCACACCCAGCCCTAGCTGCCCGGGGCATGCTTTCCTCCATGCCCTTATTTGTGGGCGGGGATTGTGTGCACAAACCTAGGCGAATGTGAAATGCGTGTGTTAACGTTAAACCTTTAAGAAAATCGAAATAAAATACTAAAAAAGCATGCCCCGGGTCAAATTGTTAATGTTGCCATTCCTAGGAATGGCAAAATTAACAATTTGATCCTGGAGGCCCCCTCTATCTCCTCACACCCAGCCCTAGCTGCCCGGGGCATGCTTTCCTCCATGCTCTTATTTGTGGGCGGGGATTGTGTGCACAAACCTATGGCGAATGTGAAACGCGTGTGTTAACGTTAAACTTTTAAGAAAATCGAAATAAAATACTAAAAAAGCATGCCCCGGGTCAAATTGTTAATTTTGCCATTCCTAGGAATGGCAAAATTAACAATTTGATCCTGGAGGCCCCCTCTATCTCTTCACACCCAGCCCTAGCTGCCCGGGGCATGCTTTCCTCCATGCCCTTATTTGTGGGCGGGGATTGTGTGCACAAACCTATGGCGAATGTGAAACGCGTGTGTTAACGTTAAACTTTTAAGAAAATCGAAATAAAATACTAAAAAAGCATGCCCCGGGTCAAATTGTTAATTTTACCATTCCTAGGAATGGCAAAATTAACAATTTGATCCCGGAGGCCCCCTCTATCTCCTCACACCCAGCCGTAGCTGCCCGGGGTATGCTTTCCTCCATGCCCTTATTTGTGGGCGGGGATTGTGTGCACAAACCTATGGCGAATGTGAAACGCGTGTGTTAACGTTAAACTTTTAAGAAAATTGAAATAAAATACTAAAAAAGCATGCCCCGGGTCAAATTGTTAATTTTGCCATTCCTAGGAATGGCAAAATTAACAATTTGATCCTGGAGGCCCCCTCTATCTCCTCACACCCAGCCCTAGCTGCCCGGGGCATGCTTTCCTCCATGCCCTTATTTGTGGGCGGGGATTGTGTGCACAAACCTATGGCGAATGTGAAACGCGTGTGTTAACGTTAAACTTTTAAGAAAATCGAAATAAAATACTAAAAAAGCATGCCCCGGGTCAAATTGTTAATTTTGCCATTCCTAGGAATGGCAAAATTAACAATTTGATCCTGGAGGCCCCCTCTATCTCCTCACACCCAGCCCTAGCTGCCCGGGGCATGCTTTCCACCATGCCCTTATTTGTGGGCGGGGATTGTGTGCACAAACCTATGGCGAATGTGAAACGCGTGTGTTAACGTTAAACTTTTAAGAAAATCGAAATAAAATACTAAAAAAGCATGCCCCGGGTCAAATTGTTAATTTTGCCATTCCTAGGAATGGCAAAATTAACAATTTGATCCTGGAGGCCCCCTCTATCTCCTCACACCCAGCCCTAGCTGCCCGGGGCATGCTTTCCTCCATGCCCTTATTTGTGGGCGGGGATTGTGTGCACAAACCTATGGCGAATGTGAAACGCGTGTGCTAACGTTAAACTTTTAAGAAAATCGAAATAAAATACTAAAAAAGCATGCCCCGGGTCAAATTGTTAATTTTGCCATTCCTAGGAATGGCAAAATTAACAATTTGATCCTGGAGGCCCCCTCTATCTCCTCACACCCAGCCCTAGCTGCCCGGGGCATGCTTTCCTCCATGCCCTTATTTGTGGGCGGGGATTGTGTGCACAAACCTATGGCGAATGTGAAACGCGTGTGTTAACGTTAAACTTTTAAGAAAATCGAAATAAAATACTAAAAAAGCATGCCCCGGGTCAAATTGTTAATTTTGCCATTCCTAGGAATGGCAAAATTAACAATTTGATCCTGGAGGCCCCCTCTATCTCCTCACACCCAGCCCTAGCTGCCCGGGGCATGCTTTCCTCCATGCCCTTATTTGTGGGCGGGGATTGTGTGCACAAACCTATGGCGAATGTGAAACGCGTGTGTTAACGTTAAACTTTTAAGAAAATCGAAATAAAATACTAAAAAAGCATGCCCCGGGTCAAATTGTTAATTTTGCCATTCCTAGGAATGGCAAAATTAACAATTTGATCCTGGAGGCCCCCTCTATCTCCTCACACCCAGCCCTAGCTGCCCGGGGCATGCTTTCCTCCATGCCCTTATTTGTGGGTGGGGATTGTGTGCACAAACCTATGGCGAATGTGAAACGCGTGTGTTAACGTTAAACTTTTAAGAAAATCGAAATAAAATACTAAAAAAGCATGCCCCGGGTCAAATTGTTAATTTTGCCATTCCTAGGAATGGCAAAATTAACAATTTGATCCTGGAGGCCCCCTCTATCTCCTCACACCCAGCCCTAGCTGCCCGGGGCATGCTTTCCTCCATGCCCTTATTTGTGGGCGGGGATTGTGTGCACAAACCTATGGCGAATGTGAAACGCGTGTGTTAACGTTAAACTGTTAAGAAAATCGAAATAAAATACTAAAAAAGCATGCCCCGGGTCAAATTGTTAATTTTGCCATTCCTAGGAATGGCAACATTAACAATTTGATCCTGGAGGCCCCCTCTATCTCCTCACACCCAGCCCTAGCTGCCCGGGGCATGCTTTCCTCCATGCCCTTATTTGTGGGCGGGGATTGTGTGCACAAACCTATGGCGTATGTGAAACGCGTGTGTTAACGTTAAACTTTTAAGAAAATCGAAATAAAATACTAAAAAAGCATGCCCCGGGTCAAATTGTTAATTTTGCCATTCCTAGGAATGGCAAAATTAACAATTTGATCCTGGAGGCCCCCTCTATCTCCTCACACCCAGCCCTAGCTGCCCGGGGCATGCTTTCCTCCATGCCCTTATTTGTGGGCGGGGATTGTGTGCACAAACCTATGGCGAATGTGAAACGCGTGTGTTAACGTTAAACTTTTAAGAAAATCGAAATAAAATACTAAAAAAGCATGCCCCGGGTCAAATTGTTAATTTTGCCATTCCTAGGAATGGCAAAATTAACAATTTGATCCTGGAGGCCCCCTCTATCTCCTCACACCCAGCCCTAGCTGCCCGGGGCATGCTTTCCTCCATGCCCTTATTTGTGGGCGGGGATTGTGTGCACAAACCTATGGCGAATGTGAAACGCGTGTGTTAACGTTAAACTTTTAAGAAAATCGAAATAAAATACTAAAAAAGCATGCCCCGGGTCAAATTGTTAATTTTGCCATTCCTAGGAATGGCAAAATTAACAATTTGATCCTGGAGGCCCCCTCTATCTCCTCACACCCAGCCCTAGCTGCCCGGGGCATGCTTTCCTCCATGCCCTTATTTGTGGGCGGGGATTGTGTGCACAAACCTATGGCGAATGTGAAACGCGTGTGTTAACGTTACAATTTTAAGAAAATCGAAATAAAATACTAAAAAAGCATGCCCCGGGTCAAATTGTTAATTTTGCCATTCCTAGGAATGGCAAAATTAACAATTTGATCCTGGAGGCCCCCTCTATCTCCTCAAACCAGCACTAGCTGCCCGGGGCATGCTTTCCTCCATGCCCTTATTTGTGGGCGGGGATTGTGTGCACAAACCTATGGCGAATGTGAAACGCGTGTGTTAACGTTAAACTTTTAAGAAAATCGAAATAAAATACTAAAAAAGCATGCCCCGGGTCAAATTGTTAATTTTGCCATTCCTAGGAATGGCAAAATTAACAATTTGATTCTGGAGGCCCCCTCTATCTCCTCACACCCAGCCCTAGCTGCCCGGGGCATGCTTTCCTCCATGCCCTTATTTGTGGGCGGGGATTGTGTGCACAAACCTATGGCGAATGTGAAACGCGTGTGTTAACGTTAAAATTTTAAAAAAATCGAAATAAAAATACTAAAAAAGCATGCCCCGGGTCAAATTGTTAATTTTGCCATTCCTAGGAATGGCAAAATTAACAATTTGATCCTGGAGGCCCCCTCTATCTCCTCAAACCAGCACTAGCTGCCCGGGGCATGCTTTCCTCCATGCCCTTATTTGTGGGCGGGGATTGTGTGCACAAACCTATGGCGAATGTGAAACGCGTGTGTTAACGTTAAACTTTTAAGAAAATCGAAATAAAATACTAAAAAAGCATGCCCCGGGTCAAATTGTTAATTTTGCCATTCCTAGGAATGGCAAAATTAACAATTTGATCCTGGAGGCCCCCTCTATCTCCTCACACCCAGCCCTAGCTGCCCGGGGCATGCTTTCCTCCATGCCCTTATTTGTGGGCGGGGATTGTGTGCACAAACCTAGGCGAATGTGAAATGCGTGTGTTAACGTTAAACCTTTAAGAAAATCGAAATAAAATACTAAAAAAGCATGCCCCGGGTCAAATTGTTAATGTTGCCATTCCTAGGAATGGCAAAATTAACAATTTGATCCTGGAGGCCCCCTCTATCTCCTCACACCCAGCCCTAGCTGCCCGGGGCATGCTTTCCTCCATGCCCTTATTTGTGGGCGGGGATTGTGTGCACAAACCTAGGCGAATGTGAAATGCGTGTGTTAACGTTAAACCTTTAAGAAAATCGAAATAAAATACTAAAAAAGCATGCCCCTGGTCAAATTGTTAATGTTGCCATTCCTAGGAATGGCAAAATTAACAATTTGATCCTGGAGGCCCCCTCTATCTCCTCACACCCAGCCCTAGCTGCCCGGGGCATGCTTTCCTCCATGCTCTTATTTGTGGGCGGGGATTGTGTGCACAAACCTATGGCGAATGTGAAACGCGTGTGTTAACGTTAAACTTTTAAGAAAATCGAAATAAAATACTAAAAAAGCATGCCCCGGGTCAAATTGTTAATTTTGCCATTCCTAGGAATGGCAAAATTAACAATTTGATCCTGGAGGCCCCCTCTATCTCTTCACACCCAGCCCTAGCTGCCCGGGGCATGCTTTCCTCCATGCCCTTATTTGTGGGCGGGGATTGTGTGCACAAACCTATGGCGAATGTGAAACGCGTGTGTTAACGTTAAACTTTTAAGAAAATCGAAATAAAATACTAAAAAAGCATGCCCCGGGTCAAATTGTTAATTTTACCATTCCTAGGAATGGCAAAATTAACAATTTGATCCTGGAGGCCCCCTCTATCTCCTCACACCCAGCCGTAGCTGCCCGGGGTATGCTTTCCTCCATGCCCTTATTTGTGGGCGGGGATTGTGTGCACAAACCTATGGCGAATGTGAAACGCGTGTGTTAACGTTAAACTTTTAAGAAAATTGAAATAAAATACTAAAAAAGCATGCCCCGGGTCAAATTGTTAATTTTGCCATTCCTAGGAATGGCAAAATTAACAATTTGATCCTGGAGGCCCCCTCTATCTCCTCACACCCAGCCCTAGCTGCCCGGGGCATGCTTTCCTCCATGCCCTTATTTGTGGGCGGGGATTGTGTGCACAAACCTATGGCGAATGTGAAACGCGTGTGTTAACGTTAAACTTTTAAGAAAATCGAAATAAAATACTAAAAAAGCATGCCCCGGGTCAAATTGTTAATTTTGCCATTCCTAGGAATGGCAAAATTAACAATTTGATCCTGGAGGCCCCCTCTATCTCCTCACACCCAGCCCTAGCTGCCCGGGGCATGCTTTCCACCATGCCCTTATTTGTGGGCGGGGATTGTGTGCACAAACCTATGGCGAATGTGAAACGCGTGTGTTAACGTTAAACTTTTAAGAAAATCGAAATAAAATACTAAAAAAGCATGCCCCGGGTCAAATTGTTAATTTTGCCATTCCTAGGAATGGCAAAATTAACAATTTGATCCTGGAGGCCCCCTCTATCTCCTCACACCCAGCCCTAGCTGCCCGGGGCATGCTTTCCTCCATGCCCTTATTTGTGGGCGGGGATTGTGTGCACAAACCTATGGCGAATGTGAAACGCGTGTGCTAACGTTAAACTTTTAAGAAAATCGAAATAAAATACTAAAAAAGCATGCCCCGGGTCAAATTGTTAATTTTGCCATTCCTAGGAATGGCAAAATTAACAATTTGATCCTGGAGGCCCCCTCTATCTCCTCACACCCAGCCCTAGCTGCCCGGGGCATGCTTTCCTCCATGCCCTTATTTGTGGGCGGGGATTGTGTGCACAAACCTATGGCGAATGTGAAACGCGTGTGTTAACGTTAAACTTTTAAGAAAATCGAAATAAAATACTAAAAAAGCATGCCCCGGGTCAAATTGTTAATTTTGCCATTCCTAGGAATGGCAAAATTAACAATTTGATCCTGGAGGCCCCCTCTATCTCCTCACACCCAGCCCTAGCTGCCCGGGGCATGCTTTCCTCCATGCCCTTATTTGTGGGCGGGGATTGTGTGCACAAACCTATGGCGAATGTGAAACGCGTGTGTTAACGTTAAACTTTTAAGAAAATCGAAATAAAATACTAAAAAAGCATGCCCCGGGTCAAATTGTTAATTTTGCCATTCCTAGGAATGGCAAAATTAACAATTTGATCCTGGAGGCCCCCTCTATCTCCTCACACCCAGCCCTAGCTGCCCGGGGCATGCTTTCCTCCATGCCCTTATTTGTGGGCGGGGATTGTGTGCACAAACCTTTGGCGAATGTGAAACGCGTGTGTTAACGTTAAACTTTTAAGAAAATCGAAATAAAATACTAAAAAAGCATGCCCCGGGTCAAATTGTTAATTTTGCCATTCCTAGGAATGGCAAAATTAACAATTTGATCCTGGAGGCCCCCTCTATCTCCTCACACCCAGCCCTAGCTGCCCGGGGCATGCTTTCCTCCATGCCCTTATTTGTGGGCGGGGATTGTGTGCACAAACCTATGGCGAATGTGAAACGCGTGTGTTAACGTTAAACTTTTAAGAAAATCGAAATAAAATACTAAAAAAGCATGCCCCGGGTCAAATTGTTAATTTTGCCATTCCTAGGAATGGCAAAATTAACAATTTGATTCTGGAGGCCCCCTCTATCTCCTCACACCCAGCCCTAGCTGCCCGGGGCATGCTTTCCTCCATGCCCTTATTTGTGGGCGGGGATTGTGTGCACAAACCTATGGCGAATGTGAAACGCGTGTGTTAACGTTAAAATTTTAAAAAAATCGAAATAAAAATACTAAAAAAGCATGCCCCGGGTCAAATTGTTAATTTTGCCATTCCTAGGAATGGCAAAATTAACAATTTGATCCTGGAGGCCCCCTCTATCTCCTCAAACCAGCACTAGCTGCCCGGGGCATGCTTTCCTCCATGCCCTTATTTGTGGGCGGGGATTGTCTGCACAAACCTATGGCGAATGTGAAACGCGTGTGTTAACGTTAAACTTTTAAGAAAATCGAAATAAAATACTAAAAAAGCATGCCCCGGGTCAAATTGTTAATTTTGCCATTCCTAGGAATGGCAAAATTAACAATTTGATCCTGGAGGCCCCCTCTATCTCCTCACACCCAGCCCTAGCTGCCCGGGGCATGCTTTCCTCCATGCCCTTATTTGTGGGCGGGGATTGTGTGCACAAACCTATGGCGAATGTGAAACGCGTGTGTTAACGTTAAACTTTTAAGAAAATCGAAATAAAATACTAAAAAAGCATGCCCCGGGTCAAATTGTTAATTTTGCCATTCCTAGGAATGGCAAAATTAACAATTTGATCCTGGAGGCCCCCTCTATCTCCTCACACCCAGCCCTAGCTGCCCGGGGCATGCTTTCCTCCATGCCCTTATTTGTGGGTGGGGATTGTGTGCACAAACCTATGGCGAATGTGAAACGCGTGTGTTAACGTTAAACTTTTAAGAAAATCGAAATAAAATACTAAAAAAGCATGCCCCGGGTCAAATTGTTAATTTTGCCATTCCTAGGAATGGCAAAATTAACAATTTGATCCTGGAGGCCCCCTCTATCTCCTCACACCCAGCCCTAGCTGCCCGGGGCATGCTTTCCTCCATGCCCTTATTTGTGGGCGGGGATTGTGTGCACAAACCTATGGCGAATGTGAAACGCGTGTGTTAACGTTAAACTGTTAAGAAAATCGAAATAAAATACTAAAAAAGCATGCCCCGGGTCAAATTGTTAATTTTGCCATTCCTAGGAATGGCAACATTAACAATTTGATCCTGGAGGCCCCCTCTATCTCCTCACACCCAGCCCTAGCTGCCCGGGGCATGCTTTCCTCCATGCCCTTATTTGTGGGCGGGGATTGTGTGCACAAACCTATGGCGTATGTGAAACGCGTGTGTTAACGTTAAACTTTTAAGAAAATCGAAATAAAATACTAAAAAAGCATGCCCCGGGTCAAATTGTTAATTTTGCCATTCCTAGGAATGGCAAAATTAACAATTTGATCCTGGAGGCCCCCTCTATCTCCTCACACCCAGCCCTAGCTGCCCGGGGCATGCTTTCCTCCATGCCCTTATTTGTGGGCGGGGATTGTGTGCACAAACCTATGGCGAATGTGAAACGCGTGTGTTAACGTTAAACTTTTAAGAAAATCGAAATAAAATACTAAAAAAGCATGCCCCGGGTCAAATTGTTAATTTTGCCATTCCTAGGAATGGCAAAATTAACAATTTGATCCTGGAGGCCCCCTCTATCTCCTCACACCCAGCCCTAGCTGCCCGGGGCATGCTTTCCTCCATGCCCTTATTTGTGGGCGGGGATTGTGTGCACAAACCTATGGCGAATGTGAAACGCGTGTGTTAACGTTAAACTTTTAAGAAAATCGAAATAAAATACTAAAAAAGCATGCCCCGGGTCAAATTGTTAATTTTGCCATTCCTAGGAATGGCAAAATTAACAATTTGATCCTGGAGGCCCCCTCTATCTCCTCACACCCAGCCCTAGCTGCCCGGGGCATGCTTTCCTCCATGCCCTTATTTGTGGGCGGGGATTGTGTGCACAAACCTATGGCGAATGTGAAACGCGTGTGTTAACGTTACAATTTTAAGAAAATCGAAATAAAATACTAAAAAAGCATGCCCCGGGTCAAATTGTTAATTTTGCCATTCCTAGGAATGGCAAAATTAACAATTTGATCCTGGAGGCCCCCTCTATCTCCTCAAACCAGCACTAGCTGCCCGGGGCATGCTTTCCTCCATGCCCTTATTTGTGGGCGGGGATTGTGTGCACAAACCTATGGCGAATGTGAAACGCGTGTGTTAACGTTAAACTTTTAAGAAAATCGAAATAAAATACTAAAAAAGCATGCCCCGGGTCAAATTGTTAATTTTGCCATTCCTAGGAATGGCAAAATTAACAATTTGATTCTGGAGGCCCCCTCTATCTCCTCACACCCAGCCCTAGCTGCCCGGGGCATGCTTTCCTCCATGCCCTTATTTGTGGGCGGGGATTGTGTGCACAAACCTATGGCGAATGTGAAACGCGTGTGTTAACGTTAAAATTTTAAAAAAATCGAAATAAAAATACTAAAAAAGCATGCCCCGGGTCAAATTGTTAATTTTGCCATTCCTAGGAATGGCAAAATTAACAATTTGATCCTGGAGGCCCCCTCTATCTCCTCAAACCAGCACTAGCTGCCCGGGGCATGCTTTCCTCCATGCCCTTATTTGTGGGCGGGGATTGTCTGCACAAACCTATGGCGAATGTGAAACGCGTGTGTTAACGTTAAACTTTTAAGAAAATCGAAATAAAATACTAAAAAAGCATGCCCCGGGTCAAATTGTTAATTTTGCCATTCCTAGGAATGGCAAAATTAACAATTTGATCCTGGAGGCCCCCTCTATCTCCTCACACCCAGCCCTAGCTGCCCGGGGCATGCTTTCCTCCATGCCCTTATTTGTGGGCGGGGATTGTGTGCACAAACCTAGGCGAATGTGAAATGCGTGTGTTAACGTTAAACCTTTAAGAAAATCGAAATAAAATACTAAAAAAGCATGCCCCGGGTCAAATTGTTAATGTTGCCATTCCTAGGAATGGCAAAATTAACAATTTGATCCTGGAGGCCCCCTCTATCTCCTCACACCCAGCCCTAGCTGCCCGGGGCATGCTTTCCTCCATGCTCTTATTTGTGGGCGGGGATTGTGTGCACAAACCTATGGCGAATGTGAAACGCGTGTGTTAACGTTAAACTTTTAAGAAAATCGAAATAAAATACTAAAAAAGCATGCCCCGGGTCAAATTGTTAATTTTGCCATTCCTAGGAATGGCAAAATTAACAATTTGATCCTGGAGGCCCCCTCTATCTCTTCACACCCAGCCCTAGCTGCCCGGGGCATGCTTTCCTCCATGCCCTTATTTGTGGGCGGGGATTGTGTGCACAAACCTATGGCGAATGTGAAACGCGTGTGTTAACGTTAAACTTTTAAGAAAATCGAAATAAAATACTAAAAAAGCATGCCCCGGGTCAAATTGTTAATTTTGCCATTCCTAGGAATGGCAAAATTAACAATTTGATCCTGGAGGCCCCCTCTATCTCCTCACACCCAGCCCTAGCTGCCTGGGGCATGCTTTCCTCCATGCCCTTATTTGTGGGCGGGGATTGTGTGCACAAACCTATGGCGAATGTGAAACGCGTGTGTTAACGTTAAACTTGTAAGAAAATCGAAATAAAATACTAAAAAAGCATGCCCCGGGTCAAATTGTTAATGTTGCCATTCCTAGGAATGGCAAAATTAACAATTTGATCCTGGAGGCCCCCTCTATCTCCTCACACCCAGCCCTAGCTGCCCGGGGCATGCTTTCCTCCATGCTCTTATTTGTGGGCGGGGATTGTGTGCACAAACCTATGGCGAATGTGAAACGCGTGTGTTAACGTTAAACTTTTAAGAAAATCGAAATAAAATACTAAAAAAGCATGCCCCGGGTCAAATTGTTAATTTTGCCATTCCTAGGAATGGCAAAATTAACAATTTGATCCTGGAGGCCCCCTCTATCTCTTCACACCCAGCCCTAGCTGCCCGGGGCATGCTTTCCTCCATGCCCTTATTTGTGGGCGGGGATTGTGTGCACAAACCTATGGCGAATGTGAAACGCGTGTGTTAACGTTAAACTTTTAAGAAAATCGAAATAAAATACTAAAAAAGCATGCCCCGGGTCAAATTGTTAATTTTGCCATTCCTAGGAATGGCAAAATTAACAATTTGATCCTGGAGGCCCCCTCTATCTCCTCACACCCAGCCCTAGCTGCCTGGGGCATGCTTTCCTCCATGCCCTTATTTGTGGGCGGGGATTGTGTGCACAAACCTATGGCGAATGTGAAACGCGTGTGTTAACGTTAAACTTGTAAGAAAATCGAAATAAAATACTAAAAAAGCATGCCCCGGGTCAAATTGTTAATTTTGCCATTCCTAGGAATGGCAAAATTAACAATTTGATCCTGGAGGCCCCCTCTATCTCCTCACACCCAGCCCTAGCTGCCCGGGGCATGCTTTCCTCCATGCCCTTATTTGTGGGCGGGGATTGTGTGCACAAACCTATGGCGAATGTGAAACGCGTGTGTTAACGTTAAACTTTTAAGAAAATCGAAATAAAATACTAAAAAAGCATGCCCCGGGTCAAATTGTTAATTTTGCCATTCCTAGGAATGGCAAAATTAACAATTTGATCCTGGAGGCCCCCTCTATCTCCTCACACCCAGCCCTAGCTGCCCGGGGCATGCTTTCCTCCATGCCCTTATTTGTGGGCGGGGATTGTGTGCACAAACCTATGGCGAATGTGAAACGCGTGTGTTAACGTTAAACTTTTAAGAAAATCGAAATAAAATACTAAAAAAGCATGCCCCGGGTCAAATTGTTAATTTTGCCATTCCTAGGAATGGCAAAATTAACAATTTGATCCTGGAGGCCCCCTCTATCTCCTCACACCCAGCCTAGCTGCCCGGGGCATGCTTTCCTCCATGCCCTTATTTGTGGGCGGGGATTGTGTGCACAAACCTATGGCGAATGTGAAACGCGTGTGTTAACGTTAAACTTTTAAGAAAATCGAAATAAAATACTAAAAAAGCAAGCCCCGGGTCAAATTGTTAATTTTGCCATTCCTAGGAATGGCAAAATTAACAATTTGATCCTGGAGGCCCCCTCTATCTCCTCACACCCAGCCCTAGCTGCCCGGGGCATGCTTTCCTCCATGCCCTTATTTGTGGGCGGGGATTGTGTGCACAAACCTATGGCGAATGTGAAACGCGTGTGTTAACGTTAAACTTTTAAGAAAATCGAAATAAAATACTAAAAAAGCATGCCCCGGGTCAAATTGTTAATTTTGCCATTCCTAGGAATGGCAAAATTAACAATTTGATCCTGGAGGCCCCCTCTATCTCCTCACACCCAGCCCTAGCTGCCCGGGGCATGCTTTCCTCCATGCCCTTATTTGTGGGCGGGGATTGTGTGCACAAACCTATGGCGAATGTGAAACGCGTGTGTTAACGTTAAACTTTTAAGAAAATCGAAATAAAATACTAAAAAAGCATGCCCCGGGTCAAATTGTTAATTTTGCCATTCCTAGGAATGGCAAAATTAACAATTTGATCCTGGAGGCCCCCTCTATCTCCTCACACCCAGCCCTAGCTGCCCGGGGCATGCTTTCCTCCATGCCCTTATTTGTGGGCGGGGATTGTGTGCACAAACCTATGGCGAATGTGAAACGCGTGTGTTAACGTTAAACTTTTAAGAAAATCGAAATAAAATACTAAAAAAGCATGCCCCTGGTCAAATTGTTAATTTTGCCATTCCTAGGAATGGCAAAATTAACAATTTGATCCTGGAGGCCCCCTCTATCTCCTCACACCCAGCCCTAGCTGCCCGGGGCATGCTTTCCTCCATGCCCTTATTTGTGGGCGGGGATTGTGTGCACAAACCTATGGCGAATGTGAAACGCGTGTGTTAACGTTAAACTTTTAAGAAAATCGAAATAAAATACTAAAAAAGCATGCCCCGGGTCAAATTGTTAATTTTGCCATTCCTAGGAATGGCAAAATTAACAATTTGATCCTGGAGGCCCCCTCTATCTCCTCACACCCAGCCCTAGCTGCCCGGGGCATGCTTTCCTCCATGCCCTTATTTGTGGGCGGGGATTGTGTGCACAAACCTATGGCGAATGTGAAACGCGTGTGTTAACGTTAAAATTTTAAGAAAATCGAAATAAAATACTAAAAAAGCATGCCCCGGGTCAAATTGTTAATTTTGCCATTCCTAGGAATGGCAAAATTAACAATTTGATCCTGGAGGCCCCCTCTATCTCCTCAAACCAGCACTAGCTGCCCGGGGCATGCTTTCCTCCATGCCCTTATTTGTGGGCGGGGATTGTGTGCACAAACCTATGGCGAATGTGAAACGCGTGTGTTAACGTTAAACTTTTAAGAAAATCGAAATAAAATACTAAAAAAGCATGCCCCGGGTCAAATTGTTAATGTTGCCATTCCTAGGAATGGCAAAATTAACAATTTGATCCTGGAGGCCCCCTCTATCTCATCACACCCAGCCCTAGCTGCCCGGGGCATGCTTTCCTCCATGCTCTTATTTGTGGGCGGGGATTGTGTGCACAAACCTATGGCGAATGTGAAACGCGTGTGTTAACGTTAAACTTTTAAGAAAATCGAAATAAAATACTAAAAAAGCATGCCCCGGGTCAAATTGTTAATTTTGCCATTCCTAGGAATGGCAAAATTAACAATTTGATCCTGGAGGCCCCCTCTATCTCCTCACACCCATCCCTAGCTGCCCGGGGCATGCTTTCCTCCATGCCCTTATTTGTGGGCGGGGATTGTGTGCACAAACCTATGGCGAATGTGAAACGCGTGTGTTAACGTTAAACGTTTAAGAAAATCGAAATAAAATACTAAAAAAGCATGCCCCGGGTCAAATTGTTAATTTTGCCATTCCTAGGAATGGCAAAATTAACAATTTGATCCTGGAGGCCCCCTCTATCTCCTCACACCCAGCCGTAGCTGCCCGGGGTATGCTTTCCTCCATGCCCTTATTTGTGGGCGGGGATTGTGTGCACAAACCTATGGCGAATGTGAAACGCGTGTGTTAACGTTAAACTTTTAAGAAAATCGAAATAAAATACTAAAAAAGCATGCCCCGGGTCAAATTGTTAATGTTGCCATTCCTAGGAATGGCAAAATTAACAATTTGATCCTGGAGGCCCCCTCTATCTCTTCACACCCAGCCCTAGCTGCCCGGGGCATGCTTTCCTCCATGCCCTTATTTGTGGGCGGGGATTGTGTGCACAGACCTATGGCGAATGTGAAACGCGTGTGTTAACGTTAAACTTTTAAGAAAATCGAAATAAAATACTAAAAAAGCATGCCCCGGGTCAAATTGTTAATTTTGCCATTCCTAGGAATGGCAACATTAACAATTTGATCCTGGAGGCCCCCTCTATCTCCTCACACCCAGCCCTAGCTGCCCGGGGCATGCTTTCCTCCATGCCCTTATTTGTGGGCGGGGATTGTGTGCACAAACCTATGGCGAATGTGAAACGCGTGTGTTAACGTTAAACTTTTAAGAAAATCGAAATAAAATACTAAAAAAGCATGCCCCGGGTCAAATTGTTAATTTTGCCATTCCTAGGAATGGCAAAATTAACAATTTGATCCTGGAGGCCCCCTCTATCTCCTCACACCCAGCCGTAGCTGCCCGGGGTATGCTTTCCTCCATGCCCTTATTTGTGGGCGGGGATTGTGTGCACAAACCTATGGCGAATGTGAAACGCGTGTGTTAACGTTAAACTTTTAAGAAAATTGAAATAAAATACTAAAAAAGCATGCCCCGTTCAAATTTTTAATTTTGCCATTCCTAGGAATGGCAAAATTAACAATTTGATCCTGGAGGCCCCCTCTATCTCCTCACACCCAGCCCTAGCTGCCCGGGGCATGCTTTCCTTCATGCCCTTATTTGTGGGAGGGGATTGTGTGCACAAACCTATGGCGAATGTGAAACGCGTGTGTTAACGTTAAACTTTTAAGAAAATCGAAATAAAATACTAAAAAAGCATGCCCCGGGTCAAATTGTTAATTTTGCCATTCCTAGGAATGGCAAAATTAACAATTTGATCCTGGAGGCCCCCTCTATCTCATCACACCCAGCCCTAGCTGCCCGGGGCATGCTTTCCTCCATGCTCTTATTTGTGGGCGGGGATTGTGTGCACAAACCTATGGCGAATGTGAAACGCGTGTGTTAACGTTAAACTTTTAAGAAAATCGAAATAAAATACTAAAAAAGCATGCCCCGGGTCAAATTGTTAATTTTGCCATTCCTAGGAATGGCAAAATTAACAATTTGATCCTGGAGTCCCCCTCTATCTCCTCACACCCATCCCTAGCTGCCCGGGGCATGCTTTCCTCCATGCCCTTATTTGTGGGCGGGGATTGTGTGCACAAACCTATGGCGAATGTGAAACGCGTGTGTTAACGTTAAACTTTTAAGAAAATCGAAATAAAATACTAAAAAAGCATGCCCCGGGTCAAATTGTTAATTTTGCCATTCCTAGGAATGGCAAAATTAACAATTTGATCCTGGAGGCCCCCTCTATCTCCTCACACCCAGCCGTAGCTGCCCGGGGTATGCTTTCCTCCATGCCCTTATTTGTTGGGCGGGGATTGTGTGCACAAACCTATGGCGAATGTGAAACGCGTGTGTTAACGTTAAACGTTTAAGAAAATCGAAATAAAATACTAAAAAAGCATGCCCCGGGTCAAATTGTTAATTTTGCCATTCCTAGGAATGGCAAAATTAACAATTTGATCCTGGAGGCCCCCTCTATCTCTTCACACCCAGCCCTAGCTGCCCGGGGCATGCTTTCCTCCATGCCCTTATTTGTGGGCGGGGATTGTGTGCACAAACCTATGGCGAATGTGAAACGCGTGTGTTAACGTTAAACTTTTAAGAAAATCGAAATAAAATACTAAAAAAGCATGCCCCGGGTCAAATTGTTAATTTTGCCATTCCTAGGAATGGCAAAATTAACAATTTGATCCTGGAGGCCCCCTCTATCTCCTCACACCCAGCCGTAGCTGCCCGGGGTATGCTTTCCTCCATGCCCTTATTTGTGGGCGGGGATTGTGTGCACAAACCTATGGCGAATGTGAAACGCGTGTGTTAACGTTAAACTTTTAAGAAAATTGAAATAAAATACTAAAAAAGCATGCCCCGTTCAAATTTTTAATTTTGCCATTCCTAGGAATGGCAAAATTAACAATTTGATCCTGGAGGCCCCCTCTATCTCCTCACACCCAGCCCTAGCTGCCCGGGGCATGCTTTCCTTCATGCCCTTATTTGTGGGAGGGGATTGTGTGCACAAACCTATGGCGAATGTGAAACGCGTGTGTTAACGTTAAAATTTTAAGAAAATCGAAATAAAATACTAAAAAAGCATGCCCCGGGTCAAATTGTTAATTTTGCCATTCCTAGGAATGGCAAAATTAACAATTTGATCCTGGAGGCCCCCTCTATCTCCTCAAACCAGCACTAGCTGCCCGGGGCATGCTTTCCTCCATGCCCTTATTTGTGGGCGGGGATTGTGTGCACAAACCTATGGCGAATGTGAAACGCGTGTGTTAACGTTAAACTTTTAAGAAAATCGAAATAAAATACTAAAAAAGCATGCCCCGGGTCAAATTGTTAATGTTGCCATTCCTAGGAATGGCAAAATTAACAATTTGATCCTGGAGGCCCCCTCTATCTCATCACACCCAGCCCTAGCTGCCCGGGGCATGCTTTCCTCCATGCTCTTATTTGTGGGCGGGGATTGTGTGCACAAACCTATGGCGAATGTGAAACGCGTGTGTTAACGTTAAACTTTTAAGAAAATCGAAATAAAATACTAAAAAAGCATGCCCCGGGTCAAATTGTTAATTTTGCCATTCCTAGGAATGGCAAAATTAACAATTTGATCCTGGAGGCCCCCTCTATCTCCTCACACCCATCCCTAGCTGCCCGGGGCATGCTTTCCTCCATGCCCTTATTTGTGGGCGGGGATTGTGTGCACAAACCTATGGCGAATGTGAAACGCGTGTGTTAACGTTAAACTTTTAAGAAAATCGAAATAAAATACTAAAAAAGCATGCCCCGGGTCAAATTGTTAATTTTGCCATTCCTAGGAATGGCAAAATTAACAATTTGATCCTGGAGGCCCCCTCTATCTCCTCACACCCAGCCGTAGCTGCCCGGGGTATGCTTTCCTCCATGCCCTTATTTGTGGGCGGGGATTGTGTGCACAAACCTATGGCGAATGTGAAACGCGTGTGTTAACGTTAAACGTTTAAGAAAATCGAAATAAAATACTAAAAAAGCATGCCCCGGGTCAAATTGTTAATTTTGCCATTCCTAGGAATGGCAAAATTAACAATTTGATCCTGGAGGCCCCCTCTATCTCCTCACACCCAGCCGTAGCTGCCCGGGGTATGCTTTCCTCCATGCCCTTATTTGTGGGCGGGGATTGTGTGCACAAACCTATGGCGAATGTGAAACGCGTGTGTTAACGTTAAACTTTTAAGAAAATCGAAATAAAATACTAAAAAAGCATGCCCCGGGTCAAATTGTTAATTTTGCCATTCCTAGGAATGGCAAAATTAACAATTTGATCCTGGAGGCCCCCTCTATCTCCTCACACCCAGCCGTAGCTGCCCGGGGTATGCTTTCCTCCATGCCCTTATTTGTGGGCGGGGATTGTGTGCACAAACCTATGGCGAATGTGAAACGCGTGTGTTAACGTTAAACTTTTAAGAAAATTGAAATAAAATACTAAAAAAGCATGCCCCGTTCAAATTTTTAATTTTGCCATTCCTAGGAATGGCAAAATTAACAATTTGATCCTGGAGGCCCCCTCTATCTCCTCACACCCAGCCCTAGCTGCCCGGGGCATGCTTTCCTTCATGCCCTTATTTGTGGGAGGGGATTGTGTGCACAAACCTATGGCGAATGTGAAACGCGTGTGTTAACGTTAAAATTTTAAGAAAATCGAAATAAAATACTAAAAAAGCATGCCCCGGGTCAAATTGTTAATTTTGCCATTCCTAGGAATGGCAAAATTAACAATTTGATCCTGGAGGCCCCCTCTATCTCCTCAAACCAGCACTAGCTGCCCGGGGCATGCTTTCCTCCATGCCCTTATTTGTGGGCGGGGATTGTGTGCACAAACCTATGGCGAATGTGAAATGCGTGTGTTAACGTTAAACTTTTAAGAAAATCGAAATAAAATACTAAAAAAGCATGCCCCGGGTCAAATTGTTAATGTTGCCATTCCTAGGAATGGCAAAATTAACAATTTGATCCTGGAGGCCCCCTCTATCTCATCACACCCAGCCCTAGCTGCCCGGGGCATGCTTTCCTCCATGCTCTTATTTGTGGGCGGGGATTGTGTGCACAAACCTATAGCGAATGTGAAACGCGTGTGTTAACGTTAAACTTTTAAGAAAATCGAAATAAAATACTAAAAAAGCATGCCCCGGGTCAAATTGTTAATTTTGCCATTCCTAGGAATGGCAAAATTAACAATTTGATCCTGGAGGCCCCCTCTATCTCCTCACACCCATCCCTAGCTGCCCGGGGCATGCTTTCCTCCATGCCCTTATTTGTGGGCGGGGATTGTGTGCACAAACCTATGGCGAATGTGAAACGCGTGTGTTAACGTTAAACTTTTAAGAAAATCGAAATAAAATACTAAAAAAGCATGCCCCGGGTCAAATTGTTAATTTTGCCATTCCTAGGAATGGCAAAATTAACAATTTGATCCTGGAGGCCCCCTCTATCTCCTCACACCCAGCCGTAGCTGCCCGGGGTATGCTTTCCTCCATGCCCTTATTTGTGGGCGGGGATTGTGTGCACAAACCTATGGCGAATGTGAAACGCGTGTGTTAACGTTAAACGTTTAAGAAAATCGAAATAAAATACTAAAAAAGCATGCCCCGGGTCAAATTGTTAATTTTGCCATTCCTAGGAATGGCAAAATTAACAATTTGATCCTGGAGGCCCCCTCTATCTCCTCACACCCAGCCGTAGCTGCCCGGGGCATGCTTTCCTCCATGCCCTTATTTGTGGGCGGGGATTGTGTGCACAAACCTATGGCGAATGTGAAACGCGTGTGTTAACGTTAAACTTTTAAGAAAATCGAAATAAAATACTAAAAAAGCATGCCCCGGGTCAAATTGTTAATTTTGCCATTCCTAGGAATGGCAAAATTAACAATTTGATCCTGGAGGCCCCCTCTATCTCCTCAAACCAGCACTAGCTGCCCGGGGCATGCTTTCCTCCATGCCCTTATTTGTGGGCGGGGATTGTGTGCACAAACCTATGGCGAATGTGAAACGCGTGTGTTAACGTTAAACTTTTAAGAAAATCGAAATAAAATACTAAAAAAGCATGCCCCGGGTCAAATTGTTAATGTTGCCATTCCTAGGAATGGCAAAATTAACAATTTGATCCTGGAGGCCCCCTCTATCTCATCACACCCAGCCCTAGCTGCCCGGGGCATGCTTTCCTCCATGCTCTTATTTGTGGGCGGGGATTGTGTGCACAAACCTATGGCGAATGTGAAACGCGTGTGTTAACGTTAAACTTTTAAGAAAATCGAAATAAAATACTAAAAAAGCATGCCCCGGGTCAAATTGTTAATTTTGCCATTCCTAGGAATGGCAAAATTAACAATTTGATCCTGGAGGCCCCCTCTATCTCCTCACACCCATCCCTAGCTGCCCGGGGCATGCTTTCCTCCATGCCCTTATTTGTGGGCGGGGATTGTGTGCACAAACCTATGGCGAATGTGAAACGCGTGTGTTAACGTTAAACTTTTAAGAAAATCGAAATAAAATACTAAAAAAGCATGCCCCGGGTCAAATTGTTAATTTTGCCATTCCTAGGAATGGCAAAATTAACAATTTGATCCTGGAGGCCCCCTCTATCTCCTCACACCCAGCCGTAGCTGCCCGGGGTATGCTTTCCTCCATGCCCTTATTTGTGGGCGGGGATTGTGTGCACAAACCTATGGCGAATGTGAAACGCGTGTGTTAACGTTAAACGTTTAAGAAAATCGAAATAAAATACTAAAAAAGCATGCCCCGGGTCAAATTGTTAATTTTGCCATTCCTAGGAATGGCAAAATTAACAATTTGATCCTGGAGGCCCCCTCTATCTCCTCACACCCAGCCGTAGCTGCCCGGGGTATGCTTTCCTCCATGCCCTTATTTGTGGGCGGGGATTGTGTGCACAAACCTATGGCGAATGTGAAACGCGTGTGTTAACGTTAAACTTTTAAGAAAATCGAAATAAAATACTAAAAAAGCATGCCCCGGGTCAAATTGTTAATTTTGCCATTCCTAGGAATGGCAAAATTAACAATTTGATCCTGGAGGCCCCCTCTATCTCCTCACACCCAGCCGTAGCTGCCCGGGGTATGCTTTCCTCCATGCCCTTATTTGTGGGCGGGGATTGTGTGCACAAACCTATGGCGAATGTGAAACGCGTGTGTTAACGTTAAACTTTTAAGAAAATTGAAATAAAATACTAAAAAAGCATGCCCCGTTCAAATTTTTAATTTTGCCATTCCTAGGAATGGCAAAATTAACAATTTGATCCTGGAGGCCCCCTCTATCTCCTCACACCCAGCCCTAGCTGCCCGGGGCATGCTTTCCTTCATGCCCTTATTTGTGGGAGGGGATTGTGTGCACAAACCTATGGCGAATGTGAAACGCGTGTGTTAACGTTAAAATTTTAAGAAAATCGAAATAAAATACTAAAAAAGCATGCCCCGGGTCAAATTGTTAATTTTGCCATTCCTAGGAATGGCAAAATTAACAATTTGATCCTGGAGGCCCCCTCTATCTCCTCAAACCAGCACTAGCTGCCCGGGGCATGCTTTCCTCCATGCCCTTATTTGTGGGCGGGGATTGTGTGCACAAACCTATGGCGAATGTGAAATGCGTGTGTTAACGTTAAACTTTTAAGAAAATCGAAATAAAATACTAAAAAAGCATGCCCCGGGTCAAATTGTTAATGTTGCCATTCCTAGGAATGGCAAAATTAACAATTTGATCCTGGAGGCCCCCTCTATCTCATCACACCCAGCCCTAGCTGCCCGGGGCATGCTTTCCTCCATGCTCTTATTTGTGGGCGGGGATTGTGTGCACAAACCTATAGCGAATGTGAAACGCGTGTGTTAACGTTAAACTTTTAAGAAAATCGAAATAAAATACTAAAAAAGCATGCCCCGGGTCAAATTGTTAATTTTGCCATTCCTAGGAATGGCAAAATTAACAATTTGATCCTGGAGGCCCCCTCTATCTCCTCACACCCATCCCTAGCTGCCCGGGGCATGCTTTCCTCCATGCCCTTATTTGTGGGCGGGGATTGTGTGCACAAACCTATGGCGAATGTGAAACGCGTGTGTTAACGTTAAACTTTTAAGAAAATCGAAATAAAATACTAAAAAAGCATGCCCCGGGTCAAATTGTTAATTTTGCCATTCCTAGGAATGGCAAAATTAACAATTTGATCCTGGAGGCCCCCTCTATCTCCTCACACCCAGCCGTAGCTGCCCGGGGTATGCTTTCCTCCATGCCCTTATTTGTGGGCGGGGATTGTGTGCACAAACCTATGGCGAATGTGAAACGCGTGTGTTAACGTTAAACGTTTAAGAAAATCGAAATAAAATACTAAAAAAGCATGCCCCGGGTCAAATTGTTAATTTTGCCATTCCTAGGAATGGCAAAATTAACAATTTGATCCTGGAGGCCCCCTCTATCTCCTCACACCCAGCCGTAGCTGCCCGGGGCATGCTTTCCTCCATGCCCTTATTTGTGGGCGGGGATTGTGTGCACAAACCTATGGCGAATGTGAAACGCGTGTGTTAACGTTAAACTTTTAAGAAAATCGAAATAAAATACTAAAAAAGCATGCCCCGGGTCAAATTGTTAATTTTGCCATTCCTAGGAATGGCAAAATTAACAATTTGATCCTGGAGGCCCCCTCTATCTCCTCAAACCAGCACTAGCTGCCCGGGGCATGCTTTCCTCCATGCCCTTATTTGTGGGCGGGGATTGTGTGCACAAACCTATGGCGAATGTGAAACGCGTGTGTTAACGTTAAACTTTTAAGAAAATCGAAATAAAATACTAAAAAAGCATGCCCCGGGTCAAATTGTTAATGTTGCCATTCCTAGGAATGGCAAAATTAACAATTTGATCCTGGAGGCCCCCTCTATCTCATCACACCCAGCCCTAGCTGCCCGGGGCATGCTTTCCTCCATGCTCTTATTTGTGGGCGGGGATTGTGTGCACAAACCTATGGCGAATGTGAAACGCGTGTGTTAACGTTAAACTTTTAAGAAAATCGAAATAAAATACTAAAAAAGCATGCCCCGGGTCAAATTGTTAATTTTGCCATTCCTAGGAATGGCAAAATTAACAATTTGATCCTGGAGGCCCCCTCTATCTCCTCACACCCATCCCTAGCTGCCCGGGGCATGCTTTCCTCCATGCCCTTATTTGTGGGCGGGGATTGTGTGCACAAACCTATGGCGAATGTGAAACGCGTGTGTTAACGTTAAACTTTTAAGAAAATCGAAATAAAATACTAAAAAAGCATGCCCCGGGTCAAATTGTTAATTTTGCCATTCCTAGGAATGGCAAAATTAACAATTTGATCCTGGAGGCCCCCTCTATCTCCTCACACCCAGCCGTAGCTGCCCGGGGTATGCTTTCCTCCATGCCCTTATTTGTGGGCGGGGATTGTGTGCACAAACCTATGGCGAATGTGAAACGCGTGTGTTAACGTTAAACGTTTAAGAAAATCGAAATAAAATACTAAAAAAGCATGCCCCGGGTCAAATTGTTAATTTTGCCATTCCTAGGAATGGCAAAATTAACAATTTGATCCTGGAGGCCCCCTCTATCTCCTCACACCCAGCCGTAGCTGCCCGGGGTATGCTTTCCTCCATGCCCTTATTTGTGGGCGGGGATTGTGTGCACAAACCTATGGCGAATGTGAAACGCGTGTGTTAACGTTAAACTTTTAAGAAAATCGAAATAAAATACTAAAAAAGCATGCCCCGGGTCAAATTGTTAATGTTGCCATTCCTAGGAATGGCAAAATTAACAATTTGATCCTGGAGGCCCCCTCTATCTCTTCACACCCAGCCCTAGCTGCCCGGGGCATGCTTTCCTCCATGCCCTTATTTGTGGGCGGGGATTGTGTGCACAGACCTATGGCGAATGTGAAACGCGTGTGTTAACGTTAAACTTTTAAGAAAATCGAAATAAAATACTAAAAAAGCATGCCCCGGGTCAAATTGTTAATTTTGCCATTCCTAGGAATGGCAACATTAACAATTTGATCCTGGAGGCCCCCTCTATCTCCTCACACCCAGCCCTAGCTGCCCGGGGCATGCTTTCCTCCATGCCCTTATTTGTGGGCGGGGATTGTGTGCACAAACCTATGGCGAATGTGAAACGCGTGTGTTAACGTTAAACTTTTAAGAAAATCGAAATAAAATACTAAAAAAGCATGCCCCGGGTCAAATTGTTAATTTTGCCATTCCTAGGAATGGCAAAATTAACAATTTGATCCTGGAGGCCCCCTCTATCTCCTCACACCCAGCCGTAGCTGCCCGGGGTATGCTTTCCTCCATGCCCTTATTTGTGGGCGGGGATTGTGTGCACAAACCTATGGCGAATGTGAAACGCGTGTGTTAACGTTAAACTTTTAAGAAAATTGAAATAAAATACTAAAAAAGCATGCCCCGTTCAAATTTTTAATTTTGCCATTCCTAGGAATGGCAAAATTAACAATTTGATCCTGGAGGCCCCCTCTATCTCCTCACACCCAGCCCTAGCTGCCCGGGGCATGCTTTCCTTCATGCCCTTATTTGTGGGAGGGGATTGTGTGCACAAACCTATGGCGAATGTGAAACGCGTGTGTTAACGTTAAACTTTTAAGAAAATCGAAATAAAATACTAAAAAAGCATGCCCCGGGTCAAATTGTTAATTTTGCCATTCCTAGGAATGGCAAAATTAACAATTTGATCCTGGAGGCCCCCTCTATCTCATCACACCCAGCCCTAGCTGCCCGGGGCATGCTTTCCTCCATGCTCTTATTTGTGGGCGGGGATTGTGTGCACAAACCTATGGCGAATGTGAAACGCGTGTGTTAACGTTAAACTTTTAAGAAAATCGAAATAAAATACTAAAAAAGCATGCCCCGGGTCAAATTGTTAATTTTGCCATTCCTAGGAATGGCAAAATTAACAATTTGATCCTGGAGTCCCCCTCTATCTCCTCACACCCATCCCTAGCTGCCCGGGGCATGCTTTCCTCCATGCCCTTATTTGTGGGCGGGGATTGTGTGCACAAACCTATGGCGAATGTGAAACGCGTGTGTTAACGTTAAACTTTTAAGAAAATCGAAATAAAATACTAAAAAAGCATGCCCCGGGTCAAATTGTTAATTTTGCCATTCCTAGGAATGGCAAAATTAACAATTTGATCCTGGAGGCCCCCTCTATCTCCTCACACCCAGCCGTAGCTGCCCGGGGTATGCTTTCCTCCATGCCCTTATTTGTGGGCGGGGATTGTGTGCACAAACCTATGGCGAATGTGAAACGCGTGTGTTAACGTTAAACGTTTAAGAAAATCGAAATAAAATACTAAAAAAGCATGCCCCGGGTCAAATTGTTAATTTTGCCATTCCTAGGAATGGCAAAATTAACAATTTGATCCTGGAGGCCCCCTCTATCTCTTCACACCCAGCCCTAGCTGCCCGGGGCATGCTTTCCTCCATGCCCTTATTTGTGGGCGGGGATTGTGTGCACAAACCTATGGCGAATGTGAAACGCGTGTGTTAACGTTAAACTTTTAAGAAAATCGAAATAAAATACTAAAAAAGCATGCCCCGGGTCAAATTGTTAATTTTGCCATTCCTAGGAATGGCAAAATTAACAATTTGATCCTGGAGGCCCCCTCTATCTCCTCACACCCAGCCGTAGCTGCCCGGGGTATGCTTTCCTCCATGCCCTTATTTGTGGGCGGGGATTGTGTGCACAAACCTATGGCGAATGTGAAACGCGTGTGTTAACGTTAAACTTTTAAGAAAATTGAAATAAAATACTAAAAAAGCATGCCCCGTTCAAATTTTTAATTTTGCCATTCCTAGGAATGGCAAAATTAACAATTTGATCCTGGAGGCCCCCTCTATCTCCTCACACCCAGCCCTAGCTGCCCGGGGCATGCTTTCCTTCATGCCCTTATTTGTGGGAGGGGATTGTGTGCACAAACCTATGGCGAATGTGAAACGCGTGTGTTAACGTTAAACTTTTAAGAAAATCGAAATAAAATACTAAAAAAGCATGCCCCGGGTCAAATTGTTAATTTTGCCATTCCTAGGAATGGCAAAATTAACAATTTGATCCTGGAGGCCCCCTCTATCTCCTCACACCCAGCCGTAGCTGCCCGGGGTATGCTTTCCTCCATGCCCTTATTTGTGGGCGGGGATTGTGTGCACAAACCTATGGCGAATGTGAAACGCGTGTGTTAACGTTAAACTTTTAAGAAAATCGAAACAAAATACTAAAAAGGCATGCCCCGGGTCAAATTGTTAATTTTGCCATTCCTAGGAATGGCAAAATTAACAATTTGATCCTGGAGGCCCCCTCTATCTCCTCAAACCAGCACTAGCTGCCCGGGGCATGCTTTCCTCCATGCCCTTATTTATGGGCGGGGATTGTGTGCACAAACCTATGGCGTATGTGAAACGCGTGTGTTAACGTTAAACTTTTAAGAAAATCGAAATAAAATACTAAACAAGCATGCCCCGGGTCAAATTGTTAATTTTGCCATTCCTAGGAATGGCAAAATTAACAATTTGATCCTGGAGGCCCCCTCTATCTCATCACACCCAGCCGTAGCTGCCCGGGGTATGCTTTCCTCCATGCCCTTATTTGTGAGCGGGGATTGTGTGCACAAACCTATGGCGAATGTGAAACGCGTGTGTTAACGTTAAACTTTTAAGAAAATCGAAATAAAATACTAAAAAAGCATGCCCCGGGTCAAATTGTTAATGTTGCCATTCCTAGGAATGGCAAAATTAACAATTTGATCCTGGAGGCCCCCTCTATCTCTTCACACCCAGCCCTAGCTGCCCGGGGCATGCTTTCCTCCATGCCCTTATTTGTGGGCGGGGATTGTGTGCACAGACCTATGGCGAATGTGAAACGCGTGTGTTAACGTTAAACTTTTAAGAAAATCGAAATAAAATACTAAAAAAGCATGCCCCTGGTCAAATTGTTAATGTTGCCATTCCTAGGAATGGCAAAATTAACAATTTGATCCTGGAGGCCCCCTCTATCTCATCACACCCAGCCCTAGCTGCCCGGGGCATGCTTTCCTCCATGCTCTTATTTGTGGGCGGGGATTGTGTGCACAAACCTATGGCGAATGTGAAACGCGTGTGTTAACGTTAAACTTTTAAGAAAATCGAAATAAAATACTAAAAAAGCATGCCCCGGGTCAAATTGTTAATTTTGCCATTCCTAGGAATGGCAAAATTAACAATTTGATCCTGGAGGCCCCCTCTATCTCCTCACACCCATCCCTAGCTGCCCGGGGCATGCTTTCCTCCATGCCCTTATTTGTGGGCGGGGATTGTGTGCACAAACCTATGGCGAATGTGAAACGCGTGTGTTAACGTTAAACTTTTAAGAAAATCGAAATAAAATACTAAAAAAGCATGCCCCGGGTCAAATTGTTAATTTTGCCATTCCTAGGAATGGCAAAATTAACAATTTGATCCTGGAGGCCCCCTCTATCTCCTCACACCCAGCCGTAGCTGCCCGGGGTATGCTTTCCTCCATGCCCTTATTTGTGGGCGGGGATTGTGTGCACAAACCTATGGCGAATATGAAACGCGTGTGTTAACGTTAAACGTTTAAGAAAATCGAAATAAAATACTAAAAAAGCATGCCCCGGGTCAAATTGTTAATTTTGCCATTCCTAGGAATGGCAAAATTAACAATTTGATCCTGGAGGCCCCCTCTATCTCCTCACACCCAGCCGTAGCTGCCCGGGGTATGCTTTCCTCCATGCCCTTATTTGTGGGCGGGGATTGTGTGCACAAACCTATGGCGAATGTGAAACGCGTGTGTTAACGTTAAACTTTTAAGAAAATCGAAATAAAATACTAAAAAAGCATGCCCCGGGTCAAATTGTTAATGTTGCCATTCCTAGGAATGGCAAAATTAACAATTTGATCCTGGAGGCCCCCTCTATCTCTTCACACCCAGCCCTAGCTGCCCGGGGCATGCTTTCCTCCATGCCCTTATTTGTGGGCGGGGATTGTGTGCACAGACCTATGGCGAATGTGAAACGCGTGTGTTAACGTTAAACTTTTAAGAAAATCGAAATAAAATACTAAAAAAGCATGCCCCGGGTCAAATTGTTAATTTTGCCATTCCTAGGAATGGCAACATTAACAATTTGATCCTGGAGGCCCCCTCTATCTCCTCACACCCAGCCCTAGCTGCCCGGGGCATGCTTTCCTCCATGCCCTTATTTGTGGGCGGGGATTGTGTGCACAAACCTATGGCGAATGTGAAACGCGTGTGTTAACGTTAAACTTTTAAGAAAATCGAAATAAAATACTAAAAAAGCATGCCCCGGGTCAAATTGTTAATTTTGCCATTCCTAGGAATGGCAAAATTAACAATTTGATCCTGGAGGCCCCCTCTATCTCCTCACACCCAGCCGTAGCTGCCCGGGGTATGCTTTCCTCCATGCCCTTATTTGTGGGCGGGGATTGTGTGCACAAACCTATGGCGAATGTGAAACGCGTGTGTTAACGTTAAACTGTTAAGAAAATTGAAATAAAATACTAAAAAAGCATGCCCCGTTCAAATTGTTAATTTTGCCATTCCTAGGAATGGCAAAATTAACAATTTGATCCTGGAGGCCCCCTCTATCTCCTCACACCCAGCCCTAGCTGCCCGGGGCATGCTTTCCTTCATGCCCTTATTTGTGGGCGGGGATTGTGTGCACACACCTATGGCGAATGTGAAACGCGTGTGTTAACGTTAAACTTTTAAGAAAATCGAAATAAAATACTAAAAAAGCATGCCCCGGGTCAAATTGTTAATTTTGCCATTCCTAGGAATGGCAAAATTAACAATTTGATCCTGGAGGCCCCCTCTATCTCCTCACACCCAGCCGTAGCTGCCCGGGGTATGCTTTCCTCCATGCCCTTATTTGTGGGCGGGGATTGTGTGCACAAACCTATGGCGAATGTGAAACGCGTGTGTTAACGTTAAACTTTTAAGAAAATCGAAACAAAATACTAAAAAAGCATGCCCCGGGTCAAATTGTTAATTTTGCCATTCCTAGGAATGGCAAAATTAACAATTTGATCCTGGAGGCCCCCTCTATCTCCTCAAACCAGCACTAGCTGCCCGGGGCATGCTTTCCTCCATGCCCTTATTTATGGGCGGGGATTGTGTGCACAAACCTATGGCGTATGTGAAACGCGTGTGTTAACGTTAAACTTTTAAGAAAATCGAAATAAAATACTAAACAAGCATGCCCCGGGTCAAATTGTTAATTTTGCCATTCCTAGGAATGGCAAAATTAACAATTTGATCCTGGAGGCCCCCTCTATCTCCTCACACCCAGCCGTAGCTGCCCGGGGTATGCTTTCCTCCATGCCCTTATTTGTGGGCGGGGATTGTGTGCACAAACCTATGGCGAATGTGAAACGCGTGTGTTAACGTTAAACTGTTAAGAAAATTGAAATAAAATACTAAAAAAGCATGCCCCGTTCAAATTGTTAATTTTGCCATTCCTAGGAATGGCAAAATTAACAATTTGATCCTGGAGGCCCCCTCTATCTCCTCACACCCAGCCCTAGCTGCCCGGGGCATGCTTTCCTTCATGCCCTTATTTGTGGGCGGGGATTGTGTGCACACACCTATGGCGAATGTGAAACGCGTGTGTTAACGTTAAACTTTTAAGAAAATCGAAATAAAATACTAAAAAAGCATGCCCCGGGTCAAATTGTTAATTTTGCCATTCCTAGGAATGGCAAAATTAACAATTTGATCCTGGAGGCCCCCTCTATCTCCTCACACCCAGCCGTAGCTGCCCGGGGTATGCTTTCCTCCATGCCCTTATTTGTGGGCGGGGATTGTGTGCACAAACCTATGGCGAATGTGAAACGCGTGTGTTAACGTTAAACTTTTAAGAAAATCGAAACAAAATACTAAAAAAGCATGCCCCGGGTCAAATTGTTAATTTTGCCATTCCTAGGAATGGCAAAATTAACAATTTGATCCTGGAGGCCCCCTCTATCTCCTCAAACCAGCACTAGCTGCCCGGGGCATGCTTTCCTCCATGCCCTTATTTATGGGCGGGGATTGTGTGCACAAACCTATGGCGTATGTGAAACGCGTGTGTTAACGTTAAACTTTTAAGAAAATCGAAATAAAATACTAAACAAGCATGCCCCGGGTCAAATTGTTAATTTTGCCATTCCTAGGAATGGCAAAATTAACAATTTGATCCTGGAGGCCCCCTCTATCTCCTCACACCCAGCCGTAGCTGCCCGGGGTATGCTTTCCTCCATGCCCTTATTTGTGAGCGGGGATTGTGTGCACAAACCTATGGCGAATGTGAAACGCGTGTGTTAACGTTAAACTTTTAAGAAAATCGAAATAAAATACTAAAAAAGCATGCCCCGGGTCAAATTGTTAATGTTGCCATTCCTAGGAATGGCAAAATTAACAATTTGATCCTGGAGGCCCCCTCTATCTCTTCACACCCAGCCCTAGCTGCCCGGGGCATGCTTTCCTCCATGCCCTTATTTGTGGGCGGGGATTGTGTGCACAGAACTAGGGCGAATGTGAAACGCGTGTGTTAACGTTAAACTTTTAAGAAAATCGAAATAAAATACTAAAAAAGCATGCCCCGGGTCAAATTGTTAATTTTGCCATTCCTAGGAATGGCAACATTAACAATTTGATCCTGGAGGCCCCCTCTATCTCCTCACACCCAGCCCTAGCTGCCCGGGGCATGCTTTCCTCCATGCCCTTATTTGTGGGCGGGGATTGTGTGCACAAACCTATGGCGAATGTGAAACGCGTGTGTTAACGTTAAACTTTTAAGAAAATCGAAATAAAATACTAAAAAAGCATGCCCCGGCTCAAATTGTTAATTTTGCCATTCCTAGGAATGGCAAAATTAACAATTTGATCCTGGAGGCCCCCTCTATCTCCTCACACCCAGCCGTAGCTGCCCGGGGTATGCTTTCCTCCATGCCCTTATTTGTGGGCGGGGATTGTGTGCACAAACCTATGGCGAATGTGAAACGCGTGTGTTAACGTTAAACTTTTAAGAAAATTGAAATAAAATACTAAAAAAGCATGCCCGGGGTCAAATTGTTAATTTTGCCATTCCTAGGAATGGCAAAATTAACAATTTGATCATGGAGGCCCCCTCTATCTCCTCACACCCAGCCCTAGCTGCCCGGGGCATGCTTTCCTTCATGCCCTTATTTGTGGGCGGGGATTGTGTGCACAAACCTATGGCGAATGTGAAACGCGTGTGTTAACGTTAAACTTTTAAGAAAATCGAAATAAAATACTAAAAAAGCATGCCCCGGGTCAAATTGTTAATTTTGCCATTCCTAGGAATGGCAAAATTAACAATTTGATCCTGGAGGCCCCCTCTATCTCCTCACACCCAGCCGTAGCTGCCCGGGGTATGCTTTCCTCCATGCCCTTATTTGTGGGCGGGGATTGTGTGCACAAACCTATGGCGAATGTGAAACGCGTGTGTTAACGTTAAACTTTTAAGAAAATCGAAACAAAATACTAAAAAAGCATGCCCCGGGTCAAATTGTTAATTTTGCCATTCCTAGGAATGGCAAAATTAACAATTTGATCCTGGAGGCCCCCTCTATCTCCTCAAACCAGCACTAGCTGCCCGGGGCATGCTTTCCTCCATGCCCTTATTTATGGGCGGGGATTGTGTGCACAAACCTATGGCGTATGTGAAACGCGTGTGTTAACGTTAAACTTTTAAGAAAATCGAAATAAAATACTAAACAAGCATGCCCCGGGTCAAATTGTTAATTTTGCCATTCCTAGGAATGGCAAAATTAACAATTTGATCCTGGAGGCCCCCTCTATCCCCTCACACCCAGCCGTAGCTGCCCGGGGTATGCTTTCCTCCATGCCCTTATTTGTGGGCGGGGATTGTGTGCACAAACCTATGGCGAATGTGAAACGCGTGTGTTAACGTTAAACTTTTAAGAAAATTGAAATAAAATACTAAAAAAGCATGCCCGGGGTCAAATTGTTAATTTTGCCATTCCTAGGAATGGCAAAATTAACAATTTGATCATGGAGGCCCCCTCTATCTCCTCACACCCAGCCCTAGCTGCCCGGGGCATGCTTTCCTTTATGCCCTTATTTGTGGGCGGGGATTGTGTGCACAAACCTATGGCGAATGTGAAACGCGTGTGTTAACGTTAAACTTTTAAGAAAATCGAAATAAAATACTAAAAAAGCATGCCCCGGGTCAAATTGTTAATTTTGCCATTCCTAGGAATGGCAAAATTAACAATTTGATCCTGGAGGCCCCCTCTATCTCCTCACACCCAGCCGTAGCTGCCCGGGGTATGCTTTCCTCCATGCCCTTATTTGTGGGCGGGGATTGTGTGCACAAACCTATGGCGAATGTGAAACGCGTGTGTTAACGTTAAACTTTTAAGAAAATCGAAACAAAATACTAAAAAAGCATGCCCCGGGTCAAATTGTTAATTTTGCCATTCCTAGGAATGGCAAAATTAACAATTTGATCCTGGAGGCCCCCTCTATCTCCTCAAACCAGCACTAGCTGCCCGGGGCATGCTTTCCTCCATGCCCTTATTTATGGGCGGGGATTGTGTGCACAAACCTATGGCGTATGTGAAACGCGTGTGTTAACGTTAAACTTTTAAGAAAATCGAAATAAAATACTAAACAAGCATGCCCCGGGTCAAATTGTTAATTTTGCCATTCCTAGGAATGGCAAAATTAACAATTTGATCCTGGAGGCCCCCTCTATCCCCTCACACCCAGCCGTAGCTGCCCGGGGTATGCTTTCCTCCATGCCCTTATTTGTGGGCGGGGATTGTGTGCACAAACCTATGGCGAATGTGAAATGCGTGTGTTAACGTTAAACTTTTAAGAAAATCGAAATAAAATACTAAAAAAGCATGCCCCGGGTCAAATTGTTAATGTTGCCATTCCTAGGAATGGCAAAATTAACAATTTGATCCTGGAGGCCCCCTCTATCTCTTCACACCCAGCCCTAGCTGCCCGGGGCATGCTTTCCTCCATGCCCTTATTTGTGGGCGGGGATTGTGTGCACAAACCTATGGCGAATGTGAAACGCGTGTGTTAACGTTAAACTTTTAAGAAAATCGAAATAAAATACTAAAAAAGCATGCCCCGGGTCAAATTGTTAATTTTGCCATTCCTAGGAATGGCAACATTAACAATTTGATCCTGGAGGCCCCCTCTATCTCCTCACACCCAGCCCTAGCTGCCCGGGGCATTCTTTCCTCCATGCCCTTATTTGTGGGCGGGGATTGTGTGCACAAACCTACGGCGAATGTGAAACGCGTGTGTTAACGTTACACTTTTAAGAAAATCGAAATAAAAATACTAAAAAAGCATGCCCCGGGTCAAATTGTTAATTTTGCCATTCCTAGGAATGGCAAAATTAACAATTTTATCCTGGAGGCCCCCTCTATCTCCTCACACCCAGCCCTAGCTGCCCGGGGCATGCTTTCCTCCATGCCCTTATTTGTGGGCGGGGATTGTGTGCACAAACCTATGGCGAATGTGAAACGCGTGTGTTAACGTTAAACTTTTAAGAAAATCGAAATAAAATACTAAAAAAGCATGCCCCGGGTCAAATTGTTAATTTTGCCATTCCTAGGAATGGCAAAATTAACAATTTGATCCTGGAGGCCCCCTCTATCTCCTCACACCCAGCCCTAGCTGCCCGGGGCATGCTTTCCTCCATGCCCTTATTTGTGGGCGGGGATTGTGTGCACAAACCTATGGCGAATGTGAAACGCGTGTGTTAACGTTAAACTTTTAAGAAAATCGAAATAAAATACTAAAAAAGCATGCCCCGGGTCAAATTGTTAATTTTGCCATTCCTATGAATGGCAAAATTAACAATTTGATCCTGGAGGCCCCCTCTATCTCCTCACACCCAGCCCTAGCTGCCCGGGGCATGCTTTCCTCCATGCCCTTATTTGTGGGCGGGGATTGTGTGCACAAACCTATGGCGAATGTGAAACGCGTGTGTTAACGTTAAACTTTTAAGAAAATCGAAATAAAATACTAAAAAAGCATGCCCCGGGTCAAATTGTTAATTTTGCCATTCCTAGGAATGGCAAAATTAACAATTTGATCCTGGAGGCCCCCTCTATCTCCTCACACCCAGCCCTAGCTGCCCGGGGCATGCTTTCCTCCATGCCCTTATTTGTGGGCGGGGATTGTGTGCACAAACCTATGGCGAATGTGAAACGCGTGTGTTAACGTTAAACTTTTAAGAAAATCGAAATAAAATACTAAAAAAGCATGCCCCGGGTCAAATTGTTAATTTTGCCATTCCTAGGAATGGCAAAATTAACAATTTGATCCTGGATGCCCCCTCTATCTCCTCAAACCAGCACTAGCTGCCCGGGGCATGCTTTCCTCCATGCCCTTATTTATGGGCGGGGATTGTGTGCACAAACCTATGGCGAATGTGAAACGCGTGTGTTAACGTTAAACTTTTAAGAAAATCGAAATAAAATACTAAAAAAGCATGCCCCGGGTCAAATTGTTAATGTTGCCATTCCTAGGAATGGCAAAATTAACAATTTGATCCTGGAGGCCCCCTCTATCTCCTCACACCCAGCCCTAGCTGCCCGGGGGCGAATTTTTTTTTCCCAAACAGGTTTCCACAATTTCATGAATTATTCAGTAGTTTGGATGAGAAGTTATGTTTATTCATCGGAATAAAACATGACGTCACAGCATTGTTGTTATTAGTTAACTAGTTACAATAAATCACTTTAAAGAACAGCTGTTGTCGAGCTGCTATACGTAGTGTAGTGGATAGTGGGATTGGCTATGGATCAAAGATCCCGGGTTCGAATCCTGCTGTAGTAGGTCACCTCGTTTTTCCTAGTCAAATTGATATCTTTAGAGTATTTTTAATTTAAGGGGAAAAGGAGACCTAGAACCTATGTGTTGTACAGCGATCAACGCAACTACTGAATAATTCATGAAATTGTGCAAACCTGTTTGGGAAAAAAAAAATCGCTGCCCGGGGCATGCTTTCCTCCATGCCCTTATTTGTGGTCGGGGATTGTGTGCACAAACCTATGGCGAATGTGAAACGCGTGTGTTAACGTTAAACTTTTAAGAAAATCGAAATAAAATACTAAAAAAGCATGCCCCGGGTCAAATTGTTAATTTTGCCATTCCTAGGAATGGCAAAATTAACAATTTGATCCTGGAGGCCCCCTCTATCTCCTCACACCCAGCCCTAGCTGCCCGGGGCATGCTTTCCTCCATGCCCTTATTTGTGGGCGGGGATTGTGTGCACAAACCTATGGCGAATGTGAAACGCGTGTGTTAACGTTAAACTTTTAAGAAAATCGAAATAAAATACTAAAAAAAGCATGCCCCGGGTCAAATTGTTAATTTTGCCATTCCTAGGAATGGCAAAATTAACAATTTGATCCTGGAGGCCCCCTCTATCTCCTCACACCCAGTCCTAGCTGCCCGGGGCATGCTTTCCTCCATGCCCTTATTTGTGGGCGGGGATTGTGTGCACAAACCTATGGCGAATGTGAAACGCGTGTGTTAACGTTAAACTTTTAAGAAAATCGAAATAAAATACTAAAAAAGCATGCCCCGGGTCAAATTGTAAATTTTGCCATTCCTAGGAATGGCAAAATTAACAATTTGATCCTGGAGGCCCCCTCTATCTCCTCACACCCAGCCCTAGCTGCCCGGGGCATGCTTTCCACCATGCCCTTATTTGTGGGCGGGGATTGTGTGCACAAACCTATGGCGAATGTGAAACGCGTGTGTTAACGTTAAACTTTTAAGAAAATCGAAATAAAATACTAAAAAAGCATGCCCCGGGTCAAATTGTTAATTTTGCCATTCCTAGGAATGGCAAAATTAACAATTTGATCCTGGAGGCCCCCTCTATCTCCTCACACCCAGCCCTAGCTGCCCGGGGCATGCTTTCCTCCATGCCCTTATTTGTGGGCGGGGATTGTGTGCACAAACCTATGGCGAATGTGAAACGCGTGTGTTAACGTTAAAATTTTAAGAAAATCGAAATAAAATACTAAAAAAGCATGCCCCGGGTCAAATTGTAAATTTTGCCATTCCTAGGAATGGCAAAATTAACAATTTGATCCTGGAGGCCCCCTCTATCTCCTCACACCCAGCCCTAGCTGCCCGGGGCATGCTTTCCTCCATGCCCTTATTTGTGGGCGGGGATTGTGTGCACAAACCTAGGCGAATGTGAAACGCGTGTGTTAACGTTAAACTTTTAAGAAAATCGAAATAAAATACTAAAAAAGCATGCCCCGGGTCAAATTGTTAATTTTGCCATTCCTAGGAATGGCAAAATTAACAATTTGATCCTGGAGGCCCCCTCTATCTCCTCAAACCAGCACTAGCTGCCCGGGGCATGCTTTCCTCCATGCCCTTATTTGTGGGCGGGGATTGTGTGCACAAACCTATGGCGAATGTGAAACGCGTGTGTTAACGTTAAACTTTTAAGAAAATCGAAACAAAATACTAAAAAAGCATGCCCCGGGTCAAATTGTTAATTTTGCCATTCCTAGGAATGGCAAAATTAACAATTTGATCCTGGAGGCCCCCTCTATCTCCTCAAACCAGCACTAGCTGCCCGGGGCATGCTTTCCTCCATGCCCTTATTTATGGGCGGGGATTGTGTGCACAAACCTATGGCGAATGTGAAACGCGTGTGTTAACGTTAAACTTTTAAGAAAATCGAAATAAAATACTAAAAAAGCATGCCCCGGGTCAAATTGTTAATTTTGCCATTCCTAGGAATGGCAAAATTAACAATTTGATCCTGAGGCCCCCTCTATCTCCTCACACCCAGCCCTAGCTGCCCGGGGCATGCTTTCCTCCATGCCCTTATTTGTGGGCGGGGATTGTGTGCACAAACCTATGGCGAATGTGAAACGCGTGTGTTAACGTTAAACTTTAAAGACAATCGAAATAAAATACTAAAAAAGCATGCCCCGGGTCAAATTGTTAATTTTGCCATTCCTAGGAATGGCAAAATTAACAATTTGATCCTGGAGGCCCCCTCTATCTCCTCACACCCAGCCCTAGCTGCCCGGGGCATGCTTTCCTCCATGCCCTTATTTGTGGGCGGGGATTGTGTGCACAAACCAATGGCGAATGTGAAACGCGTGTGTTAACGATAAACTTTTAAGAAAATCGAAATAAAATACTAAAAAAGCATGCCCCGGGTCAAATTGTAAATTTTGCCATTCCTAGGAATGGCAAAATTAACAATTTGATCCTGGAGGCCCCCTCTATCTCCTCACACCCAGTCCTAGCTGCCCGGGGCATGCTTTCCTCCATGCCCTTATTTGTGGGCGGGGATTGTGTGCACAAACCTAGGCGAATGTGAAAGGCGTGTGTTAACGTTAAACTTTTAAGAAAATCGAAATAAAATACTAAAAAAGCATGCCCCGGGTCAAATTGTTAATTTTGCCATTCCTAGGAATGGCAAAATTAACAATTTGATCCTGGAGGCCCCCTCTATCTCCTCAAACCAGCACTAGCTGCCCGGGGCATGCTTTCCTCCATGCCCTTATTTGTGGGCGGGGATTGTGTGCACAAACCTATGGCGAATGTGAAACGCGTGTGTTAACGTTAAACTTTTAAGAAAATCGAAACAAAATACTAAAAAAGCATGCCCCGGGTCAAATTGTTAATTTTGCCATTCCTAGGAATGGCAAAATTAACAATTTGATCCTGGAGGCCCCCTCTATCTCCTCAAACCAGCACTAGCTGCCCGGGGCATGCTTTCCTCCATGCCCTTGTTTATGGGCGGGGATTGTGTGCACAAACCTATGGCGTATGTGAAACGCGTGTGTTAACGTTAAACTTTTAAGAAAATCGAAATAAAATACTAAACAAGCATGCCCCGGGTCAAATTGTTAATTTTGCCATTCCTAGGAATGGCAAAATTAACAATTTGATCCTGAGGCCCCCTCTATCTCCTCACACCCAGCCCTAGCTGCCCGGGGCATGCTTTCCTCCATGCCCTTATTTGTGGGCGGGGATTGTGTGCACAAACCTATGGCGAATGTGAAACGCGTGTGTTAACGTTAAACTTTTAAGAAAATCGAAATAAAATACTAAAAAAGCATGCCCCGGGTCAAATTGTTAATTTTGCCATTCCTAGGAATGGCAAAATTAACAATTTGATCCTGGAGGCCCCCTCTATCTCCTCACACCCAGCCCTAGCTGCCCGGGGCATACTTTCCTCCATGCCCTTATTTGTGGGCGGGGATTGTGTGCACAAACCAATGGCGAATGTGAAACGCGTGTGTTAACGATAAACTTTTAAGAAAATCGAAATAAAATACTAAAAAAGCATGCCCCGGGTCAAATTGTAAATTTTGCCATTCCTAGGAATGGCAAAATTAACAATTTGATCCTGGAGGCCCCCTCTATCTCCTCACACCCAGCCCTAGCTGCCCGGGGCATGCTTTCCTCCATGCCCTTATTTGTGGGCGGGGATTGTGTGCACAAACCTAGGCGAATGTGAAAGGCGTGTGTTAACGTTAAACTTTTAAGAAAATCGAAATAAAATACTAAAAAAGCATGCCCCGGGTCAAATTGTTAATTTTGCCATTCCTAGGAATGGCAAAATTAACAATTTGATCCTGGAGGCCCCCTCTATCTCCTCAAACCAGCACTAGCTGCCCGGGGCATGCTTTCCTCCATGCCCTTATTTGTGGGCGGGGATTGTGTGCACAAACCTATGGCGAATGTGAAACGCGTGTGTTAACGTTAAACTTTTAAGAAAATCGAAACAAAATACTAAAAAAGCATGCCCCGGGTCAAATTGTTAATTTTGCCATTCCTAGGAATGGCAAAATTAACAATTTGATCCTGGAGGCCCCCTCTATCTCCTCAAACCAGCACTAGCTGCCCGGGGCATGCTTTCCTCCATGCCCTTGTTTATGGGCGGGGATTGTGTGCACAAACCTATGGCGTATGTGAAACGCGTGTGTTAACGTTAAACTTTTAAGAAAATCGAAATAAAATACTAAACAAGCATGCCCCGGGTCAAATTGTTAATTTTGCCATTCCTAGGAATGGCAAAATTAACAATTTGATCCTGAGGCCCCCTCTATCTCCTCACACCCAGCCCTAGCTGCCCGGGGCATGCTTTCCTCCATGCCCTTATTTGTGGGCGGGGATTGTGTGCACAAACCTATGGCGAATGTGAAACGCGTGTGTTAACGTTAAACTTTTAAGAAAATCGAAATAAAATACTAAAAAAGCATGCCCCGGGTCAAATTGTTAATTTTGCCATTCCTAGGAATGGCAAAATTAACAATTTGATCCTGGAGGCCCCCTCTATCTCCTCACACCCAGCCCTAGCTGCCCGGGGCATGCTTTCCTCCATGCCCTTATTTGTGGGCGGGGATTGTGTGCACAAACCAATGGCGAATGTGAAACGCGTGTGTTAACGATAAACTTTTAAGAAAATCGAAATATAATACTAAAAAAGCATGCCCCGGGTCAAATTGTAAATTTTGCCATTCCTAGGAATGGCAAAATTAACAATTTGATCCTGGAGGCCCCCTCTATCTCCTCACACCCAGCCCTAGCTGCCCGGGGCATGCTTTCCTCCATGCCCTTATTTGTGGGCGGGGATTGTGTGCACAAACCTATGGCGAATGTGAAACGCGTGTGTTAACGTTAAACTTTTAAGAAAATCGAAATAAAATACTAAAAAAGCATGCCCCGGGTCAAATTGTTAATTTTGCCATTCCTAGGAATGGCAAAATTAACAATTTGATCCTGGAGGCCCCCTCTATCTCCTCACACCCAGCCCTAGCTGCCCGGGGCATGCTTTCCTCCATGCCCTTATTTGTGGGCGGGGATTGTGTGCACAAAACTATGGCGAATGTGAAACGCGTGTGTTAACGTTAAACTTTGAAGAAAATCGAAATAAAATACTAAAAAAGCATGCCCCGGGTCAAATTGTTAATTTTGCCATTCCTAGGAATGGCAAAATTAACAATTTGATCCTGGAGGCCCCCTCTATCTCCTCACACCCAGCCCTAGCTGCCCGGGGCATGCTTTCCTCCATGCCCTTATTTGTGGGCGGGGATTGTGTGCACAAACCTATGGCGAATGTGAAACGCGTGTGTTAACGTTAAACTTTTAAGAAAATCGAAATAAAATACTAAAAAAGCATGTCCCGGGTCAAATTGTTAATTTTGCCATTCCTAGGAATGGCAAAATTAACAATTTGATCCTGGAGGCCCCCTCTATCTCCTCACACCCAGCCCTAGCTGCCCGGGGCATGCTTTCCTCCATGCCCTTATTTGTGGGCGGGGATTGTGTGCACAAACCTATGGCGAATGTGAAACGCGTGTGTTAACGTTAAACTTTTAAGAAAATCGAAACAAAATACTAAAAAAGCATGCCCCGGGTCAAATTGTTAATTTTGCCATTCCTAGGAATGGCAAAATTAACAATTTGATCCTGGAGGCCCCCTCTATCTCCTCAAACCAGCACTAGCTGCCCGGGGCATGCTTTCCTCCATGCCCTTATTTATGGGCGGGGATTGTGTGCACAAACTTATGGCGAATGTGAAACGCGTGTGTTAACGTTAAACTTTTAAGAAAATCGAAATAAAATACTAAAAAAGCATGCCCCGGGTCAAATTGTTAATTTTGCCATTCCTAGGAATGGCAAAATTAACAATTTGATCCTGGAGGCCCCCTCTATCTCCTCACACCCAGCCCTAGCTGCCCGGGGCATGCTTTCCTCCATGCCCTTATTTGTGGGCGGGGATTGTGTGCACAAACCTATGGCGAATGTGAAACGCGTGTGTTAACGTTAAACTTTTAAGAGAATCGAAATAAAATACTAAAAAAGCATGCCCTGGGTCAAAATAATTGTTAATTTTGCCATTCCTAGGAATGTCAAAATTAACAATTTGATCCTGGAGGCCCCCTCTATCTCCTCACACCCAGCACTAGCTGCCCGGGGCATGCTTTCCTCCATGCCCTTATTTGTGGGCGGGGATTGTGTGCACAAACCTATGGCGAATGTGAAACGCGTGTGTTAACGTTAAACTTTTAAGAAAATCGAAATAAAATACTAAAAAAGCATGCCCCCGGTCAAATTGTTAATTTTGCCATTCCTAGGAATTGCAAAATTAACAATTTGATCCTGGAGGCCCCCTCTATCTCCTCACACCCAGCCCTAGCTGCCCGGGGCATGCTTTCCTCCATGCCCTTATTTGTGGGCGGGGATTGTGTGCACAAACCAATGGCGAATGTGAAACGCGTGTGTTAACGATAAACTTTTAAGAAAATCGAAATAAAATACTAAAAAAGCATGCCCCGGGTCAAATTGTAAATTTTGCCATTCCTAGGAATGGCAAAATTAACAATTTGATCCTGGAGGCCCCCTCTATCTCCTCACACCCAGCCCTAGCTGCCCGGGGCATGCTTTCCTCCATGCCCTTATTTGTGGGCGGGGATTGTGTGCACAAACCTATGGCGAATGTGAAACGCGTGTGTTAACGTTAAACTTTTAAGAAAATCGAAATAAAATACTAAAAAAGCATGCCCCGGGTCAAATTGTTAATTTTGCCATTCCTAGGAATGGCAAAATTAACAATTTGATCCTGGAGGCCCCCTCTATCTCCTCACACCCAGCCCTAGCTGCCCGGGGCATGCTTTCCTCCATGCCCTTATTTGTGGGCGGGGATTGTGTGCACAAACCTATGGCGATTGTGAAACGCGTGTGTTAACGTTAAACTTTTAAGAAAATCGAAATAAAATACTAAAAAAGCATGCCCCGGGTCAAATTGTTAATTTTGCCATTCCTAGGAATGGCAAAATTAACAATTTGATCCTGGAGGCCCCCTCTATCTCCTCACACCCAGCCCTAGCTGCCCGGGGCATGCTTTCCTCCATGCCCTTATTTGTGGGCGGGGATTGTGTGCACAAACCTATGGCGAATGTGAAACGCGTGTGTTAACGTTAAACTTTTAAGAAAATCGAAATAAAATACTAAAAAAGCATGCCCCGGGTCAAATTGTTAATTTTGCCATTCCTAGGAATGGCAAAATTAACAATTTGATCCTGGAGGCCCCCTCTATCTCCTCACACCCAGCCCTAGCTGCCCGGGGCATGCTTTCCTCCATGCCCTTATTTGTGGGCGGGGATTGTGTGCACAAACCAATGGCGAATGTGAAACGCGTGTGTTAACGTTAAACTTTTAAGAAAATCGAAATAAAATACTAAAAAAGCATGCCCCGGGTCAAATTGTTAATTTTGCCATTCCTAGGAATGGCAAAATTAACAATTTGATCCTGGAGGTCCCCTCTATCTCCTCACACCCAGCCCTAGCTTCCCGGGGCATGCTTTCCTCCATGCCCTTATTTGTGGGCGGGGATTGTGTGCACAAAACTATGGCGAATGTGAAACGCGAGTGTTAACGTTAAACTTTTAAGAAAATCTAAATAAAATACTAAAAAAGCATGCCCCGGGTCAAATTGTTAATTTTGCCATTCCTAGGAATGGCAAAATTAACAATTTGATCCTGGAGGCCCCCTCTATCTCCTCACACCCAGCCCTAGCTGCCCGGGGCATGCTTTCCTCCATGCCCTTATTTGTGGGCGGGGATTGTGTGCACAAACCTATGGCGAATGTGAAACGCGTGTGTTAACGTTAAACTTTTAAGAGAATCGAAATAAAATACTAAAAAAGCATGCCCCGGGTCAAAATAATTGTTAATTTTGCCATTCCTAGGAATGGCAAAATTAAAAATTTGATCCTGGAGGCCCCCTCTATCTCCTCACACCCAGCCCTAGCTGCCCGGGGCATGCTTTCCTCCATGCCCTTATTTGTGGGCGGGGATTGTGTGCACAAACCTATGGCGAATGTGAAACGCGTGTGTTAACGTTAAACTTTTAAGAGAATCGAAATAAAATACTAAAAAAGCATGCCCCGGGTCAAATTGTTAATTTTGCCATTCCTAGGAATGGCAAAATTAACAATTTGATCCTGGAGGCCCCCTCTATCTCCTCACACCCAGCCCTAGCTGCCCGGGGCATGCTTTCCTCCATGCCCTTATTTGTGGGCGGGGATTGTGTGCACAAACCTATGGCGAATGTGAAACGCGTGTGTTAACGTTAAACTTTTAAGAAAATCGAAATAAAATACTAAAAAAGCATGCCCCGGGTCAAATTGTTAATTTTGCCATTCCTAGGAATGGCAAAATTAACAATTTGATCCTGGAGGCCCCCTCTATCTCCTCACACCCAGCCCTAGCTGCCCGGGGCATGCTTTCCTCCATGCCCTTATTTGTGGGTGGGTATTGTGTGCACAAACCTATGGCGAATGTGAAACGCGTGTGTTAACGTTAAACTTTTAAGAAAATCGAAATAAAATACTAAAAAAGCATGCCCCGGGTCAAATTGTTAATTTTGCCATTCCTAGGAATGGCAAAATTAACAATTTGATCCTGGAGGCCCCCTCTATCTCCTCACACCCAGCCCTAGCTGCCCGGGGCATGCTTTCCTCCATGCCCTTATTTGTGGGCGGGGATTGTGTGCACAAACCTATGGCGAATGTGAAACGCGTGTGTTAACGTTAAACTTTTAAGAAAATTGAAATAAAATACTAAAAAAGCATGCCCCGGGTCAAATTGTTAATTTTGCCATTCCTAGGAATGGCAAAATTAACAATTTGATCCTGGAGGCCCCCTCTATCTCCTCACACCCAGCCCTAGCTGCCCGGGGCATGCTTTCCTCCATGCCCTTATTTGTGGGCGGGGATTGTGTGCACAAACCTATGGCGAATGTGAAACGCGTGTGTTAACGTTAAACTTTTAAGAAAATCGAAATAAAATACTAAAAAAGCATGCCCCGGGTCAAATTGTTAATTTTGCCATTCCTAGGAATGGCAAAATTAACAATTTGATCCTGGAGGCCCCCTCTATCTCCTCACACCCAGCCCTAGCTTCCCGGGGCATGCTTTCCTCCATGCCCTTATTTGTGGGCGGGGATTGTGTGCACAAACCTATGGCGAATGTGAAACGCGTGTGTTAACGTTAAACTTTTAAGAAAATCTAAATAAAATACTAAAAAAGCATGCCCCGGGTCAAATTGTTAATTTTGCCATTCCTAGGAATGGCAAAATTAACAATTTGATCCTGGAGGCCCCCTCTATCTCCTCACACCCAGCCCTAGCTGCCCGGGGCATGCTTTCCTCCATGCCCTTATTTGTGGGCGGGGATTGTGTGCACAAACCTATGGCGAATGTGAAACGCGTGTGTTAACGTTAAACTTTTAAGAGAATCGAAATAAAATACTAAAAAAGCATGCCCCGGGTCAAAATAATTGTTAATTTTGCCATTCCTAGGAATGGCAAAATTAACAATTTGATCCTGGAGGCCCCCTCTATCTCCTCACACCCAGCCCTAGCTGCCCGGGGCATGCTTTCCTCCATGCCCTTATTTGTGGGCGGGGATTGTGTGCACAAACCTATGGCGAATGTGAAACGCGTGTGTTAACGTTAAACTTTTAAGAAAATCGAAATAAAATACTAAAAAAGCATGCCCCGGGTCAAATTGTTAATTTTGCCATTCCTAGGAATGGCAAAATTAACAATTTGATCCTGGAGGCCCCCTCTGTCTCCTCACACCCAGCCCTAGCTTCCCGGGGCATGCTTTCCTCCATGCCCTTATTTGTGGGCGGGGATTGTGTGCACAAACCTATGGCGAATGTGAAACGCGTGTGTTAACGTTAAACTTTTAAGAAAATCGAAATAAAATACTAAAAAAGCATGCCCCGGGTCAAATTGTTAATTTTGCCATTCCTAGGAATGGCAAAATTAACAATTTGATCCTGGAGGCCCCCTCTATCTCCTCACACCCAGCCCTAGCTGCCCGGGGCATGCTTTCCTCCATGCCCTTATTTGTGGGCGGGGATTGTGTGCACAAACCTATGGCGAATGTGAAACGCGTGTGTTAACGTTAAACTTTTAAGAGAATCGAAATAAAATACTAAAAAAGCATGCCCCGGGTCAAATTGTTAATTTTGCCATTCCTAGGAATGGCAAAATTAACAATTTGATCCTGAAGGCCCCCTCTATCTCCTCACACCCAGCCCTAGCTGCCCGGGGCATGCTTTCCTCCATGCCCTTATTTGTGGGCGGGGATTGTGTGCACAATCCTATGGCGAATGTGAAACGCGTGTGTTAACGTTAAACTTTTAAGAAAATCGAAATAAAATACTAAAAAAGCATGCCCCGGGTCAAAATAATTGTTAATTTTGCCATTCCTAGGAATGGCAAAATTAACAATTTGATCCTGGAGGCCCCCTCTATCTCCTCACACCCAGCCCTAGCTGCCCGGGGCATGCTTTCCTCCATGCCCTTATTTGTGGGCGGGGATTGTGTGCACAAACCTATGGCGAATGTGAAACGCGTGTGTTAACGTTAAACTTTTAAGAAAATCGAAATAAAATACTAAAAAAGCATGCCCCGGGTCAAATTGTTAATTTTGCCATTCCTAGGAATGGCAAAATTAACAATTTGATCCTGGAGGCCCCCTCTATCTCCTCACACCCAGCCCTAGCTGCCCGGGGCATGCTTTCCTCCATGCCCTTATTTGTGGGCGGGGATTGTGTGCACAAACCTATGGCGAATGTGAAACGCGTGTGTTAACGTTAAACTTTTAAGAAAATTGAAATAAAATACTAAAAAAGCATGCCCCGGGTCAAATTGTTAATTTTGCCATTCCTAGGAATGGCAAAATTAACAATTTGATCCTGGAGGCCCCCTCTATCTCCTCACACCCAGCCCTAGCTGCCCGGGGCATGCTTTCCTCCATGCCCTTATTTGTGGGCGGGGATTGTGTGCACAAACCTATGGCGAATGTGAAACGCGTGTGTTAACGTTAAACTTTTAAGAAAATCGAAATAAAATACTAAAAAAGCATGCCCCGGGTCAAATTGTTAATTTTGCCATTCCTAGGAATGGCAAAATTAACAATTTGATCCTGGAGGCCCCCTCTATCTCCTCACACCCAGCCCTAGCTGCCCGGGGCATGCTTTCCTCCATGCCCTTATTTGTGGGCGGGGATTGTGTGCACAAACCCATGGCGAATGTGAAACGCGTGTGTTAACGTTAAACTTTTAAGAAAATCGAAATAAAATACTAAAAAAGCATGCCCCGGGTCAAATTGTTAATTTTGCCATTCCTAGGAATGGCAAAATTAACAATTTGATCCTGGAGGCCCCCTCTATCTCCTCACACCCAGCCCTAGCTGCCCGGGGCATGCTTTCCTCCATGCCCTTATTTGTGGGCGGGGATTGTGTGCACAAACCTATGGCGAATGTGAAACGCGTGTGTTAACGTTAAACTTTTAAGAAAATCGAAATAAAATACTAAAAAAGCATGCCCCGGGTCAAATTGTTAATTTTGCCATTCCTAGGAATGTCAAAATTAACAATTTGATCCTGGAGGCCCCCTCTATCTCCTCACACCCAGCCCTAGCTGCCCGGGGCATGCTTTCCTCCATGCCCTTATTTATGGGCGGGGATTGTGTGCACAAACCTATGGCGAATGTGAAACGCGTGTGTTAACGTTAAACTTTTAAGAGAATCGAAATAAAATACTAAAAAAGCATGCCCCGGGTCAAATTGTTAATTTTGCCATTCCTAGGAATGGCAAAATTAACAATTTGATCCTGAAGGCCCCCTCTATCTCCTCACACCCAGCCCTAGCTGCCCGGGGCATGCTTTCCTCCATGCCCTTATTTGTGGGCGGGGATTGTGTGCACAATCCTATGGCGAATGTGAAACGCGTGTGTTAACGTTAAACTTTTAAGAAAATCGAAATAAAATACTAAAAAAGCATGCCCCGGGTCAAAATAATTGTTAATTTTGCCATTCCTAGGAATGGCAAAATTAACAATTTGATCCTGGAGGCCCCCTCTATCTCCTCACACCCAGCCCTAGCTGCCCGGGGCATGCTTTCCTCCATGCCCTTATTTGTGGGCGGGGATTGTGTGCACAAACCTATGGCGAATGTGAAACGCGTGTGTTAACGTTAAACTTTTAAGAAAATCGAAATAAAATACTAAAAAAGCATGCCCCGGGTCAAATTGTTAATTTTGCCATTCCTAGGAATGGCAAAATTAACAATTTGATCCTGGAGGCCCCCTCTATCTCCTCACACCCAGCCCTAGCTGCCCGGGGCATGCTTTCCTCCATGCCCTTATTTGTGGGCGGGGATTGTGTGCACAAACCTATGGCGAATGTGAAACGCGTGTGTTAACGTTAAACTTTTAAGAAAATTGAAATAAAATACTAAAAAAGCATGCCCCGGGTCAAATTGTTAATTTTGCCATTCCTAGGAATGGCAAAATTAACAATTTGATCCTGGAGGCCCCCTCTATCTCCTCACACCCAGCCCTAGCTGCCCGGGGCATGCTTTCCTCCATGCCCTTATTTATGGGCGGGGATTGTGTGCACAAACCTATGGCGAATGTGAAACGCGTGTGTTAACGTTAAACTTTTAAGAGAATCGAAATAAAATACTAAAAAAGCATGCCCCGGGTCAAATTGTTAATTTTGCCATTCCTAGGAATGGCAAAATTAACAATTTGATCCTGAAGGCCCCCTCTATCTCCTCACACCCAGCCCTAGCTGCCCGGGGCATGCTTTCCTCCATGCCCTTATTTGTGGGCGGGGATTGTGTGCACAATCCTATGGCGAATGTGAAACGCGTGTGTTAACGTTAAACTTTTAAGAAAATCGAAATAAAATACTAAAAAAGCATGCCCCGGGTCAAAATAATTGTTAATTTTGCCATTCCTAGGAATGGCAAAATTAACAATTTGATCCTGGAGGCCCCCTCTATCTCCTCACACCCAGCCCTAGCTGCCCGGGGCATGCTTTCCTCCATGCCCTTATTTGTGGGCGGGGATTGTGTGCACAAACCTATGGCGAATGTGAAACGCGTGTGTTAACGTTAAACTTTTAAGAAAATCGAAATAAAATACTAAAAAAGCATGCCCCGGGTCAAATTGTTAATTTTGCCATTCCTAGGAATGGCAAAATTAACAATTTGATCCTGGAGGCCCCCTCTATCTCCTCACACCCAGCCCTAGCTGCCCGGGGCATGCTTTCCTCCATGCCCTTATTTGTGGGCGGGGATTGTGTGCACAAACCTATGGCGAATGTGAAACGCGTGTGTTAACGTTAAACTTTTAAGAAAATTGAAATAAAATACTAAAAAAGCATGCCCCGGGTCAAATTGTTAATTTTGCCATTCCTAGGAATGGCAAAATTAACAATTTGATCCTGGAGGCCCCCTCTATCTCCTCACACCCAGCCCTAGCTGCCCGGGGCATGCTTTCCTCCATGCCCTTATTTGTGGGCGGGGATTGTGTGCACAAACCTATGGCGAATGTGAAACGCGTGTGTTAAAGTTAAACTTTTAAGAAAATCGAAATAAAATACTAAAAAAGCATGCCCCGGGTCAAATTGTTAATTTTGCCATTCCTAGGAATGGCAAAATTAACAATTTGATCCTGGAGGCCCCCTCTATCTCCTCACACCCAGCCCTAGCTGCCCGGGGCATGCTTTCCTCCATGCCCTTATTTGTGGGCGGGGATTGTGTGCACAAACCTATGGCGAATGTGAAACGCGTGTGTTAACGTTAAACTTTTAAGAAAATCTAAATAAAATACTAAAAAAGCATGCCCCGGGTCAAATTGTTAATTTTGCCATTCCTAGGAATGGCAAAATTAACAATTTGATCCTGGAGGCCCCCTATATCTCCTCACACCCAGCCCTAGCTGCCCGGGGCATGCTTTCCTCCATGCCCTTATTTGTGGGCGGGGATTGTGTGCACAAACCTATGGCGAATGTGAAACGCGTGTGTTAACGTTAAACTTTTAAGAGAATCGAAATAAAATACTAAAAAAGCATGCCCCGGGTCAAAATAATTGTTAATTTTGCCATTCCTAGGAATGGCAAAATTAACAATTTGATCCTGGAGGCCCCCTCTATCTCCTCACACCCAGCCCTAGCTGCCCGGGGCATGCTTTCCTCCATGCCCTTATTTGTGGGCGGGGATTGTGTGCACAAACCTATGGCGAATGTGAAACGCGTGTGTTAACGTTAAACTTTTAAGAAAATCGAAATAAAATACTAAAAAAGCATGCCCCGGGTCAAATTGTTAATTTTGCCATTCCTAGGAATGGCAAAATTAACAATTTGATCCTGGAGGCCCCCTCTATCTCCTCACACCCAGCCCTAGCTGCCCGGGGCATGCTTTCCTCCATGCCCTTATTTGTGGGCGGGGATTGTGTGCACAAACCTATGGCGAATGTGAAACGCGTGTGTTAACGTTAAACTTTTAAGAAAATCGAAATAAAATACTAAAAAAGCATGCCCCGGGTCAAATTGTTAATTTTGCCATTCCTAGGAATGTCAAAATTAACAATTTGATCCTGGAGGCCCCCTCTATCTCCTCACACCCAGCCCTAGCTGCCCGGGGCATGCTTTCCTCCATGCCCTTATTTGTGGGCGGGGATTGTGTGCACAAACCTATGGCGAATGTGAAACGCGTGTGTTAACGTTAAACTTTTAAGAGAATCGAAATAAAATACTAAAAAAGCATGCCCCGGGTCAAAATAATTGTTAATTTTGCCATTCCTAGGAATGGCAAAATTAACAATTTGATCCTGGAGGCCCCCTCTATCTCCTCACACCCAGCCCTAGCTGCCCGGGGCATGCTTTCCTCCATGCCCTTATTTGTGGGCGGGGATTGTGTGCACAAACCTATGGCGAATGTGAAACGCGTGTGTTAACGTTAAACTTTTAAGAAAATCGAAATAAAATACTAAAAAAGCATGCCCCGGGTCAAATTGTTAATTTTGCCATTCCTAGGAATGGCAAAATTAACAATTTGATCCTGGAGGCCCCCTCTATCTCCTCACACCCAGCCCTAGCTGCCCGGGGCATGCTTTCCTCCATGCCCTTATTTGTGGGCGGGGATTGTGTGCACAAACCTATGGCGAATGTGAAACGCGTGTGTTAACGTTAAACTTTTAAGAAAATCGAAATAAAATACTAAAAAAGCATGCCCCGGGTCAAATTGTTAATTTTGCCATTCCTAGGAATGTCAAAATTAACAATTTGATCCTGGAGGCCCCCTCTATCTCCTCACACCCAGCCCTAGCTGCCCGGGGCATGCTTTCCTCCATGCCCTTATTTATGGGCGGGGATTGTGTGCACAAACCTATGGCGAATGTGAAACGCGTGTGTTAACGTTAAACTTTTAAGAGAATCGAAATAAAATACTAAAAAAGCATGCCCCGGGTCAAATTGTTAATTTTGCCATTCCTAGGAATGGCAAAATTAACAATTTGATCCTGAAGGCCCCCTCTATCTCCTCACACCCAGCCCTAGCTGCCCGGGGCATGCTTTCCTCCATGCCCTTATTTGTGGGCGGGGATTGTGTGCACAATCCTATGGCGAATGTGAAACGCGTGTGTTAACGTTAAACTTTTAAGAAAATCGAAATAAAATACTAAAAAAGCATGCCCCGGGTCAAAATAATTGTTAATTTTGCCATTCCTAGGAATGGCAAAATTAACAATTTGATCCTGGAGGCCCCCTCTATCTCCTCACACCCAGCCCTAGCTGCCCGGGGCATGCTTTCCTCCATGCCCTTATTTGTGGGCGGGGATTGTGTGCACAAACCTATGGCGAATGTGAAACGCGTGTGTTAACGTTAAACTTTTAAGAAAATCGAAATAAAATACTAAAAAAGCATGCCCCGGGTCAAATTGTTAATTTTGCCATTCCTAGGAATGGCAAAATTAACAATTTGATCCTGGAGGCCCCCTCTATCTCCTCACACCCAGCCCTAGCTGCCCGGGGCATGCTTTCCTCCATGCCCTTATTTGTGGGCGGGGATTGTGTGCACAAACCTATGGCGAATGTGAAACGCGTGTGTTAACGTTAAACTTTTAAGAAAATTGAAATAAAATACTAAAAAAGCATGCCCCGGGTCAAATTGTTAATTTTGCCATTCCTAGGAATGGCAAAATTAACAATTTGATCCTGGAGGCCCCCTCTATCTCCTCACACCCAGCCCTAGCTGCCCGGGGCATGCTTTCCTCCATGCCCTTATTTGTGGGCGGGGATTGTGTGCACAAACCTATGGCGAATGTGAAACGCGTGTGTTAACGTTAAACTTTTAAGAAAATCGAAATAAAATACTAAAAAAGCATGCCCCGGGTCAAATTGTTAATTTTGCCATTCCTAGGAATGGCAAAATTAACAATTTGATCCTGGAGGCCCCCTATATCTCCTCACACCCAGCCCTAGCTGCCCGGGGCATGCTTTCCTCCATGCCCTTATTTGTGGGCGGGGATTGTGTGCACAAACCTATGGCGAATGTGAAACGCGTGTGTTAACGTTAAACTTTTAAGAGAATCGAAATAAAATACTAAAAAAGCATGCCCCGGGTCAAAATAATTGTTAATTTTGCCATTCCTAGGAATGGCAAAATTAACAATTTGATCCTGGAGGCCCCCTCTATCTCCTCACACCCAGCCCTAGCTGCCCGGGGCATGCTTTCCTCCATGCCCTTATTTGTGGGCGGGGATTGTGTGCACAAACCTATGGCGAATGTGAAACGCGTGTGATAACGTTAAACTTTTAAGAGAATCGAAATAAAATACTAAAAAAGCATGCCCCGGGTCAAAATAATTGTTAATTTTGCCATTCCTAGGAATGGCAAAATTAACAATTTGATCCTGGAGGCCCCCTCTATCTCCTCACACCCAGCCCTAGCTGCCCGGGGCATGCTTTCCTCCATGCCCTTATTTGTGGGAGGGGATTGTGTGCACAAACCTATGGCGAATGTGAAACGCGTGTGTTAACGTTAAACTTTTAAGAAAATCGAAATAAAATACTAAAAAAGCATGCCCCGGGTCAAATTGTTAATTTTGCCATTCCTAGGAATGGCAAAATTAACAATTTGATCCTGGAGGCCCCCTCTGTCTCCTCACACCCAGCCCTAGCTGCCCGGGGCATGCTTTCCTCCATGCCCTTATTTGTGGGCGGGGATTGTGTGCACAAACATATGGCGAATGTGAAACGCGTGTGTTAACGTTAAACTTTTAAGAAAATCGAAATAAAATACTAAAAAAGCATGCACCGGGTCAAATTGTTAATTTTGCCATTCCTAGGAATGGCAAAATTAACAATTTGATCCTGGAGGCCCCCTCTATCTCCTCACACCCAGCCCTAGCTGCCCGGGGCATGCTTTCCTCCATGCCCTTATTTGTGGGCGGGGATTGTGTGCACAAACCTATGGCGAATGTGAAACGCGTGTGTTAACGTTAAACTTTTAAGAAAATCGAAATAAAATACTAAAAAAGCATGCCCCGGGTCAAATTGTTAATTTTGCCATTCCTAGGAATGTCAAAATTAACAATTTGATCCTGGAGGCCCCCTCTATCTCCTCACACCCAGCCCTAGCTGCCCGGGGCATGCTTTCCTCCATGCCCTTATTTGTGGGAGGGGATTGTGTGCACAAACCTATGGCGAATGTGAAACGCGTGTGTTAACGTTAAACTTTTAAGAAAATCGAAATAAAATACTAAAAAAGCATGCCCCGGGTCAAATTGTTAATTTTGCCATTCCTAGGAATGGCAAAATTAACAATTTGATCCTAGAGGCCCCCTCTATCTCCTCACACCCAGCCCTAGCTGCCCGGGGCATGCTTTCCTCCATGCCCTTATTTGTGGGCGGGGATTGTGTGCACAAACCTATGGCGAATGTGAAACGCGTGTGTTAATGTTAAACTTTTAAGAAAATCGAAATAAAATACTAAAAAAGCATGCCCCGGGTCAAATTGTTAATTTTGCCATTCCTAGGAATGGCAAAATTAACAATTTGATCCTAGAGGCCCCCTCTATCTCCTCACACCCAGCCCTAGCTGCCCGGGGCATGCTTTCCTCCATGCCCTTATTTGTGGGCGGGGATTGTGTGCACAAACCTATGGCGAATGTGAAACGCGTGTGTTAACGTTAAACTTTTAAGAAAATCTAAATAAAATACTAAAAAAGCATGCCCCGGGTCAAATTGTTAATTTTGCCATTCCTAGGAATGGCAAAATTTACAATTTGATCCTGGAGGCCCCCTCTATCTCCTCACACCCAGCCCTAGCTGCCCGGGGCATGCTTTCCTCCATGCCCTTATTTGTGGGCGGGGATTGTGTGCACAAACCTATGGCGAATGTGAAACGCGTGTGTTAACGTTAAACTTTTAAGAAAATCGAAATAAAATACTAAAAAAGCATGCCCCGGGTCAAATTGTTAATTTTGCCATTCCAAGGAATGGCAAAATTAACAATTTGATCCTGGAGGCCCCCTCTATCTCCTCACACCCAGCCCTAGCTGCCCGGGGCATGCTTTCCTCCATGCCCTTATTTGTGGGCGGGGATTGTGTGGCGAATGTGAAACGCGTGTGTTAACGTTAAACTTTTAAGAGAATCGAAATAAAATACTAAAAAAGCATGCCCCGGGTCAAAATAATTGTTAATTTTGCCATTCCTAGGAATGGCAAAATTAACAATTTGATCCTGGAGGCCCCCTCTATCTCCTCACACCCAGCCCTAGCTGCCCGGGGCATGCTTTCCTCCATGCCCTTATTTGTGGGCGGGGATTGTGTGCACAAACCTATGGCGAATGTGAAACGCGTGTGTTAACGTTAAACTTTTAAGAAAATCGAAATAAAATACTAAAAAAGCATGCACCGGGTCAAATTGTTAATTTTGCCATTCCTAGGAATGGCAAAATTAACAATTTGATCCTGGAGGCCCCCTCTATCTCCTCACACCCAGCCCTAGCTGCCCGGGGCATGCTTTCCTCCATGCCCTTATTTGTGGGCGGGGATTGTGTGCACAAACCTATGGCGAATGTGAAACGCGTGTGTTAACGTTAAACTTTTAAGAAAATCGAAATAAAATACTAAAAAAGCATGCCCCGGGTCAAATTGTTAATTTTGCCATTCCTAGGAATGTCAAAATTAACAATTTGATCCTGGAGGCCCCCTCTATCTCCTCACACCCAGCCCTAGCTGCCCGGGGCATGCTTTCCTCCATGCCCTTATTTGTGGGAGGGGATTGTGTGCGCAAACCTATGGCGAATGTGAAACGCGTGTGTTAACGTTAAACTTTTAAGAAAATCGAAATAAAATACTAAAAAAGCATGCCCCGGGTCAAATTGTTAATTTTGCCATTCCTAGGAATGGCAAAATTAACAATTTGATCCTAGAGGCCCCCTCTATCTCCTCACACCCAGCCCTAGCTGCCCGGGGCATGCTTTCCTCCATGCCCTTATTTGTGGGCGGGGATTGTGTGCACAAACCTATGGCGAATGTGAAACGCGTGTGTTAACGTTAAACTTTTAAGAAAATCTAAATAAAATACTAAAAAAGCATGCCCCGGGTCAAATTGTTAATTTTGCCATTCCTAGGAATGGCAAAATTTACAATTTGATCCTGGAGGCCCCCTCTATCTCCTCACACCCAGCCCTAGCTGCCCGGGGCATGCTTTCCTCCATGCCCTTATTTGTGGGCGGGGATTGTGTGCACAAACCTATGGCGAATGTGAAACGCGTGTGTTAACTTTAAACTTTTAAGAAAATCGAAATAAAATACTAAAAAAGCATGCCCCGGGTCAAATTGTTAATTTTGCCATTCCAAGGAATGGCAAAATTAACAATTTGATCCTGGAGGCCCCCTCTATCTCCTCACACCCAGCCCTAGCTGCCCGGGGCATGCTTTCCTCCATGCCCTTATTTGTGGGCGGGGATTGTGTGGCGAATGTGAAACGCGTGTGTTAACGTTAAACTTTTAAGAGAATCGAAATAAAATACTAAAAAAGCATGCCCCGGGTCAAAATAATTGTTAATTTTGCCATTCCTAGGAATGGCAAAATTAACAATTTGATCCTGGAGGCCCCCTCTATCTCCTCACACCCAGCCCTAGCTGCCCGGGGCATGCTTTCCTCCATGCCCTTATTTGTGGGCGGGGATTGTGTGCACAAACCTATGGCGAATGTGAAACGCGTGTGTTAACGTTAAACTTTTAAGAAAATCGAAATAAAATACTAAAAAAGCATGCCCCGGGTCAAATTGTTAATTTTGCCATTCCTAGGAATGTCAAAATTAACAATTTGATCCTGGAGGCCCCCTCTATCTCCTCACACCCAGCCCTAGCTGCCCGGGGCATGCTTTCCTCCATGCCCTTATTTGTGGGCGGGGATTGTGTGCACAAACCTATGGCGAATGTGAAACGCGTGTGTTAACGTTAAACTTTTAAGAAAATCGAAATAAAATACTAAAAAAGCATGCCCCGGGTCAAATTGTTAATTTTGCCATTCCTAGGAATGGCAAAATTAACAATTTGATCCTAGAGGCCCCCTCTATCTCCTCACACCCAGCCCTAGCTGCCCGGGGCATGCTTTCCTCCATGCCCTTATTTGTGGGCGGGGATTGTGTGCACAAACCTATGGCGAATGTGAAACGCGTGTGTTAATGTTAAACTTTTAAGAAAATCGAAATAAAATACTAAAAAAGCATGCCCCGGGTCAAATTGTTAATTTTGCCATTCCTAGGAATGGCAAAATTAACAATTTGATCCAAGAGGCCCCCTCTATCTCCTCACACCCAGCCCTAGCTGCCCGGGGCATGCTTTCCTCCATGCCCTTATTTGTGGGCGGGGATTGTGTGCACAAACCTATGGCGAATGTGAAACGCGTGTGTTAACGTTAAACTTTTAAGAAAATCGAAATAAAATACTAAAAAAGCATGCCCCGGGTCAAATTGTTAATTTTGCCATTCCAAGGAATGGCAAAATTAACAATTTGATCCTGGAGGCCCCCTCTATCTCCTCACACCCAGCCCTAGCTGCCCGGGGCATGCTTTCCTCCATGCCCTTATTTGTGGGCGGGGATTGTGTGGCGAATGTGAAACGCGTGTGTTAACGTTAAACTTTTAAGAGAATCGAAATAAAATACTAAAAAAGCATGCCCCGGGTCAAAATAATTGTTAATTTTGCCATTCCTAGGAATGGCAAAATTAACAATTTGATCCTGGAGGCCCCCTCTATCTCCTCACACCCAGCCCTAGCTGCCCGGGGCATGCTTTCCTCCATGCCCTTATTTGTGGGTGGGGATTGTGTGCACAAACCTATGGCGAATGTGAAACGCGTGTGTTAACGTTAAACTTTTAAGAAAATCGAAATAAAATACTAAAAAAGCATGCCCCGGGTCAAATTGTTAATTTTGCCATTCCTAGGAATGGCAAAATTAACAATTTGACCCTAGAGGCCCCCTCTATCTCCTCACACCCAGCCCTATCTGCCCGGGGCATGCTTTCCTCCATGCCCTTATTTGTGGGCGGGGATTGTGTGCACAAACCTATGGCGAATGTGAAACGCGTGTGTTAACGTTAAACTTTTAAGAAAATCGAAATAAAATACTAAAAAAGCATGCCCCGGGTCAAATTGTTAATTTTGCCATTCCTAGGAATGTCAAAAATTTACAATTTGATCCTGGAGGCCCCCTCTATCTCCTCACACCCAGCCCTAGCTGCCCGGGGCATGCTTTCCTCCATGCCCTTATTTGTGGGCGGGGATTGTGTGCACAAACCTATGGCGAATGTGAAACGCGTGTGTTAACGTTAAACTTTTAAGAAAATCGAAATAAAATACTAAAAAAGCATGCCCCGGGTCAAATTGTAAATTTTGCCATTCCTAGGAATGGCAAAATTAACAATTTGATCCTGGAGGCCCCCTCTATCTCCTCACACCCAGCCATAGCTGCCCGGGGCATGCTTTCCTCCATGCCCTTATTTGTGGGCGGGGATTGTGTGCACAAACCTATGGCGAATGTGAAACGCGTGTGTTAACGTTAAACTTTTAAGAAAATCGAAATAAAATACTAAAAAAGCATGTCCCGGGTCAAATTGTTAATTTTGCCATTCCTAGGAATGGCAAAATTAACAATTTGATCCTGGAGGCCCCCTCTATCTCCTCACACCCAGCCCTAGCTGCCCGGGGCATGCTTTCCTCCATGCCCTTATTTGTGGGCGGGGATTGTGTGCACAAACCTATGGCGAATGTGAAACGCGTGTGTTAACGTTAAACTTTTAAGAAAATCGAAACAAAATACTAAAAAAGCATGCCCCGGGTCAAATTGTTAATTTTGCCATTCCTAGGAATGGCAAAATTAACAATTTGATCCTGGAGGCCACCTCTATCTCCTCAAACCAGCACTAGCTGCCCGGGGCATGCTTTCCTCCATGCCCTTATTTATGGGCGGGGATTGTGTGCACAAACTTATGGCGAATGTGAAACGCGTGTGTTAACGTTAAACTTTTAAGAAAATCGAAATAAAATACTAAAAAAGCATGCCCCGGGTCAAATTGTTAATTTTGCCATTCCTAGGAATGGCAAAATTAACAATTTGATCCTGGAGGCCCCCTCTATCTCCTCACACCCAGCCCTAGCTGCCCGGGGCATGCTTTCCTCCATGCCCTTATTTGTGGGCGGGGATTGTGTGCACAAACCTATGGCGAATGTGAAACGCGTGTGTTAACGTTAAACTTTTAAGAAAATCGAAATAAAATACTAAAAAAGCATGCCCCGGGTCAAATTGTTAATTTTGCCATTCCTAGGAATGGCAAAATTAACAATTTGATCCTGGAGGCCCCCTCTATCTCCTCACACCCAGCCCTAGCTGCCCGGGGCATGCTTTCCTCCATGCCCTTATTTGTGGGCGGGGATTGTGTGCACAAACCTATGGCGAATGTGAAACGCGTGTGTTAACGTTAAACTTTTAAGAGAATCGAAATAAAATACTAAAAAAGCATGCCCTGGGTCAAAATAATTGTTAATTTTGCCATTCCTAGGAATGTCAAAATTAACAATTTGATCCTGGAGGCCCCCTCTATCTCCTCACACCCAGCACTAGCTGCCCGGGGCATGCTTTCCTCCATGCCCTTATTTGTGGGCGGGGATTGTGTGCACAAACCTATGGCGAATGTGAAACGCGTGTGTTAACGTTAAACTTTTAAGAAAATCGAAATAAAATACTAAAAAAGCATGCCCCGGGTCAAATTGTTAATTTTGCCATTCCTAGGAATTGCAAAATTAACAATTTGATCCTGGAGGCCCCCTCTATCTCCTCACACCCAGCCCTAGCTGCCCGGGGCATGCTTTCCTCCATGCCCTTATTTGTGGGCGGGGATTGTGTGCACAAACCAATGGCGAATGTGAAACGCGTGTGTTAACGATAAACTTTTAAGAAAATCGAAATAAAATACTAAAAAAGCATGCCCCGGGTCAAATTGTAAATTTTGCCATTCCTAGGAATGGCAAAATTAACAATTTGATCCTGGAGGCCCCCTGTATCTCCTCACACCCAGCCCTAGCTGCCCGGGGCATGCTTTCCTCCATGCCCTTATTTGTGGGCGGGGATTGTGTGCACAAACCTATGGCGAATGTGAAACGCGTGTGTTAACGTTAAACTTTTAAGAAAATCGAAATAAAATACTAAAAAAGCATGCCCCGGGTCAAATTGTTAATTTTGCCATTCCTAGGAATGGCAAAATTAACAATTTGATCCTGGAGGCCCCCTCTATCTCCTCACACCCAGCCCTAGCTGCCCGGGGCATGCTTTCCTCCATGCCCTTATTTGTGGGCGGGGATTGTGTGCACAAACCTATGGCGAATGTGAAACGCGTGTGTTAACGTTAAACTTTTAAGAAAATCGAAACAAAATACTAAAAAAGCATGCCCCGGGTCAAATTGTTAATTTTGCCATTCCTAGGAATGGCAAAATTAACAATTTGATCCTGGAGGCCCCCTCTATCTCCTCAAACCAGCACTAGCTGCCCGGGGCATGCTTTCCTCCATGCCCTTATTTATGGGCGGGGATTGTGTGCACAAACTTATGGCGAATGTGAAACGCGTGTGTTAACGTTAAACTTTTAAGAAAATCGAAATAAAATATTAAAAAAGCATGCCCCGGGTCAAATTGTTAATTTTGCCATTCCTAGGAATGGCAAAATTAACAATTTGATCCTGGAGGCCCCCTCTATCTCCTCACACCCAGCCCTAGCTGCCCGGGGCATGCTTTCCTCCATGCCCTTATTTGTGGGCGGGGATTGTGTGCACAAACCTATGGCGAATGTGAAACGCGTGTGTTAACGTTAAACTTTTAAGAAAATCGAAATAAAATACTAAAAAAGCATGCCCCGGGTCAAATTGTTAATTTTGCCATTCCTAGGAATGGCAAAATTAACAATTTGATCCTGGAGGCCCCCTCTATCTCCTCACACCCAGCCCTAGCTGCCCGGGGCATGCTTTCCTCCATGCCCTTATTTGTGGGCGGGGATTGTGTGCACAAACCTATGGCGAATGTGAAACGCGTGTGTTAACGTTAAACTTTTAAGAGAATCGAAATAAAATACTAAAAAAGCATGCCCTGGGTCAAAATAATTGTTAATTTTGCCATTCCTAGGAATGTCAAAATTAACAATTTGATCCTGGAGGCCCCCTCTATCTCCTCACACCCAGCACTAGCTGCCCGGGGCATGCTTTCCTCCATGCCCTTATTTGTGGGCGGGGATTGTGTGCACAAACCTATGGCGAATGTGAAACGCGTGTGTTAACGTTAAACTTTTAAGAAAATCGAAATAAAATACTAAAAAAGCATGCCCCGGGTCAAATTGTTAATTTTGCCATTCCTAGGAATTGCAAAATTAACAATTTGATCCTGGAGGCCCCCTCTATCTCCTCACACCCAGCCCTAGCTGCCCGGGGCATGCTTTCCTCCATGCCCTTATTTGTGGGCGGGGATTGTGTGCACAAACCAATGGCGAATGTGAAACGCGTGTGTTAACGATAAACTTTTAAGAAAATCGAAATAAAATACTAAAAAAGCATGCCCCGGGTCAAATTGTAAATTTTGCCATTCCTAGGAATGGCAAAATTAACAATTTGATCCTGGAGGCCCCCTCTATCTCCTCACACCCAGCCCTAGCTGCCCGGGGCATGCTTTCCTCCATGCCCTTATTTGTGGGCGGGGATTGTGTGCACAAACCTATGGCGAATGTGAAACGCGTGTGTTAACGTTAAACTTTTAAGAAAATCGAAATAAAATACTAAAAAAGCATGCCCCGGGTCAAATTGTTAATTTTGCCATTCCTAGGAATGGCAAAATTAACAATTTGATCCTGGAGGCCCCCTCTATCTCCTCACACCCAGCCCTAGCTGCCCGGGGCATGCTTTCCTCCATGCCCTTATTTGTGGGCGGGGATTGTGTGCACAAACCTATGGCGATTGTGAAACGCGTGTGTTAACGTTAAACTTTTAAGAAAATCGAAATAAAATACTAAAAAAGCATGCCCCGGGTCAAATTGTTAATTTTGCCATTCCTAGGAATGGCAAAATTAACAATTTGATCCTGGAGGCCCCCTCTATCTCCTCACACCCAGCCCTAGCTGCCCGGGGCATGCTTTCCTCCATGCCCTTATTTGTGGGCGGGGATTGTGTGCACAAACCAATGGCGAATGTGAAACGCGTGTGTTAACGATAAACTTTTAAGAAAATCGAAATAAAATACTAAAAAAGCATGCCCCGGGTCAAATTGTAAATTTTGCCATTCCTAGGAATGGCAAAATTAACAATTTGATCCTGGAGGCCCCCTCTATCTCCTCACACCCAGCCCTAGCTGCCCGGGGCATGCTTTCCTCCATGCCCTTATTTGTGGGCGGGGATTGTGTGCACAAACCTATGGCGAATGTGAAACGCGTGTGTTAACGTTCAACTTTTAAGAAAATCGAAATAAAATACTAAAAAAGCATGCCCCGGGTCAAATTGTTAATTTTGCCATTCCTAGGAATGGCAAAATTAACAATTTGATCCTGGAGGCCCCCTCTATCTCCTCACACCCAGCCCTAGCTGCCCGGGGCATGCTTTCCTCCATGCCCTTATTTGTGGGCGGGGATTGTGTGCACAAACCTATGGCGAATGTGAAACGCGTGTGTTAACGTTAAACTTTTAAGAAAATTGAAATAAAATACTAAAAAAGCATGCCCCGGGTCAAATTGTTAATTTTGCCATTCCTAGGAATGGCAAAATTAACAATTTGATCCTGGAGGCCCCCTCTATCTCCTCACACCCAGCCCTAGCTGCCGGGGGCATGCTTTCCTCCATGCCCTTATTTGTGGGCGGGGATTGTGTGCACAAACCTATGGCGAATGTGAAACGCGTGTGTTAACGTTAAACTTTTAAGAAAATCGAAATAAAATACTAAAAAAGCATGCCCCGGGTCAAATTGTTAATTTTGCCATTCCTAGGAATGGCAAAATTAACAATTTGATCCTGGAGGTCCCCTCTATCTCCTCACACCCAGCCCTAGCTTCCCGGGGCATGCTTTCCTCCATGCCCTTATTTGTGGGCGGGGATTGTGTGCACAAAACTATGGCGAATGTGAAACGCGAGTGTTAACGTTAAACTTTTAAGAAAATCTAAATAAAATACTAAAAAAGCATGCCCCGGGTCAAATTGTTAATTTTGCCATTCCTAGGAATGGCAAAATTAACAATTTGATCCTGGAGGCCCCCTCTATCTCCTCACACCCAGCCCTAGCTGCCCGGGGCATGCTTTCCTCCATGCCCTTATTTGTGGGCGGGGATTGTGTGCACAAACCTATGGCGAATGTGAAACGCGTGTGTTAACGTTAAACTTTTAAGAGAATCGAAATAAAATACTAAAAAAGCATGCCCCGGGTCAAAATAATTGTTAATTTTGCCATTCCTAGGAATGGCAAAATTAACAATTTGATCCTGGAGGCCCCCTCTATCTCCTCACACCCAGCCCTAGCTGCCCGGGGCATGCTTTCCTCCATGCCCTTATTTGTGGGCGGGGATTGTGTGCACAAACCTATGGCGAATGTGAAACGCGTGTGTTAACGTTAAACTTTTAAGAGAATCGAAATAAAATACTAAAAAAGCATGCCCCGGGTCAAATTGTAAATTTTGCCATTCCTAGGAATGGCAAAATTAACAATTTGATCCTGGAGGTCCCCTCTATCTCCTCACACCCAGCCCTAGCTGCCCGGGGCATGCTTTCCTCCATGCCCTTATTTGTGGGCGGGGATTGTGTGCACAAACCTATGGCGAATGTGAAACGCGTGTGTTAACGTTAAACTTTTAAGAAAATCGAAATAAAATACTAAAAAAGCATGCCCCGGGTCAAATTGTTAATTTTGCCATTCCTAGGAATGGCAAAATTAACAATTTGATCCTGGAGGCCCCCTCTATCTCCTCACACCCAGCCCTAGCTGCCCGGGGCATGCTTTCCTCCATGCCCTTATTTGTGGGTGGGTATTGTGTGCACAAACCTATGGCGAATGTGAAACGCGTGTGTTAACGTTAAACTTTTAAGAAAATCGAAATAAAATACTAAAAAAGCATGCCCCGGGTCAAATTGTTAATTTTGCCATTCCTAGGAATGGCAAAATTAACAATTTGATCCTGGAGGCCCCCTCTATCTCCTCACACCCAGCCCTAGCTGCCCGGGGCATGCTTTCCTCCATGCCCTTATTTGTGGGCGGGGATTGTGTGCACAAACCTATGGCGAATGTGAAACGCGTGTGTTAACGTTAAACTTTTAAGAAAATTGAAATAAAATACTAAAAAAGCATGCCCCGGGTCAAATTGTTAATTTTGCCATTCCTAGGAATGGCAAAATTAACAATTTGATCCTGGAGGCCCCCTCTATCTCCTCACACCCAGCCCTAGCTGCCCGGGGCATGCTTTCCTCCATGCCCTTATTTGTGGGCGGGGATTGTGTGCACAAACCTATGGCGAATGTGAAACGCGTGTGTTAACGTTAAACTTTTAAGAAAATCGAAATAAAATACTAAAAAAGCATGCCCCGGGTCAAATTGTTAATTTTGCCATTCCTAGGAATGGCAAAATTAACAATTTGATCCTGGAGGCCCCCTCTATCTCCTCACACCCAGCCCTAGCTTCCCGGGGCATGCTTTCCTCCATGCCCTTATTTGGGGGCGGGGATTGTGTGCACAAACCTATGGCGAATGTGAAACGCGTGTGTTAACGTTAAACTTTTAAGAAAATCTAAATAAAATACTAAAAAAGCATGCCCCGGGTCAAATTGTTAATTTTGCCATTCCTAGGAATGGCAAAATTAACAATTTGATCCTGGAGGCCCCCTCTATCTCCTCACACCCAGCCCTAGCTGCCCGGGGCATGCTTTCCTCCATGCCCTTATTTGTGGGCGGGGATTGTGTGCACAAACCTATGGCGAATGTGAAACGCGTGTGTTAACGTTAAACTTTTAAGATAATCGAAATAAAATACTAAAAAAGCATGCCCCGGGTCAAAATAATTGTTAATTTTGCCATTCCTAGGAATGGCAAAATTAACAATTTGATCCTGGAGGCCCCCTCTATCTCCTCACACCCAGCCCTAGCTGCCCGGGGCATGCTTTCCTCCATGCCCTTATTTGTAGGCGGGGATTGTGTGCACAAACCTATGGCGAATGTGAAACGCGTGTGTTAACGTTAAACTTTTAAGAAAATCGAAATAAAATACTAAAAAAGCATGCCCCGGGTCAAATTGTTAATTTTGCCATTCCTAGGAATGGCAAAATTAACAATTTGATCCTGGAGGCCCCCTCTGTCTCCTCACACCCAGCCCTAGCTTCCCGGGGCATGCTTTCCTCCATGCCCTTATTTGTGGGCGGGGATTGTGTGCACAAACCTATGGCGAATGTGAAACGCGTGTGTTAACGTTAAACTTTTAAGAAAATCGAAATAAAATACTAAAAAAGCATGCCCCGGGTCAAATTGTTAATTTTGCCATTCCTAGGAATGGCAAAATTAACAATTTGATCCTGGAGGCCCCCTCTATCTCCTCACACCCAGCCCTAGCTGCCCGGGGCATGCTTTCCTCCATGCCCTTATTTGTGGGCGGGGATTGTGTGCACAAACCTATGGCGAATGTGAAACGCGTGTGTTAACGTTAAACTTTTAAGAAAATCGAAATAAAATACTAAAAAAGCATGCCCCGGGTCAAATTGTTAATTTTGCCATTCCTAGGAATGTCAAAATTAACAATTTGATCCTGGAGGCCCCCTCTATCTCCTCACACCCAGCCCTAGCTGCCCGGGGCATGCTTTCCTCCATGCCCTTATTTATGGGCGGGGATTGTGTGCACAAACCTATGGCGAATGTGAAACGCGTGTGTTAACGTTAAACTTTTAAGAGAATCGAAATAAAATACTAAAAAAGCATGCCCCGGGTCAAATTGTTAATTTTGCCATTCCTAGGAATGGCAAAATTAACAATTTGATCCTGAAGGCCCCCTCTATCTCCTCACACCCAGCCCTAGCTGCCCGGGGCATGCTTTCCTCCATGCCCTTATTTGTGGGCGGGGATTGTGTGCACAATCCTATGGCGAATGTGAAACGCGTGTGTTAACGTTAAACTTTTAAGAAAATCGAAATAAAATACTAAAAAAGCATGCCCCGGGTCAAAATAATTGTTAATTTTGCCATTCCTAGGAATGGCAAAATTAACAATTTGATCCTGGAGGCCCCCTCTATCTCCTCACACCCAGCCCTAGCTGCCCGGGGCATGCTTTCCTCCATGCCCTTATTTGTGGGCGGGGATTGTGTGCACAAACCTATGGCGAATGTGAAACGCGTGTGTTAACGTTAAACTTTTAGGAAAATCGAAATAAAATACTAAAAAAGCATGCCCCGGGTCAAATTGTTAATTTTGCCATTCCTAGGAATGGCAAAATTAACAATTTGATCCTGGAGGCCCCCTCTATCTCCTCACACCCAGCCCTAGCTGCCCGGGGCATGCTTTCCTCCATGCCCTTATTTGTGGGCGGGGATTGTGTGCACAAACCTATGGCGAATGTGAAACGCGTGTGTTAACGTTAAACTTTTAAGAAAATTGAAATAAAATACTAAAAAAGCATGCCCCGGGTCAAATTGTTAATTTTGCCATTCCTAGGAATGGCAAAATTAACAATTTGATCCTGGAGGCCCCCTCTATCTCCTCACACCCAGCCCTAGCTGCCCGGGGCATGCTTTCCTCCATGCCCTTATTTGTGGGCGGGGATTGTGTGCACAATCCTATGGCGAATGTGAAACGCGTGTGTTAACGTTAAACTTTTAAGAAAATCGAAATAAAATACTAAAAAAGCATGCCCCGGGTCAAAATAATTGTTAATTTTGCCATTCCTAGGAATGGCAAAATTAACAATTTGATCCTGGAGGCCCCCTCTATCTCCTCACACCCAGCCCTAGCTGCCCGGGGCATGCTTTCCTCCATGCCCTTATTTGTGGGCGGGGATTGTGTGCACAAACCTATGGCGAATGTGAAACGCGTGTGTTAACGTTAAACTTTTAGGAAAATCGAAATAAAATACTAAAAAAGCATGCCCCGGGTCAAATTGTTAATTTTGCCATTCCTAGGAATGGCAAAATTAACAATTTGATCCTGGAGGCCCCCTCTATCTCCTCACACCCAGCCCTAGCTGCCCGGGGCATGCTTTCCTCCATGCCCTTATTTGTGGGCGGGGATTGTGTGCACAAACCTATGGCGAATGTGAAACGCGTGTGTTAACGTTAAACTTTTAAGAAAATTGAAATAAAATACTAAAAAAGCATGCCCCGGGTCAAATTGTTAATTTTGCCATTCCTAGGAATGGCAAAATTAACAATTTGATCCTGGAGGCCCCCTCTATCTCCTCACACCCAGCCCTAGCTGCCCGGGGCATGCTTTCCTCCATGCCCTTATTTGTGGGCGGGGATTGTGTGCACAAACCTATGGCGAATGTGAAACGCGTGTGTTAACGTTAAACTTTTAAGAAAATCGAAATAAAATACTAAAAAAGCATGCCCCGGGTCAAATTGTTAATTTTGCCATTCCTAGGAATGGCAAAATTAACAATTTGATCCTGGAGGCCCCCTCTATCTCCTCACACCCAGCCCTAGCTGCCCGGGGCATGCTTTCCTCCATGCCCTTATTTGTGGGCGGGGATTGTGTGCACAAACCTATGGCGAATGTGAAACGCGTGTGTTAACGTTAAACTTTTAAGAAAATCGAAATAAAATACTAAAAAAGCATGCCCCGGGTCAAATTGTTAATTTTGCCATTCCTAGGAATGGCAAAATTAACAATTTGATCCTGGAGGCCCCCTCTATCTCCTCACACCCAGCCCTAGCTGCCCGGGGCATGCTTTCCTCCATGCCCTTATTTGTGGGCGGGGATTGTGTGCACAAACCTATGGCGAATGTGAAACGCGTGTGTTAACGTTAAACTTTTAAGAAAATCGAAATAAAATACTAAAAAAGCATGCCCCGGGTCAAATTGTTAATTTTGCCATTCCTAGGAATGTCAAAATTAACAATTTGATCCTGGAGGCCCCCTCTATCTCCTCACACCCAGCCCTAGCTGCCCGGGGCATGCTTTCCTCCATGCCCTTATTTATGGGCGGGGATTGTGTGCACAAACCTATGGCGAATGTGAAACGCGTGTGTTAACGTTAAACTTTTAAGAGAATCGAAATAAAATACTAAAAAAGCATGCCCCGGGTCAAATTGTTAATTTTGCCATTCCTAGGAATGGCAAAATTAACAATTTGATCCTGAAGGCCCCCTCTATCTCCTCACACCCAGCCCTAGCTGCCCGGGGCATGCTTTCCTCCATGCCCATATTTGTGGGCGGGGATTGTGTGCACAATCCTATGGCGAATGTGAAACGCGTGTGTTAACGTTAAACTTTTAAGAAAATCGAAATAAAATACTAAAAAAGCATGCCCCGGGTCAAAATAATTGTTAATTTTGCCATTCCTAGGAATGGCAAAATTAACAATTTGATCCTGGAGGCCCCCTCTATCTCCTCACACCCAGCCCTAGCTGCCCGGGGCATGCTTTCCTCCATGCCCTTATTTGTGGGCGGGGATTGTGTGCACAAACCTATGGCGAATGTGAAACGCGTGTGTTAACGTTAAACTTTTAAGAAAATCGAAATAAAATACTAAAAAAGCATGCCCCGGGTCAAATTGTTAATTTTGCCATTCCTAGGAATGGCAAAATTAACAATTTGATCCTGGAGGCCCCCTCTATCTCCTCACACCCAGCCCTAGCTGCCCGGGGCATGCTTTCCTCCATGCCCTTATTTGTGGGCGGGGATTGTGTGCACAAACCTATGGCGAATGTGAAACGCGTGTGTTAACGTTAAACTTTTAAGAAAATTGAAATAAAATACTAAAAAAGCATGCCCCGGGTCAAATTGTTAATTTTGCCATTCCTAGGAATGGCAAAATTAACAATTTGATCCTGGAGGCCCCCTCTATCTCATCACACCCAGCCCTAGCTGCCCGGGGCATGCTTTCCTCCATGCCCTTATTTGTGGGCGGGGATTGTGTGCACAAACCTATGGCGAATGTGAAATGCGTGTGTTAACGTTAAACTTTTAAGAAAATCGAAAAAAAATACTAAAAAAGCATGCCCCGGGTCAAATTGTGAATGGCAAAATTAACAATTTGATCCTGGAGGCCCCCTCTATCTCCTCAAACCCAGCCCTAGCTGCCCGGGGCATGCTTTCCTCCATGCCCTTATTTGTGGGCGGGGATTGTGTGCACAAACCTATGGCGAATGTGAAACGCGTGTGTTAACGTTAAACTTTTAAGAAAATCGAAATAACATACTAAAAAAGCATGCCCCGGGTCAAATTGTTAATTTTGCCATTCCTAGGAATGTCAAAATTAACAATTTGATCCTGGAGGCCCCCTCTATCTCCTCACACCCAGCCCTAGCTGCCCGGGGCATGCTTTCCTCCATGCCCTTATTTATGGGCGGGGATTGTGTGCACAAACCTATGGCGAATGTGAAACGCGTGTGTTAACGTTAAACTTTTAAGAGAATCGAAATAAAATACTAAAAAAGCATGCCCCGGGTCAAATTGTTAATTTTGCCATTCCTAGGAATGGCAAAATTAACAATTTGATCCTGAAGGCCCCCTCTATCTCCTCACACCCAGCCCTAGCTGCCCGGGGCATGCTTTCCTCCATGCCCTTATTTGTGGGCGGGGATTGTGTGCACAATCCTATGGCGAATGTGAAACGCGTGTGTTAACGTTAAACTTTTAAGAAAATCGAAATAAAATACTAAAAAAGCATGCCCCGGGTCAAAATAATTGTTAATTTTGCCATTCCTAGGAATGGCAAAATTAACAATTTGATCCTGAAGGCCCCCTCTATCTCCTCACACCCAGCCCTAGCTGCCCGGGGCATGCTTTCCTCCATGCCCTTATTTATGGGCGGGGATTGTGTGCACAAACCTATGGCGAATGTGAAACGCGTGTGTTAACGTTAAACTTTTAAGAGAATCGAAATAAAATACTAAAAAAGCATGCCCCGGGTCAAATTGTTAATTTTGCCATTCCTAGGAATGGCAAAATTAACAATTTGATCCTGAAGGCCCCCTCTATCTCCTCACACCCAGCCCTAGCTGCCCGGGGCATGCTTTCCTCCATGCCCATATTTGTGGGCGGGGATTGTGTGCACAATCCTATGGCGAATGTGAAACGCGTGTGTTAACGTTAAACTTTTAAGAAAATCGAAATAAAATACTAAAAAAGCATGCCCCGGGTCAAAATAATTGTTAATTTTGCCATTCCTAGGAATGGCAAAATTAACAATTTGATCCTGGAGGCCCCCTCTATCTCCTCACACCCAGCCCTAGCTGCCCGGGGCATGCTTTCCTCCATGCCCTTATTTGTGGGCGGGGATTCCTAGGAATGGCAAAATTAACAATTTGATCCTGAAGGCCCCCTCTATCTCCTCACACCCAGCCCTAGCTGCCCGGGGCATGCTTTCCTCCATGCCCTTATTTGTGGGCGGGGATTGTGTGCACAATCCTATGGCGAATGTGAAACGCGTGTGTTAACGTTAAACTTTTAAGAAAATCGAAATAAAATACTAAAAAAGCATGCCCCGGGTCAAATTGTTAATTTTGCCATTCCTAGGAATGTCAAAATTAACAATTTGATCCTGAAGGCCCCCTCTATCTCCTCACACCCAGCCCTAGCTGCCCGGGGCATGCTTTCCTCCATGCCCTTATTTGTGGGCGGGGATTGTGTGCACAAACCTATGGCGAATGTGAAACGCGTGTGTTAACGTTAAACTTTTAAGAAAATCGAAATAAAATACTAAAAAAGCATGCCCCGGGTCAAATTGTTAATTTTGCCATTCCTAGGAATGTCAAAATTAACAATTTGATCCTGGAGGCCCCCTCTATCTCCTCACACCCAGCCCTAGCTGCCCGGGGCATGCTTTCCTCCATGCCCTTATTTGTGGGCGGGGATTGTGTGCACAAACCTATGGCGAATGTGAAACGCGTGTGTTAACGTTAAACTTTTAAGAAAATCGAAATAAAATACTAAAAAAGCATGCCCCGGGTCAAATTGTTAATTTTGCCATTCCTAGGAATGGCAAAATTAACAATTTGATCCTGGAGGCCCCCTCTATCTCCTCACACCCAGCCCTAGCTGCCCGGGGCATGCTTTCCTCCATGCCCTTATTTGTGGGCGGGGATTGTGTGCACAAACCTATGGCGAATGTGAAACGCGTATGTTAACGTTAAACTTTTAAGAAAATTGAAATAAAATACTAAAAAAGCATGCCCCGGGTCAAATTGTTAATTTTGCCATTCCTAGGAATGGCAAAATTAACAATTTGATCCTGGAGGCCCCCTCTATCTCCTCACACCCAGCCCTAGCTGCCCGGGGCATGCTTTCCTCCATGCCCTTATTTGTGGGCGGGGATTGTGTGCACAAACCTATGGCGAATGTGAAACGCGTGTGTTAACGTTAAACTTTTAAGAAAATCGAAATAAAATACTAAAAAAGCATGCCCCGGGTCAAAATAATTGTTAATTTTGCCATTCCTAGGAATGGCAAAATTAACAATTTGATCCTGGAGGCCCCCTCTATCTCCTCACACCCAGCCCTAGCTGCCCGGGGCATGCTTTCCTCCATGCCCTTATTTGTGGGCGGGGATTGTGTGCACAAACCTATGGCGAATGTGAAACGCGTGTGTTAACGTTAAACTTTTAAGAAAATCGAAATAAAATACTAAAAAAGCATGCCCCGGGTCAAATTGTTAATTTTGCCATTCCTAGGAATGGCAAAATTAACAATTTGATCCTGGAGGCCCCCTCTATCTCCTCACACCCAGCCCTAGCTGCCCGGGGCATGCTTTCCTCCATGCCCTTATTTGTGGGCGGGGATTGTGTGCACAAACCTATGGCGAATGTGAAACGCGTGTGTTAACGTTAAACTTTTAAGAAAATTGAAATAAAATACTAAAAAAGCATGCCCCGGGTCAAATTGTTAATTTTGCCATTCCTAGGAATGGCAAAATTAACAATTTGATCCTGGAGGCCCCCTCTATCTCCTCACACCCAGCCCTAGCTGCCCGGGGCATGCTTTCCTCCATGCCCTTATTTGTGGGCGGGGATTGTGTGCACAAACCTATGGCGAATGTGAAACGCGTGTGTTAACGTTAAACTTTTAAGAAAATCGAAATAAAATACTAAAAAAGCATGCCCCGGGTCAAATTGTTAATTTTGCCATTCCTAGGAATGGCAAAATTAACAATTTGATCCTGGAGGCCCCCTCTATCTCCTCACACCCAGCCCTAGCTGCCCGGGGCATGCTTTCCTCCATGCCCTTATTTGTGGGCGGGGATTGTGTGCACAAACCTATGGCGAATGTGAAACGCGTGTGTTAACGTTAAACTTTTAAGAAAATCGAAATAAAATACTAAAAAAGCATGCCCCGGGTCAAATTGTTAATTTTGCCATTCCTAGGAATGGCAAAATTAACAATTTGATCCTGGAGGCCCCCTCTATCTCCTCACACCCAGCCCTAGCTGCCCGGGGCATGCTTTCCTCCATGCCCTTATTTGTGGGCGGGGATTGTGTGCACAAACCTATGGCGAATGTGAAACGCGTGTGTTAACGTTAAACTTTTAAGAAAATCGAAATAAAATACTAAAAAAGCATGCCCCGGGTCAAATTGTTAATTTTGCCATTCCTAGGAATGTCAAAATTAACAATTTGATCCTGGAGGCCCCCTCTATCTCCTCACACCCAGCCCTAGCTGCCCGGGGCATGCTTTCCTCCATGCCCTTATTTATGGGCGGGGATTGTGTGCACAAACCTATGGCGAATGTGAAACGCGTGTGTTAACGTTAAACTTTTAAGAAAATCGAAATAAAATACTAAAAAAGCATGCCCCGGGTCAAATTGTTAATTTTGCCATTCCTAGGAATGGCAAAATTAACAATTTGATCCTGGAGGCCCCCTCTATCTCCTCACACCCAGCCCTAGCTGCCCGGGGCATGCTTTCCTCCATGCCCTTATTTGTGGGCGGGGATTGTGTGCACAAACCTATGGCGAATGTGAAACGCGTGTGTTAACGTTAAACTTTTAAGAAAATCTAAATAAAATACTAAAAAAGCATGCCCCGGGTCAAATTGTTAATTTTGCCATTCCTAGGAATGGCAAAATTAACAATTTGATCCTGGAGGCCCCCTATATCTCCTCACACCCAGCCCTAGCTGCCCGGGGCATGCTTTCCTCCATGCCCTTATTTGTGGGCGGGGATTGTGTGCACAAACCTATGGCGAATGTGAAACGCGTGTGTTAACGTTAAACTTTTAAGAGAATCGAAATAAAATACTAAAAAAGCATGCCCCGGGTCAAAATAATTGTTAATTTTGCCATTCCTAGGAATGGCAAAATTAACAATTTGATCCTGGAGGCCCCCTCTATCTCCTCACACCCAGCCCTAGCTGCCCGGGGCATGCTTTCCTCCATGCCCTTATTTGTGGGCGGGGATAGTGTGCACAAACCTATGGCGAATGTGAAACGCGTGTGTTAACGTTAAACTTTTAAGAAAATCGAAATAAAATACTAAAAAAGCATGCCCCGGGTCAAATTGTTAATTTTGCCATTCCTAGGAATGGCAAAATTAACAATTTGATCCTGGAGGCCCCCTCTATCTCCTCACACCCAGCCCTAGCTGCCCGGGGCATGCTTTCCTCCATGCCCTTATTTGTGGGCGGGGATTGTGTGCACAAACCTGTGGCGAATGTGAAACGCGTGTGTTAACGTTAAACTTTTAAGAGAATCGAAATAAAATACTAAAAAAGCATGCCCCGGGTCAAATTGTTAATTTTGCCATTCCTAGGAATGGCAAAATTAACAATTTGATCCTGAAGGCCCCCTCTATCTCCTCACACCCAGCCCTAGCTGCCCGGGGCATGCTTTCCTCCATGCCCTTATTTGTGGGCGGGGATTGTGCGCACAAACCTATGGCGAATGTGAAACGCGTGTGTTAACGTTAAACTTTTAAGAGAATCGAAATAAAATACTAAAAAAGCATGCCCCGGGTCAAAATAATTGTTAATTTTGCCATTCCTAGGAATGGCAAAATTAACAATTTGATCCTGGAGGCCCCCTCTATCTCCTCACACCCAGCCCTAGCTGCCCGGGGCATGCTTTCCTCCATGCCCTTATTTGTGGGCGGGGATTGTGTGCACAAACCTATGGCGAATGTGAAACGCGTGTGTTAACGTTAAACTTTTAAGAAAATCGAAATAAAATACTAAAAAAGCATGCCCCGGGTCAAATTGTTAATTTTGCCATTCCTAGGAATGGCAAAATTAACAATTTGATCCTGGAGGCCCCCTCTATCTCCTCACACCCAGCCCTAGCTGCCCGGGGCATGCTTTCCTCCATGCCCTTATTTGTGGGCGGGGATTGTGTGCACAAACCTATGGCGAATGTGAAACGCGTGTGTTAACGTTAAACTTTTAAGAAAATCGAAATAAAATACTAAAAAAGCATGCCCCGGGTCAAATTGTTAATTTTGCCATTCCTAGGAATGTCAAAATTAACAATTTGATCCTGGAGGCCCCCTCTATCTCCTCACACCCAGCCCTAGCTGCCCGGGGCATGCTTTCCTCCATGCCCTTATTTATGGGCGGGGATTGTGTGCACAAACCTATGGCGAATGTGAAACGCGTGTGTTAACGTTAAACTTTTAAGAGAATCGAAATAAAATACTAAAAAAGCATGCCCCGGGTCAAATTGTTAATTTTGCCATTCCTAGGAATGGCAAAATTAACAATTTGATCCTGAAGGCCCCCTCTATCTCCTCACACCCAGCCCTAGCTGCCCGGGGCATGCTTTCCTCCATGCCCTTATTTGTGGGCGGGGATTGTGTGCACAATCCTATGGCGAATGTGAAACGCGTGTGTTAACGTTAAACTTTTAAGAAAATCGAAATAAAATACTAAAAAAGCATGCCCCGGGTCAAAATAATTGTTAATTTTGCCATTCCTAGGAATGGCAAAATTAACAATTTGATCCTGGAGGCCCCCTCTATCTCCTCACACCCAGCCCTAGCTGCCCGGGGCATGCTTTCCTCCATGCCCTTATTTGTGGGCGGGGATTGTGTGCACAAACCTATGGCGAATGTGAAACGCGTGTGTTAACGTTAAACTTTTAAGAAAATCGAAATAAAATACTAAAAAAGCATGCCCCGGGTCAAATTGTTAATTTTGCCATTCCTAGGAATGGCAAAATTAACAATTTGATCCTGGAGGCCCCCTCTATCTCCTCACACCCAGCCCTAGCTGCCCGGGGCATGCTTTCCTCCATGCCCTTATTTGTGGGCGGGGATTGTGTGCACAAACCTATGGCGAATGTGAAACGCGTGTGTTAACGTTAAACTTTTAAGAAAATTGAAATAAAATACTAAAAAAGCATGCCCCGGGTCAAATTGTTAATTTTGCCATTCCTAGGAATGGCAAAATTAACAATTTGATCCTGGAGGCCCCCTCTATCTCCTCACACCCAGCCCTAGCTGCCCGGGGCATGCTTTCCTCCATGCCCTTATTTGTGGGCGGGGATTGTGTGCACAAACCTATGGCGAATGTGAAACGCGTGTGTTAACGTTAAACTTTTAAGAAAATCGAAATAAAATACTAAAAAAGCATGCCCCGGGTCAAATTGTTAATTTTGCCATTCCTAGGAATGGCAAAATTAACAATTTGATCCTGGAGGCCCCCTATATCTCCTCACACCCAGCCCTAGCTGCCCGGGGCATGCTTTCCTCCATGCCCTTATTTGTGGGCGGGGATTGTGTGCACAAACCTATGGCGAATGTGAAACGCGTGTGTTAACGTTAAACTTTTAAGAGAATCGAAATAAAATACTAAAAAAGCATGCCCCGGGTCAAAATAATTGTTAATTTTGCCATTCCTAGGAATGGCAAAATTAACAATTTGATCCTGGAGGCCCCCTCTATCTCCTCACACCCAGCCCTAGCTGCCCGGGGCATGCTTTCCTCCATGCCCTTATTTGTGGGCGGGGATTGTGTGCACAAACCTATGGCGAATGTGAAACGCGTGTGTTAACGTTAAACTTTTAAGAGAATCGAAATAAAATACTAAAAAAGCATGCCCCGGGTCAAAATAATTGTTAATTTTGCCATTCCTAGGAATGGCAAAATTAACAATTTGATCCTGGAGGCCCCCTCTATCTCCTCACACCCAGCCCTAGCTGCCCGGGGCATGCTTTCCTCCATGCCCTTATTTGTGGGCGGGGATTGTGTGCACAAACCTATGGCGAATGTGAAACGCGTGTGTTAACGTTAAACTTTTAAGAAAATCGAAATAAAATACTAAAACAGCATGCCCCTGGTCAAATTGTTAATTTTGCCATTCCTAGGAATGGCAAAATTAACAATTTGATCCTGGAGGCCCCCTCTGTCTCCTCACACCCAGCCCTAGCTGCCCGGGGCATGCTTTCCTCCATGCCCTTATTTGTGGGCGGGGATTGTGTGCACAAACATATGGCGAATGTGAAACGCGTGTGTTAACGTTAAACTTTTAAGAAAATCGAAATAAAATACTAAAAAAGCATGCACCGGGTCAAATTGTTAATTTTGCCATTCCTAGGAATGGCAAAATTAACAATTTGATCCTGGAGGCCCCCTTTATCTCCTCACACCCAGCCCTAGCTGCCCGGGGCATGCTTTCCTCCATGCCCTTATTTGTGGGCGGGGATTGTGTGCACAAACCTATGGCGAATGTGAAACGCGTGTGTTAACGTTAAACTTTTAAGAAAATCGAAATAAAATACTAAAAAAGCATGCCCCGGGTCAAATTGTTAATTTTGCCATTCCTAGGAATGTCAAAATTAACAATTTGATCCTGGAGGCCCCCTCTATCTCCTCACACCCAGCCCTAGCTGCCCGGGGCATGCTTTCCTCCATGCCCTTATTTGTGGGAGGGGATTGTGTGCACAAACCTATGGCGAATGTGAAACGCGTGTGTTAACGTTAAACTTTTAAGAAAATCGAAATAAAATACTAAAAAAGCATGCCCCGGGTCAAATTGTTAATTTTGCCATTCCTAGGAATGGCAAAATTAACAATTTGATCCTAGAGGCCCCCTCTATCTCCTCACACCCAGCCCTAGCTGCCCGGGGCATGCTTTCCTCCATGCCCTTATTTGTGGGCGGGGATTGTGTGCACAAACCTATGGCGAATGTGAAACGCGTGTGTTAATGTTAAACTTTTAAGAAAATCGAAATAAAATACTAAAAAAGCATGCCCCGGGTCAAATTGTTAATTTTGCCATTCCTAGGAATGGCAAAATTAACAATTTGATCCTAGAGGCCCCCTCTATCTCCTCACACCCAGCCCTAGCTGCCCGGGGCATGCTTTCCTCCATGCCCTTATTTGTGGGCGGGGATTGTGTGCATAAACCTATGGCGAATGTGAAACGCGTGTGTTAACGTTAAACTTTTAAGAAAATCTAAATAAAATACTAAAAAAGCATGCCCCGGGTCAAATTGTTAATTTTGCCATTCCTAGGAATGGCAAAATTTACAATTTGATCCTGGAGGCCCCCTCTATCTCCTCACACCCAGCCCTAGCTGCCCGGGGCATGCTTTCCTCCATGCCCTTATTTGTGGGCGGGGATTGTGTGCACAAACCTATGGCGAATGTGAAACGCGTGTGTTAACGTTAAACTTTTAAGAAAATCGAAATAAAATACTAAAAAAGCATGCCCCGGGTCAAATTGTTAATTTTGCCATTCCAAGGAATGGCAAAATTAACAATTTGATCCTGGAGGCCCCCTCTATCTCCTCACACCCAGCCCTAGCTGCCCGGGGCATGCTTTCCTCCATGCCCTTATTTGTGGGCGGGGATTGTGTGGCGAATGTGAAACGCGTGTGTTAACGTTAAACTTTTAAGAGAATCGAAATAAAATACTAAAAAAGCATGCCCCGGGTCAAAAATAATTGTTAATTTTGCCATTCCTAGGAATGGCAAAATTAACAATTTGATCCTGGAGGCCCCCTCTATCTCCTCACACCCAGCCCTAGCTGCCCGGGGCATGCTTTCCTCCATGCCCTTATTTGTGGGCGGGGATTGTGTGCACAAACCTATGGCGAATGTGAAACGCGTGTGTTAACGTTAAACTTTTAAGAAAATCGAAATAAAATACTAAAAAAGCATGCACCGGGTCAAATTGTTAATTTTGCCATTCCTAGGAATGGCAAAATTAACAATTTGATCCTGGAGGCCCCCTCTATCTCCTCACACCCAGCCCTAGCTGCCCGGGGCATGCTTTCCTCCATGCCCTTATGTGTGGGCGGGGATTGTGTGCACAAACCTATGGCGAATGTGAAACGCGTGTGTTAACGTTAAACTTTTAAGAAAATCGAAATAAAATACTAAAAAAGCATGCCCCGGATCAAATTGTTAATTTTGCCATTCCTAGGAATGGCAAAATTAACAATTTGATCCTGGAGGCCCCCTCTATCTCCTCACACCCAGCCCTAGCTGCCCGGGGCATGCTTTCCTCCATGCCCTTATTTGTGGGCGGGGATTGTGTGCACAAACCTATGGCGAATGTGAAACGCGTGTGTTAACGTTAAACTTTTAAGAAAATCGAAATAAAATACTAAAACAGCATGCCCCTGGTCAAATTGTTAATTTTGCCATTCCTAGGAATGGCAAAATTAACAATTTGATCCTGGAGGCCCCCTCTGTCTCCTCACACCCAGCCCTAGCTGCCCGGGGCATGCTTTCCTCCATGCCCTTATTTGTGGGCGGGGATTGTGTGCACAAACATATGGCGAATGTGAAACGCGTGTGTTAACGTTAAACTTTTAAGAAAATCGAAATAAAATACTAAAAAAGCATGCACCGGGTCAAATTGTTAATTTTGCCATTCCTAGGAATGGCAAAATTAACAATTTGATCCTGGAGGCCCCCTTTATCTCCTCACACCCAGCCCTAGCTGCCCGGGGCATGCTTTCCTCCATGCCCTTATTTGTGGGCGGGGATTGTGTGCACAAACCTATGGCGAATGTGAAACGCGTGTGTTAACGTTAAACTTTTAAGAAAATCGAAATAAAATACTAAAAAAGCATGCCCCGGGTCAAATTGTTAATTTTGCCATTCCTAGGAATGTCAAAATTAACAATTTGATCCTGGAGGCCCCCTCTATCTCCTCACACCCAGCCCTAGCTGCCCGGGGCATGCTTTCCTCCATGCCCTTATTTGTGGGAGGGGATTGTGTGCACAAACCTATGGCGAATGTGAAACGCGTGTGTTAACGTTAAACTTTTAAGAAAATCGAAATAAAATACTAAAAAAGCATGCCCCGGGTCAAATTGTTAATTTTGCCATTCCTAGGAATGGCAAAATTAACAATTTGATCCTAGAGGCCCCCTCTATCTCCTCACACCCAGCCCTAGCTGCCCGGGGCATGCTTTCCTCCATGCCCTTATTTGTGGGCGGGGATTGTGTGCACAAACCTATGGCGAATGTGAAACGCGTGTGTTAATGTTAAACTTTTAAGAAAATCGAAATAAAATACTAAAAAAGCATGCCCCGGGTCAAATTGTTAATTTTGCCATTCCTAGGAATGGCAAAATTAACAATTTGATCCTAGAGGCCCCCTCTATCTCCTCACACCCAGCCCTAGCTGCCCGGGGCATGCTTTCCTCCATGCCCTTATTTGTGGGCGGGGATTGTGTGCATAAACCTATGGCGAATGTGAAACGCGTGTGTTAACGTTAAACTTTTAAGAAAATCTAAATAAAATACTAAAAAAGCATGCCCCGGGTCAAATTGTTAATTTTGCCATTCCTAGGAATGGCAAAATTTACAATTTGATCCTGGAGGCCCCCTCTATCTCCTCACACCCAGCCCTAGCTGCCCGGGGCATGCTTTCCTCCATGCCCTTATTTGTGGGCGGGGATTGTGTGGCGAATGTGAAACGCGTGTGTTAACGTTAAACTTTTAAGAGAATCGAAATAAAATACTAAAAAAGCATGCCCCGGGTCAAAAATAATTGTTAATTTTGCCATTCCTAGGAATGGCAAAATTAACAATTTGATCCTGGAGGCCCCCTCTATCTCCTCACACCCAGCCCTAGCTGCCAGGGGCATGCTTTCCTCCATGCCCTTATTTGTGGGCGGGGATTGTGTGCACAAACCTATGGCGAATGTGAAACGCGTGTGTTAACGTTAAACTTTTAAGAAAATCGAAATAAAATACTAAAAAAGCATGCACCGGGTCAAATTGTTAATTTTGCCATTCCTAGAAATGGCAAAATTAACAATTTGATCCTGGAGGCCCCCTCTATCTCCTCACACCCAGCCCTAGCTGCCCGGGGCATGCTTTCCTCCATGCCCTTATGTGTGGGCGGGGATTGTGTGCACAAACCTATGGCGAATGTGAAACGCGTGTGTTAACGTTAAACTTTTAAGAAAATCGAAATAAAATACTAAAAAAGCATGCCCCGGATCAAATTGTTAATTTTGCCATTCCTAGGAATGTCAAAATTAACAATTTGATCCTGGAGGCCCCCTCTATCTCCTCACACCCAGCCCTAGCTGCCCGGGGCATGCTTTCCTCCATGCCCTTATTTGTGGGAGGGGATTGTGTGCGCAAACCTATGGCGAATGTGAAACGCGTGTGTTAACGTTAAACTTTTAAGAAAATCGAAATAAAATACTAAAAAAGCATGCCCCGGGTCAAATTGTTAATTTTGCCATTCCTAGGAATGGCAAAATTAACAATTTGATCCTAGAGGCCCCCTCTATCTCCTCACACCCAGCCCTAGCTGCCCGGGGCATGCTTTCCTCCATGCCCTTATTTGTGGGCGGGGATTGTGTGCACAAACCTATGGCGAATGTGAAACGCGTGTGTTAATGTTAAACTTTTAAGAAAATCGAAATAAAATACTAAAAAAGCATGCCCCGGGTCAAATTGTTAATTTTGCCATTCCTAGGAATGGCAAAATTAACAATTTGATCCTAGAGGCCCCCTCTATCTCCTCACACCCAGCCCTAGCTGCCCGGGGCATGCTTTCCTCCATGCCCTTATTTGTGGGCGGGGATTGTGTGCACAAACCTATGGCGAATGTGAAACGCGTGTGTTAACGTTAAACTTTTAAGAAAATCTAAATAAAATACTAAAAAAGCATGCCCCGGGTCAAATTGTTAATTTTGCCATTCCTAGGAATGGCAAAATTTACAATTTGATCCTGGAGGCCCCCTCTATCTCCTCACACCCAGCCCTAGCTGCCCGGGGCATGCTTTCCTCCATGCCCTTATTTGTGGGCGGGGATTGTGTGCACAAACCTATGGCGAATGTGAAACGCGTGTGTTAACGTTAAACTTTTAAGAAAATCGAAATAAAATACTAAAAAAGCATGCCCCGGGTCAAATTGTTAATTTTGCCATTCCAAGGAATGGCAAAATTAACAATTTGATCCTGGAGGCCCCCTCTATCTCCTCACACCCAGCCCTAGCTGCCCGGGGCATGCTTTCCTCCATGCCCTTATTTGTGGGCGGGGATTGTGTGGCGAATGTGAAACGCGTGTGTTAACGTTAAACTTTTAAGAGAATCGAAATAAAATACTAAAAAAGCATGCCCCGGGTCAAAATAATTGTTAATTTTGCCATTCCTAGGAATGGCAAAATTAACAATTTGATCCTGGAGGCCCCCTCTATCTCCTCACACCCAGCCCTAGCTGCCCGGGGCATGCTTTCCTCCATGCCCTTATTTGTGGGCGGGGATTGTGTGCACAAACCTATGGCGAATGTGAAACGCGTGTGTTAACGTTAAACTTTTAAGAAAATCGAAATAAAATACTAAAAAAGCATGCACCGGGTCAAATTGTTAATTTTGCCATTCCTAGGAATGGCAAAATTAACAATTTGATCCTGGAGGCCCCCTCTATCTCCTCACACCCAGCCCTAGCTGCCCGGGGCATGCTTTCCTCCATGCCCTTATTTGTGGGCGGGGATTGTGTGCACAAACCTATGGCGAATGTGAAACGCGTGTGTTAACGTTAAACTTTTAAGAAAATCGAAATAAAATACTAAAAAAGCATGCCCCGGGTCAAATTGTTAATTTTGCCATTCCTAGGAATGTCAAAATTAACAATTTGATCCTGGAGGCCCCCTCTATCTCCTCACACCCAGCCCTAGCTGCCCGGGGCATGCTTTCCTCCATGCCCTTATTTGTGGGCGGGGATTGTGTGCACAAACCTATGGCGAATGTGAAACGCGTGTGTTAACGTTAAACTTTTAAGAAAATCGAAATAAAATACTAAAAAAGCATGCCCCGGGTCAAATTGTTAATTTTGCCATTCCTAGGAATGGCAAAATTAACAATTTGATCCTAGAGGCCCCCTCTATCTCCTCACACCCAGCCCTAGCTGCCCGGGGCATGCTTTCCTCCATGCCCTTATTTGTGGGCGGGGATTGTGTGCACAAACCTATGGCGAATGTGAAACGCGTGTGTTAATGTTAAACTTTTAAGAAAATCGAAATAAAATACTAAAAAAAGCATGCCCCGGGTCAAATTGTTAATTTTGCCATTCCTAGGAATGGCAAAATTAACAATTTGATCCAAGAGGCCCCCTCTATCTCCTCACACCCAGCCCTAGCTGCCCGGGGCATGCTTTCCTCCATGCCCTTATTTGTGGGCGGGGATTGTGTGCACAAACCTATGGCGAATGTGAAACGCGTGTGTTAACGTTAAACTTTTAAGAAAATCTAAATAAAATACTAAAAAAGCATGCCCCGGGTCAAATTGTTAATTTTGCCATTCCTAGGAATGGCAAAATTTACAATTTGATCCTGGAGGCCCCCTCTATCTCCTCACACCCAGCCCTAGCTGCCCGGGGCATGCTTTCCTCCATGCCCTTATTTGTGGGCGGGGATTGTGTGCACAAACCTATGGCGAATGTGAAACGCGTGTGTTAACGTTAAACTTTTAAGAAAATCGAAATAAAATACTAAAAAAGCATGCCCCGGGTCAAATTGTTAATTTTGCCATTCCAAGGAATGGCAAAATTAACAATTTGATCCTGGAGGCCCCCTCTATCTCCTCACACCCAGCCCTAGCTGCCCGGGGCATGCTTTCCTCCATGCCCTTATTTGTGGGCGGGGATTGTGTGGCGAATGTGAAACGCGTGTGTTAACGTTAAACTTTTAAGAGAATCGAAATAAAATACTAAAAAAGCATGCCCCGGGTCAAAATAATTGTTAATTTTGCCATTCCTAGGAATGGCAAAATTAACAATTTGATCCTGGAGGCCCCCTCTATCTCCTCACACCCAGCCCTAGCTGCCCGGGGCATGCTTTCCTCCATGCCCTTATTTGTGGGTGGGGATTGTGTGCACAAACCTATGGCGAATGTGAAACGCGTGTGTTAACGTTAAACTTTTAAGAAAATCGAAATAAAATACTAAAAAAGCATGCCCCGGGTCAAATTGTTAATTTTGCCATTCCTAGGAATGGCAAAATTAACAATTTGACCCTAGAGGCCCCCTCTATCTCCTCACACCCAGCCCTATCTGCCCGGGGCATGCTTTCCTCCATGCCCTTATTTGTGGGCGGGGATTGTGTGCACAAACCTATGGCGAATGTGAAACGCGTGTGTTAACGTTAAACTTTTAAGAAAATCGAAATAAAATACTAAAAAAGCATGCCCCGGGTCAAATTGTTAATTTTGCCATTCCTAGGAATGTCAAAAATTTACAATTTGATCCTGGAGGCCCCCTCTATCTCCTCACACCCAGCCCTAGCTGCCCGGGGCATGCTTTCCTCCATGCCCTTATTTGTGGGCGGGGATTGTGTGCACAAACCTATGGCGAATGTGAAACGCGTGTGTTAACGTTAAACTTTTAAGAAAATCGAAATAAAATACTAAAAAAGCATGCCCCGGGTCAAATTGTTAATTTTGCCATTCCTAGGAATGGCAAAATTAACAATTTGATCCTAGAGGCCCCCTCTATCTCCTCACACCCAGCCCTAGCTGCCCGGGGCATGCTTTCCTCCATGCCCTTATTTGTGGGCGGGGATTGTGTGCACAAACCTATGGCGAATGTGAAACGCGTGTGTTAACGTTAAACTTTTAATAAAATCGAAATAAAATACTAAAAAAGCATGCCCCGGGTCAAATTGTTAATTTTGCCATTCCTAGGAATGGCAAAATTAACAATTTGATCCTGGAGGCCCCCTCTATCTCCTCACACCCAGCCCTAGCTGCCCGGGGCATGCTTTCCTCCATGCCCTTATTTGTGGGCGGGGATTGTGTGCACAAACCTATGGCGAATGTGAAACGCGTGTGTTAACGTTAAACTTTTAAGAAAATTGAAATAAAATACTAAAAAAGCATGCCCCGGGTCAAATTGTAAATTTTGCCATTCCTAGGAATGGCAAAATTAACAATTTGATCCTGGAGGCCCCCTCTATCTCCTCACACCCAGCCCTAGCTGCCCGGGGCATGCTTTCCTCCATGCCCTTATTTGTGGGCGGGGATTGTGTGCACAAACCTATGGCGAATGTGAAACGCGTGTGTTAACGTTAAACTTTTAAGAAAATCGAAATAAAATACTAAAAAAGCATGCACCGGGTCAAATTGTTAATTTTGCCATTCCTAGGAATGGCAAAATTAACAATTTGATCCTGGAGGCCACCTCTATCTCCTCACACCCAGCCCTAGCTGCCCGGGGCATGCTTTCCTCCATGCCCTTATTTGTGGGCGGGGATTGTGTGCACAAACCTATGGCGAATGTGAAACGCGTGTGTTAACGTTAAACTTTTAAGAGAATCGAAATAAAATACTAAAAAAGCATGCCCCGGGTCAAAATAATTGTTAATTTTGCCATTCCTAGGAATGGCAAAATTAACAATTTGATCCTGGAGGCCCCCTCTATCTCCTCACACCCAGCCCTAGCTGCCCGGGGCATGCTTTCCTCCATGCCCTTATTTGTGGGCGGGGATTGTGTGCACAAACCTATGGCGAATGTGAAACGCGTGTGTTAACGTTAAACTTTTAAGAGAATCGAAATAAAATACTAAAAAAGCATGCCCCGGGTCAAAATAATTGTTAATTTTGCCATTCCTAGGAATGGCAAAATTAACAATTTGATCCTGGAGGCCCCCTCCATCTCCTCACACCCAGCCCTAGCTGCCCGGGGCATGCTTTCCTCCATGCCCTTATTTGTGGGCGGGGATTGTGTGCACAAACCTATGGCGAATGTGAAACGCGTGTGTTAACGTTAAACTTTTAAGAAAATCGAAATAAAATACTAAAAAAGCATGCCCCGGGTCAAATTGTTAATTTTGCCATTCCTAGGAATGGCAAAATTAACAATTTGATCCTGGAGGCCCCCTCTGTCTCCTCACACCCAGCCCTAGCTGCCCGGGGCATGCTTTCCTCCATGCCCTTATTTGTGGGCGCGGATTGTGTGCACAAACATATGGCGAATGTGAAACGCGTGTGTTAACGTTAAACTTTTAAGAAAATCGAAATAAAATACTAAAAAAGCATGCCCCGGGTCAAATTGTAAATTTTGCCATTCCTAGGAATGGCAAAATTAACAATTTGATCCTGGAGGCCCCCTCTATCTCCTCACACCCAGCCCTAGCTGCCCGGGGCATGCTTTCCTCCATGCCCTTATTTGTGGGCGGGGATTGTGTGCACAAACCTATGGCGAATGTGAAACGCGTGTGTTAACGTTAAACTTTTAAGAAAATCGAAATAAAATACTAAAAAAGCATGCCCCGGGTCAAATTGTTAATTTTGCCATTCCTAGGAATGTCAAAATTAACAATTTGATCCTGGAGGCCCCCTCTATCTCCTCACACCCAGCCCTAGCTGCCCGGGGCATGCTTTCCTCCATGCCCTTATTTGTGGGCGGGGATTGTGTGCACAAACCTATGGCGAATGTGAAACGCGTGTGTTAACGTTAAACTTTTAAGAAAATCGAAATAAAATACTAAAAAAGCATGCCCCGGGTCAAATTGTTAATTTTGCCATTCCTAGGAATGGCAAAATTAACAATTTGATCCTAGAGGCCCCCTCTATCTCCTCACACCCAGCCCTAGCTGCCCGGGGCATGCTTTCCTCCATGCCCTTATTTGTGGGCGGGGATTGTGTGCACAAACCTATGGCGAATGTGAAACGCGTGTGTTAACGTTAAACTTTTAAGAAAATCGAAATATAATACTAAAAAAGCATGCCCCGGGTCAAATTGTTAATTTTGCCATTCCTAGGAATGGCAAAATTAACAATTTGATCCTGGAGGCCCCCTCTATCTCCTCACACCCAGCCCTAGCTGCCCGGGGCATGCTTTCCTCCATGCCCTTATTTGTGGGCGGGGATTGTGTGCACAAACCTATGGCGAATGTGAAACGCGTGTGTTAACGTTAAACTTTTAAGAAAATCGAAATAAAATACTAAAAAAGCATGCCCCGGGTCAAATTGTTAATTTTGCCATTCCTAGGAATGTCAAAATTAACAATTTGATCCTGGAGGCCCCCTCTATCTCCTCACACCCAGCCCTAGCTGCCCGGGGCATGCTTTCCTCCATGCCCTTATTTGTGGGCGGGGATTGTGTGCACAAACCTATGGCGAATGTGAAACGCGTGTGTTAACGTTAAACTTTTAAGAAAATCGAAATAAAATACTAAAAAAGCATGCCCCGGGTCAAATTGTTAATTTTGCCATTCCTAGGAATGGCAAAATTAACAATTTGATCCTAGAGGCCCCCTCTATCTCCTCACACCCAGCCCTAGCTGCCCGGGGCATGCTTTCCTCCATGCCCTTATTTGTGGGCGGGGATTGTGTGCACAAACCTATGGCGAATGTGAAACGCGTGTGTTAACGTTAAACTTTTAAGAAAATCGAAATAAAATACTAAAAAAGCATGCCCCGGGTCAAATTGTTAATTTTGCCATTCCTAGGAATGGCAAAATTAACAATTTGATCCTAGAGGCCCCCTCTATCTCCTCACACCCAGCCCTAGCTGCCCGGGGCATGCTTTCCTCCATGCCCTTATTTGTGGGCGGGGATTGTGTGCACAAACCTATGGCGAATGTGAAACGCGTGTGTTAACGTTAAACTTTTAAGAAAATCGAAATAAAATACTAAAAAAGCATGCCCCGGGTCAAATTGTTAATTTTGCCATTCCTAGGAATGGCAAAATTTACAATTTGATCCTGGAGGCCCCCTCTATCTCCTCACACCCAGCCCTAGCTGCCCGGGGCATGCTTTCCTCCATGCCCTTATTTGTGGGCGGGGATTGTGTGCACAAACCTATGGCGAATGTGAAACGCGTGTGTTAACGTTAAACTTTTAAGAAAATCGAAATAAAATACTAAAAAAGCATGCCCCGGGTCAAATTGTTAATTTTGCCATTCCTAGGAATGGCAAAATTAACAATTTGATCCTAGAGGCCCCCTCTATCTCCTCACACCCAGCCCTAGCTGCCCGGGGCATGCTTTCCTCCATGCCCTTATTTGTGGGCGGGGATTGTGTGCACAAACCTATGGCGAATGTGAAACGCGTGTGTTAACGTTAAACTTTTAAGAAAATCGAAATATAATACTAAAAAAGCATGCCCCGGGTCAAATTGTTAATTTTGCCATTCCTAGGAATGGCAAAATTAACAATTTGATCCTGGAGGCCCCCTCTATCTCCTCACACCCAGCCCTAGCTGCCCGGGGCATGCTTTCCTCCATGCCCTTATTTGTGGGCGGGGATTGTGTGCACAAACCTATGGCGAATGTGAAACGCGTGTGTTAACGTTAAACTTTTAAGAAAATCGAAATAAAATACTAAAAAAGCATGCCCCGGGTCAAATTGTTAATTTTGCCATTCCTAGGAATGTCAAAATTAACAATTTGATCCTGGAGGCCCCCTCTATCTCCTCACACCCAGCCCTAGCTGCCCGGGGCATGCTTTCCTCCATGCCCTTATTTGTGGGCGGGGATTGTGTGCACAAACCTATGGCGAATGTGAAACGCGTGTGTTAACGTTAAACTTTTAAGAAAATCGAAATAAAATACTAAAAAAGCATGCCCCGGGTCAAATTGTTAATTTTGCCATTCCTAGGAATGGCAAAATTAACAATTTGATCCTAGAGGCCCCCTCTATCTCCTCACACCCAGCCCTAGCTGCCCGGGGCATGCTTTCCTCCATGCCCTTATTTGTGGGCGGGGATTGTGTGCACAAACCTATGGCGAATGTGAAACGCGTGTGTTAACGTTAAACTTTTAAGAAAATCGAAATAAAATACTAAAAAAGCATGCCCCGGGTCAAATTGTTAATTTTGCCATTCCTAGGAATGGCAAAATTAACAATTTGATCCTAGAGGCCCCCTCTATCTCCTCACACCCAGCCCTAGCTGCCCGGGGCATGCTTTCCTCCATGCCCTTATTTGTGGGCGGGGATTGTGTGCACAAACCTATGGCGAATGTGAAACGCGTGTGTTAACGTTAAACTTTTAAGAAAATCGAAATAAAATACTAAAAAAGCATGCCCCGGGTCAAATTGTTAATTTTGCCATTCCTAGGAATGGCAAAATTTACAATTTGATCCTGGAGGCCCCCTCTATCTCCTCACACCCAGCCCTAGCTGCCCGGGGCATGCTTTCCTCCATGCCCTTATTTGTGGGCGGGGATTGTGTGCACAAACCTATGGCGAATGTGAAACGCGTGTGTTAACGTTAAACTTTTAAGAGAATCGAAATAAAATACTAAAAAAGCATGCCCCGGGTCAAAATAATTGTTAATTTTGCCATTCCTAGGAATGGCAAAATTAACAATTTGATCCTGGAGGCCCCCTCTATCTCCTCACACCCAGCCCTAGCTGCCCGGGGCATGCTTTCCTCCATGCCCTTATTTGTGGGCGGGGATTGTGTGCACAAACCTATGGCGAATGTGAAACGCGTGTGTTAACGTTAAACTTTTAAGAGAATCGAAATAAAATACTAAAAAAGCATGCCCCGGGTCAAAATAATTGTTAATTTTGCCATTCCTAGGAATGGCAAAATTAACAATTTGATCCTGGAGGCCCCCTCCATCTCCTCACACCCAGCCCTAGCTGCCCGGGGCATGCTTTCCTCCATGCCCTTATTTGTGGGCGGGGATTGTGTGCACAAACCTATGGCGAATGTGAAACGCGTGTGTTAACGTTAAACTTTTAAGAAAATCGAAATAAAATACTAAAAAAGCATGCCCCGGGTCAAATTGTTAATTTTGCCATTCCTAGGAATGGCAAAATTAACAATTTGATCCTGGAGGCCCCCTCTGTCTCCTCACACCCAGCCCTAGCTGCCCGGGGCATGCTTTCCTCCATGCCCTTATTTGTGGGCGCGGATTGTGTGCACAAACATATGGCGAATGTGAAACGCGTGTGTTAACGTTAAACTTTTAAGAAAATCGAAATAAAATACTAAAAAAGCATGCCCCGGGTCAAATTGTAAATTTTGCCATTCCTAGGAATGGCAAAATTAACAATTTGATCCTGGAGGCCCCCTCTATCTCCTCACACCCAGCCCTAGCTGCCCGGGGCATGCTTTCCTCCATGCCCTTATTTGTGGGCGGGGATTGTGTGCACAAACCTATGGCGAATGTGAAACGCGTGTGTTAACGTTAAACTTTTAAGAAAATCGAAATAAAATACTAAAAAAGCATGCCCCGGGTCAAATTGTTAATTTTGCCATTCCTAGGAATGTCAAAATTAACAATTTGATCCTGGAGGCCCCCTCTATCTCCTCACACCCAGCCCTAGCTGCCCGGGGCATGCTTTCCTCCATGCCCTTATTTGTGGGCGGGGATTGTGTGCACAAACCTATGGCGAATGTGAAACGCGTGTGTTAACGTTAAACTTTTAAGAAAATCGAAATAAAATACTAAAAAAGCATGCCCCGGGTCAAATTGTTAATTTTGCCATTCCTAGGAATGGCAAAATTAACAATTTGATCCTAGAGGCCCCCTCTATCTCCTCACACCCAGCCCTAGCTGCCCGGGGCATGCTTTCCTCCATGCCCTTATTTGTGGGCGGGGATTGTGTGCACAAACCTATGGCGAATGTGAAACGCGTGTGTTAACGTTAAACTTTTAAGAAAATCGAAATAAAATACTAAAAAAGCATGCCCCGGGTCAAATTGTTAATTTTGCCATTCCTAGGAATGGCAAAATTAACAATTTGATCCTAGAGGCCCCCTCTATCTCCTCACACCCAGCCCTAGCTGCCCGGGGCATGCTTTCCTCCATGCCCTTATTTGTGGGCGGGGATTGTGTGCACAAACCTATGGCGAATGTGAAACGCGTGTGTTAACGTTAAACTTTTAAGAAAATCGAAATATAATACTAAAAAAGCATGCCCCGGGTCAAATTGTTAATTTTGCCATTCCTAGGAATGGCAAAATTAACAATTTGATCCTGGAGGCCCCCTCTATCTCCTCACACCCAGCCCTAGCTGCCCGGGGCATGCTTTCCTCCATGCCCTTATTTGTGGGCGGGGATTGTGTGCACAAACCTATGGCGAATGTGAAACGCGTGTGTTAACGTTAAACTTTTAAGAAAATCGAAATAAAATACTAAAAAAGCATGCCCCGGGTCAAATTGTTAATTTTGCCATTCCTAGGAATGTCAAAATTAACAATTTGATCCTGGAGGCCCCCTCTATCTCCTCACACCCAGCCCTAGCTGCCCGGGGCATGCTTTCCTCCATGCCCTTATTTGTGGGCGGGGATTGTGTGCACAAACCTATGGCGAATGTGAAACGCGTGTGTTAACGTTAAACTTTTAAGAAAATCGAAATAAAATACTAAAAAAGCATGCCCCGGGTCAAATTGTTAATTTTGCCATTCCTAGGAATGGCAAAATTAACAATTTGATCCTAGAGGCCCCCTCTATCTCCTCACACCCAGCCCTAGCTGCCCGGGGCATGCTTTCCTCCATGCCCTTATTTGTGGGCGGGGATTGTGTGCACAAACCTATGGCGAATGTGAAACGCGTGTGTTAACGTTAAACTTTTAAGAAAATCGAAATAAAATACTAAAAAAGCATGCCCCGGGTCAAATTGTTAATTTTGCCATTCCTAGGAATGGCAAAATTAACAATTTGATCCTAGAGGCCCCCTCTATCTCCTCACACCCAGCCCTAGCTGCCCGGGGCATGCTTTCCTCCATGCCCTTATTTGTGGGCGGGGATTGTGTGCACAAACCTATGGCGAATGTGAAACGCGTGTGTTAACGTTAAACTTTTAAGAAAATCGAAATAAAATACTAAAAAAGCATGCCCCGGGTCAAATTGTTAATTTTGCCATTCCTAGGAATGGCAAAATTTACAATTTGATCCTGGAGGCCCCCTCTATCTCCTCACACCCAGCCCTAGCTGCCCGGGGCATGCTTTCCTCCATGCCCTTATTTGTGGGCGGGGATTATATTTACACAATCCCACCATTTCTTTCACCAAACGGCATCCGTTTTCAAAAGAAATTGTGGGGGCACATTTCATGCAAATGAGCTAGCGTAGAAATTCTCCTTACAATTAGGGTGGTGCACCCTATAGGGTGCACCTGCCTAATTCAAGTCCCATTGAAAACAGTGTAAAATCAACAATGTTCACGACCAAGTTTCTTGCACACCGACATCACTGGGGTTTCTCAAACAACAATCAGATTATTGTCTTGGTCTTTATCTTTCCATTTCTTTTCAATTTTTAGTAGGTTAGCCAATTACATTTTTTAATATTCACACCAAAAGAAACTCACCTCCCGAAAAGTGATACTTCCCGAGCCTGCAAGCAGCCATTTTACAAATGGCATCCCTCCACGTTCTAGGGCAATTAGGACCTATTTTTCAACCGTAATTTTGTCAAGTCTGCCCTCAGATTGAAGCTCAAAAACCAGGGAGTTGATCCTATGCTATATTTACACAATCCCACCATTTCTTTCACCAAACGGCATCCGTTTTCAAAAGAAATTGTGGGGGCACATTTCATGCAAATGAGCTCGCGTAGAAATTATCCTTACAATTAGTTTGGTGCACCCTATAGGGTGCACCTGCCTAATTCAAGTCCCATTGAAAACAGTGTAAAATCAACAATGTTCACGACCAAGTTTCTTGCACACCGACATCACTGGGGTTTCTCAAACAACAATCAGATTATTGTCTTGGTCTTTATCTTTCCATTTCTTTTCAATTTTTAGTAGGTTAGCCAATTACATTTTTTAATATTCACACCAAAAGAAACTCACCTCCAGAAAAGTGATACTTCCCGAGCCTGCAAGCAGCCATTTCGCAAATGGCATCCCTCCACGTTCTAGGGCAATTAGGACCCATTTTTCAACCGTAATTTTGTCAAGTCTGCCCTCAGATTGAAGCTCAAAAACCAGGGAGTTGATCCTATGCTATATTTACACAATCCCACCATTTCTTTCACCAAACGGCATCCGTTTTCAAAAGAAATTGTGGGGGCACATTTCATGCAAATGAGCTCGCGTAGAAATTCTCCTTACAATTAGGGTGGTGCACCCTATAGGGTGCACCTGCCTAATTCAAGTCCCATTGAAAACAGTGTAAAATCAACAATGTTCACGACCAAGTTTCTTGCACACCGACATCACTGGGGTTTCTCAAACAACTATCAGATTATTGTCTTGGTCTTTATCTTTCCATTTCTTTTCAATTTTTAGTAGGTTAGCCAATTACATTTTTTAATATTCACACCAAAAGAAACTCACCTCCAGAAAAGTGATACTTCCCGAGCCTGCAAGCAGCCATTTCGCAAATGGCATCCCTCCACGTTCTAGGGCAATTAGGACACATTTTTCAACCGTAATTTTGTCAAGTCTGCCCTCAGATTGAAGCTCAAAAACCAGGGAGTTGATCCTATGCTATATTTACACAATCCCACCATTTCTTTCACCAAACGGCATCCGTTTTCAAAAGAAATTGTGGGGGCACATTTCATGCAAATGAGCTCGCGTAGAAATTCTCCTTACAATTAGGGTGGTGCACCCTATAGGGTGCACCTGTCTAATTCAAGTCCCATTGAAAACAGTGTAAAATCAACAATGTTCACGACCAAGTTTCTTGCACACCGACATCACTGGGGTTTCTCAAACAACAATCAGATTATTGTCTTGGTCTTTATCTTTCCATTTCTTTTCAATTTTTAGTAGGTTAGCCAATTACATTTTTTAATATTCACACCAAAAGAAACTCACCTCCAGAAAAGTGATACTTCCCGAGCCTGCAAGCAGCCATTTCGCAAATGGCATCCCTCCACGTTCTAGGGCAATTAGGACCCATTTTTCAACCGTAATTTTGTCAAGTCTGCCCTCAGATTGAAGCTCAAAAACCAGGGAGTTGATCCTATGCTATATTTACACAATCCCACCATTTCTTTCACCAAACGGCATCCGTTTTCAAAAGAAATTGTGGGGGCACATTTCATGCAAATGAGCTCGCGTAGAAATTCTCCTACAATTAGGGTGGTGCACCCTATAGGGTGCACCTGTCTAATTCAAGTCCCATTGAAAACAGTGTAAAATCAACAATGTTCACGACCAAGTTTCTTGCACACCGACATCACTGGGGTTTCTCAAACAACAATCAGATTATTGTCTTGGTCTTTATCTTTCCATTTCTTTTCAATTTTTAGTAGGTTAGCCAATTACATTTGTTAATATTCACACCAAAAGAAACTCACCTCCAGAAAAGTGATACTTCCCGAGCCTGCAAGCAGCCATTTCGCAAATGGCATCCCTCCACGTTCTAGGGCAATTAGGACCCATTTTTCAACCGTAATTTTGTCAAGTCTGCCCTCAGATTGAAGCTCAAAAACCAGGGAGTTGATCCTATGCTATATTTACACAATCCCACCATTTCTTTCACCAAACGGCATCCGTTTTCAAAAGAAATTGTGGGGGCACATTTCATGCAAATGAGCTCGCGTAGAAATTCTCCTTACAATTAGGGTGGTGCACCCTATAGGGTGCACCTGCCTAATTCAAGTCCCATTGAAAACAGTGTAAAATCAACAATGTTCACGACCAAGTTTCTTGCACACCGACATCACTGGGGTTTCTCAAACAACAATCAGATTATTGTCTTGGTCTTTATCTTTCCATTTCTTTTCAATTTTTAGTAGGTTAGCCAATTACATTTGTTAATATTCACACCAAAAGAAACTCACCTCCAGAAAAGTGATACTTCCCGAGCCTGCAAGCAGCCATTTCGCAAATGGCATCCCTCCACGTTCTAGGGCAATTAGGACCCATTTTTCAACCGTAATTTTGTCAAGTCTGCCCTCAGATTGAAGCTCAAAAACCAGGGAGTTGATCCTATGCTATATTTACACAATCCCACCATTTCTTTCACCAAACGGCATCCGTTTTCAAAAGAAATTGTGGGGGCACATTTCATGCAAATGAGCTCGCGTAGAAATTCTCCTACAATTAGGGTGGTGCACCCTATAGGGTGCACCTGTCTAATTCAAGTCCCATTGAAAACAGTGTAAAATCAACAATGTTCACGACCAAGTTTCTTGCACACCGACATCACTGGGGTTTCTCAAACAACAATCAGATTATTGTCTTGGTCTTTATCTTTCCATTTCTTTTCAATTTTTAGTAGGTTAGCCAATTACATTTGTTAATATTCACACCAAAAGAAACTCACCTCCAGAAAAGTGATACTTCCCGAGCCTGCAAGCAGCCATTTCGCAAATGGCATCCCTCCACGTTCTAGGGCAATTAGGACCCATTTTTCAACCGTAATTTTGTCAAGTCTGCCCTCAGATTGAAGCTCAAAAACCAGGGAGTTGATCCTATGCTATATTTACACAATCCCACCATTTCTTTCACCAAACGGCATCCGTTTTCAAAAGAAATTGTGGGGGCACATTTCATGCAAATGAGCTCGCGTAGAAATTCTCCTTACAATTAGGGTGGTGCACCCTATAGGGTGCACCTGCCTAATTCAAGTCCCATTGAAAACAGTGTAAAATCAACAATGTTCACGACCAAGTTTCTTGCACACCGACATCACTGGGGTTTCTCAAACAACAATCAGATTATTGTCTTGGTCTTTATCTTTCCATTTCTTTTCAATTTTTAGTAGGTTAGCCAATTACATTTGTTAATATTCACACCAAAAGAAACTCACCTCCAGAAAAGTGATACTTCCCGAGCCTGCAAGCAGCCATTTCGCAAATGGCATCCCTCCACGTTCTAGGGCAATTAGGACCCATTTTTCAACCGTAATTTTGTCAAGTCTGCCCTCAGATTGAAGCTCAAAAACCAGGGAGTTGATCCTATGCTATATTTACACAATCCCACCATTTCTTTCACCAAACGGCATCCGTTTTCAAAAGAAATTGTGGGGGCACATTTCATGCAAATGAGCTCGCGTAGAAATTCTCCTTACAATTAGGGTGGTGCACCCTATAGGGTGCACCTGCCTAATTCAAGTCCCATTGAAAACAGTGTAAAATCAACAATGTTCACGACCAAGTTTCTTGCACACCGACATCACTGGGGTTTCTCAAACAACAATCAGATTATTGTCTTGGTCTTTATCTTTCCATTTCTTTTCAATTTTTAGTAGGTTAGCCAATTACATTTTTTAATATTCACACCAAAAGAAACTCACCTCCAGAAAAGTGATACTTCCCGAGCCTGCAAGCAGCCATTTCGCAAATGGCATCCCTCCACGTTCTAGGGCAATTAGGACCCATTTTTCAACCGTAATTTTGTCAAGTCTGCCCTCAGATTGAAGCTCAAAAACCAGGGAGTTGATCCTATGCTATATTTACACAATCCCACCATTTCTTTCACCAAACGGCATCCGTTTTCAAAAGAAATTGTGGGGGCACATTTCATGCAAATGAGCTCGCGTAGAAATTCTCCTTACAATTAGGGTGGTGCACCCTATAGGGTGCACCTGTCTAATTCAAGTCCCATTGAAAACAGTGTAAAATCAACAATGTTCACGACCAAGTTTCTTGCACACCGACATCACTGGGGTTTCTCAAACAACAATCAGATTATTGTCTTGGTCTTTATCTTTCCATTTCTTTTCAATTTTTAGTAGGTTAGCCAATTACATTTTTTAATATTCACACCAAAAGAAACTCACCTCCAGAAAAGTGATACTTCCCGAGCCTGCAAGCAGCCATTTCGCAAATGGCATCCCTCCACGTTCTAGGGCAATTAGGACACATTTTTCAACCGTAATTTTGTCAAGTCTGCCCTCAGATTGAAGCTCAAAAACCAGGGAGTTGATCCTATGCTATATTTACACAATCCCACCATTTCTTTCACCAAACGGCATCCGTTTTCAAAAGAAATTGTGGGGGCACATTTCATGCAAATGAGCTCGCGTAGAAATTCTCCTTACAATTAGGGTGGTGCACCCTATAGGGTGCACCTGTCTAATTCAAGTCCCATTGAAAACAGTGTAAAATCAACAATGTTCACGACCAAGTTTCTTGCACACCGACATCACTGGGGTTTCTCAAACAACAATCAGATTATTGTCTTGGTCTTTATCTTTCCATTTCTTTTCAATTTTTAGTAGGTTAGCCAATTACATTTTTTAATATTCACACCAAAAGAAACTCACCTCCAGAAAAGTGATACTTCCCGAGCCTGCAAGCAGCCATTTCGCAAATGGCATCCCTCCACGTTCTAGGGCAATTAGGACCCATTTTTCAACCGTAATTTTGTCAAGTCTGCCCTCAGATTGAAGCTCAAAAACCAGGGAGTTGATCCTATGCTATATTTACACAATCCCACCATTTCTTTCACCAAACGGCATCCGTTTTCAAAAGAAATTGTGGGGGCACATTTCATGCAAATGAGCTCGCGTAGAAATTCTCCTTACAATTAGGGTGGTGCACCCTATAGGGTGCACCTGTCTAATTCAAGTCCCATTGAAAACAGTGTAAAATCAACAATGTTCACGACCAAGTTTCTTGCACACCGACATCACTGGGGTTTCTCAAACAACAATCAGATTATTGTCTTGGTCTTTATCTTTCCATTTCTTTTCAATTTTTAGTAGGTTAGCCAATTACATTTGTTAATATTCACACCAAAAGAAACTCACCTCCAGAAAAGTGATACTTCCCGAGCCTGCAAGCAGCCATTTCGCAAATGGCATCCCTCCACGTTCTAGGGCAATTAGGACACATTTTTCAACCGTAATTTTGTCAAGTCTGCCCTCAGATTGAAGCTCAAAAACCAGGGAGTTGATCCTATGCTATATTTACACAATCCCACCATTTCTTTCACCAAACGGCATCCGTTTTCAAAAGAAATTGTGGGGGCACATTTCATGCAAATGAGCTCGCGTAGAAATTCTCCTTACAATTAGGGTGGTGCACCCTATAGGGTGCACCTGCCTAATTCAAGTCCCATTGAAAACAGTGTAAAATCAACAATGTTCACGACCAAGTTTCTTGCACACCGACATCACTGGGGTTTCTCAAACAACAATCAGATTATTGTCTTGGTCTTTATCTTTCCATTTCTTTTCAATTTTTAGTAGGTTAGCCAATTACATTTGTTAATATTCACACCAAAAGAAACTCACCTCCAGAAAAGTGATACTTCCCGAGCCTGCAAGCAGCCATTTCGCAAATGGCATCCCTCCACGTTCTAGGGCAATTAGGACCCATTTTTCAACCGTAATTTTGTCAAGTCTGCCCTCAGATTGAAGCTCAAAAACCAGGGAGTTGATCCTATGCTATATTTACACAATCCCACCATTTCTTTCACCAAACGGCATCCGTTTTCAAAAGAAATTGTGGGGGCACATTTCATGCAAATGAGCTCGCGTAGAAATTCTCCTTACAATTAGGGTGGTGCACCCTATAGGGTGCACCTGTCTAATTCAAGTCCCATTGAAAACAGTGTAAAATCAACAATGTTCACGACCAAGTTTCTTGCACACCGACATCACTGGGGTTTCTCAAACAACAATCAGATTATTGTCTTGGTCTTTATCTTTCCATTTCTTTTCAATTTTTAGTAGGTTAGCCAATTACATTTATTAATATTCACACCAAAAGAAACTCACCTCCAGAAAAGTGATACTTCCCGAGCCTGCAAGCAGCCATTTCGCAAATGGCATCCCTCCACGTTCTAGGGCAATTAGGACCCATTTTTCAACCGTAATTTTGTCAAGTCTGCCCTCAGATTGAAGCTCAAAAACCAGGGAGTTGATCCTATGCTATATTTACACAATCCCACCATTTCTTTCACCAAACGGCATCCGTTTTCAAAAGAAATTGTGGGGGCACATTTCATGCAAATGAGCTCGCGTAGAAATTCTCCTTACAATTAGGGTGGTGCACCCTATAGGGTGCACCTGTCTAATTCAAGTCCCATTGAAAACAGTGTAAAATCAACAATGTTCACGACCAAGTTTCTTGCACACCGACATCACTGGGGTTTCTCAAACAACAATCAGATTATTGTCTTGGTCTTTATCTTTCCATTTCTTTTCAATTTTTAGTAGGTTAGCCAATTACATTTTTTAATATTCACACCAAAAGAAACTCACCTCCAGAAAAGTGATACTTCCCGAGCCTGCAAGCAGCCATTTCGCAAATGGCATCCCTCCACGTTCTAGGGCAATTAGGACACATTTTTCAACCGTAATTTTGTCAAGTCTGCCCTCAGATTGAAGCTCAAAAACCAGGGAGTTGATCCTATGCTATATTTACACAATCCCACCATTTCTTTCACCAAACGGCATCCGTTTTCAAAAGAAATTGTGGGGGCACATTTCATGCAAATGAGCTCGCGTAGAAATTCTCCTTACAATTAGGGTGGTGCACCCTATAGGGTGCACCTGTCTAATTCAAGTCCCATTGAAAACAGTGTAAAATCAACAATGTTCACGACCAAGTTTCTTGCACACCGACATCACTGGGGTTTCTCAAACAACAATCAGATTATTGTCTTGGTCTTTATCTTTCCATTTCTTTTCAATTTTTAGTAGGTTAGCCAATTACATTTTTTAATATTCACACCAAAAGAAACTCACCTCCAGAAAAGTGATACTTCCCGAGCCTGCAAGCAGCCATTTCGCAAATGGCATCCCTCCACGTTCTAGGGCAATTAGGACCCATTTTTCAACCGTAATTTTGTCAAGTCTGCCCTCAGATTGAAGCTCAAAAACCAGGGAGTTGATCCTATGCTATATTTACACAATCCCACCATTTCTTTCACCAAACGGCATCCGTTTTCAAAAGAAATTGTGGGGGCACATTTCATGCAAATGAGCTCGCGTAGAAATTCTCCTTACAATTAGGGTGGTGCACCCTATAGGGTGCACCTGTCTAATTCAAGTCCCATTGAAAACAGTGTAAAATCAACAATGTTCACGACCAAGTTTCTTGCACACCGACATCACTGGGGTTTCTCAAACAACAATCAGATTATTGTCTTGGTCTTTATCTTTCCATTTCTTTTCAATTTTTAGTAGGTTAGCCAATTACATTTTTTAATATTCACACCAAAAGAAACTCACCTCCAGAAAAGTGATACTTCCCGAGCCTGCAAGCAGCCATTTTGCAAATGGCATCCCTCCACGTTCTAGGGCAATTAGGACACATTTTTCAACCGTAATTTTGTCAAGTCTGCCCTCAGATTGAAGCTCAAAAACCAGGGAGTTGATCCTATGCTATATTTACACAATCCCACCATTTCTTTCACCAAACGGCATCCGTTTTCAAAAGAAATTGTGGGGGCACATTTCATGCAAATGAGCTCGCGTAGAAATTCTCCTTACAATTAGGGTGGTGCACCCTATAGGGTGCACCTGTCTAATTCAAGTCCCATTGAAAACAGTGTAAAATCAACAATGTTCACGACCAAGTTTCTTGCACACCGACATCACTGGGGTTTCTCAAACAACAATCAGATTATTGTCTTGGTCTTTATCTTTCCATTTCTTTTCAATTTTTAGTAGGTTAGCCAATTACATTTTTTAATATTCACACCAAAAGAAACTCACCTCCAGAAAAGTGATACTTCCCGAGCCTGCAAGCAGCCATTTCGCAAATGGCATCCCTCCACGTTCTAGGGCAATTAGGACACATTTTTCAACCGTAATTTTGTCAAGTCTGCCCTCAGATTGAAGCTCAAAAACCAGGGAGTTGATCCTATGCTATATTTACACAATCCCACCATTTCTTTCACCAAACGGCATCCGTTTTCAAAAGAAATTGTGGGGGCACATTTCATGCAAATGAGCTCGCGTAGAAATTCTCCTTACAATTAGGGTGGTGCACCCTATAGGGTGCACCTGCCTAATTCAAGTCCCATTGAAAACAGTGTAAAATCAACAATGTTCACGACCAAGTTTCTTGCACACCGACATCACTGGGGTTTCTCAAACAACAATCAGATTATTGTCTTGGTCTTTATCTTTCCATTTCTTTTCAATTTTTAGTAGGTTAGCCAATTACATTTTTTAATATTCACACCAAAAGAAACTCACCTCCAGAAAAGTGATACTTCCCGAGCCTGCAAGCAGCCATTTCGCAAATGGCATCCCTCCACGTTCTAGGGCAATTAGGACACATTTTTCAACCGTAATTTTGTCAAGTCTGCCCTCAGATTGAAGCTCAAAAACCAGGGAGTTGATCCTATGCTATATTTACACAATCCCACCATTTCTTTCACCAAACGGCATCCGTTTTCAAAAGAAATTGTGGGGGCACATTTCATGCAAATGAGCTCGCGTAGAAATTCTCCTTACAATTAGGGTGGTGCACCCTATAGGGTGCACCTGCCTAATTCAAGTCCCATTGAAAACAGTGTAAAATCAACAATGTTCACGACCAAGTTTCTTGCACACCGACATCACTGGGGTTTCTCAAACAACAATCAGATTATTGTCTTGGTCTTTATCTTTCCATTTCTTTTCAATTTTTAGTAGGTTAGCCAATTACATTTGTTAATATTCACACCAAAAGAAACTCACCTCCAGAAAAGTGATACTTCCCGAGCCTGCAAGCAGCCATTTCGCAAATGGCATCCCTCCACGTTCTAGGGCAATTAGGACCCATTTTTCAACCGTAATTTTGTCAAGTCTGCCCTCAGATTGAAGCTCAAAAACCAGGGAGTTGATCCTATGCTATATTTACACAATCCCACCATTTCTTTCACCAAACGGCATCCGTTTTCAAAAGAAATTGTGGGGGCACATTTCATGCAAATGAGCTCGCGTAGAAATTCTCCTTACAATTAGGGTGGTGCACCCTATAGGGTGCACCTGTCTAATTCAAGTCCCATTGAAAACAGTGTAAAATCAACAATGTTCACGACCAAGTTTCTTGCACACCGACATCACTGGGGTTTCTCAAACAACAATCAGATTATTGTCTTGGTCTTTATCTTTCCATTTCTTTTCAATTTTTAGTAGGTTAGCCAATTACATTTGTTAATATTCACACCAAAAGAAACTCACCTCCAGAAAAGTGATACTTCCCGAGCCTGCAAGCAGCCATTTCGCAAATGGCATCCCTCCACGTTCTAGGGCAATTAGGACCCATTTTTCAACCGTAATTTTGTCAAGTCTGCCCTCAGATTGAAGCTCAAAAACCAGGGAGTTGATCCTATGCTATATTTACACAATCCCACCATTTCTTTCACCAAACGGCATCCGTTTTCAAAAGAAATTGTGGGGGCACATTTCATGCAAATGAGCTCGCGTAGAAATTCTCCTTACAATTAGGGTGGTGCACCCTATAGGGTGCACCTGTCTAATTCAAGTCCCATTGAAAACAGTGTAAAATCAACAATGTTCACGACCAAGTTTCTTGCACACCGACATCACTGGGGTTTCTCAAACAACAATCAGATTATTGTCTTGGTCTTTATCTTTCCATTTCTTTTCAATTTTTAGTAGGTTAGCCAATTACATTTTTTAATATTCACACCAAAAGAAACTCACCTCCAGAAAAGTGATACTTCCCGAGCCTGCAAGCAGCCATTTCGCAAATGGCATCCCTCCACGTTCTAGGGCAATTAGGACACATTTTTCAACCGTAATTTTGTCAAGTCTGCCCTCAGATTGAAGCTCAAAAACCAGGGAGTTGATCCTATGCTATATTTACACAATCCCACCATTTCTTTCACCAAACGGCATCCGTTTTCAAAAGAAATTGTGGGGGCACATTTCATGCAAATGAGCTCGCGTAGAAATTCTCCTTACAATTAGGGTGGTGCACCCTATAGGGTGCACCTGCCTAATTCAAGTCCCATTGAAAACAGTGTAAAATCAACAATGTTCACGACCAAGTTTCTTGCACACCGACATCACTGGGGTTTCTCAAACAACAATCAGATTATTGTCTTGGTCTTTATCTTTCCATTTCTTTTCAATTTTTAGTAGGTTAGCCAATTACATTTGTTAATATTCACACCAAAAGAAACTCACCTCCAGAAAAGTGATACTTCCCGAGCCTGCAAGCAGCCATTTCGCAAATGGCATCCCTCCACGTTCTAGGGCAATTAGGACCCATTTTTCAACCGTAATTTTGTCAAGTCTGCCCTCAGATTGAAGCTCAAAAACCAGGGAGTTGATCCTATGCTATATTTACACAATCCCACCATTTCTTTCACCAAACGGCATCCGTTTTCAAAAGAAATTGTGGGGGCACATTTCATGCAAATGAGCTCGCGTAGAAATTCTCCTTACAATTAGGGTGGTGCACCCTATAGGGTGCACCTGTCTAATTCAAGTCCCATTGAAAACAGTGTAAAATCAACAATGTTCACGACCAAGTTTCTTGCACACCGACATCACTGGGGTTTCTCAAACAACAATCAGATTATTGTCTTGGTCTTTATCTTTCCATTTCTTTTCAATTTTTAGTAGGTTAGCCAATTACATTTGTTAATATTCACACCAAAAGAAACTCACCTCCAGAAAAGTGATACTTCCCGAGCCTGCAAGCAGCCATTTCGCAAATGGCATCCCTCCACGTTCTAGGGCAATTAGGACCCATTTTTCAACCGTAATTTTGTCAAGTCTGCCCTCAGATTGAAGCTCAAAAACCAGGGAGTTGATCCTATGCTATATTTACACAATCCCACCATTTCTTTCACCAAACGGCATCCGTTTTCAAAAGAAATTGTGGGGGCACATTTCATGCAAATGAGCTCGCGTAGAAATTCTCCTTACAATTAGGGTGGTGCACCCTATAGGGTGCACCTGTCTAATTCAAGTCCCATTGAAAACAGTGTAAAATCAACAATGTTCACGACCAAGTTTCTTGCACACCGACATCACTGGGGTTTCTCAAACAACAATCAGATTATTGTCTTGGTCTTTATCTTTCCATTTCTTTTCAATTTTTAGTAGGTTAGCCAATTACATTTTTTAATATTCACACCAAAAGAAACTCACCTCCAGAAAAGTGATACTTCCCGAGCCTGCAAGCAGCCATTTCGCAAATGGCATCCCTCCACGTTCTAGGGCAATTAGGACACATTTTTCAACCGTAATTTTGTCAAGTCTGCCCTCAGATTGAAGCTCAAAAACCAGGGAGTTGATCCTATGCTATATTTACACAATCCCACCATTTCTTTCACCAAACGGCATCCGTTTTCAAAAGAAATTGTGGGGGCACATTTCATGCAAATGAGCTCGCGTAGAAATTCTCCTTACAATTAGGGTGGTGCACCCTATAGGGTGCACCTGTCTAATTCAAGTCCCATTGAAAACAGTGTAAAATCAACAATGTTCACGACCAAGTTTCTTGCACACCGACATCACTGGGGTTTCTCAAACAACAATCAGATTATTGTCTTGGTCTTTATCTTTCCATTTCTTTTCAATTTTTAGTAGGTTAGCCAATTACATTTTTTAATATTCACACCAAAAGAAACTCACCTCCAGAAAAGTGATACTTCCCGAGCCTGCAAGCAGCCATTTCGCAAATGGCATCCCTCCACGTTCTAGGGCAATTAGGACCCATTTTTCAACCGTAATTTTGTCAAGTCTGCCCTCAGATTGAAGCTCAAAAACCAGGGAGTTGATCCTATGCTATATTTACACAATCCCACCATTTCTTTCACCAAACGGCATCCGTTTTCAAAAGAAATTGTGGGGGCACATTTCATGCAAATGAGCTCGCGTAGAAATTCTCCTTACAATTAGGGTGGTGCACCCTATAGGGTGCACCTGCCTAATTCAGGTCCCATTGAAAACAGTGTAAAATCAACAATGTTCACGACCAAGTTTCTTGCACACCGACATCACTGGGGTTTCTCAAACAACAATCAGATTATTGTCTTGGTCTTTATCTTTCCATTTCTTTTCAATTTTTAGTAGGTTAGCCAATTACATTTTTTAATATTCACACCAAAAGAAACTCACCTCCAGAAAAGTGATACTTCCCGAGCCTGCAAGCAGCCATTTCGCAAATGGCATCCCTCCACGTTCTAGGGCAATTAGGACCCATTTTTCAACCGTAATTTTGTCAAGTCTGCCCTCAGATTGAAGCTCAAAAACCAGGGAGTTGATCCTATGCTATATTTACACAATCCCACCATTTCTTTCACCAAACGGCATCCGTTTTCAAAAGAAATTGTGGGGGCACATTTCATGCAAATGAGCTCGCGTAGAAATTCTCCTTACAATTAGGGTGGTGCACCCTATAGGGTGCACCTGCCTAATTCAGGTCCCATTGAAAACAGTGTAAAATCAACAATGTTCACGACCAAGTTTCTTGCACACCGACATCACTGGGGTTTCTCAAACAACAATCAGATTATTGTCTTGGTCTTTATCTTTCCATTTCTTTTCAATTTTTAGTAGGTTAGCCAATTACATTTTTTAATATTCACACCAAAAGAAACTCACCTCCAGAAAAGTGATACTTCCCGAGCCTGCAAGCAGCCATTTCGCAAATGGCATCCCTCCACGTTCTAGGGCAATTAGGACCCATTTTTCAACCGTAATTTTGTCAAGTCTGCCCTCAGATTGAAGCTCAAAAACCAGGGAGTTGATCCTATGCTATATTTACACAATCCCACCATTTCTTTCACCAAACGGCATCCGTTTTCAAAAGAAATTGTGGGGGCACATTTCATGCAAATGAGCTCGCGTAGAAATTCTCCTTACAATTAGGGTGGTGCACCCTATAGGGTGCACCTGCCTAATTCAAGTCCCATTGAAAACAGTGTAAAATCAACAATGTTCACGACCAAGTTTCTTGCACACCGACATCACTGGGGTTTCTCAAACAACAATCAGATTATTGTCTTGGTCTTTATCTTTCCATTTCTTTTCAATTTTTAGTAGGTTAGCCAATTACATTTTTTAATATTCACACCAAAAGAAACTCACCTCCAGAAAAGTGATACTTCCCGAGCCTGCAAGCAGCCATTTCGCAAATGGCATCCCTCCACGTTCTAGGGCAATTAGGACCCATTTTTCAACCGTAATTTTGTCAAGTCTGCCCTCAGATTGAAGCTCAAAAACCAGGGAGTTGATCCTATGCTATATTTACACAATCCCACCATTTCTTTCACCAAACGGCATCCGTTTTCAAAAGAAATTGTGGGGGCACATTTCATGCAAATGAGCTCGCGTAGAAATTCTCCTTACAATTAGGGTGGTGCACCCTATAGGGTGCACCTGCCTAATTCAAGTCCCATTGAAAACAGTGTAAAATCAACAATGTTCACGACCAAGTTTCTTGCACACCGACATCACTGGGGTTTCTCAAACAACAATCAGATTATTGTCTTGGTCTTTATCTTTCCATTTCTTTTCAATTTTTAGTAGGTTAGCCAATTACATTTTTTAATATTCACACCAAAAGAAACTCACCTCCAGAAAAGTGATACTTCCCGAGCCTGCAAGCAGCCATTTCGCAAATGGCATCCCTCCACGTTCTAGGGCAATTAGGACCCATTTTTCAACCGTAATTTTGTCAAGTCTGCCCTCAGATTGAAGCTCAAAAACCAGGGAGTTGATCCTATGCTATATTTACACAATCCCACCATTTCTTTCACCAAACGGCATCCGTTTTCAAAAGAAATTGTGGGGGCACATTTCATGCAAATGAGCTCGCGTAGAAATTCTCCTTACAATTAGGGTGGTGCACCCTATAGGGTGCACCTGCCTAATTCAAGTCCCATTGAAAACAGTGTAAAATCAACAATGTTCACGACCAAGTTTCTTGCACACCGACATCACTGGGGTTTCTCAAACAACAATCAGATTATTGTCTTGGTCTTTATCTTTCCATTTCTTTTCAATTTTTAGTAGGTTAGCCAATTACATTTTTTAATATTCACACCAAAAGAAACTCACCTCCAGAAAAGTGATACTTCCCGAGCCTGCAAGCAGCCATTTCGCAAATGGCATCCCTCCACGTTCTAGGGCAATTAGGACCCATTTTTCAACCGTAATTTTGTCAAGTCTGCCCTCAGATTGAAGCTCAAAAACCAGGGAGTTGATCCTATGCTATATTTACACAATCCCACCATTTCTTTCACCAAACGGCATCCGTTTTCAAAAGAAATTGTGGGGGCACATTTCATGCAAATGAGCTCGCGTAGAAATTCTCCTTACAATTAGGGTGGTGCACCCTATAGGGTGCACCTGCCTAATTCAAGTCCCATTGAAAACAGTGTAAAATCAACAATGTTCACGACCAAGTTTCTTGCACACCGACATCACTGGGGTTTCTCAAACAACAATCAGATTATTGTCTTGGTCTTTATCTTTCCATTTCTTTTCAATTTTTAGTAGGTTAGCCAATTACATTTTTTAATATTCACACCAAAAGAAACTCACCTCCAGAAAAGTGATACTTCCCGAGCCTGCAAGCAGCCATTTCGCAAATGGCATCCCTCCACGTTCTAGGGCAATTAGGACCCATTTTTCAACCGTAATTTTGTCAAGTCTGCCCTCAGATTGAAGCTCAAAAACCAGGGAGTTGATCCTATGCTATATTTACACAATCCCACCATTTCTTTCACCAAACGGCATCCGTTTTCAAAAGAAATTGTGGGGGCACATTTCATGCAAATGAGCTCGCGTAGAAATTCTCCTTACAATTAGGGTGGTGCACCCTATAGGGTGCACCTGCCTAATTCAAGTCCCATTGAAAACAGTGTAAAATCAACAATGTTCACGACCAAGTTTCTTGCACACCGACATCACTGGGGTTTCTCAAACAACAATCAGATTATTGTCTTGGTCTTTATCTTTCCATTTCTTTTCAATTTTTAGTAGGTTAGCCAATTACATTTTTTAATATTCACACCAAAAGAAACTCACCTCCAGAAAAGTGATACTTCCCGAGCCTGCAAGCAGCCATTTCGCAAATGGCATCCCTCCACGTTCTAGGGCAATTAGGACCCATTTTTCAACCGTAATTTTGTCAAGTCTGCCCTCAGATTGAAGCTCAAAAACCAGGGAGTTGATCCTATGCTATATTTACACAATCCCACCATTTCTTTCACCAAACGGCATCCGTTTTCAAAAGAAATTGTGGGGGCACATTTCATGCAAATGAGCTCGCGTAGAAATTCTCCTTACAATTAGGGTGGTGCACCCTATAGGGTGCACCTGCCTAATTCAAGTCCCATTGAAAACAGTGTAAAATCAACAATGTTCACGACCAAGTTTCTTGCACACCGACATCACTGGGGTTTCTCAAACAACAATCAGATTATTGTCTTGGTCTTTATCTTTCCATTTCTTTTCAATTTTTAGTAGGTTAGCCAATTACATTTTTTAATATTCACACCAAAAGAAACTCACCTCCAGAAAAGTGATACTTCCCGAGCCTGCAAGCAGCCATTTCGCAAATGGCATCCCTCCACGTTCTAGGGCAATTAGGACACATTTTTCAACCGTAATTTTGTCAAGTCTGCCCTCAGATTGAAGCTCAAAAACCAGGGAGTTGATCCTATGCTATATTTACACAATCCCACCATTTCTTTCACCAAACGGCATCCGTTTTCAAAAGAAATTGTGGGGGCACATTTCATGCAAATGAGCTCGCGTAGAAATTCTCCTTACAATTAGGGTGGTGCACCCTATAGGGTGCACCTGTCTAATTCAAGTCCCATTGAAAACAGTGTAAAATCAACAATGTTCACGACCAAGTTTCTTGCACACCGACATCACTGGGGTTTCTCAAACAACAATCAGATTATTGTCTTGGTCTTTATCTTTCCATTTCTTTTCAATTTTTAGTAGGTTAGCCAATTACATTTTTTAATATTCACACCAAAAGAAACTCACCTCCAGAAAAGTGATACTTCCCGAGCCTGCAAGCAGCCATTTCGCAAATGGCATCCCTCCACGTTCTAGGGCAATTAGGACCCATTTTTCAACCGTAATTTTGTCAAGTCTGCCCTCAGATTGAAGCTCAAAAACCAGGGAGTTGATCCTATGCTATATTTACACAATCCCACCATTTCTTTCACCAAACGGCATCCGTTTTCAAAAGAAATTGTGGGGGCACATTTCATGCAAATGAGCTCGCGTAGAAATTCTCCTTACAATTAGGGTGGTGCACCCTATAGGGTGCACCTGCCTAATTCAAGTCCCATTGAAAACAGTGTAAAATCAACAATGTTCACGACCAAGTTTCTTGCACACCGACATCACTGGGGTTTCTCAAACAACAATCAGATTATTGTCTTGGTCTTTATCTTTCCATTTCTTTTCAATTTTTAGTAGGTTAGCCAATTACATTTTTTAATATTCACACCAAAAGAAACTCACCTCCAGAAAAGTGATACTTCCCGAGCCTGCAAGCAGCCATTTCGCAAATGGCATCCCTCCACGTTCTAGGGCAATTAGGACCCATTTTTCAACCGTAATTTTGTCAAGTCTGCCCTCAGATTGAAGCTCAAAAACCAGGGAGTTGATCCTATGCTATATTTACACAATCCCACCATTTCTTTCACCAAACGGCATCCGTTTTCAAAAGAAATTGTGGGGGCACATTTCATGCAAATGAGCTCGCGTAGAAATTCTCCTTACAATTAGGGTGGTGCACCCTATAGGGTGCACCTGCCTAATTCAAGTCCCATTGAAAACAGTGTAAAATCAACAATGTTCACGACCAAGTTTCTTGCACACCGACATCACTGGGGTTTCTCAAACAACAATCAGATTATTGTCTTGGTCTTTATCTTTCCATTTCTTTTCAATTTTTAGTAGGTTAGCCAATTACATTTTTTAATATTCACACCAAAAGAAACTCACCTCCAGAAAAGTGATACTTCCCGAGCCTGCAAGCAGCCATTTCGCAAATGGCATCCCTCCACGTTCTAGGGCAATTAGGACCCATTTTTCAACCGTAATTTTGTCAAGTCTGCCCTCAGATTGAAGCTCAAAAACCAGGGAGTTGATCCTATGCTATATTTACACAATCCCACCATTTCTTTCACCAAACGGCATCCGTTTTCAAAAGAAATTGTGGGGGCACATTTCATGCAAATGAGCTCGCGTAGAAATTCTCCTTACAATTAGGGTGGTGCACCCTATAGGGTGCACCTGCCTAATTCAAGTCCCATTGAAAACAGTGTAAAATCAACAATGTTCACGACCAAGTTTCTTGCACACCGACATCACTGGGGTTTCTCAAACAACAATCAGATTATTGTCTTGGTCTTTATCTTTCCATTTCTTTTCAATTTTTAGTAGGTTAGCCAATTACATTTTTTAATATTCACACCAAAGGAAACTCACCTCCAGAAAAGTGATACTTCCCGAGCCTGCAAGCAGCCATTTCGCAAATGGCATCCCTCCACGTTCTAGGGCAATTAGGACCCATTTTTCAACCGTAATTTTGTCAAGTCTGCCCTCAGATTGAAGCTCAAAAACCAGGGAGTTGATCCTATGCTATATTTACACAATCCCACCATTTCTTTCACCAAACGGCATCCGTTTTCAAAAGAAATTGTGGGGGCACATTTCATGCAAATGAGCTCGCGTAGAAATTCTCCTTACAATTAGGGTGGTGCACCCTATAGGGTGCACCTGCCTAATTCAAGTCCCATTGAAAACAGTGTAAAATCAACAATGTTCACGACCAAGTTTCTTGCACACCGACATCACTGGGGTTTCTCAAACAACAATCAGATTATTGTCTTGGTCTTTATCTTTCCATTTCTTTTCAATTTTTAGTAGGTTAGCCAATTACATTTGTTAATATTCACACCAAAAGAAACTCACCTCCAGAAAAGTGATACTTCCCGAGCCTGCAAGCAGCCATTTCGCAAATGGCATCCCTCCACGTTCTAGGGCAATTAGGACCCATTTTTCAACCGTAATTTTGTCAAGTCTGCCCTCAGATTGAAGCTCAAAAACCAGGGAGTTGATCCTATGCTATATTTACACAATCCCACCATTTCTTTCACCAAACGGCATCCGTTTTCAAAAGAAATTGTGGGGGCACATTTCATGCAAATGAGCTCGCGTAGAAATTCTCCTTACAATTAGGGTGGTGCACCCTATAGGGTGCACCTGCCTAATTCAAGTCCCATTGAAAACAGTGTAAAATCAACAATGTTCACGACCAAGTTTCTTGCACACCGACATCACTGGGGTTTCTCAAACAACAATCAGATTATTGTCTTGGTCTTTATCTTTCCATTTCTTTTCAATTTTTAGTAGGTTAGCCAATTACATTTGTTAATATTCACACCAAAAGAAACTCACCTCCAGAAAAGTGATACTTCCCGAGCCTGCAAGCAGCCATTTCGCAAATGGCATCCCTCCACGTTCTAGGGCAATTAGGACCCATTTTTCAACCGTAATTTTGTCAAGTCTGCCCTCAGATTGAAGCTCAAAAACCAGGGAGTTGATCCTATGCTATATTTACACAATCCCACCATTTCTTTCACCAAACGGCATCCGTTTTCAAAAGAAATTGTGGGGGCACATTTCATGCAAATGAGCTCGCGTAGAAATTCTCCTTACAATTAGGGTGGTGCACCCTATAGGGTGCACCTGCCTAATTCAAGTCCCATTGAAAACAGTGTAAAATCAACAATGTTCACGACCAAGTTTCTTGCACACCGACATCACTGGGGTTTCTCAAACAACAATCAGATTATTGTCTTGGTCTTTATCTTTCCATTTCTTTTCAATTTTTAGTAGGTTAGCCAATTACATTTTTTAATATTCACACCAAAAGAAACTCACCTCCAGAAAAGTGATACTTCCCGAGCCTGCAAGCAGCCATTTCGCAAATGGCATCCCTCCACGTTCTAGGGCAATTAGGACCCATTTTTCAACCGTAATTTTGTCAAGTCTGCCCTCAGATTGAAGCTCAAAAACCAGGGAGTTGATCCTATGCTATATTTACACAATCCCACCATTTCTTTCACCAAACGGCATCCGTTTTCAAAAGAAATTGTGGGGGCACATTTCATGCAAATGAGCTCGCGTAGAAATTCTCCTTACAATTAGGGTGGTGCACCCTATAGGGTGCACCTGTCTAATTCAAGTCCCATTGAAAACAGTGTAAAATCAACAATGTTCACGACCAAGTTTCTTGCACACCGACATCACTGGGGTTTCTCAAACAACAATCAGATTATTGTCTTGGTCTTTATCTTTCCATTTCTTTTCAATTTTTAGTAGGTTAGCCAATTACATTTTTTAATATTCACACCAAAAGAAACTCACCTCCAGAAAAGTGATACTTCCCGAGCCTGCAAGCAGCCATTTCGCAAATGGCATCCCTCCACGTTCTAGGGCAATTAGGACCCATTTTTCAACCGTAATTTTGTCAAGTCTGCCCTCAGATTGAAGCTCAAAAACCAGGGAGTTGATCCTATGCTATATTTACACAATCCCACCATTTCTTTCACCAAACGGCATCCGTTTTCAAAAGAAATTGTGGGGGCACATTTCATGCAAATGAGCTCGCGTAGAAATTCTCCTTACAATTAGGGTGGTGCACCCTATAGGGTGCACCTGTCTAATTCAAGTCCCATTGAAAACAGTGTAAAATCAACAATGTTCACGACCAAGTTTCTTGCACACCGACATCACTGGGGTTTCTCAAACAACAATCAGATTATTGTCTTGGTCTTTATCTTTCCATTTCTTTTCAATTTTTAGTAGGTTAGCCAATTACATTTTTTAATATTCACACCAAAAGAAACTCACCTCCAGAAAAGTGATACTTCCCGAGCCTGCAAGCAGCCATTTCGCAAATGGCATCCCTCCACGTTCTAGGGCAATTAGGACCCATTTTTCAACCGTAATTTTGTCAAGTCTGCCCTCAGATTGAAGCTCAAAAACCAGGGAGTTGATCCTATGCTATATTTACACAATCCCACCATTTCTTTCACCAAACGGCATCCGTTTTCAAAAGAAATTGTGGGGGCACATTTCATGCAAATGAGCTCGCGTAGAAATTCTCCTTACAATTAGGGTGGTGCACCCTATAGGGTGCACCTGCCTAATTCAAGTCCCATTGAAAACAGTGTAAAATCAACAATGTTCACGACCAAGTTTCTTGCACACCGACATCACTGGGGTTTCTCAAACAACAATCAGATTATTGTCTTGGTCTTTATCTTTCCATTTCTTTTCAATTTTTAGTAGGTTAGCCAATTACATTTTTTAATATTCACACCAAAAGAAACTCACCTCCAGAAAAGTGATACTTCCCGAGCCTGCAAGCAGCCATTTCGCAAATGGCATCCCTCCACGTTCTAGGGCAATTAGGACCCATTTTTCAACCGTAATTTTGTCAAGTCTGCCCTCAGATTGAAGCTCAAAAACCAGGGAGTTGATCCTATGCTATATTTACACAATCCCACCATTTCTTTCACCAAACGGCATCCGTTTTCAAAAGAAATTGTGGGGGCACATTTCATGCAAATGAGCTCGCGTAGAAATTCTCCTTACAATTAGGGTGGTGCACCCTATAGGGTGCACCTGTCTAATTCAAGTCCCATTGAAAACAGTGTAAAATCAACAATGTTCACGACCAAGTTTCTTGCACACCGACATCACTGGGGTTTCTCAAACAACAATCAGATTATTGTCTTGGTCTTTATCTTTCCATTTCTTTTCAATTTTTAGTAGGTTAGCCAATTACATTTGTTAATATTCACACCAAAAGAAACTCACCTCCAGAAAAGTGATACTTCCCGAGCCTGCAAGCAGCCATTTCGCAAATGGCATCCCTCCACGTTCTAGGGCAATTAGGACCCATTTTTCAACCGTAATTTTGTCAAGTCTGCCCTCAGATTGAAGCTCAAAAACCAGGGAGTTGATCCTATGCTATATTTACACAATCCCACCATTTCTTTCACCAAACGGCATCCGTTTTCAAAAGAAATTGTGGGGGCACATTTCATGCAAATGAGCTCGCGTAGAAATTCTCCTTACAATTAGGGTGGTGCACCCTATAGGGTGCACCTGCCTAATTCAAGTCCCATTGAAAACAGTGTAAAATCAACAATGTTCACGACCAAGTTTCTTGCACACCGACATCACTGGGGTTTCTCAAACAACAATCAGATTATTGTCTTGGTCTTTATCTTTCCATTTCTTTTCAATTTTTAGTAGGTTAGCCAATTACATTTTTTAATATTCACACCAAAAGAAACTCACCTCCAGAAAAGTGATACTTCCCGAGCCTGCAAGCAGCCATTTCGCAAATGGCATCCCTCCACGTTCTAGGGCAATTAGGACCCATTTTTCAACCGTAATTTTGTCAAGTCTGCCCTCAGATTGAAGCTCAAAAACCAGGGAGTTGATCCTATGCTATATTTACACAATCCCACCATTTCTTTCACCAAACGGCATCCGTTTTCAAAAGAAATTGTGGGGGCACATTTCATGCAAATGAGCTCGCGTAGAAATTCTCCTTACAATTAGGGTGGTGCACCCTATAGGGTGCACCTGCCTAATTCAAGTCCCATTGAAAACAGTGTAAAATCAACAATGTTCACGACCAAGTTTCTTGCACACCGACATCACTGGGGTTTCTCAAACAACAATCAGATTATTGTCTTGGTCTTTATCTTTCCATTTCTTTTCAATTTTTAGTAGGTTAGCCAATTACATTTTTTAATATTCACACCAAAAGAAACTCACCTCCAGAAAAGTGATACTTCCCGAGCCTGCAAGCAGCCATTTCGCAAATGGCATCCCTCCACGTTCTAGGGCAATTAGGACCCATTTTTCAACCGTAATTTTGTCAAGTCTGCCCTCAGATTGAAGCTCAAAAACCAGGGAGTTGATCCTATGCTATATTTACACAATCCCACCATTTCTTTCACCAAACGGCATCCGTTTTCAAAAGAAATTGTGGGGGCACATTTCATGCAAATGAGCTCGCGTAGAAATTCTCCTTACAATTAGGGTGGTGCACCCTATAGGGTGCACCTGCCTAATTCAAGTCCCATTGAAAACAGTGTAAAATCAACAATGTTCACGACCAAGTTTCTTGCACACCGACATCACTGGGGTTTCTCAAACAACAATCAGATTATTGTCTTGGTCTTTATCTTTCCATTTCTTTTCAATTTTTAGTAGGTTAGCCAATTACATTTTTTAATATTCACACCAAAAGAAACTCACCTCCAGAAAAGTGATACTTCCCGAGCCTGCAAGCAGCCATTTCGCAAATGGCATCCCTCCACGTTCTAGGGCAATTAGGACCCATTTTTCAACCGTAATTTTGTCAAGTCTGCCCTCAGATTGAAGCTCAAAAACCAGGGAGTTGATCCTATGCTATATTTACACAATCCCACCATTTCTTTCACCAAACGGCATCCGTTTTCAAAAGAAATTGTGGGGGCACATTTCATGCAAATGAGCTCGCGTAGAAATTCTCCTTACAATTAGGGTGGTGCACCCTATAGGGTGCACCTGCCTAATTCAAGTCCCATTGAAAACAGTGTAAAATCAACAATGTTCACGACCAAGTTTCTTGCACACCGACATCACTGGGGTTTCTCAAACAACAATCAGATTATTGTCTTGGTCTTTATCTTTCCATTTCTTTTCAATTTTTAGTAGGTTAGCCAATTACATTTTTTAATATTCACACCAAAAGAAACTCACCTCCAGAAAAGTGATACTTCCCGAGCCTGCAAGCAGCCATTTCGCAAATGGCATCCCTCCACGTTCTAGGGCAATTAGGACCCATTTTTCAACCGTAATTTTGTCAAGTCTGCCCTCAGATTGAAGCTCAAAAACCAGGGAGTTGATCCTATGCTATATTTACACAATCCCACCATTTCTTTCACCAAACGGCATCCGTTTTCAAAAGAAATTGTGGGGGCACATTTCATGCAAATGAGCTCGCGTAGAAATTCTCCTTACAATTAGGGTGGTGCACCCTATAGGGTGCACCTGCCTAATTCAAGTCCCATTGAAAACAGTGTAAAATCAACAATGTTCACGACCAAGTTTCTTGCACACCGACATCACTGGGGTTTCTCAAACAACAATCAGATTATTGTCTTGGTCTTTATCTTTCCATTTCTTTTCAATTTTTAGTAGGTTAGCCAATTACATTTGTTAATATTCACACCAAAAGAAACTCACCTCCAGAAAAGTGATACTTCCCGAGCCTGCAAGCAGCCATTTCGCAAATGGCATCCCTCCACGTTCTAGGGCAATTAGGACCCATTTTTCAACCGTAATTTTGTCAAGTCTGCCCTCAGATTGAAGCTCAAAAACCAGGGAGTTGATCCTATGCTATATTTACACAATCCCACCATTTCTTTCACCAAACGGCATCCGTTTTCAAAAGAAATTGTGGGGGCACATTTCATGCAAATGAGCTCGCGTAGAAATTCTCCTTACAATTAGGGTGGTGCACCCTATAGGGTGCACCTGCCTAATTCAAGTCCCATTGAAAACAGTGTAAAATCAACAATGTTCACGACCAAGTTTCTTGCACACCGACATCACTGGGGTTTCTCAAACAACAATCAGATTATTGTCTTGGTCTTTATCTTTCCATTTCTTTTCAATTTTTAGTAGGTTAGCCAATTACATTTTTTAATATTCACACCAAAAGAAACTCACCTCCAGAAAAGTGATACTTCCCGAGCCTGCAAGCAGCCATTTCGCAAATGGCATCCCTCCACGTTCTAGGGCAATTAGGACCCATTTTTCAACCGTAATTTTGTCAAGTCTGCCCTCAGATTGAAGCTCAAAAACCAGGGAGTTGATCCTATGCTATATTTACACAATCCCACCATTTCTTTCACCAAACGGCATCCGTTTTCAAAAGAAATTGTGGGGGCACATTTCATGCAAATGAGCTCGCGTAGAAATTCTCCTTACAATTAGGGTGGTGCACCCTATAGGGTGCACCTGCCTAATTCAAGTCCCATTGAAAACAGTGTAAAATCAACAATGTTCACGACCAAGTTTCTTGCACACCGACATCACTGGGGTTTCTCAAACAACAATCAGATTATTGTCTTGGTCTTTATCTTTCCATTTCTTTTCAATTTTTAGTAGGTTAGCCAATTACATTTTTTAATATTCACACCAAAAGAAACTCACCTCCAGAAAAGTGATACTTCCCGAGCCTGCAAGCAGCCATTTCGCAAATGGCATCCCTCCACGTTCTAGGGCAATTAGGACCCATTTTTCAACCGTAATTTTGTCAAGTCTGCCCTCAGATTGAAGCTCAAAAACCAGGGAGTTGATCCTATGCTATATTTACACAATCCCACCATTTCTTTCACCAAACGGCATCCGTTTTCAAAAGAAATTGTGGGGGCACATTTCATGCAAATGAGCTCGCGTAGAAATTCTCCTTACAATTAGGGTGGTGCACCCTATAGGGTGCACCTGCCTAATTCAAGTCCCATTGAAAACAGTGTAAAATCAACAATGTTCACGACCAAGTTTCTTGCACACCGACATCACTGGGGTTTCTCAAACAACAATCAGATTATTGTCTTGGTCTTTATCTTTCCATTTCTTTTCAATTTTTAGTAGGTTAGCCAATTACATTTTTTAATATTCACACCAAAAGAAACTCACCTCCAGAAAAGTGATACTTCCCGAGCCTGCAAGCAGCCATTTCGCAAATGGCATCCCTCCACGTTCTAGGGCAATTAGGACCCATTTTTCAACCGTAATTTTGTCAAGTCTGCCCTCAGATTGAAGCTCAAAAACCAGGGAGTTGATCCTATGCTATATTTACACAATCCCACCATTTCTTTCACCAAACGGCATCCGTTTTCAAAAGAAATTGTGGGGGCACATTTCATGCAAATGAGCTCGCGTAGAAATTCTCCTTACAATTAGGGTGGTGCACCCTATAGGGTGCACCTGCCTAATTCAAGTCCCATTGAAAACAGTGTAAAATCAACAATGTTCACGACCAAGTTTCTTGCACACCGACATCACTGGGGTTTCTCAAACAACAATCAGATTATTGTCTTGGTCTTTATCTTTCCATTTCTTTTCAATTTTTAGTAGGTTAGCCAATTACATTTTTTAATATTCACACCAAAAGAAACTCACCTCCAGAAAAGTGATACTTCCCGAGCCTGCAAGCAGCCATTTCGCAAATGGCATCCCTCCACGTTCTAGGGCAATTAGGACCCATTTTTCAACCGTAATTTTGTCAAGTCTGCCCTCAGATTGAAGCTCAAAAACCAGGGAGTTGATCCTATGCTATATTTACACAATCCCACCATTTCTTTCACCAAACGGCATCCGTTTTCAAAAGAAATTGTGGGGGCACATTTCATGCAAATGAGCTCGCGTAGAAATTCTCCTTACAATTAGGGTGGTGCACCCTATAGGGTGCACCTGCCTAATTCAAGTCCCATTGAAAACAGTGTAAAATCAACAATGTTCACGACCAAGTTTCTTGCACACCGACATCACTGGGGTTTCTCAAACAACAATCAGATTATTGTCTTGGTCTTTATCTTTCCATTTCTTTTCAATTTTTAGTAGGTTAGCCAATTACATTTTTTAATATTCACACCAAAAGAAACTCACCTCCAGAAAAGTGATACTTCCCGAGCCTGCAAGCAGCCATTTCGCAAATGGCATCCCTCCACGTTCTAGGGCAATTAGGACCCATTTTTCAACCGTAATTTTGTCAAGTCTGCCCTCAGATTGAAGCTCAAAAACCAGGGAGTTGATCCTATGCTATATTTACACAATCCCACCATTTCTTTCACCAAACGGCATCCGTTTTCAAAAGAAATTGTGGGGGCACATTTCATGCAAATGAGCTCGCGTAGAAATTCTCCTTACAATTAGGGTGGTGCACCCTATAGGGTGCACCTGTCTAATTCAAGTCCCATTGAAAACAGTGTAAAATCAACAATGTTCACGACCAAGTTTCTTGCACACCGACATCACTGGGGTTTCTCAAACAACAATCAGATTATTGTCTTGGTCTTTATCTTTCCATTTCTTTTCAATTTTTAGTAGGTTAGCCAATTACATTTGTTAATATTCACACCAAAAGAAACTCACCTCCAGAAAAGTGATACTTCCCGAGCCTGCAAGCAGCCATTTCGCAAATGGCATCCCTCCACGTTCTAGGGCAATTAGGACCCATTTTTCAACCGTAATTTTGTCAAGTCTGCCCTCAGATTGAAGCTCAAAAACCAGGGAGTTGATCCTATGCTATATTTACACAATCCCACCATTTCTTTCACCAAACGGCATCCGTTTTCAAAAGAAATTGTGGGGGCACATTTCATGCAAATGAGCTCGCGTAGAAATTCTCCTTACAATTAGGGTGGTGCACCCTATAGGGTGCACCTGCCTAATTCAAGTCCCATTGAAAACAGTGTAAAATCAACAATGTTCACGACCAAGTTTCTTGCACACCGACATCACTGGGGTTTCTCAAACAACAATCAGATTATTGTCTTGGTCTTTATCTTTCCATTTCTTTTCAATTTTTAGTAGGTTAGCCAATTACATTTTTTAATATTCACACCAAAAGAAACTCACCTCCAGAAAAGTGATACTTCCCGAGCCTGCAAGCAGCCATTTCGCAAATGGCATCCCTCCACGTTCTAGGGCAATTAGGACCCATTTTTCAACCGTAATTTTGTCAAGTCTGCCCTCAGATTGAAGCTCAAAAACCAGGGAGTTGATCCTATGCTATATTTACACAATCCCACCATTTCTTTCACCAAACGGCATCCGTTTTCAAAAGAAATTGTGGGGGCACATTTCATGCAAATGAGCTCGCGTAGAAATTCTCCTTACAATTAGGGTGGTGCACCCTATAGGGTGCACCTGCCTAATTCAAGTCCCATTGAAAACAGTGTAAAATCAACAATGTTCACGACCAAGTTTCTTGCACACCGACATCACTGGGGTTTCTCAAACAACAATCAGATTATTGTCTTGGTCTTTATCTTTCCATTTCTTTTCAATTTTTAGTAGGTTAGCCAATTACATTTTTTAATATTCACACCAAAAGAAACTCACCTCCAGAAAAGTGATACTTCCCGAGCCTGCAAGCAGCCATTTCGCAAATGGCATCCCTCCACGTTCTAGGGCAATTAGGACCCATTTTTCAACCGTAATTTTGTCAAGTCTGCCCTCAGATTGAAGCTCAAAAACCAGGGAGTTGATCCTATGCTATATTTACACAATCCCACCATTTCTTTCACCAAACGGCATCCGTTTTCAAAAGAAATTGTGGGGGCACATTTCATGCAAATGAGCTCGCGTAGAAATTCTCCTTACAATTAGGGTGGTGCACCCTATAGGGTGCACCTGTCTAATTCAAGTCCCATTGAAAACAGTGTAAAATCAACAATGTTCACGACCAAGTTTCTTGCACACCGACATCACTGGGGTTTCTCAAACAACAATCAGATTATTGTCTTGGTCTTTATCTTTCCATTTCTTTTCAATTTTTAGTAGGTTAGCCAATTACATTTGTTAATATTCACACCAAAAGAAACTCACCTCCAGAAAAGTGATACTTCCCGAGCCTGCAAGCAGCCATTTCGCAAATGGCATCCCTCCACGTTCTAGGGCAATTAGGACCCATTTTTCAACCGTAATTTTGTCAAGTCTGCACTCAGATTGAAGCTCAAAAACCAGGGAGTTGATCCTATGCTATATTTACACAATCCCACCATTTCTTTCACCAAACGGCATCCGTTTTCAAAAGAAATTGTGGGGGCACATTTCATGCAAATGAGCTCGCGTAGAAATTCTCCTTACAATTAGGGTGGTGCACCCTATAGGGTGCACCTGCCTAATTCAAGTCCCATTGAAAACAGTGTAAAATCAACAATGTTCACGACCAAGTTTCTTGCACACCGACATCACTGGGGTTTCTCAAACAACAATCAGATTATTGTCTTGGTCTTTATCTTTCCATTTCTTTTCAATTTTTAGTAGGTTAGCCAATTACATTTTTTAATATTCACACCAAAAGAAACTCACCTCCAGAAAAGTGATACTTCCCGAGCCTGCAAGCAGCCATTTCGCAAATGGCATCCCTCCACGTTCTAGGGCAATTAGGACCCATTTTTCAACCGTAATTTTGTCAAGTCTGCCCTCAGATTGAAGCTCAAAAACCAGGGAGTTGATCCTATGCTATATTTACACAATCCCACCATTTCTTTCACCAAACGGCATCCGTTTTCAAAAGAAATTGTGGGGGCACATTTCATGCAAATGAGCTCGCGTAGAAATTCTCCTTACAATTAGGGTGGTGCACCCTATAGGGTGCACCTGCCTAATTCAAGTCCCATTGAAAACAGTGTAAAATCAACAATGTTCACGACCAAGTTTCTTGCACACCGACATCACTGGGGTTTCTCAAACAACAATCAGATTATTGTCTTGGTCTTTATCTTTCCATTTCTTTTCAATTTTTAGTAGGTTAGCCAATTACATTTTTTAATATTCACACCAAAAGAAACTCACCTCCAGAAAAGTGATACTTCCCGAGCCTGCAAGCAGCCATTTCGCAAATGGCATCCCTCCACGTTCTAGGGCAATTAGGACCCATTTTTCAACCGTAATTTTGTCAAGTCTGCCCTCAGATTGAAGCTCAAAAACCAGGGAGTTGATCCTATGCTATATTTACACAATCCCACCATTTCTTTCACCAAACGGCATCCGTTTTCAAAAGAAATTGTGGGGGCACATTTCATGCAAATGAGCTCGCGTAGAAATTCTCCTTACAATTAGGGTGGTGCACCCTATAGGGTGCACCTGCCTAATTCAAGTCCCATTGAAAACAGTGTAAAATCAACAATGTTCACGACCAAGTTTCTTGCACACCGACATCACTGGGGTTTCTCAAACAACAATCAGATTATTGTCTTGGTCTTTATCTTTCCATTTCTTTTCAATTTTTAGTAGGTTAGCCAATTACATTTTTTAATATTCACACCAAAAGAAACTCACCTCCAGAAAAGTGATACTTCCCGAGCCTGCAAGCAGCCATTTCGCAAATGGCATCCCTCCACGTTCTAGGGCAATTAGGACCCATTTTTCAACCGTAATTTTGTCAAGTCTGCCCTCAGATTGAAGCTCAAAAACCAGGGAGTTGATCCTATGCTATATTTACACAATCCCACCATTTCTTTCACCAAACGGCATCCGTTTTCAAAAGAAATTGTGGGGGCACATTTCATGCAAATGAGCTCGCGTAGAAATTCTCCTTACAATTAGGGTGGTGCACCCTATAGGGTGCACCTGCCTAATTCAAGTCCCATTGAAAACAGTGTAAAATCAACAATGTTCACGACCAAGTTTCTTGCACACCGACATCACTGGGGTTTCTCAAACAACAATCAGATTATTGTCTTGGTCTTTATCTTTCCATTTCTTTTCAATTTTTAGTAGGTTAGCCAATTACATTTTTTAATATTCACACCAAAAGAAACTCACCTCCAGAAAAGTGATACTTCCCGAGCCTGCAAGCAGCCATTTCGCAAATGGCATCCCTCCACGTTCTAGGGCAATTAGGACCCATTTTTCAACCGTAATTTTGTCAAGTCTGCCCTCAGATTGAAGCTCAAAAACCAGGGAGTTGATCCTATGCTATATTTACACAATCCCACCATTTCTTTCACCAAACGGCATCCGTTTTCAAAAGAAATTGTGGGGGCACATTTCATGCAAATGAGCTCGCGTAGAAATTCTCCTTACAATTAGGGTGGTGCACCCTATAGGGTGCACCTGTCTAATTCAAGTCCCATTGAAAACAGTGTAAAATCAACAATGTTCACGACCAAGTTTCTTGCACACCGACATCACTGGGGTTTCTCAAACAACAATCAGATTATTGTCTTGGTCTTTATCTTTCCATTTCTTTTCAATTTTTAGTAGGTTAGCCAATTACATTTTTTAATATTCACACCAAAAGAAACTCACCTCCAGAAAAGTGATACTTCCCGAGCCTGCAAGCAGCCATTTCGCAAATGGCATCCCTCCACGTTCTAGGGCAATTAGGACACATTTTTCAACCGTAATTTTGTCAAGTCTGCCCTCAGATTGAAGCTCAAAAACCAGGGAGTTGATCCTATGCTATATTTACACAATCCCACCATTTCTTTCACCAAACGGCATCCGTTTTCAAAAGAAATTGTGGGGGCACATTTCATGCAAATGAGCTCGCGTAGAAATTCTCCTTACAATTAGGGTGGTGCACCCTATAGGGTGCACCTGTCTAATTCAAGTCCCATTGAAAACAGTGTAAAATCAACAATGTTCACGACCAAGTTTCTTGCACACCGACATCACTGGGGTTTCTCAAACAACAATCAGATTATTGTCTTGGTCTTTATCTTTCCATTTCTTTTCAATTTTTAGTAGGTTAGCCAATTACATTTTTTAATATTCACACCAAAAGAAACTCACCTCCAGAAAAGTGATACTTCCCGAGCCTGCAAGCAGCCATTTCGCAAATGGCATCCCTCCACGTTCTAGGGCAATTAGGACCCATTTTTCAACCGTAATTTTGTCAAGTCTGCCCTCAGATTGAAGCTCAAAAACCAGGGAGTTGATCCTATGCTATATTTACACAATCCCACCATTTCTTTCACCAAACGGCATCCGTTTTCAAAAGAAATTGTGGGGGCACATTTCATGCAAATGAGCTCGCGTAGAAATTCTCCTTACAATTAGGGTGGTGCACCCTATAGGGTGCACCTGTCTAATTCAAGTCCCATTGAAAACAGTGTAAAATCAACAATGTTCACGACCAAGTTTCTTGCACACCGACATCACTGGGGTTTCTCAAACAACAATCAGATTATTGTCTTGGTCTTTATCTTTCCATTTCTTTTCAATTTTTAGTAGGTTAGCCAATTACATTTTTTAATATTCACACCAAAAGAAACTCACCTCCAGAAAAGTGATACTTCCCGAGCCTGCAAGCAGCCATTTCGCAAATGGCATCCCTCCACGTTCTAGGGCAATTAGGACACATTTTTCAACCGTAATTTTGTCAAGTCTGCCCTCAGATTGAAGCTCAAAAACCAGGGAGTTGATCCTATGCTATATTTACACAATCCAACCATTTCTTTCACCAAACGGCATCCGTTTTCAAAAGAAATTGTGGGGGCACATTTCATGCAAATGAGCTCGCGTAGAAATTCTCCTTACAATTAGGGTGGTGCACCCTATAGGGTGCACCTGCCTAATTCAAGTCCCATTGAAAACAGTGTAAAATCAACAATGTTCACGACCAAGTTTCTTGCACACCGACATCACTGGGGTTTCTCAAACAACAATCAGATTATTGTCTTGGTCTTTATCTTTCCATTTCTTTTCAATTTTTAGTAGGTTAGCCAATTACATTTTTTAATATTCACACCAAAAGAAACTCACCTCCAGAAAAGTGATACTTCCCGAGCCTGCAAGCAGCCATTTCGCAAATGGCATCCCTCCACGTTCTAGGGCAATTAGGACACATTTTTCAACCGTAATTTTGTCAAGTCTGCCCTCAGATTGAAGCTCAAAAACCAGGGAGTTGATCCTATGCTATATTTACACAATCCCACCATTTCTTTCACCAAACGGCATCCGTTTTCAAAAGAAATTGTAGGGGCACATTTCATGCAAATGAGCTCGCGTAGAAATTCTCCTTACAATTAGGGTGGTGCACCCTATAGGGTGCACCTGTCTAATTCAAGTCCCATTGAAAACAGTGTAAAATCAACAATGTTCACGACCAAGTTTCTTGCACACCGACATCACTGGGGTTTCTCAAACAACAATCAGATTATTGTCTTGGTCTTTATCTTTCCATTTCTTTTCAATTTTTAGTAGGTTAGCCAATTACATTTTTTAATATTCACACCAAAAGAAACTCACCTCCAGAAAAGTGATACTTCCCGAGCCTGCAAGCAGCCATTTCGCAAATGGCATCCCTCCACGTTCTAGGGCAATTAGGACCCATTTTTCAACCGTAATTTTGTCAAGTCTGCCCTCAGATTGAAGCTCAAAAACCAGGGAGTTGATCCTATGCTATATTTACACAATCCCACCATTTCTTTCACCAAACGGCATCCGTTTTCAAAAGAAATTGTGGGGGCACATTTCATGCAAATGAGCTCGCGTAGAAATTCTCCTTACAATTAGGGTGGTGCACCCTATAGGGTGCACCTGTCTAATTCAAGTCCCATTGAAAACAGTGTAAAATCAACAATGTTCACGACCAAGTTTCTTGCACACCGACATCACTGGGGTTTCTCAAACAACAATCAGATTATTGTCTTGGTCTTTATCTTTCCATTTCTTTTCAATTTTGAGTAGGTTAGCCAATTACATTTGTTAATATTCACACCAAAAGAAACTCACCTCCAGAAAAGTGATACTTCCCGAGCCTGCAAGCAGCCATTTCGCAAATGGCATCCCTCCACGTTCTAGGGCAATTAGGACCCATTTTTCAACCGTAATTTTGTCAAGTCTGCCCTCAGATTGAAGCTCAAAAACCAGGGAGTTGATCCTATGCTATATTTACACAATCCCACCATTTCTTTCACCAAACGGCATCCGTTTTCAAAAGAAATTGTGGGGGCACATTTCATGCAAATGAGCTCGCGTAGAAATTCTCCTACAATTAGGGTGGTGCACCCTATAGGGTGCACCTGTCTAATTCAAGTCCCATTGAAAACAGTGTAAAATCAACAATGTTCACGACCAAGTTTCTTGCACACCGACATCACTGGGGTTTCTCAAACAACAATCAGATTATTGTCTTGGTCTTTATCTTTCCATTTCTTTTCAATTTTTAGTAGGTTAGCCAATTACATTTGTTAATATTCACACCAAAAGAAACTCACCTCCAGAAAAGTGATACTTCCCGAGCCTGCAAGCAGCCATTTCGCAAATGGCATCCCTCCACGTTCTAGGGCAATTAGGACCCATTTTTCAACCGTAATTTTGTCAAGTCTGCCCTCAGATTGAAGCTCAAAAACCAGGGAGTTGATCCTATGCTATATTTACACAATCCCACCATTTCTTTCACCAAACGGCATCCGTTTTCAAAAGAAATTGTGGGGGCACATTTCATGCAAATGAGCTCGCGTAGAAATTCTCCTTACAATTAGGGTGGTGCACCCTATAGGGTGCACCTGCCTAATTCAAGTCCCATTGAAAACAGTGTAAAATCAACAATGTTCACGACCAAGTTTCTTGCACACCGACATCACTGGGGTTTCTCAAACAACAATCAGATTATTGTCTTGGTCTTTATCTTTCCATTTCTTTTCAATTTTTAGTAGGTTAGCCAATTACATTTTTTAATATTCACACCAAAAGAAACTCACCTCCAGAAAAGTGATACTTCCCGAGCCTGCAAGCAGCCATTTCGCAAATGGCATCCCTCCACGTTCTAGGGCAATTAGGACCCATTTTTCAACCGTAATTTTGTCAAGTCTGCCCTCAGATTGAAGCTCAAAAACCAGGGAGTTGATCCTATGCTATATTTACACAATCCCACCATTTCTTTCACCAAACGGCATCCGTTTTCAAAAGAAATTGTGGGGGCACATTTCATGCAAATGAGCTCGCGTAGAAATTCTCCTTACAATTAGGGTGGTGCACCCTATAGGGTGCACCTGTCTAATTCAAGTCCCATTGAAAACAGTGTAAAATCAACAATGTTCACGACCAAGTTTCTTGCACACCGACATCACTGGGGTTTCTCAAACAACAATCAGATTATTGTCTTGGTCTTTATCTTTCCATTTCTTTTCAATTTTTAGTAGGTTAGCCAATTACATTTTTTAATATTCACACCAAAAGAAACTCACCTCCAGAAAAGTGATACTTCCCGAGCCTGCAAGCAGCCATTTCGCAAATGGCATCCCTCCACGTTCTAGGGCAATTAGGACCCATTTTTCAACCGTAATTTTGTCAAGTCTGCCCTCAGATTGAAGCTCAAAAACCAGGGAGTTGATCCTATGCTATATTTACACAATCCCACCATTTCTTTCACCAAACGGCATCCGTTTTCAAAAGAAATTGTGGGGGCACATTTCATGCAAATGAGCTCGCGTAGAAATTCTCCTTACAATTAGGGTGGTGCACCCTATAGGGTGCACCTGCCTAATTCAAGTCCCATTGAAAACAGTGTAAAATCAACAATGTTCACGACCAAGTTTCTTGCACACCGACATCACTGGGGTTTCTCAAACAACAATCAGATTATTGTCTTGGTCTTTATCTTTCCATTTCTTTTCAATTTTTAGTAGGTTAGCCAATTACATTTGTTAATATTCACACCAAAAGAAACTCACCTCCAGAAAAGTGATACTTCCCGAGCCTGCAAGCAGCCATTTCGCAAATGGCATCCCTCCACGTTCTAGGGCAATTAGGACCCATTTTTCAACCGTAATTTTGTCAAGTCTGCCCTCAGATTGAAGCTCAAAAACCAGGGAGTTGATCCTATGCTATATTTACACAATCCCACCATTTCTTTCACCAAACGGCATCCGTTTTCAAAAGAAATTGTGGGGGCACATTTCATGCAAATGAGCTCGCGTAGAAATTCTCCTTACAATTAGGGTGGTGCACCCTATAGGGTGCACCTGTCTAATTCAAGTCCCATTGAAAACAGTGTAAAATCAACAATGTTCACGACCAAGTTTCTTGCACACCGACATCACTGGGGTTTCTCAAACAACAATCAGATTATTGTCTTGGTCTTTATCTTTCCATTTCTTTTCAATTTTTAGTAGGTTAGCCAATTACATTTTTTAATATTCACACCAAAAGAAACTCACCTCCAGAAAAGTGATACTTCCCGAGCCTGCAAGCAGCCATTTCGCAAATGGCATCCCTCCACGTTCTAGGGCAATTAGAACCCATTTTTCAACCGTAATTTTGTCAAGTCTGCCCTCAGATTGAAGCTCAAAAACCAGGGAGTTGATCCTATGCTATATTTACACAATCCCACCATTTCTTTCACCAAACGGCATCCGTTTTCAAAAGAAATTGTGGGGGCACATTTCATGCAAATGAGCTCGCGTCGAAATTCTCCTTACAATTAGGGTGGTGCACCCTATAGGGTGCACCTGCCTAATTCAAGTCCCATTGAAAACAGTGTAAAATCAACAATGTTCACGACCAAGTTTCTTGCACACCGACATCACTGGGGTTTCTCAAACAACAATCAGATTATTGTCTTGGTCTTTATCTTTCCATTTCTTTTCAATTTTTAGTAGGTTAGCCAATTACATTTGTTAATATTCACACCAAAAGAAACTCACCTCCAGAAAAGTGATACTTCCCGAGCCTGCAAGCAGCCATTTCGCAAATGGCATCCCTCCACGTTCTAGGGCAATTAGGACCCATTTTTCAACCGTAATTTTGTCAAGTCTGCCCTCAGATTGAAGCTCAAAAACCAGGGAGTTGATCCTATGCTATATTTACACAATCCCACCATTTCTTTCACCAAACGGCATCCGTTTTCAAAAGAAATTGTGGGGGCACATTTCATGCAAATGAGCTCGCGTAGAAATCCTCCTTACAATTAGGGTGGTGCACCCTATAGGGTGCACCTGCCTAATTCAAGTCCCATTGAAAACAGTGTAAAATCAACAATGTTCACGACCAAGTTTCTTGCACACCGACATCACTGGGGTTTCTCAAACAACAATCAGATTATTGTCTTGGTCTTTATCTTTCCATTTCTTTTCAATTTTTAGTAGGTTAGCCAATTACATTTTTTAATATTCACACCAAAAGAAACTCACCTCCAGAAAAGTGATACTTCCCGAGCCTGCAAGCAGCCATTTCGCAAATGGCATCCCTCCACGTTCTAGGGCAATTAGGACCCATTTTTCAACCGTAATTTTGTCAAGTCTGCCCTCAGATTGAAGCTCAAAAACCAGGGAGTTGATCCTATGCTATATTTACACAATCCCACCATTTCTTTCACCAAACGGCATCCGTTTTCAAAAGAAATTGTGGGGGCACATTTCATGCAAATGAGCTCGCGTAGAAATTCTCCTTACAATTAGGGTGGTGCACCCTATAGGGTGCACCTGTCTAATTCAAGTCCCATTGAAAACAGTGTAAAATCAACAATGTTCACGACCAAGTTTCTTGCACACCGACATCACTGGGGTTTCTCAAACAACAATCAGATTATTGTCTTGGTCTTTATCTTTCCATTTCTTTTCAATTTTTAGTAGGTTAGCCAATTACATTTTTTAATATTCACACCAAAAGAAACTCACCTCCAGAAAAGTGATACTTCCCGAGCCTGCAAGCAGCCATTTCGCAAATGGCATCCCTCCACGTTCTAGGGCAATTAGGACCCATTTTTCAACCGTAATTTTGTCAAGTCTGCCCTCAGATTGAAGCTCAAAAACCAGGGAGTTGATCCTATGCTATATTTACACAATCCCACCATTTCTTTCACCAAACGGCATCCGTTTTCAAAAGAAATTGTGGGGGCACATTTCATGCAAATGAGCTCGCGTAGAAATTCTCCTTACAATTAGGGTGGTGCACCCTATAGGGTGCACCTGCCTAATTCAAGTCCCATTGAAAACAGTGTAAAATCAACAATGTTCACGACCAAGTTTCTTGCACACCGACATCACTGGGGTTTCTCAAACAACAATCAGATTATTGTCTTGGTCTTTATCTTTCCATTTCTTTTCAATTTTTAGTAGGTTAGCCAATTACATTTGTTAATATTCACACCAAAAGAAACTCACCTCCAGAAAAGTGATACTTCCCGAGCCTGCAAGCAGCCATTTCGCAAATGGCATCCCTCCACGTTCTAGGGCAATTAGGACCCATTTTTCAACCGTAATTTTGTCAAGTCTGCCCTCAGATTGAAGCTCAAAAACCAGGGAGTTGATCCTATGCTATATTTACACAATCCCACCATTTCTTTCACCAAACGGCATCCGTTTTCAAAAGAAATTGTGGGGGCACATTTCATGCAAATGAGCTCGCGTCGAAATTCTCCTTACAATTAGGGTGGTGCACCCTATAGGGTGCACCTGCCTAATTCAAGTCCCATTGAAAACAGTGTAAAATCAACAATGTTCACGACCAAGTTTCTTGCACACCGACATCACTGGGGTTTCTCAAACAACAATCAGATTATTGTCTTGGTCTTTATCTTTCCATTTCTTTTCAATTTTTAGTAGGTTAGCCAATTACATTTGTTAATATTCACACCAAAAGAAACTCACCTCCAGAAAAGTGATACTTCCCGAGCCTGCAAGCAGCCATTTCGCAAATGGCATCCCTCCACGTTCTAGGGCAATTAGGACCCATTTTTCAACCGTAATTTTGTCAAGTCTGCCCTCAGATTGAAGCTCAAAAACCAGGGAGTTGATCCTATGCTATATTTACACAATCCCACCATTTCTTTCACCAAACGGCATCCGTTTTCAAAAGAAATTGTGGGGGCACATTTCATGCAAATGAGCTCGCGTAGAAATTCTCCTTACAATTAGGGTGGTGCACCCTATAGGGTGCACCTGTCTAATTCAAGTCCCATTGAAAACAGTGTAAAATCAACAATGTTCACGACCAAGTTTCTTGCACACCGACATCACTGGGGTTTCTCAAACAACAATCAGATTATTGTCTTGGTCTTTATCTTTCCATTTCTTTTCAATTTTTAGTAGGTTAGCCAATTACATTTTTTAATATTCACACCAAAAGAAACTCACCTCCAGAAAAGTGATACTTCCCGAGCCTGCAAGCAGCCATTTCGCAAATGGCATCCCTCCACGTTCTAGGGCAATTAGGACCCATTTTTCAACCGTAATTTTGTCAAGTCTGCCCTCAGATTGAAGCTCAAAAACCAGGGAGTTGATCCTATGCTATATTTACACAATCCCACCATTTCTTTCACCAAACGGCATCCGTTTTCAAAAGAAATTGTGGGGGCACATTTCATGCAAATGAGCTCGCGTAGAAATTCTCCTTACAATTAGGGTGGTGCACCCTATAGGGTGCACCTGTCTAATTCAAGTCCCATTGAAAACAGTGTAAAATCAACAATGTTCACGACCAAGTTTCTTGCACACCGACATCACTGGGGTTTCTCAAACAACAATCAGATTATTGTCTTGGTCTTTATCTTTCCATTTCTTTTCAATTTTTAGTAGGTTAGCCAATTACATTTTTTAATATTCACACCAAAAGAAACTCACCTCCAGAAAAGTGATACTTCCCGAGCCTGCAAGCAGCCATTTCGCAAATGGCATCCCTCCACGTTCTAGGGCAATTAGAACCCATTTTTCAACCGTAATTTTGTCAAGTCTGCCCTCAGATTGAAGCTCAAAAACCAGGGAGTTGATCCTATGCTATATTTACACAATCCCACCATTTCTTTCACCAAACGGCATCCGTTTTCAAAAGAAATTGTGGGGACACATTTCATGCAAATGAGCTCGCGTAGAAATTCTCCTTACAATTAGGGTGGTGCACCCTATAGGGTGCACCTGTCTAATTCAAGTCCCATTGAAAACAGTGTAAAATCAACAATGTTCACGACCAAGTTTCTTGCACACCGACATCACTGGGGTTTCTCAAACAACAATCAGATTATTGTCTTGGTCTTTATCTTTCCATTTCTTTTCAATTTTTAGTAGGTTAGCCAATTACATTTTTTAATATTCACACCAAAAGAAACTCACCTCCAGAAAAGTGATACTTCCCGAGCCTGCAAGCAGCCATTTCGCAAATGGCATCCCTCCACGTTCTAGGGCAATTAGGACCCATTTTTCAACCGTAATTTTGTCAAGTCTGCCCTCAGATTGAAGCTCAAAAACCAGGGAGTTGATCCTATGCTATATTTACACAATCCCACCATTTCTTTCACCAAACGGCATCCGTTTTCAAAAGAAATTGTGGGGGCACATTTCATGCAAATGAGCTCGCGTAGAAATTCTCCTTACAATTAGGGTGGTGCACCCTATAGGGTGCACCTGTCTAATTCAAGTCCCATTGAAAACAGTGTAAAATCAACAATGTTCACGACCAAGTTTCTTGCACACCGACATCACTGGGGTTTCTCAAACAACAATCAGATTATTGTCTTGGTCTTTATCTTTCCATTTCTTTTCAATTTTTAGTAGGTTAGCCAATTACATTTTTTAATATTCACACCAAAAGAAACTCACCTCCAGAAAAGTGATACTTCCCGAGCCTGCAAGCAGCCATTTCGCAAATGGCATCCCTCCACGTTCTAGGGCAATTAGGACCCATTTTTCAACCGTAATTTTGTCAAGTCTGCCCTCAGATTGAAGCTCAAAAACCAGGGAGTTGATCCTATGCTATATTTACACAATCCCACCATTTCTTTCACCAAACGGCATCCGTTTTCAAAAGAAATTGTGGGGGCACATTTCATGCAAATGAGCTCGCGTAGAAATTCTCCTTACAATTAGGGTGGTGCACCCTATAGGGTGCACCTGTCTAATTCAAGTCCCATTGAAAACAGTGTAAAATCAACAATGTTCACGACCAAGTTTCTTGCACACCGACATCACTGGGGTTTCTCAAACAACAATCAGATTATTGTCTTGGTCTTTATCTTTCCATTTCTTTTCAATTTTTAGTAGGTTAGCCAATTACATTTTTTAATATTCACACCAAAAGAAACTCACCTCCAGAAAAGTGATACTTCCCGAGCCTGCAAGCAGCCATTTCGCAAATGGCATCCCTCCACGTTCTAGGGCAATTAGGACCCATTTTTCAACCGTAATTTTGTCAAGTCTGCCCTCAGATTGAAGCTCAAAAACCAGGGAGTTGATCCTATGCTATATTTACACAATCCCACCATTTCTTTCACCAAACGGCATCCGTTTTCAAAAGAAATTGTGGGGGCACATTTCATGCAAATGAGCTCGCGTAGAAATTCTCCTTACAATTAGGGTGGTGCACCCTATAGGGTGCACCTGCCTAATTCAAGTCCCATTGAAAACAGTGTAAAATCAACAATGTTCACGACCAAGTTTCTTGCACACCGACATCACTGGGGTTTCTCAAACAACAATCAGATTATTGTCTTGGTCTTTATCTTTCCATTTCTTTTCAATTTTTAGTAGGTTAGCCAATTACATTTTTTAATATTCACACCAAAAGAAACTCACCTCCAGAAAAGTGATACTTCCCGAGCCTGCAAGCAGCCATTTCGCAAATGGCATCCCTCCACGTTCTAGGGCAATTAGGACCCATTTTTCAACCGTAATTTTGTCAAGTCTGCCCTCAGATTGAAGCTCAAAAACCAGGGAGTTGATCCTATGCTATATTTACACAATCCCACCATTTCTTTCACCAAACGGCATCCGTTTTCAAAAGAAATTGTGGGGGCACATTTCATGCAAATGAGCTCGCGTAGAAATTCTCCTTACAATTAGGGTGGTGCACCCTATAGGGTGCACCTGTCTAATTCAAGTCCCATTGAAAACAGTGTAAAATCAACAATGTTCACGACCAAGTTTCTTGCACACCGACATCACTGGGGTTTCTCAAACAACAATCAGATTATTGTCTTGGTCTTTATCTTTCCATTTCTTTTCAATTTTTAGTAGGTTAGCCAATTACATTTTTTAATATTCACACCAAAAGAAACTCACCTCCAGAAAAGTGATACTTCCCGAGCCTGCAAGCAGCCATTTCGCAAATGGCATCCCTCCACGTTCTAGGGCAATTGGGACCCATTTTTCAACCGTAATTTTGTCAAGTCTGCCCTCAGATTGAAGCTCAAAAACCAGGGAGTTGATCCTATGCTATATTTACACAATCCCACCATTTCTTTCACCAAACGGCATCCGTTTTCAAAAGAAATTGTGGGGGCACATTTCATGCAAATGAGCTCGCGTAGAAATTCTCCTTACAATTAGGGTGGTGCACCCTATAGGGTGCACCTGCCTAATTCAAGTCCCATTGAAAACAGTGTAAAATCAACAATGTTCACGACCAAGTTTCTTGCACACCGACATCACTGGGGTTTCTCAAACAACAATCAGATTATTGTCTTGGTCTTTATCTTTCCATTTCTTTTCAATTTTTAGTAGGTTAGCCAATTACATTTTTTAATATTCACACCAAAAGAAACTCACCTCCAGAAAAGTGATACTTCCCGAGCCTGCAAGCAGCCATTTCGCAAATGGCATCCCTCCACGTTCTAGGGAAATTAGGACCCATTTTTCAACCGTAATTTTGTCAAGTCTGCCCTCAGATTGAAGCTCAAAAACCAGGGAGTTGATCCTATGCTATATTTACACAATCCCACCATTTCTTTCACCAAACGGCATCCGTTTTCAAAAGAAATTGTGGGGGCACATTTCATGCAAATGAGCTCGCGTAGAAATTCTCCTTACAATTAGGGTGGTGCACCCTATAGGGTGCACCTGTCTAATTCAAGTCCCATTGAAAACAGTGTAAAATCAACAATGTTCACGACCAAGTTTCTTGCACACCGACATCACTGGGGTTTCTCAAACAACAATCAGATTATTGTCTTGGTCTTTATCTTTCCATTTCTTTTCAATTTTTAGTAGGTTAGCCAATTACATTTTTTAATATTCACACCAAAAGAAACTCACCTCCAGAAAAGTGATACTTCCCGAGCCTGCAAGCAGCCATTTCGCAAATGGCATCCCTCCACGTTCTAGGGCAATTAGGACCCATTTTTCAACCGTAATTTTGTCAAGTCTGCCCTCAGATTGAAGCTCAAAAACCAGGGAGTTGATCCTATGCTATATTTACACAATCCCACCATTTCTTTCACCAAACGGCATCCGTTTTCAAAAGAAATTGTGGGGGCACATTTCATGCAAATGAGCTCGCGTAGAAATTCTCCTTACAATTAGGGTGGTGCACACTATAGGGTGCACCTGTCTAATTCAAGTCCCATTGAAAACAGTGTAAAATCAACAATGTTCACGACCAAGTTTCTTGCACACCGACATCACTGGGGTTTCTCAAACAACAATCAGATTATTGTCTTGGTCTTTATCTTTCCATTTCTTTTCAATTTTTAGTAGGTTAGCCAATTACATTTTTTAATATTCACACCAAAAGAAACTCACCTCCAGAAAAGTGATACTTCCCGAGCCTGCAAGCAGCCATTTCGCAAATGGCATCCCTCCACGTTCTAGGGCAATTAGGACCCATTTTTCAACCGTAATTTTGTCAAGTCTGCCCTCAGATTGAAGCTCAAAAACCAGGGAGTTGATCCTATGCTATATTTACACAATCCCACCATTTCTTTCACCAAACGGCATCCGTTTTCAAAAGAAATTGTGGGGGCACATTTCATGCAAATGAGCTCGCGTAGAAATTCTCCTTACAATTAGGGTGGTGCACCCTATAGGGTGCACCTGCCTAATTCAAGTCCCATTGAAAACAGTGTAAAATCAACAATGTTCACGACCAAGTTTCTTGCACACCGACATCACTGGGGTTTCTCAAACAACAATCAGATTATTGTCTTGGTCTTTATCTTTCCATTTCTTTTCAATTTTTAGTAGGTTAGCCAATTACATTTTTTAATATTCACACCAAAAGAAACTCACCTCCAGAAAAGTGATACTTCCCGAGCCTGCAAGCAGCCATTTCGCAAATGGCATCCCTCCACGTTCTAGGGCAATTAGGACCCATTTTTCAACCGTAATTTTGTCAAGTCTGCCCTCAGATTGAAGCTCAAAAACCAGGGAGTTGATCCTATGCTATATTTACACAATCCCACCATTTCTTTCACCAAACGGCATCCGTTTTCAAAAGAAATTGTGGGGGCACATTTCATGCAAATGAGCTCGCGTCGAAATTCTCCTTACAATTAGGGTGGTGCACCCTATAGGGTGCACCTGCCTAATTCAAGTCCCATTGAAAACAGTGTAAAATCAACAATGTTCACGACCAAGTTTCTTGCACACCGACATCACTGGGGTTTCTCAAACAACAATCAGATTATTGTCTTGGTCTTTATCTTTCCATTTCTTTTCAATTTTTAGTAGGTTAGCCAATTACATTTGTTAATATTCACACCAAAAGAAACTCACCTCCAGAAAAGTGATACTTCCCGAGCCTGCAAGCAGCCATTTCGCAAATGGCATCCCTCCACGTTCTAGGGCAATTAGGACCCATTTTTCAACCGTAATTTTGTCAAGTCTGCCCTCAGATTGAAGCTCAAAAACCAGGGAGTTGATCCTATGCTATATTTACACAATCCCACCATTTCTTTCACCAAACGGCATCCGTTTTCAAAAGAAATTGTGGGGGCACATTTCATGCAAATGAGCTCGCGTAGAAATTCTCCTTACAATTAGGGTGGTGCACCCTATAGGGTGCACCTGCCTAATTCAAGTCCCATTGAAAACAGTGTAAAATCAACAATGTTCACGACCAAGTTTCTTGCACACCGACATCACTGGGGTTTCTCAAACAACAATCAGATTATTGTCTTGGTCTTTATCTTTCCATTTCTTTTCAATTTTTAGTAGGTTAGCCAATTACATTTGTTAATATTCACACCAAAAGAAACTCACCTCCAGAAAAGTGATACTTCCCGAGCCTGCAAGCAGCCATTTCGCAAATGGCATCCCTCCACGTTCTAGGGCAATTAGGACCCATTTTTCAACCGTAATTTTGTCAAGTCTGCCCTCAGATTGAAGCTCAAAAACCAGGGAGTTGATCCTATGCTATATTTACACAATCCCACCATTTCTTTCACCAAACGGCATCCGTTTTCAAAAGAAATTGTGGGGGCACATTTCATGCAAATGAGCTCGCGTAGAAATTCTCCTTACAATTAGGGTGGTGCACCCTATAGGGTGCACCTGTCTAATTCAAGTCCCATTGAAAACAGTGTAAAATCAACAATGTTCACGACCAAGTTTCTTGCACACCGACATCACTGGGGTTTCTCAAACAACAATCAGATTATTGTCTTGGTCTTTATCTTTCCATTTCTTTTCAATTTTTAGTAGGTTAGCCAATTACATTTTTTAATATTCACACCAAAAGAAACTCACCTCCAGAAAAGTGATACTTCCCGAGCCTGCAAGCAGCCATTTCGCAAATGGCATCCCTCCACGTTCTAGGGCAATTAGGACCCATTTTTCAACCGTAATTTTGTCAAGTCTGCCCTCAGATTGAAGCTCAAAAACCAGGGAGTTGATCCTATGCTATATTTACACAATCCCACCATTTCTTTCACCAAACGGCATCCGTTTTCAAAAGAAATTGTGGGGGCACATTTCATGCAAATGAGCTCGCGTAGAAATTCTCCTTACAATTAGGGTGGTGCACCCTATAGGGTGCACCTGTCTAATTCAAGTCCCATTGAAAACAGTGTAAAATCAACAATGTTCACGACCAAGTTTCTTGCACACCGACATCACTGGGGTTTCTCAAACAACAATCAGATTATTGTCTTGGTCTTTATCTTTCCATTTCTTTTCAATTTTTAGTAGGTTAGCCAATTACATTTTTTAATATTCACACCAAAAGAAACTCACCTCCAGAAAAGTGATACTTCCCGAGCCTGCAAGCAGCCATTTCGCAAATGGCATCCCTCCACGTTCTAGGGCAATTAGAACCCATTTTTCAACCGTAATTTTGTCAAGTCTGCCCTCAGATTGAAGCTCAAAAACCAGGGAGTTGATCCTATGCTATATTTACACAATCCCACCATTTCTTTCACCAAACGGCATCCGTTTTCAAAAGAAATTGTGGGGACACATTTCATGCAAATGAGCTCGCGTAGAAATTCTCCTTACAATTAGGGTGGTGCACCCTATAGGGTGCACCTGTCTAATTCAAGTCCCATTGAAAACAGTGTAAAATCAACAATGTTCACGACCAAGTTTCTTGCACACCGACATCACTGGGGTTTCTCAAACAACAATCAGATTATTGTCTTGGTCTTTATCTTTCCATTTCTTTTCAATTTTTAGTAGGTTAGCCAATTACATTTTTTAATATTCACACCAAAAGAAACTCACCTCCAGAAAAGTGATACTTCCCGAGCCTGCAAGCAGCCATTTCGCAAATGGCATCCCTCCACGTTCTAGGGCAATTAGGACCCATTTTTCAACCGTAATTTTGTCAAGTCTGCCCTCAGATTGAAGCTCAAAAACCAGGGAGTTGATCCTATGCTATATTTACACAATCCCACCATTTCTTTCACCAAACGGCATCCGTTTTCAAAAGAAATTGTGGGGGCACATTTCATGCAAATGAGCTCGCGTAGAAATTCTCCTTACAATTAGGGTGGTGCACCCTATAGGGTGCACCTGTCTAATTCAAGTCCCATTGAAAACAGTGTAAAATCAACAATGTTCACGACCAAGTTTCTTGCACACCGACATCACTGGGGTTTCTCAAACAACAATCAGATTATTGTCTTGGTCTTTATCTTTCCATTTCTTTTCAATTTTTAGTAGGTTAGCCAATTACATTTTTTAATATTCACACCAAAAGAAACTCACCTCCAGAAAAGTGATACTTCCCGAGCCTGCAAGCAGCCATTTCGCAAATGGCATCCCTCCACGTTCTAGGGCAATTAGGACCCATTTTTCAACCGTAATTTTGTCAAGTCTGCCCTCAGATTGAAGCTCAAAAACCAGGGAGTTGATCCTATGCTATATTTACACAATCCCACCATTTCTTTCACCAAACGGCATCCGTTTTCAAAAGAAATTGTGGGGGCACATTTCATGCAAATGAGCTCGCGTAGAAATTCTCCTTACAATTAGGGTGGTGCACCCTATAGGGTGCACCTGCCTAATTCAAGTCCCATTGAAAACAGTGTAAAATCAACAATGTTCACGACCAAGTTTCTTGCACACCGACATCACTGGGGTTTCTCAAACAACAATCAGATTATTGTCTTGGTCTTTATCTTTCCATTTCTTTTCAATTTTTAGTAGGTTAGCCAATTACATTTTTTAATATTCACACCAAAAGAAACTCACCTCCAGAAAAGTGATACTTCCCGAGCCTGCAAGCAGCCATTTCGCAAATGGCATCCCTCCACGTTCTAGGGCAATTAGGACCCATTTTTCAACCGTAATTTTGTCAAGTCTGCCCTCAGATTGAAGCTCAAAAACCAGGGAGTTGATCCTATGCTATATTTACACAATCCCACCATTTCTTTCACCAAACGGCATCCGTTTTCAAAAGAAATTGTGGGGGCACATTTCATGCAAATGAGCTCGCGTAGAAATTCTCCTTACAATTAGGGTGGTGCACCCTATAGGGTGCACCTGTCTAATTCAAGTCCCATTGAAAACAGTGTAAAATCAACAATGTTCACGACCAAGTTTCTTGCACACCGACATCACTGGGGTTTCTCAAACAACAATCAGATTATTGTCTTGGTCTTTATCTTTCCATTTCTTTTCAATTTTTAGTAGGTTAGCCAATTACATTTTTTAATATTCACACCAAAAGAAACTCACCTCCAGAAAAGTGATACTTCCCGAGCCTGCAAGCAGCCATTTCGCAAATGGCATCCCTCCACGTTCTAGGGCAATTGGGACCCATTTTTCAACCGTAATTTTGTCAAGTCTGCCCTCAGATTGAAGCTCAAAAACCAGGGAGTTGATCCTATGCTATATTTACACAATCCCACCATTTCTTTCACCAAACGGCATCCGTTTTCAAAAGAAATTGTGGGGGCACATTTCATGCAAATGAGCTCGCGTAGAAATTCTCCTTACAATTAGGGTGGTGCACCCTATAGGGTGCACCTGCCTAATTCAAGTCCCATTGAAAACAGTGTAAAATCAACAATGTTCACGACCAAGTTTCTTGCACACCGACATCACTGGGGTTTCTCAAACAACAATCAGATTATTGTCTTGGTCTTTATCTTTCCATTTCTTTTCAATTTTTAGTAGGTTAGCCAATTACATTTTTTAATATTCACACCAAAAGAAACTCACCTCCAGAAAAGTGATACTTCCCGAGCCTGCAAGCAGCCATTTCGCAAATGGCATCCCTCCACGTTCTAGGGAAATTAGGACCCATTTTTCAACCGTAATTTTGTCAAGTCTGCCCTCAGATTGAAGCTCAAAAACCAGGGAGTTGATCCTATGCTATATTTACACAATCCCACCATTTCTTTCACCAAACGGCATCCGTTTTCAAAAGAAATTGTGGGGGCACATTTCATGCAAATGAGCTCGCGTAGAAATTCTCCTTACAATTAGGGTGGTGCACCCTATAGGGTGCACCTGTCTAATTCAAGTCCCATTGAAAACAGTGTAAAATCAACAATGTTCACGACCAAGTTTCTTGCACACCGACATCACTGGGGTTTCTCAAACAACAATCAGATTATTGTCTTGGTCTTTATCTTTCCATTTCTTTTCAATTTTTAGTAGGTTAGCCAATTACATTTTTTAATATTCACACCAAAAGAAACTCACCTCCAGAAAAGTGATACTTCCCGAGCCTGCAAGCAGCCATTTCGCAAATGGCATCCCTCCACGTTCTAGGGCAATTAGGACCCATTTTTCAACCGTAATTTTGTCAAGTCTGCCCTCAGATTGAAGCTCAAAAACCAGGGAGTTGATCCTATGCTATATTTACACAATCCCACCATTTCTTTCACCAAACGGCATCCGTTTTCAAAAGAAATTGTGGGGGCACATTTCATGCAAATGAGCTCGCGTAGAAATTCTCCTTACAATTAGGGTGGTGCACACTATAGGGTGCACCTGTCTAATTCAAGTCCCATTGAAAACAGTGTAAAATCAACAATGTTCACGACCAAGTTTCTTGCACACCGACATCACTGGGGTTTCTCAAACAACAATCAGATTATTGTCTTGGTCTTTATCTTTCCATTTCTTTTCAATTTTTAGTAGGTTAGCCAATTACATTTTTTAATATTCACACCAAAAGAAACTCACCTCCAGAAAAGTGATACTTCCCGAGCCTGCAAGCAGCCATTTCGCAAATGGCATCCCTCCACGTTCTAGGGCAATTAGGACCCATTTTTCAACCGTAATTTTGTCAAGTCTGCCCTCAGATTGAAGCTCAAAAACCAGGGAGTTGATCCTATGCTATATTTACACAATCCCACCATTTCTTTCACCAAACGGCATCCGTTTTCAAAAGAAATTGTGGGGGCACATTTCATGCAAATGAGCTCGCGTAGAAATTCTCCTTACAATTAGGGTGGTGCACCCTATAGGGTGCACCTGCCTAATTCAAGTCCCATTGAAAACAGTGTAAAATCAACAATGTTCACGACCAAGTTTCTTGCACACCGACATCACTGGGGTTTCTCAAACAACAATCAGATTATTGTCTTGGTCTTTATCTTTCCATTTCTTTTCAATTTTTAGTAGGTTAGCCAATTACATTTTTTAATATTCACACCAAAAGAAACTCACCTCCAGAAAAGTGATACTTCCCGAGCCTGCAAGCAGCCATTTCGCAAATGGCATCCCTCCACGTTCTAGGGCAATTAGGACCCATTTTTCAACCGTAATTTTGTCAAGTCTGCCCTCAGATTGAAGCTCAAAAACCAGGGAGTTGATCCTATGCTATATTTACACAATCCCACCATTTCTTTCACCAAACGGCATCCGTTTTCAAAAGAAATTGTGGGGGCACATTTCATGCAAATGAGCTCGCGTAGAAATTCTCCTTACAATTAGGGTGGTGCACCCTATAGGGTGCACCTGCCTAATTCAAGTCCCATTGAAAACAGTGTAAAATCAACAATGTTCACGACCAAGTTTCTTGCACACCGACATCACTGGGGTTTCTCAAACAACAATCAGATTATTGTCTTGGTCTTTATCTTTCCATTTCTTTTCAATTTTTAGTAGGTTAGCCAATTACATTTTTTAATATTCACACCAAAAGAAACTCACCTCCAGAAAAGTGATACTTCCCGAGCCTGCAAGCAGCCATTTCGCAAATGGCATCCCTCCACGTTCTAGGGCAATTAGGACCCATTTTTCAACCGTAATTTTGTCAAGTCTGCCCTCAGATTGAAGCTCAAAAACCAGGGAGTTGATCCTATGCTATATTTACACAATCCCACCATTTCTTTCACCAAACGGCATCCGTTTTCAAAAGAAATTGTGGGGGCACATTTCATGCAAATGAGCTCGCGTAGAAATTCTCCTTACAATTAGGGTGGTGCACCCTATAGGGTGCACCTGCCTAATTCAAGTCCCATTGAAAACAGTGTAAAATCAACAATGTTCACGACCAAGTTTCTTGCACACCGACATCACTGGGGTTTCTCAAACAACAATCAGATTATTGTCTTGGTCTTTATCTTTCCATTTCTTTTCAATTTTTAGTAGGTTAGCCAATTACATTTTTTAATATTCACACCAAAAGAAACTCACCTCCAGAAAAGTGATACTTCCCGAGCCTGCAAGCAGCCATTTCGCAAATGGCATCCCTCCACGTTCTAGGGCAATTAGGACCCATTTTTCAACCGTAATTTTGTCAAGTCTGCCCTCAGATTGAAGCTCAAAAACCAGGGAGTTGATCCTATGCTATATTTACACAATCCCACCATTTCTTTCACCAAACGGCATCCGTTTTCAAAAGAAATTGTGGGGGCACATTTCATGCAAATGAGCTCGCGTAGAAATTCTCCTTACAATTAGGGTGGTGCACCCTATAGGGTGCACCTGCCTAATTCAAGTCCCATTGAAAACAGTGTAAAATCAACAATGTTCACGACCAAGTTTCTTGCACACCGACATCACTGGGGTTTCTCAAACAACAATCAGATTATTGTCTTGGTCTTTATCTTTCCATTTCTTTTCAATTTTTAGTAGGTTAGCCAATTACATTTTTTAATATTCACACCAAAAGAAACTCACCTCCAGAAAAGTGATACTTCCCGAGCCTGCAAGCAGCCATTTCGCAAATGGCATCCCTCCACGTTCTAGGGCAATTAGGACCCATTTTTCAACCGTAATTTTGTCAAGTCTGCCCTCAGATTGAAGCTCAAAAACCAGGGAGTTGATCCTATGCTATATTTACACAATCCCACCATTTCTTTCACCAAACGGCATCCGTTTTCAAAAGAAATTGTGGGGGCACATTTCATGCAAATGAGCTCGCGTAGAAATTCTCCTTACAATTAGGGTGGTGCACCCTATAGGGTGCACCTGCCTAATTCAAGTCCCATTGAAAACAGTGTAAAATCAACAATGTTCACGACCAAGTTTCTTGCACACCGACATCACTGGGGTTTCTCAAACAACAATCAGATTATTGTCTTGGTCTTTATCTTTCCATTTCTTTTCAATTTTTAGTAGGTTAGCCAATTACATTTTTTAATATTCACACCAAAAGAAACTCACCTCCAGAAAAGTGATACTTCCCGAGCCTGCAAGCAGCCATTTCGCAAATGGCATCCCTCCACGTTCTAGGGCAATTAGGACCCATTTTTCAACCGTAATTTTGTCAAGTCTGCCCTCAGATTGAAGCTCAAAAACCAGGGAGTTGATCCTATGCTATATTTACACAATCCCACCATTTCTTTCACCAAACGGCATCCGTTTTCAAAAGAAATTGTGGGGGCACATTTCATGCAAATGAGCTCGCGTAGAAATTCTCCTTACAATTAGGGTGGTGCACCCTATAGGGTGCACCTGCCTAATTCAAGTCCCATTGAAAACAGTGTAAAATCAACAATGTTCACGACCAAGTTTCTTGCACACCGACATCACTGGGGTTTCTCAAACAACAATCAGATTATTGTCTTGGTCTTTATCTTTCCATTTCTTTTCAATTTTTAGTAGGTTAGCCAATTACATTTTTTAATATTCACACCAAAAGAAACTCACCTCCAGAAAAGTGATACTTCCCGAGCCTGCAAGCAGCCATTTCGCAAATGGCATCCCTCCACGTTCTAGGGCAATTAGGACCCATTTTTCAACCGTAATTTTGTCAAGTCTGCCCTCAGATTGAAGCTCAAAAACCAGGGAGTTGATCCTATGCTATATTTACACAATCCCACCATTTCTTTCACCAAACGGCATCCGTTTTCAAAAGAAATTGTGGGGGCACATTTCATGCAAATGAGCTCGCGTAGAAATTCTCCTTACAATTAGGGTGGTGCACCCTATAGGGTGCACCTGCCTAATTCAAGTCCCATTGAAAACAGTGTAAAATCAACAATGTTCACGACCAAGTTTCTTGCACACCGACATCACTGGGGTTTCTCAAACAACAATCAGATTATTGTCTTGGTCTTTATCTTTCCATTTCTTTTCAATTTTTAGTAGGTTAGCCAATTACATTTTTTAATATTCACACCAAAAGAAACTCACCTCCAGAAAAGTGATACTTCCCGAGCCTGCAAGCAGCCATTTCGCAAATGGCATCCCTCCACGTTCTAGGGCAATTAGGACCCATTTTTCAACCGTAATTTTGTCAAGTCTGCCCTCAGATTGAAGCTCAAAAACCAGGGAGTTGATCCTATGCTATATTTACACAATCCCACCATTTCTTTCACCAAACGGCATCCGTTTTCAAAAGAAATTGTGGGGGCACATTTCATGCAAATGAGCTCGCGTAGAAATTCTCCTTACAATTAGGGTGGTGCACCCTATAGGGTGCACCTGCCTAATTCAAGTCCCATTGAAAACAGTGTAAAATCAACAATGTTCACGACCAAGTTTCTTGCACACCGACATCACTGGGGTTTCTCAAACAACAATCAGATTATTGTCTTGGTCTTTATCTTTCCATTTCTTTTCAATTTTTAGTAGGTTAGCCAATTACATTTTTTAATATTCACACCAAAAGAAACTCACCTCCAGAAAAGTGATACTTCCCGAGCCTGCAAGCAGCCATTTCGCAAATGGCATCCCTCCACGTTCTAGGGCAATTAGGACCCATTTTTCAACCGTAATTTTGTCAAGTCTGCCCTCAGATTGAAGCTCAAAAACCAGGGAGTTGATCCTATGCTATATTTACACAATCCCACCATTTCTTTCACCAAACGGCATCCGTTTTCAAAAGAAATTGTGGGGGCACATTTCATGCAAATGAGCTCGCGTAGAAATTCTCCTTACAATTAGGGTGGTGCACCCTATAGGGTGCACCTGTCTAATTCAAGTCCCATTGAAAACAGTGTAAAATCAACAATGTTCACGACCAAGTTTCTTGCACACCGACATCACTGGGGTTTCTCAAACAACAATCAGATTATTGTCTTGGTCTTTATCTTTCCATTTCTTTTCAATTTTTAGTAGGTTAGCCAATTACATTTTTTAATATTCACACCAAAAGAAACTCACCTCCAGAAAAGTGATACTTCCCGAGCCTGCAAGCAGCCATTTCGCAAATGGCATCCCTCCACGTTCTAGGGCAATTAGGACCCATTTTTCAACCGTAATTTTGTCAAGTCTGCCCTCAGATTGAAGCTCAAAAACCAGGGAGTTGATCCTATGCTATATTTACACAATCCCACCATTTCTTTCACCAAACGGCATCCGTTTTCAAAAGAAATTGTGGGGGCACATTTCATGCAAATTAGCTCGCGTAGAAATTCTCCTTACAATTAGGGTGGTGCACCCTATAGGGTGCACCTGCCTAATTCAAGTCCCATTGAAAACAGTGTAAAATCAACAATGTTCACGACCAAGTTTCTTGCACACCGACATCACTGGGGTTTCTCAAACAACAATCAGATTATTGTCTTGGTCTTTATCTTTCCATTTCTTTTCAATTTTTAGTAGGTTAGCCAATTACATTTTTTAATATTCACACCAAAAGAAACTCACCTCCAGAAAAGTGATACTTCCCGAGCCTGCAAGCAGCCATTTCGCAAATGGCATCCCTCCACGTTCTAGGGCAATTAGGACCCATTTTTCAACCGTAATTTTGTCAAGTCTGCCCTCAGATTGAAGCTCAAAAACCAGGGAGTTGATCCTATGCTATATTTACACAATCCCACCATTTCTTTCACCAAACGGCATCCGTTTTCAAAAGAAATTGTGGGGGCACATTTCATGCAAATTAGCTCGCGTAGAAATTCTCCTTACAATTAGGGTGGTGCACCCTATAGGGTGCACCTGCCTAATTCAAGTCCCATTGAAAACAGTGTAAAATCAACAATGTTCACGACCAAGTTTCTTGCACACCGACATCACTGGGGTTTCTCAAACAACAATCAGATTATTGTCTTGGTCTTTATCTTTCCATTTCTTTTCAATTTTTAGTAGGTTAGCCAATTACATTTTTTAATATTCACACCAAAAGAAACTCACCTCCAGAAAAGTGATACTTCCCGAGCCTGCAAGCAGCCATTTCGCAAATGGCATCCCTCCACGTTCTAGGGCAATTAGGACCCATTTTTCAACCGTAATTTTGTCAAGTCTGCCCTCAGATTGAAGCTCAAAAACCAGGGAGTTGATCCTATGCTATATTTACAAAATCCCACCATTTCTTTCACCAAACGGCATCCGTTTTCAAAAGAAATTGTGGGGGCACATTTCATGCAAATGAGCTCGCGTAGAAATTCTCCTTACAATTAGGGTGGTGCACCCTATAGGGTGCACCTGCCTAATTCAAGTCCCATTGAAAACAGTGTAAAATCAACAATGTTCACGACCAAGTTTCTTGCACACCGACATCACTGGGGTTTCTCAAACAACAATCAGATTATTGTCTTGGTCTTTATCTTTCCATTTCTTTTCAATTTTTAGTAGGTTAGCCAATTACATTTTTTAATATTCACACCAAAAGAAACTCACCTCCAGAAAAGTGATACTTCCCGAGCCTGCAAGCAGCCATTTCGCAAATGGCATCCCTCCACGTTCTAGGGCAATTAGGACCCATTTTTCAACCGTAATTTTGTCAAGTCTGCCCTCAGATTGAAGCTCAAAAACCAGGGAGTTGATCCTATGCTATATTTACACAATCCCACCATTTCTTTCACCAAACGGCATCCGTTTTCAAAAGAAATTGTGGGGGCACATTTCATGCAAATGAGCTCGCGTAGAAATTCTCCTTACAATTAGGGTGGTGCACCCTATAGGGTGCACCTGCCTAATTCAAGTCCCATTGAAAACAGTGTAAAATCAACAATGTTCACGACCAAGTTTCTTGCACACCGACATCACTGGGGTTTCTCAAACAACAATCAGATTATTGTCTTGGTCTTTATCTTTCCATTTCTTTTCAATTTTTAGTAGGTTAGCCAATTACATTTTTTAATATTCACACCAAAAGAAACTCACCTCCAGAAAAGTGATACTTCCCGAGCCTGCAAGCAGCCATTTCGCAAATGGCATCCCTCCACGTTCTAGGGCAATTAGGACCCATTTTTCAACCGTAATTTTGTCAAGTCTGCCCTCAGATTGAAGCTCAAAAACCAGGGAGTTGATCCTATGCTATATTTACACAATCCCACCATTTCTTTCACCAAACGGTATCCGTTTTCAAAAGAAATTGTGGGGGCACATTTCATGCAAATGAGCTCGCGTAGAAATTCTCCTTACAATTAGGGTGGTGCACCCTATAGGGTGCACCTGTCTAATTCAAGTCCCATTGAAAACAGTGTAAAATCAACAATGTTCACGACCAAGTTTCTTGCACACCGACATCACTGGGGTTTCTCAAACAACAATCAGATTATTGTCTTGGTCTTTATCTTTCCATTTCTTTTCAATTTTTAGTAGGTTAGCCAATTACATTTTTTAATATTCACACCAAAAGAAACTCACCTCCAGAAAAGTGATACTTCCCGAGCCTGCAAGCAGCCATTTCGCAAATAGCATCCCTCCACGTTCTAGGGCAATTAGGACCCATTTTTCAACCGTAATTTTGTCAAGTCTGCCCTCAGATTGAAGCTCAAAAACCAGGGAGTTGATCCTATGCTATATTTACACAATCCCACCATTTCTTTCACCAAACGGCATCCGTTTTCAAAAGAAATTGTGGGGGCACATTTCATGCAAATGAGCTCGCGTAGAAATTCTCCTTACAATTAGGGTGGTGCACCCTATAGGGTGCACCTGCCTAATTCAAGTCCCATTGAAAACAGTGTAAAATCAACAATGTTCACGACCAAGTTTCTTGCACACCGACATCACTGGGGTTTCTCAAACAACAATCAGATTATTGTCTTGGTCTTTATCTTTCCATTTCTTTTCAATTTTTAGTAGGTTAGCCAATTACATTTTTTAATATTCACACCAAAAGAAACTCACCTCCAGAAAAGTGATACTTCCCGAGCCTGCAAGCAGCCATTTAGCAAATGGCATCCCTCCACGTTCTAGGGCAATTAGGACCCATTTTTCAACCGTAATTTTGTCAAGTCTGCCCTCAGATTGAAGCTCAAAAACCAGGGAGTTGATCCTATGCTATATTTACACAATCCCACCATTTCTTTCACCAAACGGCATCCGTTTTCAAAAGAAATTGTGGGGGCACATTTCATGCAAATGAGCTAGCGTAGAAATTATCCTTACAATTAGGGTGGTGCACCCTATAGGGTGCACCTGCCTAATTCAAGTCCCATTGAAAACAGTGTAAAATCAACAATGTTCACGACCAAGTTTCTTGCACACCGACATCACTGGGGTTTCTCAAACAACAATCAGATTATTGTCTTGGTCTTTATCTTTCCATTTCTTTTCAATTTTTAGTAGGTTAGCCAATTACATTTTTTAATATTCACACCAAAAGAAACTCACCTCCCGAAAAGTGATACTTCCCGAGCCTGCAAGCAGCCATTTTACAAATGGCATCCCTCCACGTTCTAGGGCAATTAGGACCCATTTTTCAACCGTAATTTTGTCAAGTCTGCCCTCAGATTGAAGCTCAAAAAACCAGGGAGTTGATCCTATGCTATATTTACACAATCCCACCATTTCTTTCACCAAACGGCATCCGTTTTCAAAAGAAATTGTGGGGGCACATTTCATGCAAATGAGCTCGCGTAGAAATTCTCCTTACAATTAGGGTGGTGCACCCTATAGGGTGCACCTGCCTAATTCAAGTCCCATTGAAAACAGTGTAAAATCAACAATGTTCACGACCAAGTTTCTTGCACACCGACATCACTGGGGTTTCTCAAACAACAATCAGATTATTGTCTTGGTCTTTATCTTTCCATTTCTTTTCAATTTTTAGTAGGTTAGCCAATTACATTTTTTAATATTCACACCAAAAGAAACTCACCTCCAGAAAAGTGATACTTCCCGAGCCTGCAAGCAGCCATTTCGCAAATGGCATCCCTCCACGTTCTAGGGCAATTAGGACCCATTTTTCAACCGTAATTTTGTCAAGTCTGCCCTCAGATTGAAGCTCAAAAACCAGGGAGTTGATCCTATGCTATATTTACACAATCCCACCATTTCTTTCACCAAACGGCATCCGTTTTCAAAAGAAATTGTGGGGGCACATTTCATGCAAATGAGCTCGCGTAGAAATTCTCCTTACAATTAGGGTGGTGCACCCTATAGGGTGCACCTGTCTAATTCAAGTCCCATTGAAAACAGTGTAAAATCAACAATGTTCACGACCAAGTTTCTTGCACACCGACATCACTGGGGTTTCTCAAACAACAATCAGATTATTGTCTTGGTCTTTATCTTTCCATTTCTTTTCAATTTTTAGTAGGTTAGCCAATTACATTTTTTAATATTCACACCAAAAGAAACTCACCTCCAGAAAAGTGATACTTCCCGAGCCTGCAAGCAGCCATTTCGCAAATAGCATCCCTCCACGTTCTAGGGCAATTAGGACCCATTTTTCAACCGTAATTTTGTCAAGTCTGCCCTCAGATTGAAGCTCAAAAACCAGGGAGTTGATCCTATGCTATATTTACACAATCCCACCATTTCTTTCACCAAACGGCATCCGTTTTCAAAAGAAATTGTGGGGGCACATTTCATGCAAATGAGCTCGCGTAGAAATTCTCCTTACAATTAGGGTGGTGCACCCTATAGGGTGCACCTGCCTAATTCAAGTCCCATTGAAAACAGTGTAAAATCAACAATGTTCACGACCAAGTTTCTTGCACACCGACATCACTGGGGTTTCTCAAACAACAATCAGATTATTGTCTTGGTCTTTATCTTTCCATTTCTTTTCAATTTTTAGTAGGTTAGCCAATTACATTTTTTAATATTCACACCAAAAGAAACTCACCTCCAGAAAAGTGATACTTCCCGAGCCTGCAAGCAGCCATTTCGCAAATGGCATCCCTCCACGTTCTAGGGCAATTAGGACCCATTTTTCAACCGTAATTTTGTCAAGTCTGCCCTCAGATTGAAGCTCAAAAACCAGGGAGTTGATCCTATGCTATATTTACAAAATCCCACCATTTCTTTCACCAAACGGCATCCGTTTTCAAAAGAAATTGTGGGGGCACATTTCATGCAAATGAGCTCGCGTAGAAATTCTCCTTACAATTAGGGTGGTGCACCCTATAGGGTGCACCTGCCTAATTCAAGTCCCATTGAAAACAGTGTAAAATCAACAATGTTCACGACCAAGTTTCTTGCACACCGACATCACTGGGGTTTCTCAAACAACAATCAGATTATTGTCTTGGTCTTTATCTTTCCATTTCTTTTCAATTTTTAGTAGGTTAGCCAATTACATTTTTTAATATTCACACCAAAAGAAACTCACCTCCAGAAAAGTGATACTTCCCGAGCCTGCAAGCAGCCATTTCGCAAATGGCATCCCTCCACGTTCTAGGGCAATTAGGACCCATTTTTCAACCGTAATTTTGTCAAGTCTGCCCTCAGATTGAAGCTCAAAAACCAGGGAGTTGATCCTATGCTATATTTACACAATCCCACCATTTCTTTCACCAAACGGCATCCGTTTTCAAAAGAAATTGTGGGGGCACATTTCATGCAAATGAGCTCGCGTAGAAATTCTCCTTACAATTAGGGTGGTGCACCCTATAGGGTGCACCTGTCTAATTCAAGTCCCATTGAAAACAGTGTAAAATCAACAATGTTCACGACCAAGTTTCTTGCACACCGACATCACTGGGGTTTCTCAAACAACAATCAGATTATTGTCTTGGTCTTTATCTTTCCATTTCTTTTCAATTTTTAGTAGGTTAGCCAATTACATTTTTTAATATTCACACCAAAAGAAACTCACCTCCAGAAAAGTGATACTTCCCGAGCCTGCAAGCAGCCATTTCGCAAATGGCATCCCTCCACGTTCTAGGGCAATTAGGACCCATTTTTCAACCGTAATTTTGTCAAGTCTGCCCTCAGATTGAAGCTCAAAAACCAGGGAGTTGATCCTATGCTATATTTACACAATCCCACCATTTCTTTCACCAAACGGCATCCGTTTTCAAAAGAAATTGTGGGGGCACATTTCATGCAAATGAGCTCGCGTAGAAATTCTCCTTACAATTAGGGTGGTGCACCCTATAGGGTGCACCTGCCTAATTCAAGTCCCATTGAAAACAGTGTAAAATCAACAATGTTCACGACCAAGTTTCTTGCACACCGACATCACTGGGGTTTCTCAAACAACAATCAGATTATTGTCTTGGTCTTTATCTTTCCATTTCTTTTCAATTTTTAGTAGGTTAGCCAATTACATTTTTTAATATTCACACCAAAAGAAACTCACCTCCAGAAAAGTGATACTTCCCGAGCCTGCAAGCAGCCATTTCGCAAATGGCATCCCTCCACGTTCTAGGGCAATTAGGACCCATTTTTCAACCGTAATTTTGTCAAGTCTGCCCTCAGATTGAAGCTCAAAAACCAGGGAGTTGATCCTATGCTATATTTACACAATCCCACCATTTCTTTCACCAAACGGCATCCGTTTTCAAAAGAAATTGTGGGGGCACATTTCATGCAAATGAGCTCGCGTAGAAATTCTCCTTACAATTAGGGTGGTGCACCCTATAGGGTGCACCTGTCTAATTCAAGTCCCATTGAAAACAGTGTAAAATCAACAATGTTCACGACCAAGTTTCTTGCACACCGACATCACTGGGGTTTCTCAAACAACAATCAGATTATTGTCTTGGTCTTTATCTTTCCATTTCTTTTCAATTTTTAGTAGGTTAGCCAATTACATTTTTTAATATTCACACCAAAAGAAACTCACCTCCAGAAAAGTGATACTTCCCGAGCCTGCAAGCAGCCATTTCGCAAATAGCATCCCTCCACGTTCTAGGGCAATTAGGACCCATTTTTCAACCGTAATTTTGTCAAGTCTGCCCTCAGATTGAAGCTCAAAAACCAGGGAGTTGATCCTATGCTATATTTACACAATCCCACCATTTCTTTCACCAAACGGCATCCGTTTTCAAAAGAAATTGTGGGGGCACATTTCATGCAAATGAGCTCGCGTAGAAATTCTCCTTACAATTAGGGTGGTGCACCCTATAGGGTGCACCTGCCTAATTCAAGTCCCATTGAAAACAGTGTAAAATCAACAATGTTCACGACCAAGTTTCTTGCACACCGACATCACTGGGGTTTCTCAAACAACAATCAGATTATTGTCTTGGTCTTTATCTTTCCATTTCTTTTCAATTTTTAGTAGGTTAGCCAATTACATTTTTTAATATTCACACCAAAAGAAACTCACCTCCAGAAAAGTGATACTTCCCGAGCCTGCAAGCAGCCATTTCGCAAATGGCATCCCTCCACGTTCTAGGGCAATTAGGACCCATTTTTCAACCGTAATTTTGTCAAGTCTGCCCTCAGATTGAAGCTCAAAAACCAGGGAGTTGATCCTATGCTATATTTACAAAATCCCACCATTTCTTTCACCAAACGGCATCCGTTTTCAAAAGAAATTGTGGGGGCACATTTCATGCAAATGAGCTCGCGTAGAAATTCTCCTTACAATTAGGGTGGTGCACCCTATAGGGTGCACCTGCCTAATTCAAGTCCCATTGAAAACAGTGTAAAATCAACAATGTTCACGACCAAGTTTCTTGCACACCGACATCACTGGGGTTTCTCAAACAACAATCAGATTATTGTCTTGGTCTTTATCTTTCCATTTCTTTTCAATTTTTAGTAGGTTAGCCAATTACATTTTTTAATATTCACACCAAAAGAAACTCACCTCCAGAAAAGTGATACTTCCCGAGCCTGCAAGCAGCCATTTCGCAAATGGCATCCCTCCACGTTCTAGGGCAATTAGGACCCATTTTTCAACCGTAATTTTGTCAAGTCTGCCCTCAGATTGAAGCTCAAAAACCAGGGAGTTGATCCTATGCTATATTTACACAATCCCACCATTTCTTTCACCAAACGGCATCCGTTTTCAAAAGAAATTGTGGGGGCACATTTCATGCAAATGAGCTCGCGTAGAAATTCTCCTTACAATTAGGGTGGTGCACCCTATAGGGTGCACCTGTCTAATTCAAGTCCCATTGAAAACAGTGTAAAATCAACAATGTTCACGACCAAGTTTCTTGCACACCGACATCACTGGGGTTTCTCAAACAACAATCAGATTATTGTCTTGGTCTTTATCTTTCCATTTCTTTTCAATTTTTAGTAGGTTAGCCAATTACATTTTTTAATATTCACACCAAAAGAAACTCACCTCCAGAAAAGTGATACTTCCCGAGCCTGCAAGCAGCCATTTCGCAAATGGCATCCCTCCACGTTCTAGGGCAATTAGGACCCATTTTTCAACCGTAATTTTGTCAAGTCTGCCCTCAGATTGAAGCTCAAAAACCAGGGAGTTGATCCTATGCTATATTTACACAATCCCACCATTTCTTTCACCAAACGGCATCCGTTTTCAAAAGAAATTGTGGGGGCACATTTCATGCAAATGAGCTCGCGTAGAAATTCTCCTTACAATTAGGGTGGTGCACCCTATAGGGTGCACCTGCCTAATTCAAGTCCCATTGAAAACAGTGTAAAATCAACAATGTTCACGACCAAGTTTCTTGCACACCGACATCACTGGGGTTTCTCAAACAACAATCAGATTATTGTCTTGGTCTTTATCTTTCCATTTCTTTTCAATTTTTAGTAGGTTAGCCAATTACATTTTTTAATATTCACACCAAAAGAAACTCACCTCCAGAAAAGTGATACTTCCCGAGCCTGCAAGCAGCCATTTCGCAAATGGCATCCCTCCACGTTCTAGGGCAATTAGGACCCATTTTTCAACCGTAATTTTGTCAAGTCTGCCCTCAGATTGAAGCTCAAAAACCAGGGAGTTGATCCTATGCTATATTTACACAATCCCACCATTTCTTTCACCAAACGGCATCCGTTTTCAAAAGAAATTGTGGGGGCACATTTCATGCAAATGAGCTAGCGTAGAAATTATCCTTACAATTAGGGTGGTGCACCCTATAGGGTGCACCTGCCTAATTCAAGTCCCATTGAAAACAGTGTAAAATCAACAATGTTCACGACCAAGTTTCTTGCACACCGACATCACTGGGGTTTCTCAAACAACAATCAGATTATTGTCTTGGTCTTTATCTTTCCATTTCTTTTCAATTTTTAGTAGGTTAGCCAATTACATTTTTTAATATTCACACCAAAAGAAACTCACCTCCCGAAAAGTGATACTTCCCGAGCCTGCAAGCAGCCATTTTACAAATGGCATCCCTCCACGTTCTAGGGCAATTAGGACCCATTTTTCAACCGTAATTTTGTCAAGTCTGCCCTCAGATTGAAGCTCAAAAACCAGGGAGTTGATCCTATGCTATATTTACACAATCCCACCATTTCTTTCACCAAACGGCATCCGTTTTCAAAAGAAATTGTGGGGGCACATTTCATGCAAATGAGCTAGCGTAGAAATTATCCTTACAATTAGGGTGGTGCACCCTATAGGGTGCACCTGCCTAATTCAAGTCCCATTGAAAACAGTGTAAAATCAACAATGTTCACGACCAAGTTTCTTGCACACCGACATCACTGGGGTTTCTCAAACAACAATCAGATTATTGTCTTGGTCTTTATCTTTCCATTTCTTTTCAATTTTTAGTAGGTTAGCCAATTACATTTTTTAATATTCACACCAAAAGAAACTCACCTCCCGAAAAGTGATACTTCCCGAGCCTGCAAGCAGCCATTTTACAAATGGCATCCCTCCACGTTCTAGGGCAATTAGGACCCATTTTTCAACCGTAATTTTGTCAAGTCTGCCCTCAGATTGAAGCTCAAAAACCAGGGAGTTGATCCTATGCTATATTTACACAATCCCACCATTTCTTTCACCAAACGGCATCCGTTTTCAAAAGAAATTGTGGGGGCACATTTCATGCAAATGAGCTAGCGTAGAAATTATCCTTACAATTAGGGTGGTGCACCCTATAGGGTGCACCTGCCTAATTCAAGTCCCATTGAAAACAGTGTAAAATCAACAATGTTCACGACCAAGTTTCTTGCACACCGACATCACTGGGGTTTCTCAAACAACAATCAGATTATTGTCTTGGTCTTTATCTTTCCATTTCTTTTCAATTTTTAGTAGGTTAGCCAATTACATTTTTTAATATTCACACCAAAAGAAACTCACCTCCCGAAAAGTGATACTTCCCGAGCCTGCAAGCAGCCATTTTACAAATGGCATCCCTCCACGTTCTAGGGCAATTAGGACCCATTTTTCAACCGTAATTTTGTCAAGTCTGCCCTCAGATTGAAGCTCAAAAACCAGGGAGTTGATCCTATGCTATATTTACACAATCCCACCATTTCTTTCACCAAACGGCATCCGTTTTCAAAAGAAATTGTGGGGGCACATTTCATGCAAATGAGCTAGCGTAGAAATTATCCTTACAATTAGGGTGGTGCACCCTATAGGGTGCACCTGCCTAATTCAAGTCCCATTGAAAACAGTGTAAAATCAACAATGTTCACGACCAAGTTTCTTGCACACCGACATCACTGGGGTTTCTCAAACAACAATCAGATTATTGTCTTGGTCTTTATCTTTCCATTTCTTTTCAATTTTTAGTAGGTTAGCCAATTACATTTTTTAATATTCACACCAAAAGAAACTCACCTCCCGAAAAGTGATACTTCCCGAGCCTGCAAGCAGCCATTTCGCAAATGGCATCCCTCCACGTTCTAGGGCAATTAGGACCCATTTTTCAACCGTAATTTTGTCAAGTCTGCCCTCAGATTGAAGCTCAAAAACCAGGGAGTTGATCCTATGCTATATTTACACAATCCCACCATTTCTTTCACCAAACGGCATCCGTTTTCAAAAGAAATTGTGGGGGCACATTTCATGCAAATGAGCTAGCGTAGAAATTATCCTTACAATTAGGGTGGTGCACCCTATAGGGTGCACCTGCCTAATTCAAGTCCCATTGAAAACAGTGTAAAATCAACAATGTTCACGACCAAGTTTCTTGCACACCGACATCACTGGGGTTTCTCAAACAACAATCAGATTATTGTCTTGGTCTTTATCTTTCCATTTCTTTTCAATTTTTAGTAGGTTAGCCAATTACATTTTTTAATATTCACACCAAAAGAAACTCACCTCCCGAAAAGTGATACTTCCCGAGCCTGCAAGCAGCCATTTTACAAATGGCATCCCTCCACGTTCTAGGGCAATTAGGACCCATTTTTCAACCGTAATTTTGTCAAGTCTGCCCTCAGATTGAAGCTCAAAAACCAGGGAGTTGATCCTATGCTATATTTACACAATCCCACCATTTCTTTCACCAAACGGCATCCGTTTTCAAAAGAAATTGTGGGGGCACATTTCATGCAAATGAGCTAGCGTAGAAATTATCCTTACAATTAGGGTGGTGCACCCTATAGGGTGCACCTGCCTAATTCAAGTCCCATTGAAAACAGTGTAAAATCAACAATGTTCACGACCAAGTTTCTTGCACACCGACATCACTGGGGTTTCTCAAACAACAATCAGATTATTGTCTTGGTCTTTATCTTTCCATTTCTTTTCAATTTTTAGTAGGTTAGCCAATTACATTTTTTAATATTCACACCAAAAGAAACTCACCTCCCGAAAAGTGATACTTCCCGAGCCTGCAAGCAGCCATTTTACAAATGGCATCCCTCCACGTTCTAGGGCAATTAGGACCCATTTTTCAACCGTAATTTTGTCAAGTCTGCCCTCAGATTGAAGCTCAAAAACCAGGGAGTTGATCCTATGCTATATTTACACAATCCCACCATTTCTTTCACCAAACGGCATCCGTTTTCAAAAGAAATTGTGGGGGCACATTTCATGCAAATGAGCTAGCGTAGAAATTATCCTTACAATTAGGGTGGTGCACCCTATAGGGTGCACCTGCCTAATTCAAGTCCCATTGAAAACAGTGTAAAATCAACAATGTTCACGACCAAGTTTCTTGCACACCGACATCACTGGGGTTTCTCAAACAACAATCAGATTATTGTCTTGGTCTTTATCTTTCCATTTCTTTTCAATTTTTAGTAGGTTAGCCAATTACATTTTTTAATATTCACACCAAAAGAAACTCACCTCCCGAAAAGTGATACTTCCCGAGCCTGCAAGCAGCCATTTCGCAAATGGCATCCCTCCACGTTCTAGGGCAATTAGGACCCATTTTTCAACCGTAATTTTGTCAAGTCTGCCCTCAGATTGAAGCTCAAAAACCAGGGAGTTGATCCTATGCTATATTTACACAATCCCACCATTTCTTTCACCAAACGGCATCCGTTTTCAAAAGAAATTGTGGGGGCACATTTCATGCAAATGAGCTAGCGTAGAAATTATCCTTACAATTAGGGTGGTGCACCCTATAGGGTGCACCTGCCTAATTCAAGTCCCATTGAAAACAGTGTAAAATCAACAATGTTCACGACCAAGTTTCTTGCACACCGACATCACTGGGGTTTCTCAAACAACAATCAGATTATTGTCTTGGTCTTTATCTTTCCATTTCTTTTCAATTTTTAGTAGGTTAGCCAATTACATTTTTTAATATTCACACCAAAAGAAACTCACCTCCCGAAAAGTGATACTTCCCGAGCCTGCAAGCAGCCATTTTACAAATGGCATCCCTCCACGTTCTAGGGCAATTAGGACCCATTTTTCAACCGTAATTTTGTCAAGTCTGCCCTCAGATTGAAGCTCAAAAACCAGGGAGTTGATCCTATGCTATATTTACACAATCCCACCATTTCTTTCACCAAACGGCATCCGTTTTCAAAAGAAATTGTGGGGGCACATTTCATGCAAATGAGCTAGCGTAGAAATTATCCTTACAATTAGGGTGGTGCACCCTATAGGGTGCACCTGCCTAATTCAAGTCCCATTGAAAACAGTGTAAAATCAACAATGTTCACGACCAAGTTTCTTGCACACCGACATCACTGGGGTTTCTCAAACAACAATCAGATTATTGTCTTGGTCTTTATCTTTCCATTTCTTTTCAATTTTTAGTAGGTTAGCCAATTACATTTTTTAATATTCACACCAAAAGAAACTCACCTCCCGAAAAGTGATACTTCCCGAGCCTGCAAGCAGCCATTTTACAAATGGCATCCCTCCACGTTCTAGGGCAATTAGGACCCATTTTTCAACCGTAATTTTGTCAAGTCTGCCCTCAGATTGAAGCTCAAAAACCAGGGAGTTGATCCTATGCTATATTTACACAATCCCACCATTTCTTTCACCAAACGGCATCCGTTTTCAAAAGAAATTGTGGGGGCACATTTCATGCAAATGAGCTAGCGTAGAAATTATCCTTACAATTAGGGTGGTGCACCCTATAGGGTGCACCTGCCTAATTCAAGTCCCATTGAAAACAGTGTAAAATCAACAATGTTCACGACCAAGTTTCTTGCACACCGACATCACTGGGGTTTCTCAAACAACAATCAGATTATTGTCTTGGTCTTTATCTTTCCATTTCTTTTCAATTTTTAGTAGGTTAGCCAATTACATTTTTTAATATTCACACCAAAAGAAACTCACCTCCCGAAAAGTGATACTTCCCGAGCCTGCAAGCAGCCATTTTACAAATGGCATCCCTCCACGTTCTAGGGCAATTAGGACCCATTTTTCAACCGTAATTTTGTCAAGTCTGCCCTCAGATTGAAGCTCAAAAACCAGGGAGTTGATCCTATGCTATATTTACACAATCCCACCATTTCTTTCACCAAACGGCATCCGTTTTCAAAAGAAATTGTGGGGGCACATTTCATGCAAATGAGCTAGCGTAGAAATTATCCTTACAATTAGGGTGGTGCACCCTATAGGGTGCACCTGCCTAATTCAAGTCCCATTGAAAACAGTGTAAAATCAACAATGTTCACGACCAAGTTTCTTGCACACCGACATCACTGGGGTTTCTCAAACAACAATCAGATTATTGTCTTGGTCTTTATCTTTCCATTTCTTTTCAATTTTTAGTAGGTTAGCCAATTACATTTTTTAATATTCACACCAAAAGAAACTCACCTCCCGAAAAGTGATACTTCCCGAGCCTGCAAGCAGCCATTTTACAAATGGCATCCCTCCACGTTCTAGGGCAATTAGGACCCATTTTTCAACCGTAATTTTGTCAAGTCTGCCCTCAGATTGAAGCTCAAAAACCAGGGAGTTGATCCTATGCTATATTTACACAATCCCACCATTTCTTTCACCAAACGGCATCCGTTTTCAAAAGAAATTGTGGGGGCACATTTCATGCAAATGAGCTAGCGTAGAAATTATCCTTACAATTAGGGTGGTGCACCCTATAGGGTGCACCTGCCTAATTCAAGTCCCATTGAAAACAGTGTAAAATCAACAATGTTCACGACCAAGTTTCTTGCACACCGACATCACTGGGGTTTCTCAAACAACAATCAGATTATTGTCTTGGTCTTTATCTTTCCATTTCTTTTCAATTTTTAGTAGGTTAGCCAATTACATTTTTTAATATTCACACCAAAAGAAACTCACCTCCCGAAAAGTGATACTTCCCGAGCCTGCAAGCAGCCATTTTACAAATGGCATCCCTCCACGTTCTAGGGCAATTAGGACCCATTTTTCAACCGTAATTTTGTCAAGTCTGCCCTCAGATTGAAGCTCAAAAACCAGGGAGTTGATCCTATGCTATATTTACACAATCCCACCATTTCTTTCACCAAACGGCATCCGTTTTCAAAAGAAATTGTGGGGGCACATTTCATGCAAATGAGCTAGCGTAGAAATTATCCTTACAATTAGGGTGGTGCACCCTATAGGGTGCACCTGCCTAATTCAAGTCCCATTGAAAACAGTGTAAAATCAACAATGTTCACGACCAAGTTTCTTGCACACCGACATCACTGGGGTTTCTCAAACAACAATCAGATTATTGTCTTGGTCTTTATCTTTCCATTTCTTTTCAATTTTTAGTAGGTTAGCCAATTACATTTTTTAATATTCACACCAAAAGAAACTCACCTCCCGAAAAGTGATACTTCCCGAGCCTGCAAGCAGCCATTTTACAAATGGCATCCCTCCACGTTCTAGGGCAATTAGGACCCATTTTTCAACCGTAATTTTGTCAAGTCTGCCCTCAGATTGAAGCTCAAAAACCAGGGAGTTGATCCTATGCTATATTTACACAATCCCACCATTTCTTTCACCAAACGGCATCCGTTTTCAAAAGAAATTGTGGGGGCACATTTCATGCAAATGAGCTAGCGTAGAAATTATCCTTACAATTAGGGTGGTGCACCCTATAGGGTGCACCTGCCTAATTCAAGTCCCATTGAAAACAGTGTAAAATCAACAATGTTCACGACCAAGTTTCTTGCACACCGACATCACTGGGGTTTCTCAAACAACAATCAGATTATTGTCTTGGTCTTTATCTTTCCATTTCTTTTCAATTTTTAGTAGGTTAGCCAATTACATTTTTTAATATTCACACCAAAAGAAACTCACCTCCCGAAAAGTGATACTTCCCGAGCCTGCAAGCAGCCATTTTACAAATGGCATCCCTCCACGTTCTAGGGCAATTAGGACCCATTTTTCAACCGTAATTTTGTCAAGTCTGCCCTCAGATTGAAGCTCAAAAACCAGGGAGTTGATCCTATGCTATATTTACACAATCCCACCATTTCTTTCACCAAACGGCATCCGTTTTCAAAAGAAATTGTGGGGGCACATTTCATGCAAATGAGCTAGCGTAGAAATTATCCTTACAATTAGGGTGGTGCACCCTATAGGGTGCACCTGCCTAATTCAAGTCCCATTGAAAACAGTGTAAAATCAACAATGTTCACGACCAAGTTTCTTGCACACCGACATCACTGGGGTTTCTCAAACAACAATCAGATTATTGTCTTGGTCTTTATCTTTCCATTTCTTTTCAATTTTTAGTAGGTTAGCCAATTACATTTTTTAATATTCACACCAAAAGAAACTCACCTCCCGAAAAGTGATACTTCCCGAGCCTGCAAGCAGCCATTTTACAAATGGCATCCCTCCACGTTCTAGGGCAATTAGGACCCATTTTTCAACCGTAATTTTGTCAAGTCTGCCCTCAGATTGAAGCTCAAAAACCAGGGAGTTGATCCTATGCTATATTTACACAATCCCACCATTTCTTTCACCAAACGGCATCCGTTTTCAAAAGAAATTGTGGGGGCACATTTCATGCAAATGAGCTAGCGTAGAAATTATCCTTACAATTAGGGTGGTGCACCCTATAGGGTGCACCTGCCTAATTCAAGTCCCATTGAAAACAGTGTAAAATCAACAATGTTCACGACCAAGTTTCTTGCACACCGACATCACTGGGGTTTCTCAAACAACAATCAGATTATTGTCTTGGTCTTTATCTTTCCATTTCTTTTCAATTTTTAGTAGGTTAGCCAATTACATTTTTTAATATTCACACCAAAAGAAACTCACCTCCCGAAAAGTGATACTTCCCGAGCCTGCAAGCAGCCATTTTACAAATGGCATCCCTCCACGTTCTAGGGCAATTAGGACCCATTTTTCAACCGTAATTTTGTCAAGTCTGCCCTCAGATTGAAGCTCAAAAACCAGGGAGTTGATCCTATGCTATATTTACACAATCCCACCATTTCTTTCACCAAACGGCATCCGTTTTCAAAAGAAATTGTGGGGGCACATTTCATGCAAATGAGCTAGCGTAGAAATTATCCTTACAATTAGGGTGGTGCACCCTATAGGGTGCACCTGCCTAATTCAAGTCCCATTGAAAACAGTGTAAAATCAACAATGTTCACGACCAAGTTTCTTGCACACCGACATCACTGGGGTTTCTCAAACAACAATCAGATTATTGTCTTGGTCTTTATCTTTCCATTTCTTTTCAATTTTTAGTAGGTTAGCCAATTACATTTTTTAATATTCACACCAAAAGAAACTCACCTCCCGAAAAGTGATACTTCCCGAGCCTGCAAGCAGCCATTTTACAAATGGCATCCCTCCACGTTCTAGGGCAATTAGGACCCATTTTTCAACCGTAATTTTGTCAAGTCTGCCCTCAGATTGAAGCTCAAAAACCAGGGAGTTGATCCTATGCTATATTTACACAATCCCACCATTTCTTTCACCAAACGGCATCCGTTTTCAAAAGAAATTGTGGGGGCACATTTCATGCAAATGAGCTAGCGTAGAAATTATCCTTACAATTAGGGTGGTGCACCCTATAGGGTGCACCTGCCTAATTCAAGTCCCATTGAAAACAGTGTAAAATCAACAATGTTCACGACCAAGTTTCTTGCACACCGACATCACTGGGGTTTCTCAAACAACAATCAGATTATTGTCTTGGTCTTTATCTTTCCATTTCTTTTCAATTTTTAGTAGGTTAGCCAATTACATTTTTTAATATTCACACCAAAAGAAACTCACCTCCCGAAAAGTGATACTTCCCGAGCCTGCAAGCAGCCATTTTACAAATGGCATCCCTCCACGTTCTAGGGCAATTAGGACCCATTTTTCAACCGTAATTTTGTCAAGTCTGCCCTCAGATTGAAGCTCAAAAACCAGGGAGTTGATCCTATGCTATATTTACACAATCCCACCATTTCTTTCACCAAACGGCATCCGTTTTCAAAAGAAATTGTGGGGGCACATTTCATGCAAATGAGCTAGCGTAGAAATTATCCTTACAATTAGGGTGGTGCACCCTATAGGGTGCACCTGCCTAATTCAAGTCCCATTGAAAACAGTGTAAAATCAACAATGTTCACGACCAAGTTTCTTGCACACCGACATCACTGGGGTTTCTCAAACAACAATCAGATTATTGTCTTGGTCTTTATCTTTCCATTTCTTTTCAATTTTTAGTAGGTTAGCCAATTACATTTTTTAATATTCACACCAAAAGAAACTCACCTCCCGAAAAGTGATACTTCCCGAGCCTGCAAGCAGCCATTTTACAAATGGCATCCCTCCACGTTCTAGGGCAATTAGGACCCATTTTTCAACCGTAATTTTGTCAAGTCTGCCCTCAGATTGAAGCTCAAAAACCAGGGAGTTGATCCTATGCTATATTTACACAATCCCACCATTTCTTTCACCAAACGGCATCCGTTTTCAAAAGAAATTGTGGGGGCACATTTCATGCAAATGAGCTAGCGTAGAAATTATCCTTACAATTAGGGTGGTGCACCCTATAGGGTGCACCTGCCTAATTCAAGTCCCATTGAAAACAGTGTAAAATCAACAATGTTCACGACCAAGTTTCTTGCACACCGACATCACTGGGGTTTCTCAAACAACAATCAGATTATTGTCTTGGTCTTTATCTTTCCATTTCTTTTCAATTTTTAGTAGGTTAGCCAATTACATTTTTTAATATTCACACCAAAAGAAACTCACCTCCCGAAAAGTGATACTTCCCGAGCCTGCAAGCAGCCATTTTACAAATGGCATCCCTCCACGTTCTAGGGCAATTAGGACCCATTTTTCAACCGTAATTTTGTCAAGTCTGCCCTCAGATTGAAGCTCAAAAACCAGGGAGTTGATCCTATGCTATATTTACACAATCCCACCATTTCTTTCACCAAACGGCATCCGTTTTCAAAAGAAATTGTGGGGGCACATTTCATGCAAATGAGCTAGCGTAGAAATTATCCTTACAATTAGGGTGGTGCACCCTATAGGGTGCACCTGCCTAATTCAAGTCCCATTGAAAACAGTGTAAAATCAACAATGTTCACGACCAAGTTTCTTGCACACCGACATCACTGGGGTTTCTCAAACAACAATCAGATTATTGTCTTGGTCTTTATCTTTCCATTTCTTTTCAATTTTTAGTAGGTTAGCCAATTACATTTTTTAATATTCACACCAAAAGAAACTCACCTCCCGAAAAGTGATACTTCCCGAGCCTGCAAGCAGCCATTTTACAAATGGCATCCCTCCACGTTCTAGGGCAATTAGGACCCATTTTTCAACCGTAATTTTGTCAAGTCTGCCCTCAGATTGAAGCTCAAAAACCAGGGAGTTGATCCTATGCTATATTTACACAATCCCACCATTTCTTTCACCAAACGGCATCCGTTTTCAAAAAAAATTGTGGGGGCACATTTCATGCAAATGAGCTAGCGTAGAAATTATCCTTACAATTAGGGTGGTGCACCCTATAGGGTGCACCTGCCTAATTCAAGTCCCATTGAAAACAGTGTAAAATCAACAATGTTCACGACCAAGTTTCTTGCACACCGACATCACTGGGGTTTCTCAAACAACAATCAGATTATTGTCTTGGTCTTTATCTTTCCATTTCTTTTCAATTTTTAGTAGGTTAGCCAATTACATTTTTTAATATTCACACCAAAAGAAACTCACCTCCCGAAAAGTGATACTTCCCGAGCCTGCAAGCAGCCATTTTACAAATGGCATCCCTCCACGTTCTAGGGCAATTAGGACCCATTTTTCAACCGTAATTTTGTCAAGTCTGCCCTCAGATTGAGGCTCAAAAACCAGGGAGTTGATCCTATGCTATATTTACACAATCCCACCATTTCTTTCACCAAACGGCATCCGTTTTCAAAAGAAATTGTGGGGGCACATTTCATGCAAATGAGCTAGCGTAGAAATTATCCTTACAATTAGGGTGGTGCACCCTATAGGGTGCACCTGCCTAATTCAAGTCCCATTGAAAACAGTGTAAAATCAACAATGTTCACGACCAAGTTTCTTGCACACCGACATCACTGGGGTTTCTCAAACAACAATCAGATTATTGTCTTGGTCTTTATCTTTCCATTTCTTTTCAATTTTTAGTAGGTTAGCCAATTACATTTTTTAATATTCACACCAAAAGAAACTCACCTCCCGAAAAGTGATACTTCCCGAGCCTGCAAGCAGCCATTTTACAAATGGCATCCCTCCACGTTCTAGGGCAATTAGGACCCATTTTTCAACCGTAATTTTGTCAAGTCTGCCCTCAGATTGAAGCTCAAAAACCAGGGAGTTGATCCTATGCTATATTTACACAATCCCACCATTTCTTTCACCAAACGGCATCCGTTTTCAAAAGAAATTGTGGGGGCACATTTCATGCAAATGAGCTAGCGTAGAAATTATCCTTACAATTAGGGTGGTGCACCCTATAGGGTGCACCTGCCTAATTCAAGTCCCATTGAAAACAGTGTAAAATCAACAATGTTCACGACCAAGTTTCTTGCACACCGACATCACTGGGGTTTCTCAAACAACAATCAGATTATTGTCTTGGTCTTTATCTTTCCATTTCTTTTCAATTTTTAGTAGGTTAGCCAATTACATTTTTTAATATTCACACCAAAAGAAACTCACCTCCCGAAAAGTGATACTTCCCGAGCCTGCAAGCAGCCATTTTACAAATGGCATCCCTCCACGTTCTAGGGCAATTAGGACCCATTTTTCAACCGTAATTTTGTCAAGTCTGCCCTCAGATTGAAGCTCAAAAACCAGGGAGTTGATCCTATGCTATATTTACACAATCCCACCATTTCTTTCACCAAACGGCATCCGTTTTCAAAAGAAATTGTGGGGGCACATTTCATGCAAATGAGCTAGCGTAGAAATTATCCTTACAATTAGGGTGGTGCACCCTATAGGGTGCACCTGCCTAATTCAAGTCCCATTGAAAACAGTGTAAAATCAACAATGTTCACGACCAAGTTTCTTGCACACCGACATCACTGGGGTTTCTCAAACAACAATCAGATTATTGTCTTGGTCTTTATCTTTCCATTTCTTTTCAATTTTTAGTAGGTTAGCCAATTACATTTTTTAATATTCACACCAAAAGAAACTCACCTCCCGAAAAGTGATACTTCCCGAGCCTGCAAGCAGCCATTTTACAAATGGCATCCCTCCACGTTCTAGGGCAATTAGGACCCATTTTTCAACCGTAATTTTGTCAAGTCTGCCCTCAGATTGAAGCTCAAAAACCAGGGAGTTGATCCTATGCTATATTTACACAATCCCACCATTTCTTTCACCAAACGGCATCCGTTTTCAAAAGAAATTGTGGGGGCACATTTCATGCAAATGAGCTAGCGTAGAAATTATCCTTACAATTAGGGTGGTGCACCCTATAGGGTGCACCTGCCTAATTCAAGTCCCATTGAAAACAGTGTAAAATCAACAATGTTCACGACCAAGTTTCTTGCACACCGACATCACTGGGGTTTCTCAAACAACAATCAGATTATTGTCTTGGTCTTTATCTTTCCATTTCTTTTCAATTTTTAGTAGGTTAGCCAATTACATTTTTTAATATTCACACCAAAAGAAACTCACCTCCCGAAAAGTGATACTTCCCGAGCCTGCAAGCAGCCATTTTACAAATGGCATCCCTCCACGTTCTAGGGCAATTAGGACCCATTTTTCAACCGTAATTTTGTCAAGTCTGCCCTCAGATTGAAGCTCAAAAACCAGGGAGTTGATCCTATGCTATATTTACACAATCCCACCATTTCTTTCACCAAACGGCATCCGTTTTCAAAAGAAATTGTGGGGGCACATTTCATGCAAATGAGCTAGCGTAGAAATTATCCTTACAATTAGGGTGGTGCACCCTATAGGGTGCACCTGCCTAATTCAAGTCCCATTGAAAACAGTGTAAAATCAACAATGTTCACGACCAAGTTTCTTGCACACCGACATCACTGGGGTTTCTCAAACAACAATCAGATTATTGTCTTGGTCTTTATCTTTCCATTTCTTTTCAATTTTTAGTAGGTTAGCCAATTACATTTTTTAATATTCACACCAAAAGAAACTCACCTCCCGAAAAGTGATACTTCCCGAGCCTGCAAGCAGCCATTTTACAAATGGCATCCCTCCACGTTCTAGGGCAATTAGGACCCATTTTTCAACCGTAATTTTGTCAAGTCTGCCCTCAGATTGAGGCTCAAAAACCAGGGAGTTGATCCTATGCTATATTTACACAATCCCACCATTTCTTTCACCAAACGGCATCCGTTTTCAAAAGAAATTGTGGGGGCACATTTCATGCAAATGAGCTAGCGTAGAAATTATCCTTACAATTAGGGTGGTGCACCCTATAGGGTGCACCTGCCTAATTCAAGTCCCATTGAAAACAGTGTAAAATCAACAATGTTCACGACCAAGTTTCTTGCACACCGACATCACTGGGGTTTCTCAAACAACAATCAGATTATTGTCTTGGTCTTTATCTTTCCATTTCTTTTCAATTTTTAGTAGGTTAGCCAATTACATTTTTTAATATTCACACCAAAAGAAACTCACCTCCCGAAAAGTGATACTTCCCGAGCCTGCAAGCAGCCATTTTACAAATGGCATCCCTCCACGTTCTAGGGCAATTAGGACCCATTTTTCAACCGTAATTTTGTCAAGTCTGCCCTCAGATTGAAGCTCAAAAACCAGGGAGTTGATCCTATGCTATATTTACACAATCCCACCATTTCTTTCACCAAACGGCATCCGTTTTCAAAAGAAATTGTGGGGGCACATTTCATGCAAATGAGCTAGCGTAGAAATTATCCTTACAATTAGGGTGGTGCACCCTATAGGGTGCACCTGCCTAATTCAAGTCCCATTGAAAACAGTGTAAAATCAACAATGTTCACGACCAAGTTTCTTGCACACCGACATCACTGGGGTTTCTCAAACAACAATCAGATTATTGTCTTGGTCTTTATCTTTCCATTTCTTTTCAATTTTTAGTAGGTTAGCCAATTACATTTTTTAATATTCACACCAAAAGAAACTCACCTCCCGAAAAGTGATACTTCCCGAGCCTGCAAGCAGCCATTTTACAAATGGCATCCCTCCACGTTCTAGGGCAATTAGGACCCATTTTTCAACCGTAATTTTGTCAAGTCTGCCCTCAGATTGAAGCTCAAAAACCAGGGAGTTGATCCTATGCTATATTTACACAATCCCACCATTTCTTTCACCAAACGGCATCCGTTTTCAAAAGAAATTGTGGGGGCACATTTCATGCAAATGAGCTAGCGTAGAAATTATCCTTACAATTAGGGTGGTGCACCCTATAGGGTGCACCTGCCTAATTCAAGTCCCATTGAAAACAGTGTAAAATCAACAATGTTCACGACCAAGTTTCTTGCACACCGACATCACTGGGGTTTCTCAAACAACAATCAGATTATTGTCTTGGTCTTTATCTTTCCATTTCTTTTCAATTTTTAGTAGGTTAGCCAATTACATTTTTTAATATTCACACCAAAAGAAACTCACCTCCCGAAAAGTGATACTTCCCGAGCCTGCAAGCAGCCATTTTACAAATGGCATCCCTCCACGTTCTAGGGCAATTAGGACCCATTTTTCAACCGTAATTTTGTCAAGTCTGCCCTCAGATTGAAGCTCAAAAACCAGGGAGTTGATCCTATGCTATATTTACACAATCCCACCATTTCTTTCACCAAACGGCATCCGTTTTCAAAAGAAATTGTGGGGGCACATTTCATGCAAATGAGCTAGCGTAGAAATTATCCTTACAATTAGGGTGGTGCACCCTATAGGGTGCACCTGCCTAATTCAAGTCCCATTGAAAACAGTGTAAAATCAACAATGTTCACGACCAAGTTTCTTGCACACCGACATCACTGGGGTTTCTCAAACAACAATCAGATTATTGTCTTGGTCTTTATCTTTCCATTTCTTTTCAATTTTTAGTAGGTTAGCCAATTACATTTTTTAATATTCACACCAAAAGAAACTCACCTCCCGAAAAGTGATACTTCCCGAGCCTGCAAGCAGCCATTTTACAAATGGCATCCCTCCACGTTCTAGGGCAATTAGGACCCATTTTTCAACCGTAATTTTGTCAAGTCTGCCCTCAGATTGAAGCTCAAAAACCAGGGAGTTGATCCTATGCTATATTTACACAATCCCACCATTTCTTTCACCAAACGGCATCCGTTTTCAAAAGAAATTGTGGGGGCACATTTCATGCAAATGAGCTAGCGTAGAAATTATCCTTACAATTAGGGTGGTGCACCCTATAGGGTGCACCTGCCTAATTCAAGTCCCATTGAAAACAGTGTAAAATCAACAATGTTCACGACCAAGTTTCTTGCACACCGACATCACTGGGGTTTCTCAAACAACAATCAGATTATTGTCTTGGTCTTTATCTTTCCATTTCTTTTCAATTTTTAGTAGGTTAGCCAATTACATTTTTTAATATTCACACCAAAAGAAACTCACCTCCCGAAAAGTGATACTTCCCGAGCCTGCAAGCAGCCATTTTACAAATGGCATCCCTCCACGTTCTAGGGCAATTAGGACCCATTTTTCAACCGTAATTTTGTCAAGTCTGCCCTCAGATTGAAGCTCAAAAACCAGGGAGTTGATCCTATGCTATATTTACACAATCCCACCATTTCTTTCACCAAACGGCATCCGTTTTCAAAAGAAATTGTGGGGGCACATTTCATGCAAATGAGCTAGCGTAGAAATTATCCTTACAATTAGGGTGGTGCACCCTATAGGGTGCACCTGCCTAATTCAAGTCCCATTGAAAACAGTGTAAAATCAACAATGTTCACGACCAAGTTTCTTGCACACCGACATCACTGGGGTTTCTCAAACAACAATCAGATTATTGTCTTGGTCTTTATCTTTCCATTTCTTTTCAATTTTTAGTAGGTTAGCCAATTACATTTTTTAATATTCACACCAAAAGAAACTCACCTCCCGAAAAGTGATACTTCCCGAGCCTGCAAGCAGCCATTTTACAAATGGCATCCCTCCACGTTCTAGGGCAATTAGGACCCATTTTTCAACCGTAATTTTGTCAAGTCTGCCCTCAGATTGAAGCTCAAAAACCAGGGAGTTGATCCTATGCTATATTTACACAATCCCACCATTTCTTTCACCAAACGGCATCCGTTTTCAAAAGAAATTGTGGGGGCACATTTCATGCAAATGAGCTAGCGTAGAAATTATCCTTACAATTAGGGTGGTGCACCCTATAGGGTGCACCTGCCTAATTCAAGTCCCATTGAAAACAGTGTAAAATCAACAATGTTCACGACCAAGTTTCTTGCACACCGACATCACTGGGGTTTCTCAAACAACAATCAGATTATTGTCTTGGTCTTTATCTTTCCATTTCTTTTCAATTTTTAGTAGGTTAGCCAATTACATTTTTTAATATTCACACCAAAAGAAACTCACCTCCCGAAAAGTGATACTTCCCGAGCCTGCAAGCAGCCATTTTACAAATGGCATCCCTCCACGTTCTAGGGCAATTAGGACCCATTTTTCAACCGTAATTTTGTCAAGTCTGCCCTCAGATTGAAGCTCAAAAACCAGGGAGTTGATCCTATGCTATATTTACACAATCCCACCATTTCTTTCACCAAACGGCATCCGTTTTCAAAAGAAATTGTGGGGGCACATTTCATGCAAATGAGCTAGCGTAGAAATTATCCTTACAATTAGGGTGGTGCACCCTATAGGGTGCACCTGCCTAATTCAAGTCCCATTGAAAACAGTGTAAAATCAACAATGTTCACGACCAAGTTTCTTGCACACCGACATCACTGGGGTTTCTCAAACAACAATCAGATTATTGTCTTGGTCTTTATCTTTCCATTTCTTTTCAATTTTTAGTAGGTTAGCCAATTACATTTTTTAATATTCACACCAAAAGAAACTCACCTCCCGAAAAGTGATACTTCCCGAGCCTGCAAGCAGCCATTTTACAAATGGCATCCCTCCACGTTCTAGGGCAATTAGGACCCATTTTTCAACCGTAATTTTGTCAAGTCTGCCCTCAGATTGAAGCTCAAAAACCAGGGAGTTGATCCTATGCTATATTTACACAATCCCACCATTTCTTTCACCAAACGGCATCCGTTTTCAAAAGAAATTGTGGGGGCACATTTCATGCAAATGAGCTAGCGTAGAAATTATCCTTACAATTAGGGTGGTGCACCCTATAGGGTGCACCTGCCTAATTCAAGTCCCATTGAAAACAGTGTAAAATCAACAATGTTCACGATCAAGTTTCTTGCACACCGACATCACTGGGGTTTCTCAAACAACAATCAGATTATTGTCTTGGTCTTTATCTTTCCATTTCTTTTCAATTTTTAGTAGGTTAGCCAATTACATTTTTTAATATTCACACCAAAAGAAACTCACCTCCCGAAAAGTGATACTTCCCGAGCCTGCAAGCAGCCATTTTACAAATGGCATCCCTCCACGTTCTAGGGCAATTAGGACCCATTTTTCAACCGTAATTTTGTCAAGTCTACCCTCAGATTGAAGCTCAAAAACCAGGGAATTGATCCTATGCTATATTTACACAATCCCACCATTTCTTTCACCAAACGGCATCCGTTTTCAAAAGAAATTGTGGGGGCACATTTCATGCAAATGAGCTAGCGTAGAAATTATCCTTACAATTAGGGTGGTGCACCCTATAGGGTGCACCTGCCTAATTCAAGTCCCATTGAAAACAGTGTAAAATCAACAATGTTCACGATCAAGTTTCTTGCACACCGACATCACTGGGGTTTCTCAAACAACAATCAGATTATTGTCTTGGTCTTTATCTTTCCATTTCTTTTCAATTTTTAGTAGGTTAGCCAATTACATTTTTTAATATTCACACCAAAAGAAACTCACCTCCCGAAAAGTGATACTTCCCGAGCCTGCAAGCAGCCATTTTACAAATGGCATCCCTCCACGTTCTAGGGCAATTAGGACCCATTTTTCAACCGTAATTTTGTCAAGTCTGCCCTCAGATTGAAGCTCAAAAACCAGGGAGTTGATCCTATGCTATATTTACACAATCCCACCATTTCTTTCACCAAACGGCATCCGTTTTCAAAAGAAATTGTGGGGGCACATTTCATGCAAATGAGCTAGCGTAGAAATTATCCTTACAATTAGGGTGGTGCACCCTATAGGGTGCACCTGCCTAATTCAAGTCCCATTGAAAACAGTGTAAAATCAACAATGTTCACGACCAAGTTTCTTGCACACCGACATCACTGGGGTTTCTCAAACAACAATCAGATTATTGTCTTGGTCTTTATCTTTCCATTTCTTTTCAATTTTTAGTAGGTTAGCCAATTACATTTGTTAATATTCACACCAAAAGAAACACACCTCCCGAAAAGTGATACTTCCCGAGCCTGCAAGCAGCCATTTTACAAATGGCATCCCTCCACGTTCTAGGGCAATTAGGACCCATTTTTCAACCGTAATGTTGTCAAGTCTGCCCTCAGATTGAAGCTCAAAAACCAGGGAGTTGATCCTATGCTATATTTACACAATCCCACCATTTCTTTCACCAAACGGCATCCGTTTTCAAAAGAAATTGTGGGGGCACATTTCATGCAAATGAGCTAGCGTAGAAATTATCCTTACAATTAGGGTGGTGCACCCTATAGGGTGCACCTGCCTAATTCAAGTCTCATTGAAAACAGTGTAAAATCAACAATGTTCACGACCAAGTTTCTTGCACACCGACATCACTGGGGTTTCTCAAACAACAATCAGATTATTGTCTTGGTCTTTATCTTTCCATTTCTTTTCAATTTTTAGTAGGTTAGCCAATTACATTTTTTAATATTCACACCAAAAGAAACACACCTCCCGAAAAGTGATACTTCCCGAGCCTGCAAGCAGCCATCTTACAAATGGCATCCCTCCACGTTCTATGGCAATTAGGATCCCTTTTTCAACCGTAATTTTGTCAAGTCTGCCCTCAGATTGAAGCTCAAAAACCAGGGAGTTGATCCTATGCTATATTTACACAATCCCACCATTTCTTTCACCAAACGGCATCCGTTTTCAAAAGAAATTGTGGGGGGCACATTTCATGCAAATGAGCTCGCGTAGAAATTCTCCTTACAATTAGGGTGGTGCACCCTTTATGGTGGATGCCCGGTGTGATGACGTCATTGATTAGCTATCACATGATACTCGTGTATGCTCACAAGCGGCTCTCTGGTGGATGCCCGGGTATATGAAGCAAGATATGAGACGTAAGGAAGTATAATGACACATTATTAACGGTGTTCAACTGGATGACCAATAATGTTCAATGTTTCAAAGCATATCATTCGATTTAATAGCAATGATTGATTTAGCAAATGATTGATTTAGCAATTTACAAGTGAGACAGGTGTCGGTATATGCACAATGTGGATACTATTTAGAGTCCTGCCCCCAAGCAACCAATTTTGTTGCTTCCCTCTGATTTAACTTCGTGAAATGTCGGTGAAGCTAATCTAACGCACCTCATATCAGTGAGGGACAAAAGTGAGTGATCTGTTTACAGCGGAACCACTTCGGCAGTTGGAGTTAGGAACGGTTTGGTGTAGGCGCGGTGTACGCTTGCCTCTGCGAAGCCTGTTGAGTAAACTACCTCTCGCCCGTTTACTTCAAAAATGAAGTGTGTTCTGGCATTTTTAGGAATGTTGCTCGTTGCTGCAGTCAGTTACGGAGGTAAGAACGATTTAATTACCAGTTCGCGTCTGATGCATGTATTCACGCAGATATGCATACAAGAACGTTCTTACCTTTATTATTTTTGTTTACAGTATTTTTAACTTGAAAATACCATTCTCAAAAAGCAGTCGTTAACATTTGAATGGTGTTAAACACAATTACCACTGACTGGTTAGGTACCACTAGCAAAATACCATTGTTGACCACTCAACAGAGCTTGTGAATAGTGACAATTTGAATTTGCCATGGCATTTACTATAAACAGATCTGACTATACATTGCTTATCAGCTCATACCATTGAATTTTCAGGTTCTGCAAGAAAAATGATGCCAAGATATCTCAATTTTGGCCAGAAGTTTTAAATTCAGAGGCTATCATGCTTTCTTGTCCGCGCGAAGATTTCTGGGGTAGATTTGGTCCATTAAAAGGTTTTTACAAAAACTGAGACGCTAGAGCGAGTTTTAGTCGCAGGCGTTTTCCAGGCAAAGTTTTAGAGCCAATATTAAACTTGAGGTTTTCTCGGTAAATTTCGGCAAATGAGCAGTTCAAATTAAAAGATTTTGCCTCGACAGTTTTGTCCGTGTTTCAAATTCAGAACTCGGGCATTCAACTTAGTTTAGATGCATTCAAATCTCATTTCAGCCACGATAATAAACCATACATGTTCTTGTTACAGACTTGCAGCAACCAAAATATATGTGCATATTACATTTTTCCATGTTTTATTTTTGCTGGTTTACGGTCACACACGCCCGGATCCACCGCTACAAAAATAGCTATACACAATACAATTCTTATACTTTCAGTTTGTCTATATGTTTATAACCATGAAAAACATTAAAATGGGATACAATAAATAATGAATGTTTATCGAGAAACCCATTCAAAAAAAACTAAAAACAAAAATAAACTGTGCAACGTGGTGACCGCGAATGACTGGCACACCTTAAAACGCGCACCTTAAAACATTCCTCAGCAACTTGCGTGCACCACTGCACAATAATCTCTGATTTGCATAAGACAAGCACCCTTTCCAATAACCGTGCGATCTCACACTTACAATGAGATAATAATTCTCTTCTCTACCAGTGCCAAAGAGAATTTATCTATACCTTCAATTCGTCATTCGATTTTATAGCAAAGCTGGCTCGACTTGACATTTTTGCAGATTTGTTTTATTTTGTTTTATTTCGTAACGAGGCAATTAATTTCGCTAAATAAGAATCCAAATAAGTATTAACAAAAGTGAAACAAACAGATAAACTGAACATATTGTGCTAGACAACTGTTTCGTATCTTCACTTCAAGTCAGGCAAACCTTTTGTTTTTCTTAATTCATTTATGTTCCCCGTAGATGCTATATTGAGCGTTTTCTGTGTGTAGTGGCGGTGGGAGTGTAGGGGTGGGGTGGGGAGGGGGGGGGGGGGGGTTCGTTATTGGTTACCTGACTAAGACCTAAACTTTGTGTATGCTTGTTTGTAAAACACTAACGTTTGTTATTGTTTTGATGTTTCCTTGTATTTTTGTTCCTGGTTTCCCTTGTTTATTGTTGCCTTGTCTCAAAATGAAATCAAATTGCCATTTTCGTTAGCATTCGATTTCGCGCGAAATGGAATGACGCGGTGGTTAAATTGGCTGCTCATTCGCCGAAATTGGCGGGAAAAACAAATTCAATTTAACATCGTCGTTCTTTTGTGTGACGCACAATCGTCATTTAATTTAGCAATTAAGTCAATGTGTTTTTCTTTATTCATTTATGTGTTCATTACACATTTTAAATGACGCCTCTTTTTTTTCTAAGGGGGGGGGGGTTGTCTTTATTGGTTACCTGACCAAGATCTAATTTTTGTTTTGTGTTTGTAAAACATTAACTTTTGTATTGTTTGGGTGTTTCTTTAGGTTTTTTCTCTTGGTTTCCAATTGTTTATTTATGTTGATTTCTGGGCCAATAACTAAACTTTGTTTAGGCCTATGCCTTTAAAATTCTAAAAGACAAAACATTTTAACAGGGCGTTTTTAGATTGCACAACGAAATACATTTCTGCCCAATAATGAATGAAGTTTGGTCGAAATGTTCAACTGTTTATTTGTTAATTCAAATGACGAAACGGTACTTTTGACCAGGCCAAAAACGAAATTGAATGAACATTTTTAGCAGTTTTCGACTTCGTGCAAAATATAATAGGTGCGGTGGTAAATTGGCTTCCCATTTGCCGAACTTAACCTGAAAACCCTATAGAAAAAAATATGTTGAATTTATCATCCATGTTTATGACCGTTTTATTCTTTGTTCTCGTAAAAACAAAAACATAGAGAACAAAATAAATATCACGCAAAATAATAATACCCAGCGGCTCGGAGGTGCCCGGAAGTTTATTCACGACCTTTATGTGCGAGAGATACACATACCAGTCTAGGTAGTAACCAACGGATAATGTACACGAGTTCACACATGTACAATTACGTATAGTGTACATGTACGTATATACTTATAGCGTTGTAAATACCTACAATCGTGGACACATTTGTGACCAGTCATCACAAAATGAGCGTAAAGTCGGCAAAATCTAAAATTGAGATATGGGTATTTCTAAATTCTGTGAAGACAGAGCTTTCCAATGGTATATAACACTTGGAGGTTTGATACTCAATATTTTTATTTTTTTTATTTTTTAGTCTGGAGTCTTCATACAGAGATTATGAAAAAAACGCCCAAAGAAAGGCATAGGGCCTAGTCAAAATTGTCTCAAAAACTAATAATTTGTTATCTGATTGTCCTGACAAATTGGGAATTGATTGTTGGGGATTTAATCTTAAAAAACCCCATATAATCTCAAAATCGACCACCCCTTACTGCCGTACTGTGAAATCACTCTGTGCAACTTTACGCTCATTTAGTGATGACAGGTCACATTTATAGTCCTAATATTTGTGTATTTTTAATTTGTTTGTGAAAACAAATGATAATATTCCAGCAAATGCTGGAAAATAAAAAAAGTTAACACTTTTTGTTATATCAATACGGCCCATTGAAAAAATGTTTTCAGACACTTGTTTCAATGTTGTTAAAGTGCGCTTGGTACACGCAGAGACCCAGATGAGAACGCTGCACTTTGGCCCCGTGCCACCACCGGCTCCCGGGGAGGAATTCGACACGCGCCGGTGGTTGAAATCAGCCATGCCAAAAAGAGAGGATCGATGCCGCCGAAAAGGACAAGAAGGTACGGCAAGCGTTTTTGTTCCTTCCACCGCAGTGAAGGGTTTCTTATACACTGCCGTTCCCGCTCTTGAAAGCAGACTACAAAATACTAATTGCATAGTGCTTAATATTGTTGGTCACCTAATTGATGTTCCCACTTTACACGCGCTTGCACGCACACAAAATTGATGACAATCGATCTCTACTTTCACTCTGCTTCTGTGTTGGTTGACAAGACCTTTGTTTACAACAATAAACATAACACTGTCAGTTTTATTTGTCTCATTTTCTCTTTTGCTCTCTATTTCACAGCCTGCGTCACCTTCGAGGCGGAATCTAACAACCCGATTATTTATCCCACCGGAGGGAGATTTGACTCGCCCTTGAGGCGGTTGGATTTCAGCGTTCAGACAACGAGATCGGTTGCCATCGTTCAGACAACGAGATTTAGCCTCATTCTTAGGGGGCCGACGAACCAAAACGTGTGCGGCATTTGTGAGTAGTGCGGCTCTTAGCCCGATCGGGTCGATCGCCGTTTGCATATTATTAGCCACTTCGCTCGGTCTCACTGCCCAGAATTTTGGGGCGAAAGTTGTGACATGAACTTTTGACCTTCCAATTGCACGCAGCTGAGCCGCGGAACTGGTGACCTCCAGTTCACAGGTCACACAAAATATATCCCACCATAGCTCAAGGCGCATCCCAGCGTTACTGGTTGTCAAAGTGATCCAGATACCTGAACTGGATCTATATTAAATCTGGACATTTAATGGAACCATCTTTGACCCATAAGCTATCTACCTACCAAGTTTCGCTAAATCCATCCAATGTGTTCTTCCCTATAATCCAGATAAACAATCAAATAGACAGACAGCAGACAAACAGCCCGACATACCAATAGCTCAACAGACAGACAGACAGACACCCCGACAGCCCGACAGATAAAAAGACAGGAGTGAATACGTCCCCGCCATCTGAAATGAGTGGGGGTAATCATGAACACCTTGCTCGAAACGCGTGAAACTTTCACCACTTTAGTAGGATATCCTTTCAGTAAAATGTTATATATCGTTCAGTTTTCTATTTAATATTTTCTTTTTTTTTATTGGTAGTGTTTTCAGAGGTAAATTTTCGGATTCCCTGCGGACCCTGACGTTCACGTCGATTGCAAGCTGGAAGGCGACAGCGGCCGTTACTGGTTGGCGGTCACAGACAATAAAATACAGCTAGGCAAGCACGGAAACGACGCTGCAGCGGTGTCAGTGGCGAGCGGCCGCCCCGACCCTGTTGAGATTTGGAGCATTGAGCTACAAGGACAAGTGGGGAATCGTTCAATGCGACCATCTACGCGCCGTGCTACTAGTCACGTCACACACAATCCGACCGGGTTGACCTGCAACATCTGGGCAGTCATCTGCATTACATTTCATAAAACCTCCTTAACAAAGAACTAAGTTCAACAAAACCAAACAAACAAACACCCCAACACCCCCAACAACAAAAACCAAACAAACAAACAAACACCCCTACGGACCTTTTGTGCAATTTGGGGACCAGCGTTTGGGCAAGTATAAAACATACATATGGGGACTAGTATGTGTTCTTACAGCAAATTAAGGACCGATTTTTAAATATAGGAATTTACATAGGAATTAACAATTATATTTAAAATTAAGGAATATTTACAATCGACGGACGGTATTTTACCATATAGTGTGAAAATGGCAGCATAATTCTTAACCAGTGGATAATTTTGAGTTTTCCCTAACCGACTCCAAAGCATGGGTGTGGGTGCGTGTGGGGGGGGGGGGGGGGGGGGTGTATATGCAGGTTTTATTTTACAAGCAGGTGATATAAGGGCCAAACGCGACATTTTGGAGGTCAAACATAATTATGTGTATTGTGTGCAATTCGGAGACCAAACAAACATGCATGGTTGGTGCAATTTGGAGACCTTACACAAAATGTGTAATGTGCGCAATTTAGGGACCAAACAAGCATGCGTGGTTGATGCAATTAGAGGACCTAACAAATATTGTGTGTATTGTGTTCAATTCCAGACCAAAAACTATATGTGTACACTCCATAATAATTATATGCATTAATTGTATTCAAATAAATGGAACTTTTAATATTTCCGAAGTTGTCCGAAACTTAAAAAGTGACGATTTAACCATTATGGCCATCAAGAAAACATTATAAATTGGAAAAAATGCAAATTTATTGTTCAAGTAATTTCCATGTTCTCATGTTTAACTCGCCGAAATTGCAAGTCGTCATAATTATGGTTCACAGGGCCGACTGGCTTATTATTTCTTATCCCTTTATTGATAATCAATGGATATTTTTTGTATATGAATATAATTCACCCAATGGATTTGAATAATTAGTGGCGAGATGTGGGGGACTTTTTCAAAACAGAATAAACTGTGATAGTCTCGATCGCGGCGCGATATGCTACTCATAATTACATTATTAAGAAAATAAGATGAACAACTGGTGCTCTTTTGTTGGCTCGCCCCCAAGGAACCCACCATTTGGTAAGTGCAATTGTAGATCAAACAAACATAATTATGTGTACCGGTATAGTGTGCAATTTGGGGACCAAACAAACATACATGGTTGGTGCAATTTGGAGACCTTACAAATTATATGTGTATTGTGTGCAATTTGGGGACCAAACAAGCATGCGTGGTTGATGCAATTAGAGGACCTAACAAATATTATGTGTAATGTGTGCAATTCCGGGACCAAATGTTAACGCCCTCTCGCGGCGATTGCCGTGTTGAACAAAAATAATACATTCTTTATTATTCGATTAAATTGAAATATTTCCGAAGTTGTCTGAAACTTTCAAACTGATGATTTAACCATTCATGGCCGCAAAGAAAACATTATAAATTGGAAAAAATTCGATCAGCTAAACCACCAATAAACAAACAAAGAACCAAAAAAACAAACAAACCAAGAGTTAAGAATATGTCAATAAACAAGGGGCCATTTGTTTCTTTGTCCCGATTACGTCTGACATAACGTATTCTTGTTATTTAGCACACATTTTGTTATGCCTTCTAAGTTATTTCTCCAATAGCAATACATAAAGCAATTTACATTAAAAAAAAAAAAAACAGTTTGAAGTCAATTTCACTGACACTTGCATAGAAAATGTGGGAAATTAAACAGGCCAGTCATAACTGGGACACACAAAATGTTAGACTTTTGAACTACTTATTTATGGACTAACAATCACACACAGAGGTGTGATATGAATATCAGACTCCTGTAAAAATCGGACCCCTTTTCCCCTATCATTAAGTTAAACCCTCTTACATAACCAGTCAATATTCACTCAGACATGCGCAATACTACCAATCAGTCCGGAATTCATAGTCTGAAATTTACTCGACACCGGCCACACAGTGTAATAAATTTGTTTGTGTGGACGCCATCCGTTGGTGATAACAAAACTCAGATGTTTCGATATTTTCGAATTCCCAGTCCCGTAGTCCACGTTCTAGCAAATGTCTCAAAGAGCTGTAGATCCGATTAGATAGTACTTGGGGTGATTACTGTTTGAAAAATTATAGATCTATGTAAAAAACAAATGTGACACCAACAAAGCATAATTCCAACAAGCCCTAGTCTCCAGCTCCGCACTAGAGTAGACTCTGTGCTGCAGACCATACCGCCTTGACCGCTAAAAGTTACCAACTGTGGACATTTTGTTCGTGTTCATGTAGTTAAGAAAAAGCGGGGGGGGGGGGGGGGGGGGTATTTGGTCGTGAACAATGTTTAACTGAATTGCCCATAGTTTTAAAATCATGAACGCCAAGATAAAACAAGCAAGAAAAAACGGCGTTGTTTTCAACTGCCGTCTATAGCAATCGTTAAAAACAAAATCTAATTTTCGGAACAATGACATGATGCATAGCGCAATCATTTTGCTCGATGACTAGAATCATTGTTAACTTCCAAATAAATAAGATATTACTTAATAATTCGGTAGTAAACTTATGTCTGCAAATGGTGTATACGACCTTTAATGTTCGTTTTACTCTTTTTTACTGATAACAAAGACGCACGTGTATTGACGCTAGAAAATGTTTTCTTTATAAAAATATGAAATAATGCCTAATTACATGCAGATATTTTTCTATATAAGGAAAACAAAATAAATTAGCACCTGTTTTAGTATCGGTAAAAAACACCTGTCTGGGCAATAATTTGGACATTTTTATTGGTTTAAAAGTTACTACCTAAAACCTGATTGGACAATAATGTAGAACCTCGAGCGAGTCTGGCACTGGAGGACGCTATTACAGTTTTACGGGGTCAGTCCTGGTCAAATATCTAAAGCGCGTAGCGCTACGCGCTCTAGGATATTTGGTCATGGAGGGCGCGCCGGCCGTCCCGAGCCCACCGGCGATCTCGATGTCTCGATCGTTGCTTTGTTTATCGTCGATTATCGTTTGTTAAAAAACAAAGTAAAATTAGCTATATGCATGACCGGCTACACATTCTATGAGTACTACGATCTTCACTGAATGCGCTATTTATTTTGCCCCAGTTGTAATTTTGTAAGACAGATTGTGTTACTCAGGTGGGTAATAAAGATAGATATATCTTACTCCATGCTCGGCAATAGGTATTTTGCTGAACTTGCAGAACGTGCGGAACTCTGCGGAACTCGGAGGAACTCGGAGGAACTCTGCAGAACAACGAATATTGCACAGAATACAGTCACATTATTATTCAAAGACAGAATAACCTTCAAACCTCACTAGTATTGGTAACTGCCAAATCTTCATGTATTTTCACTTGAATTAAATAATTGTTGCAGAACACTGCGGCTGGTCGTCACAATCTATATACGCTCGCAACACATGCTGTAAAGGCCCTGTCACACCAGAACGTTTTAGGTCAACGCGTGAGTAGCGCGTTAAAAATAGTTGATACACTGGCTCATGGCCCTGTCACACTAGAACGTTTTAGGCCAACGCGTGAGTAGCGCGTTAAAAATAGTTGATACGCTGGCAAACGCTGAACTTCCACAGAAAAAGTCAAGTGGAACCGTGATTTCAGCGTGTCAATAACGCGTTGTTAACGGGTTCAATGCGTTCGCCAGCGCGTGAGAAACGCGTTAGTAACGCGCTCGACGACTGATGAACGACTGCCCAGCGCGTGAGTAGCGCGTTCCAACGCGCGCCAGCGTACTGCAACGACCACATGGTTAGTTGTATAAAAAGCCGACGCGCTACTACACTAATGGCCCTGTCACACCAGAACGTTTTAGACCAACGTGTTGGAATTTCGGTAACACGCGGGTACACGTTGACAAACGCTAGGCTAGCGTTTGCAACTCGCTAAGCGCGTTACCCACACGCTGGAACACGCTGTCACACGCTGAGGCAAAAATACATTTTTCAACATACCTAAAATTTTCAGCGTTTGCCAGCGTGTGCCTGCACACGCTGGCGGCGCGCAGGGTGGTCGTTAATCATGCGTCGAACGCGCTAGACGATCGTTACTAACCCACTCTCACACGCTGGCGACCCGCTGTCGTATTTTTACTATAAATCAGTGATACGTTCCTCACACGCTGAGCGCGTTCCTCACACGATACTCACGAGCTGGCATACGCTATGAACCCGTTATCAAACCTGTATAGACACGCTGAAATCACGGTTCCACTTGACTTTTTCTGTGAAAGTTCAGCGATTGCCAGCGTATCAACTATTTTTAACGCGCTATACTCATGCATTGGCCTAAAACGTTCTGGGGTGACAGGGCCATAACCAGCGTGTCGCCAGAGTACGCCAGCGTACGCCAGCGTGCGCCAGCGTGTGAGTAGCGGGTTGATAACGATCGTCTAGCGTGTTCGACGCGTGAGTAACAAACCTCCAACGCTCCGCCAGCGTGTACAATCACACGCTGGCAAACGCTGGAAATTGTATGTATGTTGAACAAAATATGTTTTCCTCAGCGTGTGACAGCATGTCTCAGCGCGTGAGTAACGCGCTCAGCGTGTTGCTAACGCTGGCCTAGCGTTGGTCAGCGTTTGCCAGCGTGTTGCCAAAATTACAACACGTTACTCACGCGTTGGCCTAAAATGGTCTGGTGTGACAGGGCCAAAACGCTAAACTTTCACAGAAAAAGTCAAGTGAAACCGTGATTTCAGCGTGTCCATAACGCGCGTAGATAACGGGTTCATAGCGTTCACCAGCGCGTGAGTAACGCGTTAGTAACGCGCTCGAAGACTTATGAACGACTACCTAGCGCGTGAGTAGCGCGTTCCAACGCGCGCCAGCGTACTGCAACGATCACATGATTTGTTGTATAAAAAGCCGACGCGCTACTACAGTAATGGCGCTGTCACACCAAACGTTTTAGGCCAACGCGTGAGTAACTTGTTGGAATGTTGGCAATACGCGGGTAAACGTTGGCCAACGCTAGGCCAGCGTTCGCAACACGCTGAGCGCGTTACCCACACGCTGTCACACGCTGAGGCAAATACATTTTTATAACATACCTAAAATTGCCAGCGTTTGCCAGCGTGTGACTGTACACGCTGGCGGCGCGCAGCAGGGTCGTTACTTACGCGTCAAATGCGCTAGACGATTGTTACCAACCCGCTACTCACACGCCGGCGACCCGCTGTCATTTGTTTTACTATAAAACAGTAATGCGTTCCTTGCACGCTGAGCGCGTTCATCGCACGCTACTCACACGCTGACATACGCTATGAACCTGTTATCAACCTGTTATGGACATGCTGAAATCACGGTTCCACTTTTTCTGTGAAAGTTCAGCGATTAAGGCCCGGTCACACATACACGACGCACGACCCGCGCACTGAAAAAATTGCAATTTTGGCCAGTGCGTTGTCGTTCGCTGGGTGTGCGTCAGCATTCGTTACTCGTTCGTCGGGCGCGCTGGACCAACGCTATGCATTAGTTGTCATTCGCTGTGTGCGTCGGGATTTTTGTGCATGCACAAAAATGTGCGCGGAGCTGGACGCATGAATGTACACGCTGGAAGGACGCCAGACACGCGCAGAGCGCGCTGGACCAACGCCAGACACGCTCAGAGCGCGCTGGACCAACGCCAGACACACGCGGAGCATACGCTGTGCATTCGTTCGATGTTTTAACATGTGCGCTCTTTATACGCTATGTATGCTCCCCGTATACGCACAGCGCGCTAGCTACACCGCTAGCTTCTCCCAAATCCTGACAAAAGTTGGGCGCACAACGACGCACTGATCCTAATTTAATATTCTGATCTGATCTGATCAAAAAATCAGATTAGTGCATCGTTGTGCGCCCAACTGTTGTCAGGATTTGGGAGATGCTAGCGAGTTGACAACGAATGCACAACGTGTTGCTAGCGCCCTGCGCGTATACAAGTTGCATACAGAACGTATACAGAGCAAACATGTTACAAAATCGAACGAATGCACAGTGTGTGTGCTCCGCGTGTGTCTGGCGTTCTTCTGGCGTGTACATTCATGCGTCCAGCTCCGCGCACATTTTTGTGCATGCACAAAAATCCCGACGCACACAGCGAATTACAAAGAATGCATAGCGTTGGTCCAGCGCGCTCGACGAACGAGTAACGAATGCTTACGCACATCCAGCGAACGACAACGCACTGGCCAAAATTGCTAATTTTTCAGTGCGCGGGTCGTGCGTCGTGTATGTGTGACAGGCGCAAAACGGTTCCTGCCCCCAACTCCTCATCACTTCTCCTCCGACTTCGTGACTCACTTCTCACGTGAACGCTGCCGTTCGCTGGCTGTGCGTTGAGCGCGCGGTGCATGCGCGTGCCATTCGTTCCGCGCGCTAGCAACACGTTGTGCATTTGTTCGATTGTTTAACATGTGCGCTCTGTATACGCTATGTATGCGCTCTGTATGCGCCTTGTATACGCGCAGCGCGCTAGCAACACGCTGTGCATTCGTTGTCAACTCGCTAGCTTCTCCCAAATTCTGACAAAAGTTGGGCGCACAACGACGCACTGATCACATTTTCCATTTTAAATAAATTTTCAATGCGCGAGCCGTGCGTCGTGTATGTGTGACCGGGCCTTTACCAGCGTATCAACTTCTTTTAACGCGCTACTCATGCGTTGGCCGAAAACGTTCTGGTGTGACAGGGCCATAACTAGCGAGTTGCCAGCGTACGCCAGCGTGTAAGTAGCGGGTTGATAACGATCGTCTAGCGTGTTCGAAGCGTGAGTAACGAACCTTCAACGCACCGCCAGCGTGTGGCAGCGTGTTCCAGCGTGTGGGTAACGCGCTCAGCGTGTTGCTAACGCTGACCTAGCGGTGGTCAACGCTTGCCAGCGTGTTGCCAAAATCCCAACACATTACTCACGCGTTGACCTAACACGTTCTGGTGTGACAGGGCCATAACGGGATACAGTCAGTCCGCAGCGCGCGTTAATGAGGTCATATCCCAAAAGTTATTTGCACGGCCTACGTCGCAAACTGGGGCCACGAGACTCACGTGAGTAATTGCGATAGTTCGATAGCTTTGTTTTCACGAACTACACGTTGCAAATGAAGCAGTGATTCTCGAAGTGGAAAGCCCCGTATGGTGTTCTAAAACGGACCGACAAACGTCGTGGTTCAACTTTCAAAATGTCGTGGTTCAACTTTCAAAACGTCGTACTTCAACTTTCAAAACGTCGTACTTCAACTTTCAAAACGTCGTGGTTCAACTTTCAAAACGTCGTGGTTCAACGTTCAAAACGTTGTACTTCAACTTTCAAAACGTCCTGGTTCAACTTTCAGAACGTCGTACTTCAACGTTCAAAACGTGTACTTCAACTTTCAAAACGTCCTGGTTCAACTTTCAGAACGTCGTACTTCAACTTTCAAAACGTCGTGGTTCAACTTTCAAAACGTCGCACTTCAACTTTCAAAACGTCATACTTCAACTTTCAAAACGTCGTGGTTCAACTTTCAAAACGTCGTACTTCAACTTTCAATACGCCGTGCGCTTTTACCTGGCTCAGGGTAGCCGCGTATTTGGCCGGATTTCTGGCCGCGGATTCAGTCACGCATTCACCAAAATCCGAAAAAAATATTTAATACATGCCGCAAAAGGTGATGTATTTTCTAAAAGGTTTATGTCATTTTATTCAAAGAATTTTTCAAAATAAACCGTAAATAACAATACTTTTTAAAACCCTTTCAAATCATACAACATATTATCCACACTTGTTTAACCTTTTCTGTAATTTTGATGACAAATTACAGTTGCCTAATGGAAGTAATCCTACTTCGAGTTATTTTTATAGATTGGGAAATGAGAATGCCACATTTAAAACAAAATATCATACTTTTATTTCATAATATACAAGATAATACTACTGGGCAAACTTAATGTTGGTATAGGCTTCAATGCAGTTTTGTAATGCGTTTTTCGGCTGCAAATATATCTCCATATCTGAATATAAGGAAAGGTTAAACAAGTTTAGCTTATGTTGTATGATTTTAAATGGTTTGAAAAAGTATTGTTATTTATCGTTTATTTTAAAAAATACTTTGAATAATATGGCATAAACCTTTTGAAAAATGCATCACCTTTTGCAGCATGTATTATATATTTGTTGGCTTTTAGTGAATGCATGGCTAAAGCCGCGACCGGAAATCCGGCCGAATACGCGGCTAGCTACCTTGAGCCAGGTAAAAGCGCGCGAAAGTTAAACCACGACGTTAATTAAAAGTTGAAGTACAACGGTTTAAAAGTTGAACCATGACGTTTTGAAAGATGAACCACGACGTTTTGAAAGTTGAAGTAGGACGTTGCATGTCCGTTTTAGAACACCACACTAACGTTTTGTTGTAATCGAATGATATAAAATCTGAGAAGATTCAGTGTCTTTTAGGCAGAATTTTGTTCAGTCGAAGTTAGGGTATGATTTTAAGGGAAATTTAAGTTCTGTGTTTAGTTTATGTGCCCTGATTGGACTAACAAATATCGCCAAAAATTATCACAACACATCGATAAAGGAAGCAATTAGCTTTCGTTTGATATACAGTTTAGCCTGAGGCAACATGTTTCTCATGTATTTTGCGACGATTTTCGTGCGCGCGATTTTAAATTTTTCGGCCATGTCTTTCGGCCATGTCTTTCGGCTTGTACATACGCAACGCGTGTATTTCATTATGCACACAAGCACATGTAATTGTTTTGTTTTGTGTGGCTATATGGTAAAGTTAGGTTTCTGCCTAGATGTCATACATATAATAAATTTGTCTTTCATGTAACGACTTAGGCCTATTTTTGTTCAAAATTATAACAATCGGTTTAATAGTTACTGCTAAACTTCATAGTCCTCTTTTCTGTATTCCAATGTTTCTTATGGGTCCTGCCGTCCACCACCGGCCATGGCCATGCCCACCGCCATCCCCACCTTGGCCATCGCAGCATGTCGAGAGCCTCTATACGGAAGGCCAAAGCTCTTGTCCTTGGAAATTATCTCAAAAAAGTATCTCAAAGGGAACATCACTACTGAGTTGGTTGATTTGCAGGTAGTGATTTGTTGCGGTACTACATTTTCTGGACTTAGAAAGGATCTGCTTCAGTATGACATCAACTTCACAATTGTGCCTGATATTGTAATGATTCATGTTGGGACAAAATGATCTAGAGTAGGGTTTCCAAATATGTGTGGAGAATAGTCCGAGATTTAAATGTACTGGTAAATGTGTACAGCACATGCTTTGTACATGTAGATTGAAATGTTTTTGTAATAAGTGTTTTAAATAATATACATTTACATATGTCAGTGTTGTGCAAACACAGTGCAGCTGAAACAGATCCAAACCGAGTGTTCTAGAACTTAATGCCAACAACTTACCAAAACAGTTTTGAGCTACGATGTAAATTCGACACAAACATCTTAACTTTATAAATGCAGATTGTATTATTTCTATTATCAGTGATATAATTGATGTGCATTAGTATTTATATTAGCAAAATTGATGTCTTATTTAAAATCATTTTTTTTGGCAATGTTAGAAGCAGGTATACATTGTAATTTAACATTTACAATAATTTAATGCCAAAGAAACTATGCCAAAGACATCAAGCAAAGATAAAACAAACATTTTGTTTACTTTTATAATAAATCTCAATGGTTTGCACATTGAACATCAAGCAAAGATAAAACAAACTTTATTTACTTTTATAATAAATCTCAGTGATTTGCACATTGAACATTATGCCAAAGATTATGGTAATTTTCATCTTCACTGTGTTGTCATTATTGTAATAATGAATCAATCAATGTTTATATTGTTCTCAATACATTTAAACGACTTCATCTGTCGCTTGGTTTGTTTTTTATTTGGCTGTATACATTGTAGTAGTAGGGAACGTGCCGCTTTTAGACCAAATCTTAAAAACTCAATTTTGTCTGATATTTGAAACAAATCTTAAAAACTCAATTTGAACCAAATCTTGAAAACTCAATTTTGTTAAACAAAAAAAACTCACAAAAAACTAGTGTTGTTTATCTTGCGAGAATCTTGCGAGCGCCCTACAAAAAAACTCTTGTGTAAACCTAAAAAAGCACCCCCAACAGAGGGTGCTTTTTTTATAACTAAAATTAACTTATAGAGTCTCTCACAGAGGGTGCTTTGACTTTTTACAGAGTCAAGTTCTTTTTTATAAAGGAGGCGCCGACGGGTAAGGAGGAGGTTGATCGAAATAATTTGTATTTATCTCGAAGCTGTAAGTTTTTCGATAAGACCTTTCTTTTCTTTTGTCACCAACTCTTCCACACGTCTTTTTATCTCGGATTCCATATCGCTCTCACCTTTTTTTTCTGACAGCTTGCTGCCGGACCTAATAGCCTCTTTCATATCGTTAAATTGCCTCAGTTCCTTCAACACCAAAGCGTACTCTTCGTGGGATATATCGCCGTCCTCTATAGCTTGAGAAATAAGATCTCTTACGCTGTTGAGCTTAGCCTCGGCCAAGACTCTAATCTCGTCGTGTTTTTTAGCTTTACGTCTAAATCGTTTGCTAAAATATTGTAGCGAGAGCGCGGTGCAACCAAAACTCAAGGCTACCCCCTCTAACGCAAAACCAACGGGTGACGTAATGACACCGCTTATAGCCGCGATTCCCAAACCCCCACAGATCGCACCACTCGTCCCGGCTAGCGTTTCCGTAGTAGACAATGTCGTAATTAACTTGCCATATTTTTTTACACAACGCGCTTCGCTGTTCTCGTTGCGCTAATATATCTTTTTGAACTTCTTCGATCTTTTGCAATCGAAACACCCTCGTTTCGTCGATTTTTAGATCAGGATAAATACTAGTTTTCATTTTACAAAAGTAACTAAAATATTTCTACGTTAACAATTATCTCTTTATCTCTATTATCTAACACCTCGCCAAGACCGTTTTTTAACGAAAACGTGAGGCTGTTTATTTTGCCAGCTACCAACTCTTTTGAACACTTGTTATAGTTGATATAAATTGGTTCTTGAGGATTGTTTGAACGAGCTGCATCTCCGTGTACGGGTATACTCTCCAACAGGTTAGTTTGTTTTCCGTCAACAAAATTTGAATGCGTAGACAGTTCTTCACAATGTAAAAAGACCGCGTTGTAAAGATTTAGGCTAAATTTTCCATAATGACTACCACCATTGAGCCAACCCCTGGGTAAACCTAAAAGTTTAGATAGATTACTCGATAGTTTTATGCGATTTTGGTCGGGGATGGATAGATAAAACAGTTCATCGGATAAAGACTTTATGGATATATCGTGAAAATCTGTTATACGATATTGAAAAGAATGAAGATTCCACCTATCCGGAGAAATATCAATTTTTTCATGAGCGGTAATTTGAATAGACGTAAGATCAGCGATATCACCCGTAAAACTCTCCCAATGTATCGACGCCTTTTTTTTGAGGTTATAAAAACCCAAGTCTAACACAAAGTTGTTTAACTTCATGCGACGGTCACCCCCGACGTTATCTATAGGTCGCGATAATTCAAAGGTCTGCTCGTTACCCGTCATGACAAACGTATGAGACTGCATTTTACAAAAGTAACTAAAATATTTTTACGTTTAAAATTATATCTTTACCTCTATTATCGATTATCTTGCCAAGACCGTTTTGTATCGAAAACGTGAGGCTGTTTATTTTACCGGTTATTAACTCTTTTGGAGAATTGTCGTATTTTATGTAAATTGGATCTTGTGGGTTGTTTGAACGAGCAGCATCGCCCGATAAAGGTATACTCTCCAACAGGCTAGTTTGTTTTCCGTTAACAAAATTTGAATGCGTAGACAGTTCTTCACAATGTAAAAAAGCCGCGTTGTAAAGATTTAGGTTAAATTTTCCTAAATAATATTCAGTTAAATATTTGCTTAAGACCATATGCCCGGTTAAACCTAAAAGTTTAGACAAATTACTTGGTATTCTAATATTTACTAAAACATCAGAGGACACCAAAGACAAATAAAATAGTTTATCGTTTATCGGAGTGATGGTCATAGATTGAATATCTTTTTTAAAACTATCTATAACAGAATAAAGATTCCATCGACCGGGACTGATAAAGGTTTCACCTGATTGGGCTCTAGACCGAGTAGATATATAATATATTATCTTCTCTACTTTCTCGACGTTATAAAAACCCACGTCTAAAATAACGCTGCTTAACTTAATGCGACGGTCACCCCCGACGTTATATATAGGTCGCGATAATTCAAAAGTCTGCTCTTCTTTAGTCATGACAAATGTATGCGACTGCATTTTATAAAAAATAAAATAATAAAACGTTACTATAAAAATGAACGCGACTTATGGAAACAAACTAAATCCACACAGACGCCTTAAAAATCCTCGGGGTATAAAAGGCAACCGCCAGACTGTAGTAGTAACTCACAATCCAAGCACGATCGACGCGAACGACAAATTAATAGTCAAGTTTCCGTCGTTGAGCGCCGACGACGTGATCGTCCCCGGTTCGGCGAAACTAGCTTTTAATATCGATCTAACCTCGGACGACGACGTCAATCGAAGTCTGTTTAAAAATCTAGGACGAAATCTCGTAAAACAAATAAGAATATGTATCGGAGGTCGGGAGATCGTAAACTTAACCGACGCCAACGTTTATAACATTTGTAAAGATCTTTGGTTACCCACAGGTGTCATGGATCACTACGCCGGAAACGAGATTGCCAACATATCGAGCCTGCGCGTGGGTTCCGACAACGCGGTTGTCGCTGCCAACTCTGGAAAAGACAAAGCAATAGCGGATGCCTTTGGAAACAGATTTTGTATACCTCTAGACTTTGAAATGCTCACGGATCATCAACCGTTTTATCCATCCGCTCTAATCGACCAACTGTCTTACGAACTTACTTTTAACGATTACGCCAAAGTCGTAAATTCTACCGACTCCGAAGCGAGTTATCGCATCTCCAACTTGGCGCTAGAATACGAGATCGTTTCTAACAAACATTTAGCTCAAATCTTAGCTCAAAAATGTCTCGGTAAGACGCAGTTTTTGTTTGATAGGATTCAGAGACACGAAGTAAGATCTATCAATAAATCGGACACCGTTTGGAACTTTAATTTAAACGTAGCGGTTAAAAGTCTCAAGGGTATATTGTTTTTGTTTAAAGAGTCGACTACGAAAACCCCCGAACTATTTTATAACCCAAAGATAGACAAAGTTAGCGTGACGATAGAAGGAAAACCTAATCAACTCTATAGTTCGGGTCTCAAGAGCTATCAACACTGGGGAGAAACCAACAAGTTCTTTGGAGACTCGTCCACCGAGCTAGGGGCCGGTATATGTAAAGATTTAGGGTTGGCGGGGATGGATATCGGTGGTTATTTTTTGAGAAGATACGGACTTTGGTTGGATATGAGATCGACGGATGACAACAACAATCACGGATCGGGTAAACAAATCGGCGATATAAGCGGAGGAATCTCTATAATGATGGAACGCGAAGCTCAAACCGCTGGTGCTCTAAAATGTTACGTCTTTTTGGTGATGGACGCGCAACTTAACATCCAAGGTGGTCGCTTGAGCAGCGTCAACTTTTAAAAAACTATAATAACTCGCTATTAAAAGACACGCCAACATGAGTAAGATAACGCCGCACTGCGCTTTAATATGTGGAAGAACAAACTCTGGCAAAACAAAGTTTGCGTTAGACTTGCTAGAAAACGAGTACGCCAACAAATTTGAATATTTGGTAATCATATGTCCGACTCTGTCAAACAACAAAACCTATCACGAGAGACCTTGGTTTTTTAACGACCCCAACGTTTATGCGTGCGACCCCGACGTCGACAATATGAACATGAACGAAGCAATAGACTTTTACAGAACGAAATTTAAAGGATTGCACACTTTGTTTTTAATCGACGACTGCAGCGCTTATCAAGCGATAAAATATCGAAAGGGTTCTAGAGGCGGTAGTAGTGTGTGCATGTTATCTAAATTAGCCTTTAGCGGTAGACACGATAACCACAGCTGTTGGTTATTGACTCAAAAATATAACAGCGTTTTAAACGATTATCGCGAACAGACTCAATGGGTCGCTATTTTTTATTGCAAAGACAAAAAAAGTTTTGATAATTGCCTCGACGAAAATGATGTGGTGCCGGATAATAAAAGGCGAGACATAAAACAATATCTCAAAGATACTCCCTATAGTAAATTGATTTTATATACAGATCCTCCGGCTAAATGGTACTTGTATAGCTATTTAAGCTAGTTGTCAGCTAGTTGAGTTTTGTTGAACAGCTAGTTGATGATTTGTTGATGATTTGTTGTCAGCTAGTTGTTAAGTACTTGCATAGCTAGTTGCGATTTGTTGATGATTTGTTGAGGTTTTGTTGAATAGCTAGTTGTCAGCTAGTTGTTAAGTACTTGCATAGCTAGTTGCGATTTGTTGATGATTTGTTGTATAGCTAGTTGTCAGCTAGTTGTTAAGTACTTGCATAGCTAGTTGCGATTTGTTGATGATTTGTTGTATAGCTAGTTGTCAGCTAGTTGTTTAACTAGTTGTCAGCTAGTTAAACAGCTAGTTGCAACTAGTTAAACAGCTAGTTGTCAGCTAGTTTATCTCGCTATAATAAATGTTCGTGATGATCGATCTTTCACTCAAATTTATTATAGCGTCGGCCTTGTGTATTTTATCTTACGAATATTTTTCTCTAAAAAATAAATTATATCGTCTTATAAAGATGGAGCTGTCTACTTTAGACTCTAGCACGCCAGCGCCGCAAACGGAAAAACATAAAACTAGATTGTTGGGTGTAGTATCAGCCGGTGATTCTAAAAAGTATTTGGGTAAAGAATTTAGCCAGGGAGATATAGAAAACCTAGACGCAAACAAACAAGAAAAAATGTACAACCATTACGAGGCTCGACTAGGTAAAGAAATGATTACTAGTTTGGGTAACTGCGTGCTGGGGATTTACTCTAGAGTTTTAGGCGCGAGTCTATCTATGATCAAACCCCTAGGCGTCAGTCTACGTCAGTAGACTCAGAAGACGCATTCACCAAAGATCTAGAGGAAGATCCAGTTATATCTAGCTCGATAGCCAGCCTACTCTGTGAAGTTTATTACAACTACGGAATGTTGTTGTCACCGTTAGTAGGTTTCTTGATAACATCTAAACATTTAGTTATTAACAAAAATAATTATCTACCTATAATAAACGATGAGTCAACAAGAGAGCCCTCTTCAGACAGAGACTCCAAAGGTACAGACGGTGACGACTAAAACTAAAAATCCCGATAGAGTAAAACAAGGCAAGGCATTAGCGGAACACAACAAAAAGAGAAAAGAACAAATTGCCAAGATGCAAAATATAGACGTAAAAACTTCTCCTCTTTCTTCGTACGCGGTAGTTGGGCCGTTGTCGCTGGTGGTTGTTGTAGTTTTAGGAGGACTCTATATATGGAGCCAGAGAGCCTCACCGCCAAAACCGCAACCTCTAACACAGCCAGCCCCGCCAACGGCCAAGAGCCCAAAGGAGAAACCACCTTTCCATGGTAATGCGTGGGTAGAAATGGAATAAAAAAATAAAAACAAAATAAGCACGTTTAATAAATGGATACTAATAGCATCGTCAACAATCTTTATCACGCCGCTATCATCTCTATGTTAAGCGTGGGATTTACCATGTTTAGTAAAAAACTGTTGAAAATCAAACCAGCCGATCTCGACAAGTTGAGTGTGGAAGATGTAGCGAAACTAACGGCTACGATAAGCGGATCGATGTACGTACAAACCTGGCTTGTATCGCAAAATATACTTCCACCAAATATATTAAATTCGACTTAAAAACTTTAGTTTGTTTATAATAAAAATGGCTGAAGGTGGAGATTGTGAACCGGTAGACGACTACAAGGAAGAAGACGATCTAGAATGGGACAATAACGATGTCTCTCTCGACAACACAGCAGCGTTAGATCTAGCCGTTGTTCAAACCCGTGAATATACCTTAGAACAAGCGAGACTTTTGTTTATTAATAATCCAATAGTCGAAAGTTTTTACAAAAGTTATAGACAAAAACAATATGGGATTAAGCAATTGGAAAGATTTATAGTAAAAGATAACACGTTATTTTTTGAAAACGACAAAGTACAAGTACAATTATCGATCAAAGGTAACCCCGATAAATTTTTAAAATTAAGTTCCATCCAAACAAAATCTAGTATAGATTTTATTAGAAATGAATTAGGTTTTAAAGATTATAAACGAAACCCACTTAGTAAAGAACAACAACAACGAGTCCAACAGATTGAACCAGAGTCTATCTCGATGCAAGATCTTCCAGAAGCAGCCGACGATTAAGTGAAATTATCGAAAATGTTGAACAAGAACAAGAACAAGAAACCAGTTATATCGAAGAACGAGAAACTGACTTACCCGTCAGAGAGCTCTTGGCTTTAGACAAAACTCTTCAAATGATGAGAGGAAACTTAGAACTGAATTTAGAGCGTCTCCGTATACTCGACGATGAGATAGCCCAGACCGAAGGAGCACTCGCCGAGTCAACGAGCGACGGTTCCACGGCAGAAATGAGAGAGAGATTAGTAGACTTAAGGTTGGAAAGATCGGCTAGATTAGAAGCCGCGTCTACCAACGCAAAAAAACTCAGAAGTCAGATGAACCGGTTAAAAGAAACGATTACGAGTGTTTTAGATAGCGACGAGACCTTGGGAGAAAAAATTAGAACGTTGTTTAGAGAACAAGGCGTGACCATCGCGAGCATTTTGACGGCGTTTAGTTTGGCTATCGGTTTGATAGTAAAGAGCGTGTTATCTGTCGGTGCGCCGGCGCTCGCACCCACACCCACACCCGCACCCGCACCACCGTCTAACGCAACCAACGTAAAAGAATGGATACAGTCGCAACTAAAACATCTGTCAAACGTGCTCGCTAAACTAGGCTCCAAGCTGCTCGGCGCCTTGCCCGGAATTTTAGGCGGTATAGCGAGTTGGATATTTAACGTATTGAGTAAAACCGTCGGATGGTTGGGAGAACACGTGTGGGCCTTTATAGTGGGAGTCGGAACTTTAATTTTTGTTTATTTACAAAAGCGCCTCTAAGAGAAAAAAAAAGCCTTCTGGAGCTAACAGAAGGCTTTTTTTTTTTACCACAAGTCTAAAAGAAGGTATCCTATACCCGCTATGGCTAAAGTACCGACAATCAGCGAAGTTTTTTCATACTCATGAGGATCTCTCTGAACGTTTTCTTTAGGGAAGGGTGGCGGTGGTGGTGGGTCAACGACTGCGAGAGTTGGCGCGGGTGGTGGGTCAACGACTGCGAGAGTTGGCGTTGTCGGTGGCGTTGGGTCTAGCAGAGGCGTTGGTGGTATGTTTGAGTTTATCTTCGAGTTTAATCCCAACGCCAACTCAGCGGTCGCAATCTGTATATTGTTGTTATATCCTTCGTGGGTTCCGACCCTCAATTGCATGTTTGAAGGCACGAGATATAATCCTTTCGCCAACACAAAGTTTAACGAACTCCTGGCGTATTGCAACGAATCTTGAAATTGGGTTATAGATTCTTCCAGATCGGTTGGAGTTGCAATCAAACCTTCTACGATATTAACAAACTGGGTTTGGGCATCGAGCCTCGTACCAGGCGCCATGATACTAGTTTTTGTTTGAGCCTGGGCCCCCAACAGCGCGTAAACATACGCCCTGATAGATTCGTTTATTTTTTCTATTCCGACGTCGGAAAAGTGAGACTCTTGGTTTATAAAACGTTTCCACGCCGAGCCAACGGCGTCGTCTTGCGTCAAATTAGTCACCGTTTGAGAGCTGTAACGTCCAGATCCTCCAGGAGGATCTGAGGGACCAAACCCCATTTTAGTTCCTCCCGCGTATTTACCATAACTAATACCCAAGTCCGTGGTATCGTAATCTCCCAAAGGTTTACCCCAAGCATAAGCCTGGCCCAATCCACCCGAGTAGAGATCTACCGTCTGTATCCAAGTACTTTAGGATCCGTAGAATAAAATCTACACGCGTCGATATAAGACCCGCGATCTACGTTGTTGTCTACGGCATTAAATATAGTATCGTTCGGAGTGGGGCATTTGAGAAACTCTAATATTTGTCTAACGGTAAAATAAACGTGAAATATATATACGGCGCGCGTCAGAGGATCCGTTGAATAAAGTAGATCCCACCCCAAACCCACTCCGGTGGTACTACACCAAATGGCAAAATTAAGTTGATTTTGATAAAACGTCATCGGTTGTGTTTTCCATCTGTTTATTACCTCGTCCGTTTTAACGACGGGTAACTTATAGTCGGTGAGTAAATCTGGAAAAGTAGCTATACAAAAACTGCGGTCGACCGCGTTCACTACTACTTCTAGGCTCTTAAAATCTAAGTCCAGCTTGTTAGCTTTGGAATAATCGTCTTGTTCGACCGTGTTGTTTATGTCGCTAATCATTTTGTATAGGTATTTTTTATATTACTTCTTTTAAAATATGGCTAGCATCGCTATGATGATCGGAGGCGCAATAGTTAACGCTTTAGCTTTCACGGGATCAAACTTTTTATTTTCGAGCATGAAACAACAAAAACAAGACGAAGAGCGCAAGAGACACGACTTGGCTTTAGAAAAACTGGCAACGGCAAAAAACAATTGGGAAAAAGCGAGGACAAAGTATCTCGATTGGCTAAACGATCGACTCAAAAAACAAGCAAAGCCTCAAAGGACTTTTGAAAGTATAGACGAGGCTCTCAGAGAATACAACTCGGTTACTCGCTCAAACGCACAAGTACCCGTGGGTCTGCAGCATGAGCCCACTCTAGCTGATTTTTACGCGCCGAGCGAAGATCAAAAGACCGGTGAGTTGGCGTTTGTTTTGGGAGGAACTGCGTTGGTAGGTTTTTTAGTTTATAAGTTTGTTTAGTTAAGTTAAATGGAAACAAAGTTTAAAAAAGTGTATTACAGCCCCGCCGGTTATTGGAAGGGTGAGGGTGCGGTTATAAAATTAGCTAAAAAAACGGGCGCGTCCAAAGAAGACGCTAGAAATTGGTTAAGAAAACAAGCGTTGTGGCAAAGTTATTTTTACCTTATGATAAAGTCGGTAAAAAAGAATACAAGTACGCGATGACGGTCGTGGACGTAGCTACGCGTTTTAAAGAGGCCGAACCTTTGACTAACAAGACGAGTACCCAAGTGGCCGACGCTTTAAGTCGAGTTTACGATAGGTCACCTTTGACTTGGCCCAAGCTGTTAAAAGTAGACGCGGGTAAAGAATTTCACGGGGAATTTAAAAAGCAACTGGAAGAAAAAAAAGTCGCGATACAAGTGGGAGAACCGGGCAACCACAGAGCGCAGGCAGTGGTCGAAAGATTTAACAGGTCATTTATCAAGCCATCATACAGGTCCAAAATGACATAAAATTACTTGATCAGAAATTTTCAGACCAATTTGCAACACTATCTGGCCAGATTTCTCGATCTTCTTGTTCCCCAAGGGAAACAATAGACCACCTGAAGAAGGAATGTGACGCTCTCCATTCTACCATTGATATGCTGATGAGTCCTTCTTCTCGTGAAGCCCATGATGATTCAGAACGCCCGCCGAGTGCTCTGAGCCGGAACCACCCATGGACGCCCACAAGTCTAGCCAGTCCAGCGAGCCACCGTACAGCGGATCTCAGTCCAGCGAGCCACTGTACATTGGATGTCGGCCCAGCGGTTCTGGTACCGACAAGCAACCGCTTCGCTGCATTGGCGACAGAGGATCCCGTCATCACCGACTCCAGCACCGGTGATTCCCGGACCGAGGCCGAGTTGGTGATCGACTCGTACTTCGAAGTCTTGCAGCTAAACGGCCAGCCTGACACCGAGGAGCAGGGATCATCCCCAACCCCAAACCATTTGCCCCATCCCTCAAAAACTAAAATGTCCTTAGAATTTGACGAGCAGCTGAATCAATACCGGAAAAAGCACAAGAAGCTGACCACTGCAAAGGACAAACCGGCACCTAAAGTAAAACAATCAGCATCCACACCAACGGAACACCACTGTGCAGATGTGCTTCTAATCGGTGACTCGATGATAAAACGGCTTCAGCCCAGGAGATTGAGCAGGCAAAAGAAAGTGATGTGCCACACCATGCGTGGAGCAAAAATCCAAGATCTTGCTCCCCACGCCATACAGCTGTCGACCAAGCACGACGTATCTCGGGTAATTCTCCATGTTGGGACCAACAACACATCCGACAACCCGGAGACTATTGCCGCTCAGATCACCTCCCTCGGCGAGTCACTACAACCAAGATCAGTGACAATATCTTCGATCATACACCGTAAAAACCAAACGGTGCCACAGTACAAGAGAGTAGATGATTCTAATAATCTGCTCAAGTCCATAGCAAAGCGAAATAACTGGGGCTTTATTGACAACGGTAACATAAACTCAAACCACCTTGTGTCGGACGGTGTGCACCTCGACTCAGCAGGAGTGCGCCTACTTGCCACGAACATTATCCAACACATCAAAGGACCACCAAAGACCTTTGATAGTCGCATTCCACATCAGAAAACCCCTTTCGGTCAGAGTTTGTACTCTGATGTCCTGACGAAGCGGACTACAGCGACCCGTGATGTTCCGACGGGTTTTCTAATGGCCAACCAGTATTACCCGCATCCCCATCCGAAACGGCACCAAATCAACCTCAATCAACGACGGCAGCCAGTATCCCAGACCAGAGCACCCGCCCCGACACATTATCGAGGCCAGGAGTGGAACCAACATCTGAAAATGGTCAGGGAGCTGCTCAACCCACAAGGCAAGGTTCTAAAATAGACATAACAGATGGTATTATCTGCAATCAAAGTTCCGAGGGTTTCTCATTCGCCCATCTTAATGTAAGAAGCCTCATAAACAAATTTGACCATTTTAAGATTGTAATGTCTAAAAATCCATTCGACATCATCTGTCTAAACGAAACTTTTTGCGACGCCTCAATCTCTGATGACGAAATAACTCTACCAAATTATTCTATTGTCAGAAAAGACAGGAACCGACATGGTGGCGGTGTTGCAATTTACATTCGAGATACCCTAATGTTCTCTCGTCGTGAAGATCTCGAAATATATGATGTCGAGTGTATATGGGTTGAAATTAAGTGCAAACAAAGACAGCCTGTGCTTATCAGTTCTATTTATAGGCCTCCTTCAAGCTCTGTCGAATTTATGGGAAAACTGAGTGATATCCTTAATAAGGCCTCGTGTGAATGTAAAGAAATTATTACAACTGGGGACTTTAATTGTGATGTTTCAGAGGAATACGATAGTATGCAATCAAATCCAATTATTTCTTGCTTTAGTTTGTTCCAAATGGCGCAACTCATACATGACCCAACACGTGTCACTGAATCTACTAAAACTACCATCGATCTCATTTTTAGTTCCCACCCAGAGCTCATAAAGGACTGTGGTGTTTTACCAGTCCTAATCAGTGATCATTATCTTGTTTATGGGCTACACAGTTGGAAAACACCAAAAATGAAAGGTCGTTCAATAAATTTTCGATGTCTAAAAAATATAAACAGTGATGCATTTACGGACGATCTCCGTAATGCACCATGGCAAGATGTTTTTGGTTGTTATGATGTGGATAATGCATGGTCTATATGGTACTCCATATTTATGAGTATTATTAACCTCCATGCGCCATTCAAAACTAAACGCATTCGGGGTGCCTCAGTACCGTGGCTCGATAGCGAAATTCTTAAACTTATGCGGCAGCGCGATCGTGTACACAAAATTGCAAAGCACACAGGCTTACAAATTCATTGGGATTCATACAAAAACCTGCGGAACAATGTTACTAATAAAATCCGCAGTAAAAAGAGTAATTACTACACATCCGCCATAGAAGAAAATAAAAGCAACTCTTCTATGCTGTGGAAAACTCTGAAGGAGGTACTCCCTAAGAAACAAAAAACTGTACCAAATTCGATTACTTCCCCAAATGGGGAAAATATTGACAATATCGCCGACATTGCTGATACATTAAATGAACACTTTTCAACAATCGGCAAGCGTACTGCTGGAAATTACCCTTTGCGTGAACTTGAAATAGATGACAATACTGACGCCTCTATATTTGATTCTGTTGATGAAGATTGCGTAGTACCTAACATTACAGAAGAGTTTGTTCGAAAGCAAATATCATCCATGTCGGTTGGGAAAGCAACAGGTCCGGATGGAATTAGTGTTAAAATGATTAAAATTGCTTCACCTTATATCATTAAATCTTTAACTCATATTGTTAACCTGTCTATAAGATGTGAGCGATACCCTAAAGATTGGAAACATGCTTTAGTAACACCAATTCACAAGGGAGGAGATAAATGTAGTACAGGTAACTATCGTCCAATTTCTATACTGCCAATTATCTCTAAGATTTTAGAAAGATGGGTGCACTCATCGGTATATAGATATCTTGATGAAAACAATCTGATTCCTAGTTGCCAGTCGGGATTTAGACCCCTGCACTCAACTGAAAGCACCCTACATGACTTAACAAACAAGTGTTTTGCGGCCATGGAGAATGGACAAGTTACAGGCAGTGTGTTTATAGACCTCAGTAAAGCATTTGATTGTGTTGATCATGAAATCTTACTAAAGAAACTAGAAAGGATGAACATGTCGTCTTCTGTAATAAATTGGTTTAAGTCGTACCTAAGTGAACGTAGTCAGTCTGTGAATATTGGCGGCACCATATCAAAGGTCCTGTCCGTAAACACTGGTGTTCCACAGGGGTCGATACTAGGTCCACTTTTATTCATTGTTTATACTAGTGACCTTCCATTTTGTATTGCCCCAAACTGCAACTTATTTATGTATGCAGATGACTCAACATTAACGTGTAGCTCCTCCAACATTAATATAATAGAAAGTAGCTTAAATACAGCTCTTACTAGTTTTCACAACTGGTGCGGAAGAAACAAGCTAGCTTTAAATGCCACCAAAACCAAATGCATGCTTATTGGTACTAGGCAGAAAATATCTAATGTTAATTTAAATGTATGCATTGCTGGTAGTCGTATTGAAAATGTGAAGTCTTATAAATGTTTGGGTGTAATTATTGATGAAGCATTAAGTTGGGGCCCACATGTCGAATACGTAAGAAAAAATGTGGTGTCTAAATTAGGTATACTAAGAAGAATCCGTGATTGTATTCCTCAGCACAGCTTGCACACACTATTTGTAAGTCTAGTTATGCCAACATTAGAGTATTGTTGTACTGTGTGGGGAGGAAGGTACATATCTCACGATAATATGTTAAACAAATGTCTCAAAAGAGCCGCGCGGATAATCCTTAAATGTACCTTCCTCACCCCTTCAGAGGATATGTTTGCTCGTCTTAATTGGACCCCTTTTTTAAAAAGAGTCAAGTCAAAAAAGGCTATTCTTGTCTTCAAAAGTATCAACAAAATGACTCCTTTGTACATGACAAATATTTTCAAACCACTTACAGTAATTCGCGAAACAAGGCAATCAACCCACACGGCACTGAAAGTTCCTTTCGCCAAAAAAGAATGCTACGCCACAAGTTTCGCTGTGAGTGGTGCAAATATTTGGAATAATCTGCCCGAACAATTGCGAACATTGGACTCATTAAGCACATTTAAATCAGAGCTCCGACATGCCATCTGAGTGTTAGATATTATGCCAATTGCGCTGATCTACGGAGTTAGAACTTGGTTGCCACTATAATGTGGAGCCGGATAGGAATTTCCCCTTCTTATTTTTCACCTAAAAGGTTTTTTATTTGGCGGGTTTTCGCCTATCTCGTAAATCAGAATTAGTATTAATGTTTAGAATTCCTGTAATATCCTTGTATTTATAATATGTACTGTTATTTTATTTGATGATGTATGCAGGGCCCCAATGAAAACCAGTTTTAAACTGTTTGGGCACACCCTGGGTAAAGAAATGGAATAAATAAACAGGACTTTGGCAGAGATATTGTTCGGCCATCAATACGCTGCAGAGATTGTTAATCCAACGGAGAGATCGCGACTCTGGGTTAAAAGATTACCCGACGTTATTGAAGCGTTAAACGACGAAACCACTATATTGATAACGACGGAAGATTACGAGCCACTAACTCCTAAGCTTGCCATGCAAGAAACGCAAGTTCGCCAAATGAGTTCTTCCGTGGACGAGACAGAAAAAGAGTTGGTGAAAAAAGGTGATATTTTTAGATATCTTTACGCACCTGGTGAGTTAGAGGGAGGAGAACGCAGGCGAGCGACCGATCCTATTTGGAGTCTCGAGGTGTTTAGTCTAGACCGCGCGATCAAAGTAGACAACCAGCCCACTATTTACTATCTCAAGAAAAGTCCCAATCGAAGTTTCGTTAGTCAAGAGCTTCAGGTTGTGCCTCCGGACACCGAGTTACCTCCTAGTTTATAGTGACCAAAAGCTAGAGTAGACGTTCCGTTCGAGAGTATATACCGCTTTGTGTCTAACGGACTCAACGACAGTTTGTTTTGAGTTATGGTGTGTAAGATGTGATTTTTCGATCTGATGTACGTCATCGTGTCTAGCTGAGAATCTTTTTTTTTGAGGCAGTCGAGATAACGATCGTGACTTAATTTTTTGTCGGTGACCGACTTTGTGACCCCTTTGGATTGTTTAAGGTTAGAGTCAGAGGTTAAAATCGAGTACATCTTTGGTCTTAAGCAAACGCATTCGCTGACTGGTTTTCCACCAAACTCGTCTTTAAATTTACCGATGACCTTTTTGTTTTTAGAGTCGTACAAGGGGTGATCGGTGGGGTAGTTTGACAGGTCGTACAACTGCGAGTCTTTTTGTATATCTTCGTAAGCGTCGTCTGTCTCAACGCTCAAGAGTAGACTGTCTGTATCGGTATAAAGTAACCCTACTCGGTCTCTATAGGTCTCTTTGAGGTGGTTATAATAAAAGTCGTACATGAGAGTTTTTGAGAGGTCTAAAATACTTACTCCCGCATAAATAGGTTTGTTTAATACCGTCTTGGTCTTATACATTTCGATAAACGATAGATTGCAATCGGTAAAAACCGTCGTGTGCTTATAGCTCGGTTTACGCACCAACTTTTGATATTTAGAAACTTGGTCGTCTCTGAGCAAAAACGCGTCCGTTCTATTTCTCACGTTTTCCATAGTCTTTCCAAAAACGCTGTTGTTCATGAGCTTAAAAAAGTCCTTTTCAAAGTCAGACGTTGCTTTAGCTCTTAGTTGAGTGTTTTTGTCTATGTAAGATTTCATCCAAGGCGCTTGCTTAAATTTTAATACGCGATGTACTTTTTTGAGTTGCATACCAAGATTTAGATACTGTTGTAACGATCTGTAGTGCAAGACATATTTACGTCTGTTGTATAGAGTGGCTATTAATTTAGATTCGTTGTTCTCGACTGCGGTTAACCCCAGTTGATACTCGGATAACCACTCTTTGGGAACTTTGATATTTTCGGGGGCTAGCGGAAAATCATTGTGCCAATCGTGCAAAGCGTTGGGATAATCTAAGTCTACCTCCAACAGACACCCTACATCAGACGTTTCTGAGATTGACATAATGCTTTCTGTCGTAAAGTATTTGGGTTTTACCCATTCAAAATCGGCGTAAGGTAAATACTGACTCATGGCCCAACCGTATAAATTGTTGGCGTCGAGATACATGATATAAGTCGATGGTTCGCCCAGATTATAATCGGGTAGATATTTATTGTTTGCTTTGTAGTACCTAGAACTACCCACGCTCGAGAGTCCTCCTCTTTTTGCTTTTTCAAAAAACAGATGTTTGTCGACGTCTTCCAATAACTCGAGCTCGACTCCCGAGTGTTTTAATAGCGCGTCCCACGATAACCATAATAGTTAGCGGGATCTAACTTATAGTTCTTTTTACACATTTTTCTAAAATTTTCAAACACACCTGCCAAAAGTAACACGTCGGTGGTCACGTATAAGTCGTGATATTCACCCAAGTTTTTGACATTAAATTCGTTCCACACTTTTTTAGCTTTGGAATAATCGTCTTGCGAGATATTCGAGTCTTTGAGGCTGCTATAAAAGTTGTCGATGCTTGGTAAGCTCGTCTCTTCAAACTTATCGAACGAGTCCATATACTCGTACGGATAAACACCTTTTTGTAAGAGTAGGTCGACATTTTGGTCTTTATATCGTTCTCTGAGTAGAGTAAACGCCTCTTTGGGACACGAGTTGACTAGTCTATCCAACGACGCTGCCATAAATTTAAACGAGTCTATAAATCTCAGTTGACCGATCGAAAACGAAATGTATTTTTCCGAGTTGCTGGGAATAAAACCGATATTTTCTTTAATCTTAGACAAACCTTGCATGATTAAATGAGCGTCGTAATTTTGTAAATTGTGAAAGATGACGGGTATTGTGGTTTTCTTGGGCACCACCTGCAATTTTAGATTGCAATAAGCGTGCGCGGCTCCTCTGTATTTACCCGTGATGTGACAGTGATCTCTCACCTTTCTAAATTTGTTGATACGCTTTTTACACTTTAGACATTTGTTTTCTTTAAATCCCTTTTTGTTTACGTAACAATATTCTTCTTTTTCTTCGTCAGTGCGAGGTTCTTTCGGTATAGGGCACTGACAGTTTAAAGAGTGGTTGGGGTATATTGACTTTTCGCAAATCCAACACGTACTCGCGTTTTGGTGGTCGATGTTGTCTCTTGTGGTAAAGTCTATGGGTTTGGGACGTTTAAACACTTGATTACATTTGTATCTTAAACGCAACGTCGAGTCTAAGAACTTGGTCACGGCATCTGTTCCTCTGTAGGTCTCTTGAAATTTAACTTTACCGTCGCACCTTAAAGCGATCAACGAATAACCGCAAGCTTTGTGAACTTGAGTCTCCTGCGTGTTTGCCTCTTGAGGCTTTATTTTTTTAATACCGATTCAAAGTCGGCATAAATGACAAATGGTGCGTCTTGCGCAAACTTGTGATTTTTAAATTTTAATATCGGAGGGTCGTCGTTAAAACCTTTTGGAAAGACGACCTTAGATGGTGGCTTATCTGTTCCCTCACAATCTTGCGTATGCCTGTCCAACTTGTCTCGTGTGTTATAGTGCGCCAAACATCTAAAACAGACGTATGTTTTATGCAGGTGTTTCGTTTGGTTAAAAAATATTCTAGATATATGTTTTATCCAACAATAGTGATTTGTGTCGTCTGAAGAAAACAACAACAGATGTATGACTGCGGGGTCGTTGGCGTTTTTAGATAAATATAAGGTCGTACTTCTTTAGACTCGTACGCAAACACATTTATACTCAGATTGTTTTGTCTCTCTATCTTTTCTATTTGATTGATTCGAACGGGAAAGTCTACGTCTTTAAAATTTAATCCATCGTTTTTATCGTAAATTGACTGCCTGTCTTCGTGGATTTTAAAATCGGGTTTGTCTTTTACTTGTTGTTTTATTTTGTCGGTATACTTGCCGAGAGCGGCTCTCAAACACCACCGAAAACATTCGTTGTCTTTGTTTCTGACGTTAATAAAAGACTTTTTGTTTACTAAAAACTGCGGTAATTTTATATAAGAGTTTCCGCTCATAGGGTTATATCGGTCGATGTTGATATAAAACGCGAGTATTTTAACGAGGCTCCAACCCGATCCTTGTCTCGTATTTTTGGTGTGTTTTTCTTTTATTTTAAAGATTTGATCTTTTACTGTTTGTTTTATCTGACTCTCGTTTAAAACAACTAGCTTTTTACTAAAAAAGGTAAAAGCGCTGGTTTCTACTAAGCCGTCTTGATTTGTTTTATCGTATTTCGCTTTAAATCCTAATTGAACTTTTATGGTCGATAGATCTCTCAGCTCCGACGTAACAATTTTTTCAATCTGCTTCACGTGTGTATTAAAGAATTGCTCTACGTCGTTGTTAAACAACCTAGGCGCCAGCTCCCAGTTTCTATAACTGTTACCAAAAGCTCTATGTACTTGAAAATCTGCCTCTCTAAAGCTATCAGGGTTTTTATACGATTTAATCGCTAAAATTAAATCCTTTCGTAAAAATCGACCTAGTTTACCAGTTGGCGTAAATTGTAACTCTTCGTCGTCTACGATTTGTTTGAGATCATCTAGTTTCTTGCGATTCAAGTTTTTATATTTATTCTCTTCTACTCTAATGGCGTCGATATAGTTCCGACGTAGGCTCCGCTCTGGAACCGTGATATTATTCCGTTGTACATATTGTTGCAGGGTTGATTTAGACCAACGTCCATATCCTATTGGTGTTGGTTTCTTCATCATACTTTATAATATAGTATTATACTATTTTTTGTATTTAATTTTTATTGAGAATAAACCAAGATAAAAAATCTCTTTTTTTTGTTAACCTATAGAGGGTGCTCGCAAGATTCTCGCAAGATAAACAACACTAGTTTTTTGTGAGTTTTTTTTTTTTAACCAAATTGAGTTTTCAAGATTTGGTTCAAATTGAGTTTTTAAGATTTGTTTCAAATATCAGACAAAATTGAGTTTTTAAGATTTGGTCTAAAAGCGGCACGTTCCCTACTACTATTGTTTTATGCAGGCAAATTTTGTTTTGTTTAAATTAGTCTAATATTAACAATATTAAAAAAACAACTGAATAGCAGACAATTCTATTTCGCCCGAGCTTATAATTAAAACAAATACACGACTGAAAAACAACTGCGTATTGTAATAAGCATGAACTACGCCAAGCCTTTTTCAATGACGTCATTTTCGACCAATAAGGGCACAGGCACTATGGACTGTCGGGATGTTCCGTTCGTTACTTTCTTGTGAACGTTGAGATTATCTGCGCCCTGACTGGACTAAGTTCAAATCAACCCCAAATCGACAGTTTGATAGAGTATGAAATTATCTTTAACATAAGTGTGAAATTGGTGTAACCAGCCAGACTGTTACGCTGCCTGGTACTTGTAGATTATTTTGTTTGCACTGTAAATAGCGCCACCAATTGAAACTATTATTGTATAATTGAGTCGCCTGGCGGCGCCCTATAGTCGTCGATTTACCTATGGCATGCTGTGCGCTAGTAGTATATAGTCGGCTGATTTTAGAATGACTATGCTCGGGCTTTATTTTGATAAATTCCTTGCATTCCACTTCCAGTATAGTTTTCTTGTTGGACGCGTGGTCTTACAGAGAGTCACTCTATAGCTGAGCCAGCAACGCAGCACATGCCTTTGCTTTGCGTATGCTAATACTTTCGTTGACGTATTTGCCAACACACTTTGCGAACGTTGGTACACACATTAACAATATTATGTCTTAGGACAAGTTTGACGTCTTCTTGGAGGCATGTGAGGTGTGGGGCCGCTTTGGTCGGTAAGTGTTATAACTTGCATTTGTTTGTGTGAAATTCCTTTATTAATTCCTTTTGCATTTGATGCACTAAGTTGTCTACTCGGGATAAATTATCCTACGAGTATATTGCACCTTATATTTTGAGGTTAGTAACCTCCATCCTCACATTGCTTAATAGATTCAAAATGCACATTTGGGAATGTTTGGACACACTGCACTGCATTTTGATTGCAACATCTATATTGTAGTATATCGTTAGGAACATATCTTGGACATTGTTTGACCTTTATACTTTAAAAAAACATAGTACTTAGTGATACAAATGTGTATATTTATTGATACTTGTTGTAACTTGACAGGGTCCTGGATTCTGGAGTTGAGGACATTTAGTGTTGCGCTTTACAGGGTTGGTTAAGTCAACCTTGAATAGGTATGTTCAATTTAAACAAATATATTTATTCATCCACTGGCATTGTGTCTTAACTTTAATCCATTTGGAAGCAATGGTGATTTGCAAGTTTCATATTTGCACACCCTTAAATTATAAATGTTTAGATATTGTATTGTGAATATAATAATTTGTATTAGTAAATTGCTTGTCTTAAAAATGTCTATGAATTGTATTATCGACAGACTAACTGGATTGTATTGATCTTTTCAAAGTCAATACATTCCTTCTTTGTATAAAAAGTTACAATTGCCAACTTGAGATTGCCTATAACAGTTGATCTTTTCTATTGTTCTATAATAGACCTAATGGCTGTCGTTTTTGGATAGTGCTTGTCATTTTTTATAGAAGTAGTCGTTTTGATAACGTCTTCGTGTTGAATAGCGGTTGTCGTGTTAAAATCGATTGTCATATTTGTATAGTTGTCATACCAAATTGTGGAAATATTGTAAATTGAATTGTCTATGTAATATCCAGCTTGCATATCAAATGTGTGCAACTGTTTGCAACTGTGCCAACTGTTGATCTAAAAATCAATAAAATTGTAGATATATATTTTCTTCAAGAAAACCAGTTTGCTTTCCTGTCCTAAATTTGTGCAGTAGCCCTTCCGTATCGGTTACATTGGGTGGTGGCCACCGCCAGAAGATGGGGAAATCTCGTATTCTTTTAAAGGTCAATTTGTTGGTTCGGAAATTTGTTTATTATAAATTTCACCCTCTAAATGTCATATAATTTCCAATATGATTTGATAATATAACAGAATGTTTCCTTATCCAAAAGAAAATATACATAATATTGACAGTCAGTGAATAAAACGGATGTTTCGGAACAAATTCCAAGCGTCGTCGCCAGCTCATTAAGTATTTAAAAACGAGGTCACGCACAAAGTGCCATGCATAACGCGCACATAAAATGAACGGCTTTTCAGTGCGCTGCTGACTGACTGTATATCATTTACAAATCAAAAGCGCAGATACTGCCATGTGCGTTATAACGCACGGCAATACGGGTCCAATTCCTAAAGCTGTGGGGCACGTTTGCCGCTGGGGAACCAACCTAAACAACGATTGCAATGTTGAACTTTTAACACGGAAAAGGTTATTATACTCTCAAAACTGGTCCAATTATTTTCTCGTGAAAATTCAGCCGGCACACAGCAAGGCATTTAATTATCCGAGTTCTGCGTTTTACCAGGGCACGTTTTCAGGGTGATTTGATGCGTGCGATATAATGTAGGGCCGAGTACTACATATTACAATGGTCCAAGGCTGTGGGAAGGGGGAATGTTTACGGCTGCGGAACCAACATATAACAAGATCGCAAGGTCGTAATTTTACGAGGGACAAGTGTCTTATGTCCTCAATAACTCCTCTAATTATTTTCTCGGCAAAATTCAGCCGGGAAGGCATTTAATTATCCGAGTTCCGAGTTTTAACAGGACACGTTTTCGATCGTGATTTGATGCGTGCGATATAATGTAGGACCGTAAGTTAATTTCATGTTTGTTAATGTTCTTTCTGGACGGAGCGCTGACATTCCCTATACCAACACAAACTATCGATAATCCATTTATAGTTAATGTACCGCCCTCGTTTTGCTCGTGACCGGCGTTCATTGCTGGAAAGTGTCTGAAACCGCCACGATCCCATTAATCACCCTTCTATCATCCCCCCCCCCCCCCCTCCCAACTCCCTCTCCTTCTTTCCTTTAAAAACCCAAATACGTCGACAGTGATTGGGCATTTGTAAGGTGTTGTACAGTTTCACGGTTTTCAAATAACCTTACTGTAAATACGATTTGTAAAATGGGTCAATATGGATCATACTCTATAATGGGGGTAACTTCAGGCTTTTGTCATCTCGATTTAATATGTGTACCAGTGATGTAACAAGGAGGTGAATACTCCTTGTTATGCAAATGAAGATTATATTAGAACTGCTGAGCAGATTAAGGAACTAGCTTGTATGCGGGACAGGCCCATGGGTGGGCTCCTGAGCAAGAATGAGTGCAATGACTTTCTAGAATTTCTGTGCACCTGTTAATTTGTGGTGCTCTAAATGTGGTGTTGTTTATAAATTGTCTTCTATTTTTATTTTTTATTTTAATTTTATTTTTGTATTTTATTATTAGGCGTCATCTGATGCCAATAAAGAATCATGAACTGAACTGTGGTCTTCTCACTCGGCACAAATGTATCAGCCTTATGCCTTACCACCCCCCCCCCCCCCCCACAGGTTTACTCGGATCAACATCTTCCCATCCTTTAAATTCCGTAAACAAACCTCCTTGCGTTTACAATTCTCACTTATCTTCACAGGTGACACCTATACATGAACATGTACATATATTGTTGTTCTGCATAAACCCTTTTACCAATTTCTATATTATTATGTTTGCACCCGTACTCTCTCCGTGAAATACACGTGAAACTGAACAAAGACGGGGCTCAATGGATAAGTAATACACTCATATTTGGTTTTTTCATTTCCCCACAAGTGCGAGTTTATGTCTAGTATGTTTGTCAATCCGGGGCCGTATCGTAAGTCCGACGCCTCATAAGTCCGAATATCGGAATTATGAGTCGTCGAACTTTTGAGGCACTGGCCTCATACACTCGGGCTCATGGGTCCGACGCCCCAACAATCCGACGTCTCATAAGTCCGACGTCGGACAAATAAAGCGTCGGACCTATGAGGCGTCGAATTTACGAGCGGACCCCGTCAACCCAATCCTTCATTTCACCGCAGAATATTCAATCTTATCCTCCATTTCACTGCAAAATATTCAATCTTTCTTTTCTTATTTCAACAGATTGTACAATGTGCCAACAATACAGCAAGCAAGATAAGGGTGGGGAAGAGGGGGAGGTTTTAATGCAGGAGAAGCGGTAATCCCCCGGAAGGGAAGACGCACAGAACAATGCATGTACTTTCAGTAGAGTGCATATCATGGAGAAATGAATTTGGCAGCCACATGGACCTCGATAAAATCAGCAACTCACAAACTGAATATATACATTAAAAGGCCTTTGTAATGTGTATTAGCTTAAATGGAAGATTATATTTAAATTAGTGATTGTTAGTATGTAAATGTTATTAATTAATCAATGTAATAACTTGCACACATTCCCAATATTCCCAACATAACTTGCACACATGACCCTAAAGGGACTACGCATATCGTGAATAGTGACGTCAATATTCGCGACAAATTTTACGACTTTCCCCCAAAGTCGTGAATATTGACGTGAATATTGACGTCAAACTTTGTGACTTGCCCCTAAAGTCGCGAATATTGACGTCAAATTTGACGTCAAATTTCACGACCGGACATAAATTTCAATGCGAATTTTGTTCCAGCAAGCTAGGTTTTGGCTATAGTCTTGCTTCAAGACCGAGTTTGTCATTTGTATGGGGCGCGCCGTCCGTCTGTGCAGTTCATTAATACTCCGAAAACGGCTTATTGAGGGAGCCCTCGATCGTCACAAGAGATCAGTCGATTTGTTTTAAGTTCAGAAACAAATCTCGTGAACTGAACTTAAAGGTAGAATACACAATTTTCAGATATCGAAAATATTTACTACTGAATTGTTAAGAAATATCTTACTTATTTGAAAGTAAATAATAATCTAGGCATCCATCAAAATGACCGTGCTAGATATCCTGTAATTATTACGAAAAATATAATTGTATAAAACAAAATACGCGATCGCGAACGAACAATAATAACATAACTACCTTTCACCCCAGTCTCCCTTCCCTTCGCAAAATCACCAACGACAGCCATCACATTCTACACACTTCAGATCGCCTTGTCCGGGCCATCTCCGACAGCCCTGTATTGGCCTATAGACGCCCTCAAAATCTACGAGACCTCATTGTTCGAGCCGAAGTTCCCAGCTTGGATGCATCTCCCCCCATCCAGCACGGAACTTTCAAGTGCAGCTCTAGATGTGTGGTCTGCCAGATCCACATTCAGGAGTCTGACTCCTTTTCTGGCCACTCTTCTGGTACTACTCATAGAATTATTAGTAACATCACTTGCAGTACATCTAATATCATTATATCTCATCTCTTGCAGGTTTTGTGGAGTTCAGTATGTCGGAGAGACCAAAAATGCCCTAAAAAAGCGTTTCTACGGTCATCGATCGACTGTCAACACCAAGAAACTGGATACCCCTGTAGGACATCACTTTAACCAGCCTAACCATTGCATTTCTGATATGATTCTTCAGGGCATAGAATCACTTGGCCATCGGAAAGACTCAGTCCGCCTCAGCCGGAAGAAAGTCTGTATGAATCGTCTTCGGACTATTCAACCACATGGGCTTAACATCCAACTAGGAAATGATTAACCTATATTTGTTCTCCATTTGTCATCTGTTTCAGATTCATTCCCTGCCAGAATTTTGTTTTTGTTTGTTCTCACTTCTCTGGTTTGCCTCAAACCCCCTCCTCATTACTCCTATTCATACTTCTTTGTTAGTTCTTCCCTTTGATCTCCACCCTGGACCCCTTTCCTTGTGGCTTTACCCCTTCTGTTTTTGTTCCTACACCGCCTTTGATCCTACCCACACTGACCTCACCCTTTAATCTCTCAGCCTAATCCTCCTTTTGTTGTTTGTTCCATTGAACTCTGTGCTTTTTTCTTTTGTGTTTTTTCAGCGTCCATGATGTGCATCATGCTGTATATTGCCCTATATATGTTTGTTTATTGTACACAGTCATTTAGTCTCTGAAGAAGATCTTGTTAAGATCGAAATATTAGGCCCTCTTAACCTATTTGAATAATAACATAAGAATAACTGCCCAATGGCAGTTGAAACCAAACGCTGTTTTTCGTGATTTTCTCGCCATCCTTAATTGTAAAACATCGGACAGGCCAGTTGAACGAGATTTACTATAAAACTTGAAAAACAACCCCCCAAATCCACCCATTCATGATAATTCAAGCAATTGCCTATGGTGTATCCTACCTTTAAACAAATCCACTGATCTCTCGTGGCAATCGAGAGCGCCCTCAATAAGCCCGTTTTCGGGGTGCATGTCACTAAATCTCTGAAAATCACTGCGCGCGAGCTCATTAATATGTTGTGATCCCTCCGGTAATTTTGAATAAGAGGTCCCTGGGGCCTATAAATTACGAAATCGGCTGAATTCCCCTTAGGTCGTGCACGAACCGCTGTCGGGTTGTACAAGTCGTTCAATGAGACCGAAGCCGTACAGAAAGCAGTAGTCTCGCGGGGGCCAGCAGTCTCGCGAAAACATCGCCCGTGTCGCTAGGATTCACGGAGAGAGTTTAAACGCTATCATCGCGACAAACATTTAATGACTTGTCCACAAGTCTATGTTTTCACAGGCTGTGGGTATATACGCACGAAGAATGGCGTTTATTAGAGAGGTTTAGTGACACGTATTACGCGAACGTCAACGCGAGCGCGTAAGACATTTTAGCGCGGCCGGTATGGGCCAGTCGAACAGAAATTACGCGTTGACGTTCGCGGGAAACGTGTTGCTAAACCTCGTCCAGTTTGTACATGCACGCATACATGTTTTCCTTCAAATGTTCGCATTTTTGTATCACTGTGGAGACATGGCTTTGTTCTCGTGTACAAAATGGTTAGAAAGTCGAGCACGTTTTTCAAAATGCTCCCATTTTAACCATAATTTTTTTCCTGGGTTGAAATTTCGACCCAATATACCCTATATTATACCCTAACCCAAACACTAACCCTAACCCACATCCTAATCCTAGTTTTTGAGTAATTTAAGTAAAATCCAAAAATCTAATTCGTGAAATTCCCAATGGAGACCTATTCATCTATAGAAATTTACCCTCCGGAGACGTTTTGTCTCCATTGTACACATTGTGTTCATGTCTCCAGAGGGTACCGTATTTCGGAAAATGTATGCATGCACGTACCAGGTGTGCATGTAAATGTGCATTGTACAGTGTACATTTGCTTTAAAACGCAAGTTCTATTTCTGACCCCCCCCCCCCCCCCTCTAAATGTCTGTTGAATTTATGTTCATTTACTTCATTTACGTAGTTCATTGAACTAGGTCTACTTTTCTTTCTTTTTTAATTTGACAAAGCGCCCTCTAGGTTTCCATTTTGAATTTTGCGCGCTTTAACCGTCATTCTGTTCTTGGATAAATTTCACTCAAAAACCTATGTTTTCTTTTTTTCCAATGTACAGGTATGAACAATCTATTTTGTTTTCTCCTATAACAGTATACTTGTATTCGTATTTGATAACGATATAACTTATTTACACTTTATTTATTCTGTATCTTGTATTTTTGAGTTGCATTTATAATTTTATGAGATTTAGCGAGAACCACAAATTAGTTCAGACTTTAACTACACTGAACAAAAATACAAACGCCTGCAAAAATATAAACGCCCCCAAAATGGTTATTTGTCTTGATTTGTAAACAACATTTGTGCTCATCTCTGCCGATGGGGAATTTCTCAGTGATGCAGTGATTCCACCGACAACACAGATATGGCATGTCCAAACGCTGCTCTAACAGTGACCAGTACTCAGACACTCCTTATACCGGGGACAATAAAAGGCCACCTCAAAATGTCAAATTTCATCAGAGGTCGCAAATCATGCGGGAACCTGCCATTGGCATGCTGGATGCAGGGATGTCCACTAGAGCTGTTGCTGTACAGCTGAATGTTGACTATAGGACGATCGGTCGTTTGAAAGTTTGTTTCAGACAGACTGGAACTACAGCAAATGACCTCATCCCCGTCGTCCACCCGAGCACAAGATCTTCACATCCGGCTTCTCCACCTGCGTGATCGTCTCAGACCAGCAACACGCACAGCAGATGAAACAGTTGGCCAACACAACAGACGCACAAACATAAACTGTCCGGAACGGTCTGAGAAGCAAACCTACACGCTCGTCGTCCTACTCGTGGCCTGGATCTTACCGCTGTTAGGCGTCGGAACAGACTTGCATGGACAAATGCACACATTCGATGGCCCTTGGCACGCTGGGGAAATGTGATGTTTACGGACGAATCAGGGTTCCAGTTGTATCGCGCAGATGGAAGACAGCGTGTATTGCGACGTGCGGATGAACGGTTTTCTGACGCAAATGTTATTCGCAGAATTGACTATGGAGGTGGTGGTGTGGGCAGGCATAACGAGTTGGCAAAGAAATTACTGTCTCGCACTTCATTGAGGGAAACTTGAATGGGCAAGGATATCGAGATGATATCGCATACCAATTGTTGTGCCGTTCGTCTGCCAACATACCGTCACCTTCCAGCAAGGCAATGCCCGACCTCATGTTGCCAGAATATGTATGCAGCTCCTTGAAGCAGAGCACATTCCAGTTCTTGACTTGCCTACATATTAGCCGGACATGTCACCCAGAGCACCTATGGGATGTTCTCGACCGACGTGTCCACGATCGTGTTCCAGTTTCGGGTAACATCCCTCAGCTCCGTGTAGCCCTCGAGAAGGAGTGGAATACCATTCCACAGGCCACAATCGTCCACCTTTTCAACTCGATGCGAAGAAGGTGTGTCGCTCTACGGGACGCAAATGGTGGACACAAAAGATACTGAGTGGTGATTTGTTTCAATCTGACCCCCATCTGTCCACATGCATGTCCATGATTACCAGTGTTGTAACGGACAGTAATCTGTAGCATATTGAACAACAAAATGAATTTTGTATGATTTAATATATTTTTCAACCCCTAAGGTTCATAAAGGTTTCAAAGTGTCGCATATGGCGTTGATAGTTTTGTTCAGTGTGATTGTGTGTTAATTACTTGTTTCTATTCGTGTTGATAAATAAATTTAATAATCATTCTGTTTTTGGATGAAGATCAACCAAAACAATTTTTTGTCTCTTCTCCAATTTACCGATTCCGCAATAAATCAGCAAAACATAAGAAGAGGTCTCCCCGTCCCATTAATCGTGGCCTAAAATTCTAACGCGGGTCACTATACATGCACATATGTACCACCGTGCCCGCCGTCCAGACGTATAGTGCTTTTAATTTTGTTAGGTTCCCAAATTTACGTCATGAACAGCGCCACCATTTTGTTCATTTATGATCTTTAGTTGCTATGTTATTTATGCCCCTTTCTCACATACACGATTTTTGCTACGGTAGAGCACGACTTTTCAATTATTAATTATTGCAACAGCGTCGTACACAATTTTTTGTTCGTGGTCAATCGTGGTTTACCGTAGCGCACCATAGTGGAACGTGATGCCACAAAACATCTTGCTTGTATGTGGTATCTATGTCTTGTGGCTGTCGTGAGTCTGTCCTACGACTGTCGTGCGATAAATATCTTGTCGTTAACAGAATATTGTTTTTAGTCAAACAATCTTGAGACTGTCGCAAGATGCCCTACGACACACAGTGGTTTAAGACCCAGACATTTTGTCCGATTATTTTTTTTGAGATTTGTTATTTATTAACTCCTGCCAAGTCTAAACATCAAATTTGTATTGAATATAAGTTTAATAAAATGTGTAAAATTATAGAGTTGAAATATAATAGGGTACACACTTCTTATGTTTTAATAAAATAGTTGCCATGCACATAATTAAAATGCTATGAACAAAATTAACATTTGACATGCGGTACTCTTTCTAGTGGTATAAAATATAATATGAACAAATCCTAAAGTACTGTAATAAGATAATAATCGTGTGCCGAAATTTACTCGCAAACCTAAATATTATTTTTATTTTTTTATACAGTTACACATTTTCATAATAAGCCACTAAAGGCCTGAACCAAATGTTTTAATTTCTTCATAAAATGGAAGATTAAATATGTGGTAACAAAATAAATCCGGCGAAAATTATGCGAAGTTCTTTAATGTTTTTGAAAAAAACCCGAATTTTGTTTCTGTATGCTTCCGAGATTTTAAATAGCGCCCTCTGTTGGCTGACTTAGTTCAGCCAAAACGTACAGACAATTTATAATTTTTACTGCGTCCCAACCACCATCCTACGGTTATAGCGGGTTTTTTTCTACGTGACCGTATACAGTCATATGTTAGTATCGTGTATTTGTATATGAATATGGTAAGGGTTTGGGGATGATGATTCTGTTATTCAATCATACTTACCACCTTTGTTGCAAAAAAGCGAAATTTTGTTGGCAATTGTTTTATATTTTCTGACAAACCTCATGAATCTTTTCCCAATTAGTGGGAGAGATAGGGGGAGGGGCTTAGCTACAGGGTTTGGAAATGACGATTACGAACGTTTTATTACAAAAAGCAAAATCGTTTTGTTTCTCCAGCTAGAAATTGCTCTGTAGTCCCTGGGAACTAATCTCTTCAATCTTTACTGCAAGGAACATTGCTTTGTTTATTATAAGACGCCTGGCTTCGGCTAAATTATGAACCTGTCATGGTGTCCTTGCGGCGGGGCAACTCGCAAGCTATTATATCCAGGTTCAAAACTTCTACAACCCCTATGTGGATTTTATATTTATATACTTTTCAAAATATTTCTTTTTTATTCTCATAGCTTTTTGAAATATAACATTATAAAAATCTCCAGATAAATATATATATAAACTGACAAATAGAGACCTATGATTCTAAAACTCATGTTGGTTAATACTCATGTTTAATACCCTCATTAATTGTCAATTACAGGCAAACAATGGAACCGCCTGATCCACCCTCAAAACGGAAAATTTTGAAAAAAATACCTCAAAAATTCGCACAAGAATAAATATCCTGAAGACTCCGCACTTTAAGAGAAGAATGGAGAAAACGGAGAAAATCGAATTCAGTCTAATGAGGCTTTTTTAGATGAGCCGTTTCTAATTTTTTAGGCAAGGCCTTCAAAATAATGAGCCCAAAACGAACTATTCAATTTCTTCCTTTAATGAATCATAAGTTGAGGTATTTGATATCACTTCAAACATAAATAAATAAAGATAATTGTGACATTAATTATGTATTTTTTTTATTAATTAATTAATTATTATGTACATACCTTAATATAATATTTTATTCAGAGAAACCTCGCATTTGGTGTCACTCAGTAAATAAAAAAGGTTGTGTATCACGTACAGAAACTGACTGAAAACCATAGTCAACAGAGGGCGCAGTTCATTTCTTAAACAATATAGCGCCCTCTTTTGACAGTGGCTAAGTTCTGACAGATTTTGAGCAAATTTGCGTCTTCTGGTCCAATAAAACCATTGCAAAATTATTTTCCAAGCTCACTGAATGTATTGTGTACACTGTTTGATGATTTTCAAGAAGTATTTGACCGTTTTGTAAATATAATCTACTCATGTCTGGGTCACATATGGTTTTAAACCACTGTGCGACAGTCTCACGACTGTTGCAGGACAGTCGTGAGACAGTTGCAAGATTGTTTTACGAATACTATATTTCGTAAGAGGCTCGCACAACATTGCGAGTCTGTCGTGCGCTAGTCTTGCGTTAGTCTTGCAACATATATTTGTTTTTTGAGGGGTATATAGCTCGGGCAAATGAACGCTTGGAAATAAAAACTGTCTGTCGTCGCTGAGAGGGGATGGCTAACTCGTCCCCATCGCCAAACCATATGTAATGTGTCCTAGCCCTTGTGACCAATCAAAATAGATTTCGGGCATGTTGCAAGATCTGGCCACGACAATATTGTATGGGTCTACGCGTTGTGACCAGGGCTTTATTCGTACTCATTCGTAGTGGCCACAACACCTACACCAATCCAAGACTTTGCTACGTTGCTGATACGATGCCACAACGATGGCGATGCGACGTATCACGGCTTAAACAAGACGCCACCAAGACGCCACCAAGACGCCACCAAGACGCCACCAAGAACGTATTTGTTATCACGTTTCTCTTGTTGATCGTATTGCTTGTTTGTTTCAATCGTAGGAAAAGTTCCAACACACACGCTGCCATGCCAAACTTGAGAAAAACGCGCAAAAGGGGGCTCCCACTTGTGGGGATCGAAAAAACAACTTCCATGAGCAACATTCAAATGTTCACCCATTGCGCCTTTTTCGTCATGTGATTAATTAAATCGTACATGCGTCTTATTAAAACGTACTGACGTCGTATTGGCGTCTTGCGAAATCGTACTGACGCCGTAGTGACGTCGTAGTGCAATCTTGGCATTTCGTAGTACGCCGTGACAAATCTTGACGATGTCGTAACTCTATCGTAATAATTCGTTACACTGTCGTGGCACTACCACACTACTGCCGTACCACATCTTGACGGCGGCTTGATAGCGTCTTGACAAGACGCAATACCCCTGTCACACCGGAGTGCGATCTCACAGCAACCTTACTGCGATGCAGTTTTCATCAAAAACGCAGTGGGGTCGCCGAAAACTGGCAAAAAAACCCTGAAATCTATGATGCAGGTAGCTCACAGTACGCTCTTGACTCGCTCACTGCGCTTTCACTACGCTCTCACTACACTCTCACTGCGACATATGCGTTCCCAGTTTGATCATCGCCGCGCTCTCACTGCGCTCCCACTACGCTCTACGCGATCTCGCTGCGACCAAGACGACCTCGCTACGACCTCGCTACGACCTCGCTACGACCTTACTACGCACTCAATACGTCCCCACTACGTTCTGTGTGTTTGTACCGCGTTGGCGCGGCGACTATAAATACAGCGAGCTCGATGTTGCTGGATATTTTCTATTTGTTGTACAATTATTATGTTCTGCCTCTCTACAACCGTGGTAAAGGCCCTGTCACACTTTTGCGTATCCTAATTCCTTATGAGTTGCGCATTGACATTTTTTTCATACGCACAATATGCACCTCGTATGCATCTCAATCGTTTTGTGTAAGTTTTATGTACGTAGGCATGCGCACAGTACGGCCCAGTACGCCGGATAGTTTTGGGCAAGCACAAAACTACGCAGCGTACGCTGTTACGCAGGTCATAAGTTATAAATACGCAGCGCATCGGTCCCGCATCGGTCGAGCGCGGTACAAATACGCTATGTGTTCGTGGGGGATAAGCGGTTCATACGCGGTGATACGCTGATGTTCACGCTATTGAATCTGCACTGGTACTGACAACAGCGGGAAGCCGCCGCCTGTTTATAACGCGTGGCGAGCGGCGGACATGCGACGGAAATACGCTCAGCATTCGTCGGAAGTGCGTCAGGCATGCGGTCGGGATAAGTAGGGTGCGTCTGGAATACGCTCGGCATGCGCACTGCATACGCAGCTATTCGCAGCAGTAAAATAGTGTTGCGCACTGCATACGCAACTCATACGCACCTCATACGCCATGGATGCGCTGAATTCGTTACTTATACGCTAGGTGTGCGTCGCATATAAGTCAAAGTAATCGAAACATTTTGAAATTTTGAGATCAAATTGAGACTGCAGATCAAAGGACACTTTTCAGAATTATCGACAATATTTCAGGGGGCAAGAAGGGCATGGCATCAATACTTCCAGACTGTGAATTTCCTGTATTAAGTGAACAATTTTCGAAATTTTTTAGGTTGAAAATTGAAAAGTTAAGGCAAACTTTTTCAACAGATGTTTTGACAGGGTGCTCCATACTGTTGCAAAGTACATGTACAAGCAGATTTTCCTTTTTTGAACCTGTAACCATTCAATCTGTTACGAAGCTTATACAAAAACTTCCTCCGAAGTTTTGTTCACTGGATCCCACACCCACGTCATTGTTAAAGCATTGTGCAGAACAGGTTGCTCCGGTAATTGTCGATATTGTTAATTCTTCATTTTTGACAGGGGAATTTCCTGATGGTTGTAAACATGCACTGGTTCGTCCATTGCTAAAGAATCAAAAAATGCCTCAGAATGATCTCAGTAGTTATAGACCTGTTTCTAATTTGTCATTTGTGTCAAAAATCATTGAAAAGTCTGTGCATTTACAACTTAATTCATATCTCTGTGAGTTTTCTCTTTATGCGAAATGTCAGTCTGCATACAGACAGCGCTACAGCACTGAAACGGCTCTACTGCGAGTCCAGAATGATTTGCTGTTTGCTCTTGGTGAACGAAAAGATGTCATTCTTGTTTTATTAGACTTATCGGCCGCTTTTGACACAATCGATCACGGTATCTTGCAGCAAAGACTGTGTTCTAGGTTTGGAATTGAAGGCACTGCATTGAAATGGTTTCGGTCATTTCTGCAGGGTCGAACACAGCAAGTACATATCGGTTCGATTGTGTCAAAATCTCAACCATTGAACTGTGGTGTCCCCCAGGGGTCGGTCCTTGGACCTGTTCTTTTCAGTTTATATACAGCACCCCTGGAGGACATCATAGTTCGTTATGGCTTGCAATACATGATGTATGCAGATGATACTCAAATCTACGTCACTTGTCGGGGTGCTGAGCATTCTGTCAGTGTTCTGGAGCAATGTTTGGGGGAAATCCGTCTTTGGATGCGTGACAATTTGCTCGCACTGAATGATGGGAAGACCGAGCTGATTAAATTTTCCTCAAAGTTTGCTTCACACACTGTCAGCTCTGGACCCCCATGTGTTGTTCATATAGGTGATGCAGATGTATATCCTTCTGATAAGGTTCAAAACCTTGGTGTAATCTTAGATTCAGCTGGCACCATGCGTGCTCAGGTCTCTAATGTGTGCAAAAAGGCTTCATTTGCACTTTGGAAAATTGGAAAAATTCGTTCTCTTTTGGATTCCAAAACTACAGAAAAGTTGGTGCACGCCTTTATTACATCCCGGATTGACTATTGCAATAGCCTTCTTTTTGGTATTCCTGCCAAAGAAGTTCGAAAATTACAAGTGATACAAAACTCTGCTGCCCGTCTAGTTACCAGGATTAACAAATATGAAAATATTACTCCAGTTATGAAAGAGCTGCATTGGCTCCCGGTGAAACAGAGAATTGAATTCAAAATTCTTTGTTTGACATACAAAATTTTAAACGGTATGGCCCCGGATTATTTAGATGAGCTCCTGCGTGTCCGTGATATTGGTCGCTGTTTGAGATCGAATTTTCAGGGAAAATTGTTTTAGTTCCAACCTATTGGCGGTAACAAGTACTACAGTGACAGGGCGTTCCAGGTCTGTGCGCCGAGACTTTGGAATGCCCTGCCACTGTTAGTGCGTGGTGCCGTTTCATATGAAATTTTTAAAGGATCTCTTAAAACACATTTTTTTAGGAAGATATAAAATTGTTAAATTAAATTATTTGTGTGTTTCTTTTTCTTGTATTTGTTAATGTGCTGTATTTTAATGTGCTTTTACTGTATGTAAAGCGCCCTGAGATAATATTTATGGAGGGCGCTCTATAAGAATTGATTATTATTACTATTATATTATTATTATTATTATTACATTTTGAGCGTACGGCTGCGACGGACCATTGTCCACATTCTGCTGTGCTAACGCTTGAAGTCGGCGCAAACTGGAAGTGCAACATGGTGGACCCAAAACGTCACTTATGTTAGCCAATAAAATGTCCAGGTGTAGGGATCAGTTGAATTACTCTATACATTTTTTATTTATGAACCTTACACCTGGACATTTCATTGGCTCACAGAGTAATGTCGTGGGTCCGCCATGTTGCACTTCCAGTTCGCGCCGACTTCAAGTGTGAAACAATGATGATCTGTCCATGTGTTCCCATTGTGACTTTGTGACTTTACGGCACACAAATACAATCGGCTTTCGTTCCCACTTGGCCATGGAAGCACATTGTCCAGATGCATTAAACTGAAATGTAAAGAGCGCCCTCACTTTGGATATCGGCTTCTGATTGGTAAGACCCCACGAGGGCGTCCTAGCGCGCGTTGGTATACAAACCATAAGGGTGCACTAGCCTAATTCATGTCCCATTAAAAACAGTGTGAAAACAATGATGTTCAGGACTAAGTTTTATGCACACCGACATCACTGGGGTTTCACAAACAACAATCAGATTATTGTCTTGATCTATATCTTCCCTTCTCTTTTCAATTTTAGTGGGTTAGCCAATTACATTTTTTAATATTCACAGAAACTCACCTCCAGAAAAAGTAATACTTCCCGAGCCTGCAAGCAGCCATTTTACAAATGGCATCCCTCCACGTTCTAGGGCAATTATGACCCATTTTTTAACTGTAATTTTGTCAAGTCTGCCCTCAGATTGAAGCTCAAAAACCAGGGAGTTGATCCTATGCTTTATTTAAACAATCCCACAATTTGTATTACCAAACGGCCTCCTTTTTCAAAAGAAACTGTTGGGGGGGGGGGGGGGGGGGCACATTCATGCTAATGAAACCGCATATAAATTATCCCTTCAATTAGGGTAGTGCACCCACAAACAACAACAAATAGCTGCAGTCTTGGCGGATCTATCGGAACAACTCGTACCCGGGACGACTCGTACCCGGGACGACTCGTACCTCAAATGTGTAACCCGGGACAACTCGTACCCGAGACGACTCGTACCTTGGACAACTCGTACCTTGTACTTTTCTTACCATGTACTTTTCTTTTTCTTTTACTATAGTTAGATGTAATTGACAAATCCGAAGATGTGAAAAACCCAAAGCCAATCATACAAGCAGGAGATTGTTCTGGAGAGCGCTGACAGCTGGCCGATGATCGAGGAGTTCGCCGAATTTGGAAGTAGCTATAGCAATCATGAGCTTCGTAACTTATTTGATATTCATTTATTGCAAAAACTTATTTCTAAAATAAGTGGACCGATTCATTAAAATTATAGAAATGTTACATAAGTCACCTTCTACAGTTATTTTATGACATTAATTTTGATTACCATCAACAATCCGAGTAGCTTGTCAGTCTTTTGCATAATGATGTGAAATATTTTAAAAGTCACTTAATTATAATCGTTAGCTTAGTGGGTAGTGTGAGATGCCATATTTCACGCGTCACTGTGTTCCCGTTTGCGAGGCCACCCACGCCAGCTACGGGAGCGGAGTTTGCTCGTAACTTATTTGATTGCAATTCTAAATAATGTACCAATTCATTATGAAATGTTACATAATTATATCACCTTCTACAGTTTTTATGACATTAATTTTATCTTTCATTTCATGGGGTTTTGTTTTACTGGGATAAATCAATCAAAAGAAATCATCATACCATCAACAATCCGAGTAGTCTCGGATACGAGTAGTCTCGGATACGAGTAGTCTCGGATACGAGTAGTCTCGGATACGAGTAGTCTCGGATACGAGTAGTCTCGGATACGAGTAGTCTCGGATACGAGTCCTCTCGGATACGAGTCCTCTCGGATACGAGTCCTCTCGGATACGAGTCCTCTCGGATACGAGTCCTCTCGGATACGAGTCCTCTCGGATACGAGTCCTCTCGGATACGAGTCCTCTCGGATACGAGTCCTCTCGGATACGAGTCCTCTCGGATACGAGTCCTCTCGGATACGAGTCCTCTCGGATACGAGTCCTCTCGGATACGAGTCCTCTCGGATACGAGTCCTCTCGGATACGAGTCCTCTCGGATACGAGTCCTCTCGGATACGAGTCCTCTCGGATACGAGTCCTCTCGGATACGAGTCCTCTCGGATACGAGTCCTCTCGGATACGAGTCCTCTCGGATACGAGTCCTCTCGGATACGAGTCCTCTCGGATACGAGTCCTCTCGGATACGAGTCCTCTCGGATACGAGTCCTCTCGGATACGAGTCCTCTCGGGCACGAGTCGTCCCGGGTACGAGTTGTCCAACATTCGCCTACCGTTTGTGAGCCTACACTTGTTTGAAATATATAAGTAAACTTTACTCTTTACTTTATATGTATTTTTCTCAAACAATTCGAAATGCCATTGCAGTTACAATAACTCCGATTTGTGCTGTGCCAGGAAAACAACTGATTACAATGAGAAATATATAGTCACTCAAATTTGCAGTACAATACCAAAATATTATGATTACTTGCACCCTAGCACATTAATTAATGTGTGAGGGCGGTGTTTGTTTGAAGACGTATTTTCTGAAATTTAGATTAAAATTGTGATTTTCGTGCACCCTCATACTTTGTAATTTGTTTTATTCAAATTAAACTATTTTGAACTCATGATTGCTGTCTAGTACCGTTAGGAAGAAGTTCCTCAAATCAATGTAGCGCCCTCTGATATTTCTTAGTATGTAATAATATTCTTACTTCAGGTCTAGATGGCATAAAACAAGCTCCTATAATAAGCATCCTGAGCCACGCAGCGCTTTTACGCGCGTTCTACTAATAGTGCTTAAACCCCGCGAGGGTTTGAGCGCTGTGAGAACATCTGAGGTGTAATTATTCAGAACAATTGTAAAAATGTACGTACAGAGCGTGAAATAAAGCTTTGCTGTTAAATATTATACAGAATAAGAAACATACAAAACTGAAAAGCTAAACGCCAATAAAATTAAGAATAAAGGTAGAAATTGTTCTTTTACCAGGGGTGGTCGTTTATATCATGTATTGGCCAACTTGTTTACCGACAATTCAAGAGCCCGTTAAACGCTGCGTGGCTCAGGATGGCATCTTATGTCACGGTGAATGGACCAATAGAAATGCGCGTTGGTTCGCATGCCTTTGGCTGTTTTTCGAACCCCAGCTTTGTCTTCGTCTCAGGCTTCAATCATACATTTTAGCAATAGGCTGTAGCCGGAGACTGATTCAAAGCCAGGGTTTGGGAAATGGCCTTGGTCTGTTTGTAACGGAGGCTCTGATTGGGCGCATGATTTCTTGCGCTAATAACCACGGATCTGGCCGAATGTCCGCAGGAGTTTGAGCGCTATTATAGTAGAAAGCGCGTAAAAGCGCTGCGTGGCTCAGAATGATAACTAGCCAGGGATGTAGTCGAGTCCATCACAAGTCCCTGCAAGTCCCTGAAAGTCCCCGCAAGTCCATCACCAGTCCTCCAGTTCAAATTCAAATCGCAAGCTATTCAAATCAGCTTCGACAAAAGCATTTCTTTGTCATTGTTCATCCAGTTACTTGTGACTGCCTTTATGAAGGGACTTGTGACTGGCTTCACGAAAGGACTTGCAGGGACTTGACTACAACCCTGTAATTAGCGGCCACCTGCGAACTTCAGTGGGCACGTTGGACCTACGCAAGATATTAGTGGCCTGTCACCGATAGAGACCTTTCAACTCTTTCTTTGCCATGCCTGGATTCGAACAAAATCTTTCTGAAATGATGGCATTGGTGGCATTGCTTCTCTGCATGGGGATCAACAAAAGCCATTGCTATGCTATGCACTGGTCGAGGTCAGAAGTTTTGTGAAGCCCTGTGTATCCATCAACCATGTCCCGTAACCGATTTGACGCAATCCTTTGATTATTCCACCTTGCCAACAATAAAGCTGACGAGAATACCCCTGACATACTGTCTAAAGTTCGCCCCCTGCTGGACATTGTATTGCCCCTGTTTTGTCGAATTTGTAATCCCGGAACAAAACGAAACCTCTCACCAGACGAGACTATGATAACATTTAAAATGCGACTGGGTTTCAAGCGGAAACACCTGACTGATTTCTTATGATTCGCACAAGATAAATGTCACGTCTCGAAAATTTCTACTAAAACCTTATTATTCTCCAAGTTTTGCAGTCATTGTAGACCAACTTTGTAATAGTTTTAGCAGCCCAGCCTTGGAGTTACATGCTCGATTCTTGGTTATAAAGATTTTGGCTTCGTAATAACTTACAGTAACCTTTGTGATCCTTATATTCTTTTGCATTTTTGTTTTAATTATTCAGTCCTTATTTTTATTTTAACGATTTTTTTAACATTTGTGTTTACATGTTTGTTTGTTTCCTTTCAGTTTTACGAGATTGCTTTTTCAAGGTTTCAACCTTGTAAGAATCAGATTATTGTATTCATTTAAATGCAGGGCCCCAATAAAAAGGTAGTTTACTCTTATGGAGAAATAAACAAAATGTCTTCAACTTTGTTCAATTACTCGAACATTCCTTTCGCATAAAATCAGTACATGTAGTAAGTTAGGATTTTATGAACCACCCCTGTACAAAACAAGCTACACGTATTTTCATAAAATTCATATTGTTCTAATTACAGAGCAATTATCATTATTTTGGGGAGTTTATTTATTGATCTTGCAAGAGTTGTCTTTCATGATATGGTCTAATGAGGGCGCTATACACTGAAAGTTTGCTAAAATGTGCCTGGTAAATAACTGAACATGCTAGGTCTAAAACTGTGGGAACCAACGCCTGTGTGATGAAATGTCTTGGGGTTGATATGGATACGAGCTCGATTGTGGCTTTGCAAATTTTGAACGCACGCACGGGGAGAGGCGCTATGAAACCCTTAGCCAAAATAAATGGTAATAAGCAACATAATCACAATTCTAAGTAGCCCGTGGCCTACCCTTGCAGTGGCCTATTGAGTATGTATACCAAGTTTGGTGTCACTGGGCACAATACTCTGGGAGTAGTTAAAGATCAAGCAAGACTGAAGGTGGTGATATAGGCATGTCAAGAATTTTTGCTCCAGAATCCAGGTTTAATCTGCATTCACTACATACACCACAATTAAATATCTAGAAAATTGAGTTGCCAAGTGTTGACACAAACGAATGGCGTTGAAAAGTACCATAACATTGAATTCAAACACACCCCTCCCCTCCTTCAGACCCAGCTCGCTGCCCGCAATGGATGACCTCATTCCCTCGACCGAGTTTACGCTAATGAAATTGTCCTCTCGCCTATAGCTCGTACGTGTGTTCTCACGGATATCCATGCAAGACAACATCGGGGCGACGAATTCCCAAGAGATGATACAGTGCGCCGAATAACCAGGGCAAAAAATAGTAAAGAGAGAGAAAAACATCAATGAGTTGGGAATTTGGCTTGACCGAGACACGGAATTGTCTATTCTTCATAAAACAGATCGCCTCGTCTACCTATATACGTCTACCGTCTACCCGGACTGTGTGAAAACTTTGCCTCGGCGACGAGCCTCTCGTGGATTAGCCTTACAAAAAAAATTAAAGAAAAAGCTGTCTCCTGTCACCTCTGTCTTTTCATTTCCCCTCATGCCTAATAACGTGCCATCATCCGATATGGGCAAGCCTATCACATTGTCTGCTTATCCATTGTCCGGGGCCACGTGTGGTCACATGTTCTTGTTCCCCGGCAACAATGCGCCAATCACAATGGGAGGACGGCGTAGACGCGCGGAGCAGATTATGAATAAGGACACAGATAAAAGCCAAATTTTTGTGTCGCCCTCCAGCGCGCGGCGCATCACCCTTGGTTTGCACGTACGCAGGGACATACATGGGGACAACACGTTGTGAGTAGCGTGTTGTTTAGAGCGCCACTTGACAAACAGACGATGTAGTATTGTGCTGAGCGCTCTAATTTCCCGCGCCAAAAAAAGGAGAAAGAAACAACTAATGACAAATGTTCACCAGCGACGATCCACTTATCTGCATCGCTGCGTTAGATGGCTAGCCCAAGTGCCAATGCATAATATAAATTGGTGTGCTTGGTGTTCTTGTTCTTCAAAGTTTAGCTGAACAAATGAACATTTTCACATTTTGTAGAATAACGTGCTGATTCAACGACACAAAAGTGCAACTTGTTGTCAGCATTTGTTTGCATAAATTGCTTACTTTCGTTCACAATATCATTGGTATTGGCAAAATAAACAGTATTTCTATGTTAGATTTCTAAGGAGTTTCTCTATTGATTAGTGGTCATTTGACATAAAAGTGCTTCTTGGTTATTTGTTTAATTATAGAGCAGAGAGTATTAGAGGGACTTTTCGAATTTTACAAAATCCACTAACTGATATTTATATTGTCTAGCAACGCAAAAGTTATTTACTTTGGATAAGACATTTACTGAAAACAAGTTCGGACAGTTATTGCGGTCCTTACATTAGGAATGGGTATGTTGTGATTTTGCATTCAAAGCAGACACGGTCATTAGCAGGATGTGATTTCAACCAAAGATTTCCATATAACACATCCCAGTAAACAAAGAACCAAAAAAGAACCAGTTTTGTCGGTGAATATTAAGTGATTTTTAGGTTTGGTTGTTTTCAAACCCAATTCTCACGTTTTTTTCACGGGATTTGTATTGGTTTATTAGAAGCTTAGTTTGTTTTCACGTTCTAATCATACTCGAAAATCACGTAATAGTCACGTAAAAAGGTAACGTGATTCGTCAACGTTACCGTAACACGTGTAAATCGCGTTAAAATATGACCACTCATGCACTTGATCAAATAACGGGTTTGTAACCCTTATATTTGGCGTGCTAAAATACGTGATTATTTCGTTTTTAAAACGTCGACAGATTAGGTTCTTAAGTTACCATCAAATCACTGGTGAAAATCACGTGATTCTCACTAGTTATTCAGCTAGTCATCTTACGACTCCGCATAATGTTATTTTTTGGTGTATAGAGCATGTTCCTATTTGGTTTTTAAAACACCAAATAATTTGGTTTTGAAGTTACCATTAATTAACTGGTGAAAATCACGTGATTGTCACTGGTTATTTTGCTAGTCATCTTACGACTCCGCATAACGTTATTTTTTGTGTATACAGCACGTTCTTGTTTGGTTTTTAAAACACAAAATATTTTGGTTCTGAAGTTACCATCAAATCACTGGTGAAAATCACGTGATTGTCACTGGTTCTACAGCAACTGACCGAACAGAAGTGAGGAAATTTGTGTTCACAATAGTAGATGTTAAATTGTGGTATTTAGTCAAAATGTTGATTTTTGTGCAAACATAGTAAAAAATTCGCATACATTTTATTCGTTTTCAAATTTTGACAATATTCATAAAAACTAGCAGTGACTTTGTCGTGGACAAAAATGCACAGTATAAAACTAACTAACGGCAATGGCTAAGTTTGTGGTACGTATTCAGTAGATAATATTGTATGGATTTGTAATAAGTTTGTTCCCTGTATTATTTCATTACGCAATTTGTCCACGCTGTTAATATGTACATAATTAGAGTGTTAAAACAGTAGATCTTTTTTATCTTGCCAATTTTCTTCTGCAACACGTTGGAAGGACGGATTATTCACGTTAGAATGACGTGTTTTCCACGTGTTTTTCACGTGATTATCATGTGACAAAAGAACGGGCCAATAAGGTGAATAATGGGTTTAAATTACGTGATTAAGGGAGGAAACAATGACATTATAGTGAGGTGTGCAATACTCGTGATTTAAGAAAGCGCCGATAACGTTATTTTTATGGTGAAATTATCGTTATTTCAACGTGATTAAATCACGTGCATATTTGGTGAAAACGCATTAACGCCTATCACGTGATTTTCACGTGTGTCAAAAACGTAACTTGCATCACTATTTATCACCTAAAAATAACGTGTTTTTCACGTTCCTCTGTTTATTGGGATCCAAATTCACAACCTCTTCTAAATTCACATCCTGAATTAAGTCGTTAAAATCCAAATCCACATCCACTGGATGTAAATTTATTTTGTGGAAATAACATCCTGCTAATTACCGTGTCCGCTTTGAACGCAAAATCACACCATGTCCTTTACTAACAAGATGCGTTTTGCGTGCTATTATTAAAATTTACCTCCTAACAAGATTTTCTTCCCAATTGCTAATTTGTATAGCAATGACAACGTTATAAAAGTGAAGAAGCATCGAACGAAAAATCCATCCACCAATATTTACTTATTAATATTATTCCATTAGCAAATTCGAATTATTGGTGGTACTTCAGGGCGGGTTCATTCGTTCCTATAAATATAAAGATTTCAGACCCCCTAAATCGGTATAAAGTATTTTTTGGTTAAACCAAACTCACGAATTTAAAACTCGTCAGGAGAAACAAAATATCAACTTTTGGAGCCGCATTTACCCCATTTCCAGCCATGCACCATTGATCCAGCCTCACTCTCATCCATCACTCTTTCTAGTAGCCACGCCCAACATCTATCCCCCTCCCAGCCTCACATTGTAGTCCAGGCCGAGGTTAAGCCGATTTGTACGTACACTGCATACTTACAGCTGTATACACGGTCGGCATCCTGGTCTGCGTGCGCACTAACAATCATAGCGGAAATACGCGGTGTAGCTATATACGTACATTACATGTGTCTTCCTCTTCGTTTAGAGCTTTATTAATAATTTCCAATTCAATTGTCATTCAGACTCAAGGTTATGTATAAAAGAGAGAGAGAGAGAGAGAGAGAGAGGGGGAGGAAGAGGGGGAGAGGGGGAGAGGGGGGAGAGGGGGGGGGGGGGGGAGGAAACACGCATCCCTGGTGCCCTGGGGGGTGAAGGGAACTATGTGGATCTTTGTTGGGACTCAGTCTAGCGAGAGAGAGTTTGTTTCCCTTTTGGCGTGGATATCGGGGTGATGTTGAAGTGGGATTAATATACCACTGAAACTATAGTAGGACCGTCAGCAGACGACCGCATACAGGGGTTAAAGTGACCAACGTGGCCGAATAACTAGAAGCGTCGCTGTCCACAACAGAAAAGAGAAACCCGAAACTGGACAAACAAGGTCTAAGTTGACCAACGAATACAAAAATGTCTTTTTATACACGTTAGATCCGTGCAGGGCGCGCGCGTCTGTTTTACGGACGGGCTGATGTCAATCAATTTTAAATGTAGGCCTATGCTATACAGTATAATAAATAAATCAGTTTAGTGTGTGATTGGTTCAAATCCCTTCTCCTCACCAAAGCTGGAAAGCCGGTTTAAACTCAGCCGAAAACAATATTATGAGGGTATGCCTATAATGGAAATCAAATTTAATATAATGTTTTCTCGCACATTTTAACACATTTTTACTTCATTCGAATTCATAAACGGTCAACTTCAATTTTGTAAGCTACTGCCGAAAGGCAGCATTCATAGATCTAGTTCGTCTATATAGCAATCAATTAAACATTATGTTAAATAAATTAGTCTGATGTGTGCTTGACTCAGCCAAAGAAGAATAATGTATTTAACAGAAGTTTACAAGTGATTGACGTGAGACGGATTTGATCTGTGAATGTTGCCTCTTTGGCAACAGCTTAGACGAATTTGAACTGTAATGATGAATATAACTTCAACTCGGTGCTTAAAAAAGGGTGACTAAACGTTGTACTTGAATGATAAATGACTAAATTGGTTTGGTAAAAGCCTGTGATCTGTTTTCTTGGACGAACTTGAATGTGAGGGTTGGTGAATTTGAATATTTGTTCCCCAAATAGCCAGGAACACCTTTAATATAATGTACATGTTAGACCTACGTTACACAAGGAAACTATTTGAACATGTGTTTAAAGTGGAAATGAAAAGATGGAAACGTTAAAACACCAAAGATATAGCATACAATGAATCGTGTGACGAATTAAGAAAAATATGATATGCCATTGATTGCCAAATGACGAAATTGCTTCATCTATAGGGTGTCTCTCAAAAAACACAACAGTCGCTAAAGCCCCGATTACATAACCGTACATAATGATATGGTATAGATGATCTGTTGGTGATCATGGTGATCTTTTTTGGCTTTGCCGAATCCTTTGCAGGATGAAACTGATTAAATAACTTACACGAGGTTTGTTTGGCATTGTCTGGTGGGCACTTCATTTTGACAAGATGTTGCAGTTGACACATTAGCAGAGATCTTAGACGAATTTGATCTGTATTGACAAATATTTCAGAGACCATAATTATACAAAATGCCCACAGTTTTTTAATTGAATGCTACATGACTAAATTGGTTTGGTGAAAGCGTGTGATTGTTTTCCTCAGACTACATTGAATGAATGTGATAGGCCCCTTGTTGGTGAATTTGAATAATTAGAAAAAACAAATAAATTAGCCGGGAAAACCTATTCATGCCTATTGAATTTAAATCGTGTGAAACGCAAATTTTCAATACGGTATTTTCGTTATTGAAACAACGGGCCCATTGCCGAGCACACATTTTCGTCTCGCCGAATTCTCTTCGTGCTTGTCACTCTTTGAAAGAAGGACACGGCAAAAAAATATAAATAAATAAAATGTCGCCATGCAAAGATTTACTAAACAGGGGGCGGACGTGCGCCACTTTATTACGGGCAAATAGTCCCGTGGATTTCTGTTTGGGTCTGGTTTATTGGTACTCAAAACGCCTAGGTTATAAAGTCCGCGTTTGCCCGCCGTGCACGCGCTGACAACTCCCCCGGCTACGCGCGCCACGCGCCCGACGAGCGGATCTCAAGTTTGCTCGCTTCCCTTCGGGGCCGGCCGGAGCTCTCCCGGGGTGGATCAGCACGTGAGTAAACCCGCGAGGACGTACACTTGAAACTGCGAGTTGGAGAAGATGTTTGGATTCTAAACGCCTCTGGGGGCTGGCAGTCGAAGTATTGGCGATATCCGGATATCTATAAAAAACAGACTTAAAACAGAAATTAAATGATCTAATATTGCTGTCTGTCCGCCTCGGCCATAACGGTTTATTTGACCCTCGACAACGTTTTTGATACACGTAATTAATTTAATAATAGGCTATTAAATGGAATTCAGGTTGGCGTAGCGGTTTTTCTTCGCCTTTCACCACTATGACACTAGGATATTCTTCTGGGGTTTTCCTCCCACCTCTAAAGTTGTAACTGCTTCACGTTATCTTCTCTCATCCTGTAATTGGCTCTATAGCGCTGTTGAATGTCGAATGAAATAAATAAATTAAACAAAAGGGGCCATGCAATGTAATTTGTATCATTATGTCCGACGTCTCATAAATCGACAGTATCTCATTCCCAACCAAATAAAGGCCCATACGTATGTCTGACGCCTCATAAATCCGACAATTAAGTTTACTTTTTGTCGGACGTCGAACCTACGAGTTGTCGGACCTACGAGTCGTCGGACCTACGAGTCGTCGGACCTACGAGTCGTCGGACCTACGAGTCGTCGGACCTACGAGGCGTCAGAGCTATGGGGCGTCGGAGCTATGGGGCGTCGGACCTATGGGGCGTCGGACCTATGGGGCGTCGGACCTATATTAAGAGCAGCAGAAAGTTTCACAACTGTGTTCCCCAAAATAAATCATTTCATGGCCCTTAAGGATTAAATACCCATCTAACATAAATATTTGTCAATTTTATCACTATAGTTGTCCTGTTCCAGTCATCTCTTATTGTGTTTACCCCAATCATTCAATCAATTTATATCATTTGTGATCAGTAACGTGTTCATGTTTCCGACTTGGGGTTAGGACAGGATTTCCAATTATTGGCTATTATTTTTTTCTGAAGAAAAAAAGATAACTCCAAAATTCATTTCGTTTGTAAAACAAGATTTGTCCGTTCGGAAAACTACGGAGCACAGTGGTGAAGGTAATATAATGTGTATGTCATAGCAAATCTTGTGACACCGACCTGTTTAAAAAAAAAAGAATAACAAAGAATGCTGTGCTTGTATTCTCGGGTTTCCTGACCCTATACATCAGAAGAAATGGGGTATTTATATACGGCAGGAAATTGTCAGGTCCGGGGAATCGTACGAGACTAGCTAGCCAGCACGAAGTGTCTAAAACCGAATTGAAAAACAAAAAGTTGACTAACTAAATTTAATTAGTGGGGGGGGGAGGGGGGAGAGGGGGGTGGGGGGAGAGGGGGGTGGGGGGGGGGGGTGAAGAAAGTTAGTTTTTCTAATATTAGTCGGTCGACAATCGGTGGAAATCGATACAAAATGATTTTTTTTATTTTGTAAAGTGACGGCACATCGGGTGCCATTAATTCACTATGATTCACAAGGTGTTTCGTAATAATTTTGTAGCTTTGTTTTGAGATGTTTGTAAACGTATTATTACTTTAAACGCTGGTTTAAACACCGTTAGCAGATATTTTAACCGCTTATTAATTCAATATTAAAGGTCACCTGTTTTGTAAGAAATAAACAACCTCTGGAACCTGGCTTATATGGTTTGGCGCAAAACCGCCTACACAAAAGGTGACACCCAAGCCCTCTTTTCCCAATCCATTGGTGTCTCACGAAGACACTCAAATCCGTATCGTTACAGATCGTCCATCCCTATACGTGTCCACAGAAAACGCCCGCAAAATCTCGGGCTTCAAATTATTAATTGTAATTGAGAGGTGGGACAATAATACAAAGGGGCCGCCGCGCAGTTAGGACCGAGATAAATTGGAACGCCAAGCCATGCGTGTTAGATCGGTCTACTTATAGCGTCGTCTGCTGCACGCACTGCCGGCCGCACACACCACACGCTCGCCGCCGAGTCTTATTATCTCTAATACGGTTATAATAATTAGAACCGCGGAAATGATAACAAACTGTCTGCACGACTTGGTAAAATGTACACACGGCGATAGAGGATTTTGTTTTGTGTGTACATCAACAATTGTCTTGCAAACAAACAAACCCGTTTTGCTGGATGGAAGTACCTTGCGATTTTTGCTCAAGGTAGAGATGTCTGGGTTAATATACAGCGGTTTTTAATTAATTTTGTTGCAAAGGAATCGTATTATAGCCAGAGTGGTGAAAAATGTTGTTAAATTATAAAAGCCTACCATTTGGAAAATACATTTTAACGTAGATATGATTATTGTAAGGAACACAAATCTTTAACTTTGGGGGTTTCCTTGAACTTGTTCAAGTCTCCCACCTCAGGCAACCCTTCATCTACTTTTCAGCCCAATATATGGACACACCATTTTCCCCCAGGTTTTGTTTGCTCGGCTAAATATCACAATGTTATCATTGTTCGTAGGATTTTCCATAAGGTTCCATTAGGATAACAGTGCCAGTAAGCAACTTGGTGAATTTCAAGCTCGACAATACTGACTACTTAATGATATCAGGAGACACGGTAAATGCGTGCAAATTATAGGGTATAATTGTAGTTTTGGACCATAACTATATTTTCATAAATATTCAGTCACTTATAAAGTTATATGCGTTAGAAAATGTTATTGAAGTAAAGATGTGTAAGTAGAATCACCAAAATAAACTTTCAAAATTTTTAAAAAAAGTATATACCCAAATAGGGGAATAGACATTATTACACGTCAGGGATTAACGATATATGCAAATAAGACATATTTTCACCACTTGGATTTTTAAAGACTTTTAGTATGTCGATCTAGTGACCTTATAGAAGTGCACTGAGAAAAAAAATATCAACAAAACAAAATTAGGTATTTTGCCTAGACTAGTGGGAGAAAAACTTCAGAATAATACCCTGGAGTAAACCCACGGAATCAGGCAGGGACTGAAAACCTAATCCACGCAATGGCCCAGGCCGGATTCGAACTCGAGTCATAGCGGTGGAAGGCGAGGAAAGAACCGCTACGCCAACCTGACAACCTGACTGATAAGCATACTTTACACGACGACGCAGTCTAAGTTATGTGCAGTCGAGATTAATTTTCAACGGTCGCCCGCCGGCGAGAAGCCCGAACGCATGCGCAGTGTTTGCCCAGCTAAGTTAACGGATGACGAGTCGTGTGCGGGATGCGTGTAGTCGTACGTGCCTGGCTGTCATTCCCCATTCGAAACAAATTAGTATCCCCTCAACAAAAATGGGCACTTGTTTAATGTTCTCACGCCTCCCCAACCAATATCTCGTCTATGTTCAATATAATTGTATATTATTTTGTTTAGATACAGCAAACTGTACTTTTCCTGCTAATGCTCTGAACAAAAAGAAAAAAAACAGGGTGAATACCATTCATGAATTACTTTACACGCACAGGGACTGTGGAAATCACACAAACGCACACTCACTGTAAACACCTTCCATCATGGTCCCACGATTGTATATCTTTTTTGCACTCTTTTGTTTTGTTTGTACGCTTTTGGAAGGCCTCCTATAGGTTTTGTATACGATTTTCAATCGTGGACTTTCTTTCAATCCAGGACCCCATTGTCATTATTGTTTTACGTCCACTATTTGAATGCGGTAACAAACTTACACATACATACTACATACTACGGACAGAAATAGTGAATTGATTATCTCTTCCTGAACTTAGTTCACGCTAGACATAAGAGAGGAGGATACTCGCTATAAGCAGTTGGATATGTGTGAATTTCTTTATTTGTGTTGCCGGGCAACGGACTAAACGCGTGCCGCCTGGCACGTTTTGGAACGACCACATGTGTGAGGGAAATTTTTGAATTGGTTGACGGGGTCTAATATAAGAAAAATGTGATTTTGCATTTATTCGGATTTATTCCGCAAAAAGGGTTCTGAGGGTCGGGGTAATACAATTCCTTTCCCTCTTCTACAGTGTGTAAAAAAATTGTATACATTTAGAGACAACAAAAATAGTACAAATACTAGATCCTATTATCTGGATATTTTATAAACACCAGTTAAATTCCCCTTGAGGAAGTAATATGGAGTAAACCGCAACCAGTAACAAGTAACAATTCGTTCGCAACACGTTGCTTTTTCCACCCATATCATTCGGACAAGTATACACTGTAAAAACCAACGTTCATTATGAACGCGTCTATGCGTTAATTCACAAACACCTCCTTGTCTATTGATGCTAAGTGTTTATATTTAAACACAAAGACGCGTTAATAAATAAACATCGGTGTTAACGGTGTGTGTTAAAGAACTGACATAGGCCTATATGAATTGGTCCACGAATGATACATGGATTGGTAACCGACGGGGAAAACATGAATTTTAAAAACAAGAAATGTGGGCCTATTCATAACTGCAAAAACAAATTTAAGTTGACCTATAGAGGCAGAACTAAAATTATAAAATGTGTACATGTATTTTTAGGACCCCATATTTTTAGTCGACTGAATAGCGACATGAATAAAAAACAAAAACACCAAAAGAAATTGATAATCACTCTGAAGATGCATGATTGAATAAAGTGCTTGTTCCCCAATCCTTGTGTATCAACGCTGGCGTTTTACAACAACGGTAAGTTTTAACACCGTTCTGCCATATTTTGGACACTGTCCAACAAAGCCTACGTTTACAGATTGTGGGATCCGTGCGCGGTCCTATGAGGACGCCTTTCACATAGTAACCGTACTCTCTACGAGTGGTTCCTGACCTGACATTTGTTTGTGTGTGCCCATACGTAGTACCTCAAGGCTGTTGTAAATCTTGCTTAGTTCTGAAATTTATTGCAAAACTACCAAGTGGTTTTGGAAGGAATTCGGGTGAGTTTGTTAAACTGTGGGGTGTCTCTTTTGTTGCATAATACAGGTGTATAGAAATGACATTGAAATATTATTACTGTTTAGAAGTGAAACATATATCCGATGGGTTCAATTTGCTAATTAAATATAGAAAACACACCCTTCCTTATCCTTGTTCTGTGTTATTTGGGTGTACTGTTCAACTGTTTAATGTTACATTTCTTGTAGCATGTCCATTTCCGCTTGGTCCTCTTTCTGCACTTGTTGATTGGCAAATCACTCTTGATTAACAAAGTAGTTCGAGTTATGGCAGATTTTTTCACCCCAACTATTATTTGCCTCCTATTCCTAATACTTTTAAATAAGTCCTAATCGGTTTTATTTTCTTAAAAGAGAAGTTCATGATTTGTTTTTGTCCGAATTAAAAAAAAGTGATACCCTATTTCACAATAAATATGCAAATGACGTGATACCATAAAATATGTTTGCACATAATGCCACTACACACATACCAATCGCGCAAAGCAGTCGGTAAACAATAAGTTTGAAATATCAAATTGGAAATAATTAAGGGCGGAAGAGGGAATCAGTTTATTTTAATCACTTATATCTGCGACTGGCATTATTTTTCTCATAATGGCGATAATGAAAACCAGTAAATCAACGAGTAATGTCGATTAAAAAGGAAACTTGTTTGGGAGTTAAATCATTAAACTGGCAAACAAACAAACAAACAAAACTCCGTCGCTGAGCTGGATTTAATTTACAGCTATGTACATCGAACATCGATTTCATTCAATCAGAAAGAGCGAAACAACCGCAGGAAAAACTAATTAATAATACAATAACGGTGATTTGTTTGGATAGGGTATTTCTATTGCTTCCTGCTCGAGCGTTGTTAATTACCAGCCGAGATTGCTTTCGGAGTGTCATTAGAGTTTTACAATCGATAGCGCTTGTTATCTCCTACAACGAACAAAGGATATAGTTGGAGGATTTGGACTGTTAGGAATCTGGGTTTCGGAGCCTGTTATTAAGTCATTGGATATTGGATTCCGTTCTGGTTGTATAATTGGACAAGAAAACTCCAGTCTTGACACGTACTGCAGAGTTTGTCTTTTGTTTAATGGTCGAACACATTCCGGTGTTAATTAACGGTTTTGTAAAGGATAACCATTTTAACGTTGCAGTAGTTTTTTTTGCGTGGTGACAACTGATGTGTCTGATTGGCCCAGCTAGACGGTGACCCTCGCTGACGTATTGTAAATAATACATTTTAGCCAATCAGATTGTCGTTCTTGCGATGACACCAGAGTGCAGACCACGACTTTGAACGTGCAGTTTAATCGGAAAGCTCGATTTGTACTGGCGGGTGGAGTATGAATTTCAGACTACGAAATCCCGAATACTTTGTAGTATTGCGCATGCCTATAAGTGAAGATAATTAGAAAAGTGATCGGTCAAGTGAGAGGGTTTAACCAATAATAGGGAAAAGAGGTCCGATTTTCACAGGAGTCTAATAATATATCACACCATGTGAATTTGAGACTGTGAAATCATTAATAATTTTCACACAGCTCGAGCTGTGTGAAAGAGCTAGCTCTGAAACAAGTTTGGACAACAAATCCAATGATTTTTCTGTCTTGTTTGACACCGTGACTAAGAGTCCTAAAACGCGCGCGCATCCTCCTCGATGCTTGATAGACCAATGACAGCCACTGTTCAACATTCCACCAATCAGTGGCCACGCCCCACTTAACCAGACACTTAACCAAATCCTGAAATCTCTTTCATATCTTGTCTAATCAATCATTATTTCAACCCCTAACTACTTACCCCCCCCCCCCCCAAAAAAAAAAATACAAAATTCAAAATACAAAAAAAAAAAATACCCCAAACAAACCCCAAACAAACACACACACACACAAAATTTAAAAAAATAAACACCACTATATTGCCATTTTGTAATTCAATTCAGTATCGTCCGTCGATATTAACGTCCGCTTTGGCAGCGCCCGATTTCGTTTGTGCGGATGCAAAGAAGCGTACACGAATCGAAAAGCGCCTGTTGCTCTTTTTGTTTTGGAGAGAGAGAGAGAGAGAGAGCAAATTGCCTGCTGGAATCGAAGGCTGTACATTGTAACCAACGCACACGACCCGATTGTGTTACCTTGTTGACCAACGCCCCTTCGAATGCAATTAATAACACCTTATAGGGTTTAAATTGACGGAACGGGCGAGGGGCCCGACAGTCTAAACCCCCGGCACCGGATCTGTTGGCTCGCGGTTGAACGGGCGATTGCTGCAGGGGAGATTAACACCGAGAATCCTTTCCTATAGTGTTTTTGTTGTAGTGTACGGGAGCGCGCGTCGCCAACATCGCTCGGGGCTACACGGCGCGCACGACAGCCAGGAGTATTTCTAGTTTGCTTGCTGGACTTGGCATGCATTTTGGTGGTGAGTACATCGCAACCTTAGCAAATCCGTGATTGTATACCGGCTCTTTATTAAGCTTATTATTCACAAAAACAAGAATTTTTAAAGATTGTGGCCGGTCGTGCGTCGAACTCACAACACATGTATGAGCGACATGTCACACAAAAATGCGAGAAGAAGTTCTTTTTAACTGAAAATTATTCAACCAGCCTAACTGATAATCAGATAACAAAACTGAGTGGGAGATGGTTACATTCACGCGGTCCACCCTGTTCTCACTAATGCAGTAACACGTGAAACTAACTGCTCATCACCATACGAAAGAAATAGAAAAAGATGACAGAATACATTTGTGCATAGGAAGTTTAAGACATCGGCGTAACTAGGGTTTATTTTGTTGGGGGGGGGGAAGGGGGAAGGGGGGAAGGGGGAAGGGGGGAAGGGGGAAGGGGGGAGGGGGGAGGGGAGGGGGGTGGAGGGGAGGGGGGTGGAGGGGAGGGGGGTGGAGGGGGGGTGGAGGGGAGGGGGGGGGGGGGGGGGGCAAACAATTTTGTTCAAGGGGGAACTGAGTGGCAACTGATATACATGTTTGTGAGCACATTTGTAATGAGGGTGGGGCACCTGGGTGCACGGACCTCCATTAGGGCGCACGTGCCCCCGTGCCCCCTGGTTACGCCACTTGTTTAAAACTCGGTACATGTATTAACAAACATGTAAGCCTGAAAAAATCAAACGACATCAATTTTAAAATGTCTTTAGTATTTGTCTAGCTGAAACCAATCTTTGTATTTTAATCCTGAATCTATTCCTACGCGTGCGAAATAAGTTTAGCGATCTACTTCAGGCCTTAAAATTATTCTTTACCGAAATTGTGCTTTTAACGCCACATTGTTGTCTTTTTTGACGCAAAACCATCGTATTTCTAGTCAGAACTTACTGCCGCTAGACTCTTCAACACCTTGAAGATGTAACATGCTTTGTTACGTCACATACACCTTTCTGAAATCACGCTTGTTTTATGTTCAATCTTGTACAACACAATGTACAAGTGCTTTTGAAAAAAGACCGACCGAACGATATTGATTGTACCGTCGGTTATACTTTAAAGGTAGGATACACCATTAGTCATTGTTTGAATTATCAGGAATGGGTGGATTTGCGTTTAATCTCCAAGTTTAAATAATTGTTCTCTGTTATAATTGTTCTCTAGAACACAAAATTAGGGGGGGGGGGGTAGTATTGTTACACTGATATTTGACGTTTTGGGTTGACCATGTAGATGCAAAACAAAATCATCTGATGTTCTTGATTTGTGTGAGGTCAATTGTAAGGTCGGAGAATCTTCACAGATGTGTAATCAATGCAAAATAAAATGTGGAATAACTAAATAAATTATGACAAATTAGGAATTGCGATGTCGGTCATTGTGCAAATTCAGTGGTTCTATTATTCACTTTCAAGGTTTTCAGATTCTTTTGAAGACCTTCTAATTTGTTTGACATCTAAATTAGTTTGCAAATGATTAATGCTATTTGAGAATGAATGGTTATTTTGTTTAAATTTTATGGCGTAAAAGTATGTATATTCAGAAAACAAAATTGAATGATGATTTAAAGCAGCATTCAAATTTTCACCTCGAAAAATATGGGTTTGTATTTCAATGTTTTCAGACGTATACATTTTCAAGTATACACTTCATTATTTCATTATAAAATTAGATTAATAAGCTGCTGGTCAACAAGTAATTCAGCTCTTACAAGGCGGGTTCATTATGTTTCCAAAAATTAAAGCGATTTTCCTTAGGGGTGTAGACGCCCAAGATCGTAATAAATATAACTTTCGTTACAACTAAGCATACATGAATTTAAAATTCGTTAGAAAATCATCTTTTTTTGAAGAGTACATGGTATAATATGTGCAACTTTGATTCTAAGCGAGTAAATCGAATGTACATGTATTTGTTTAATAATTTATTGGAGTATATAATTACGAACTATTTAAACAGAATAAAGATAATAATTACTCCAAATGGGCACTTTGGGAGACAATCCCATAGAGTCGTGCACAATCTTTATTGTAACCTAACCCGTTTTTACCTGGAGCTTTTTCCACGAAATTTCATATTTATGCTATTTAGACCCAAATCTGTCTTCTCCGAGCAAAAATAACTCCCAAATATCGTTTTGTGGGGTAGCTAGACACTTAGTGAGACACTGAAATGTCTCCCTAAGTGCCACTGTCTCCCAAGTGAATCAAAACTATCGCTAATTATTTTGTCTCCCAAAGTGCCCATTAAGTAAAATATAGATTTTAATCATTAAATTTCGTCCCTTGAAAAAATTAATTTCCAGGGTCGGCCGTATTTTTAGGGTCGGTCGGGTTACGCCAACATAACATTTTTGTGTATGCCTAATTATTAGGGTTTCACGAACTGACATCCAAGTGTGCGCGCGCACTTCTGACACTGGACAACTTATAACAATTGTCTTTCTTTTTTTACCAAGTAACACTTAGGCATGTTGAATGATTGCGGAAATATAATTCGGAGAATAACGCATTGAAAGCTTTGACAGGAATTTACTTCACTCATATTCCTGGGGGTACAGAAAAAAATGAATACAAACCTTTAAACTGGTGAAACAAAGATAGTTCGTGAAATCAAACAAATGTACCCAGTGCCGTAATGTAAAATACGTGCGCGTGGTGCGCACTCATCCGCAGTAAGTTTTACTACGGAAACACCAAAAGGGTTATTATTACTACTAATGGGCACTTTGGGAGACAAATTAGTGATAGTTTTGATTCACTTGGGAGACAGTGGCACTTAGGGAGACATTTCAGTGTCTCCCTAAGTGTCTAGCTACCCCACAAAACGATATTTGGGAGTTATTTTGGCTCGGAGAAGACAGATTTGGGTCTAAATAGCATAAATATGTAATTTCGTGGCGAAAGCTCTAGGTAAAAACGGGTTAGGGTACAAAAAAGATTGTGTACGTCTCTATGGGATTGTCTCCCAAAGTACCCATTTGGGGGTTGTATTATAAATCTAGTTATAAATACGTTTGAAACCATTTCTGACCGTTTCTCATTGTTGTGTGTGTGGAGTGTGTATATATTGAACCTGGACACGCTATCGTGTATCACTACCGGCTTAAACAATTAGAAAACATATAATTGTCATTGCTGAGAAGAAACAAAATACAAATAAAAAATCCCTACCTACCTACCCTATTTGTTTGGGCCCGTTACGCCAACATAACATGTTTTGTTGTTATGCCTTAGGGGTGGGTTTTCACGGGGCACGCGAACATTCAGAGAGGTTTTTCTCCGAATGTGTCGCGACAATGCAGTTTGTGCGTAGTTCTCACAATGTATGTGCGAATGTCGTGTGTAGCGTTGCCGAACTATGGCCAGTCAACATACACAAAAAACATGCGACTAGTATAAAATGCGAACAACACGAATGTTGCACGAATCTCTGGCAACATTCGTGCGGACAATTCGCGGCACATGCGACACATGTAAACTTTTCCGGCATATTTCGCGAATAATAAACGTCGTGCAACATTCATGCGACATTTGTACATATGTCGCGCAATTATCTTGCGAACAGCTCGATAATTGATTGGACGAACTTCGCTGCTTTTGCGAAACATGCGCGAGGCATTCTCAAACTTAAGAATCTTTTGGGGTTTCACGAAGATTTTGCGAACATCACGCACGTCGTGAATAGGTCGTCTTACGCATATGACTAAGCTTTTTAGACATTTTCGAGGGCAAATTACGAGCAAATAACTACCCAGGATGCTGAAAACGTTCGCAAGAAATTTATAACTTTTTTGAAGTTCCCGCCGAACTAAAAACGACTCCCGCGAACAATTGACGACGCTTCTAAACCTCCGCGCATGTTTGACAAACCTAAAATACGAATCCTTTTTCGCGAATCGTTCGCTTGCCTCGTGAAAACCCACCCTTAGTGAGTGGTTTTCCCGAAGTAATCCTTCAGTACTTGGGTGTCAATTCGTGGTGTTGGTAGCGTCTGGGTTTATAGTTAATTTGTACAGTCGTCTATAAAACAAACAATGTGTTAAAATCACATTAAGAACCGCTCCACTTGTCAGAATCAGGAAATGGCAAAGACGTAGTTCTTATGTTGTTCTTGTTTTTTTCGCAATCGCCGTCCGCAATTTGTTGTAAGATTACAAGATATTTAGCGAAATCATTTTGCTGGATGCCTCCAATCAATATTTACTTTCAAATAAGTAAGATATTTCTTATTAATTTGGTATCATTTGTTTGAAACTTCATTTCCAATGTTCAATAACTCACAGTGTTTGATATATTGAATGGGCAACGCGATACGACCACATTTCTGAAATCACATGTTTCGAAAAAATATAGAAAAAAAAGTCGCCCACAGAATAAAGACTGACGCGTGTGTTTAACCACCGGGAGGTTATGCACGTTTATACTAAGCCACAGTCATGTAGCCTTAATGCAAGGCTATGCTGTATCTGCATGCGTGTACGTGCAGTGTGTGAAGCAGTTTTCAAGTTGCTGTCATAAAACATTATGTTGGTTTCGCTTCCTGCCGTTTCGACGATTTGCAGTATCAACAAGATACGAATGACATAACATAGGTCCCCCCTACACCTCATGAAATTGAATCCTTATTAATCCCAGTCTGACGCGAAAAGAGATAGAAATGTTTTCAGAAAACGATCAATTTGTTGTAAGCTACCAGCTTTGCAACAATCGGAAACATTTTTTAAATAAACAATAGTACACAAGAAGTACACAAAAACATCACTACACGTCTTTTTCTTGGTTTTTGCCCTTTTTCAGTGACCCGTGAACAAAAATTATATCTCCCGAACCACAAGTGTACAATCGATGAAACAACAATTAGGTGATTGTGATTCCTTCATTGTTTCTCCATTGTTCTCTCTAGCTAACAGCGGTTTGACCCAACTCGCCGGTATGTTTGTGAACGGGAACCCTCTACCGGAGACGATGCGCCACCGTATAGTCGATATGGCCCATTGCGGGGCGCGACCCTGCGACATATCCAGACAACTGCTGGTGTCGCACAGCTGTGTTAATAAGATTTTAGGTAAGACTCGTTATATTAAATGAACCCCGTTACGTGTGTGAACACTAGGGGCGCTTTGTTCAGACCAGTAGGCCTAATGCGTTCGTTTAGCTCATCAGAAATTAGTCAAAATTTGTTGATCTGGGAACCAGAGTGGCTACAAACAGAGTACACGATTAGTCTGGTTCCCTAACCTGACAATACACAGACGTCAAAATTGTAGGTTAGGTAGCCGCCAGTGACAAATATTGATCATGACGCCAATTTATATGACGCAACATTATTAATAATTATAAGGACTTTTTCCAAAAAGGTATTTAGCCTATAGTGGTATTAGACATATTTGTCTGATGTTGATTTTGAGCATCGATTTGAATCAAAACTAAACAATTCTGAATCGACAGACATTTTGTTGTTTAGGCCCTACCCTATACACTGTACATGTAACCATTTTATTCCCGGAAACACTCGACTATCGCTAACATCAACGGAACATATTGGGAAAACTTCGGACGTTTTCGAAAACGGGAGGAATTCCTCCCATTTTGGTCACGTGACCATTAACGCTAACTGACCTAAAATTCATAACAAATAATTAAAACTTGTTGGTGTGGGAACCGGACTGACTATAAACAGTACATGTTTTGCACCATTAAATAAAAAACTTTTTAAAATCCTATTTATAATTTGTTTAAATACAAAAATAAAAGTATAAAAGCGTATAAGCGACTTTTTAAATGAAAGCACAGGTTATTTCGAGCTCATGATCTCATCCAATCAATGATGTTTCATTTGCCTTACAATAATTAGATTGTTGCCATTTTATCGACGTTTATTTACAATGTATACTCAGTGTGGTCCCGAGGAATTATTTCGAAATTAAACACTGACTCGGGTGAGACTCGAGATCTCATAGTTTAGACGGCTTTACCGTCTAACGAGATAGCTGTAGTCGACTGGTTGGTTCAAATGAAATTAGCAGCGGGTACCACAACCAAATGTTTTGTCACCGGTTTTACGAAGAGGCGAATTTAGCTATTCACGGTATGAACAAACATTCCAAAAAAATCCCGTGTAAAGTTGGTCCTTTTTTGTTTAGCAGTTTGTGACATAAAGATACATAGAATATGCAAGATTAAAGTATCATAGGAAATAATAGATTATAATCTTCTTAAATGTAGCAAAGGTTAACAAATAGGTGAATATTTGCCTCTTCGTCCATTTACAAAATTCGCCCCTTCGTGAAAACGCAAAACGGCACTTGAGGATAAATTCGCCTGAAATTCGCCTCTTCGTGAAAATGATAATTTTGTTGTTAGTCCGGTCAATAACATCAAAATAGGGCCTGGCCTAAAAGTAATTGCAATTTTTTTTATTTTAACACTGGGGGAAGTATCAATCTTTGACATACTAAACAATTTAATGTCCCCAATGAGTGGAAAAGTGATTGTTATTCACTTTTTAGCTACTATTTTTTATCATACACCAACAGCCGTACAGAGAAAGTGTCGTTTATCTTTTGCATATGTTAACCGTCAGAAAATGTGTTCAAATCACGCATGCAACACCGCGAAACTAGACTTATCACAATCAGACGACTTTTTTATGTCTACCAATTTAAATAATAATATGGGAATCTACCCTGCCACACAATAATATTTGGTATTTTCTTGAAAACGGTCAGGAATGTGGATATTTTTGTTTTGGAATATTTTGGCAAAGTCAAATTAAGGGCAGAAAATGATGTGCACGAAGTGACTTATTTTAAGTTAAACTTAGGTGTCCATGCACACAAGCTTGAGTTCAATTTGGTAAATATATCCTAAATCTGGGATTCGTGTGTTTGTTTCCTGAACAATTAACGTTATTGGCATAACTTATAAATGTTAAAACAAATGTATACGCCAAAAGCCTAAATGAAAAAACAACGGACCGGGTTAAAATCTTTCACTGAAAAAGGGGATACAATTGTTCACTTGTTTTTAATATCGAGGATCATCTTGAACTTTTTACATCTTTTTTGTGTGCAAAATAATACATGTATTTCATCTTTGAATTTGTGCACTGTGGGGTGAAAGTCATCTATGTCAGAAGCGATTAGGACGTGAATGAAGTTATGTCTTGAAAACTACAATTTTCATTTAATTGTAGAGTTGATATATAACAGGTTAGAATTTGTAATACTCTTTATATATAGTTTATGTAAAAGAACAACGAAAAGAAAAAGAGAGAAGTGTTTTTAAACATTGCAAACTTTTTTATTATTTAGGGCCGTTTCATAAACCCCGACTTCGACTGCATTGGGCCTTTTACGTTCAGTATGGCAATAAAGATAGAGCCTTTACGAACCGAAGCCAGGGTTTTTCAAATGGCCTAAGTTTCCGACGCACTGTCATCTGCTGCACTCGTATTTTGGTCTTAAATTCTAAACATTAGCTTACACAGACATGTCTATCGAAGTAAGTCACAGGCGAATTGTTTGAGGACAAAAAGTCCTGAATATTAATCTTCAAAAAGTGCTTGGAAAAACAACCTTCCACTCAATAGAAAACATTAGATTTTTCACATATTGTTTGTTTATTTATTTGAAGTTCTTTGACGCTTAAATGATTTATATTGCAATTATTTCTAAGTCTTAACGTACATTGAATGAACTAGTTGGCACTGGTAGAAAAGAGAATTATGATCTCATCGCAAGTGTGAGATCGCATAATTATTGGAAACGGTACTTGTCATATGCAACGCAGGGATTAGTTTGCAGTGGTGCATAGTGATGCTGAGGAATGTGTTTTTTAGGTGCGTGTTTTAAGGTGTGCTAGTCATTCGCGGTCACCACGCTGCACAGTTCATTTTTTTTATTTTTTATTAAGTTTCTGAATAAACATCATTCATTGTATTCCACTTAATGTTGTTCATGTATATATGTAAATACTAAGCATTGGAAGTATTTCGTTTGGATCATTTATTATTTGTTCTTGAAGCTTGTTCGCTTTTCCAAGCGCTTGATCGCCTTCGGGGGTCAGACAGACATTGTCAGAGCATCTTTTTCCTAAACCCAAGTTCATCCCAGGTTTTGATATCTGTTTTTTCCCGCCTGTCCCAAGGTCATACAATAAAATGCTTTCATACATGATCGTTTCGTTTTTAAATTTCAAGGCGATTGTAATTAAATATTGACAATAATTAAATATTGATAAAGCCCAAATTGTCATGACATTTATTCAGAAATAGCAGCAAACGCTGTAAAGATATATGTTAATACCGCATCGGCTAACGAATTTACCATCAACTGAAGACGGTCAATAGCCATGTTATTTGTTACATATCCTGGTTTAGGAGTACAGAATAGAAAGCATTTATCGGAATTGTAAAAAATAAATATTCCAGGTCATTTACAGTTTATTTCTTATTTCACAGTGATGACGGTTTGTAAGAAATATCAAATTGGAAGGAAAAGCCTAAATATTGAAGTGTACATCTCCACGTTACGCAGATTGTAACGTAGAAATAACTGAATCGTTGCTACTCAAATATATTATATAAGTTTGTAAGGCGAATTTAATTGAATAAAATATCAAAACATTTGAAAATATTCACAAATTATGAAGGCATAAAAAAGACAAGCTAAAAGTATAAGAATTGTTTTGTATATAGCTATTTTTGAAGCGGTGAATCCGGGCATGTGTGACCGTAAACCAGCAAGAATAAAACATGGACAAAATGTAATATGCAATTATAATGGTTGCTGCAAGTCTGTCACAAGTACATGTATGGTTTGTTATCGTGGCTGAGATGAGATCAGTAAAGTCCATGTATTCACAATTCGCAAAAGTCAATGTATTCAAAATTTGCCCCTTCGAGACAACGGTAAAGTCTATGTATTCAAAAATCGCCCCTACGAGACAATGGAAAAGCCAATGTATTTGAAATTCGCCTTTTTGTAAATACACAAAACCCAATTGATGAAGAATTCGCACAATTGTTAATTACGCTAATTGAAATAATTTATATTGCAATAGGCCCTACTTAATTGTTTTACAAAAACAAACACAAATATCGATAATGAGACGATTTGTCACGAAATTCGCCCCTTCGTGAAAACGGTGACGGTTTCATAAGATTAATTCTGAGTCAGTAGATGGGCATTCAATGTTAGATTTTTCTTTACTTTTTTCCCCCAGGCCGATTCCTCGAGACCGGCTCCGTTCGACCAGGGACTATTGGTGGGAGTAAACCCAAAGTGGCCACGCCCACCGTGGTGGAGAGGATCGAGCGCTACAAGCAGGAGAACCCGACCATCTTTGCCTGGGAGATCAGGGACAAGCTCATCGCGGAAGGTATGTCCATATAAATAGGGATTATGACCTGTGAAGGTCATATCGATTGGCACCAATCAGGTGGTATGTTTCCCGCATGCGTGTTAAGCTAAATAACGTCACTTTAGTTGCAGGAGAAAACATTGCACGCAGATGACACTATAGGAATGGGCATGATGTGATTTTACATGCAACGCGGATGATTTTATATTCAGTAGGAGGATGTGATTTCAACAAAAGATTCCCCAAATCACACTCAAAAGCTCCAAATTCACACCCTCTTCCAAATTCGAATTCTGGGTTGAGCCGGTAAAGTCCACATTTACATCCACTGGATGTAAGTTTACATTTTAACGACTTAACCCATAATGTGAATTGGACTGAGGATGTGAATTTGGAGCGTTCCGATGTGATTTTGGAAATCTGTTGATCACATGCTGCTGAGGACCGTGTCCGCTTTGAATGTAAAATAACATCGTGCTTTTTCCTATATACAGGGTGTATCAGAAAAAATGATACTCTCGGAAAAATCATCATAAAATTAACATAGATTATAGTTCTGTAAATGTGGGCGTAAACCTTGGTAGAGGGGGTCATTCTGCTTCGAATGATACCAGTATCTTGGTTTACGCTTCACGCTCCAGTGAGCACGGATGCTTTGAATTTTGAAGAATTCAAGTGTTTTGCGCACGGGAATGCGAGGGTTAAAATTGGATTCGCCACATTGAATTAAAAGTTTAGACAGGGTTTTACCAGTGTGCCAAGGCGTTTTTTGAATAATTAACCTTATCACCCGCTACCCTCGGCACAAAATGATATCTTTTATGAGTGGATCGTAACCAAAGGGTTAACACATGCAATTTAAGTGGCCGTGAACAAGTGAATCAAGCTAACAAGCCTCATTCAGTGGGTGTGTCATTTAATTATTCCATAATCACATCATGTCTTACTTGTCAGTTTCTTCCTTTCATCACACAGACAATGGTCACAAATGCGTTTTGTTATGCGTTTTGTTAAGACATGATGTGATTATGGAATAATTAAATGACACACCCACTGAATGATGCTTGTTAGCTTGATTCACTTGTTCACGGCCACTTAAATTGCATGTGTTAACCCTTTGGTTACGATCCACTCATAAAAGAGATCATTATGTGCCGAGGGTAGGGGGTGATAGGGTTAATTATTCAAAAAACGCCTTGGCACACTGGTAAAACCCTGTCTAAACTTTTAATTCAATGTGACGAATCCAATTTTAACCCTCGCATTCCCGTGCGCAAAACACTTGAATTCTTCAAAATTCAAAGCATCCGTGCTCACTGGAGCGTGAAGCGTAAACCAAGATACTGGTATCATTGGAAGCAGAATGACCCCCTCTACCAAGGTTTACGCCCACATTTACAGAACTATAATCTATGTTAATTGTATGATGATTTTTCCGAGAGTATCATTTGTTCTGATACACCCTGTAGTGTGATTGTACCAATCGCTCGATCGCATCACACACACTGACTTTTAGGCCTAATTGGCAAGGACGCCGGTAAATTTAAGATCTTTAATAGTAATCAAAGAAGTTAGGAGGCATAATATTTCGATCTTAACAAGATCTTCTTCAGATACAAAATGTCTGTGTACAAGAAACAAACATAATTATATACGGCAACATACAGCATGATATGCACATCATAGTTGACAGAAGAAACACAAAAGAACAAGCACATAGTCCAGTGGAACAATCAACAAAAGGAGGATTAGGCTGAGGGATTAAAGGGTGAGATCAGTGTGGGTATGATCAAAGACAAACCAAGGGAATAAAGGGGTGTGAATTTGGGTGGGGACCAAAAACAGAATGGGTAAAACTACAAGGAAGGGGGTCCAGGGTGAAGATAAAAGTGAAGAACTAACAAAGAAGTATGACAAGGGGTAATGTGGGGGGGGGGGGGTTTGGAAAATAGACAGGGGAAACCAGAAGAGTTAGAACAAACAAAAACACACTCCTGGCAAGAAAAAAAATCTAAACCAGATGAATAGGAGAACAACAATGAAGTTAATCATTTCCTAGTTGGATGTTGAGCCCATTTGGTTGAATAGTCCGAAGACGATTCATTCAAACATTTTCCCGGCTAAAGGCCCATTTACACAGACGAGCGGTAACGGAATGCGGTAACGGAAATCGGTATGCCGCGCGATATTGTCCATTTACACACGGGGCGGAAACCCGTCCGGTATTTGTTTGTTAGAGATCGAAGCGTTCCGGAAAGTCCGTGACGTCATACCCAACGAGACCGCTGATTGGCCAGAACGCGAAGTCTCCGCGCGGTATTTCAAAAAAATCGCTCAGCTTTCTAAACGCAGCGGTTTATTGCCCTACCGCGCGGCTTGTCCGCTCTCAGTGTAAACGCTCCCATAGAAAACCATGTGTTCTATTTTTTTCACCGCGCGGAATTTCGTTACCGCGCGCGTGTGTAAATAGGCCTTAAGGCGGACTGAGTCGTTCCGATGGCCAAGTGATTCTCTGCCTTGTAGAATCATTTAGGCTGGTTGAAGTGATGACCGACGGAGTATCCAGTTTCTTTGTGTTGACAGTTGATCGATGACCGTAGAAACGCCTCGTAGCGCAGTAAATAGGGTTCCTTTGTTCACCCCCTCCCCCACCTTTTGTCACTGTTCATATTGTTGATTTTTATATTAATTATCCACATTGTTATTTTTCACTTAGCTATTATTATGCCGGGCAACCTAAAATAGAACCGCGGAGATATAATACAATCTCAATGAGTGATCCAAAGGGAACACCAATGCAGCGTGAATTTCAGACTGAAATAATTAAGAGAGTGGACCCGATACGTAAGAGGGTTTAACTAATAGACAATGTGCCCTCTGTTTATACATATATTTAAATACGCCCTGCGGTATGCGCACCATCGTGTTTTGCATACATCTCAGTTTGGTTAAGGAGTGATGTCGCAGGTCAGATGTGACCTCGCAAAACAGGACGTGTGCACATTATCGTCGGGCATAATTATTATTTTTTTATATAGGGAATGCAATCCAGGGAAAAGGAGTCTGATTTTCATAGGATTCTGAGTTGCACATGACACTAGATAATATTGTTTTCGCGGGTGACATTCACGTAATATCTCACTTCTCTGCTTCTGACAGGCGTCTGCACGACTTCGACGGTGCCCAGCGTGAGCTCAATCAACCGCATACTGCGCAATCGCGCCGCCGAGCGCGCAGCCGCAGAGTACGCCCGGGCTACTGAGCAGGCGTACTTGAGTGACTACGCCAGCGCCTGGACGCACTACGCATCGCCCTACGGCATCGGCACAGGCATGAGGATAGACGGCAGACTGGATCATAGGCAAACGCTAAGGGCGTGCTGCTCTGGTTTGCTCTGCGGATCGCCATATGAGATCTATCATCCGAGTAAGACACTTTTTACAATTTTTTTCTTCAGTTTATGGTTTTTGGCGTCATTTTGACGACTATGATTATTATTTTGGTCGCGTACGCCCAATAGAGCCTGAAGGGCGAAATACGTGACACACATGCGTTGTTCATCTCACGAAATTGACAAAAATGGCAGCCAGACAGTGTACGTGTGCCAAGATAAGACGGATATGAGGCGGAGGGAACCCACCCCCCTCCTTTGTGGTCGTCTTTGCGCTTGCGAAATGTTGTGGTTTTTCAGGCATTATTTAAAGGTTTTAAGGGGGGTAAGTAGCAATAGTCTGAGGAATGTGTAGGTACGGGGTACTAAGGGGGATCCCCTCGGTCTAATATCTTGCTGGGTTTACCGATCTGCCTGACTAATATGGATCTTCCCTGAAACAAACAAGGCCCTTAAACACAACGATGCAAACTGTAGTCGTCGGGTTCCAACTGTGTCCCGACATCAGTCCTGTTCTGAAGTGGAAATCGTGACCGGTAATTTGACTCTCTCATGACTGACAGGTATCCTACCGTCTTCCAACTCGCCGTCCCCTCTACCGACAGAGGGCCAGGGCGACGCTTCGTTCTCCACCTCGTCATCATCCTCGGTCAGTCCCCGAGTCCGATCCTCAGCGCCCGCCGCTACTACCCCAGTCAGTTCTTCGGAGAGCCTAGCATACCGGGCCCAGCTGGATCCGTCTCCGTACTGCAGAGACCCGATCAGCGAGGAGCAGAGGCGCAAACTGCGCCGAAGCAGAACCACTTTTACCGCCGAACAGATTCAGGTCAGTTTCACAGCCAATCCAACTTCCCACCGTCGGAAATAAGCATGGCTTTTACATCACGATGTCACGTTACAAGAGTGCTATAATTATAACAGTGCTATAAATGTTCACGCTAATCAGCAAGTCCAGTAGACTTCAATTGAAATAAAACAACCTCGATGGTACACATTCTTGCTGGATCTTAAAAAGAAGTATATGGCCTGATTCGAACCAAGCACCTCCTGAACAGGTATACCATTTGACCTCTGCCCGTTTATGTTTCATTTTGCCAGAACGCTGTTAACCTTAGGAAAGACGCCAGGAAATCTCCTCGATTGTATGACAATCGATAACAAAACAACAACAAAAACACAATTAAGACACAGGTTTTCCAGCAGGGTACTGTTTACTGTCAGTTTGCCGAGATTTATTCATGTTAATAAATAATAGTGTTGTGGATAAAAGGTGCACACAACAGAAACCATGTTTAGCAATTAAACACTTTCTATGAGTTTGTAAGCATGTTTACATACCTGGTACAATGCCGTACTTAATATTTGGAACATTGACGAGTAGTATTCTTAGCCTTTGAACGTTGATGTTTATGAATTGTACATTATGGTTAGCTTATAAGCATGTTCACAATGTGGTAGCAAGATTGCTAAGTACAGTTGTTTTATAATAATAACAAATAAGAATATAGAGGTACTATGCTTGGTCCTCCCAAAGTATCGTTCACCCCGTAAGGTGTGATCCTCGAAATCGACTAAATATATGGTGGCCGCTGGAGGACAGCAGCAGTGCGGATGACAAAAAGGCCGTATCTAATTTAAGAAAACAAGTGTCAAAATGATTCGTCCCGCATCTAATAAAGAACTAGGCGCTGATAATAAATAATGTTGGGCAGCATCCAATTACTTAGCCGTGTCCGAATCTCTTGTCTATGGATGTCCGCCCATTGCAACTACGCGTGAGCAGGCTGACAATAGACGTAGCCGTATCTCTGGAAGCCTGTACCGGACACTACCTTTAATCCATTCCAATATTAGTTTCACTTTTTGTGTATGTCTTATTCTTGCAGATTCTAGAAAAAGAATTCAAGAAGTCTCACTATCCCTGCGTCTCCACGAGAGAGGATTTGGCAAGCAAAACCACCCTCTCAGAAGCTCGGGTACAGGTACGAGCCTACAAGGCTCATTTCTTCCCTTTGATTGTTGTAAAAACAAACCTCTAAGCAGTAACTTTAGTACCTTTCTTTTCGGAAATGTATACACATAGACTAGCAATGTGGTCACTAGTGCATGTCTATGCGCCCTGAGGGCCTGTGAGTAACAAGGAGAGGGTCATATTTCCCTTGAACAAAAAGAACTTATCCTTGCGGACGTAGCAGAACGTACACATTTCCTTAAATGATATGGCTACTGCATTGTGGTCTACGCTTTAGAAAGACTAGCCCATGAACGAGAGAACAACGCAATGAAGTACGTATGGCGTAAATATACTTTTCCGTTTTCCTTTTATCTAATTGTTCACATTTTGTAAATTAAAATGAAGAAAACAGATTCTAAAAGTAAAACGAAAAACGTCAACAACTAATTATGTTAAGGAGAAATGACGAAACAGTTGAAATTCTTTGATTCGAGTTGGCGAGGTAGCGCAGCGTCTGAGTCGAGCCCATTTAAAGGTATGGTACACCATTGGTAATTGCTTGAATTATCATGAATGGGTGGATTTGGGGGTTGTATTTTATAGTAAATATCGTTTAACTAAACCTGTCCGCAGTTTTACAATCACGAATGACGAGACAAGCACGAAAAACAGCGTTTGTTTTCAACCGGCGTCAAGCAGTTATTTTTTTTTTTATTTGTGTTTTTTCGCGATCGCCGTCAGGCGATCGCGAATTTTTCTTTATAAAATTATATTTTTTTGAATAATTAAAGGATATCTAGCGCAATCATTTTGCTGGATGCCTAGAACCATTATTTACTTTCAGACGAGTAAGATATTTCTTAATAATTCGGTAGTAATTTTTTGTCGATATCTGCAAAATGGTGTATCCTACCCTTAAATCAAATAATGTCCACTTGTTGAGTGTTTCTCTAACTTAAACTAAGTCTCTTTTACACACATTGTTAATAATTTCAAAGGATCAACAAGGTCAATTCTTACTAATGCTTTAAGGTATGAGATAAATTAGGTCCATCGTCCATCGTTGTATGGGCTACTAACTTGGGTATGTGAAAGCTTTGTACTGCCTGATCTTCGTGTTGCGTAACTAAACAACGGAATAAAGGTTGGGTTTTAATAAGGGTGTTTTAATGACCAGTTCGTTGGACATCGAAGTCATTTGATGCTATACATTTGTATGCGTCGGGTGTGTCTCTGCTAACTCCGCTAATGTCTTCCAGTCATGATCCGTAAATATTTTTGAGTAGGAATACGTTTGGAGATATGTTGTGTAACCCTCAAGAACTGACTCGCCAATTTATTTGGATAGCGATTCAAACCAGTATTTTGAGACCTATCCGATGAGGATTTATACACCATTGACTATTTATACTCCAATGAGGATAACGCGGCAGATTCAGAATGTACAGTTAACTGTACATTCTTTAAAATAATCGACACTTTTATAAATAGAATGATGTCACAATAGTAGTTTAATTCAAGAAAACTACTCGCTTACGTTGAAACTCCTATTCGATGTGCCCAGAAGTTCGGTTTCTCGAAAAGTCTTTATTAACAACGGTAGGTAGTCGGATCGGATGCGCAGACTGAGTCTCACCTTGGCTGAGACTACACGGTGATCTGACCCCACGCTAACAAAGAAGCTGATGCCACTTTTTCGAGAATGCAGTAAATCTGCTGTTAGACTTTCACGCTCTTTTGAGACAGTGCCCACGCCCCCGGGGAGATTTTCCCGCAGGGCAATCACCTTTTTGTCCACTCGTCTACCGTGTCATCTTCTGCGACTTTTGGTCAAAAACCACACATCCATCGGCATTCTATTTTGCAGTGACGTTTGTTATTCTGTTTTCTCTTAACTGCAGGTGTGGTTTTCCAACCGTCGGGCGAAATGGCGCCGCCACAAGAAGATCGGCGGTCTGCCATCACATCCGGGGCCTTTGCTTCCCCATCCTTCCCACAATGCCCTGTACCCTACGCCAGTGGCTCTGCCGCGCGCCTACAAGGCGGTGGAGCTAAAAGGCGGCAAGGTCACGCTTAGGCCATCCAATTCGTCTGCCTTCACGCCCCTCAGTCTGTCTAAAGCCACGTCCTCGACCGCCTCGTTTAGTGGCTCGCATTAATCCGTCGCACGACTTGTGATGAGGACCGGTGAAGGCGTCGACTACGCTCTCACGCAAACGTTGCCAACGTTTGCTAAATACACGAACAATATTCCATTGGATGTGCAAAAACAAATAGCGAACGTTGGCAAACGTTTGTAATATTCGCGTGAGTGAAACGCAGCCCTGACCTTATTCCGGTGTGAAAACGGACACCTCAAATTCTATTGCTGTACATAATCAATTATCTGTGTTCGCTCGGTTCCACCAGCTATACTGGGCGCTTGGAAGCGCTAAGGCGCTTTGAGCTCTGATTGGATGAATTTGGTATGACCTTTTACCTGTATGTCACCGGTTCAGTGCCTCAACGGCGCTGCGGACCATTCAAAAGGTCATGGTATGCTACCTAGAATGCCGAGCGTTTCCTTCACATATTTATGTGAAGCTCCATCAGCGCTTCCCAACGCCCAGTATGGTCTGTTAAGGAGTGTATAATAGCCTTACACTGTAAACAAGTAACAATGAATTTCAATTGTTAGTGTCACGAGCGTAGAAATAAATGCCGTGGTTGGAAACATTTGGTTTCTCAAAACAAATACCTGTAACTATATAACTCCTTCAATACAGAAGAGAACAACATGTTCAAGAAATATGTTGTAGCGTTTCATTGCTTTGTATTTCCAACACTATAAAAGCAACATTGTATTTTCTTTAATGTTGTGCCTTTCATAGTTTGCCAATACGTGGTTGGCAAACATTCGATGTGCCAACTACCAGCGATAGAAAAGTCTATAGTGTACAAAAACTACATTCTGAACGAATGAGGGCGCTAACCAATTACAGTTTAGGGAAAATAATAATCTTCGCGTGCAAGTTTGTCGATATTTCGTTATTCAGCAGTTCTGATTCTTGGAAGTTGAGCAGATTTGTTAATGTAAATCTACTCCAATAGTGAAGTCGGGACTGTTAAGGACACAGACATATAAACCCATACACCGGCAGGTCCTATTCAAAACTACATAATGATTTCGTGTTTTGCGCGGCGCCCGACTAAAATACCAACTATGGGCAAATTTACCCCTCTGTATGGGGAATGTGTACACACCCGAAGAGTTCCAGTCAACTAATTCTTTGAAAGCATTTATTGATTAAAAATAAGAATACATAATGTTATATCATAAGCCATGTAGATTAAGCATATCCATTGTCAATCTTGATACTTTTAAATGAATACTTGTAGGCCCATTTATGTGTTAAGCGCGTTGCCCAGCATGCGCACAGAACGTAAAATGGTGTACACAATTCACAGACATATAAACGCATAGGCCGCCAGTCGTGTGCACAAAAACGTGATTGGAAAAAGTATAGGCAAAACGACGCGTCGGTGAATGGTTGCGTGTAATGGCCCTGTCACACCAGAACATTTTAGGCCAACGCGTGAGTAGCGTGTTGTAATTTTGGCAACACGCTGGCAAACGCTGACCAACACTAGGCCAGCGTTAGCAACAGGCTGAGCGCGTTACTCACACGCTGGGACACGCTGTCACACGCCGAGAAAACCATAATTTCCAGCGTTTGCCGGCGTGTGACTGCACACGCTGGCGGCGCGTTGGAGGTTCTTTACTCACGCGTCGAACACGCTAGATGATCGTTATCAAACCGCTACTCACACGCTGGCGTACGCTGGCGTACGCTTGCGGCACGCTGGTTATGGCCCTGCCACACCAGAACGTTTTAGGACAATGCATGAGTAGCGCGTTAAAAATAGTTGATACGCTGGCAATCGCTGAACTTTCACAGAAAAAGTCAAGTGGAACCGTGATTTCAGCTTGTCGATACAGGTTGATAACGGGTTCATAGCGTATGCAAGCGCGTGATTAGCGTGTGAGGAACGCGCTCAGCGTGTGAGGAACGCATCGCTGATTTATAGTAAAAATACGACAGCGGATCGCCAGCGTGTGAGTAGTGGGTTGGTAACGATCGTCTAGCGCGTTCGACGCGTGAGTAACGACCATCCTGCGCGCCGCCAGCGTGTGCAGTCACACGCTGGCAAACGCTGATTTTGTTTAGGTATGTTGAAAAATGTATTTTGGACTCAGCGTGTTCCAGCGTGTTCCAGCGTGTGGGTAACGCGCTCAGCGCGTTGTGAACGCTGGCCTAGCGTTGGTCAACGTTTACCCGCGTGTTGCCGAAATTCCAACAGGTTGGCCTAAAACGTTCTGGTGTGACAGGGCCATTACTGTAGTAGCGCGTCATTTTTTTGTACAACTAATCATGTGGTCGTTGCCGTAGGCTGGCGCGCGTTGGACCGCGCTACTCACGCGCTGGGCAGTCGTTCATCAGTCGTCGAGCGCGTTACTAACGCGTTATTCACGCGCGGGCGAACGCTATGAACCCGTTATCAACGCGTTATGGACACGCTGAAATCACGGTTTCACTTGACTTTTTCTGTGGAAGTTCAGCGTTTGCCAGCGTATCAACTATTTTTAACGCGCTACTCACGCGTTGGCCTAAAACGTTCTGGTGTGACAGGGCCATAACCAGTACCGCACGAGTTCTACGCGCCGATTGCACGCGCATTCATATACTTTTGTACAGTATCTTTCGTTGCACGCGCGTTCATATACTTGTGTACAGTATCTTTCGTTTGACAGGAGACGCACGGCGCGCTTTTAACGTTCTGTGCGCATACTAGGCAACGCGCTTAACACAAACATGGATCTAAAAGTCTTCATTTGAAAGTATCAAGATTGACACTGGATATGCTTAATCTACATGCCTACTATATACAATTATTATATAAAATTAATTTTCTTTTAAATCGACAAATGCTTTCAAAAAATTATTTGACTGGAACACTTTGGGTGTGTACACATTTACTATACCGAGGGGTAAATTTGCCCATAGTCAGGCGCCGTGCAAATCACGAAATTCAACATGTAGTTTTAAAAAAGACATGGCAGGCTATCAGTTTATATTTCTGTGACAACATTATAATGAGCGCGCATGCAAAGGCGTTGCGCAATAGGCGCGTAGAACTCGTGCGGTAACGGTTACGCGCAACCATTCACCGACGCGTCGTTTTGCCTATACTTTTTCCAATTACGGTTTTGTGCACACGCTGTCTATACGTGTATAATTATGTCTGTGGTTGGGGCCTTAAAAAATGTTTTTTAATACAGCGCCCTTACTCGTAAAAAAATATGATCGTTTGAATGTTCGCTCGTGCCCACCACACTGGGTACTAGATGCATGTTGAGGTTCGATATAGGTTAGATATATTTTGTGTCAACTGTGAACTGGAGGTCACCATTCTGTAGCTCAACTGCGCTGCGTGCAATGTGACCGAACCCACACAAATGAGTCACAAGTCGCTAGCTACTTTGAGTATTAAGCCTTTTAACAGTATTATACATAAATAGAAATCAATGAAAGCAATCAAATGACAATTTGAGTGATATAACAACATGAAGAGCAACGGGTGTGCTTTTTACTGCATGTAAACAAACATAATACCTGGAAACTTGTTCTTGAGACTCATTTCGAGGGATTCGGTCACATTATATATTTTCGACGTTTTTTAAAATGTATTTCTTAGAATCTTCGTAAAACACAACGTAAACCCGATCACATGATTTACATGTAACAACAACAGTTCGGTACGTATAGTTGTTTCTACTTATTAGACGTATAGTGATGTATTACATTCACTTTTCCAGCAGCAGCTTATTAAAGTGTCTGGCATGTACGTCATAATTTACAAAATGTGTTACCACTTACTTACTTGCACATTGTTCCAAACTGTAATGTCTAAACATGACTCAGACCTAAACAAGCGAAGATGTTGGCACATAGGTCTAAAAGTAGTGGTTTCCCGACATATTTTTGCAGTTTACGTTACATATAAATGTTTGCGTGGTATAGTCTCTAGCTGCATAATCTGAAATAACTTTTGCAAAAGTGTACCAGTGCGTTTGTATTGACCGGCAATCGTGGTCGTCGGACAAAAGAATTGGGAGTCAAACAATGGGTCCACGATTGACACAACGTTCACGATCTTTTCCCATGTACAAATCCTATGGCGATCATCAAAAAACGTTAGAGTATAAACAAAAGAGGGAAGACGGTCGTACAATACCCCGTCCACGATTGCCGGTCAAAACATAGCTGTGTGCGTTTATTAGTGCAATCAGTTTACCACTTTGATTATTGTAATATTTGCCAAACTGTCTTCTGTATTTCCTCAAGAACGTGCAATAAAGAGCAATATTTCCGAAGCCTAATATTCCGTAAGTGAACTTCTGTTTTTGTCAATATGCGCTGGTAAATCGCTTGTCTGTATTAGCCACGTCGCAGACGACGGCTCTGTAAGCGCTTAGCGTTGTTGATGGGCTTCTTCTTCCTCTTCTTCTTGTGTCAAATTCGACATCCGGGAACTTCTTGGTAAGCACTTCAAGAGAGCAACCAAAATGACAACCAAGGCCGCACGGCGATGTCGCGTAACCAAAGCCGCACGGCGGTGTCGCTTTGGCTGTGGTCGAATAATGAGGGGCCTTCCAAATATAAACTAAACATGCTAGGGACAACACGACGTGGCTCCTGCACGAATTCGTGCTTTTTTTTCCATTCGTACACACTGTTTGTATATGTAGTTATTAAAAATAATCGTTTGTAGATACATTGTACATGTACATAGAACAGTGCAGATTTTTTGTTTGTTCTTATTTTTAGTTTGTACTTATTTTCAGCCAACGCGCAGATTTGCTAGAAAGGTTGGCGAGGATACGGTGATGGTTGCTCAATCACCCTAAAGGGGAATAAACAATCTTACCGATTACTACATTTCTTTTTTTTTGGGGGGGGGGGTGGGGGGGGGGAGGGGGGGGGGGGAGGGGGGGGGGGGGGTGCGTGCAATAAGTAACTATAGTCTAGGAAGTGTATAGGTATGAGGGACCTAAGGGGGAGTCGCTCGATCCAATATCTTGCTGGGTGTAGATTACTTTGCAGCGATTGTCTTTTAATAACTTGTATTTCACTGCTGATTTCTGGTACTGGTGTCAACACCCACCCATTCGTACAATACAACCATAGGCTAGGGGTGCGGATATGGTGTACATGTATATTGCTTTGTACTAATTTATAACACTATCACTAATATCAGCGTTGATCCAAAATTAATTTTGTCTATCCATCTGGTTTTTTTTTATTTTGTTCTTTTTTTGCGGGGAAAGGAAGGTGAAATTACCTTGGTGGATCAACTTCAATTGTTTGAATTTGATAATTAATGCAGTTACAATTGATCGTGCTCGACTCTCAGTTCAGCCATGGGCGTAGTTCAGCCATGGAGCAAGAACAACGAATTCAGCCATGGAGCTATAAATTCAGCTAGCTTTACGTTAATTGTACAATTATTATGTACGATGTGCAAGTGGATGTGCACGCGTACACGATTGTATATTTTCGCGCGCGCTGTGTACACTGTACTTCGTATTCGTGAGTCTCCTTTTAAGAGTGGAATTACCAGTGTTACGACAAACAAAACTTTGCTGCGGTGTAAAAAACATATACGCGCGCGTCTGGGGCCCGCTTAAGGGCCCCGAAATATAGAGGAGGGGGGGGGGGGGGGTGGGGGGGGGGGGGGGGTGCTGTATATATTGATGAATGTGGCACAATCCCTGGACATAATTGGGTAATGGAGGCACTATAACAGCTCATAATTAAGGCCACCTTAATGTAGGCCAGCTCATGTTAAAATAAATGTGCCGTTTTAGGGCAATCATGTCTAGCACTTGTGAACCCCACCAGTGATAGGATCTGGGCCTATTGAGGGTAATACTACTCAATGCAAACACGTTAAAATTATAACAGTATTATACGTAATTATCATTAATGCCCATCTCAGAATCAGGCAGCTTTATTATCCTCAAATACTCCAAAAAGTAAATATAAAAAAAAAAAAAAAACAGACATACAAACCTCCCATTTTCACTTTGACCTAGATTCAAAACAAATACCCTAACATGTAGAATTTTGTAACAATATTTAAAAAAACAGGGTTTACACTTTACATTAGAGCATTTAAGGTATTTGTAAAAGGAGTTTGTTGGTGACAGCTGTGAAAAAACAAACAAACAAACGTGACGTACATGGATTTTGTTATTCTGGTTATTAATAACAATAAAAATGTCCCTCGTAAAATATTTGCGTTTTAAAAATAATAACTTGAATTTCTCTCAAAAGACATTGCCAATGCGAATCCGCTCGCCGAATTCGTGCATTTTGCGTGTTCACAAAGTGGCGAATAATCCGTAATTAACAGCTCTTTAATTATACATCCAATTGCATAAATATATGTATCTGGTCATGTTATTTAACAAATGAGCTGTCGTACCAATGAAACATATTTTAAAGTTTGGATTAAAAGTGGGTTGAAATAACTTTCAAAACGTGACCAACTTCAAAACCCATTTTCTCAAAACGTAGTGCATGTTCGCGCTGCGTTACATCCTGAGCCACCCAAAGTTTAACGGCTCTTGAATTATCGCCATCAAACCCTGCTGACATTCGCAGCAACCATTAAACAAATTGGCCAATACATGATATGAACGTCCACCCCCGGTAAAATGACCATTTAATTTTATTGGCGTTTACGTAGCTTTTCAGTCCTTTATGTTTCTTATTCTGTATAATATATCGTCACCGACACCACGAAGTAGTACTCAACCATACTTCCATGCATTAAACAAAAAAACAAAAACTATTATATTTTAAATTCTACAATTTAAAAAGTTAATTATTATGGTAATTAGGTTAATGAGTGTAAGTAAAATAACGCGGTTTGGTGGATTGTTCGTTTTCACGAAGTAACACTCTATAGAGTGTTACTTCGTGAAAACGATTCTGAGCACTTTGCATGTCTGTGTAGTTCCACGAAGTAACTCTCTACTCTCGTCCCCAGGGGTACACGCACAAGTACACCCAAACGGATATTTTACAGTGTACAAGAATTGTACGCGCGCTTCACGGTCATTATTGAAAACGACGTTGCATTCAAAGATTTCGTTTTCACGAAGTAGCACTGATGCTTGTGTGCGCGCACTGTACGTATTTCCTGCAGATTTCGTTTCCACGAAGTAGCACTGAGTTGTATGTGCGCGCACTGTACGGTTTTCCTGCAGTTTTCGTTTTCACAAAGTAGCACTGATATCTTTGTGTACGCGCACTGTACGGATTTCCTGCAGATTTCGTTTTCACGAAGTAACACTCTTCTTAAATCTTTAATTAGTTCGTAATTAATTAACCCATGGAAACATAAGTAACACATTCACGACGTTTTAATGTAGTACTTTATATAAGTCTCAAACAGGTTTTCAATTCACATTTTATTTGCGGGATAAAAACCTTGCAAACATTCAAACGCGTGTATCTTCAAATCAAAACTATTCGCTGTGTGTACATGAGTGCTACTTCGTGGTGTTGGTGACGATATAATAGCAAAACTTTATTTCAAGTTCTGTACGTTAATTTCTACAATTTTCCAATTAATTTAATTGTTACGTGGGAGCATGAACATTTTGTGAGAACACCACAGATTTCCAAGCGAATATACCAATAGAAATGCGCGTTGGGGTCGAAGTTGGTTCGCATCACTGACCTCTACACATGGACAGATCATCATTGTTACACACTTGAAGTCGGCGCGAACTGGAAGTGCAACATGGCGGACCCACAACGTGACGCTGTGAGCCAATTAAATGTCCAGGTGTAGAGTTGACATAATGTTTATGAATGCACAATGTACAGAGTAAACCCACTGACCTATAGACCTGTACATTTATTGGCTCACAGAAGTGACGTCTTGTGTCCGCCATGTTGCACTTCCAGTTCGCGCCGACTTCAAGCGTTAGCGCAGCAGAATATGGACAATGGTCCGTCCAGGTGTAGAGGTCAGTGGTTCGCAAGCCTTGGGCTGTTTCCCGAACCTCAGCTTTGTCTTCGTTTTTGTCTTTGTCTTCATGTATACAGTTTAGCAATAGGCTGTAGCCCGAGACGGAGCCAAAGCCAGGGGTTTGGAAAACGGCCTTGGCCTTGATCTGTTTGAAACGGAGGCTCTGATTGGGCGCATGAATTATCTTTGCACCAATAACCACGGATCGTGCCGAATAACCGCAGGGGTTTGAGCGCTATTAGTAGAAAGCTCGTAAAAGCGCTACGTGGCTCAGGATGCGTTTCAATGGAGTCGCGGCCTTCTCCAGTCGCCGCAGTTGAAAACTCAAAACTAAGCAGCTAAACACAACTAGTTTTGACTATAACATTGTCAACACACGAGCAAAACGAGCAAAAATATCTGCGACCCTCACCAATCAAGCCAGACAGTTCAAATCTGTATGTGTATTAATTCCTACTACAAGCCTTCGTAAAAATCACTCAACTTTCTCCGCGCAGAGCATATGACCTTTCACCGCTAGCTCTAATTATGTTTCTACGCAACGATCGACCAATAAGAAAACGACTTTAAAGGTCAGCTTAATCTATTAGCATAATAAGCACCGCCTCCAAAACCTCAACTTCATGATTGATCCCAGGCGTTCATATATCTTCAGTTGATTTGCATATAATAGTGGCCGCGTGAAGTCGTTGATTGAGCTCCGATTACCGCCGCTCCGTACGTAAGGCTATTAACAACCTAAAAACCTAAAAAGAATTTCTGATAAACCACAACTTTCCACAATGACGACCACAAAGGAGAGGCCGCGTGAGGTCGCTGTTCGCGATGTATTTTTGCACTATGCATGATAAACTATTAGACTACAACGCACGTGCGGATTTCGGGTAAATAAACGACGATGGCCTTGGCCAAGGCTAGAATATACCCAGGTAGGTGTACTCCGTCTGCGTGCGTTTGTATTATTTTGTTAGCTGCACGCCAAGGTCGAAGAGGTCACGTACTGTATTGCTTATTTCATATCATTTCATTTCATTACATTTATTGAAAACAAAATGAATAGAAAAGCAACCGAACTGTAAATGCAGGTAACATGGCGTGACTTTGCAGCTATAGGTAGGTTTGGTATAAAAGGCTTGCTGAGTGGAAATTCATTCATTTGTTGTGGTTTAAAGTTGAAGGTGAAATCGATATGATGGCTGGTTCGTCTTCTCTCACCGGCGCTTTCGACCTCAAGTTTGTCAGCATATTATTGGTGATTTTCCTGTTGGTCTTGTGGTGGTACCGGGTGCGAGGCCGACAGACCAACCTTCCCCCGGGACCGTGGCGATGGCCGCTGCTGGGCAACGTTTCTGCGCTGGTCCGGGACGGCAGACACCCCCACGAGGTGCTGGCGGAGTGGTCTCGGTGGTACGGCGGAGTCATGCCAGTCGGGATTTTGGTCGGAAGACCTCCTGTCATCGTGATCAGCGACATCGATGCGGCCAAGGAATTGCTGTTAAAACAAGGAGAACGACTCCTTGAAAGATCCAATCTGCCAATATCAGTACAAATCGCCCCTAACAAAAACATAAATGGTAATAATTAAATGTAGGATACACCATTTGAAGATATCGAAAATAATTATTTACTGCCCAATTATTAAGAAATATCTTATTCATCTGAAAGTAAATAATGATTGTATTTTTTTTTCGCGATAACTGCTCGACGTCGGTTGAAAACAAACGCTGTTTTTCGTGCTTTTCTCGGCATCCATGATTGTAAAACTTCGAACAGGTCAGTTAAACGATATTTACTATAAAATACAACCCCCCCAAATCCACCAATTCATGATAATTCAAACAATTACCAGTTGTGTATCCTACCTTTAAAGGTAGTATACATCATTTGTAAACAAAACTACTCAATTATTATGAAAACCCATTCTCATCTCGACCCCGACAAACCTGCCACAATTAAACGCCAACATTATGTATTTGTTTGTTCTTAAACTGCTTTAATCTTTGACAGCCACGGCGCTCTTGAAACGGTTCGTTATGTTTATACAGACCATCATTGTTAGTAATATAAATAAATAATATAATTAACAATTATAGATAACAAAGGACAATTATATAATATTTGTTTTGACCTTGATGAGTACTTCGAAAAACCAGAGGTAAAAACCTGTTATAGTAACGTTGGGACAAACTTTCATTTGACCCCGATGGTGATTGAGCATAGTACTTCAATAAGCCAATTGCGCTTGACTCCGAGAATAACATCTGGTACACTGACTTGCTCACACAAGCTTGACACATTTTAACTTTGAATTTTCCAGACCAAAGACACAGTTGCTATATCACGTGATTCAGGGCAAGCCTTGCAACGCCCAGCTCCAGGATGGTCTGGTGTCTTTGTGTCATTCTCACCCATTGTGAACGATGTATTGTTGCTAAACGTCCGTTACGTAAGGATGCAAGAGCTTGCCCCGAATCATGTGATATGGCAACAGTGTCTTTGGTCTGGAGAATTTAAAGTTTAACGGTGCCAAGCTGTGTGAGCAAGTCAATGTACCAGATGTTATTCAAATTTAGCTTAGGGTCACGCGCAAATTATTTATAATTCCCAGTCTGTTGCAAGGCAACATGCCGAATAATTCCACAAGACGAAACTTTCACCATAAACTTGTAACGAAATTATGTACCACGCGTATGATGGCTGCGAATGCCATGAAGTAACCGTACCCAGCAGCTTGCTTTACTGAACACCACTTTGCATAACAGCTGCACCTTAAACTCGCGCTTACAATGAGATAGTAATTCTCTTCTTAAATACTTGCCGAAGAGAATTTGTAATGCCCGACTGTAAGTTAATAACAGTCTCAGGCAAACATAGGAATATCAATGGGTGGTAATTATTGTAATCTACTATAGTTTGATGTACCATTTTATAGTTGTAGACTATATGCTGAAGAGAACGGTTTTATTTATCTCATAAACAGGGAGTTTGGTCTTGGCCAAAGGCGAGACCGCCACGGCACAACGAAAGTTCTGCCTCGGCGCCTTTTGGAAACTCGGAGTTGGCAAGAAGAGCTTAGAGCACAAGATCAACGAGGAGGCTCGATACCTGATCGAAAGAATCGAAGCTGAAAGGAATCGATCCTTCGATCCCAACCTCACCGTCCACAAAGCGGTGTCCAACATCATCAGCGCCGTCTGCTTCGGGTCCCGTTTCGATTACGACGACCCGAGATTAGGAAAGCTATTGCGTGCCATGCAGCTGCTCTTGGGCAGTTTGGGCGTTAACTCCTTAGCGAATATGTTTCCCGTTCTAACCCTGGCCCTCTACTCGAAACCAAGAGGATATTTTCTGTTTATACAAGACTATATCAACATAATTATTCAGGTAAACAAATTGTTCAAATGCAAAAAGAATATTGTCAGTGGCAAATCTATGGGGGTTGGGTGTAGCAAACCCCCTTCAGCCATTACATTTATTATTACACTACACAAACGGGGCCAAACATTGATTACAAATTTCCTGAATTTATTCTGGCATTAGGCCTAAGCATTGTAGATTTCAAAACCACTAAAAAACACTGACAGGGTACTTATCAATTTCTAGGAACACCGGGATTCTTACGATCATACCGATCACCGAGACCTCGTCGATATGTACCTCGGGGAGATTCAGGAGCAAGAGCGGACCAACACCGCGGTCAATACGGCAAACGACGGCGCGGCTTTCACCCATCAGCAAATCTGGCTTTCGATCAGCGACATGTTTAGCGCGGGCACCGACACAACCTCGAACACCATCCTGTGGCTGATAGCTGCCGTGCTCAACCACCCGGAAGTGCAAGAAAAGGTGACAACACAATCGGGTTTGGCCCAGGAACTCTCAAATCTATTCTCAAGTTTCATAATGGACTTTCGTATTCTCGGCATTTCCGAAACAAACATAATTATGCAAAACATGGAATTATTGCTTCTGGCAGTAATTCAATATTCGGTTTTACCTTTCCCCGATCTATTTTGTTTATATAAATACTGCATACTCGGTGTTGTCCCGATCGATTTATAAAGAGAGATCGAGAAAAAAACACGACTTGGGTGGGGCTCGAACCCAAGACCTCCTGTTCACCACTCGACCAGGGGCCAATTTAATAAAACATGCAAGCCCAGAAATTTGCTTAGTATGAATATTCTTCCTTTGCCAAAACAGAGTTACAAACCAAATTATTTTCATGTGATGTTTATTGTTTGTAACTGGTAATTCAGCTGAATTTTGGCTGGTATTCCTGTTTTTACTAAGCAAGACTTGTTTGTGCTTAGGCATAACCAACAAAATGTTATGTTGGCGTAACGGGCCCCAAAAAATAGGGTAGGTAGGTAGGAATTATTATTATTATTTTTTATTTTTTTGTTCTCCCAGCAATGAAAATGATATGTTTTGTAATTGTTTAAGCCGGTAGTGATACACGATAGCGTGTCCAGGTTCAATATTTTTACAATCCACACACACAACAATGAGAAACGGTCAGAAATGGTTTCAAACGTATTTATAACTAGATTTATATAGATTTTAATCATAATGAAAACTAGCGCGCATCTGCTCGCCCGGAAACGTCCACAGAGGCTTTAACACGTAAATCATCAAGTTTTTAGCACGTTTTTTTCGACTAAAACACACATATCTTTAGAACGGGTAATCGCCGCAAAAAGGGGTGAACAGATTCTTAAAGTTCATTATTCTAGCTTCATGATCATGTATGTTTTACTAAGTAAAGTCACAAAACCAGTGATCATTTTTCTTTCAAACTTGGGCATTCGATGCAATTGTCTATGGAGAGAACAGAAATTTGACCCTAAATTTGCTACCCGCGTTGTTTATCCGGACGTGACCGGATAAATCGACGTCATGTCGCAAAGGGGTGAACGGTTTTGGAAAGTAGATGAAATTCCCCGTCCACTCATATAAGATCCATGGTGATTGGTCAGAAATCCAGTGATAATTTTTTCTTCTAAGTTTTCTTCCAATAAACAGAATTGTTACAAAGGTCGACCGCTATGTGGCCACGTGACCTAAAGCCCGCGTTGTGTTGCGCAACAATTGACCTTATTCTGCTTGCTGGTGAATGTTGCGCTGTCCAAGATGAGCATTATCTGCTGATTTGTACCCTCGTTTTACCACCATATCGACTGTGATTGCTTCTCTGGTATATTGTGTTCATTTGGAATAATGTAAACGTGACCAGAGTGATTTTAACAAAGGAGAAGAATCTATTTGAGAGAGTTGTTTAGATCGTCATCGCCTGAATTCTGAGACATCGTGCGATTTTGGACTGTTCCACTAGCAACCGGGTATGTGTATGCCAATGCCGACTGTACTGCCAATGCATGAGAATGTGCATGCATATAATTCAGGTTCTTGTTGTCAAAATGAGCTCGGATATTAAAAAACCATGGCGTTTTAATTTACATACAGTCAACTGAAAAGCCCTGTACAAATGTAGACCTAAGTAATTTCTTGTTCAAAGTTGAAGTCATGTTTGCAGAACTGTGTTGATATAATTTAGTACATGCATCTTTGCATAATGGCGGTGTTTTCCAGATTTTATTTCCACATTTTTTCCAACTTTAGTTTTAGTTTAGGCGTTCTGGGCCTAAACAAAGAAAATTATTAAAATAATTTTAGTGTAACCAACATTTTGTTTTACTGAGTCGAGTCGAGTGACCCAAGTCTTCATTTCCATACAAGTCAAGACAAGTCGAAATCGATTTCAATAAAATCGGATTCAAGATTAATTTAGTCTTAGTCACCAATTTGAGTCAACAACACTGATAAATTTATTACACGGTTGTAATGATTTTCCCCATTTTTTGTTTGTTTTTGTTCAAGGTGACTTGTATTGGCAGACCGGCCAAAAAGGTGCCAACGTAGAGTTGACTACAAGGCATTCAAGTTAGCAGAGGGACCAACATTCCACCGAGAGCGTCAAACGGCCACAAACTGGTCAACCAGCAAGCTGTACCCTCTGAACATTTTGGATTTCAAAACCGAACATGACACCGTGTATGGCTTAGTTATTACATTGGCTGGGACAAGCGTTACGATGAATGTGCAAATGTACTATAATGAGACAAAAAATCAGGATGCTAAATGTTATTCACTACCTCCATTCGGAAGCCTCATATCATTGCAGCTCTTTGGGGCTTTTATAATAACAAATGTGTTTTGTGCTACTGTTTAAATATAAATTTTCCCATTTTTACAAAATAAATATTCAAGTTTATGGTTTTTTCAAAAAAACCTGACTTGTCTGTGTCATTTATATTATATTTTTTCTTGCGTGTTGTTATAAACTTGAAAAGTGTGCTGCACTAATTCTGTGCATGATTGGAAAACCTGGGTGCCCCTAAATTTATAACCTACCCCATAATCTGCAATGGACGGGTCCAACACAAGCCACGTTCCCTTCGCGGACTGTGTTGTGTGTGGTATGCTAATTGTAAGGTCAATTTGCAACAACTTCCGTGGCACACACACACACGGACCTTATGCCCGTTTAGGGCCAAAAGTTTTCATTATGCATTAAATTTCGTCCCTTAAAAAATAAATATCTAGGGTCGGCCGTATTTTTAGGGACGGTCGGGTTACGCCAACATAACTTCTTTTTGTTATGCCTTAGCAAATGTTCGTGCTTACATGTTTTATGAAATTGGCCACAGCCTATTAAACTTGGATCGACAGTGTTCTATTCTGAAGCAGTCTACTGTATAAGACATTTTGCCCAATAAAAACTTGTCCGTTTCTAAAACTTTGATGAGTTCGCCAATCTGAACACACAACCTCACCCCTAGCCTTTTGGGGGATTACCTCGCGTCCGGTTGCCTCATTTTACACTTGTCATTTGCAGCTTCAGAGAGAGATCAGTGACGTGGTTGGCGATAACCGGCAGCCATCTTGTGAGGACCGTCCCAGCATGCCCTACACCAACGCGGTCCTGAACGAGATACAGCGCTGGCGAACCGTGGCGCCCTTCGCTCTACTCTATGAGACGACTCGAGAAATACAGCTGAAAGGTTACACCATCCAAAAGGAAGAAGTAAGAAGTATAGAATTGGTGTCAGTCCTTAATTGTTTGCGTCACGTTGAAGCGCATGTTCAAAGTGACGCAATCAGTATAACAGAGGACAGGTGTTTGCTGCCACCAAGAGTCTTAAAGGTCCCAATGAAACCACAGTGTAAATGGAACATGACCGCGTTTTTTTCAGTTGGCGCCGTGACCGTAAACATGTTTCTGGTTCAGGACCGTTTGGGCGCTTCGGTTACACTTAAATGACGTCATTGTTCCGACCAAAGTTGAACCAAGACTCGGGATCGGTTCACTAACGATTCAACCATTAAATATGGCAAAAAGGTAAACAATTACGTTTAGCAGACGATGCAGTACTTTGTCACCACAAAAAGAATTTAAATACATGTAGTAGCCGTCGCGACGCGTCGGTTGTGGAGAAAGGCGCGTAACGATTATAACTCTGTCTAGGAAAAATGCTGGACAATTGCCCGACTTTTGCTTGTAAACCGTGCAACGTCTTGTTTACAAGGTGACGTCACCATCAAGTTTTGTGGGTTGGAGGTCTTCAGTCGTGGTGCACTGGAAACATGTTTCACGTCATGGCTGAAACGTCAGAAACGTTTCAGGTCGTTTATGGGCTGCCTAAATGAAGCTCAGGTTTGAGCAACTTGTTCTGGTGCTTCTGAACTGGTCTCCTTTGCGATTTTTTATCACGCATGCGTAATTTATTTTTCACTCTAACACCAAAGATAAATTGCTGTGCAAGTCGCCGAGTGAGATGAAAGAGCAGCTATAGTGGGAGTATACCCTTCAACGCCATGGAGACTAAGCTTATCAATAAATGCGACTTTCCTAATTTGTTTTTGACAACAGATGTGAGCATTTTACTGTGGGAGATAATGAACGATCCCATGGTTTGGGATCGACCGGAGGAGTTCAACCCTGACCGTTTTCTGAGCATAGACGGGACGAAACTCATCCAACACGAATCGTTTATACCCTTCTCAATCGGTACGTTGGTCACAATTTTCAACTAAAACGTTTGGCCCCGAATCTTGAATTCGAGGCTGACGATGGGACGTGAGTTGACGTACGTGTTACTATGATTCAACATTTCCAATTTTAGAGTAGGACGCATTCCTGGTCGAATGAGGGCGCTGTAACGACAATACTTTCTCGGTACCAACACTGGCAAAATCCTGTTTATTAAAGTAGTTTAAGGAACTTTACTCTAATCTAAAAAAATAGTTTTACAATTGTGCACTTGTTTAGCTCTATAGGAATAATGTCAACTGACGTGAATTATCTTCGATTTTACCCCCAAAACAAAATGGCGTAGAAAAAGCGCCCTCTTAGTTAGAGATTACGGCCTGTAGACCTTTCTGTCGTCGTTTTTAAACTTATTTCTTATTGGCCAGTCTTTATTGCCTTCTTGTGTCAAAGCGGTTACGTTCCTTAATATTTCCCAGTTGTACGGTTTACAGCAGCATGTGCACGGCCCTACCCAATCTGGAAAATCATACACTTGATCTGGTGATATATCGGCGGGATGAAGACCTTGTTGCATCTCCATCGATTCATCATGACCTACCATCTGACCATGCAGCGGTGAAGTGTTTGATCAACATTGGTCGTCCTCTGTCGAGCACTAAGCGTATCGTCTCTCGCAGAATTCGTGGCATTAACATAGACGAATTCCAAGATGATATCAGATCGTCACCCCTGCACCTGTCAACTGAAACTGATCTTGATTTCCCTGTCTCGACCTTCAATAGCACCCTCACCAGTATCCTCGATGACCATGCACTAGTGGCATATCGGACTGTTATTCTTCGGCCACACGCACCATGGTACACTGATAGACTTCGTGCAGCCAAACAAGTGCGTCGCGCGTGTGAACGAAAATTTTAACAATCTGCCCCCGATTTCATTAAATGTTGCGACGCGTCGCAACTCGAGTTACGAAGAGTAACGCGTCGCATCTCGCAACGCGTACGAAGAGTAACGCGACGCGTCGTAGAGATACGACGCGTCGCGGGGCTGCGATGCATCGTAAGTTACGAAGAGTTTAGTGAAATCGGGTGCAGGTCTCACGGTGGACAAAGAATCGTATAAGAGAAGATGCATTCAATACACTAATCTCCTAAACGCTTCCAAAACCGAGTTTCACTGCAACCTGATAGCCGAAGCCAATCAACGGGATCTCTTTCGAGTCATCGAAAGGTTCTCCACCCCTAAGGTGATAAAAGCCTTACCTACCCATGACTGCCCCAACGAACTTGCTGATAGGCCTGCAGACTTTTTCAGCCGAAAAATTGTCACGCTCCGGAACCAACTCGAGTTCGTTGCTCCTCAGTCTCCACTAGTCTGTGTAGCAGATACATGTACAAGCACCTTCAGCAGTTTTTCTGAGGTTTCCCACGACGAGGTTTTGAGATCCATCAAATCTGCCTCCATCACATCCTGTCCACTAGACCCCCTCCCAACCAGCATCTTCAAATCGTGCATCAATCAACTGGTATCAGTTATCACGAGAATCGTTAACATCTCCTTGTCTTCGGGCTATCTTCCAACATCGCTAAAGTATGCACGGGTCACCCCCTTGTTGAAAAAACCTCTCTAGATGCAAACACTCTCTCTAACTATCGCCCGATTTCAAATCTACCCTATCTGTCTAAGGTGATTGAGAGAACTGCACTCGCTCAGATTCAAGATTATTTAGCTGATTTTCACTTGTACCCTGCCATGCAATCAGCTTATTGTCGTGGCCACAGTACTGAGATGGCCCTTCTCCGTGTCCACAATGATGTCTCAACAGCCCTGGACAAGCACAATGAGGCTGTGTTGGTACTGCTGGATTTCAGTTCCGCTTTTGATACCATTGACCACCAGCTACTCCTTGATCGTCTGTACCATCGCTATGGCATTAGTGGCACACCTCTAAAATGGTTTCAGTCATACTTGCAGGATCGAACTCAATCGCTGGCTGTTAAAGAGTGTGTCTGTGCCCCGGCATATGGCATAAATGGAGTATCACAAGGCTCAGTTGCTGGGCCAGTACTGTTCTCCCTGTACAGTGCTCCCATGCAGGATATCATAGCCGCTCATCACGTTCAATGTGCTGTATATGCTGATGATGTTCAGGTTTACCTCACGTTTGATCCTAAGGATCGTGATCTTGCCATCAAAAAGATTGAGGCGTGTGTTGATGACATCAAGTTATGGTGTGTAGCAAATAGATTGGCCCTGAACAGAAGCAAGACAGAGTTTATACATTTCACCTCCAAGTTCATCAATGCAGCTCCTTGCTCACCAGATATTACGATTGACCAGTCTACAATTCATCCAGCTAACCAAGATCGTAACCTTGGTGTCATCATGGACTCTACACTTTGTATGACATCTCATGGCAGTGACCTCTGTCTGCAAATCTGCACTGACTGGTATCAGAAAAATAGGGCAGAATCGGAAATACCTGGACCAGCGCACTACCGTCAAACTTGTGCATGCATTTGTCACATCACGACTATATGCATGCGATGCATTGCTATACGGCCTGCCAGATTGTGAGATTGCGAAGTTGCAGCGAGTGCTAAATATCGCAGCACGCCTGGTTCTACGTGTGCCCCGTATAACACATATCTCACCACTTCTACAAGAGCTTCACTGGTTGCCGGTGGGGAAAAGGATCACCTTCAAGATGCTGCTGACCACGTAGCCTACAAGGCAGTTCATGGACATGCACCAAGCTACATAGCTGACCTGATTGAGCGGTACACTCCATCTCGGCGACTACGATCTTTAAATGAACTTCACCTCCAGCCTTCTTGCACACGATCCCGCACCAAGTTCTACGGGGATCGATCATGTTCTCAGGCTGCAGCTCATCTGTGGAACTGCTTGCACAACAGTCTCCGTCAAGCTGACCCACTGAACACTTTCAAGTCTCTCCTGGAGACTCATTTATTCGTGATATAGACGAGCCTTTCTCGTTTTGTTTCATAGCATAGTCGTTTTAAATTTTAGATTTGGTTATAAAGTATGACTTGTACGCTATGTTTTCAACAGATCTTTTACTGCTAGTATAGGTTGCAATTTTTATCGTAAGTTTTATAGTACCTTTCAAGTCTTTTTTTCTTAAGTAATATTTTTTATTTCACGCTTTTTAGATAAGTCCAGATTGTGTTATTTATAAACTTTGTTTTAATTCTTTTTTTTTTTTTTTTTTTTTTTAGAGGTGTTTTTCACATAAAGCGCATTTTAAATATCTATTATTATTATTATTATTATTATTATTATTATTATTATTATTAAAGGTCGACGGAGTTGCCTTGGGGAAGGGCTCGCCAGGATGGAACTCTTCTTGTTCGTCACTAACCTCTTCCAGAGGTTCACTTTCAAGCTGCCGTTGGGGGCGCCCAAACCGTCTTTGAGGGGTATCCCTGGCTTGTTATACACTCCAACACCGTTCGGTGTTTGCGCGGTTAAGCGCTAGATATGTTCAAACAAGGGACCACTCCATAAATCGTGGAAGACAGGCAATTGTAGTGTGTTGCCCAAGAACACAACAAGCACCGTACGTATCTGCCATCGGGGTTCTAACCCTCGACACCATGGCACGTCGAGCACTTAGACCATTGCACCACTTTTAAAATGTACGAGAGAATTGAACTAGAAGTTACATTGCGAGCTATTTCACAAACTTAATTGGAATACTTGTCTAAGCTTTGTAGCTCTGTGTATTTTAAACTAAGAATCTTAGGCGCCCCAAAAGAGTGATAAAGGCCGTCATCGGTAATTATTTTGTAAAATACAACCTAACCAGAGACTATCGTCGTTGAAAGCAAGGACATACCTCTTCTAATTTCAAATTACAAATGTACAAGGCACTTCTGGTTTGGTTTCGTTATAGGTATAATGAACACTTTGCACGGTACACGTGAAATTAGTCCTGTGTGCTCAGCAAACTGTCCTGTTTGAAATATTGAGATTTTTTCCCAAGTTTCTACATTTTTGCCACATTTCAAATTGCTAAAACAATTTGTTTTCAATTATTGTCTTATTTCCTTATCATTAAGTAAAGATTTTCTTCCATCATTAATGAAAATTGTTGATTTTGAATGGCGTGATTGAAAACGTTCACCGGACAATTTGTTTTGAAGCACCAATTGAACGCATGAAGTGGCGCCCTCTTGCAGTTTACATTAACCAGTCTCTGGGGCGGGCCGCGTAATTTTTTTTCCTAGGAGTGTTAGGGTTAATTATCATAAATGGGCGTATCTATACACCGCACTGAGTGGAAGACACTTAGGTTCTCGGATCTTTATTTTCCCTTAAATTAAACTCACTCCAACAACAAACTTGGAGACCAAACTAGTCAATGGAAAATAGGCAGAGAGCGAATTCGAACCCCAGTCGAACGATCTATAGCCTAACCCATTATCCACTAAGCTACCATGAGAAGTCGACAGAAGCCGTTTTTCAAAGTGCTTTAATGTACCTTTGAGCTATGTGTAACTAGTTGAATGAGCAATAACAATGTATTACCGTCATTGTTAAAACTACTGAATAATCATGACGCGAGGGGTCTAGAGCCGCCCATTTATGATAATTACCCCTAACCCTCCTAGGAAAAAAAATACGCGGGCGGGCCTGGGCCACTGACCTCTACACATGGACGGATCATTGCCCATTAGCCTCTGTCATGAATTGACGAAAATCAACCGAAGACGGCGTTTTGCGGAAATTTGTCAATATGGCTTCTGAGCTCTCGCGTAAGACTAACGTTAGCTATATCATGGCTTCTTATTCCTCCATGATTAGGTGAAGTGCGGGGAAATACTTAATACAAAAATGGCCAATTATACAACTAGATTTGCTTTCATGCACTTGAAAAGACCCGCCGTGTATTTATGCTTCTTTGAAAACTGGTTAGGCCCAACATTTTAACTAATTAGTGCCTATTTTTTGTTCCAGTGGCACTGAACTGAAGTGAAGCTTTATTTGAATGCCATATATTTGAATGCCATACAGTACATATTTTCTGGAGCCAATTCATACAAGCAATATTCTTTTTGCATTTTGTATTTATTTTTTTGGACATCAAATGTAAATTTGGGGCTTTACACACAAGCACTTTGTTCACAAGGACGTTAAACCTCAACTTCATTCCTGAATTCTGCCGATGTTAATTTGAAAACGTCAACCAGTTTTAAACACTTTTCATAGTGTCACATTAAATGTAGACGCCTGTGAAATCTAGTATCTTTCACCCTTTTATTGACTGAAACCTCACATAGGTCATAAATGATATTTACTATTGAAAGAAGTTCGAAAATATTAAGCTTGGATTTTTCAAGAATTATTCAATTGCGCCACGACTTAGGGAACACTCGGTCGATTGTGTGCCAAATTTCTGGACGCCACCGTTTTGGGGGTTTTTTCGGACTAAATTTACACCTAAATTGTTAACAGAGGGTAAATAGCAAGCATTAATATGGTAAACTTGTACAATGAATTTGAAGTTTGTCAACAAAGAAGTTTGGCAACATTGCACGGCATGAGGAAAGTCGGCCAAACAACAATGTAAACGTCGAAGTACAGCTAGCTACGCACGTACGTGGCGCAGCACACTTTCACCAACTGACCATTTTTCAGTCACTGTTTCTTTCTTTTTCGTAATTTTATGGTTTTGGATGACATTCAGCCTTATTCCTACGGATTATTCTTCCGAAATAGCCACAGCCTTTAGAGCTCCGTCGTAAGCCATAAAGTTCTGACTTCGACGACACACGTGGTTGCTGTTGTAAGCGCCGCCATTTTGACAATTTTCCGCGCGTTGACCTTTTAGAAAGGTCATGACAAAGGCTAATTCACGCTTGAAGTCGGCGCGAACGAGAAGTGCAACTTGGCGGACCCACGACGTCACTCTGTGAGCCAATTAAATGTCCAAGTGTAGTGGTAAGTGGGTACGATACGCGGTACCTATGGCGTAATGTTTATAAGTAAAAAATACACAGAGTAAATCCACTGACCTCTACACCTGGACATTTCATTGGCTCACAGAAGTGACGTCTTGGATCCGCCATGTTGCACTTCTCGTTCGCGCCGAATTCAAGCGTTAGCACGGCAGAATACGGGCAATGATCCGTCCAGGTGTAGAGGTCAGTAGCCTGGGCCTAGGCGCAGGCGAATTTTTTTTCCGTAGGTGGGTGAGTCAAGATTCATAAATTATTCAGTAGTTGCATTGATCACTGTACAACACTTAGGTTCTAGGTCTTTTTTCCCCTTAAAGTAAAAAAACTCCAAAGATATCAATTTGACTATGAAAAACGAGGTCAGTGACCTACAGCAGGATTCGAACCAGAGATCTTTGATCCATAGCCCATCCAACTATCCACTACACTACGTAAAACAGCTCGACAACAGCTGTTCTTTAAAGTGATTTAATGTAACTGGTTAACTAAATAACAACAATGCTGTGACTCCATGTTTTATTCCGATGAATAAACATAACTTCTCATCCAAACTACTGAATAATTCATGAATTTTGACTCACATACCTACGAAAACAAAATAGCCAGGCGCATCATTGTTTTTCATGAACCTCGATACGATGCGGGTTCAGGCCGGCATATGTGGGTAGCACACCCTGATATTTCGCTGCGAGCCGGTTGCTGACATATATACGTTGCTGACGTGTTCATCCGTCCTCCGTTTTCCCCGGAAAAAATGCGTGTACATGGCATCTGACGCCTATATTTATGTACAAATGTACTTTTATTTTTATTTCAAGTGTAGTTCATGACGTACATGCGCCCGTTTACGTATAATACCCAGCACCATATGAGACCTTAGTCCCCATACATATTTCGTTTATTTCGGTTGGAAGATCAGATCACAGGTGATCTCTTTTGTGTAGTTATCACGGCACTTAGTTATCATGGTGTCTTTCCTCAAGTGATTTCATGTGTTCCCATTCGCCCGACTACCTGTTCAATGAATCCACTGGTGCGTTTCACTATATAGTACATTTACATACGACAGTTCAGGTCACACACTTTGCGCTGAGTGCTACATCGATCATTGCAATGGCTCACAGAGACCATTCTACTTCTATTAACACAGATGGTGCGAAATACGGTACCCTCTGGAGACTTGAACACAATGGGGACAATGGGAGTGAAAAGGTCTCCAAAGGGTAATTTCTATAGATGAATAGGTCTCCATTAGAAATTTCACGAATTCGATTGTTGGATTGAACTTAAATTACTCAAAAACAAGGGTTAGAATGTGGGTTAGGGTTAGTGTTTGGGTTAGGGTATAATATATGGTATATTGGGTCGAAATTTCAACTCAGGAAAATAATTGTAGTTAAAATGGGAGCATTTTGAAAAACATGCTCGACTTTCTAACCATTTTGTACACGAGAACAAAGCCATGTCTCCACAGTGATACAAAAACGCGAATGTATGCACTATTCGACAAGTTTAAAGAATATGTCGACGATAAGTTGTTTCCTATTTCTCCCCCCCCCCCCCCCCCCCACCCCCCATCCAACATCCCGCCCCGCCCACTCAATACAGTTTAGATATATATTCTCCTTTAACTATTTGTTTCAGTGATCGTTTTTTTGTTTTCTTCTTATGCTGTTTCTAATTGCGAGTTCAATGATTGTGCTCCGCTTTTAATCGGTTTTATAAATATTCTCTCCAAACTTATTTTCATGTTGGTTTTTCCATTTGCTTGCTTTTGTTATTAAACTTATTTTTACTCAGGCTTGCCAAATGCTGAGTCAACATGTTTCAGCTGCGGGATGTCGGGTCACTGGGCCAGAAATTGCCCCCTCGCACATAGCTCAGGCATGCTATCTTACCGAGTTAGGCCGAGAGCTCGAGCCAGTCCCGCAATTTCCACACCAGGAATGTCACCCCTTGGCAAGCCCCCATTTCTCAACGACCTTCCATCATCATCGCATATCCTTCCTCCTTGCACATCGATAACATCGGAACCACTGCTAGCAATCTCTACTCCGCAATCACACCCAGTCCAGATTCAATCCCAGCCATCTCCTCGGGATCTACCAACCCATCCTCATGATGTCAAAGTGAACAATTTGAAATCTAAATTCAACGATGTGTTTGAGGTACGATGTAATTTCAATTCTCATGGTATTAATAGATTGGGTTCAGATCAAATTAAAATAAAAGGTCGACTAAAGCAGCATTTGGTCAAGTATGGCGGTTTCTCAAATGACCATGTCAATTATAACTGAAGGTTACAGGATCCCTTTCACAGAAGAACCGCCTCTTATGTTTTTTGAGAAAAGATCCGCTAAATTGGAAAATTCTTTTGTTACTACATGTAAATCGGTTTTAGAATTGCTGTCTTCTAACAGGATCACAGAAATAGGTCAGCTTTCGTATGTTACTAATCATCTATCAGTAGCTTACCAAACTTCAGGAAAGAAAAGATTAATCTTGGATCTAAGTAGACTAAATAAGTTTATTAAAAAAATACACTTGATGATTGGAAGGTCGGATTACAGTATATTTCTAAGGGCGCCCTCATGTTTACGTTCGATTTAAAATCAGGTTACCATCACATAGACATCTTTCCTGATTATCAAAAGTACTTGGGATTTTCCTGGATTATTGATGGCGTTTGTAGATTTGTTGAGTTTAATGTACTCCCATTCGGCCTAACTTCTGCTAACCAGGCTCATGACCAGACTCTGTCAGATTGCTGACGCTGTAGACGAGAATGATATTGTATGCCTAGACTCGTTTTGCAAAGACGCTATAAATTTTTTGAAAAATAATGTCCACCTTCTAAACGATAGACAATTATTTATTCGCAAAACTGTAAATAAAATCATATTCTGTGATGCCAGCTCCACAGGTTCGGGGGCAATAATTTGCAATGATGTTCACACTGCGCACAAACTTTGGACAGACGAAGAGTCTCAGAAAAGTTCTACTTGGCGTGAAATCAATACCATTTTGTTTGCCATCACTTCTTTTTTGCCCATTATCAGGAATTATCAACTTAAGGTTTTTACAGATAGTCAATCTGCAGCCAGAATTGCCGAAGTGGGAAACATGCATTTTGATTTGCACAAGTTTTCATCCGACATTTTTCAAACCTGTCTACAACATAATGTGATATTAGAGGTCGAATGGATCCCGAGAAATAGGAACGAGCAGGCTGACGTAGGCTGATAGATACTGATGACTGGATGATATCAGATCAGTTATTCCAAACACTTTTAGACCAATGGGGCCCCTTTTCGATAGACTGTTTTGCTACTTATTTTTTATTCGAGATAAACCCTGGGACTCATGAGGTAGATGCTTTTTTCTCAAAATTGGGCTGGGGAAAATTGTCTTCTAGTTCCTCCCGTAGTTCTTATTCCCTCTGTTCTCGAGATTTTGGGCAGATTTTCCCAACAAATTTCAAAGTGTCAAGAAGCAAATATTTCAAGACGTCTTGTTTGCCAAGGCCGAAGGAACTATATCCTCGTATCTCTATAAATACCGTCAATTTTTCGCCTGATTGAATAGCTCAAAAATACAAATTATCTTGCCCATTCAGGACGGAATTATTGCTGCCTATTTAGTTTACAAGATGCCTAATTGCGATTCAGATAGCACTTTTATTGCAATAGCTGCCTCGCTCAAAATGGCTACATTCACTTGTCAACTCGAAATCGAACCCCGTAGACTCTCCCATTGTGCAACAAATTGTCACTATAGTGAAAGGAAGAATCTCCATAAACCACCTGTACAGAAACTCCCGTTGTCATTGGAACACATAAAAACTATCGTATACAAGTTTGGTGGTCCGAATAATAACCTAATTGAATTGAGAACCGCGTCCTATGTAATCCTTAAATATTCATTATTGTTTAGGTACGACGAAGTAGCACAGCTCAAGGCTAGTCATATAACTTTATTAGCAAATGATAAGGGCCTCAGTATATTTATCCCTCGCTCTAAAACAGATGTATTCAGAGAAGGTAGTACGGCTTATTTATCTAATCCTCACGACAAATTTCCCCAGTAGAGTGTGGTTTAGAATTTGGTCAAGATTCTTTTATTTTTACTCCGTTAACATACTTATCTAAAAGTAAATCGTATTAACCGTTATCGCCCCTAAGTTACACCAGATGTAGAGAAATGTTCTTGGATGCTTTGAAACGTATAGGAATAGAATAACCTAAAGCTTATGGCCTGCATAGTTTAAGATCTGGAGGAGCAACACACCTTGCTAATAAAGGAATATCCTAAGAACTTATTTTGCAACATGGGCGTTGGAAAACAACAGCCGCGAAGAACCGATACGTAAAAAGAGACTTGGATCAGAGATTATATGTATCTTCCACATTGTTTGTCTAATCACAAATTATGTGATTCAATTAATTATTAATTTGTTAAATTTTTCGCTTAAGAGACAAGACTGTTAAGCCCGAACGGGCTAATGTGATGTGATTTAGTTCATATTTAACTGAAATTATAAGGGCCGAGAGGGCCAAATGTGATTGGAATTTGTTTTGTATTTTAAGAACGTAACACTGAGAGAATTCCGGGGAGATACCTGAAGGGATGAGAGGGCCAATGTGATTGGAATTTTGTTTGTATTCAACTAAATGTATAATGATATAGCATTGACAGAATTCCGGGGAATTACCAGAAGAGCTAAGATTGTTAAGGCAAAAAAACCATTAGTTTATTCGTTTACGCAGAATACCAATTATAAATCTTTTTAACACATAATTCTTCCAAATAGGCACTTGGGGAGACAAATTAGCGTAAGTTTTTAGGTAATAAGGAGACAGTGGCACTTAGGGAGACATTTCAGTGTCTCCCTAAGTGTCTAGCTACCCTAAAAAACAGATATTTTGGAGTTATTTTTGTCTTAGAACGACAGATTTTGATCTAAATAGAATAAATATCGAAGATCTTATAGAGAAAAGGGTTAGGGTAAACAAGTTAGGACTGTTTTAAGTTTGTGTACATCTCTATGGGATTGTCTCTCCAAGTGCCTATTTGGAGGTTTATTAATACAAAGTTATATATATAATTGTATTTATCTTACGCATAATGTTAAAAGATTAGAGTAAATCACTCAGCCGCAATGTGACGGCCCTTTTTCCCAACCCTTTTTCAATAATACATCTGAGTTTCAAAAAATTAAACATTTCTATTTTCTTTTCATTTTGTGATTTTCATCCATTAGTAATAAACTGTTTTTCATGCGTATGAGCGCAGCGAAGTAGCTTGAAAATACACTCTCTAGACTATTGTTACCTAACAAGCCTTGTTCAAGGCGCGTTCGTCATTATCCGTCTGTCGTTATCCGTCCAGAAATACACGCCACGCGCGCCCTGCATAATGCTAGCTTGCGCTCATCATAGCGCGCGGTGCGAGGTTACAGCGCGAACAGCGACCTCACACGGCCACTATTTATGCAAATCAACTGAAGCTACTTTTGCGCCTTGGATCAACCATTTTTGAAATTTTATGTTTTTCATATATTTTGCTCCATATTTCTAGCGCATGACCTCGTATGCTAAGGTGGGAATAAGATGTGGAGTGTCCAATCACAACGCGGTTAATCCCGGTGTCATCAATGCATTTACTTAATTGCAGCATGCCATTAAAACAAAATGGCGGATATTCCGCGTCGTCTGTCGTTCGAAGATCTGTCGTGTTGTTTGAATTCTGCAGCGGATAAATTATCCCTCAAAGATTTTAGGCCCAAGCAAAATGATCGCAATATCGTAATTTTAACAGGGACAAGTGTCTTATATCCTCAATAACTCCTCAAATATTTTCTTGGCAAAATTCAGCCGGCAAGGCATTTAACTATCAGAGTTCCGCGTTTTACCGGGGCACGTTTTTCAGCTTGATTAGATACGTGCGATATAATGTAGGGCCGAGTTTCAATGGAGTCGCGGCCTTCTCCAGTCGCCGCAGTTGAAAACTTAAAACTAAGCAGCTAATTACTAGTTTAGCAACTAGTTTTTACCATAACATTGTCAACAAACGAGAAAAACGAGCAAAAATAACTGCGACCCTAACCAATCAAGCCAGACAGTTCAAATCTGTATGTGTAATTTCTACAAGCCCTCGTGAAAATCACTCAACTTTCTCCGATAAAATATGTCAACGATGACGCTTTTCTCGTGTGTAAACAGTTGCGACGTGCGCGCGCAGAGCTATGACCTTTCACCGCTAGCTCTAATTATGCAGTTTCTACACAACGATCGACCAATAAGAAAACGACTTTGAAGGTCAGCTTAAATTATTAGCATAATAAGCACCTCCCCCAAAACCCTGCTGTTACGTTCTTTCCTGTCCGGCTAGGGTACACTAAATTTGGTGTAGCGCCCTCTCGTGTTCCCCTGTTTTTTTGCCTTGTTATTTTTTCTGAAGTTTTAATCTCGTCGAACCACTGAGAGAAAAAGTGCCATTCTTGCACTTTTCGATATCGTTTTGTTAGCTGTACCAGATTCAAGAAGAAAACTGGTCAATTAATTTTGCTCTGATTCACGAAAACTTCCCTTATTTTGTTCCTTGGAATTTCCTTTTATGTCGAGGCCAGAAAGCTAAATATGTAGATTGGAGAGCAAGATGTATATGACATTTATGCTCAGTGATGTTTACTACTTTAGTGGAAGTTATTATTGACCAATTTATGTTTGTATAACTACATTAAGCGGTTGTTATTGTAAAACCAAAGACTTAGTTTTTGTGTGTAAGGAGGCTTGACTAAAGACGTCCACTCGCCATTTTTGATTCGACGTCATGAATATTCATGAGTTTATTACCTTAATTGGGCATCGGTGGTTGTAAATAGAGGGTTTAATCTCGTTGTAGTTCAGAAGTGCATTAAAGATAATATGCATTGTTGTTTGTATTTTGGTTGTTGAAATGACGTGTTCCAGACGACCTAGCAGCGTTTTCTAGTTGAGGACATCTTGAGCTTAGAGAGAACAGTTCTGTGAGAGAATTTTCATGGAGTGTCTTGTGATAGAAACTTAATAACTTTAGGATATTTACATACATGTTTTTAAATGTTTGAAGGACATTGCTACACCTTATCTCTCTGATATGTTTCATCTTCACCAAGGCAATCGTCAAGGACTATGTTCTTCTTCCGATAGAACTCGGCTTAACACTCACTACTCTCGTTTATCTTATAGCAAACACGCCTTCTCACACTCTGCTGCTGAACTTTGGAAGTCTTCCAATTAGTGTCCGTGATTCTACTTGTGTTGTTACATTTAAGAGTAAACTTAAAACTTATCTTTTTCCTAAATAGTAGATTTAAGTTTTGTTCTAGTTTGTTTTAATTTATGCTTTCTTTTGTTATGCGCTTTGATCATGTTTTGGAAAAGCGCAGTATAAATGCCCGTTATTATTATTATTATTCGTTTGATAAGTGGGCATTATGTTGTGACCGTTTGACTTTTATTACATGTATTCCTGATTTTATTGTGCTAAATCTCTTATCAGTTTTTTCGTACTTTTATAGATCCATTGTTCTGTTCCTAGTTATATTTTATTTTCTGTACTTTCAGTTTTACCTTTTGTGGCACACACATGATGAGGAAGATAATAAAGAAGTTGAAAGTTATCATCTGAGTCATTGGTTAACTGGTTGGAAAGAGGGCGCCCTGGCACCCCAAGTCCTTTACATCTGCGGTTATCGAAGTATAACCTGAACCAGTCGAGTGCAATGCCAGTTATACCACATCTAGTCCAGTCAAAATACATAATTTTGTTTTGTTGACCTCAAACAAATTGCAACAGATTGTTTTTCACCACAGTGCACTTCTATAAGGTCCCTAGAATGACATACTAAAAATCTACAAAAATCCAAGTGGTGGAAATATGACTAATTTGCATAAATCGTTAATCCCTGCCGCGTAATATATGTATTCCCATATTTGGGTATATATATATATTTTTCATTTTTTGAAAAGTTTATTTTGGTGATTCTACTTACATATCCTTACTTTAATAACATTTGCTAAATCATATAAGTGACTGAATAATTATGAGAACATAGTAATTATCAAAAATAACAACTTCGTGACCCTATAAATGTGCGCATATTACACTGTCTCCAGATATCATCAAGTAGTCAGTATTGACGTGCTTCAAATTCACCAAGTTGCTCACTGGCACAGTTATCTTATTAAAACCTTATGGAAAATTATATAAACAATAATAACATTGTGATATCTAGCCCAGCAAACACAAACTGGGAGAAAATGGTGTGTCCCTAAATTGAGCTAACAAGTAGGTGAAGGGTTGCCTAAGGTGAGAGACTTGAACAAGTTCAAGGAAACCTCCCAAATTAAAGATTGTTGTTGCTTACAATAATCCTATATCTACGTTAAAATGTATTTTTGGAATTTCCTTGAACTTGTTCAAGTCTCTCACCTTAGGCAACCCTTCACCTACTTGTTAGCTCAATTTAGGGACACACCATTTTCTCCCAGTTTGTGTTTGCTGGGCTAAATATCACAATGTTATCATTGTTTATATGATTTTCCATAAGGTTTTAATAAGATAACTGTGCCAGTGAGCACTTGGTGAATTTGAAGCACGTCAATACTGACTACTTGATGATATCTGGAGACAGTGTAATATGCGCACATTTATAGGGTCACGAAGTTGTTATTTTTGATAATTACTATGTCCTCATAATTATTCAGTCACTTATATGATTTAGCAAATGTTATTAAAGTAAGGATATGTAAGTAGAATATGGGAATACATATATTACGCGGCAGGGATTAACGATTTATGCAAATTAGTCATATTTCCACCACTTGGATTTTTGTAGATTTTTAGTATGTCATTCTAGGGACCTTATAGAAGTGCACTGTGGTGAAAAACAATCTGTTGCAATTTGTTTGAGGTCAAAACGTATTTTTCCTGGACTAATCTGTCATGGAAACGTTGTAGTAGTATGTCGTGGTCTAGTGTATCAAAGACGGCTGAAATATAAAGCATGGCCATGAAAAGGGCATTGTTGTTGTCCATTGCTCCGAGTATGTCGTTTTGTACACAAAGCAGAGCAGTCTCGGTACTGTGGTTGGGTCTGTATAGGCGGATTGTAGGGGTTTGGCTAATGGGCCAGTCACAAATCAGTTGCGATGCGTCGGCGATGGGTAAAACCGGGAAATTTGAACAAAATCTTGAGACAGATCTCACGATTTTGCACCCGTCGGAGGCGCTCTCCGGACGCCTGCGGCTTGTCGCAGATTTTTTAGGCATCGCCACACCCGTCGCGGTCCCCAACTTTGAACTTAAAATTTTAAGATTGCTCGCAAGATTTTTCACCCATTTTGGGCATCCCAGACACAATCTCCGATGACCTACGATGCCCTCCGATTAATCGGAGGCGTCCTCCGAATAATCTGAGACTAGTCGCAAGATTCTGTGTGGGATTGGAAATTCAGGTTGAGATTCAATGTCTGCGAGTGGTCTCCGGCGCCCTCCGACTGAATCGGAGGCGCCCTGCGACGATTCGTACGCTTTCTGTGATCGTCTCCGACGAATCGTACGGTGGAATCGTAGTAAATCGCCGTGTATATAAGGGCGCCTCCGATCGGATCGCTAAAAGTTTGAGACGCTCTTGCTGCAGATATCGTCTCCGATGCAATCGGAGGCGATCGGAGGCTAATCCCACGATTTTTCGACAAAACCGGGTCAAAATCCTTGAAAAAATCTCAGACAATGTGACTGCTCCACTTTTATTAGGATTATTGCTAGGATTGTTCAAGGATTCTTTATTTTCTACGACGACCCCCGGCCAAAACTAATCCCCGACAGATCGCCGACATTGTGACTGGGCCATAACTGGTGCTCATCAATGTGTTGGGATAGTTGTTTACATACGACTTTTTCTGTTAGCTATAGGTACTGGAGATTAGAAACGAGGCGGTAATTGTTGAGGTCTTCTTTATTGAGAGATGATTTCTTTAGGGTGGGATTTCACGGGGCACGCGAACGATTCGCGCAGGATGCGAATGCTGACAAAATGGCAAAGTCCAACATTCGGAGAAGTTTTTCTCCGAATGATGTTGCGACAATGCGGTTTCTCGTATGTGCGAATGTCGTGTGCAGATTTGCGGAACTATGGCCAGTCCACATACACGAAGAACATGCGACTAAAATGCGAACAACACGAATGTTGCACTAATCTCGGGCAACATTCGTGCGGACATTTCGCGACACATGCGACACATGCATGCGAACTTTTCGCGCATTTGTGAACGAATAATGAACGTCGTGCGACATTCATGCGACATTCGTACATATGTCGCGCGATTATCTCGCGAAATGCTCGCGTTTGTTCTTTTGCAAAGTCATCTGTTCTAAAGAAGTACGCGAACAGTTCGTGAATAGCTCGAGAAATGATCGGACGAACTTCGCTGCTTTCGCGAGACATGCGCGATACAATCTTCAAACTGTCAGAATCTGTTTCGGGTTTCACGAAGATTCTGTGGAAACATCACGCACGTCATGAGTAGGTCGTGCGCATATGACGAAGCTTTTAAGACATTTTTGAGGGCAAATCACAAGCAACGACCCGGAGTGCTAGAAACGTATGCAAGAAATTTCAAACTTTTTGAATTCCCGCCGAACTAAAAACGACTCCCGCGAACAATTAGCGGCGCTTCTGAACCCCCGCGCATGTTTGGCGAACTTTTGGAGCCTAAAATACAAATGTTGGACTTTGCCTTTTTTCTGCATTTGCATCCTTCGCAAATCGTTCGCGCGCCCCGTGAAAACCCACCCTTAGGATTAGAGTAATTACGGCAATTTTGAATGAGTCTGGGAAAACCCCAGATGTCAGTTAGGTATTAACGATTTCTGTCAGCTTAGGTAGAAAGGTAGCTGTGCTGTTTGATTATCCAGGTTGGAATTATGTCCAAATACCAGGATTCAGCCGCTGATTTATTAATGACTTGAAGGAGCTAGGTTACCATTGGTGATCGGCTGAAAATGAGAAAACCTAATATTAGGAGGGCATTTTATGTCTACAGATAAAGTTAAATCGCATGTAGGTCATCCATATGAGCTCGGATAGTCGTAATTTTGTCGGTGAAAACTTGGCAAACGGTGTTAGCAAGAACTACAGTCGAGTACTGAATCGACGGCATTGACCGCGGTTTAGCAGTGCCTGAGGTTATTCACAACACGGAATACTTCTTTGGGGGTGGAACCTATCAGCAAATCCTTGTAAAAGTTCGATGTGGCTTTGAGGATTGATATTGTTCGTAGATGGAACGGTCGGTGGCGAGTCTGGACTTCCGCCACTTGCGTTTTGCACGACGGCGTCTGCGTCTCGCATCATCCACATCGTTGTTGTACCACTTTGGTTTGATGCGTTTAGGCTTAGATTTCAAAGTTAATGAAGGTGTATAGAGGTCCAGCGCATAGTTAACTGCAGCGTTACATGCATCAACGGTCGTGTCAACGCCGCTCTCCCAGGTGACATCTCGGAGACAATCCGATAAGTCACGAGCAAAAGCATCATGTTCAATCTTACAAAAGTTGCGGAATTTCGCTGCTTGGATGATAGGCCGAGGTTTTACAAAGTGAAGTTTACAATTGATAACGGCGTAATCCGAGACGCCATTCATGTCAATTGTACAGTCACTAACCAGTTCATCATCATCAGATCTTGTGATGATACCATTAAGTCCTAGTTTGTAGGTGGGACCTGTAACGAGTTGTTTGAGTTCATAAGCTGCTAGCATAGAGTTGACATGAGACGTATCAGATTTGTCAGGACAGTCAAAGTGAATGTTAAAATCGCCAAGATTTTGCGCTCTTCTTACTCTTTTTGTGCGTTTTTTGGTTGTGTGTGCCCATTATATGTTCTTACTCTTTTTTGTTAACTCTTTTTTGGGGGCTTTTTTTACTCGTTTTGTGCTCTTTTTACTCGTTTTTTGCACTTTTTATCGTTTTTGTTCTCTATTTAGTTTGTTGGTTCTATTTTTCTCTCTTCTTATGCTCTTCTTACTCTTTTGGGGCCAATTTCCTTCATTATCAATAGTCGATTCTTTTATCAGAATTTCTAATACGGGGGCCACTTTCCCCAGTTCAATACCAGCACACTAATTAGACAGTTTGCTATCTAGTTGAATTAGTCAAGGTCAAAGTTTATATGCGATAAAAGCGCTAACGTGCATCCACCTGGCGCGTATACGCACGCGTTAGTTATCACGAATGGTAAATATCAGCATGCACATGCGCAGTTGAATTATCAAACTCCCACCCACCAAAACGGTAACTTCTACTCATTATCTTCTATCTGCAGGTTTCTTCGGGTTTGCGAGCTACAGTGCCTATAGGGTGCGATTGAGGAATCTTTGTATTCATTACCAGAAATTCATTACCATATAAAAAGAGTCTTTTGTTACGTTATGATTTCGAAAGAAATATCCACAATTAGAAAGTGGCAATATTCGCATTTCCAATACACCGATCCAGTAGGCCACGCCCGCCATAGCAAATGCCTAGTAGCGTGACGCGTGTCTGGCTGATCACTACAGTGCATTATAACCTGCAATAAACAAAACTGCAATAAACTATGCTGAGGTGAAACAAATTGTGTCGGGAAAAATGGCGAATATGTGTCCGACCGTAAATTCATGCACTGTGATTAGTCAATTTTCAAAAGGTGTGGCCTACTGGATCGGCCTATTGTTTAATTAGTCACTTCCATCCGAGGCGATCTCAACTGCTGCGATCTGATTGGTCAATGGTCAAAGGTGAGCCCAGTGCCATGCAGCTTCTCGTCAATGAGGGCGTCCATGGCTTCGTTCTGCGCCACGGTAAAGTGGGTCTTCCAACCCCCACTTTTACCTGAAATTTACCAAAAACGAAAACCCACATATTTTAAAGGTAGGATACACCGTTTGTAGATATAGAAGAAAACAAATACTACAGAAATATTGGGAAATATATTACTTATTTGTAAGTAAATAATGATTGTAGGAATCCAGCAAAAGGTTGCGCTAGATATCCTGTAATTGTTCAGAAAAAATAAATTTTATTTAAAAAAATCACGATCGCCAGACGGCGATCGCGAAAAAACCCAGAACATCATAAGAACCACTGCCCGACGCCAGTTGAAAACGAACGTCAGTTTTCTTGCTTTTCTTGGCATCCATGATTGTAAAACTTCGGAAAGGTCAGTTAAAATGTAATATTTACTACAAATTACAACCAACAACATTGTCCCATTTATGACAATTCACGCAATTACCAACGGTGTATCCTACCTTTAAGTATTTGTTTTGCTATCACAAAGAAACGGCTGTCAAAAGAGCGTTAAAGTTAGCATACACCATTTGCAAACATTACAAACGAAACTGATAAAATATATTAGAAAATATCTTTGACTGTAAGTGAATAATATTCTCAAACATCGTGTTAAATTGCACCTGTTGTGCTGTCATTTTCAAAAGAGGTAGAATTGTTGTATTATTTTCTAACGATGTTTGTCTAAGCATCTATGAATCCAAAACCTTTAACATGTGAGTGGTACAATATTTGCTATAAAATACTAATCCCTTAATCCATCAATCTGTTTCTAATTACAACCAATGTCATTGGTGTATACATGTCATTGGTGTATACATGTACTATATTTACAGTAATTTAAAGTACCGGTATACCATTTGTCATGTGTGCATTGTTATCGTTTGAACAGCAAAAGTTCTCAAAATCTAAAGAAAGGTGCTTGACAAATATTCTGACAAAGCTTTAGCTCTGTGAATGCTGTATATTCCGAGAAAATAGTTTTCAAAAATGTTGAAACTAAATTGCAACTACTTGTACTAATGTAAATTGCAAAATATGCGTCTCTGAGACGCATTTTTTTTATATCTTGGGTCATTTTCTTTAACATGACAACATGCCAGATGGAATAATTTCGAAGGAAGTTTAGAGTCATTACAATATGTACATCAAGTAAGATTTAGAACAATAATTTGGTTGGCTACTTTGGGGATTATAGTTACAAAAGGTATATTTCCTTTAAAATTGTAATTCAATGCATTGGTTGCGATTTTCTGGCGTCGTTGCCGTGTTGTAGTTGAGCTCATTACCACGAGAATCTGTCTGAATACGAGTACATTGTCATAAGTACGAGTACCAGTAATTTACCATAATACAAATGTGCCAAAGACTAAGGGCCAAATTCATAAACGGTGATGATCACCGGATTTCTTTAGTCGCGTACAACTATTGTACGGTGGCTAAAATAGTCCAGTCAAAATACCAAATTTTGTATTGTTAATCTCAAACAAATTGTAACAAATCTTTTTTTCACCACAGTGCACTTATATAAGGTCCCTAGAATTACATACTAAAAATCCAAGCGGTGGAAATATGTCTAATTTGCATAAATCGTTAATCCCTGCCGTGTAATATGTTTATTCCTATATTTGGGTATATATTTTATTTTTATTTTCCGAAAAGTTGATTTGGGTGATTCTACTTACACATCCTTACTTCAATAACATTTTCTAAAGCATGTAAGTGACTGAATAACTTTGAAAATAGAGTAATGGTTTAAAATGACTATAATTTTAAACTATAATTTTAGCCTATAATTTGCACGCATTTACCTTGTCTCCAAATATCATCAAGTAGTCAGTATGGACGAGCTTCAAATTCACCAAGTTGCTTACTGGGACAGTTATCATATTAAAACCTTATAAAAAAATCATTATTAACAATGATAACATTGTAATATTTAACCCAGCAAACAACAACTGGGGAAAAATCGTGTGTCCATAAATTGGGCTAAAAAGTAGGTGAAGGGTTACCTAAGGTGAGAGACTTGAACAAGTTCAGGGAAACCCCCCAAATTAAAGATTGTTGTTGCTTACAATAATCATATCTACGTTAGAATGTATTTTGAGGATTTTCTTGAACTTGTTCAAGTCTCCCATGTTAGGTAACCCTTTAACTTCTTTTTCGCCTAGTTTATGAACAAACCATTCCCCCCCAGTTTTGGTTTGCTGGGCTAAATATCACAATGTAATCATTGTTCATATGATTTTCCATAAGGTTTTAATATGATAACTGTGCTAGTAAGCAACTTGGTGAATTTGAAGCTCACCAATATACTGACTACTGGATGATATCTGGAGACAGTGTAATGTACGCACTTCTATAGGGTCACGAAGTTGTCATTTCGGATAATTACCATGCTCTCATAATTATTCAGTCACTTATACGCTTTAGAAAATGTTATCGAAGTAGGGATATGTAAGTAGAATCACCCAAATAAACTTTTCAATTTTTTAAAAATATATTATATACCCAAATATCAGAATAAATATATTACGCAGCAGGGATTAAAGATTTATGCAAATTAGTCATATTTCCACCACTTGAATTTTTAAAGACTTTTAATATGTTATTGTGGGGATCTTTTAGAAATGCATTGTGGTGAAAACATTTGTGTTACAATTTGTTTGAGGTCAAAACTTATTTTGACTGGACTAAAACAGAGAAGTGCGCGTGTGAATAAACTCCTGAGATCATCGCAATTCAGTAAGAAAATAATCGGCTGTTTATCTAGCCGTGTACAAGTTCTTGCTTAGCCGATGTTTAGTGGTCCAGCCGTACATCATTATATTCACAGCGGATTACGTAATATGTTGAATTAAAGGGCATATCTATTTTCAAAAACACGCATATCGCTGTGCTCTGCTGATCAGCTCAGTTGACATTAGTGGGAGGGTCGCCATGTCGAAAAAACGCGCTGATAATTGTACTCATGACCAGAAAATGCGTCTCATTGGAGTGTAAAAGGTGGGAAAACAGTTCTTCCTGTGCCATTTCAATGATACGCAGCAGATCCACGGCCTTACGTCTGTCCCACAAGCAAAATGGTAACTTGTACACGAGATAAACAAGCCCCTTGGGACGTTTAACATTTCCTTTGTTACTAATGGCCCTGTCACACTAGAACGTTTTAGGCCAACGCGTGAGTAGCGCGTTAAAAATAGTTTATACGCTGGCAAACGCTGAACTTCCACAGAAAAAGTCAAGTGGAACCGTGATTTCAGCGTGTCCATAACGCCCTGTTAACGGGTTCAATGCGTTCACCAGCGCGTGAGAAACGCGTTAGTAACGCGCTCGACGACTGATGAACAACTGCCCAGCGCGTGAGTAGCGCGTTCCAACGCGCGCCAGCGTACCGCAACGACCACATGGTTAGTTGTATACAAAGCCGACGCGCTACTACACTAATGGCCCTGTCACACCAGAACGTTTTAGGCCAACGTGTTGGAATTTCGGTAACACGCGGGTAAACGTTGACCAAGGCTAGGCCAGCGTTCGCAACACGCTAAGCGCGTTACCCACACGCTGGAACACGCTGTCACACGCTGAGGCAAAAATACATTTTTCAACATACCTAAAATGTTCAGCGTTTGCCAGCGTGTGACTGCACACGCTGGCGGCGCGCAGGATGGTCGTTACTCACGCGTCGAACGCGCTAGACGATCGTTACCAACCCACTACTCACACGCTGGCGACCCGCTGTTTTATTTTTACTATAAATCAGTGATACGTTCCTCACACGCTGAGCGCGTTCCTCACACGATACTCACGCGCTGGCATACGCTATGAACCCGTTATCAACCTGTATGGACACGCTGAAATCACGGTTCCACTTGACTTTTTCTGTGAAAGTTCAGCGATTGCCAGCGTATCAACTATTTTTAACGCGCTACTCATGCATTGGCCTAAAACGTTCTGGGGTGACAGGGCCATAACTAGCGTGTCGCCAGAGTACGCCAGCGTACGCCAGCGTGCGCCAGCGTGTGAGTAGCGGGTTGATAATGATCGTCTAGCGTGTTCGACGCGTGAGTAACAAACCTCCAACGCTCCGCCAGCGTGTGCAGTCACACGCTGGCAAACGCTGGAAATTGTATGTATGTTGAAAAAAATATGTTTTCCTCAGCGTGTGACAGCATGTCCCAGCGCGTGAGTAACGCGCTCAGCGTGTTGCTAACGCTGGCCTAGCGTTGGTCAGCGTTTGCCAGCGTGTTGCCAAAATTACAACACGTTACTCACGCGTTGGCCTAAAATGGTCTGGTGTGACAGGGCCATTAGACGCATGCTACTAACCATGTACGTTTGGTAAACATCAGCTGATCTAAGCACTCTTTGTGAATTCGGGCCTAGATTTGTACGTTCGATCATTAAACGGTTTATACACAGTTCAGCTTAGTTAATCGTGATCAAGGTAAAATCACCGTTTATGAATTTGGCCCGTATAGTTTAGCAAATCTACACAAAACATGAACGAAAAAACATAAGAAACCTGACTATGAATTCGGATCTAGATTTGTACGTTCGATCATCAACTGTTTATACACAGTCTAGTTTATCCTAGTTAATCGTGATCAAGGGAAAATCACCGTTTATGAATTTGGCCCTACGAGTGCAGGGTACGGGTGCGGCTGCGGGTAGGGGTATGGGTATGGGTACGGGTTATACAGAACTGGCGTATAAGAAACAACTGATGAGAATATTTATGTTTTGGTTGATAAAGCTGCATTACACAAATAAAACTACAAACAGAGGTAATTGTAAGATTTTGTCAAGGGAATACAATTGTTTTGAGCTGTAACGTTGACACACTCATATTTGAAACATGGTTTTTGTTTTGTTATAATTTTGGCAGGGGAGAATTATTCATTTATTTATCAGATCGTTTATTTTCATTTTGTTTATTTTCATCTTTTTCGGTTTATCTTTTTCGTGTGCATGCTTAAGCAATGTTTCGTTTTCTTTTCCCCACCTCTTCTTTCTTGTTTTCGCGTCTTGTTCGGCTTTAATTTAGGGGGGAGGATAATTGACTTTATTTGTTGGGGGACGTACTTGGAACAAAATTCCCACCTTTTCGCATGAAGGAGCGGTCTGGTTCCTCGTCAGTTGTAAGTAAGGTGTCGGGGTTGGTCATGGGGTTTTTCTTCATGTTGGCGAAGGTGCAGTGGTCCGTGATGGCGTCTAGTGTCTCGTCAGACAGGTCTTTGCCCAGGAACCTGCTGATTATCTCCACGTTGCTTCGCAGATCCTGCATTCGAGACGTACAGACACCACACTCAGCAGGACTTAACAGTACTGCTTTAATTTCCTGTAACTCATATTCATAAATACCTGAGACAGTTTAGCCATTTCTATTGGCCGAGAGCCCCACACTTGGCCCAGATAGTTTTAGGCCTATTTACTTTGTTGGTATCACAGTAAATTGGGAACCCTTCGAAGTCTGGTCATTGGAGCTTTCATTGGTTAAAACTTCAAACAAATGTGTCCGTAAATTATTGAGTCACTACCAATGAGTCCGTAAATTAATATTACTAATGCGCTCTTCAACAAACATAACGTCATATCGAGGAACGTGGAACGCGCGCATCAATCTCCATATACGGACACAATCATGCTTAAGGCTCATACCTTTAAAAAAGCCGGAGAGGTAAAACTCTTAAACCAAATCGTTGAAAATTGTACATTTTTAAAACTGGTTTTTACTCCTTAGCCGAAAGGTATAAATGGAAATAAAAATATGGGTTGGCCGGCATTAAACAGGTATATGTTTAAAACCGGCCCATAGGCATGGGCATTAATGCGGTCAGGCCCATGAATCAGTTTTAAACATAAGTACTTATTCACTATTTGCATAATATTCAGACACTCACTCTTTTCAAATCTTCAAACCGTAGCACCAGAATGTTGGGTTGGTGCCTTCTCCTCCAAAAGTACAAGTAGTGGTCCCACCACGATCCGTAGCTTGCTTTAAACAACCACAGAAAGCAATGCTATATTTAGTTCGTTTTTATCCCCCAAATCAGTGAATGTAGGGTGCGTTCGTTTAGTTCACCCGAGTCGACACGAGTTAGCCCCAGGTCATTTAATTACCTCGGACGCCATAACCGGGGCTCACCCGAGTCAGACACAACAGATCCTGCTTGTGGACCAGCAGAGTCACTGGTGGAATACGTCACACGCATGCGTTGTTCATCTCAAGAAACGGACAAATAAACAATTTGAAGCCTAAACATATTTAGTGAGCTCATTGCGGCTTTAAAAGCTGTAATTGTAGTCCGAAAAACAGTAATTTGAAGGTAAGCCACATTCCAAAGATTACGTGTTGTCAATGGCTATGGCCACGCCTGCGACCAATATGAGGATTGTAATGATACGCGTTTGAGCGTTTGTTTAGAACGCTCTCGTGGGTAACCAGGCCGCCTTTACCAGAGGCGATCTGGGTGAGCTACTCGAACGCACCCGTAATTTGGGCAACAACATAACCCACATCGGGTGTGGTTTACTGACATAGTCTTTGCCAAAGACGACATCGATATTGTGCACGTCGCGTAAAATCTTTTGCAGTTCGCCTGCTAACGGCACAATTATAGACTAGCCCCTCTACTCAAACTGTTGTCTTTGCAAACCTGCGCCAGCATTTTAATTTTTCTTTATTTCTCTACTGGCAATCCTAGGGAGCCAATTACCGATTGCAAAAACGGTGGTTGTCAATATACGTGCATCACGTACTACGCGCATCACGTACTACGCGCACCACATACTATACGCGCATCACGTACTACGCGCATCACGTACTACGCGCACACACATAATTCATTTGTAAAGCAGCGCTATTTAGATATGCAACACATGCCCGCGTGACTGCTGACTGGTTAGTTAACTGCGTAAAGCCGCTATGCATATTGAAATGATCGAATTTGCATGAACAGTTGACGCCCCATTTTCGCAGGTTTGCAAAGGCGACAATATCACATTGGTGAGAAAGGTATCAATATCAATGTGACTCGGATTTTCGTTATTTTTGTTACATTCTAAAATAAAAAAATATTTGTTTAACATTTTGCCCGATAGACCACTGGGTGTCCATGGACCTTAATCACGAGAAAGCCATTTGTGACCGTCCACGACGAAAGGGCTGTTAAGTAGCATCTTGACGTTTTGAGATATTTAGAGAAATAAAATCTACAAGAAATAAGCTTTAAAATGATGTATTACAAGACATAGCATGGTATTTATGGTTAGCTACAACAAGTAACAATATGTACATTCTTTGTTTTTTATTTTGTTTTACATAGGCCTATTTTAAGACTGGGTTGCTGTAAAAATCAAAGATATTTTTAAAAAGGTGGCAGACTTTTTAAAAAATAGATTTTGTCAATACTCCATGCATGAGTAGGTATGGGTACATATAAAATAAATCAATTGGATATCAGATGTCGGTTGCCATGGTAACGGCCAAATTAAGATTTCCAACCAATTTTGTAATTTTTTACAGTATTCAGGTAATGAAATATAGGTAAATTGGAAGCACTGGTACATATAAAGGGAAAAGAGTAGAAGTTTTTCTTTTACACATATTGCACAACCTTGTTTACTCTTTCAGAAAATGAATTTAAAATGTAAGTGTGTGTTCCACTTTGGATCATACCATTATTTCAAATAGGGGTGTTGTCATCATATTTTCTGATAGCGAAAAAAATGGGGTATTGAATTGGGCCATAACGCCGAAAGTGGCACTTTTTGGATAATGCCACTTTCATGATTGGTAGATAAGATACCAACCTACATAAACATGGAATAAAATGTTTTGGTAATTCAAGTACGCGAAAACAGTGTTGCCGGAAAGTTAGCACTTTGGCTGGAAAAAACGCAATGAATGGCCAAAAATTATACATGTATTGGATAGTGCCACACTACTTTTGCTTTCAATGTTTCTTTTTTTAATGTCTCATAAAACACTAAGCTATGTTTAATCACAATGTGTAAATTATTCATCAAAGAAGACTGGTATTATTTAATTTGTAAATACATTTTGTTATCTATCCGCAAATTCGAAAAATGAAGATTTTACCTCACTTTCAATTTAATATGGCCGACTCGTGAATAAAGCTCACTTGGTCGTAACAAAAATATTCGATTGTACCTTGCTTTGAGTTTCTGTATTCCAGGTACTTCTCAAACGCCAGTCCTGCACCTTTCAAATTCAGCAAGTTTTCGAAGTGGAAGTAAGACACCACCAGATCCTTTGGGTTGCGGATGACGTAGACGATCTTGGCTTTCTTGGTCCAGATTTGTGGGGGTAGGAGCTGACCGGGAAGGTGGGATTTGATGACACGGGGAGACGGCATCTCGTCCGCTATCCGGTGAGTAGGCGGAAGCTGTGAAACATGAAATACACTGTCTAAACAAGTAATGCAAACATTTATAGTCCAGCTGCTAAGGCCCATAATGTGGGACAATATAGTGCATTTTGTGGTAAAAGCATGGAACCTTCTACAGTTGTTATATACACCCTAAATGTCGTCTTTAGACGTGGACCCACCTCGGATCTTGCCCATTTTAGGGGCGGGCTATGTTTTCTAAAAGTGGGTGGAAAAATAAAACAATTGACATTATTACTATATTAAGTTTTTTTCCTGCACATGTTATGACTGTAATACATAATAAAAGTATAATCTTTTTTAAATCAATAGTTTTGTTTATTTCGGCCCCTTTTATGGGCGGAGTTACATTTTTGAAAAGTGGAAGGCATGATTTTCCGTTTTCCAGCTTGATTTTATATGTTTGTTTTTTTAAGACCAAGGTCTGACTTAAGAGCTCCTTTAGATCGGGCAGGAGTACAAGGAGTTCATCTAGCCTCTACCAATTTATCTTGCCAGTGCGGTAGAGTAGGCAATTAACCTTCATCAACATGGAAACGTGACAATAAGAGGCCGGCTTTAACGCCCATGGCCATAACGGGCCCAGTTCAACAGGTAGACCTATAGAAACCAGTAAATGGTGATCCTTCTGGTGTCGAGCCAAAGTATGACGAGCTGGGTACAAACCAGCAAGGAAGAGTCAGCTCTGAAATAAAGCATCACCAGGAACCACACAGATTTATGTATTTGCACCTATAATGTGAGAACATTGAAATCAGAAAAAGACCTAGACACCCTCCTTGAAGAAGTAGAGAACGTGAAGTGGCACATAATACGGCTCACAGAAACACGAAGACCAATCAACCTTATCAAGCTACGTGGGTGTGGCCATACACTATTCACAACAAACGGGGACTCAACGGAGTTGGATTTCTGGTTAATAAGGAAATTGAAAATAATGTACTGGAATATAAAGAAGTATCAGACAGGTTTGCGTATTTGAAAATACAAATCAACAAGCAACACACAATGAAGATTATTCAAGTTTATGCACCCACTACATCTCATGATGATGAAGCAGTGGAAGATCTCTACACTGACACAGACCGGATAATGACAACTGAATGTACATCCTTTACCATACTTATCGGAGACCTAAACGCAAAGGTGGGAGTGAGAAAAGATGAGAACAAGAAAGGTGTAGGCCCATTTGGAACAGGTAACCGGAACGAGAGAAGGCTTCTGGAATATGTTGTAAGTAGAAACCTGTGAATTGGCAATACATGCTTTGAGAAACCAAAAGATAGATATTGGACATGGGAAAGTCCAAATGTAGCAACCCATAACTTGATAGACTATATCATCACTGACCACAAAAGAATCTTAATGGATGTGGAGGTTATACTAAAGGTTGACACAGGCAGTGACCATACATTCGTCAGAGCAATAGTACGGATTAATAAGAAGATGGAAAGGATTAGAAGAATGAAGCAGTCAAAGAAAAGACATATTGATCTGAGAAAGCTTTCCGACAAGCAACAACAATTGCAGCTTGAACTAAAGAATAGATTCTTACTTCTTGAAGACTCTGTAGAGGATGATCCAATTTATGTTACATATGAGCAAGTCACCAGCATTATCATGAAGGAAGCACAAAAGCTAGCTTAAGGTCAAACAGAGAAGGTAAACGAGAAGTGGTTGCACAGAAAGAGATCCGAAAGTTAAATGAAAAACAAAAGATCACAACCCTTCAGACAGACATCAGCGAGAAAACAGATCGAGTATACAGAATTGAACAAGACGATCCGCGAGATGAGACGGCAGCAAAAGAGACAACACAGAATAAATACCCAGTGGAATAAATCTAAGGTCATCGTATTATTCAAAAAGGGGGAAATGAAAAAAATCAAGAATTACAGACCCGTCAGTTTGCTACTGTACAAAGTCTTCACCAAAATTATTCTTGGAAGAGTCCAAAGACACATTGGTGATAATCAGCCAAAAGAACAGGCAGGCTTCCGAGGAGGATTTAGAACATCAAATCATCTACACACCTTACGTCAGATAATTGAAAAGGCGAAAGAATATCGTTTTAACATCTGCCTAGGCTCGGTGGACTATGATAAAGCATTTGATAGTTTAGACCATCAGTCACTTCTTGATGCATTGGAGAAACAGATCAGCAATGGCAAATATATCCGTCTCATCAAAGCTATATACAAAGATCCCAGTGCCAAAATTCATTTGGAGAATACTTTATACCACCAGTGCTTTCAAAATCCTAAAAGGTGTCAGACAGGGTGATCCAATTTATCTCAAACTCTTAACAGGAGCCATGGAGGATGTATTCAGAAACCTGGATTGGCAGTCGAAAGGAATTGAAATAAATGGGGAACATCTGACTCATTTAAGGTTTGCAGATGACATGCTTGTCAGTCCTAATCCCCAGAAGCTGCAGATAATGATTAGTACGTTGAGTGCAGAGAGTAAAAAGGCAGGACTCAAAATGAACATCAAGAAGACCAAAGTAATGATGAGCAACAAGCTACAAGACAATAAAATAACAGTTGATGGCACGACAATCGAGAAGGTGAATAGCTACATATACCGTGGTAAAAACATCACCCTTGAAAACAAAACGGCAGGTGAAGTGCGAAGAAGAATACAGTTAGCCTGGGTGAAATCTGGGAAACTCAGCATCATACTGATTACTCAGAGACGAGGATCTCCCACTCTCCCTTAAAAGTCAGATCTTCAATAATTCTGGTACTATCCTACGGGGTAGAAACTTAGAAATTGGAAAAGAAACAGAGTCACAGAAAGATCAATGGAGAGGATCATGGTAGGAGTTACAGGAAAGAACAGGGTCAGAAATGAGGAATTACGAAAGAAAACAAATGCTAGGGACATCATACAGGAAATAAAAAGAAATGGAGATGGGCAGGCCATCTTGCAAGGCGTCATAACAACAGATGGACACATTGTATAACATAATGGACCCAAAGACCACAAACGAGACGAAGAGGCGTTAGATGGACGACATCAGAGAACTTGGAAGCGTTACATGGATGCGACAAGCACAATAAAGATCAAGGTGGAATGGTGATGTAGAGGCCTTCCTTCTGCAGTGGAATGACATAGGCTAGATAGATATACATGCATACCCACATTAAGGCGTGTCTTCCAGTGTTTAAAAATCTAGCCCCACCCACAAAAGGGGGGTATAATAAGAGAAGTTTCATTTGTGATCAATTTCCATTTATTATGTGCCTATTTGAGTAACATTAATGAAAAAATAGTAGTGATAATGCACAAGATGTAAGTTTGTTAAAATAAGGACGACCACTTTTTGGAATATCGAAACTCCGCCCACAAAAGGGCAATTGTTGACTTTTATTTGTACAAAAAAATGTATTATGCTGTTCAAGCTTATATTTATTGCCAACAAATTTACAATCTTTCAATTCTAGAATCAGTTTTACCATTGTTTACATTTGAGACCCCCCATTTTATGCAAATGAAGCTCCGCCCCCAAATAGGTGAGACCCAACGTGGGTCCACGTCTAAAAATGATATTTAGCCCAATACCAAGCACCATGGCAAATTTCATGCTTTTACCACAAAGTGCACAATTGTTACCTAAGCAGCTGCACTATGGGCCTTTTCGAAACCTTTGCTTCGTCTTCGGCTTTGGCTTCGCCCCCGAATTTTGAATTACTGAGAAGCAAATAGAAATTAAAGCAAATCAAAATAGTCTAACTTTGGGGTTCATTATCAATCGATTGAATGTTTCTGAAGCACAACAGGCATACAAATGTGGCATGGGATCTCGCAGTTAGGAATCTAAAATCGCCTTAAGCCAAAGACAGGGATTCGAAAAGGCCCAGAGTCGCAAGTCGTGCGGCGAGGTGGCACCCTTAATTTACGATTGGACCGTATTTGTCTTTACTGATAAACCTAATTATTACGGTAAAAAGTCTCTAAAGTGGCACAACATACAGTAAACAATACTATTTGTCAGTTAATACAACTACGGTCCGAGGGTAAAACAAAACGGTGAAAGGGTACGTGGCACCTTGCTTCCTGACTTTCAGACGTATATTTTACAGTATTTGTATATGCCCCTCCGACCCGGCGAATCTAAAGAGGCATACTATGTTTGCCTTGTCCTTCTATGTCAATGTTGGTGTGTATGTGTGTCAGTTTGTATCCGCATTCAAATAGTGGACGTAGAACAAAAGAGGACAACAGGGTTCAAGATTGACAGAAAGTCCACGATTTTAAATCGTGTACAACACATATAAGAGGCCTTTCAAAAACGTTGAAGTACAAACAAAAAAGGGACAATTGGGGGTCCACGATGGAATGTGGTGCGAAATACAGTACCCTCTGGAGACATGAACACAAGGGAGACAAAACGTGTACAATGGAGACAAAACGTCCCCGGAGGGTAAATTTCTATAGATGAATAGGTCTCCACTGGGAATTTCACGAATTAGATTTTTGGATTTTACTTAGATTACTCAAAAACTAGGATTAGGATGTGGGCTAGGGTTAGTGTTTGGGTTAGGGTATAATATAGGGTATATTGGAAATTTCAACCCAGGAAAAACATTATGGTTAAAATGGGAGCATTTTGAAAAACGTGCTTGACTTTCTAACCATTTTGTACACGAGAACAAATCCCTGTCTCCACAGTGATACAAAAATGCGAATGAGTGTTTACACACATGCAGATGTGTGTGTGCTATAGCACACACCTATTTTGGGGAAGGGTTCTTTTGTTAAAAAAAAACTGACTGAGTTGTGAAGACATATTCATGTCCCCTTAACATTTATGGTCTCCAGTAAAGGGGTCTAAAGGTAGAAATAGGTTAGGGTATAATGACACAAATTGAAAAGACGACAAATTAAGGTGATGTTGAACATTTTAGGTCGAAACAATTTTCTGAGTTTGAGTTTAGAGAGATTTTCCTCAGCAAATGAAGCCTACGGAGTGTCCCCATAACGTCATGTACGGAAAGAAAGTTTGTGGGTGGCTGGAGTGTTGTGCACGTCTCACCTTCTTTTGTGAAAACCATCATGTTCACGTTAGTCTTGGTTCCAAGACATTCGTGTTGTTTATTTCGCGATCACTGACACAAACCACCGATGTTATAGAGGGCGCTATTTCACGACGAACCGCTACCCGTGAACTGGACCCTGTCGAAGGTCTTGGATAAGTTGGCTCATTAGGGGCGAGGTCAGACTGTTGTAATATATGCAGTATTCATATCACGTGATAATGATGGACGGTTAAGCAAATACGTGCAGACCTGAGGGTTACTGTGTCGCGCAAAACATGTCCAGACTCGCCGCGATTGACCTGTGTACACATGTACATGTACGATGAACAATGTACATTATACAATGTACATCGACACAGCAAATTATGGCTGCCCCGGTGTTTATTTGTGACTGCGAGTACGGGTGCAGAGGTATTTGTCTTTGGTTTTTAAATTTGTGATGAGTGAAACCTCTATGGTAAAACCACCTTGCTCTGTGGTGAAAACCTCCCAAACGAATGATAATTTCCCTTTTGATTTCAGGGAAACGTAGCCAAAATGACGTACGTTCGATCTGTTCCTTTCTCTATGGTTCGATACACTGGAAAAAACTCCCTTCTCCGCGGCACCACATTACTAACTCCTGAAGCGATGCTGCAGCGGTACTCGACAAGATCGGTACGGGTACAATGCGGCCAGGCCGCGCCGGTTGCGGATGGCGGCTGCAGCTAGCTTGCACAAATGCCCCGGGAGATCGGCCACATAATGCTATTAAGTCTGCACATTTCGCGCAATGCATACAGTCGCTATCACATACACTGTACATGTACAATTTACATTAGATGTACATGTATTGTGTACACACACAGTCATATCCTGTATTTGTGTATAATGAATAATTCATGATGAGGCTCAAACTCGGTCGCTGATTGGATCCCTCGGAAAAGCGAGGGAGAATCGTCGAAAACTAAGGTTAAAGATAACAATTGCTTGCCAACTAGTGCTAGACCCTTTGGGTAATCCAAAATCATGTACGTTTGTCAAACGTCGGCTCCAGTGCGAACATGGATCCAGCCGCATTTTGTAAACTACGCATGCGTGAGACCAGAACGCACATGAAGCCGGGATTTGAACAAGAGACAGCGTTAACACAACGAATCTGCGCGCGTGGTGGGCGTCGAAATAACACAAGGGTCTAGGGCTAGACTATGTTCACGTTGGCCCACAAAAACAAAATGCTCTAATAGCAGATATTCTGAGGGCAATTTTCGACCGATTTAGAGCTCTGCACCCCAAAGTGCGGACTATCATGGACACCAGCAGACACTATAGGCGATGCTCTTTATTGCCGATGTTTGCACATTGTTAAACAAAATGGGCGCTCGTGTAAAAAGGCACTCATGACAAACATGGAACTCGCTGTAACATACGTTTTTGAGCCGCCGCACAAACTCCGGGAAAGTCTGCTCAAAATATGGCACACGGAGCATAGAGTGGCTTTTGTTGACCTCCTGAAGGTTCCCATCATGCATCACGGCCGACATGACCTCCTGAACCCAAGTTGTGCCTGTGGGAAAAAAACAAAAACAACTCATGCTTTAGTGTACCCACCACGATATGAGACCTAGGAACTCCCCCTTAGTCCCCCGTATACCTATACAATCTCTATAACTATTGTTACCTAACGCAAGTACCCCCTCCCATTCCCAAATCAAAACCCCCTAAATCACAATGACCATGTGTTTTAGAGCAAAACAATTTTAGATTATAAAGTTATAATATACCATTTGTCAGTTGTGCATTTTTATCATTTAAAGCAGCAAACCTTCTCAAAATCTAACGAATGGTGCCTGTATTACCGTATTACAAAGTTACATTTTAGCTCTGTGAACGTATATTCAGAAAAAATATTTTCTTAAGTTTTCGATGTTGCTACGTCTTCCAACCATATTTTAAGAGTAATAACTTTTCCCTAACATTTTAATATTGCATAAGATTAAAACTTAATATTGCGACATGTCGATAACGAGAGGTCATTTGTTTCTGGTTAAGTCAATGCTTGTGCGAAAGACACTCTTAACCCTGAGGGACCCCGCGTGACATCTATGTCACATTATTTTTGTGTGACATAGATGTCACGCGGGGTCCCTCAGGGTTAAAATTAAATTCACTCTCCAAAGAATAAAGTATTTGTTTCTCAACAATTCGAAAAATAGGCCTAGTAATGTTGAGATTTTTATAGTGAAAACTACTCCTAAATTAGTGGTGGGGGGGGGGGGGGGGGGAAGAATAAGTACATTTTAGTTTTTCAGAGTGAAATCTACTTCCAAATCAGTGAAATTTTCACTCTCTTGGGGATGATGGACAAACCTATCATATGGCTCCTCGAAGTAAAATATTTACTATTTTCGAGTGGTTTTCGACTCTTGTAGAATATTTTGCTTTATAAGATCGAGATTCACTCTGTTTTAGGTCAAGGCGCGTGTTCGCCGTTATCGTCCGAAATTTACGCCAAGGCTGCAGATCAGTAGCGGTGCCAAATTACAGCGGAAACAGCGACCGCACGCGGCCACTATTTATGCAAATCAACTGAATCAATTATTTTGCCTTGGTTCAATCATTTTTTTGAAATCTTATGTTTAACCTTATTTTGCGCTAGATTTATAGCGCACGACCTCGTATGCGAATACATATAAGTATAGGCGGCGCTAAGATGTAGAATGTCTAATCACACGTCCTGACGTCAATTATACACTCTAAACAAAAATTGCTCAATATTGAGTAAAATTAATACCTTTTTGAGAGTAAAAAGGGAACATGGTCGTCCACTTGTGTAAACGGTTTACACAACAGAGCGTGTACAAAAGTACTAATTTCGGCGTAACGTTTTTACGAAGCTGTATATGGACATGGTGAAAATAATTATTTTCTCTCACTTCAGCTTACTTGTACGTACGACTTATATGTCGTATGGGACGACTTAAATGTCGTACGTACGAGTTATATGTCGTAAGAACGAGTTATATGTCGTACGTACGACTTTTGAAATGTAACTCGTACGTACGACCTATGAATTTTAACTCGTACGTACGACTTATATGTCGTACGTACGACTTATATGTCGTACGTACAAGTTATATGTCGTACGTACGAGTTATATGTCGTACGTACGAGTTATATGTCGTACGTACGACCTAAATGTCAGACTTATGTCATACGTACGACTTAAATGTCAGACTTATGTCGTACGTACGACTTAAATGTCAGACTTATGTCGTACGTACGACATAAGTAGGCCTACGCCGCGCGCACCTCATTCGGTAGGGCAACCGTGGAGCTACTCCAATGCTACTAGTACTGCATAATGTCCTAGAGTACATGTACTACAACTTCTCTAGCACAAGTACGTACGTACGACATATAAGTCGTACGTACGAGTTACATTTCAAAAGTCGTACGTACGACATATAACTCGTACGTACGACATATAACTCGTGCGTACGACATATAACTCGTACGTACGAGTTAGCTGAAGTGAGAGAAAATAATTATTTTCACCATGTCCCTAATACAGCTTTGTACGTTTTACCCATAATTGTGTTACATATTTGCACAACAAAGTTGTGTAAGAAGTTTACCCATGTGAGGACCTTGTTCCCTTTTTACTCATTACTTGTGTAAAATGTACCCAACCCTGATTTTACCCATGTGTTGTGTCATTTTCTTACCCAGATATTGGGTTTTAAGTCCTACCCCTTACTGTTGTGTTATTAATTTACCCATGACTTGGGTTGTTTTTAATCACCTTTTTGTGCACCTTTGTTTTGTGACCTTTGATGTTTATTCAACTTTGGCCTGTGTAATTTGAATTGCCCGAGACAGCATTGGCGGGGCTTGACAAGCTAGAGATTTCAATAACCGTGATTCATAGTTTTTAAAGTCGGTGAAAACGAATGAAATATTTCCCGAAATATGGTGTCAATGCATGAGGATTACCATCAGGAACTTGGATCAAATTTCCCAATTTTATGAAGCTGTAGGGTTTGCTTTTAATAGGAAAGTGGCGTTACAATTTCCATCGTTATTCAAATCATTTAAAATCGTTCATATTTCGGTCACTTGCGGAGAACGAAGTGGCTATATCGTTACGGCAGTTGACGATCTGAATCCCCGGCTTATACCCAGCCTAACGTTGACAATACCCTGGATCTTTCACTCTTATACCCAGCACGATATGTGGCAGAGGGGTACCCCCTCTTATCCCTATACTTTATACGCACTCAACACTATTGTAACCTAACCCATCCCCCCTTGAAACCTAAAAGGAATTCCTGAGATTCCGGGAACACAATGGTCAACACAAAAGAGGGGGGGTTTTCTCTGCCACATATCGTGCTTCATATGTTCACTCTTGTCACCCGACTAAATAGTCTGGTTCCAAGATTGAAAGGTCCACAGTATTGTCGATGTGAGGTCGGGCAAGTCGGGAATCGGATCGTAAACTGCAGTAACGACAGCTACCACGATACGTGCAATATACAGGGTAGGAATACGTACACACACGTGCAATTAAACGCAGCGTGACGTTCATTTTGAAAACAATGCATAAATAATAAGTGTGTCACTTCTTCAAACCCCCTGATTTGTATGCTCATACACCAGCATCACATAAACAAACACCACGGAAATTCATTTCACTGACTTGCCCTGAACCTACGAATACGGCTTCAAAATCCCAGAACTTGTCGAGGTCTCTCAAATGACATCCATCTTGTAGATAAATGACACGCGTACACAATGTTTGGTAAACGTTGCCACGTGCATCAGTTTACCCTTCACACAGTGGTAACATTTTACTAATGTTTGGTAATATTGATCTTTTCAAAGTGTACATGCCAGATTTATGGCACAGCTGTGGGGTAAACACAGTTTCTTAAACCCTTCACGTGTGTAATAATATTGTGATTTGAACTCTTCGCCTGTGTAGCTGGAACTTGTAGCCAACGTTAGGTACTATTTTACCCATTTGGTGTGTGTTAGATATGACACAAGTAGAAGGTACAATCGAACATTTTGTTTTGCTCAATATTGAGCAAAAATTACATACTTTTTGTACCCAACGGTTTTACACAACAAGAATTTACACTTTTTGTTTAGAGTGTACGTAGCTATACGCTACATGCATACCGCGACACAATAGCGGAGATTAAGCGTTGTTTGTCATCCGAAGATCTGTCGTGTTTTTTTAAATTTTGGAGCGGATACATTATCCCTCTAAGATTTTCAACCCACGCATCGGGAAGCCTTAGAACCATTTCTTCGAGATTATGATGTTTATTTGTCGTAAATTTGCCGACCAGTTGTGGGTATCCATCTTTGCTCAGGTAGCCGCTGGCCTCATTCTGATCGAAATCTAGCTGGCACATACATATACATAGTCGGTTGTTGTTGATTTAGATTTATGGCCATGGCGCGTGCGGCACAAAAACAACAACATATGTACATAACTACATGTACAGGTACGTAGTTTGGACCACCTCACCGATTAAGCCTGGGGACAGTTCTAACTAAATTTGTATGTTATATTTCTGGAAAACAAATTAAGCATGTATACATCTGCGTACATTATTATTTTGTACCTGTACCATTTCATGCCTCAAATTAATCCACTTAAACTTAAGCCAAAGATTAAGCACGCGACACGGGTCTATTTGCTACCATTGGGATTCTTCACCATTTTAAAACATCTTTGTTCTAATTTAGTCTACCATGTCATGAATCCAGTTCGACAGCGTTCGACATACAATGAGTGACAACGATACTTCAAGTGATGACAATAGTATTGACACAGTGAATGACAGCACTTTTCGCTTCACTGACTGTGTCAATAATACAAATACTTTCGATCTAACAGACCCCACTGGCTCTTTATATAACACATGTGGAACCAAGTACCTGTCGGAAATGCAATTAAGAACAAAATCTGAAGGAATGGAAAGGGAATCTTTTTTCAGTATTTCATAGCAACATCAGAAGCATTCCAAAAAACGTTGACGACCTAATACTAAGTTTAGAAGTTATACAGCACAAGTTTCATATCATTGGTTTAACTGAAACGTGGTTAAAAACCAGCCCTGACCCAATGCTTTGTATCCCAGGTTATTCATATGAGTACAACAATAGACAAGGACAAACCGGTGGAGGCGTATTGTTATATGTGAACGAATCTTTGTCGTATATTGTAAGACCAGACTTAGGTAGTGTTTCACAATGTTTTGAATCTATTTTTATCGAAATAGACATCTGTAAGAAGAAAAACATAATTATAGGCTTGATCTACAGACCCCCTGGCCTTAATGTTTCTACATTTACGGAAGATATGGATGAAATTCTTTGTAAAATAACTTCTGAGAACAAAACATGTTATATTATCGGTGATTTCAACATCAATTTGCTAAAATGTGACACACATAATCCAATAGTAATATCAACGTATACATAAATAATTCAAAATTAAATCAAATAAGTTCATTTAAATTTATTGGTGTTAATATTGATAAAGGTCTTACCTGGAAATTACATTGCCAGCAGGTCCATACATCTGTCTCACGTATTTTAGGAATTTTGCGCAGGCTAAGATGTATAATGCCAACAAATATTTTATTTTCTATCTACAATACTCTAGCTCTGCCCCATCTTCAGTATGGATTGTTAGTCTGGGGTAATTCTCGGATAACTCCAATGAATAAATTACTAATACTGCAAAACAAATCGCTACGAGTAATCACGAAGTCCGGCTCTAGAGATCACTCCGGACCCCTCTTTAAGAAACTCAATACGCTCTCGATTTATAATTTGTATAAATATCATCTGGGTATTCTTATGTATACATTTGAGCATACTCTTCTGCCCCTTGAAATCAAATCATTGTTTCAGAGGAATACCGATGTCCACTTACACAATACTAGATCAGCAGATAAGCTCCACATTGGGAAGGCCAAAACTACTTTATTTATTAAAACAGTTAGACATCAAGGCCCACTGCTGTGGAATAAAATCACCCCAGTACCTTACTTTAGAAATATAAACGGTTATAAAAAGTTCCTTAAGAATATTCTTATTTCCTGTGAAATATAATTTATTTATCCCGTAGCACGTAGTACATATATTTCATGTCTATTATATTTGTACGTATTGCATTGAGTTTTAAACATTCTTGTTTTTTTAATCTGGGCTTCAGCTGTACTTTCAGCCAGTTATTTGTTTCATATATTTTTTCTTTCTTGTAACAATAGTTGTACATGTATATTAATGCGTTAACTAAGGAACCAGGCCACGTACAAGCTTTTGCTTTTTGCCTGGTTTCCCCCATTCATCACCCTCTGTGCATTGTATAAATAACTGTGTGACATTATTTATTGTGATGTATGGAAATAAAACAATACCAATACCAACCTTCATGTACTATTTTTTAACCAGTTCGCGCCGGGATTATTTTCACATCACCGAGCCGAGGCGCGGGATTATTGTTAACGAAACTCGATCCGAGGCGGGTTTAAGCTGATGGTACCGGGAAGCACAACAACGCATTTTCAACTTTGCTCGCTGCGGACAGACATTTCCGGCCTTGCTCTTGACGTGTTTATGCGACATCCGTTTTAAATCTGGAAAAAACTTTGCGTGTATATACGTCCACCGGCGCGAACTGGTTAAACTGAATGATTGAACCAAGGCGTTCATTTATCTTCCGTTCATTTGTCTCAAGGTGCTCTAAATAAGGGGGGGGGGGGGACTTTCCTAACAAGGTGTTCTGTATGTAAACTATTTTAAGCCTTTACACTGTGGACGTTAGTTATGTTTTTGGCAGTTGTTTATTTTAATTTTAAGTGTTTTATTTTAAAATGCAAAATATTTTTAAAAACGTCAAATTGACAGAAATGTGTGTTTTATTTGTTTTATTATAAAATGCCATGAGTAAAAAACAAAAATAAATTCCATTTTTTTTTTAAAGTGACATTTATTTCCATTCATGTGTAATTCTAACCTGCTTTTGGATAGGTGACAACCCAACAGTCGTCGGCTCTGACCTCAAACGACCTGAGCTCGTCCATGATCTCGCAAACATCTGAAGACAACGGTATTCCATCGTACTCGCCCAATGTGTACGGGGTTTGGTCCGTGTACATCTCCCTCATCATCTCACGAACTGCAAGCCAGAATCATTCCTGTTACGTGCCAATATTTGTTTCAACAATTCGTCGCTGTTTTCACGAAGTGACAAAAACCTTGAAAATCGAAAATGTTTCGTTTTTGAGTTTTGCTGGCAACATATTCGAAAACTGTTGAGCCCAAACTCCGTGTTTTTCTTTTTTACGGAGCATTTTCTGAACTTCTCGTATCATAACCAGATTATTGCGCTGTGAGCTTTGTGCTGTGAAAGGAGAGGTGGACATGTTGAATATGTGGGTGCCGCGCATAAAATGGCAATGTTAGAATAATTCATTTTTTCAATGAGTTCAATCATTCCTAAGACAATCTTGTTTGTTGATAAACATTTTTGGTAAACGTAAGATGCGAACTTATTTATTGCTGACTTGCACCGATTATCCTGATTTGCACCAATTACCCTGATTTGCACCAATTACCCCAACTTTGAAAATGCGATGATTTCAACTTAATTGTGATTTTCAACAACGATGTACTCAGTCATGTGTGACAGCATTGATGCAAGAGAAGTATCAATGGAAAGCTTAATAACTCATAACCCTTATTTGGCAAACTACATGTAGACTGACAAACCTAATAAACTGTGCGTATTATATTAACCCCTTAAATTTGGATTACCTTTGTTCGATATTTTTGTCCACTGTAGTATACAAATTATTGTCAGTGCATTTTTAACTTTGTTTCCAACGGCGGCGTAAAAACGCGCCGTGGGCCTGACGTCACTATGTTTGGTGGGTGGGTGAGTGGGGACGTAAAGAACAACAGAAGACAATAGGGTCACCTATTTGGAAAAGGTCCCCGATTCTGATTCCGATTCGTGTAAAAAACATAATATAGGAAGTCTTCTGAACAAGTTGGCACTTGTTTATGGTGGCCCTGAAGGGACTCCGCAGATCGTGAATATTGACGTCAATATTCACGACAAATTTCACGACTTTCCTCAAAGTCGCGAATATTGACGTCAAATTTGACGTCAATATTCACGACTTTCCCAAAAAGTCGCGAATATTGACGTCAAATTTGACGTCGATATTCGCGTCAAATTTCACGACTTTCCCCGAAAGTCGCGAATATTGACGTCAATATTCGCGACAAAATTCACGACTTTCCTCAAAGTCGCGAATATTGACGTCAATATTGACGTAAATATTCACGACTTTCCCAAAAAGTCGCGAATATTGACGTCAAATTTGACGTCAATATTCGCGACTTGCCCCCAAAGTCGCAAATATGTTTACGCGAATTTTTTTCCAGCAAGCTAGGTTTTGGCTAGTCTTGTTCCGGGGCGCGCACCGTCCGTCTAGTCTAGTACAGTATGCATGCAGTTCATCAATCATCAATACTCCGAAAACGGGCCTATTGAGGGCGCCCTTGATTGTCACGAGAGATCAGTGGATTTGTTTCAAAGATAAAGGTATAGTAGGATACACCATTGGTAATTGCTTGAATTATCATGAATGGGTGGATTCGGGGGGTTGTATTTTATAGTAAATCTCGTTTAACTGACCTGTCCGACGTTTTACAATAATTTATGGATGGCGAGAAAATCACGAAAAACTGCGTTTGTTTTCAACAGTTGTCGGGCAGTTGAATATTCTTATGTTATTATGTGTTTTTGGCGATCGCCATTCGGCGATCGCGAATTTATTTTCATAAAATTATATTTTTCGAAATAATTACAGGATATCTAGCGCGATCATTTTGCTGGATGCCTAGAATCATAATTTACCTTCAAATAAGTAAGATATTTCTTAATAATTCGGTAGTAAATATTGTTGATGTCTGCAAATGGTGTATCCTACCTTTAGGTTCAGTTCACGAGATTTGTTTCTGAACTTGAAACAAATCCACTGATCTCTCGTGACAATCGAGGGCGCCCTCAATAAGCCCGTTTTCTGAGTATGGATGATCGATGAACAACTGCATATAGACGGACGGCGCGCCCCGGACAAATGAAAAACTCAGTCTTGGAGCAAGACTAGCCAAAACCTAGCTTGGGGAAAACAATTCGCGTCAAAATATTTCCGACTTTGGGGGCAAGTCGCGAATATTGACGTCAAATTTGACGTCAATATTCGCGACTTTTGGGGGAAGTCGTGAATATAGACGTCAAATTTGACGTCAATATTCGCGACTTTCGGGGAAAGTCGTGAAATTTGACGCGAATATCGACGTCAAATTTGACGTCAATATTCGCGACTTTGAGGAAAGTCGTGAAATTTGTCGTGAATATTGACGTCAATATTCACGATCTGCGTAGTCCCTTCAGGGCCACCATACTTGTTAATGTTTGAAGCTGCAAAGGTTATCAACATCTGAAGAATAAATAGTGCTTGACGACTAACCTGACAAAGTATTATTATACAATAATATTCTAATAGCTTCGTGCTCCCCATAAAGTGGCCCATGGTCAAAGGTTAGAGTTTTACCAGATGTCAAAAAATATATCAAGTACAAGATCGATCTCGGCTGTTTAATGACCAATTGTCACAGTTCGAAAATAAAAACAAACTAACATTTCGCTCATATTATGATAATAAATTTAATCTAATTATAGAATGCTAATCATATTACTCCTAAATGCCCTCTTAAACCCGCAACGCACTTTTGGCAAACAAAAGATGTTTTCCAACTCAAGTGGGATCGTGGTGAGCAAATAGGGCAAAATATACAAAATAAAAAAGAGCTTGCAAAGCAAACAAAAATCAAACAAAATTACACCCCCAAAAAGAATTGAAAATCGAACGATATTTCACAAAACTTGATACGGAATTGAAAAACAAACGAAATTACACAAACATACTAAGTTTACCTGTAAACAAAAACAAAATACAAAACAAAACATGCAAAACAAAAACCAAACAAAAAATCAAAACGAAATTTACACAAAAATGTGGAATTTACACGTAAACAAAAATCTAATTTCTTAACAAAATATGTAGAGCACACGACAATTAAGAATCACAATAATTTTTTTCCCAATGTACTATTTTGTTCTCAAAAAAAGACAAGATAATAAATTTAACCAAACAAATTAGTTTACATTTTTTTTGAAATAAATTACCCAGAATAAACAGATGAATATAACAAACTACCAAACAGATTTCCAGGACATAAACAAAACGAAAACGCAAAATGAATGAAAAACAAAAAACAATATTGTGCGGCCGCCGTACGAGTATAGACACCGAAATAAACGAACAACTCGGAAATAAACGAACTACTCGGAAATAAATGAACAACTCGGAAATAAATGAACAACTCGGAAATAAAGGAACAACGGGTGCTAAATGGGGGTACGTATCGGCATGCATGGCACGGCATGCATGGCGCGGCGCGCTACTCACACCAGTAAGGCGTCTTGGAATAAGACTATGCGACACAAGCTTCTTCCATCGCCCATCAAAAACATGTGCGGTACCCTTTTTTTTTAAGACGGCATTTTACTAGAAACATCAAATACCGCACTTTTCAAATATTATCGAAAACGTTACCTCTTTAAGAGGCCGTTTGGAACGGATCGGCTTATTGGAATCCGCCCTTGCTGAAATTAAGTGTGCCCAGGAAGTTGACAATTACTATTATGAAGTAAAAATATGAATTTTACAAAACATGTGCGGTACACTTTTTCAAGACGGCATTTTATTGATTCAAAAGTAATATGTTGCGAGAAAGGATTAACAATTAGGTTCTCTGGAATCGACTAATATAATGGCAATTTTGGAGGGAAAAAAAATGTTAAGAATGCTATTTATAGTCTTGCTGGTAGTTATTGTTGAAGTAAATCTATAATTGGGGATTAATTATCGTACCTTTTTTGAAAATTCGCTGATCTAATCTGTAAATCTAGTTTCAAATCAGCACCTCCTTTTGTCGCATGGATTCTAAATTTCTAAAAACGGCTGCGGCCAACCGAATCGCGGGCTGAATCGCGGGTTGAATCGAAGGCTGAATCGCGGGCTGAATCGCGTGCTAGGTTCTGCCAGGTCATCGCACATGCCTAGTATTATCGATCAGGGCACGCTGATGGACACAACAGTGTCGCAGCTTATCTTTGAGATTGAGGTTGGTGCATTGGTGCGGAACGCGTATATTTTTTTTACACCGCGCAGCAAAGGGTTTCCTGTCGTATACGCTGGCACTTTCACTCTTGAAAGGAGACTCACGCATACGAAGTACGCTTGTCGGTCACTTCGCCCATTTTCCACTTCGTCCATAACGACTTCGTCCACAACCACTTCGCCCATTTGCCACTTCGCCCATTTGCCACTTTGCCCACGCGCCACTTCGCCCACGGCAGGGCGCCACTTTGGGCGCGCTATGCATGGATAGCGCGCCCATGCATAGCGCGCCCGTGTTAATTCGACATATGGATCTACCTCCCCGACCCGACAAACGGAGGCGTGAATTTAAAATGCATTGTTGAGAAGTGAAGCCGCACGCTTTTATATTTAAAATGGACCGTTTAATTATATGAACTTGCACTAAAATTCATGCGAAAAATGGGAGACTAGTATTTAAGAATTTGGCTGCCAAAACGCGTTACTTGGTAGGCTTACTTGGTTGGTTTCCTCCTAAAAACAGCGCTGCAACTAGCTAGTGCCAGCCTACAGAATGTATTCGTAGTCTTGTTACAAGGCCGTATTAATATAGAGTGAACCCTTCGCTGCGGTGTAAACAAAATATACGCCTGCGGGAAAATGCATGTCATGTACATGTACATCTACGTACCAGTACGCGCGTTGCACGTTCTTTGTTCGGTATTTTATATAACCAGCTTCTTATTCGATATTCAAATGTAAACACTGCACGTACCGGTACTCTAACTCCATACAGTGTATCGGGGTGTCCCCCCCCCCCCCCCCCCCCCCACTCTCCCCACCATATGGCATACTGTATTCATCGTCTATCGTCAGTTGTTTAAACCCCATTTGACCCCGAGTTAAATGTACACGTGTGTGTACACATACATGTACATGTACATGTAATATACTTACAATCTTTGGCGTTTACGTACATGTCCATGGTGACTCGACGAGCGTGCGTCTGTAGTAGTACATGTGTACGTGTCTGTACTGGAGTTAGCCCTTCTGCAAAGCACGAACACAACACGTCTGTTTGTTTGTAACCGTGCATTAACAGTGGGAGGATGTCAAGGCGTTTACAACATTGCCACACAACCGTATTTGATTACTATTAGTGTATTTCCCGACCTTCGGATCTTTGATACAGAGCCTATAATCAGTAGTACTAGTAGTACGGTGTTTACACAGTGCGAGTGGCTAGCAATTCAAAATGGGATAATGCTCCGATTAGGGATTTGTTATCGGTACAGAACTGTGGAGGTATGGAACGCCAAAGAGGCATTTAATGTGATCATTCGATGAGCATTATCCCACTATTTGCACTGCGGCGCGTGAGGGCGCAAGATTAGATACTGTCAGTGTTAAGTCTGGTTTCGTCATGGCCGGACGTACGTCCACGTCTTCCCGGCCGGACCGATAGCCAGCCTCGGGCCGTGTTTTACACCGCGGCATGGCAGCAACCTAGGATTTAAGAGGGGTCATTTCTGGGAAGGTTTTGCCATCCCAGTAAAAGTCAATTTGTGAGTTTGGACATTTGTGCTAGTGTGAAGACCCTTTCTTGAATTGTATGGAGAAATGAGGTAGGATCAAACCACTTTTTAATTTATTTTGTTGGTGCAGCTCAAAACTGAAGGAGCCCCCCTTGAAAAAGGGCGTGTTGATTTGGTTTATGGAGCCGTGCTCTGAGACAATTGTATTCTTATAGAAGTGCAGGTATTACCTCACGTTTTGCGTTTGCTTCGGCAGACGGTTTAGAAAATGTCTCCAGGGTGCGCCAGCATATAGGTTTGAATGCTTGCTATGCTTAGCGGTATAGAGTCTTCGTACTGAAGGCAACATTTTGCACGGTTGGGAGTGGCTCCACTGATGCGTGACAATGGAATGTGAGAGCGCCACAATGGTCTATGCAAAGGACTGGCCTATTTGTTTAACAATTAGGGCCAGGAATGCAGGTTTTATTATCGTGTCCAAATGAAGTTATGTTATTCAGGCTACTTAATGTTTGCATATACGTTTTCAGCAATCAATTTTCAACAACAAAAAAGATGAAGACATTGATCACCAGTAGAGGTATATCTCTTATCGCATTTAAAAATTCACTTTTGTATTGAATTCATATAATGCATATTTACGTAGAATTCGCCGTGCGATTGAATCAGGTGTATAGTATATTGCAGTTAGTTACATAACATGCACAATGGTGTAGGGGCAGCCCTATAGCACGCACACATGTTTGGGCAGCCGTCTTTAGTTGGCTTTTGTTCCCAAAATGAGTGTTCCCGATCATTTCGCTTATTTAGTTTCTGGTTTTCGGTTGAACGGGTCTGTTTCTCCGCATTCAAATGTCGTATAGTGCTCTTAGTGTAATCAGTGGTCTTCGTTGATTGCTCTATTTCGGGGGTGTTTTTTTCTACAGATCTGATTTGCTGGTTTAATTGAGACCTTTATAAACCTTTACTCGGCTAATTTTAGGTCGAGTTGAAAGTCTGTGTTGAAATAATATATTTCCGCTGCATATCTGTAGGAAAGCCCGTATAATCTAAATGTTGGGACTTCGGTGCTAATTCACACCATGGGAATGAAATATCGTAGAGCCTGGTGGGTGCTCTTGCATCGTATATGGCCAGTCAGAATTCAGCGTTGTCTTTATAATGAGGTACGCAGCGAAGTCTTAAGCGGGTTGACGGCTCACAGCCGCAAAATGCGAGGTTTTGTGTGCACGAAGGAGTGACCCGCAGTATAGTAATATTCATTTTGGCAGTGGTGTTGGGCCAACATGGTGACTCCGACTGTTTCGGGATATTAAAAAAAAAAAAAAAAATAGATTTATAAAGTGTCTATTTTACAATGACAAAATTCAAGTGAATTATAACGCATACTTGTACCTGTTTTTATATTACTTTGCTTTATGCTCACGTTTTGCAGGTGATGTTTGTTTTCGTTAGTCAGAGTGCCACATGTTCTGGTTGGGCGCCTTTGCTTTGCTCTGGTATGGGGCAGGGGTTCTGACATGTGATTTGCATTTGAGTTTAGTATAGCAACGCAGGTTTGGTCGGGGTGTTAGACCGTTTTAACCTTTGAGGTCAGTACACTTTTAATGAGGCATTTATGTGTTTTTTGCGCGGCCTTATTTTTGTGAGCCTGCTTTCGGAATAGACGACATTTCGAGTGTTCCTAATTATTTTAAGGTAACTAACAAAAAAAGAACCACACATTTTGAAGATAGGTAACTAAATCACATATCTTGTCACCAAACCGGCACAGTATTCAGCACAACTTTGTTTAGTAAGAAAAAAGGGTATTTCTTACCGACCATAAAATCAGACAAGTCATAGTTCTGTCCCTGTTTTAAAAAAATAAAACACATTTTACACATGGGTTTAATTTTACATTTATAATGAAATGCATCTGCCACCGTCGAAGGAGGCACTTATAGCAAGTAAAGACATGCTGACATAACTGGCAGTGTTCTTGGACTCTAATATTAATAATACCAAAAGCTTCAATTTCAATACGGTTGTTTGTTGTTTTTTTTGGTTTATTTTATTTTTTTATTTTTTTTTAACGAGGATAACAATTAACATAGCCAATTTTAAAGTTAATTCTTTCAAAGGTAGCACTTCTACCGGTAAAGACGACCGAAGGTAGTCTAGAACCTTGTTGACATCCCATGTCACGCTGTAGCGAGGTTTTGTTGGTCTTAAATTAAACACACCCTTCATGAAACGTCGTACGAGGGGGTGAGCACCTATAGCTAAACAGTCATTTGTTGAGCATAATGCTGACACTGCAGATCGAGCTGTGTTCAGTGCACTGTATCCAATTCCTGTGTGATACAGTTTAGTGAGGAAATGAAGCACCTGGCTTATATCTGGATGCATTGGATCCGCTTTGACTTCAGAACAAAACTGCAACCATCTTCCGGCATATGAACGGTACTGTTTGTGAGTGCTTTCCCTCCATGATGACATGATAATGTCTGCCGTTGCTCCAGAAATGTTTTGCTTTTCAAGCGATTGCCCGAAACCAGGCAAGCCATCAATCTGAGTTTTTTCCTGAGTGGATGTAGTTGGGCCGTCACTGGAAGTTGAAGCAACGTGTCTTTCATTGGCAGTAAAATTGGGTGGCTTACCAACATTTGCAATATTAGTGCAAACCATGACTGTGTTGTCCAGACTGGGGCTATTATGATGCCTGTTGCTTGGTCCAATGCCACCTTCTGAAGTGTCTTCCCAAGAACACTAAATGGAGGAAAAGCATACAAATACCATGAGTGCCAATCTAATGTAAAGGCATCTATATAGCATCAGGATCAGGCTGCCATGAGACAAATTTAGTTACTTGTCTATTCAATCTTGTGGCAAAAGGATCAATGTCTGGGAATCCAATGGATTTGGCAATTTCGTTACATGTTTTGGATTTGACACCACCCATGTGATTTATATATGTCACTGCTGTGCTATTATCAGTAAGCAATTTCACATGTTTAACCTTTTTCTGAGTAGTCAATGCTTTTAATGCAAAGAAAGCTGCTTTAAGTTCTAGTGCATTAATATGTAGACTAGCTTCCATAGCTGTCCATCTTCCCCCGCACTTCAAGTTTTTACAAATGCCTCCCCAACCTTTGTTTGAGGCATCAGATGAGATAACCATCTCTGCATTTCCTTTTGTTATGGCTTGTTTTTGCTGAGGAATATTTTCAATCCACCAACTTAAATCCTCTTTCATTTCTGGTGTAATTGTCATGTATGCGTCATAATTCCCATTATGTACTTTCAATGCATCCACTATAATACAAAGGTCCGTATTCTACAGCAGGTAGGCTGGATATCAATAGTCCAATGACTTTAGCCACTGATCTTATTTGCATCAAATCTGATCGATGTAATGCCTTGCATTCCTGAAGCAGTTTCTCAATTTTGTTCGAGGTTAGAGTAACTGTCATCGCGACAGAATCTATCGTAAACCCTAGAAAAGTGATCCTTTGGCAAGGTTGCAAGACAAGTCTATTAATTAATGTTAATGTCTCATTAACATTTATGACACAGTCATCTTTAGTGTTACCTAGTAAAAGGCAATCATCAATATAGCCTAAAATGATATGTCCTTGTCCACGTAACGTGGCAAACATAGGCTTCAATAGTTTTGTAAACATTCTTGGGGACGAGGCTAGCCCATTTGGTAAGCAGGTGTACTGAAACAGAGTATTATCCCACTTAAACTTGAGATACTTTTGATGCTCCTCTGCTATAGGAACTGTGTAATAAGCGTCTTTTAGATCCACTGATGCCATGAAACAATTTGGTGTAATAAGTCTTACAGCCGTTTCAAACGTATCCATCTTAAAATGGTGATATTCAACATGCTCATTAAGACCTTTGAGGTTAAGTATCATTCGGGATGTGCCATCCTTTTTTGGTCGTGTAAATATTGGAGATATATACTCCCCTGAGCAATGTTGCGACTTAACAATCGCCTTTTTATTCAGTAATTGTGTTATTTCCAAATTAATAACATTTTGTCCTGGAATACTACCAATATTTTGCCAAGGTATTTACTTTGCTGTGGTTTATCAATAAACTCAATATGGGCATGTGACACTATGTCAATAATATTGGCATCTGACGTTATTTATCGCCAATTGCTAACAAATTGTTTCAGTATACCTGCTTCAAATGCCTCCATTTGAACTGTACTTACAGCATCGCTGTAGACTGCAGTCTTGTGCTACTTCTGGTGACTTTTTGGCTGTGTTCTGGGGTACTTCTGGAAATACTTTGCACCATCTGCCATAGTAGGTACAGCTTGATACGGCTTACGAAAATAGCCGCGACCTCGTCCCCTGTATCTCATGCCACGGGCTCGACTTCTGCTACGGGTACCACCGCGTGACCACGATGTACTGATTTTCTGACCTGCCCTGTTTACTTCTTGAATATCTTTAACTGTTTTGGAGACATCGTCTCCGAACAGATAGTCAGTAAAAGGCACAGTATTGGAACATAAATGCAAGTAATCTTGCTTTAAATCTGACTTCATGCAGTCACGCCTTCTTAAATTTAGAAGTCGATTTGCATTTCCGAACAATGCCAATGTGTCAGTACTCAAATCGAGTAGCTTTTGTTTGTTCACTGCTTCAGGTTTATCTTTTGTCAAATGGGCTAGTTGTTCAACCAGTTGCGTAATAGCCTAGACCCTTTCACGAGGGATAATAATAATAATAATAAGATTTGTAATGCGCACATATCCACCCTGCTGGGTGTTCAAGGCGCAGAGACCCTAAAAAACAAACAAAGTAATATTTAACTTGAAAGAAACAATAACAAATGAGAGGAACAAATAAATTAGTTCTTGAAAACCTGAGACATGAGATAAGTTTTGAGAAGTGATTTGAATTTTGTTGTACACAGACAAGATCTAAGATTAAGCGGTAAAGAGTTCCAGATGTGTGGTGCAGCTGCAGAAAAACGTCTGTCGCCCCACGAGTGTCGTGACTTGGATTCCTTGAGGAGAAGCATGTTGCTGGATCGTAGGTTCCTTGATGGAGTGTAAACTTGAAGAAGTTCTGAGATGTAATGGGGAGCCTTGCCATTGAGTGCTTTGTGGACAATTAGCATAAGCTTGAAGATTATTCGTTGAGAGACAGGGAGCCAATGAAGTTGTTCCAGGATGGGGGTGATGGAACAGGATTTTTTAGAGAGTGTAACCATGCGGGCTGCGGTGTTTTGGAGGCGTTGGAGACGAGCAATCTGGTTATGCGGAAGACCATAGAAAAGGGCATTGCCGTTGTCAAGGCGAGAAGTGACAAATGCATGAATTACTTTTTCTGTAGCGCTCTTGTCCAAAAACTTGCGTATTTTACCGATGTTCCTGATGTGAAATGTTGAGAGACGAATGACGTTGTTGATGTGTGGTTGAAGTGTCATTGACGAATCAAAAATAACACCCAAGTTCCGAGCCTGCAACGAGGGAGCTATCTGAGCATCACCGATGGAAATGTATGGCACTGAAACTTTTGATAATTGTTGACGTGATCCAAATAAAAGGAACTCTGTCTTGTCGTCATTTAACTTCAGGAAGTTCTGTTGCGTCCAGTGGCGAATCTCTTGGATACATTTCTCAAGTCTTTCAATGGAGGCATTGGCATGTTCTCGAGAAGATTTAAACGTGATGTATAGCTGAGTGTCGCCCGCATAGACATGGTAATTCAGGTTAAATTTTAAAATGATGTCACGAATTGGCAAAGTGTACAGCGTAAACCACTGTGGGCCCAGTACTGACCCCTGTGGCACAGAGTAGTTCAAGACAACCGGGTCTGATATTGCAGTGCCGATACACACGTGCTGAGTTCGATTGGAGAGATAAGAATTGCACCATGCTAGGGCTGTGTCCTGTATGCCGAGGTAATTCTGAAGCCGGGAGAGGAGGATGTTGTGGTCAACAGTGTCAAAAGCGGCACTCAAGTCTAATAGGACTAGTGCTGTAAGGTTTCCATTGTCCATGGCTGAAAGAATATCGTTGTTCACACGGACTAGTGCAACTTCCGTCCCATGGAAAGGCTTGTATGCCGACTGGAACGTGTCGGACAGGTTGAAAGCATCAATATGATCGCGAATGCGTGATGAAACTACTCGTTCAATGACTTTTCCGAGATACTTTAAGTTCGCAACTGGTCTGTAGTTTTTGAATACCTCCTTGTCCAGGTTGGGTTTCTTGATGAGCGGCCTGATGTAGGAAATCTTGAGGCTATCGGGGAAGTGACCGGAGCTGAGAGATTTGTTTACAAGTGCAGTGATGTACGGAACAAATGTATCAATGTTCTGCTTTATCATGGATGTTGATACTGGGTCCAGTTCACAGGATTTTGTAGGAGATTTCATGATAATTCTTTGAATCTCAGCAGCAGTGGTAGGCTCAAACACATAGAGTCTACAGTCTTGGTGAAGATGTGGCGATGTCTGGCGCATGTCACAAGGGGCCGATGAGAATGATGAGCGGATGTCTGAAATCTTGGTGCCTGGATTGCTTGGAATTTAACATCCAAAGACCTAGATTCCGGTCGGATAATATCCCATACCAACTGGTTTACACGCACACTGGAAAGCCCAACACAATTTTCTGGTTTATTGTATTTTTTGACGAGCTCATTGTACTTGTCATCAGGGATTGCATCTCTGAACAAACTATTCACCATGTCAGCCAAATCTTCGTTAACAGCTTTGTCACAGCGTTCTTTATTAGTGAATTTCTCAGTCAAACTTTTGAAAATGTTCACGGTCTCAGATTGAACAGAGTCATTGTCAATTGCATCAGGTTTATCCGATTTCTCTGCGCTGGTTGATGGTTTATCATCATTATTCACATGCATGTGCAACTCTTGTTCTGGAACCTCCACGGGTTCATCATAATATTCATAACTCACTTCTAGTTGCCCTACCCGAGCACCGAGTTTTTCCTGATTATCTTTAATTTCAACCAACATGTTCAAAATGGTTGCCATTTGAGACTGCTTCCCTTGTGGAGCGGTTACACCGCTACTGGGATTCACGTCTGTTGTTTTTTGTCGTTTTGATGGTGTAAACTCACCACTGCTACCAGTTTTGGGTTCTTTTTGGCGTTTTTTGTCCATTTCCATAGCTCGTATGGGTGTACTCTTGTCCGAGGACGTGCCTTGTGGACATTCCGCCATTGCTTCACACTACGTGCAAATTTCAAATCGTAACTACGTTACAACCCAAGTATAAAATAATAAAGGCAGCTTAAACGGCTTACCACGTTGAAGAGCAAAGATATAAAATACAAGTTCCTTGTATGAAGCTCACTCAACGCAGTCAATAGCTACACTTGACAGAGCGGGAACACGGCGTGTTACTCTGTCAAAGGTTTGTAGTACACTGAAGCTACTGGTACGTGGTGCAATCTCATGTGGTCACTGAAGTGTGGAATGATGACGTAATAGAATCATGATTGTCCATAGTATCTGTATCTGTTGGCTACTGTGCAATCTCCATTAGGTGGATATCCAGCACAGGGCGCCGACGCAGAGCAAGACAGCAAGCATTTTAGTGAAGAGCTCCCCTGGGCAGCTTGAGCAAATTGCTGGAACTTAGCTGATGTTTCAGGTTTTCGAATGTGGGTCATTGCCTTATTAATACCGGGAGAGAATTACATTGTGCTGTCGTTCGTGGGAAGAAGGAAAACCTGTAGCAGTCGTTCTGAGTGGGAAGTTTTCTAAATGAAGTGGCTGATGTTTGTCTGATTGTGGAACGTTGACTAGCTTCCTTGTCGATTGTAAATTTGTGGATGTCAACGGCTGCTAGATGGTTAGCTGCTTTGTAGACAAGTATTGCTGCTTTATAGACAAGATGTCTTCTTGCAGGATGTTGTTATCTGCAGGTATGCTGATCATCCTGTACATGATACAGTCATGTAGAATGAACATCACGGTAGAATGAACTTGCTTAGGCAGATCATTAAGGTAGACGACGAACAGGGCCGGACCCAAGACGGTTCAGAACTATAATGCATTCTTGTTGGCAGCATTCGTGTTTTAGGACAGGCCTAAACAAACAAAAGGGGCCTTGTTATTCAAACAAAACGGAGTGTGGACCCTCAAATGAATTGTAGCGCCTTGAGCAGCGTGTGAACTTAGGCGGACGGCAGCCTCGCGGCACGTTTCTTAGTGCTCGCTGGCTTATGAGTGCAGTCTTTTGAACGCCTTACGCGTGGAAATGACGCGCATTGTTGTTTAGCATCAGGTATGATGAAATGGTACAGCTATGATGAAATGGTACAGCTAGTACCCTTTTTATCACAATAGAACAGCCCCAAAGGCAAGCCCTCATACTGGACGGCTCGTTGAGTCTGTTTTTGTAGGGGGACAATGATCTCCTGAATATTCATATAATGCACAAAACCAAAACAATCTGTGATTGGACAGCGCCCTCTTGTGTTTTAAATTGGACAATAGATTTCCGGTTTTAGGCATACTGAACAGCCATGTTTGGTGGCACGTATAATGCAAGAAGGCGCGACCGACTGTCGGTCGAGTTGTACTAAAATGCACAATTTTACGCTAGACTAGCGTGGTTACGATCCGTCGGAGGACGGGCCTCCGCATAAGAGAGAAACAGTGGATGGGCCCTGTGTGTTCAATTGTAATCTAACATGGTTAAGATAATAGGTTTTGCAGCGGACGGGCCCTGCGTTTTGGATTTTAATCTAGTGTAGTTAAGATCAAAGGATGAGAGATAGTTATAAGTTACGCAGCAGACGCGCCCTGTGTGCTGAATTTAAATCTTACATATTTTTAAGATCAGACGATCAGACGATAAGAGAAAATATAAGTTATGCAGTGGTCAGGTTCTGTGTGTTGAACTTAAATCTAGCAATGGTTAAGATCAAAGCATAAGAGAGAATAGAAGTAACGCAGTGAATGGGCCATGCGTGTCGGAATGTAAATCTAACATTGTTAAGATTACAGAATAAGAGGTAATAAAAGTTGCGCAGTGGATGGGCCCTGTGTGTTAAATGTAAATCTAACAATGTTAAGATCATAGGTTAAGATAGAATATAAGTTCCGCAGTGCACGGGCCCGGTGTGTTGAATTTAAATATAACAATGTTAAGATCATAAGAGAGAATATAAATTCCGCAGTGGGTAGGCCCTGCATCTTGAATTTTAAACTAACATTGTTAGGGACGGGCCCTGCGTGATGAATGTTTATCTTACATGGATATCATCAGAGGATAAGAGTACATTAAAAGTGACGCAGTGGACAGGCCCTGTGTGCTGAATTGTTAATCTAACATGTTTATTTTTAGATCAGAGGTGGGGCCTCCGCGTGAGAGGCAATAGAAATTCCGCGTGGACGGGCCCTGCGTGTTAAATTTGAATGTATCTGATTAAGATCAGAGGACGGGCTTCTGCATTTGAGACATAAGGAGTTCCGCCGTGGAAGGGCCCTGCATTTTCAATTTGAATTGAACGGATTAAGATCAGAGGACGGGCCTCTGCATTTGAGACCAAACAAAAAAGGTTCCGCAGTGGATTAGGCCCTGCGTCTTAAAGGTGGTATACACTATTGGTAAATGCTTGAATTATCATGAATGGGCGAATTTGGAAGGTTGTATTTTATAGTAAATATCTTTAAACTGGCCTGTCCGAAGTTTTACAGTCATAAATGCCGAGAAAAGCACGAAAAACAGCGTTTGTTTTCAACCGGCGTCGAGCTTTGTTTTTGTTCTGATTTTTTTGGCTTTTTCGCAAATTTTGCGAAAAAGCCTTTGTTTTTGTTCTGATTTTTTTTTGGGCTTTTTCGCAAATTTTGCGAAAAAGCCTTTGTTTTTGTTCTGATTTAGTTTTCTCTTTTTTTTGGCATTTTCGCAATTTTGCGAAAAAGCCTTTGTTTTTGTTCTGATTTTTTTGGCTTTTTCGCAATTTTGCGAAAAAGCCTTTGTTTTTGTTCTGACGCCGTGTGCGACAGGTAGGTAAACAGGCTCTCGGCTACGCAGAATCCAATCCCATAGACTTTGTAAACGTTGTTTGCACAATTCCAAGCACTTTTAACGAAACGTGCTAACATAACATACGTTTGTATTGTTAGGTGATAGATAGTTGCACAGAAAGTTCATAAACGTGTGACGTCATCGTTTTAATCAGTTTTGATTAATTTTAATCTGTTTAAATTAACTTAAATTCGTTTTCGATGATTTTAAATTATTTTGATGGTATTTTTGAAAAAATTTAATCTAAAAAATTGCGAAAGCGAAAAAGCCCTATGTTCTGTTCCTCGAACAGACGTAGTTCTAGTTTTTGGCTTTTTCGCAATTTTGCGAAAAAGCCTTTGTTTTTGTTCTGATTTTTTTTGGCTTTTTCGCAAATTTTGCGAAAAAGCCTTTGTTTTTGGCTTTTTCGCAATTTTGCGAAAAAGCCTTTGTTTTTGTTCTGATTTTTTTTTTTCTTTTTTTTTTTTTTTGGCTTTTTCGCAATTTTGCGAAAAAGCCTTTGTTTTTGTTCTGATTTTTTTTTTTCTTTTTTTTTTTTTTGGCTTTTTCGCAATTTTGCGAAAAAGCCTTTGTTTTTGTTCTGATTTTTTTTTTCTTTTTTTTTTTTTTTTTTCTTTTCTTTTAGTAACCTAAACCCCATAGACTTTGTACACGTTTTTTCTGCCCGTCACTTTTAATCGAAAACAAAGTCGTATTTACATAAAACTTAACCCAGGTGAAGACCCCATAGTGAACTCGTGTCTCGCAGAAATACGTCATGGTGACGTCATCAGGGGTCACGTGACGTCATCTTAAAGGTGTTATTGATTTAATCTTTGAAATTCAATAACAAATCAACCGCAAAAGACCGAAACTTAATTTTTGTGGCAATAGATAGAATAATCCAGGATCTTGATTTTATCTCGCGTGCGTGAAATCACGTGACCCTTCCTTCCGGTCTAAACCGGAAGTGCCTCATAATTTGAAAGTGAAAAATGATATGAACTTACTTTCAACGATGTTAGTGTCTGGCTACAATATATTTTTCCAAAAAAAATTGGTGACGTCATAACATGTTATAGCGCCCTCTAGCGGCAGTTTGAATAATGGTTAAAATGAATAATCTGTTGATGTGTGTGGCGAAGTTTGCTGAAATCACTTTATAACCGGTGTATTTAATCAGCTTCATGCTAGGAACAAGTTGACGGGAAGAAAAAATTATGACGTCACCAGACCGGAAGTTAGAATGAAAAGACTCTTTTTCCTTTGAAAATTCCTAAAAAATTAAACTTGACAGATACAATCTTGATTTTTGCTGTAAAGGTTAATGTAAAAGTAGTTCTCGAACTTCCCTGTGTTTTGGGGCAAAAAACGAACTTGAACATACCCTGCGGCACCCTTGAAATGTAATCGTTTTGGCCTAGGTGCAAAAAGCATTGACCCCTTACGTGTGCGTGCCACGTATAATATACATGCTAGTACAGGTAGGTATACACCGATAGTGCATTATGTATTGAGCGAATGTATCACCACTGACATCGTTCGTGCAAGCACATTTACGCTCACCAAAGATGACACTAGCCGCCAACCTGTGAAACAGGATGACGTCATCAAGTTGCCCATGAGGAAGGGCGCCGCGTACGACAGGTAGGTAAACACGCTTTTGGCTACGCAGAATCCAACCCCGTAGACTTTGTAAACGTTGCTTGCACAATTCAAAGCACTTTTAACGGAAAAACAAAGTCGTATTTCCATAAACTCGACCCAGGTGAAACCCCAATAGTGAACTCCAGTCTCGCCGACAGACACCACGAGGAAGACGTCATCAGGCCCACGTGACGTCATCTTAAAGGTGCAATTGATTTAATCTTTGAAAATCAATAACAAATCAACCGCAAAAGACCGAAACTTAATTTTTGTGGCAATAGATAGAATAATCCAGGATCTTAATGTTATCTCCCGTGCGTGAAATCACGTGACCTTTCCTTCCGGTCAAAACCGGAAGTGCCTTATAATTTGAATGTGAAAAATGATATGAACTTACTTTCAACGATGTTAGTGTCTGGCTAGAATAAACTATTCAAAAAAATTCCGGCGACGTCATAACATGTTATAGCGCCCTCTAGCGGCAGGTTGAAAATGGTTAAAATGATTAATCTGTTGATGTGTGTTGCACAGTTTGCTGAAATAACTTTATAACTGGTGTATATAATCAGCTTCATGCTTAGAGCATATTGGGAAGGAGAAATATTTATGACGTCACCAAACCGGAAGTTACAATAACAAAATCCTTTAAACTTTAAAAAGTCGCTTAAAAATCAACCGCTATAGATATAATCCAGATGTTTGCTTCAAATAGCAAAGTTAAGACTGATCTCGAGTTTCTGTTAATTACGTCACAATGACGTCACCAAGTGTCAGATTACAAGCAACCAAATATTTCTAAATTTAATCTTTGAAAATCAATATAAAATCAACTGTAAGAGATCTGATTTAGATTTTTAAGGAAATTGATAGATTAATCCATGGTCTTCATTATTTGTATTACATGCAAAAAGACTTGACACTTCCTTCCGGTCCAAACCGGAAGTGCCTTATAATTTAAAAGTGGAAAACGATGCTAACTTACTTTCAACGATGTTAGGCGCTGGCTAGGTTGTAAGTAACAAAACAGTTAAAAGTGACTTCATAAAATGTTAAAGCGCCCTCTAGCGTCATGTTGACAAATGTTACGTCATATTACGATTATATTTGAATTATTACGTTTTTAGACGTTGAAGGCATATCTCAGCAACGGATCGTGTTAACATAACACCTCATTTTGTGTTGTTAGGTGATAGATAGTTGCACACAAAGTTCACAAACGTGTGACGTCATCGTTTTAATCAGTTTTAATTCATTTTACTCTGTTTAAATTAACTTAAATTAGTTTTCAATGATTTTAAATTGTTTTGATGGTTTAAAAGTTCAATTTTTAAAATATTTAATAAAAACAAATTGTGAATGCGAAAAAGCCCTATGTTCTGTTCCTCGAACAGACGTAGTTCTAGTTTTTTTTTTTTTTTCTTTTAGTAACCTAAACTCCATAGACTTTGTACACGTTTTTTTGCACAAGTACTTTTGCCAGAAAACAAAGTCATATTTCCATAAAACTTAACCCAAGTGAAGACCCCATAGTAAGCTCGTGCCTAGCAAACATACGTCATGGTGACGTCATCAGGGATCACGTGACGTCATCTTAAAGGTGCAATTGATTTAATCTTTGAAAATCAATAACAAATCAACCGCAAAAGACCTAAACTTGATTTTTGTGGCAATAGATAGAATAATTAAGGATCTTCATTTCATCTCATGTGCGTGAAATCACGTGACCCTTCCTTCCGGTCCAAACCGGAAGTGCCTTATAATTTAAAACTGGAAAATGATATGAACTTAATTTCAACGATGTTAGTGTCTGGCTAGAATAAACTTTTCAAAAAATTACCGGCGACGTCATAACACGTTATAGCGCCCTCTAGCGGCAGGTTGAAAAATGGTTAAAATGCATAATTTGTTGGTGTGTGTGGCGAAGTTTGCTGAAATCACTTCATAACCGGTGTATATAATCAGCTTCGTGCTAAGAACATATTGAGAATAAGATTTATTGATGACGTCACCAAACCGGAAGTTACAATGAAAAGACCTTAACACCTTAAAACGTCGCTTAGACTTTGTACACGTTTTTTTGCACAAGTACTTTTACCAGAAAACAAAGTCGTATTTTCATAAAACTTAACCCAGGTGAAGACCCTATAGAAAAATCGTGTCTCGCAGACATACGTCATGGTGACGTCATCAGGGGTCACGTGACGTCATCTTAAAGGTGTAATTGCTTTAATCTTTGAAAATCAATAACAAATCAACCGCAAAAGGCCTAAACTTGATTTTTGTGGCAATAGATAGAATAATTAAAGATCTTCATTTCAACTCATGTGCGTGAAATCACGTGACCCTTCCTTCCGGTCCAAACCGGAAGTGCCTTATAATTTAAAACTGAAAAATGATATGAACTTACTTTCAACGATGTTAGTGTCTGGCTAGAATAAACTTTTCAAAATAATTACCGGCGACATCATAACACGTTATAGCGCCCTCTAGCGGCAGGTTGACAAATGGTTAAAATGAATAATCTGTTGATGTGTGTGGCGAAGTTTGCTGAAATTACTTTATAACCGGTGTATATATAATCAGCTTCGTGCTAAGAACATATTGAGAAAGAGATTTATTGATGACGTCACCAAACCGGAAGTTACAATGAAAAGACCTTAAAACCTTTTCTGTTAATTACGTCACGATGACGTCATCAAGTGTCAGATTACAAGCAACCAAATATTTCTAAATTTAATCTTTGAAAATCAATATAAAATCAACTGTAAGAGATCTGATTTAGATTTTTAGGAGAATTGATAGATTAATCCATGGTCTTCATAATTTGTATTACATGCAAAAAGACCTGACCCTTCCTTCCGGTCCAAACCAGAAGTGCATTATAATTTACAAGTGGAAAACGATGTAAACTTATTTAAAACGATGTTAGGCGCTGGCTAGGTTATAAGTAAAAACAAAGTTAACGTTGACTTCATAAAATGTTATAGCGCCCTCTAGCGGCATGTTGACAAATGTTACGTCATATTACGTTTATATTTGAATTATTACGTTTTTCGACCTTTAAGTCATATCTCAGCAACGGAACGTGCTAACATAACATACGTTTGTATTGTTAGGTGATAGATAGTTGCACAAAAAGTTCAGAAACGTGTGACGTCATCGTTTTAATCAGTTTGAGTTTATTTTAATCTGTTTAAATTAACTTAAATTCGGTTTTTTTGAAAACAAATACTCTAAAAAAATGGGAATACGAAAAAGCCCTATGTTCTGTTCCTTGAACAGACGTAGTTCTAGTTTTTTTTTTTTTTCTTTTAGTAACCTAAACTCCATAGACTTTGTACACGTTTTTTTGCACAAGTACTTTTGCCAGAAAACAAAGTCATATTTCCATAAAACTTAACCCAAGTGAAGACCCCATAGTAAGCTCGTGCCTAGCAAACATACGTCATGGTGACGTCATCAGGGATCACGTGACGTCATCTTAAAGGTGCAATTGATTTAATCTTTGAAAATCAATAACAAATCAACCGCAAAAGACCTAAACTTGATTTTTGTGGCAATAGATAGAATAATTAAGGATCTTCATTTCATCTCATGTGCGTGAAATCACGTGACCCTTCCTTCCGGTCCAAACCGGAAGTGCCTTATAATTTAAAACTGGAAAATGATATGAACTTAATTTCAACGATGTTAGTGTCTGGCTAGAATAAACTTTTCAAAAAATTACCGGCGACGTCATAACACGTTATAGCGCCCTCTAGCGGCAGGTTGAAAAATGGTTAAAATGCATAATTTGTTGGTGTGTGTGGCGAAGTTTGCTGAAATCACTTCATAACCGGTGTATATAATCAGCTTCGTGCTAAGAACATATTGAGAAAGAGATTTATTGATGACGTCACCAAACCGGAAGTTACAATGAAAAGACCTTAACACCTTAAAACGTCGCTTAGACTTTGTACACGTTTTTTTGCACAAGTACTTTTACCAGAAAACAAAGTCGTATTTTCATAAAACTTAACCCAGGTGAAGACCCTATAGAAAAATCGTGTCTCGCAGACATACGTCATGGTGACGTCATCAGGGGTCACGTGACGTCATCTTAAAGGTGCAATTGCTTTAATCTTTGAAAATCAATAACAAATCAACCGCAAAAGGCCTAAACTTGATTTTTGTGGCAATAGATAGAATAATTAAAGATCTTCATTTCAACTCATGTGCGTGAAATCACGTGACCCTTCCTTCCGGTCCAAACCGGAAGTGCCTTATAATTTAAAACTGAAAAATGATATGAACTTACTTTCAACGATGTTAGTGTCTGGCTAGAATAAACTTTTCAAAATAATTACCGGCGACATCATAACACGTTATAGCGCCCTCTAGCGGCAGGTTGACAAATGGTTAAAATGAATAATCTGTTGATGTGTGTGGCGAAGTTTGCTGAAATTACTTTATAACCGGTGTATATATAATCAGCTTCGTGCTAAGAACATATTGAGAAAGAGATTTATTGATGACGTCACCAAACCGGAAGTTACAATGAAAAGACCTTAAAACCTTTTCTGTTAATTACGTCACGATGACGTCATCAAGTGTCAGATTACAAGCAACCAAATATTTCTAAATTTAATCTTTGAAAATCAATATAAAATCAACTGTAAGAGATCTGATTTAGATTTTTAGGAGAATTGATAGATTAATCCATGGTCTTCATAATTTGTATTACATGCAAAAAGACCTGACCCTTCCTTCCGGTCCAAACCAGAAGTGCATTATAATTTAAAAGTGGAAAACGATGTAAACTTATTTAAAACGATGTTAGGCGCTGGCTAGGTTATAAGTAAAAACAAAGTTAACGTTGACTTCATAAAATGTTATAGCGCCCTCTAGCGGCATGTTGACAAATGTTACGTCATATTACGATTATATTTGAATTATTACGTTTTTCGACCTTTAAGTCATATCTCAGCAACGGAACGTGCTAACATAACATACGTTTGTATTGTTAGGTGATAGATAGTTGCACAAAAAGTTCAGAAACGTGTGACGTCATCGTTTTAATCAGTTTGAGTTTATTTTAATCTGTTTAAATTAACTTAAATTCGGTTTTTTTGAAAACAAATACTCTAAAAAAATGGGAATACGAAAAAGCCCTATGTTCTGTTCCTTGAACAGACGTAGTTCTAGTTGTTCTGATTTTTTTTTCTTTTTTTTTTTTTTTCTTTTTTTTTTAGTAACATAAACCCCATAGACTTTGTACACGTTTTTTTGCACAAGTACTTTTACCAGAAAACAAAGTCGTATTTTCATAAAACTTAACCCAGGTGAAGACCCTATAGTGAACTCGTGTCTCGCAGAAATACGTCATGGTGACGTCATCATGGGTCACGTGACGTCATCTTAAAGGTGTAATTGATTTAATCTTTGAAATTCAATAACAAATCAACCGCAAAAGACCGAAACTTAATTTTTGTGGCAATAGATAGAATAATCCAGGATCTTAATTTTATCTCGTGTGCGTGAAATCACGTGACCCTTCCTTCCGGTCTAAACCGGAAGTGCCTTATAATTTAAAAGTGGAAACAATGCTAACTTACTTTCAACGATGTAAGGCGCTGGCTAGGTTGTAAGTAACAAACAAGTTAACAGTGACTTCATAAAATGTTAAAGCACCCTCTAGCGTCATGTTGACAAATGTTACGTCATATTACGATTATATTTGAATTATTACGTTTTTAGACGTTGAAGGCATATCTCAGCAACGGATCGTGTTAACATAACACCTCATTTTGTGTTGTTAGGTAATAGATAGTTGCACAAAAAGTTCACAAACGTGTGACGTCATCGTTTTAATTAGTTTGGTTTCTTTTTAATCTGTTTAAATTAACTTAAATTCGTTTTCGATGATTTTAAATTATTTTGATGGTATAAAAGTTCAATTTTTGAAAAAAAAATTAATCTAAAAAATTGCGAAAGCGAAAAAGCCCTATGTTCCTCAAACAGACGTAGTTCTAGTGTTATTTGTGTTTTTTCGCGATCAATTTGCTGGACGCCTAGATCTTTATTTACTTTCAGATGAGTAAGATATTTCTTAACAATTCGGTAGTAAATGTTGTGTTTTTCTCTCTCCATATCTGCAAATGGTGTATTCTACATTTACATTTTAATGTAGCTGATTAAATCAGAGGACGGGCCTCTGCATGAGAGACAAAGGTAGTTCCGCAGTGAATAGGCCCTGCGTGTTAAATTCGTATGTATCGGATTAAGATCAGAGGACGGGCCTCTACATGAGAGACAAAAGAAGTTCCACAATAGATAGGCCACGCGTGTTAAATTTGAATGTAACTAATTAATTATTCTGAAATTATTCTCATGTAGGGACATGAGAGACAAAATTTGTCTCGCAGTGGATATGCCTTGCGTGTTAAATTTTGAATTTAACTGATTAAGATCAGAGGACGGGCCTCTGCATTTGAGACAAATAGAAGTACCGCAGTGGATAGGCACTGCGTGTTAAATTTTGAATTTAACTGATATGATCAGAGGACGGGCCTCCGTATTTGAGACAAATGGAAGTTCCGCAGTGGATAGGCCCTGCGTGTTAAATTTGAATTTAACTGATTAACCCTTACCCCCTAGGCTTTACTCTGGGCCGGCTAAAGAACTGAGTACTACAGAATATTACTTAGTATTTTGTAGCTCGGTTCCTTTCTCTACAGTCTCTCCGTGACTGATGATTGGGTGTGTACTGTCAAATTACAGATACTGCCAACCACAAAATACTAATAGTGGTTATACAGGTCAGTAATTCTTACCTGGCAAAAAATGCAGTAGTACAGCCTTGACCCATTGCCGTGTCCCATGTGACAATCTTTGCTGTAGAGGTTAGAACACTCCACGCAGTATACATGGGCCATGAACACTCAGCAAGCAGAGGGCTAGGGACCCAATGCTTAGTACTACGAGTGCAATTAGGGGTGTACATGTACCAAATACTAAAAATTACTATAGGCATTGTACACAGGTAGGTGAGAGTTCTGCATACTACTTTTCACTGCTAGTCAAAAGCAGCATTAGGTAGGGTTAGCGTTAAGATCAGAGGACTAGCGTTAAGATCAGAGGACTGGCCTCTGCATTTGAGGCAAATAGAAGTTCCGCAGTGGATAGGCCCTGCGTGTTAAATTTGAATGTATCTGATTAAGATCACAGTATGGGCAGTTCCGCTGTGGACGGGCCCCGCGTGTTAAATTTTAAATTTAACCGATTAAGATCAGAGGATGGGCCTCTGCGTGAGAGGCAATAGAAGTTCCGCAGTGGATAGGCCCTGCGTGTTACATTTGAATGTAACTAATTAAGTTCAGAGGACGGGCCTCTGCATGAGTGACATAAACAAGTTTCGGCCAATCCTTGTCTATTTTTTATTTTGTGGTCATCTTTACTCCACTTCTTAAAAGTCTTATTTTGGGATCGGAACTTTTGCCTAAAGACCTCAAAAGAATTATAAAAAAGGAATAGCGGCACGTAAAGTAGTTGCCATAATAACCAGATTGGCCTAAATTGTTTTTAATCGAAATGTTCTTTTGTTTTTCCTTTCTGTTTCCTAAATGACGTTTAATGATTGATTGAAGTCATATTTTTTTCTTCACAGATCCTAAGAACCATTTCGATGGTGAAAAGCTATGTTGTTGTTTCCACGGTCGCCGCTGAACTTGGCGAAAATTGCGTGTCGACTGGTCTGCAACTGTCCATCGGTGCAGCCGTTCTGCAACACTGCCCGTTTCCAACGCATAGATGAATCCAATCGAACATGCATGGACATTCAGGGGCCAGTAGCCCTGTATCCCTGTAGTAAATTAACGTCTCATGGTCTTCAGTCCTCAGAATGAAACAACCTTTTCTTTTTATTGTTATCTGTTTGTGTGTGAACAAGTGCCTGAGTAAAGTGGTAATGGCAATAATTACAATAAAATAGATATTAACTGTACACAGTTGCGGTAGGCTTTGACCCACAGGGGGAAATTTGAGGAAACGGGGCGCTTTATGCATGCAATTCGGCGTCGAGAAAAGTCCCACACGCAGCACTTCTGTTTGTTGTTGTCCTGCGCATATTTGCGGACTTGTGAAGCTCATCTGCAAAATTTATTTATTAACTAAATGAACAGCGTTAAAGGTAGGGGGCGGTCTTGTAGGTTCATTCAGGACGCATTTCCCAGTTCCGCGCTATTTTCTTCCCGTGCTCGTTTGGCGTCTGCAAGTCTATCGAGATGTTCCCGAAAGCGAGGGCGGAGTTCTAAGCGAGGAGTGACGACACGAGACCCCATAATAATATACCCGTCATTGACGCTCCTTGGCACCGCGGAGCATGGAAAATGTACATGTACGTTTAAGATATCTTGAAGGTCGCAATTGCGCCGGATGGTTCGAACTGTCGCTCATTAGGTAGTATTCCGCGCCCTAATAACTCTCGGCTTTTTATGCCTCGGTATGTAGGGCTATCCGCCCTCTGCCCACCTACAGTGTCAAACTGCAACGCGCTACTCGCAAATGTAGGATATTCTATAACTCTGGTGCTGGTCCTTCAAAACCTGCCTCCGCCGATCTGGTTTAGCATCGATAGTCTGAATGGCTACGCGCGCCCCCGTCTACAAGGGGCGACTTTCAAATACAAGTTGGTTTTCATTGCACGCATTTCCACCGCGTCTGTCGAATAATACGCTATAGCATTTACGGCAAACGCCATCAGATAGGCGTATAGTTCCCGGCTTTACCGGTTGGATGGCGGCGTCGCGTTGTGCGTGTGGCGTCGTGCGGGTGGCGTCGTGCGAGTGGTGTTGTGCGGACGGCGTCATGTAGGCGGCGTCGTGCGTGTGACGCGTTGCGACGCGGTACGGGCGACGCGGTACCGGCGACGCGGTATGGGCGACGCGGTACGGGTGAGGTACGGGTGAGGTATGGGTGAGGTATGGGTGGTATTTGGGGCGAGATATTGTGGGAATGGGTGAGGCTTCGTGGTCCCGGTTCGGAGCGAAGAATCTCCCCATATCTAAAACTCTAGTATAGATTCTGGGGCCCGAACAAAGCAGCAGTGCAAATAGAGTACTATTTGCACTGCGGCGCGTGAGGGCGCAAGATTAGATACTGTCAGTGTTAAGTCCGGTTGAGGCAAGGATGAACGGTGAGGTGAAGCCGGTACGGTAGGTACAAGTAAAACATTATGTGTACTTCTATAAATCTGGGCCTAGACTCGAGTGGACAGCAGCTGTTACTTACACTTTTTTTTTTTGTTCTCCCCTCTTTCACCACCCTACACTGTTAAAAAAAAAAAAAAATATCTGTTAATTAACAGTACATTCTATTGTCAATTGGCATTACAGAAGTTACTGTTTTTTAACAGTAAATTCTACTGTTGTTTTATCTCTGTTTATTACCAGAGATTCTACTGTATTGGGTACTGGTACACCTACAGTGATTCCCCTGTTTCGCAACAGTGATTAACCCGTTGTTGTTTTGTTAATACATGTATAACAGCAAGTTTTATCCAAAAACAAACGCTCCTGTTGAAGTACAGTTTTCTGTTACGCGTATTGCGGCAATTTACATCGATGAATGAAGTGGGAATGGGAACCAGACCTATTATAAGTAACTAGTTATTACACATTACACAATACTACATGTATTATAGACTAGGCGAGATTTAAAAAAAAAGTTACACGAAGAGGCATTTTTGAGTAGAAAGGTGTAACATACTTTTTATACCCAATTAATGTGCCCTGAATTCAAAAATATATGTTACCAAGCTTAATTTTGAGTCCTTCCCCTTGAAAATTAGCCCACAAATCTGACTAGAAAAATAGCAGACGACATCACGAATTTGTCACATTATTCTCTAAATAGTATGGCACCAAAATATTTGTATGTCCACTTACTGCACAATAACACGGGATTTCAGACGAGCCAGGTGCGTACACACACACTCAATGTTAAGTTACTAGGCACCAGACTTTTTGATATACCATGCCGTACGGTGCATGTGCATGCAGTAGAAAAACAGCACGATAAAAAACCTGCAGAAATCATATCCTTTTCCATGCAAATCTGTCAATATTTTTTACTACCCTCCATTGGAAATCTATGAGAAGGTTTTAGAGGTATTTCTGACCGTTTTTTATTTAAATTTGTGACTGTAAAATAACGTTTTGGGGGGATTTTTTCAGTAGTCAGTGAGTGTTGTTGTGACTGTATTTATCGTGTTTACGCTACAGTATTAAACACAGTACAGAGGATCGGAACACACGGCGGTTTGGAGATAGCATTTGGCAATGGCATAGGGTGTTTATTAAATAACCAGTTTGTTCATTTTGTTTTGCTTGTGAAAGTATTTGCTATAGTTTTAGGGGGTGTTTCTGTGTTTTCTAGACTGCATAAGCCAAGTTTTGTGTCAAAGCCATGATGAGTAATCAAACCCTTTCTTGTCATTGTGGCAAACGTTTTCCTTTCACTCATTTGATTCTGTAAGCCTTCGAGTTTTGTTTGAACTAGTCGTCAAATATCTCTGTCAGTGGTTTGCCAATTACAACACATACATGTAGATTTTACACATGCGAGTGTGAGGAACTCGGTGTCTGCATGATCATGATGTATATGCATGTAGCCTGTAGTTTACAAAAACACACTGCCGAACAACTTTAGATGTTTTGAATGGTTGAGCTTTTACACTTAATAATACCGAACAAAAACACTTTTCTGTGTGTTTAAAAATTAACAAGTAGCATTTGTTGATGAGAACAACGGAAATTTCATGCATGTCCAGATGAAGTTTAGATTTCTTGCTCGTGGTTCAGTGGTTGCAATTAAATTGCTCTTGTTGTTGGTACATTTAACTCGGTAAACAGTTTACCCACTCACACAGAAAATACAAACACATTAAGTTGAAGGCAACTGCAATGGATCCTGTTGTTAGCCTAAAAAGGCCTTTGTCTACTGACCTTTCTGCCTGTTTATTTTGTCAAACAAAAGGAGGCCAAAAGTCGCAAAGCAACAAGTCAAGGGGTACAAAATGTATAGAGGTCAGAAAAAAAGTAAAAGATGTAAAAAACAGAGATTTCATTGATCGATTGGGTGATGTTTTTGGCACTGACAGTTGTCCTGTGTCCGGTCTCGTCTGGCATGGAAACTGCTATGCCCTCTTCACTGACAAAAACAAAATCCAGCGATTACAAGATAATGCTGAATCAAGCCATGCAAGTAGTAGTAGCGCTGCAGACGTAGGACGTCAAACAAAATCATGCCAACCACAGCGTACAACGCGAACATGCAGAAGTAGTTTCCAACCAATGGACTTTAATCTGTGCATGTTCTGTCAAGCTGTCAAACCTAAGGTGCAACTGTCCTCGGTAATGACACTCCGCACTAGTCAGGATATCCTGGAGGCTTCTAGCGGAGCCTGGGGTAGGAACTTTGAACGACTCCAATCCGAAGCATGCTGAATCCTTCGTATGCAAGATGTATGGAGTCGACAATGTTGACTTCATAAATGACGTGCGCGTCAACAAATTTTGTAAGGCCTGCAAACAGGAATTGCTCCCCCAACCAGTGAATCCCTTGAGTTGCACATAAAGCGTGCCCATTACTAGTCAATGGTGTGGAAGCAAGGTCATTGTCCTGTACCGGCACTACCAGATGCAAGTGAGATGGGATGGAAGCGTGATGAGACAGGCCTTCACCCTATTCTGATGGCCCTTGATCCAATCACAGATGCCTGTCTTGAGCTGATATCGGGCAGCTGTCGTAAATGATGCCAGACCCTACGATGCAGATGTCGGAAAGCAAAGCTACCTTGTACTACTGTGTGTGGATGCCGACAACAGACTGGGGATGCCTGTATGAACTCTAATATATAATTCTTATCTGACCAAACACTGTAGCATTCCGTCCGCTACACAGTGACATTTAGCTAAATACAGAACAAAAGTATTTAAAGTAACAATAGTGCTATTCATCCATCCAGTGCATAGAGATTATTAACTGATGATGACGATTGTTCATACAATAATAAGCACATTATTACATAGCTTGATAATTCAAAAACTGCAACTTTGCATTTATGTGATGATTTAATAGGATAGACCTAATCTAGTGTTGACTCTTTGAATGTCAGTTTGGCTTTCACGGAAGGGGGGGGGGGGGATTGTAAATACATATGTTTGAGATAAGAAAGAGAACTTTAACTTAAACTGACAGGTAATAAGGACATAACCTAATGTGAATGGGACATTGCCCCAATAATCCTGAACTGTTAAGTGGTGATTTCTCGAAAATATTGGAAAACAAAATGACAACACTCCCGGGGAGCCACTTGTGCATTTGGTTACATGTAACATTTTATTACAGATTGTGGTGAAATAGAACTATATACATGTAGGTTATGAACAAGCACCCCCAAGTCAGGATACATTGATATGTTAACCAACTTTTATCGGAATGAACCATTTTAACACTTTGGGCAATTCTGGCAAATAAGACAAGTTTAACGTCAAAATTCAGCTTTTGGATTAAGCCCACCACTATTTCTTAAGATTGCCGTGCTACCAACTTTTATTTCAAAACACATTGTTTTAGCTAATATTGTTATTTCAAAGACTATTTTGGGGATTCAGCGCCCCCAAATTAGGTAAGGTCAATATGGTTCTAATTTATATTTTAATAAAATTCACTTTTGCACCAAAACAAGCATTTTTAAACATTTTTCTGGATTTTTTGCCTATAAGACCCCTTTAATCTCAAAATACAGTTTGGTAACAATGATTTTTGGATTCAGCGCCCCCAAATTAGGTAAGGTCAATATGGTTCTAATTTATATTTTAATAACATTCACTTTTGCACCAAAACAAGCATTTTTAAACATTTTTCTGGATTTGTTGCCTATAAGACCCCTTTAATCTCAAAATACAGTTTGGTAACAATGATTTTTGGATTCAGCGCCCCCAAATTAGGTAAGGTCAATATGGTTCTCATTTCTATTTTAATACAATTCACTTTTGCACCAAACAAGCATTTTTAAACATTTTTCTGTATTTTTTGCCTATGAGACCCCTTTAATCTCAAAATACAGCTTGGTAACAATGATTTTTGGATTCAGCGCCCCCAAATTAGGTAAGATGAATATGTTACCAACTTCTACTCAAAAATGCCTCTTCTTGCCTTAAAACAAGCCCTTTTTTAAAATCTCGCCTAGTTTATTACGTATACAGATATATAGTACAAATGCTACGATAACCTACTAAACACTTTAACCACGGTCGTGAGTTACTTTTATATTCAGCTTTTCCCGCAATGATGAAGTCACGCTTTCAAATGAATAATTTCAATATTTCAATGCGGAAGGAGATGGGATGCAATTCTTCAGCTTTATTTGCTAAAAATCAAAATTGTATCAGTGAATTGCTTTAATAATTACACAAAGTGGTCAAAAAAGTGTGTTTCGTGGTATAACAACACAGTTTAACATGACTTTTGTGAACACTAATTTCCTCACTTCTGATTGGTCAGTTGCTGCGTAATGAGATTCGTGTAGGAGAACAGTAGATTCTCTGTAAATAAATACTTCGTTGTCGTTGCTGTATATTTACAGCTAAATGTGTTGTTATAAAACAGTAATGTTGATGTGTCTTAACATAACGGAAGAAAATGCTTGTTCAAAAGACGATGTTTCTTGTTCCAGTACAAAACTTTAATTTAACAGCGAACATTCTGTAACCAAACAGAGAAATTCAGAAAAATGTACATAGACAGTACTAGTTTTGTTTATACGCAAAGAAATCCCAACAGTAATATCTACTGTTATATATTGACATTTTCAACAGAAAAACAACTGTGAAGTTACACAATTGTTTACAGTGTACCGCCTTACCACCCCACGTTGGTTTGTTCGGGCTCCGGTTTCTTCTCTTGAATCTCCCCATATCTAAAACTCTAGTATAGATTCTGGGGCCCGAACAAAGCAGCAGTGCAAATATAGTCTTGAAGACGCTTAATACTGGTGTGAGTCACTGACCTCTAGTACACCTGGACGCGTATTTTTTCCTAGAAGGGTTAGGGGTAATTATCATAAATGGGCGGCTCTAGACCCCTCGCGTCATGATTATTCAGTGTTAACAATGACGCTAATACATTGTTATTGCTCATTCAACTAGTTATACATAGCCCAGAGGTTAAAACACTTTGAAAAACGGCTTCTGTCGACCTCTCACAGTAGCTTAATGGGTTAGGTTATATATCGTTTGATTGGGGTTTGGGGATAGGGGTTTGATTGACTATTTTGGTCTCTAAGTTTGTTGTTGGAGTCAGTTTAATTTAGGGGAAAATAAGGATCTGAGAACCTAAGTGTCTTCCACTCAGCACTGTGCGAAAGGGATGGGTTTACGAAAATTTAATGACGCATGAAACATACGATGGAGGTGAAATTTGGACCTAATATGATATACTCTATATCATACCCTAACCCAAACACTAACCCTAACCCACATCCTATAAACCTAGTTTTTGAGTAATTTGAGGCACACTCCAAAAATCTAATTCGTGAAATTCCCTGTGGCGACCTATTCATCTATAGAAATTTACCCTCCGGCGTCCCTTTGTTCTATTATACACATTGTGTTCAGGTCTCCAGAGGGTACCGAATTTCAGATCACACCGTACTGTGTTGGTACACTATAGGTACATGTACAGTACCAAGTATGGGTGCCCGGGCAAGCTTACTCCACAGAGTTGCGTGTGTGTGTTTGTTTTCCCGTATAAGAACCAACGAGCATATAAATACATGTACATCGCCTGCTAAACCAATTTTTCGTACTATCGTCAGCTAAAATGGGATGTACAGTAGCTGCGAAGATTCAGCTGGAGACCAACAAAAACACACATAAACTTGCTTTAAAACAAGCTTAATAATTACAAAATAAACTTGCATTAGACTTGTGCTAGGAAGATCAGACTCCTTAGGCAACTTGTATTCTCAACAAAGGGATACTATTTATGTTTCATTATTATACATGGTAACCATTCAACCAAGGGTGTTTTTGTAGGGGGCACCACAAAATGAATAAATTAAATAATATATAAAACAAACTAAAACATTAAGTCGGGGTGAACAAGTAAGAACAAAACTTTACCCCAAATAAATGCATTTGTAAATAAAAAGTAAAACAATTAAAAATATTATATAATAAATTAGTCTGGTGTGTGCTTGACTCAATCACACACCAGACTAATTTCTTAATATAAGTTTGAAATTGATTATTATAAGAAAAGCTCGATCCCCAACAACTTAGACGGCAAGATCTTAGACAAATTTGATTCGTAATGAGGAATATTTTCAAGACAATGTTTGAATATAGATTGACACAAAAATAGAATTGAACGGTATTTGACTAAATTAGTTTGGTAAAAACGTGTGATTTTTTTTCTCGGACGAAATGAAATCTGAGAATTGGTACATTTAAATAGAAAATGTTTTATAATAACCGGGTAAAAACGTTCAACACAGGATTAAAATAGTAATAACGAAACGAGGGGAATAGTACAGGGCGAGTAAACAACAAGTGAAACCCCGACACAAAACAAAATATATTTCATATAAAAAAACACCAAAGTTACGCTTACATGTAGTTGAAAATAAACCACACGTGAATATTGGGAGCTAAACTTCTTAGTTCAATAATGCAGAGACGTCTGCATCAAGGTATCAAAAGTACTAGACGAAACAGCTTGAAAATTTCTCTGAACGTACTCTCTATTCAAAAGGAATACAAAAAAAAAAAATTATCATACTAATACCACTGAGTAGATTTTGCCTGCTGATGAGGTCACCAGGGTCAAGTAGAAGGCTCTCCACCTGTTTTATAAGGTCAAAGGAAAGTCACAGACACTTGCTGCGCGGGATAATTCTAACGCCATAACGGATTTTTCTAAGCCTGTACTAGTAGCTGTACTGCACCAACGTTTGCACAACATGCCCTGAAAATAGATATTCCTAAAACCATCAAATAACACTTTCTCGCCATGGTAGCCATATCAGTAGGCTATATGATTCAGCCATTGACGAAGTTGTCCGTCGAGTTATTCTGACTGAGCTTGGAATTATTATGACCACAGAGCAAGAAACACAGTGTATAACCAAACGGTCGGTGTTGCTGTATAATGGAGTGCAATGGATTGAGAACAAATGGGGGTAAGTTAATTTGTTAGTCCAAAATAAATACTACTGTAAACAGTTTAAAGAGGTTTTTTAGTTACGATTTAGGCAACCACGTGATATTTTGGTCACATATAGTATAACTAGTTTAAGTGATAACCTGTCCTTCCTGTCTGCTTTTTGCTGTATTCTTTTGTTTTACCATGCATGGTCTTACACAGCTTGGTCATGTTGTTTGTTGGGCTTGATGTTTAGTCTGGACTATTTTGAGTTTAAACTTAGATTCGTGGACCCTATTGTCCTTTATTGTTCTACGTCTACTACTAGTACTAGTATACTATTCGAATGCAGACAAATTCTCAAACACACATGCAGGGTTTGCCCTGTATAAAGCCTAGACATGCTGGAAATGATAGAGGGAACAGTATACAATTATTCGTGTTTAAAAAAACAACTTGTTAACCTTGGAAGTTAAAGAATGTTCGTATTTATATTGTTCGATATTAAATTGAAGTCCTGGTGCGTGAAATAATGTCTTTATTTCACACTTTTCAGGGTTTGCTGGCGCCGAAACCATCTCCTTGTGACCATTCATTTTGTGAGACTACCCGGATGGCTACTCTTTCAGGAGGATAGACTATTATTTTGAGAAAAACATGGACGTTAGTAACCCAATTTTCTTTAAATCAAGATTAATCGATCCTTATTGGAACATTTTGGGGAAAAATTCAAGGAAACCTGCAAAGCGATATTAAATTGTAATATTACTGTTCGTCGTGTGCACATATCCCTTAGACTATAAAAACAAATATACCTTTGATGTTGCACAATTCAACTTGTACCCACCATGCCCACTGGCTATTGTTATGAATTTAATGATAACCTTTACCTCTCCTGACAAAATTAATGAGCTCACTGCATACCCTTTTACTCACGCTTACTCACAAAAAAACACAATAAACCTCGACGGTTGAAACACATAAAAAGCACAATCAGCAATCCTGGCCATGATTATATTAAGATTTTACCTTTCGGTTTGTATCCATGTTACAGTTGTTTTCCTAGTTCCGGATCGCTTTAAATAAAAACCTCCCTCTTCTTATGGCTCGTGCCCCGAAACAAAATGTCCATGCATTTTTAAAAGAAACAGTAAGCTTCTTGATACACAAATATCTTTTTAATAAATTATCCATAAAGGAATTGCGGCTACATTTTTGACTCGCACTTTGACATGTTTAGACGGTTTGTAGAAAATCACGAGAGGCGCAAAACCACGATACGTCACTCACAACGTGTGATTTCGATTATGCCTTTTTGTAATCTACAGTCGTATTAACTCATGCATCGATTATTTGTTGAGTCAAAATCCGTAGAAAAACTTCCAGTATTAAAACATCTCACAAAAAGTGAACTTGTACTTTTTCATAGTTTCAGGTCGCGCTTAAAATACGTGCATCGACAGCACGCCCACAAGCAATTTTATGTGACGTATTCTGTGGGTCAGTTTATCGGCCCGTTCTCGCGCGCACCACGGTATGGTCGCACTGCGCTACACAAACGAAAATTTCCAAATCAATGTCTTACCCAAGTCGTCTTTTTAAAACTGTATATTGGAAGTATTTTTTTAAAAATTCGAAATATTTATATACTAAAATCGGCTTGATTCCAGTTGGTTCTAGCTAAAATGTATTTTCTCGCGCAATTATTTGTTAATGTACGAAGCAGTTTTAACCGATCCGGAATTTGTTAAATCGATTCGCAACTATATATTTATTTTATTTATTTATTAACCACTTCAAACAGCGAAAGAACCGCCAATTACAGGAATGAGATAAACATACACACAATCTCTCCCAGAGAGATTGTATATAACAAATATATGAAATATAAATGTAAATGTCGTTTTGATATATGGAAACAAAACTATAGTATCTCCACCACCCAAAGTAAATGATACTAAACCCATTTCACTTGAATTTTGAGGATTGGTCTAGCCGAAAGCAGTCTGAATAATTGTTGCGATCTGGAACTAGGAAAACGACTGTATCAGCGTGGTACTACTAGGAACTCAAAATGAATGTTAGAAAAACATTGTTTGCTGAAGTATTTGTTGCTGCTACCGATCAGTTTTAATCCACCGGAAGTGAAACTCATTACATAACGGGCTAAGGACAAGCATGGGACGAGTCAGAATCGCTATAGCTCTAGCAATCTAATGAATGACTTTGCAAATAACTTGTGGTGTCAATGATTACGTGTTTTGTGTCAGGTATAGGTCTTTCGCAAGTCTCGTCATTTTCTTTTTTTTACACTTTATCTTTCTGTTCACATTACTAAAGGTGTATTCATTGAAAATCCGCTAACTTCAAGGAAATTGTGTGCAACATTCACCGAATCATGCATTGCGTAATACGCGTACGAGGCAACATACTTCTGCGGCTTCTGCACAGACAGTGAGGCTTTCGACTTTGAGTTACATGTACTTCAGTTGCCGGTTTTGAGGTTTTTCGCGTATAACAAAGAGGAGCAAGATCTCCCAAAACGAAAACCATGCTAGGTCAACAAGATACGTATTAATAATAATAATTATTTTAACAATAATACAAATAATAATAGCATTGAACGATGAAATGTATTGACTATTCTACAATATGATGCATGCGTGTGAATATTTTGAATACGCCATTTGAGGGTTTGTTTTTCATTTTATTACTTGTAAAGTTTCCCGATCCTGGGGTTCTAGTACTAGTGATGGCTTCAATAGTCCAATCCTGGGGTCTCGGTGCACATAGATAGGTGGTGAAAACACGTTTATTTTTTGGAACACAATAGGAATCCCGTCATATTTAAAAATGCCTTGAAAGCGGGCTTGTATAGATCAACATAAATATGTTGTTTTCAACTTGAACCCTCTGTTGCCAAAGTCTGTAATACCCACACACGTTCTAAAACTATTCATTGTGTGTTTATTTCCACTTTTACAGGCAATTTATTTTGTCTGCTATATGAAATATCATTACCCCCACAATGAAGGTATAATCTATGCTCCCATGCAATTGTCCACGATGAATATAAATACGAATACATTTCTAGTTTGATTCGTCGTTAATTCCCAAAAGGTATATGACAATACCGTACCAGTGCGTAATTGTTTTTCAGTATAGTCTAGATTTGTTGAAAAGTTTCTGTGAAATACTTACAAATATTACTGTTAAATTCTCTGACAAGCGTTTGAGACCAGCATTGCTAGCTTTAGGCATATATGTTTTGTTTGAAAAACTTAACCTTGATGGCATTGCCTGTTAACCCTTTCACTCCCAGCCACTATGCAAGAGATTACCCTTGTTTACCACAGCAATTAGGAGCTCAGTGTGACTCTGGCCCCATTGGATTTTGAGCAATTTCATTGAAGTGCGCCCTCACTGTTTACATGCATACTGTACAAATACACTTGCTGAGATATTTGTATGTATAAGTGTACAAGGAAAACAAATTGTGTGCATCTATTTATTTTGTAAGTGTAAAAGCACAATAATGAAATAATTAGATACGTATTTACACTCGGGGGGGAAAAGTAATACAAACGGGTAATAATTCAGAACATGTGATAAATACGGCACATGTTTCAGATTTTGTTTACATGTGGAAAAACAATAACTTGTATGAGAAATTTTGTTTTTAATTCCTTTGTTATTTTCTTGAAAATGAACCATTTACTTGTATTCGGTGCATACACATGCATCAAAAGCCATTATAAAAACAATTTGCCTGGGAACAAACTATTTACTTGTACATGTATTTACTGTACAGACATACATCATAAGTAATTATACCCCCCCCCCCCCCAAAAAAAAAAAAATCAATGTTGGTTTGGAGTGTAACCTGAAGTGCGTCCGACGCCTCATTTTCTCAACATTGATTTGGGGGGGGGGGGGGGGGGGGGGTCAAATACATGTAGTACAATCAAGTGGAATGGTAATTCTCAAAGCAAGGAACTATGCACATAGGCTTCATACATTGCTTACATATAATCACCGTTTGTTTTCGCCGGCCTAATTTGCGGTTACTGCAAACAATGCAGTCGCGTTTCTTTCCATTGCGGTTTTTGCCAGGAAAGTGCTGTTGTCTTGCCAAATCAATAGGAATATGGTATCTCAACTGACTTGTTGCATTACGTTTCCAACCTAATAGCAAGCCTTGTACAATCCCTATACGAAAATCAAGGTTACTGACATTTTTGCTCCCTGCTGTGCTGTTAAATATTACTCTGCTATTGACAATACATATATTGAGAAGATGGTAAAAAACTCGTTTCCACCATTTCAAGCTTCTGTGGGTATGATTGTAGTACTGAAAACACTGGTCTGCTAAATCTGTGCCTCCCATATTTAAATTGTAAGATGAAATACATTCGGGCTTCATAACTTCACGAAATCCAGAAGTGCTCTTTTTACATCGAGTTTGCTTTTTTGACACTGCAGTGCTGCCGACATTAGTTAAAAATGTTACAGATTTTTTGTCTTGCCAAACCATGCACAATTGCCCATCTTTCACCAAAAAGATTGGGTTGCTACCTTTCTTCATTTTATGATTTTTTGGATTTGCGACCTCGGGTATTCCCTTAGCAGTATATCGAGCAGTTCCGCAACATCCAAAGCCTTGTTCAGACAGTTTTGCTATCAGCGACGGACTTGTATAGTAATTATCACAGTATATGACGTGTCCCTTATTCTGAAGTGGTTTGACTAATTCTATAACCACTTTTCCAGGGACTGTCAGGTTTGGTGGATGGCAGTCTGATGACTCGGAATCTACATGTACCTTATCCTTTACAGTTTTTGTGTTGTCGGCACCTGTGTACAGTTCCCAATTGCACGTGTATCCGGATTTACTACAATTTAATGAAAATGCTTTCATCCCACGTTTTACTGGTTTGTTGGGCATGTACTGAATAAAACTTAAGCGTCCCTTAAATTTCAACATACTCTCGTCTGGAGACAGATTCTGCGCAGGTTTATACAGGTTAAGAAACTTCGGGATAATGACTTCTATCAAGGGCCGAACTTTGGAAAGTTCGTCTTGTTTAGCCGAGGATTCACGAGGAATTTGGTTATTGGAGATGTGGAGAAACCGAAGAATTGAACTGAAACGATTTCTCGACATTATCGACGGATAAAAGGAAATTTTCAAAATTTCTGACGTTGACCAATACATCCTATATTGAGGCGATTTGTTTATGCCCATAGCAATGATAAGTGCTACAAATGCCATCATTTCGGGAACGTTGGTTGGGTACCAGGAGAACTGTTGTTCAGGATTTGAGTCTATTGTTTGCTGTGCATAGCGATTAGTCTCGTCGACGAGCAAATCCCACACGAGTTGGCAAAAATACAGCTTGAAGATCTCCACTGCCGAGAGTGTTCCGAAGTCGCCAGTTGGGCCAGGATTTCCAGTGAACTGCACAGTCCCACAATCGTAGTGGTCTCGTCGTTCCCAACCAGATCGGAAATTGGCTTTTCCGGTTCTTGATTTGGAAGAACTTGGATGGCCGTCATCTTGGGTAGGCTGCAAAAGAAGCAAGATAAAATTTGATTATCGGTCCTATATTTGTTAATGCTAATTTGCAGCACATGCCTAAAATGAATATTGCGCTGAGAAAAGAACGATCATGGTGGCCTCAATAGTCGTTGCAGATATGTCATGAATGTGAATGCCTTGTGTATGGTATTGACTGTGATTGACATAGTGAATCATCTTCTAAATTCTTGCCAAATATAATACATAATAATACGGAGTCTAAATACCAGGCCAAACGGCCTACGAAGCTATTCTTATTTGAGGTTAAGAATACTACTACTGGTACTGCATTTTTTTGGATGCAAAATTGCACGACAGGCTATACCATGTTTATGGGTGGAGGTAAATTTCTATAGGACTGTAATCTGTATTCATTTGATGTACATGCACTGAGTGCCACTGTACATACATCAAATAAATACAGTTATACTCTAATTTCCGTTATACTCGAGGGCACCTACTCAAGCCTGTATCATGCGCTTACCTCTTGAAATTCTGCTGTGTTTTCGCCAAGCATGCTCTCGTCGTCCGAAGACTCTTCAGTGTCATCATTTAAGTCAGATCCGGAATCACTATCTGCTAAAATCTCGGCCAAAATGTCATCATTGGGGATTTGTTCCATTCCGATTGCAAAAACACAGCGATACGTATAACCTACTTCGACCGCAATGGATATGCATGGGACGCGACGCTATAATGTCGCGCGTCGCGTCAGTCACGTGACCGGTAGCTAACCTATTCACGTACACGTACATTCATGCCTGCATGCAATGCATATATGGGATGGCGCGCTAACTTCAAAAACTTTATTTCTGTCAGCAGAGGGCGCCAAACCAATAACTCTCAAGCAGTGTTTTCGCTGGTGAGATAAGTTGCCTTGGTCTCCAAGCTCATGGCAAATCGTGGGACTTTTTGTCGCCCACGGGTTCCAAGCATATCACAACAAAGGCTCTTTTTGGAGCCCGTGGGATTGAAAGGGTTAAACCACATGTGGTTCGGTTCACCCTGAGCGACCTGCATGAGCGCTCGGCCCCAGCCTAATTTACAACCAAAAACTTGACTGTGCCGTACTTAACGGGCCGACATTTTTTCTTAATGACATGGACCCTAATCAATCAGTCCATGAATAGGCGGAGCTAAAACTCATGGATGCCGAGAAAGGCACGAAAAAACAGCGTTTGTTTGCAACCGGCGTCGAGCAGTTATTCTTATAGTTTTGATTTTTTTCGCGATCGCCGTCTGGCGATCGCTAATTTGTCTTTATACAATTATATTTTTCAGAATAATTACAAAATACCTAGCGCAATCATTTTGCTGGATGCCTAACATCATTATTTACTTTTAGATGCATCTAAAAGTACATATGAGTAAGATATGCTTAATAATACGGTAGTAAATATTTTCGATATCTACAAATGGTGTATCCTACCTTTAAAGATGGACTACAACGGAATAATGATAAAGGCTGTGTTGCTGTTTTTTGTTAGAGAAATGTATAATGATTACTAATATATCATTAGTATTCAATAAATCTTGTTCCTTCATGCAAAAAAAACACAAAATTGATCGGCGTTCTACGACCCAGATAAACACAGTTTCAGCAAAAGCCCTTAACTCATGAATAATTCATACTTTGTGTGTGACGTACTACCCATGAAAACGCATACATATGGTGGCCCTGAAGGGACTCTGCAGATCGCGAATATTGACGTCAAATTTGACGTCAATATTCGCGACTTTTGGGGAAAGTCGTGAATATTGACGTCAAATTTGACGTCGATATTCGCGATCTGCGGAGTCCCTTCAGGGCCACCATGTATGCGTTTTCATGGGTGGGTACGTCATCACTTTTCGCTGGTTTACAAGTCCGCTGGTACTATATCGTGGATTTCATTGTGGTTTTCAGTGGATCTTTGCCGGGAACCAGTACAGGGCGGGAAATTTCAAAATCGAAGAATCGAGGTCAAATTTTTTCGGTCAAATTGCAACAAAATTATTTAGAGAAAAACATGACCGTAACAATAAAGTGTTACCTGAACACAACATAAACAAGGTCCGATAATAAATTTAATGTGTGAGTTTTCGTTGTAGTCCATCTTTAACAACTGACAAAGTCAAAAAGCCATGTTATGTACAATCGTATAAATAATATGAGAAAAACGTTTACTAAAATCACAACTTTTTTTTCTTCTTGAAACTATATATATATGCATGTATGCTGATTACGTTTTTATTTGAAATTGTAGTCTTGCTGCTGTCGTATTGAGCATGTGTGTGACAAGTTTTGAACTTTGTTTTCGAGGGCCAACTTTGGCATCAATTTCCATCAGTTTTATGTTGGATTTTGTTTAATCCAGTACACGTATTGCTGACTCTTACAAATTATATTGGCCTACATAGACTTTTTTTCCAAAAAGTTGAAATTCAAATTCCGAAAAAAGAGAAGGCATATTTTAGCAGTGTTTCTAAATCGTGGAATTATGTGCTGGCAGTGGGTGATGGCTTTTATAGTTCGATCCTGGAATGTCATCCACAGTAGTGCGTGATGGATACACAATATTGTTCGCACAAATCAACATAAATGCAACCGTTTCTTCTGTTCTTGTTTTAATTAAAAAAGGAAGAAGCATACGTCAACCCACACAACAAGAGTACCGTTCTATTTACATGCATGCTCCTTGATTTTGTTTTTCTAATATCGGCCGTCCATTTGTTGTTATCTGTATACTACATGTAATTTTGAATGACGAAATGTTTTTATATTTGAAATGGCATTTTGTTGTTATTTTCTTAAAAATGACAGCACGCCAGACGGAATAATTTCAATAATCATAGACAAGTAAGCTTTTGAACGGTATTTTGTTTAGTTATTTTTTTTCGATATCCCTTTATTACATGCAAATAATGTTTATTAAGGCTGCTGACATATCGAACACGTTAGTTCGCTCTTCCGATATGTAATGGGATGAAATTGCAGGCCCCCTTTTTTTACCTAGTCCAGCTCGGACTAGGGCGAGTCTAGGGGTGGGTGGTTGGCTGGTGGTGTGTGATGAGTGGGTGGTTGGTAGCAGGCTATGCAATCAATCACGGCGCGTTGAGGAAGGGTTGTCCAGAGGTCGGTGACCATACCCAAGAAAGTGTTTGGGCACTTGGCCACTGGACTCCGACAGAGGAAAGTTGTTAGAATTAATCTCCCATGTTTCTTCAGTTTATGCGCTTTGCCTCTGTCGGATATCTGCGTTGGATTGCGCCAGCCCAGCTCATCAACATACATAATTATATGTTCATTCCCTGTCCTGCTCTAGGTGAGTTTGATTTTACTTTTGTCTTTCTTATACTCCTAGGCTTACGAGTTATTCTTTAAGTTTCTGAAGTAAAGATCAGATTGTAATTTTACATTTAATTTGAACAATCACTGCATAGTTTCTATTGTGTGAGGATAGTGTTTTAGATTTTGATTATTGAAGTCCTAGAACAGAAGTTACTTTTTGTTTATAAGCTCTTATTCTGAATTGATAATTGTTGAATTGTTGCTTTCCATGCTCTTTTAACTTTTGAATGCTTGCAAAATGTGATTGACATTTTGCCACAGTGTCATTTTGTCTTGAACTTGATTTATCTAATGTTGCTTTAATATCTGCATTATTGTTGTATTATGAGAAAGTAATACAGTACTCTTTTAGAACACATTTCCAGATGCACTGCATTCTCTAATCCTGGCTGCATCACCCCCAGGGTAGTTTAATAACCACTGTAATTTAAAGTCGATTTACTTGAAGACTAAAGGTTACTCTTTAGTTTCTTATTGTCCGCAGTTTGTCCTTGGGTTGTCCCATGGTTTGTCGAAGAACGTTTGATATATCTTTGATTTTACTTTCTTTTTTGCTTTTTAATCTTTAGCATTTACTTTTAGTTTAGACTTCTTGAAAGTATACTAAATCATTTTTGTAAGCAATTCTTGTGTTCTTCATAGTTTGTCGAACAGCCTTATATCATGGTAGCAATGAGTCGTTGTTCCATGAAATGTCATAGCCTTACCACAAACTATGCAAGGATATGGGCGGCCAAAAGGGCCAAAATCAAAAATATGTTCACAAAGGACAAAACAATAGCAAAAGAACAAAATGGCAAGAGGACAAATTTACAGAAGGACTAAATTCAAACCAAACAAAGGACAAAGCTGCAAGAGGACAAATTTACAAAAATACAAACTCCAAATCAAACAAAGGACAAAACGGCAAGAGGACAACATTACATAAATACATAGTAACAATCAAACAAAGGACAAAACGGCAAAAAAGACACAAAAGGACGTCCATACACACGCAAAGGACTTTTCACGAAAGGACGTTCATATACATGTACACGCAAAGGACGTTTTCACGAAAGGACGTTCATACACACGCAAAGGACGTTTTAGCGAAAGGACGTCTATACACACGCAAAAGACGTTTTCACAAAAGGACAAACTTTTTTTTACTTAACTAATGTCGAAAGCTGGGGGCGCTTCTTCAGCCCTCCTCTTGTGAAGACAAAAATGGTACATGTACATAATGGCGGCGCTAAACATGCTAAATGATGGTGGTGTATGTCGGAACATACGTAGTCGATTTCTTTGAATAAACACAGTCATTGCAAATGGCGACAATAGTAGGCAGTATTGTCTGTTGTATGCGAAGAATATTGTTGATTTGGCTGATGACGACGCTCCCGAAATCGATGCCGACAGTCTACCGGTCATGCTGTCTTGAAGGTCATTGTCTTCAATCTGGGGCTGCCGTGTTGGTCGACTAAAATATATCATTACCGACGATCAACTTCGTGTTTGTATAGGCCTAGGTGTGTAAACAAGTTTATTTATTCTACTTCATTGCTGGTCATGTTGTAGAGCTCTCCATCCTACATGTTCTGTTACCCGATTGGTCACTTCGCCCTATTTCAGTCCGGGAAAACTCTGAATAAGGGAAACGTTCGTTTCATTTTTATAAGGAAACATGTTGTCTTATTCTGCCGGTCACCGCAACGACTAACGTTACTTCCGGTAGGGCTGGAGCTACCCCACCCATGCCCCACCTAGTATAAGAGGAAGCGATTGTCACTTTTCACGTGACAAAATCCCCACCTCTGGGGCAAAAATTAGGTGACAATAATCCCCACCCATGGGTGAAAAACACTTTCTAGGGTGCAAAACACTTTCTAGGGTGTTGTGTCGTATTATGAAGGGCGAGGGTGTATGGTATTTATACCAACAAAACATGGACGAAATATTTGCCTGTAGAATTCCACTTTCTCAATCAAATTTCCCAGATTTTTTACATATTTTTTTACTTACCGAAGACGCCCACCCACGCACCCATGTTTATGGTGTAAATCGAGGAGTTTTTTTTGTTCCTCTCGATAATTTCCTTTGTTTGTACTTCAACTTTTTCCGACAGCTCTCATTGGTTTTGTACACGATTCTCAATCGAGGTCGTCCTCGATTCTAACCCTAACCCCAATTCACCTTCGTGTCGCCAGGTATGTGTCCTCCATTTACACCATAAACAAACGCACCCACACATAACGGACACTGCTGTGTGATGATTGTGAAATTCGAGGAAACAGCCCGTCCTATTTGTTTTGGACACAAGGTCTGAAGCCATGATCAACTTTTCAATTCTTTTTGGTGTCTACTTTCAGATAAATCTTGTGAAAGACACACATTTTGAAATCGGAGCGGAGTCTACCCCTGAAATAAATATGAAATGACCAAGCATGAAGTCATGTGGGAATTGGTCACCCAATCATGCCGCACAAAATACGATGTAATAATATGACAACACCAAATTGGGAGGGCCGAAAGTGAAGATATTACTGATATTACAGCTCCGATCCCAAGGGCGAGCTTGGTGGTATAATCGGTACGCGGTACGTACGATTTCTCCATGGTACGATCGAGCGAACCGTGGCTCGATATCTAGGGTGCACTACCCTAATTGAAGGGAGAATTTCTCCGCCAGCTCATTAGCATGAAATGAGCCCCCCCCCCCCCCCCCCCCCCCCCCACAATTTCTTTTGAAAAAGGATGCCGTTTGGTGAAAGAAATGGTGGAATTGTGTAAATATAGCATAGGATCAACTTCCTGGTTTTTGAGCTTCAATCTGAGGGCAGACTTGACAAAATTACGGTTGAAAAATGGGTCCTAATTGCCCTAGAATGTGGAGGGATGCCATTAGTAAAATGGCTGCTTGCAGGCTCGGGAATTATCACTTTTCGGGAGGTGAGTTTCTTTTGGTGTGAATATTTAAAAAATGTAATTGGCTAACCTACTAAAAATTGAAAAGAATTGGAAAGATAAAGACCAAGACAATAATCTGATTGTTGTTTGAGAAACCCCAGTGATGTCGGTGTGCATGAAACTTGGTCGTGAACATTGTTGATTTTACACTGTTTTTAATGGGACTTGAATTAGGCTAGTGCACCCTATAGCGGACATCTAAGGAAGCGCCCCCAGCGTTCGACATTAGTTAAGTAAACAAAGGTTTGTCCTTTTGTGAAAACGTCCTTTGCGTGTGTATGGCGTGCGTATTGGTGTCCTTTCGTGAAAACGTCCTTTGCGTGTATATGAACGTCCTTTCGTGAAAAGCCCCTTGCGTGTGTATGGACGTCCTTTCGACATGTTTAATGTATTTTTGCCGTTTTGTCCTTTGTTTGATTTTGACTTTGTCTTTTTGTAACTTTGTCTTTTTGTCGATTTGTCCTTTGTTTGATTGTTATTATTCGATTTGTCCTTTGTTTGATTGTTACTATGTATTTCTGTAATGTTGTCCTCTTGCCGTTTTGTCCTTTGTTTGATTTGGAGTTTGTATTTTTGTAAATTTGTCCTTTTGCAGCTTTGTCCTTTGTTTGATTTGAATTTGGTCCTTCTGTAAATTTGCCCTCTTGCCATTTTGTTCTTTTGCTATTGTTTTGTCCTTTGTGAACACATTTTTGATTTTGGCCCTTTTGGCAGCCCATACAAGGAGTGTTCCTTAATTGGTTTTTAAGTAGCAATCCTCGACTGTCCATCATTTAGCCTTGGGCCCTGGTCTGGGCAGAAGGCCTTAAGGTTTTATACCCATTAGCAGACCGCACTGATCAGCGTAATAGGAACATTCCCCAGTCATTTTTGTTTCACATTTACTTTATTTTCAAGATGAAAGGTTTCCTTCTTGTTAAAGGACGATAGGTTTTAGTATTAAGTATTTAATTTTAGTGTATTTTATATTTTTGAATGGCATAGGATTAATTGTAGACTTGGCCACTGGACTCCGACAGAGGAAAGTTGTTAGAATTAATCTCCCAAGTTTCTTCAGTTTATGCGCTTTGCCTCTGTCGGATATCTGCGTTGGATTGCGCCAGCCCAGCTCATCAACATACATAATTATATGTTCATTCCCTGTCCTGCTCTAGGCCGAGTCAAGAGAGCCAACAGGACAGCAAAACTTCAAGTTCCTCTGGGCTGATCCCAAGGCAAGAGATAGCCAGCAGGACAGCGTAACATCGAATCGTCTTTTTTATCACTCCACCCTCTGGTTGTTCCGAAAACAATAATCCTGTCCCCTGATCAAGGACAAGGAACTGTTTTCGTACCCCTTCAAGCCCTCATCATCAACTCCAACGCCCCCTAACTGCTTCAACTCTACCGGAAGAACTTTTGCATTGCAGCATCATCATCATCTTCGTTTATCTTCCAAAGTTCCAGTCTTCACGTTCATCTTCTCCAAGTGCGCCATCGTCTACACTCACCCAGATAGGCCATTCTTTCATTTTTTTAAATATATATCTACCTTGTATTAAATTAACTTGTGTCATATAATTGCTTTCTTCTTTTATATTTGTCGAGACCCGCCGGGTTTTTCATTTTGCTTTTAGTTGAGATATTTAACGCATAATATGCTCACCTAATGTATACATACAGCGTTGTAAATCGCCTCTCCCTTTTTTCGTAGTCGGGAAAAGAATAAACCTACTTTCTTCCTTTTTTGCAAGACCATTCAGCGTGTCCCTTGTAAACACTCATTATGTCTCAGCACAGCGTGCGCTAGCCGCACTCAAACCCGTTACAGATATTACACGTCGGATATTGTTTAGCCCATTTTTTTGCAAGTTGATTTTGGCAGTCCTGTTTTTGTTTAAAATGTGTAGAAAATATTGTTGTTTAACTTCTTACAACAAGATTTATACTTTATTCACACGCATGCTCGTTGAGTTTTCCACTATTTTTTTTTTTAAACGTTGTTGCTTCTCGCACATTTTCTGTAAGATTATTTGATGGGTAAAAAAGCAAAACCTTCGTTTTATTTTCCTTTGTAATGGAGGATATTTTTAAAAGGTGTACCTACCCTTCTTCTTCTATACTATTAATCCTGAAGATGGGGCATGGTTGGCGCCATCTTGTGGACGGTTCCCCGTGTGCAGTGTGCCTGTTTGCGCGCGGAGGGTGGGAGGAAACCACTGACCTCTATACATGGACAGATCATCATTCTTTCATTTTGAAGTCGGCATGCGGAGAAGTGCAACATGGCGGACCCACGACGTCACTCTGTGAGCCAATGAAATGTCCAGGTGTTGGTACGATACGTATTACGTAATGTTTATAAATACAAAATGTACAGAGTAAATCCACTGACCTCTACACCTGGACATTTCATTGGCTCACAGCAGTGACGTCTCGGCTCCGCCATGTTGCACTTCCAGTTTGCGCCGACTTCAAGTGTTAACACAGCAGAATATGGACAATGATCCGTCCAGGTGTAGAGGTCAGTGGAGGAAACCCGTCTATCTGGCCGCGCCATTTTGTGTCTGGTGTCCTGTTTGCCCGCCGCGGTATAGTGTTGGTTAGCGGATGTGGGGGCCCGTCTTTTGCACGGGCCCCCCGTCGGAATTGCGCGGTGTCTGCGCCGGTCCCGCGCCAGTTTGCGGTGGCGAGGCAGAGTATGGAAAGGAGCCTGTCTACTGTCGTGCTGGATGATATCGCGTTCACGTACTCTATAAACACTATACACACCATAAACACGTGCATGCAGTATACCACACTCACTGATCATGGCCGTTTCTGACGCGTGGCTGCTTCTTTCGAACTTTGTGAATCGACCCTTCTACTGCAGAATTACTGCTTAAGACTGACAAAAGTAAGTACATTTCCTATAAACATTTTGCTGTTGTTAGATTATATTTTGCTACAACATTAGACTTATAAACATTTTGCTACATTAGATTTATGAGAACAAACGGCAACTTAACAAACGGCTGTGTGAGATTGTCAGTATTCTTTTTAATTCCCCTCCAGCGCAATTTTTTCTTTTAGATTTTTTTTAAAGAAAGGAACATCTGAATCTAAGTAACCATTTCGCTACAGTTTCCCCCTAAAAAACAATATTTTTAGGCCTTTCAGGAAACGAAGTACATTTCCTATAAATATTTTGCTGTTGTTAGATTGTATTTTCTGCCATTCAGAAATGTTGTTGCCTTTCAGAAAAAGAAGTTAATTTTGTTGAAGAAAGAAACATCTAAAGTAACCATTTCGATGCACACACCACACATGTCTTTTATCAGATAATGCAGACAATAAAAAGTTTTAGACTGCTATGCATACAAGTTTTTTCTTCCTCCTTGTGCTTAAATTTTCCCCATGAAACAGGGTTTTTTTGCAGTGAATTCAGTGAATTCTAAATAATTGTACATTTTGCTCTGTATGTTTCTTTTATAGATCGTTCAGAGTCATTCTCACTTGAATCTGCCATATCAGAAATTCCTGCACCCCCATAACAGGTACATTCTGATTTATAAGCAGATAAATAAATGATACACACACGGTCAGGATTTGTGTGACTACACGCCTCAGCCAAACGAATTTTGCTACCGTTTCATAGGGGGCCACTGGGAATTGTGTAGCACCAAAAGTATTTAACCTTATATGGGCACCAACTACCCAGAACCAAATTTATATAGAAGTTAGTGTTTTGATCATCGAGTGACCTGGTCTGTTGACCCCGTCAGGAGACCAGGTCAACATACCAATTGCACAATGATGTCCAACATCTGCAAGCCATTAAACTACACGTATATACAATCCTTTGACAGCTATGCATACAACTTTTTTCTTTCTCTTTGTTTTTCAATTGTCCCCATGAAACAGGGTTTTTTTGCAGTGAATTTAGCACTAGCAGTGAATTCTAAATAATTGTACATTTTGCTTTTTATGTTTCTTTCATAGTCGAAGTCGGTCATTCTCATTTAAAACTGCCACATCAGAAATTCCTGCACCCCTGTTACAGGTATGTGTCATGTTTAGGAATCTGACAGTCAATAAGAGGATTTTTCAACATTCTCCACGCATTCACCCAAACCCCATCTTTTTCAGCTTTCCCTCTTTCACCTATTTTGTTTCGAATCACAAGTCCACCTTTTTCAGTGCATCTCAACCTACCTATACCGTTTCCCTATAGAATCTTTACTTACCTATCCGTATTTTTCTTGACTTTTTGGACAGCACTACCAGACGCCACTTTTACCGAGGAAGACAACGCGCCAACAACCCCCCCTCCCCCCTACTACCAAACCTGAGGATGACATCTCTGCTGCTTCACAACTAGCCATCGTCGAGTAATTTCCCAACCTTGCACTTACCAGCCTTTTAAATTCTCTTTCTGGATTGATTCAGCCTTTCAAATCAAATCTACACACAGTACATTACCGTTCTCCAGTATTAACCACACATACCACAAGGTTTTATTGTAAGTACATGTACTCTTAATTTCACACTATTTTATTTTTATACTATTAATTTTGGTTATTTTCATTACCTTTTGAGTACTCCAATTGTAATGCAGTGCGTTTATCATAAATATCACTGCATACAAATAATCAATTTTTAGCAAGACCCAGTTGACTTCTGCACAATGCAGCTCACGAATATTTTGGCAGTCGCGCCATACCAGTAAGGTACATACTACATGTATAAACATCATAGACAGCATCAATGCATACTCTCATGGGATTTCACTGATTTTTATTAAGGTACTCCATAATGTGTGTATAAACTAATCATTTTCAATAGCTATCATGTAACACAGAGCCGTATTGTATAAATTTACTATTTATTTGGGGTTTATTTGCAATTTGTTTGGGTGAATAGGGTTCCAGTAAATTTAAAACAAAATTAAAAATGTTTGGGTCAGGAGCCCAAAAATAGGGTCGGTCGGGAATGAGAACCACATAAAAAGGGCCGTCCTAATAAACCCACCCTGCGAGAGCTAAATAATTTCCAAAGGCCTATTCGATTTTATATCTAAATGATTCAATAACAAAGGACATAATGATTCTATAAAATTCCTATACAATTCCTATACAATTGTCAATACCTTTCTAATCAAAATTTGATAATACAATTTAATTACTAAAATATGGAAAGTCATGCATGGTCATGGTTAGTCATAACATTTATGCAACTCTTTTTATTTCCCATTTTGTAATAAAAATACGTTTCACAACATTTAATGTTTTAAATTGTCCCAGTTGTATCCTTTCCTTAGCTGTTATGAATACTGGTACACAATGTATTAATTTTTACCTGATAGCAGGCTATTCAATTTCAGATCTTATTTACAACTGCGTCGTCGGGGAACTACATATTTTCGCCATTTTCCAACCTTAGATTTTACAATAGGCCTAATGCATTCGCAAGTGGTAACATTTTGTTCACTAAACGGTTCTTTTCTGCATCTATTGAAATATTATTGGCGTACATCGCGGAGGCTGCCTGTCGACATGGCTGCCTGTCCGGTCGGCATGAATTTGCACGCACTGTATGCAGTGGCCAATGGTCTATTTAAAGAAAATAGCAAGGTTTTTATTTGAGCAAGTAATACTTTTAATTGAAAACTTTCTGATTGAATGATGTACAAGTGAACTATTTGAAACATGAAACAAACCTTTACGACACATTTGAAAAGCATCATTGAATGACAAACAAGCAAGTTTATACACACACACCTAGCTGTTACTCTACTCCCTAAGTTTTGCGGTTTGTTTGTCATACAATCCATTATGTTTTTAGGACGTCAACAAGGTGTATCTATAATAGACAGGGCCCAGACCAGGAAAAACTAAGGGTTTTTCCTGTCAAGGTTTTCTCAACGGTTTCATCATCCTGAACCTCAACCATTTGATATTAGCTTGGGGGCCACCCTGATTTTTGCCCCTAATTCAAAATGGCCGCCAAAATTCAAAATGGCCGCTAAAATTACATTAATGACATATATACTGCTAATTACGTTTAATATCAACGGTTTTTTTAGTGATTCTGTCATCTTACATGTACCTCCATTGAATTTAGCTCCAGAGCCACCCAGAATTTGGCCTCAAATCCAAGATAGCCGCCCAAATCTAAAATGGCTGCCAAAATTACATAAAATACATATATACTGCTAATTACGTTTAATATCAACGTTGTTTTGTGTGATTCTGTCATCTTGAATGTACACCCATTGAATTTAGCTCCAGAGCCACCCAGAATTTGGCCTCAAATCCAAGATGGCCGCCAAAATCTAAAATGGCTGCCAAAATAACATAAAATATACTGCTAATTACGTTTAATATCAACGGTTTTTTTAGGTGATTCTGTCATCTTGAATGTACACCCATTAAATTTAGCTCCAGAGCCACCCAGTATTTGGCCTCAAATCCAAGATGGCCGCCAAAATCTAAAATGGCTGCCAAAATAACATAAAATATACTGCTAATTACGTTTAATATTAACGTGTTTTGTTTGTTGATTCTGACATCTTGAATGTACACCCATTAAATTTAGCTCCAGAGCCACCCAGAATTTGGACTCAAATCCAAGATGGCCGCCAAAATCTAAAATGGCTGCCAACAATACCCTAATCAGGTTTATACTGCTTCTTGTTTTTTTCTGTCAGAGTTTTTTTCAGTGATTTCGTCATTCTAAGCCCAAGGCCATTAAGATTAGTCTAAGGAATACCCAGGATTTATCGTCTAATCCAAGATGGCTGTCAAAATGGCTGCCGAAATGGCTGCCAAAATGGCTGCCGAAATGGCTGCTAAAATGGCCACCAAAAGCATCATACTTAAATTTAAAGTACATCTTCGTTTTGTCCTGTTAAAGTTCACTAAAGTTGGTTTCATTGTGGCGTCCTGAACCTAAGCCTTTTGAAATTAACTTGTGGCTACCCAATTTTGTCCGCCCAAATTTAAAATGGCTACCAAAATTACCTTAATCAGATTTAAACGGTCTCTTATTTATCCCCATAATTTAGTATTAATTAATAAGGACCTGGCTCAGACATGTATGCACATTATTTAGGAGAGGATAACTCAACTGTTCTAGGCTGATATTACCCCAAGGAACAACTTGGGATGTGTGCCAAAATCTCTATCCGGGGTAAACAGCCCGGAAATGACCACGCCCTTTTTTAAATGACCGCGCCCTTTTTATCGGAAGTGCTACTTTCGACATAGCTGTATCTTCTAAACCGTTGGAGCTAGACATTTTCTGATGTGCTCAAGATGTTCATTTGATATTTTACAAGAACATTTCTAAAAACCGTTCGGTCAACTTATTACCATACAAATGGATACATACACCGGGAATTTCCATATATATTTATTAATTAAACTTTCCAAACTTAGAGCAAAGTTGAAACATTTGTGTCATCTACTAGAGTTTAACTGACAATTCGGAATTTAAACAATACAAGGATTTTTTTAAAGAAAGAAAACAAGCATTTAATTATTATAAAGTAACACAACAGAGCCCAGGTATGAGAATTATGAGCAGTGTTCATTCAGTGATGGGTTCTTACAACAATCACCTCCCTTGCATTTGCAGTACTTGCAACAATAGATGCAAGCAACTCGCCTTCTGGTTTTGAGATCACGATCTCGGGGACTAATGAATTACCCCTTCTTACAAAACCATAAGACGCAGCATTCAAAATTAAGGTTCACTTTCCTTTTTTTCCCCTCTCTCCATTCTTGATGCTGTTCTCTCTGTAAGTGTCAAAAGACATGGTGACTTTTGGTCATCTTCCATCAGCAAAACTGCTTTCCAGGCATTCTATGTTGAGTGGCGCACCACCAGATAACAAGACACCAAACCTCTATACATTGCTATATCACCAAAGGCATTGATTGTGTCGGCTGTGTGTGCTTATCCATTCCTTCGGCTCAACTGCACACACGAGAAAGCTGATGACAGGATGATGTTCCATGTGCAGGACATTCTAAGTCACCGGACAGGACCTACATCCCTGACTCTGCCATCAGGTGACACAGATGTGTCATCAGGTCAATTTGAGAGATCTTGGCCTCCAAGAGTTCTGGCTCATCCACAACTCAAGAGTGACAAGATCAATATTACCACTCCACGATATCTGCATAACGCTGGGAAACGAGCTCACAAAGTGTTTTCCAGCACTCCATGCGCTGACTGGATCCGATACAACCAGCAAGATATTAACTAAACCTGCAGCCCTGAATGCTGTATGCAAACCAGAAAAGTTCTCCCTGATCCTTAATTTCGACTGTCCAAAGCTAACAGAAAATGCAATACAGATGGCAGAAACATTCTTGGTCAAGTGTCTCAAACCACCAACAGACCTGCAGACATTTGATGACCTGCGTCTCGCTTCATTTGATAGCACTGCCCTCAAGATAGACTTTCAGAAAACTATACCCAGCACGATATGTGGCAGAGGGGTACCCCCCTCTTATCCCTATACTTTATACGCACTCAACACTATTGTAACCTAACCCACCCCCCCTTGAAACCTAAAAGGAATTCCTGAGATTCCGGGAACACAATGGTCAACACAAAAGAGGGGGGGTTATCTCTGCCACATATCGTGCTTCATATGTAGAAAACCACTTGCACCTCAACTAATGCAAGGAAACATATCATGAAGAGTCTATTACCAAGAGCAGCAGTGGGTCCAAGCCCCATTTAGAGACGCCACCTTGATTTTGAATGCCGCGTCTTATGGTTTTGTAAGAAGGGGTAATTCATTAGTCCCCGAGATTGTGATCTCAAAACCAGAAGGCGAGTTGCTTGCATGTCTGAGCCAGGTCCTTTACTAAATTATGGGGGATAAATAAGAGACCGTTTAAATCTGATTAAGGTAATATTGGTAGCCATTTTGGATTTGGGCGGACAAATCTTGGGTAGCCACAAGTTAATTCCAAAAGGCTTAGGTTCAGGACGCCACAATGAAACCAACTTTAGTGAACTTTGACAGGATAAAACAAAGATGTACTTTTGCCATTTTGGCAGCCATTGTGGCAGCCATTTTAGCAGCCATTTTGACAGCCATTTTGACAGCCATTTTGACAGCCATTTTGGATTAGACGATAAATCCTGAGTATTCCCCAGACTAATCTTAAAGTCCTTAGAATAAAAGAATCACTGGAAAAACTCTGACAGAAAAAACAAGAAGCAGTTTAAACCTGATTAGGGTAATATTGGCAGCCATTTTAGATTTTGGCGGCCACCTTGGATTTGAGGCCAAATTCTGGGTGGCCCTGGAGCTAAATTAAATGGGTGTACCTTCAAAATGACAGAATCACACACAAAAACCGTTGATATTAAACGTAATTAGCAGTATATATGTATTTTATGTTATTTTGGCAGCCATTTTAGATTTTGGCGGCCATCTTGGATTTCAGGCCAAATTCTGGGTGGCTCTGGAGCTAACTATTCAATGGGTGTACATTCAAGATGACAGAATCACACCAAAAAAAACGTTGATATTAAACTTAATGAGAAGTATGTAATTTTGGCAGCCATTTTAGATTTTGGCGGCCACCTTGGATTTGAGGCCAAATTCTGGGTGGCCCTGGAGCTAAATTCAAGGGATGTACATTCAAGATGACAGAATCACCAAAAAAAACGTTGATATTAAACGTAATTAGCAGTATATGTATTGTATGTAATTTTGGCAGCCATTTTAGATTTTGGCGGCCATCTTGGATTTGAGGCCAAATTCTGGGTGGCTCTGGATCTAAATTCAATGGGTGTACATTCAAGATGATAGAATCCCTAAAAAAACCCGTTGATATTAAACGTAATTAGCAGTATATATGTAATTTATGTAATTTTAGAGGCCATTTTGGATTTTGGCGGCCATTTTGAATTAGGGGCAAAAATCAGGGTGGCCCCCAAGCTAATATCAAATGGTTGAGGTTCAGGATGATGAAACCGTGGAGAAAACCTTGACAGGAAAAACCCTTAGTTTTTCCTGGTCTGGGCCCTGTCTATAAGTTACAATTCCACCCAGCTAGCGGGTGCCGCGCGAAGCGCGGCATCCCGCTAGTGTTTATTATTTGTAAAGTGAAACTTGAACTTTCACGGCCTTGTCGTGTCGAACCACACAGAGTTGGAAAGCAAAGCCCATGGCAATGGAGGCTCGCTAGCTCAATTGATGACCCACATCTGCTTGAAATTTGGCGGGAATTCTCTAACGGGCCCACGTTTTTATCAATGAATTTAGCGCTCAGCGTCAGTGAAGCTAAAACTTAGGATTCAGTAAAATATTGTAAAACTTACAGGTTGTTTTTTTCAGAATGAAGATTTAATATTCATACAAAACACTGTACATCTCCACATTATGACAGATTCATGCTTTGAAATGTATACATTAGTTACGTAGCACGTGTTGTTTAATTAGTTTTGTGTCTTTTGAAGAAAAATATTGTTTTTTCTTTATGTGGACTGTCGGTTATTTTTTTTAAACAGAAGAAAATATTGTTATTCAAATTCATACAACAAGATTTATACTTTATTCACACGCATGCTCGTTGAGTTTTCCACTATTACTGAAACAAAAATATTGGGTTTTTTTTATGTTGACTGTCGGGCCGCACTGTCAGACTTTTGAATAATGATGTAAAACATGTGATTGAGAATAAATATGTTACCTCCTTCAGAAATGTTTTATTGATTTTTTGTGTGTTAAATGTGTCACAAGAGGGGGGAGGGGTGTATACGGGTTGTTGGTGGATTTGTGTTGGGGAGGGGTAGGGAGTGGGTTAGGAAAAAAGACGCCACCTGGACGGATCATTGCCATATTCTGCCGTGCTAAAGCTAGGAGCACACGACACGCAAACTTTGGCGTTGAATGGCGTTTTTTTTCCGCAACAGTCCTGAACGCCTGAAAAATCCCTCGTCTGCTACGAACGCGCGTTGGAGAACTCGACTTGCCGCTACTTGCCGCAACTCAACGCCAGATATCTAACATGTTTAATTTTTGACGCGCGTGAACGCGCTTCAACGCCAGTGAACGCAAGAAAAAGCGTCGTGTGCTACGGGTGGTGGCCTGACTTGGCGGCGGCGGCGAGGCTTTGGACAATTAGCTTGCGTCTTGATGTCACATGATTTTAAAATGGCAGCCCCCATGAACAAGGAGACGTTTGAATGGACTCGCGCATTGACCAGGATACGCTGGCCGCCAACTCTTGCGGCGAGAGGCGTTCACTCTTGCGGCAAAAAAAACCCGCCAGTCAACGCCAAAGTTTGCGTGTCGTGTGCTCCTAGCTTAACACTTGAAGTCGGCGCGAACGAGAAGTGCAACATGGCGGACTCAAGACGTCACTTCTGTGAGCCAATGAAATGTCCAGGTGTAGAGGTCAGTGGATTTACTCTGTACATGTTTTATTTATAAACATTACGTCATAATGTGTAGAGGTCAGTGGTGTGAGTAGCGCGCCGCGTCATGTATGCCGTGGCATTATATGTAGCACCCGTCAATTACCACGTTTTGGATCCAAGACTAGTGTAGCCTTTTGTCAAGGCATTCGTGGCTGCAATCCCAAGAGACTGGAACGGGAGACCACGCGCGCGAGTCGAGTGGCAAATCCACGAGGGCCTTTTCCAATTTGTTTTCGTTTTTCCAAAAGAAATTATTCATAGAGTATGAAACGCGCATTATTCATAACTTGTATGTAAACACGCCGAGACGGTCGCCATTTTGTGTACTTGTTAATTTGCATAATTTGTTAATGTATGCTGACCCGCTGACCCCGTCGCCTCTGATTGGTTTGGACTTTTGCTACCGTTTGGGTTATAAAGAGATTATAAAGAAACACATAATAAACCGCAAACAGGGGAGAAAAGGCCCTCGTTGCTTTGCCACTCGCGTGCGTGGTCTCCCGTTCGAGTCGCTTGGGATCGCGGCTTTACGAGTTGTTCGTTTATTTCATTTTATTTCATTCATTTATTATTTCTCAGGGCAAACATAAACAGGTACAGTAGTAGGGATGTGCCGCTTTTGAACCAATTTCTAAAACTAGCTCAGTTTTCTGAAATCACCAATTTCTAAAACTAGCTCAGTTTTATGAAATCACCACTTTCTAAAACTGAGCTCAGTTTTTTCTTTTCTCTCTAAAAATGTAGTAGGGCCAGCACTCTTTTTCTTCATGCTTAACATTCTAAAGGAGGCGCCGACGGGTAAGGAGGAGGTTGACCGAAATAATTTGTATTTATCTCGAAGCTGTAAGTTTTTCGATAAGACCTTTTTTTTCTTTAGACACCAACTCTTCCACGCGTCTTTTTATCTCGGATTCCATATCGCTCTCACCTTTCTTTTCTGACAGCAAGCTGCCGGACCTGATAGCCTCTTTCATATCGTTAAATTGCCTCAGTTCCTTTAACACCAAAGCGTACTCTTCGTGGGATATATCACCGTCCTCTATAGCTTGAGAAATAAGATCTCTTACGCTGTTGAACTTAGCCTCGGCTAAGACTCTAATCTCGTCGTGTTTTTTAGCTTCACGTCTAAATCGTTTGCTAAAATATTTTAGCAAGAGCGCGGTGCAACCAAAACTCAAGGCTACTACCTCTAACGCTATACCAACGGGTGACGTGATGACACCGCTTATAGCCGCGATTCCCAAACCCCCACAAATTGCACCACTCATCTCGGCTAGCGTTTCCGTAGTAGACAATCCCGTAATTAACATACCGTATTTTTTACACAACGCGCTTCGCTGTTCTCGTTGCGCTAATATATCTTTTTGAACTTCTTCGATCTTTTGCAATCGAAACACCCTCGTACTAGCACCATCTTCGATGGTACTTTTTAGATCAGGATAAATACTAGTCGTCATTTTACAAAAGTAACTAAAATATTTCTACGTTAAAAATTTTCTCTTTACCTCTGTTATCTAACACCTCACCAAGACCGTTTTTTAACGAAAACGTGAGGCTGTTTATTTTACCGGTTATTAACTCTTTTGAAGAATTATCGTATTTTACGTAAATTGGATCTTGGGGATTGTTTGAACGAGCTGCATTGCCTGATAAAGGTATACCCTCCAAAAGATTGGTTTGCTTTCCGTTTAAACAATTTGAATGCGTAGACAGTTCTTCACAATGTAAAAAAACCGCGTTGTAAAGATTTAGGTTAAATTTTCCAAAATAATATTTAGTTACATCTTCGCTTCTGATCCGGTCCTCGGTTAAACCTAAAAGTTTAGTTAGATTACTCGATAGTCTCATATGCACTAAAACATCAGAGAACACCACAGACAAATACAATAGTTTATCGTTTATCGGAGTGATGGACACAGATTTAATATCTTTTTTAAAACTACCTATGAAAGAATAAAGATTCCATTGACCGGGACTGATAATGATCACACCTAGTTTGACGCTAGACCGAGTAGATATATGATACCGTATTATCTCTCCTTTCTCGACGTTATAAAAACCCACGTCTAGAATAACGCTGCTTAACTTAATGCGACGGTTGCCCTCAAAAGTCTGTTCTTTTTCGGTCATGACAAAAGTGTGCGACTGCATTTAAAAAAAGTAAAAAAATAAAAAGTTAATATAAAAATGAACGCGACTTACGGAAACAAACTGAATCCACACAGACGTCTTAAAAATCCTCGGGGTATAAAAGGCAACCGCCAGACTGTCGTCGTAACTCACAATCCTAGCACGATCGACGCAAACGACAAATTAATAGTCAAGTTTCCGTCGTTGAGCTCTGACGACGTGATCGTCCCCGGTTCTACAAAACTAGCTTTTAATATCGATCTAACCTCAGACGACGACGCCAATCGAAGTCTGTTTAAAAATCTAGGACGAAATCTCGTAAAACAAATAAGAATATGTATCGGAGGTCGGGAGATCGTAAACTTGACCGACGCCAACGTTTATAATATTTTTAAAGATCTTTGGTTACCCACAGGTGTTGTGGATCACTACGTCGGAAACGAGATTGCCAACATATCAGGCCTGCGCGTGGGTGCCGACAACGCGGTTGACGGTGCAAATAGTGGAAAAGACAAAGCAACAGCGGTTGCCTTTGGAAACAGATTTTGTATTCCTCTAGACTTTGAAATGCTCACGGATCATCAACCGTTTTATCCATCTGCTCTAAACGACCAACTGTCTTATGAACTTACTTTTAACGATTACGTCAAAGTCGTAAATTCTACCGACGACGAAGCGAGTTATCGCATCTCCAACTTAGCGCTAGAATACGAGATCGTTTCCAACAAATATTTAGCTCAAATCCTAGCTCAAAAATATCTGGACAAGACGCAGTTTTTGTTCGATAGGATTCAGAGACACGAAGTAAGATCTATCAATAAATCGGACACCGTTTGGAACTTTAATTTAAACGTAGCGGTTAAAAGTCTCAAGGGTATACTGTTTTTGTTTAAAGACCCGACTACGAAAATCCCCGAACTATTTTATAATCCAAAGATAGACAAAGTTAGCGTGACGATAGAAGGAAAACCTAATCAACTCTACAGTTCGGGTCTCAAGAGCTATCAACACTGGGGAGAAATCAATAAGTTCTTTGGAGACTCGTCCACCGAGCTAGGGGCCGGTATATGTAAAGATTTAGGGTTGGCGGGGATGGATATCGGCGATTATTTTTTGAGAAGATACGGACTTTGGTTGGATATGAGATCGACGGACGACAACAAAAATCACGGATCGGGTAAACAAATTGGTGATATAAGTGGAGGAATCTCTATATTGATGGAACGCGAAGCTCAAACCGCGGGCGCTCTCAAGTGTTATGTATTTTTGGTTATGGACGCGCAACTTAACATCCAAGGAGGTCGCTTGAGCAGCGTCAACTTTTAAACATAAAATAACTCTATATAAAAGACACACCAACATGAGTAAGATAACGCCGCACTGCGCTTTAATATGTGGAAGAACAAACTCTGGTAAAACAAAGTTTGCGTTAGACTTGCTAGAAAACGAGTACGCCAACAAATTTGAATACTTGGTGATCATATGTCCGACTCTGTCAAACAACAAAACGTATCACGCGAGACCTTGGTTTTTTAACGACCCCTATGTTTACATGTGCGACCCCGACGTCGAAAATATGAGCATGAACGAAGCCATAGACTTTTACAGAACGAAATTTAAAGGATTGCACACTTTGTTTTTAATCGACGACTGCAGCGCTTATCAAGCGATAAAATATAGAAAGGGTTCTAGAGGATGCTGCATGTTATCTAAATTAGCCTTTAGCGGTAGACACGATAACCACAGCTGTTGGTTATTGACTCAAAAATATAACAGCGTTTTAAAAGATTATCGCGAACAGACTCAATGGGTCGCTATTTTTTATTGCAAAGACAAAAACAGTTTTGATAATTGCCTCGACAAAAATGATGTGGTGCCGGATAATAAAAGGCGAGACATAAAACAATATCTCAAAGACACTCCCTATAGTAAATTGATTTTACATACGGATCCTCCGGCTAAATGGATTTTGTTGTAACCTAGTTGTTAAGTACTTGCATAGCTAGTTGTAATTTGTTGATGATTTGTTGATGATTTGTTGATGATTTGTTGTATAGCTAGTTGTTAAGTACTTACATAGCTAGTTGCGATTTGTTGATGATTTGTTGATGATTTGTTGAACAGCTAGTTGTAAAGTACTTAACAGCTAGTTGTTAAGTACTTGTATAGCTAGCTGACAACTAGTTGTTAAGTACTTACATAGCTAGTTGTCAGCTAGTTGTCAGCTAGTTGAGGTTGTGTTAAACAACTAGTTTATCTTGCTATAATAAATGTTCGTGGTGATCGATCTTTCGCTCAAATTTATTATAGCGTCGACCTTGTGTATTTTATCTTACGAATATTTTTCTCTAAAAAATAAATTATATCGTCTTATAAAAATGGAGCTGTCTACTTTAGACTTTAGCACGCCGGCGCCGCAAACGGAAAAACAAAAAACTAGACTGTTGGGTGTAGTATCAGCCGGTGATTCTAAAAAGTATTTAGGTAAAGAATTTAGCCAGGGAGATATAGAAAACCTAGACGCAAACAAACAAGAAAAAATGTACAACCATTACGAGGCTCGACTAGGTAAAGAAATGATTACTAGTTTGGGTAACTGCGTGCTGGGGATTTACTCTAGAGTTTTAGGCGCGAGTCTACCTATGATCAAACCCCTGGGTGTCAGTCTACGAGTAGACTCGGAAGACGCACTCACCAAAGATCTAGAGGAATATCCAGTTATATCTAGCTCGATAGCTAGTTTACTTTGTGAAGTTTATTACAACTACGGAATGTTGTTGTCGCCGTTAGTAGGTGTCTTGATAACGTCTAAACATTTAGTTATTAACAAAAATAATTATCTACCTATAATAAAAGATGAGTCAACTAGAGAGCCCTCTCCAACCAGAGACCTCAAAAATACAGACGGTGACGACTAAAACTAAAAATCCCGATAGAGTAAAACAAGGCAAGGCATTAGCAGAACACAACAAAAAGAGAAAAGAACAAATTGCCAAGATGCAAAATATAGACGTAAAGAGTACTTCTCCTCCTCCTTCTTCGTACGCGGCAGTTGGGCCGTTGTCGCTGGTGGTTGTTGTAGTTTTAGGAGGACTATATATATGGAGCCAGAGGGTCTCACCACCAAAACCTCAACCTCTAACACAGCCAGCCCAAGAGAGCCCAAAGGAAAAACCACCTTCAGATTTTGTAGAAATGGAATAAAAAAATAAAAAAATATATATAGCAATTATAAATGGATACTAATAGCATCGTAAACAATCTCTATCACGCCGCTATCATCTCTATGTTAAGCGTGGGATTTACCATGTTTAGTAAAAAACTGTTGAAGATCAAACCGGCCGATCTCGACAAGTTGAGCGTGGAAGATGTAGCGAAACTAACGGCTACGATAAGCGGATCTATGTACGTAAAAACATGGCTTGTATCGCAAAATATACTCCCACCAAATATATTAAATTCGGCATACAACTTTAGTTTGTTTATATAAATGGCTGAAGGTGGAGATTTTGAACCGGTAGACGACTACGAGGTAGAAGACAACGAGGTAGAATGGGACAATGGCGATGTCTCTCTAGACAACACAACGGCGTTAGATCCAGCCTATGCTCAATCTCGTGGTGGTGTTTTAGAACAAGGGAGACGTGTGTTTATTAATAATCCAATAGTCGAAAGTTTCTACGAACGTCAAGGGCAAAGGCAATATGATATAATTAAGCAATGGGAAAGATTCGTAATAAAAGATAACACGTTATATTTTAAAACCAACGAAGGGGAAGTAAGATTATCGCAAAAAAACAAACCAGATATATTTTTAGCATTAAGTTCTATCGAAAAAAATGCTAGGGACGGTATAGATTTTATTAGAAACCAATTAGGTTTTAAATATTATAAACGAAACCCACTTAGTATAGAACAACAACAACAATTACAACAGATTGAACCAGAGTCTATCTCGATGCAAGATATTCCGACAGCGGTCGACGATTTAAGCGAAATTATTGAAACTTTAGAACAAGAAAGCAGTTTTACGGATCTACCCGTCAGAGAGCTCTTGGGTTTAGACAAAGCTCTTAAAACGATGAGAGGCAACTTAGAACTAAATTTAGCGCGTCTCAGGCAAGTCGACGATGAAATAGCCCAGACCGAAGGAGCATTAGCCGAGTCAACGAGCGACGGTTCCACGGCAGAAATGAGAGAGAAATTAGAAGACTTAAAAATCGAAAGATCGGCTAGATTAGAAGCCGCGTCTACCGACAAAAAAACCCTCAGAAGTCAGATAAACAGAATCAAAGAAACGATTACGAGGATGTTAGATAGCAACGAGTCCTTGGGAGAAAAAATTAGAACGTTGTTTAGAGAACAAGGCGTGACCGTAACGGCTATTTTGACGGCGTTTTGTTTGGCTATTGGTTTGATAGTAAAGAGCGTTTTATCTGTCGGTGCCCCCGCACCCGCACCCGCGCCCACTCCGATACCGCCGTCTCACTCAGGTAACGTAAAAGAATGGATACAGTCGCAATTAAAACATCTGTCAAACGTGCTCGCTAAACTAGGCTCTCGCTTACTCGACGCCTTGCCCAGAATTTTAGGCGGTATAGCGAGTTGGATATTTAACGTATTGAGTAAAACCGTCGGATGGTTGAGAGAACACGTGTGGGCCTTTATAGTGGGAGTCGGAACTTTAATTTTTGTTTATTTACAAAAGCGCCTCGGTTAAAAGTAAAAAAAAAGCCTTCTGAATCAAAGACAGAAGGCTTTTTTTTTTACCGCACAGACTCGTACAGGTCTAAAAGCAGGTATCCTATACCCGCTATGGCTAAAGTACCGACAATCAGCGAAGTTTTTTCATACTCATGAGGATCTCTCTGAACGTTTTCTTCGGGATGTGGCTCGACCGCGGGCGCGGGTGTTGGTGGTGGTGTTTGAGAGCGTTGGGCACCCGCGGGAGCCGGGCTTTTGGGTGTTGGTGGTTGTGGGCCAACGACCGCGGCCGTTTGAGTCGGGCTTTTGGGCGTTGGAGTTGGCGGTGGTGTTGTGTCACCCGCTAGAGTTGGTGTTGGTGGTATGTTTGAGTTTATCTTTGAGTTTAATCCCAACACCAACTCAGCGGTCGCAATCTGTATATTGTTGTTATATCCTTCGTGGGTTCCGACCCTCAATTGCATGTTCGAAGGCACGAGATATAATCCTTTCGCCAACACAAAGTTTAACGAACTCCTGGCGTATTGTAGCGAATCTTGAAATTGGGTTATAGATTCTTCTAGATCGGTCGGAGACGATATCAAGTCTTCGATGATATTAACAAACTGAGCTTGAGCGTCGAGTCCCGTGCCTAGAGTCAAAATACTAGTTTTTGTTTGCGCTTGAGCCCCCAGCAGAGCGTAAACATACGCCCTGACAGATTCGTTAATTGTTTCTATAGCAACATCCGTCAAAAAGGACTCGCGGATTATAAAACGTTTCCACGACGAGCCAACGGCGTCGTCTTGCGTTATATTAGTCACCGTTTGAGAGCTGTAACGCCCAGATCCTCCTGGAGGATCTGAGGGGCCAAACCCCATTTTAGTTCCTCCCGCGTATTTACCGTAACCAATACCCAAGTCCGTGGTATCATAGTCCCCTAAAGGTTTACCCCAAGCATAAGCCTGCCCCAATCCGCCAGAATAATGATCTACCGTCTGTATCCAAGTGTTTTTAGAATTTGCGTAGTAAAATCTACACGCGTCTATATAAGATCCGCGATCTATGTTGTTATTAAACGCATTAAATATAGTATCGTTCGGAGTGGGACATTTGAGAAACGACATTATTTTTCTAACGGTAAAATAAACGTGAAATTTATAAATGGCGCTCGTCAGAGGATCGATCGAATTAATAAGATCCCACCCCAAACCCACTCCGGTGGTACTACACCAAATGGCAAAATTAAGTTGATTTTGATAAAACAACAACGGATCAGATTCCCATCTGTTTATTACCTCGTCCGTTTTAACGACGGGTAACTTATAATCGGTGAGTAAATCTGGAAAAGTAGCTGTAAAAGAACTGCGGTCGACCGCGTTCACTACAATCTGTAGATTGTTAAAGTCCATTTGTATAGGTATTTTTTATATTACCTTCTTTTAAAATATGGCTAGCATCGCTATGATGATCGGAGGCGCTATAGTTAACGCTTTAGCTTTCACGGGATCAAACTTTTTATTTTCGAGCATGAAACAACAAAAACAAGACGAAGAGCATAAAAGGCACGACTTGGCTTTAGAAAAACTGGCAACGGCAAAAAACAATTGGGAAAGAGCGAGGACAAAGTATCTCGATTGGCTAAACGATCGACTCAAAAAGCAAGCTAAGGCTCAAAGGACTTTTGAAAGTATAGACGAGGCTCTCAGGGAATACAACTCGGTTACTCGCTCAAACTCACAAGTACCCATTTATCTGCAGCATGAGCCCACTCTAGCTGATTTTTACGCACCTAGCGTAGATCAAAAGACCGGCGAGTTAGCGTTTGTTTTGGGAGGAACGGCGTTGGTAGGTTTTTTAGTTTATAAGTTTTTTTTGTTAAATAAAATGGAAGCAAAGTTTAAAAAAGTGTATTACAGCCCCGCCGGTTATTGGAAGGGTGAGGGTGCGGTTGTAAAATTAGCTAAAAAAAACGGGCGCGTCCAAAGAAGAAACCAGAAATTGGTTAAGAAAACAAGCGTTGTGGCAAATTTATTTACCGCCCCCAACGTATATAAGCCGACCTACGATGTTGAACAAGTCCATGGCTGTGCCAAATGAAATGCACCAGATAGACTTGTTATTTTTACCTTACGATAAAGTCGGCAAAAAAGAATACAAGTACGCGATGACGGTCGTAGACGTAGCCACGCGTTTTAAAGAGGCCTAACCTTTGACCAACAAGACGAGTACCCAAGTGGCAGACGCTTTAGCTCGAGTTTACGCTAGGTCACCTTTGACTTGGCCCAAGCTGTTAAAAGTAGACGCGGGTAAAGAATTTCACGGTGAATTTAAAAAGCAACTGGAGGAGAAAAAAGTCGCGATGCAAGTGGGAGAACCGGGCAACCACAGAGCGCAGGCAATAGTAGAAAGATTTAACAGGACTTTGGCAGAGAGATTGTTCGGCCATCAATACGCCAGAGAAATCTTGTACCCGACAGAGAGATCGCGACTCTGGGTAAACGATTGCCCGACGTGATTAAGGCGTTAAACGATGAAACCACCAGATTGATAACTACACTGTAAACAAAAGTTAGTCATTGGTGCTCATAAATTAGTCAAAATGACTAATTTAGATTAGTCAGGTCTCGGTGACTAATTAAATCAACACAGGACTAATGCTTAGTCAGCAATGACTAACTTAAGCTAGTCATTATTGAGGTCTGTGACTAATAGAAGTTAGTCATCCGTTTTGGGCTAAAATTCATTATTTTAAGTTCATCAATGCTTAAGAAGCATTTTAATCATTAAATTAATATGTACAGGGTGTCTCTAAAAAAAGTATACCCATTTTCAAATTCATATTATTGCAAAATTACTGAACATTTCAGAAAAAGGCAAATGTCGGTTGAAAGGGTAGAATGCCCTCTGTCCAATGGTATAATGTTCATTATGTCATTGCCATGGATGACTGAACAAACAAGACAGGTATGAGAGGTACTGAAATCAGCACTGTGACAAGTTGGGACGATAAGTCAGGCATGAGACTAAGATGCCAGTTATGCATTAACAGGAATGGTGACCACCACCTTGCATTTGTCAGGAAAGAGACCCTGTCATAATTTTTCCAATTTGTTCAACCTCAAACAGCAAAAGAATTTGTCCTTAAAAACACCTGCCGGAGCTTCGTCGCTCAAGTAAAACCAACTTGTCACAGTGCTGATTTCAGTACCTTTCATAAATGTCTTGTTTGTTCAGTCATCCATGGCAATGACATAATAAACCTTATACCATTGAAAAGAGAACATTCTACCCTTTCCACAGACATTTGTCTTTTTCTGAAATATTCAGTAGTTTTGCAATAATACCAATTTTAAAATGGGTATACTTTTTTTAGAGACACCCTGTATATTGTCACTTTTATCGATATTACACTTTTTACAAATTATTTCATTAATTTAGTGATAATTGAGTATTATTTGTTCCTTTTGAATCAATAAAATAGCGAATAATTGCTTCGCCAATGACTAATGTGGCTAGTCATTGCACTAACAAAATAATGCTATGACTAATGTAGCTAGTTCAGCAATGCTGATTTCCCATTGGTTGAATCATGGGTGAACGTAACTGGTAGTTTGCATTGCGTGTATTTTCGCAACGGGTACCACCGAAGTGAAGCCACGTTTTGATTGTTCCGGACGCCATTGTTGTTTCGATGTGCTGTGCATAAACTGTGCGTTCAGCCGTGATCAGTGCAAACAATTGTTGCAACAACCGTTTTGAAAAGTCAACAACTTCAACATGCTATAAGTTGCAATGTAAGATCAATATCGATGTATTATAAGAAAGTTTGTAGAACCTTAAAATCATGAAAATTGAAAGCAAACTTCGCTTCGATCATGGATCTATAGTACAACTACAACGAGTGGCGGTACACAGCGCGCGGCGCTATATAGCGCTGCGATTAAAACTGCCACGTCAGCATTCAGTCGACGTACCTACTCGTTGTAACTCGGGACCGTAGTGAAGTCGAACGTGCGAGGAAGATCAGCGAAGTTAACTTTCAATTTTTAACAGTGTGTGCCACACAACCGACCATTACTAGTTAGTACGGGTTAGCTTTAAAATTCCAGCTCTATAATGACTGGAACAGGTCAACTCGTAGTACGCGAACCAACTCGTACGTGGGACAACTCGTACGCAGATTGGTCAACTCGTACGCCAACCAACTCGTACGCCAGCCAACTCGTACGCGGTCCAACTCGAGTCGTACGCGGTATAAAATTGTGGTTTGCGGGTACGGGTGGCCGTGGGCATTGATTAATTAAAAAAGGCAGATACTCTGGGGAATTCAAGGCGAATCTGTACGATTGTTGGCATTATTATTAACCTTTTGGGCAACAAATATTAACCTTTAGCCTTGTAGTTGTATACATTTTCGTAAAGATGTACAAGTTGCATGAGATTCATTCTGTTCAGTCTCATCTCTTTCGGTTTTTAAGAATAAGACTTCTTTTTACAAAGGCATTCGTGTGAGATTTTACTGTTAATTGAAGACCGTGTGTCATGTACTGGTATGATTTGCCCACCCTAATTTTAAAGTGTTTTACATGTATTTTCTATTATACAGGAAGATGGTGCACCTATCAAAGACGACGGCGCATCCATTTGGCAGTGACGGAATTCTAGGTAATAGTAGAGGGCATCCAGGTCTCCCGCTGCGCCAGCCTTCTATCAGCGGTAGCCGCGTGTACCTTTCGTACTATTATAAACGTTAACCTTACGTACCCAGCTACACTAAACTAACATTCTGCCAGAAGATTCTGCTTAGGCCTAATATACAAGACAGCGTACACATTGATCGTGTGATGGTTTCGGTACTTGAGAAACTTGAAAAATAACAATAATAATAATAATAATTTGTTTATATGGGCAGTGCTGGCTGGCATTCTACAATTCATAGAATTTACTCTTACTTTTTTTTTCAGAAGCAGACCTATCCATTACTTGCTAAAACAACCCAGAAAAACACATCTTTATTTTGTGCACAATGGCGAAACTAGAACATGTGATTTACAATTTTTCCAAACGAAATGTGAAAATGGAGTGATCTGTTAAAAACAATGTTTTTCTTTCTATGATCAGTGTGTTGGTCATTGTGTTACCAGAATTTTAGGAATTCTTTTGTGAAATAGGGGATGTCTTAGTGTACAGGGTATAGGGAAATTTGAAAGAGGTGGGGGACCAATTCGCCATATAGTGTGCCAGGTATATGCCCGGTTTATGCAATGGTTAACATTTCATCACTCTTATTATGTACAAAATAAATGCAATCTACTATTTTTTTATTAAAGTTATTAGACTGGTTTTAAAGCTTCTTTTAAGGTAGGATACACCATTGGTAATTGCTTGAATTATCAGGAATATAGGTGGGTTGTATTTTATAGTAAATCTCGTTTAACCATGGAGAATCTTATTTCTCCATGATTTAACTGACCTGTCCGAATTTTTACAATCATGAATGCCGAGAAAAGCACGAAAAACAGCGTTTGTTTTCAACCGGCGTCGAGCAGTTATTCTTATGTTATCTTTGTTTTTTAGAGATCGCCGTCCTGCAATCGCGAATTTTTCTTTATACAATCCTATTTTCCAGAATAATTGCAAGATACCTAGCGCAATCATTTTGCTGGATGCCTAGAATCATTATTTACTTTAAGATGGGTAAGATATTTCTTAATAATTCGGCAGTAAATTTGTTCGATATCTGCAAATGGTGTATCCTACCTTTAACAACAAACCGTATGAAGTTTTAGCTCAGTGAATTCACGTACATTCCGAGAAAAACAATATTCTAGGATCTAAATGTCAAACCAAGTATGCTTTTCAACAACAATTTCGTCAATTACTTTATAGGTATCTGCAAATGATGGACTATAGCTTTAAATGTATAAGTAAATGCCAGCAATAATACTTAGCCATTTACTAGTCTGTAAAGCAGCTCCTTTTGTTGCGCGAGAACATACTCTTGCCAGTGACAGTCTTTCATTCACGATAGGTTTTATTTACCTCATGAAATTGTGAAAAATAATACTTAGTCATTTACTTATGTCTGTGAGCAGCTCGAAAAAAACCTCTTGCCTGTGATAATATGATTTCATTCACAATATGTTTTATTTACATTATGAGTACAAATGTATTAATTAATCATCTTAATCAATTCATAAGTACATGTATAAGTAAAGCAGTGTCAACATGAAGTTGCTTTTCTCCTATTGCGTTGAAATAATACTACATGTATTGGAAAAGATTTTGACTCGATTGCCTCAACTTTTGTTTTTACAGGAAATCAAACATTGGTCATGTGACTAATGTGATTAGTCATCATTTTGAATGACTAACTGTAAAAGTCAGATGACTAACGTTTAGTCATTTCAGACGCTTTTTGGTTTAATCAGAAGACTAATTAATATAAGTCATTATGACTAATATTTGACTAGTCATGTGAATAATGTGATTAGTCATCATTTTGAATGACTAACTGCAGAAGTCAAATGACTAACGTTTAGTCATTTCAGACGCTTTTTGGTTTAATCAGAAGACTAATTAATATTAGTCATTTTGACTAATATGTGACTAATTAATGTTGGTCATTTGGCCTGCCTGACTAATTTTAATTAGTCATTTCAGACGTAGGGCAGGACTAACTTTTATTAGTCAAAATGACTAACTTATGTTTACAGTGTACGGAAGATTACGAGCCACTAACTCCTAAGCTCGCCATGCAAGAAACGCAAGTTCGCCAAATCAGTTCTTCTCCCTCAGAGGTAGAAAAAGAGTTGGTGAGAAAAGGCAATCTTTTTAGATATCTTTACGCGCCCGGTGAGTTAGAGGGAGGAGAGCGCAGGCGAGCGACCGATCCTATTTGGAGTCTCGAGGTTTTTGATTTAGATCGCTCTATCAAAAAAGACAACCAGCCTACTCTTTACTATCTCAAAAAAGGTCCCAATCGAAGTTTCGTTAGTAAAGAGCTTCAGGTTGTGTCTCCAGACACCGAGTTACCTCCAAGCCTATAGTGGCCAAAAGCTAGAGTAGACGTTCCATCCTGCAATATATACCTCTTTGTGTCCAGAGGACTCAACGACAGTTTGTTTTGCTCAATGGTGTATAACACGTGATTTTTTGATCTGATGTAGGTCATCTTATCACTTTGAGAATCTTTTTTTTTTGAGACAGTCGAGATAACGCTCGTGACTTAATTTTGTGTCGGTGACTGCTTTGGTGACCCCTTTGGCTTTTTTAAGGTTAGAGTCAGAGGTTAAAATCGAGTACATCTTTGGTCTTAAGCAAACGCATTCGCTGACTGGTTTTCCACCAAACTCGTCTTTAAATTTACCGATGACCTTTTTGTTTTTAGAGTCATAGATCTCGTGACTCTGATCGTAGTTTGACAGGTCGTATGAGTCTTTGTCTTTTTGTATATCTTCGTAAACATCGTCCGTCTCAACGCTCAAGAGTAGACTGTCCGTGTCGGTATAAAGTAACCCTACTCGGTCTCTATAGGTCTCTTTGAGGCGGTTGTAATAACAGTCGTACATGAGAGTTTTTGAGAGGTCTAAAATACTCACCCCCGCATAAATAGGTTTGTTTAATAACGTCTTGGTCTTATACATTTCGATAAACGCTAGATTGCAATCGGTGAAAATCGTCGTATTTTTATAGCTCGGTTTACGCACCAACGCTTGATATTTGAAACTTGGTCGTCTCTGAGCAAAAACGCGTCCGTTCTATTTCTCACGTTTTCCATCGTCTTTCCAAAAACGCTGTTGTTCATGAGCTTAAAAAAGTCCTTTTCAAAGTCGGACGTTGCTTTAGCTCTTAGTCGAGTGTTTTTGTCTATGTACCCTTTCATCCAAGGCGCTTGCTTAAATTTTAATACGCGATGTACTTTTTTGAGTCGCATACCAAGATTTAGATACTGTTGTAACGATCTGTAGTGCAAGACATATTTACGTCTGTTGTATAGAGTGGCTATTAATTTAGATTCGTTGCTAGTGGGTTCTGCGGTTAACAACCCCAGTTGATACTCGGATAACCACTCTTTGGGTACTTTGATATTTTCGGGGGCTAGCGGAAAATCATTGTGCCAATCGTGCAAAGCGTTGGGGTAATCTAAGTCTACCTCCAACAGACACCCTATATCGGACGTTTCTGAGATTGACATAATGCTTTCCGTCGTAAATTCTTTGGGTTTTACCCATTTAAAATCGGCGTAGGGTAAATATTGACTCATGGCCCAACCGTACAAATTGTTGGCGTCAAGATACATGATGTAAGTCGATGGCTCGTCCGTTTTAAAATCGGGTAGATATTTATTGTTTGCTTTGTAGTACCTAGAACTACCCACGCTCGATAGTCCTACTCTTTTTGCTTTTTCAAAAAACAGTTTGTCCACATCGGTCAATAACTCGAGCTCGACTCCCGAGTGTTTTAATAGCGCGTCCCACGATAACCCAGGAGAGGTATAATAGTTAGCGGGGTCTAACTTGTAGTTCTTTTTACACATTTTTCTAAAATGTTCAAACACACCCGCCAAAAGTAATACATCGGTGGTCACGTACAAATCGTGATATTCGCCCAAGTTTTTGACGTTAAATTCGTTCCACACTTGTTGAGCCTTAGAATAATCGTCTTGCGAGATATTCGAGTCTTTGAGGCTACTATAAAAGTTGTCGATGCTTGGTAAGCTCGTCTCTTCAAACTTATCGAACGAGTCCATATACTCATACGGGTAAACACCTTTTTGTAAGAGTAGGTCGACATTTTGATCTTTATAGCGTTCTCTGAGTAGAGTAAACGCCTCTTTGGGACACGCGTTGACTAATTTTTCCAACGACGTTGCCATAAATTTAAACGAGTCTATAAATCTCAGTTGACCGATCGAAAACGAAATGTATTTTTCCGAGTTGCTGGGAATAAAATCAATTTTTTCTTTAATCTTAGACAAACCTTGCATGATTAAATGAGCGTCGTAATTTTGTAAATTGTGAAAGATGACTGGTATTGGGGTTTTATCCGGTACCACCTGCAGTTTTAAATTGCAATAAGCGTGCGCGGCTCCTCTGTATTTGCTTGTGATGTGGCAGTGATCTCTCACCTTTCTAAATTTGTTAATCCGTTTTTTACACTTTAGACATTTGTTTTCTTTAAATCCTTTTTTGTTTACGTAACAATATTCTTCCTTTTCTTCGTTAGTGCGAGGTTCTTTCGGTATAGGGCACTGACAGTTTGAGGTGTAATTAGGGTATATTGACTTCTCGCAAATCCAACACGTGTCCGTGTTTTGGTGGTCGATGTTGTTACTTGTGGTAAAGTCTATGGGTTTGGGACGTTTAAACACTTGATTACATTTGTATCTTAAACGCAACGTCGAGTCTAAGAACTTGGTCACGGCATCTGTTCCTCTATAGGTCTCTTGAAATTTAACTTTACCGTCGTACCTTAAAGCGATCAACGAATAACCGCAAGCTTTGTGAACTTGAGTCTCCTGCGTGTTTGCCTCTTGAGGCTTTAATGTTTTTAATACCGATTCAAAGTCGGCGTAAATGACAAATGGTGCGTCTTGCGCAAACTTGTGATTTTTAAATTTTAATATCGGAGGGTCGTCGTTAAAACCTTTTGGAAAGACGGCCTTAGATGGTGGCACATCTATTCCCTCGCAATCTTGCGTATGTCTGTCCAACTTGTCTCGTGTGTTGTAGTGCGTCAAACATCTGAAACAGATGTATGTTTTATGCTTGTGTCTCGTTTGGTTAAAAAATATTATAGATATATGTTTTATCCAACAATAGTGATTCGTTTTGCCTGAGGAAAACAACAGCAGATTTATGACTGTGGGGTCGTTGGCCTTTTCTAGATAAATATAACGGTCGTACTTCTTCAGCCTCTTCGTACGCAAACACATTTATACTAAGATTGTTTTGTCTCTCTATCTTTTCTATTTGATTGATTCGAACGGGAAAGTCTACGTCTTTAAAATTTAATCCATCGTTTTTATCATAAATTGATGGCCTGTCTTCGTGGATTTTAAAATCGGGTTTGTCTTTTACACGTTGTTTTATTTTGTCGGTATACTTGCCGAGAGCGGCTCTCAAACACCACCGTAAACATTCGTTGTCTTTGTTTCTGACGTTAATAAAAGCCTTTTTGTTTACTAAAAAAGTCGGTAATTTTATATAAGAGTTTCCACTCATAGGGTTATATCGGTCGATGTTAATATAAAACGCTAATATTCTAACGAGGCTCCAACCCGATCCTTGTCTCGTATTTTTGGCGTGTTTTTCTTTTATTTTAAAGATTTGATCTTTGACATTTTCTTTTATCTGACTCTCGTTTAAAACAACTAGCTTTTTACTGAAAAAGGTAAAAGCGCTGGTTTCTACTAAGCCGTCTTGATTTGTTTTATCGTATTTCGCTTTAAATCCTAACTGAACTTTTATGGTCGATAGATCTCTTAGCTCCGACGTAACAATTTTTTCAATCTGCCGCACGTGCGTATTAAAGAATTGCTCTATGTCATTGTTAAACAACCTAGGCTTTAACTCCCAGTTTCTATAACTGTTACTAAAAGCTCTATGTACTTGAAAATCTGCCTCTCTAAAGCTATCGGGGTTTTTATACGATTTAATCGCTGAAATTAAATCCTTTCGTAAAAATCGGCCACGTTTACCAGTTGGTGTAAATTGTAACTCTTGGTCATCTATGATTTGTTTGAGCTCATCGAGTTTCTTGCGATTCAAGTTTTTATATTTATTCTCCTCTATTCTAATGGCGTCAATATAGACCCGACGTAGGCTCCGCTCTGGGATCGTGATATTATTCCGCTCCACATATTTTTGCAAGGTTGATTTAGACCAACGTCCATATCCTATTGGTGTTGGTTTCTTCATCATACTTTATAATATAAATATTATAATAATTTTTTTATTTAAATTTTATTGAGAGTAAACCAAGATAAACAAAATTGGTCATTTTTTTTTATTTTAATTTAACCCATAGAGGGCGCTGTTTTTTAAGATTCTCGCAAGATAAATAAAACTAGTTTTTTTTGTGAGTTTTTTTTGTTATCAGATCAAATTGAGTTTTTAAGATTTGGTTCAAAAGCGGCACATCCCTACTACTGGTACAGTACATACATAGATGAAGAAATGACATAAAACAAAACATGACATGGTAACACCCCTGAAGGATTGCCAAATGTGAACTAAATCACAATCGAGTGGCTCTCCAAATGCAGTCATGCCAACATTAAATATTATGCAAAATGAAAAAGAAAACAAATACAAGGCAATAGGCCTATAGTAATAAAAGAAATACAAATTTAGTTATAAATAGGTTTGCTTACAGTATATGCAGGAAATAAAGTATAAATAAATTAATATGTAGACGGATTTCAAATACATTTATGATATTAAATCTCCCTAAAATAAATAAATTATGTACACAAATAACAGACTGTAACAGTTCAGAGTAGACCTAAAACATAATGACGTCACACTTAGCTTACATGCGCACACGTCTACGGTAGTCTCAGGGTACCAGGCACCTTGTATGGCCATAGAAAAGCACGCATGTAAGCAAACCAAGACTGTGTTTCAGGTGCACGCCTATTTTAGGATGGAATTATGATGGATTTACCGGGAGACAGGATATAATTACGCAAACTACTGAGAAACTTGGACATATGAAGTACAACTTGTTCCTTAACATTAGATGGTAAACTATCCCATAATCTTGGAAACCTAACAAATAGAGAGTTGTGTAAGCAGTTAGTGCGACCCCCCTTGTGAACAAACTTAACAAAATCACAATGCCTAGAATTAATAGAAACATAACTGTGGATACTTACATCAAACTTATTATACAAACATTTAACTACAAAAGAAATGGACAGAAAATTAAGTCTGTTGATCAACAAAGGAATTTCTAATTGCTTACATCTGGAAGGGTAGTCAATGTCGGCATTGTTAGGTCTGGCTTTTTTAGGGAGGCCAAGACAAGAACGTGTGAAACGCCTCTGGACCTTTTCAGTGAGTGATTGGTGAGTGTGTAGGCTTGGGCACCAGACAGGAGCAGCATACTCCATGACAGGTCTATAGGGAAGTGTAAAGTTTAACTAGAACAGTGGAATTATTACTCTTAACAACCCATCTTATAAAGCCACAAAGTTTGGTAGCTTTGGAAGTAATGCTATCAATGTGGTTCTTCCAACTGAGATCACGAGAGATGACGACACCTAAATACTTGTACTGGCAAACAACTTCAAGAGAATCTGAGTCAATAATATAAATGGGACTGGGAGGATTTCTGCTACGAGTTACAGTCATAAACTTACATTTCTTAGGATTAAGTATGGTGGCCCTGAAGGGACTACGCAGATCGTGAATATTGACGTCACGACAAATTTCACGACTTTCCTCAGAGTCGCGAATATTGACGTCAAATTTGACGTCAATATTCACGACTTTCCCCAAAAGTCGCGAATATTGACGTCAAATTTGACGTCAATATTCGCGTCAAATTTCACGACTTCCCCCGAAAGTCGCGAATATTGACGTCAATATTGACGTCAATATTCACGACTTTCCCCAAAAGTCGCGAATATTGACGTCAAATTTGACGTCAATATTCGCGACTTGCCCCCAAAGTCGCAAATATTGTTAAGCGAATTTTGTTCCACAAGCTAGGTTTTGGCTATAGTCTTGCTCCAAGACTGAGTTGTTCATTTGTCCGGGGCGCGCCGTCCGTCTATGCAGTTGTTCATCGATCATCCATACTCAGAAAACGGGCTTATTGGGGGCGCCCTCGACTGTCACGAGAGATCAGTGGATTTGTTTCAAGTTCAGAAACAAATCTCGTGAACTGAACTTAAAGGTAGGATACACCATTTGCCGACATCAAAAATATTTACTACCGAATTATTAAGAAATATCTTACTTATTTGAAGGTAAATTATGATTCTAGGCATCCAGGAAAATGATCGCGCTAGATATCCTGTAATTATTCCAAACAAATTTAATTTTATAAAAATAAATTTGCGATCGCCGGATGGCGATCGCCAAAAACACATAATAACATAAGAATATTCAACTGCCCGACAGCTGTTGAAAACAAACGCAGTTTTTCGTGATTTTCTCGCCATTCATAAATTATTGTAAAACGTCGGACAGGTCAGTTAAACGAGATTTACTATAAAATACAACCCCTCAAATCCACCCATTCATGATAATTCAAGCAATTACCAATGGTGTATCCTACCTTTATCTTTGAAACAAATCCACTGATCTCTCGTGACAATCGAGGGCGCCCTCAATAGGCCCGTTTTCGGAGTATTGATGATTGATGAACTGCATGCATACTGTACTAGACTAGACGGACGGTGCGCGCCCCGGAACAAGACTAGCCAAAACCTAGCTTGCTGGAAAAAAATTCGCGTCAAAATATTTGCGTCAAATAAGTCGCGAATATTGACGTCAAATTTGACGTCAATATTCGCGACTTTTGGGGAAAGTCGTGAATATTGACGTCAAGATTGACGTCAATATTTGCGACTTTGAGGAAAGTCGTGAATTTTGTCGCGAATATTGACGTCAATATTCGCGACTTTCGGGGAAAGTCGTGAAATTTGACGCGAATATCGACGTCAAATTTGACGTCAATATTCGCGACTTTTGGGGAAAGTCGTGAATATTGACGTCAAATTTGACGTCAATATTCGCGACTTTGAGGAAAGTCGTGAAATTTGTCGTGAATATTGACGTCAATATTCACGATCTGCGGAGTCCCTTCAGGGCCACCATACGTACGTCACTACAAGAAGCATAGGCGCCATTTGTATGATGTTTGCATATATTTACGACGACCCAAATACACTTTGTAACTTACGACGTGTTACTTTTCGTAACTCGAGTTGCGACGCGTCGCAATGTTTAGTGAAATCGGGTGCAGACTAGCTGATGCCCACCGTGCATAGCAACGCGCTAGCGTTAATAGACGACACGCGCATTTTGAAAAATGCCGCGCGTATATAGATACAAACGTTTTACGCGTAAATTTATAGCGCGCAGTATCAATATTTGACGCGTCCTTGTTACACGTTACCGTAGAACTGTTGCATTCGGCCAGTCATTGGCTTACCTGATGCTTGATCAATGCTGGTTCAGGGACATGTATTCGCTTCTTCTTGAAAGCTGGTCAATTACTACAAAATAATGCCCTCCGCGTGATTGAGTCTCGACCAATGAGCCATTTGCGCGTGACCCCGAGTTAAATTTAAATAATATCTGGTACACTGACTTGTTCACCCAGCTTGGCACAGTTTAACTTTAAATTATCCAGACCAAAGACACTGTTGCTATATCACGTGATTCGGGGCAAGCTTTTGCATAGTTACATAAGAGACGCTCAGCACCAATACATTGTTTACAATGGGTGAGAATGGCAAAAAGACACCAGACCATTCCAGAGCTGGGGGTTGCTATAGCGTATGACGCGTAAGGCTTGCCCCGAATCACGTGATATAGCAACAGCGTCTTTGGTCTGGAGAATTTAAAGTTAAACTGTGCCAAGCTGTGTGAGCAAGTCAGTGTATCAGATGTTATTAAAATTTAACTCGGGGTCACGCGCAAATGGCTCAACTCTCCTAGGTATTTATTAATACAAAATAATCACATGTTAGGTTGATTTACAGAAAATAATTTATGATGACCGGTAAACCCTTGGACTGTGGTGATCTCATGGAAAAGATTGCTTTCCTTCGGGCTTGATGTACTTCTGGCCGTTTATGTACAGATCTCCGTTACGAAATATGGGCCTGACACCGGATTCGTAGGAAGACACTTAAAACTAACCAGTGTAGCGGTTCGCGATATTTTTTTCCAGGAGCTGGGTGGTGCCTGAATGTATATTTATGAGAAAGAGCAATGGCAACAACTATACAGCATTATAATAAAAACGGCTTCCTCAACCAACTCGCCAATAGCATATAGCTGGTAGAGAGGAGAGCTATGGCTCAAAAAGTCTGTGGTTCGAATCCGACTACCGTAAACGTTTGTCTTTTTCTTTGACAAATTTTCCTATGGGTTATTTAACTCGTAGAATAAGGTTGAAGGGAAAACCGGGTCAGACACATAAGTGCCTCGAAAAATACAACAAGAACCGCTAAACTGGTTAGTTTTTAGTGACTTTCGGATTCGTGGGATTTCTTCATGGCATCCCGCTGGTCTCGCTTGTTGACAATATAGACGGCATGGAGATCTTGCAGGAGAAACAAGGGCGAGTTGGCAAGGGCTCGTTTGGCGTTCCTCAGGATCTGTAGCCGCTCCGTTCGGTACAGGAATTTGACCAAGATATGACGAGGTTCTTCCGTCAGATCTGATGCAAATCTTGCTGAGCGACCAGTCTGATGTGCATTCTCAATTGCAATGTTAGGCATGTCGAATTAGGTTGCAAAGATGTCACTTGCCGTTTCGTAGGGGACTGCTGGATTATGCGAGACTCCACCAATTCTGAGATTATAGCCCCTAAAGTAGCGTTCATGTTGGAGACTAGCCTCCTGAAGATTATTTACTTTGGTTAGAGCCTCTTCCACTTGCTTCGCTGTCTTGATAGCCCCTTCGGCCAATAATTTATTTCCTGCTTGGAGATCTTCCACAGATAATGTTGGTGAATGTGATAGATTTGTCCCTCTCTTCATGATTATAGCCTCCATCTTTTCCCATCCTGGTGAGTAGATCCCGTTAATTATAAATAACTTGATATAGCTTACCATGAAGATCAGCTGCCATGTTCTCAATTTCCCGCCGCAGGCAAGATATCTCATTGTCTGATGGGGGAGGGGGGGGGGGGGGGGCATTGTAATCTTGTGGTCGACCCTTGGTCATCTGACGTGCTTGGCGCGGGAAGATCGGTACTCGGGACACCGGTTGAGACATTTGATTTCTTATTTGTATCTTTTTTTGTCGGCGGCATAGTGGCGATCTTAGAGTCTGCTTGCTGGTATAGAGCAATGACGGTGAACAATCGAGGTTTAGTGAAGAGATGGTGTAAATATTGGCAAGAAATTCCGACTCTCACAGAGCAAGGTCCAGTGGTTTTATAATACATGTTATAATTGTATAACCAGAATATATTATAGATTGATTTAAAACTCACTGTGAACTTTATTTTTCACCTAAATTGAATCAATTGTATAGCAAGCACTGGCAGATGGTGTGTGGGGGGACCTACTCCAAGCTTTAGACTTGTGTTTTATTATGTTATAATAGGCCGACAGAACAGTCCAACATTGCCTTAAAATACAGGGGGAAGCATTGTACATTTCCAACTTTAGCGGGGTTGGGGTGCCTCGGACCCCCTAGCAGGCCATAGAGAAATATCCACAATCCTTTGCAAGTGATTTGCAAGTGATTTGAATTTTTAATTTTTGTTAAACCATTTTGGGGGCCTAATTTTTTTAATTTTGTTTTAGGGGGTGGGGCTAGACAACAGTTTGAGCGACTGGTACCACTTATCTTTGACCCATTGTGATGGCCTCTGCGAGCCTCCTTACCTTGTTGCTGCTCTACCCGCCATAATTCACTCCAACCGATAGCGTTTTTCCCGTCTTGCCACATGAACTCGGCAGACATTTTGTTCATCCCTTGAGGAAATACTTCTCAATTATTTCACCAATATTAAGCAATATCATTGCATATATTATAACCAGTTTTCCTGTGAACGTGACCCTTTCCTGAACCACAGTCATATGAGTAGTTTTCATTATCATTGTTTTACCATTTAGACAGTTTAAAGTAACTTTAGCTAAAATTAGTTCATGACCTATCATGATGGTACAGTGTTAACGTTGTGCAGGAAATTATTTATTTATGTTTTAATTTACTTAAATTAATTAACTTAAATCAATTTACCCAAATCTTTGATGACAATAATTAAGGATACATCTGTGCTCATTGCTCTGTGTAGGTCAATGTACAAACGACTTGACCCAACTTAAGTTGGTGCTAGCTATTTAAGCCTGTCTTTACCAAACATGTCAACCGAATCAGTTTAAGGTCCATGTTTTATGGACATTGAAATAATTGTTTAATTTTGATTCGATAATAAATACATGGTCCGTCAACAATCACGTAAAAAGGTTCACCACTGGTAGCAAAAGTTGATCACTGATCACGCAATATCAACGATCCCGTGACAAATTCCATCACCCCTGGACTATTGTCTTGTCCATTAATCTATCTTTACAACCATATCACAACCTTGGAAGTATTACATGTCATAAACCACGTACAGCCATTATAGATCATGCAGCGATCTTTGTGACAATGAAAGGTCATCCCGCGGCTGACACTGTCAGTGGTCACCGCCACCAATTAATGGAGCTCCATGCACACGCTATGCTGCTACTACTACTATACTATAAAGTAATGGCTGCGATGATGTGAACATTATAGTTATTGACGGAGCTGTCTGGGTGTAATGCTGCACATCTGGATGGGACCTTCTCCACAGTTAATCCGTTCCTAGCTCCTTAATACTAGCATTCGTTACTTCAGTTGGATTTCTTTGCTTTGGAAAATATTGTTACTATTAATATTATTATATATTATTTTCTTTCATCGTCCTACCTCCATGTTTGAACCAATATGGACAAGTACGTCACCATCGAAGAATGTAAGTACACCAATAACCCTAACTCCCTACCCATTTTTACTTACACATAACCTGAATCCTGCAAAATCCTCCAATTCCAAAATTGTTAAAACTCCAAGTAACCTGAATCCTGCAAAATCCTCCAATATTGGTCACTGGTGACCATACAGCCTGTATCCTGCAAAATCCTGCAGTCTTGCCCTGGCTGCAGTCAGCGGGCAAGGGGTAAAACCCCAAGTAACCTCAATCCTGCAAAATCCTGCGATGCATCAAACTCCAAGTGACCTCAATCCTGCAAAATCCTTGTGTGTCACATTCAGCCTGATAACCTGAATCCTCCATATTCCTGCAGGGGTAAAACCTCAAGTAACCTCAATCCTGCAAAATCCTGCGATGCATCAAACTCCAAGTGACCTCAATCCTGCAAAATCCTGCATTTTGCCATGAGGAATTTGGAGGATTTGGGAGGGTTAGGGTTCATAAACCATTTAATCGAAACGAGCAATCTTAATTCGCAGTTAAGGCCAAACAAAAAACATGTTTAGCATGCCTTTTTTTTTTAAGAAAGGCCCTTTTTTTTGTATTTGTTTTTCTTCAAATGGCCGCCGGACACATCAATGCGAGTCATGTCGTGAACATGTCACACCATATCTTCCTATTTGAAAATAAAACATGGCTTACCCACAATGAAAAAAACTAAATTCATGTGAATCGATCATATATGTACCATACATGTCATACCATAGCCTTCCTATTAAAAAAATTGTTTTACAGCATGTACAGTGATGCTAATGTCTAAAACACAATCTTTAAAAAACAATTGAAGATAATACAATTTATCATTAAAAAAAAAAAAAAAAAAAAAAAAAGGAGGCGGTCTCAAAAAGGAAGCGGGCGGTGACGCTAAACAATTTTTTATTTGGCCTAACACCATACAGAAATATTCATAGAATTCGGCAGCATATAATGATAATGGGCATATAATTATGTTTCTACAATATGCCCATCTACTCGAAGTGCATGGTATGATCCATCTAGCCCATGATACGTGTTGACATCAATCATTCAAATTCCTATTGGTCGAGGGCCGGCCACGTACGTGGTCAGTTTTAAATGGCCGATAAAACACTGCGACCAGTTTTAAATACTTTTTACCCCAGTGTCAATCGTGAAATCTGGTTGTTTTGGTTAAAACCTCACAATTTGCACGCGCAATACCACAAACAAGTTCGTATTAAACATTATTGTATACTGTCGGTCAGTAGCGAGGACATTTCCCGGGTGGTGTGGAAGTGAATTTGCCGACTCAGAGCCGAGCGGGCGCGAAGCTATTACGGCGTAGGATACGGGGCCCGTTTAACAATCATGGATGCTGAGAAAGTAAAAAAACAGCGTTTGATTTCAACCGGCGTCGAGCAGTTATTCTTATGTTATCTTTGGTAGTTTCTCGATCGCGCACACAATGCGCAACCAACGTTGAAACGTATCTCATTCATTCTTCCACGCTCAAACGGCCGCACGTCTCATACAGTAAATACGTATAGATCGCTACCTCGAAGCGCACCATTGAAACACGTACAAATTTGCACTCGACGAGCTCCGTGCATCGCTCCCGAATTCAGTGATTTCCGCTACGTCCGCAAAGCCAGGTTCACAGGCACGATCTACACGAAAAATAATTGGGGAGATGTCATTTTCTGGCATTTTCGTTCAAAAACAACACGATATAACGCAAGGGGTTCACAGGCAGATCACAGATCAATCCACTACAGAGAGTGTAAAATGCTTGTGCTAGGCTTGTCTGTAATGCATTAAAGTTTTGTCATCTTACACCATTATTTATGGATCTACATTGGCTTACTGTTCGGTCTAGAATTAAATTCAAGCTTTTATTGATTATTTACAAAATTGTACATACTTTAGCCCCACAGTATTTAAGTCGGCTTGTTTCTATCAAGTCCCAATCTCGTTACTGTCTTCGTAGTTCAGTGATGGTATTTTTCTTAACTACCCTGTAGGTTGTGGCAAGGCTACTCTTGGGGACTGAGCCTTTGAATATAGTGCCCCATACATCTGGAATAAACTATTGTTAGGAACGCTGCGTCTTGGTGTTTTTTAAATCAGTCCTGAAGACTCACCTTTTTAACCCTAACTACCCCAAACCCATCAAACTCCAACTGCAGCTTTTGCTAGGTTTTGGCAGGTTTGGTACCAAACCGTAACAACTTGTTGTTAGACTTTGTTTGACTCAGTACCAAAGGCCCAGGGAGACCCTGTTGAATTCTGTGAGGTTCAGGACAGAAAGGCATGAGACTTGTCAAAATGTTAGAAATTTCGAGAATGCACAGGCATTTATACGTGAGTGACCCACATTGTCAAGGCACAGTTCCTGGTCAACTTTAAGTGTATGTACACTTACACCTTGTATGTGTGTCCCCACTAATACCACTGGCCAGTTATCACTGTTCCAAGTCAATAAAACTTCAACTGTTGGAGTTTGGCAGGTTTAGTACTGTTAGGTTCAGTACAGTGTACCAAAAATTACTGAACATGTGTGAGCTGTTGAAGTTTGTTAGGTTTGGTATGCTTCCTAGTGCGAGAGCCTAGGGGGTTAGCTATTTACTGATTATTTTGTGATAATTTTTAATTACCAATTTTTAGCATTTATATAGTTGTTATGCGCCCGTGTACATTGTATGGAATGGGCGTAATTTAAATCAATAAATTATTATTATTATTTTGTACTGGTTTGTTTTCAAGTAGTTTCACACCGGGGCGAGTACATTTTGATGTTGACATGAATTTGTGTTGTCCACTATCGATGTTTTGTTAATAAGGTTTATGGTCACATTTGTTTTCTCTTCTCGTCCTATATTTTAATAATCCAATATTTCTTTTCAGCAAATCGCCCCAATCCAAGATATTCAAAACAGTCTTTACTTAAATTGTGATACTTTTCTATTGAGGTTTTAATGCCTTCCTATACTGGCGAAGAAAAGTGTCAACATTTCTTTCCGCAATCAGTTTTTCTATGTATATGTACGTACTTAAAGACCTACAATAATGAAAACTTAATTTTCTTAAAAAGATTGCTATCTTGATTATAAATTATGAGAGACAAAATCCATACCAAATATTTGTATTTTCCATACACTAATATTCAGTTATTGACAATAGAAATATTTTGATTAATTATTCAACTAACTCGAGTTTTCTCCTAACTTTTCCCTCCTGCTACCGTCGAGGGCGCCCTGTAGCGCGCTATCGACGTGACGTCAGGGCGTGTACTCGCTCGACTCGACCTACCTAGTACCTCGCGACAGCCCATTTTGGCCGTACGCGTACGTACTGTACCGTGTGCACATCATACACTATTATTATGTAGTCCAGTAATGAACGATCGGATAATTGTGTCGTAGGTGGTGGCAACCCGCACTACTACTAGCGATAACCCGGACTTTAGTGGGTTTTTTTAAATTTCCTAGTGACAAAAGTTTGCCGTGAGTGGGTTCGTTAATTTTGAAACAACCTGGTCCGATTTTATCTTGACCAAGTGGTCGCAGATTGCACTTTCCGGACAACAACAGCTAGTGCACACGATTTTGGTTCTCTTTTTCGACATGACAAGTTCACTTTAAATGTACCCAACTTGTAAGGTTTGGGTAAAATAAAAATAGTCACCTAAAATGTGTGACACATTAATAATAACATGCATGTACAGTGTATTTATATTTTATTAAGAAATACATGAAGCCATGTTTACTTTAAATACTTTCTTTAATAAAACATTGTGAAGTTCAAGTTTTGTAAGTGTGGTATGGAAGTGCTTCGAACACATTTAGAAAATTATTTGGATGGATAAAGGATTCCAATTATAAAAGTACATAGGCGAGTAATTAGGTGGCACAGGTACGTCATACATGTAAGGCTATACTGATTTTACACCTTTGTTTTAAAAACTATTACTAGAAACAATTTTAGGTGACGTTTACTGAGTAATTGTCAAGGTTAGACATTATGATTCAATTCTTAAATAAAAGTGCGTACAGTGTACTTAGTTATGTCCTAAAGTTTTAAGATAATTTAGTCACATACACTTTGAAAAAACCAATTTAAACAAATATTGTAGATTTTAATCTAGTTGTGGGTGCTGATAACCCTTGTACTGTTATTCAGTTTTGGGCTAGGGTAAGTCTGGCAAATCTTATCCATTACACACGAGGAAAGAGCAACTTGATGATGGCGACCAAAGAAGCCCCAGCGCCAACGAACAACCAGGCGGTAGGCCACATGACGATACTTCCTGCAGAGTGAAAGATTTCAAATACTCTAATTTAGGATAAAGGCCAAGAAAAATATAACTTGAATAAGACAACAAGATTTTTACGGGCCCCAAAAGTTGCACATTTTGCTGTGTTTTTTTTTAATACAAAAATTACCGTAAATTTGTCTTTGTTAATTATTGTCTTTATTGACATTGTATCTATACATTGAGGCAACAATATCATTTTTTTTCTAGGGATTCTATTTTGTCTTTAATAATATAAATATAGGCCTACGCAGGGGGGGGGGCGGAGGGGGGCCCAAGAAAGTGCGCCACCAACGTTGAAATGTATCTCATTCGTTCTTCCACGCTCATGAGCCACACATCTCACACAGTAAATACGTATAGATCGCTACCGCGAATCGCACCATTGAAACACGTACAGATTTGCCCCGTGTATCGCTCTCCGCATTTAGTGATTCATACAACGTCCGCAAAGCCAGGTACGCAGGCACGATCTACACGGATTTTGTTTGGGGCGATGTCATTTTCTGCCATTTTCGTTCGAAAACAACACGATAAAACGCAAGGGGGTCACAGGCAGATTTTTTTAAAAATTCAGTATATCACTGATACATCCTTTTTTAACGTATCCATGGAAAAAAATGAGTGGGGTCAAAGCACGATTTTTCACAATTTATCGATTATTATTGCCCTTTTTAGGGGAGGTATTTGTCAACGTCGTTTGAGTATTTGTGCACAATCTCCACGCGCATCAACGGTACGTCAACGCTTAATTTTTTCGACTGCTTTTTTCATTTTCAATACAATTTTTGTCATTGGATGATAAAAATTAAGGTAAATAACAACCTTTTACAACTACAAAAGACAAGATGCTAAGATTGGATGCCAAAAACTCTTTATTTTTCGCGTGAGAAAATTGTTCCCCCCTATTTTGAGAATGGACGGTACGTCAGCGTTGCGCAATCACAGTCTCGAAGGGCCCCCCCTCCGCCCCCCCCCCCCCCCCCCCCTGGGCCTACGTATACAACTACTTAATACACCAGCTATACTGATTGCGTATACCCAGCACATATATGTCAGAAGGGTACCCCTTCTTATCCCTCAACCTTATACACGCTCAACCTGAAAGGAATTCCTGAGATTCCGGGAACGCAATGGTCAACACAAAAGAGGGGAAGGGAGGGGGGGGGGGGGTGGGTGATTGCGTGGTCGTTCTTTATGCTAGGAGTCCACTGGGCCAGCGCCAGTTGGTGCCAGTTTGCGCCAATGCAATTTGCTGTGGCGCCTAGTGTCGCCAATAAGGTGCCTAGTGGCGTGTAGTGGCTCAAACTGCCTCCCAACTGGCTCGTGGTGGCCCGTAACGGCACCAAATTTGAAATTTTCGTCGCGCCACTTGCATCGAGCAATCAGCGCCAAGTGTCCGCCAAGTGGCACCAAATGGCGCGAACATATCGCCCTTTGGCGTTGCGCCAATGACATATCAAAATTGTAAATATTTAGTAGAGATGTTGTTCATACAGCAGCTGAGGAGGGTCTGAACCAGGTAGCCGATGGCCGGTATTTATATAGTCGGCAAGTAGCGCCAAGCGGCGGCAAGTTCAAACCAATTTGGCGACCTTTGGCACAAACTAATCACCAAGTGGCGCAAAGTAGCCGTCTATTGGCGCGAATGGCGCCAACAGGGTGAATTTTGGAATCAAATGGCCGTGTAATGACGCGAACTGGCGCAAACTGGCGCAACATTTTGGAGCAAGCCGGGTGGCATTTGGCGCACGCCATATGACACCCAGTTTATTCCACTTGGCGACACATGCCGAGCGGACATTAATTCGGCGCCACAGCGAGCCACTACGCGCCAATCACATAATCTTTGGCGCGAACTGGCACCAACTGGCGCTGGCCCAGTGGACTCCTAGCATAACATCCGCCGTGATCGACCGCGACACAATTATTGTATTGCTCTCGAGCGTGGAATGCATGAAGCGTATGAGACGGAGAAAACCCCTCATCACTGTGGTGGTCATTGTATGGTGTTCTATATGTGCCAACGATTGAATGAACAAATTGGGCGTTATTTGTTTTTTTGAGCGTCGCATTTTTATTGTTATTTATTTATTAAAAAAATAAAAGAATTGATGTTTTTTGTGGTTTTTTTTTAAGATTTCTTTTTTGGGCGTCGCATTTTGTTTAGGGGCGTAGCTTTTTTTTTTTTTTTGGGGGGGGGGGGAGTCCCGAAAGTACGGAGCTCCTGAAGGGACATTAAAAACAAATGAAAATGAAAAAAAACCATTACGATGGCTAGAGCGTAGAGGCAGAATTGTTTAGACAGGCATTTAGTAATTAGGCCGTACCAGTGTACAATTTTCATGCCAGGGGAAATCTGTTTCCAGCGTACCCTGAATCTGAAATATGTGGTGAATTTATTATTGAATGTTGATGACAGGGAGGAACGGTATGTGACTCTGAGTAAATGCCATACAACTTAGGCCTACTATATTTTATGTTATCTGTATGATTGTAATTGAAGCCTAAATAATATTAACGCTGGGCCTTTTTACTTGGTACAATTACATTAATGATGTATTTATAGGGTTCTTGACACCCCCCCCCCCCCCTTACCCCCCCCCCCCCCCCCCCCCCCCCACACGCCACAAGTTCACCGCCTTTGGTTGAACAGGTTCAGTATGTAAGTTATCGCAATACTGTTCTGTCTCCTGTGGTACAGGTGGTTGCTGACAACAGAAATTAACTCATCAAGGTGTACTTCATGCTGTACATAGATACTGTCCAAATATTGGGCCGGACATTAGCAGTGGAAACACGATCCGAAAAATTGACAAATAAACGGAAGCCGGGCGTAAAAAAAACCACAAATTATTAGCCTTAGATGTGTTTTATAGGATAGATCCAAAATCGGTCCAAACCCTACAACCCTCATTATTGGTTTTGTTCATATCTAGCCAACAGATCTCAAAGGGTTTTATTTAATGGTAAATTATTGCTGACGACAGAAATTAACTCATCAAGGTGTACCTCAACATAGGCATGCTGTACAAATATACTGTTCAAATATTGGCAAGAGAGCATGGCGTTAATGTGTCCTTACGGCATCTGTAACGGATTATGGTGGAAGTTGGTCAAGTCAGAAGGAACAAACTATAGCAATATTGTAGTTGTTGAGTTCTGGGAAACTTCACGGATACCGATGGATGTCAGACAAATATTATGTACATAACCTGCGGTGCAGAAAGGAATATGTCAGACTGATACTAAGTATTCTGGATCTGGAGGGAAACCTTCACAGGAGAAAGCGAAGGTTGCTACGTCGCTCCTACTACGCCAAGGTTCTAAACTTCATATGGCACATAGACAGTACAAGAACTGAAACGGTACGGCATCTGCATAAACGGACGTGTTGACGTCTCGACTAGAATATCATTTATATAAAGCATACCTCACATCTTCAGATCCACAACTGATTGGTGGATACTACAATGAAGCCGTGGAATCAGTTGTTTTTTTACCCACAGTTCGTCCGTGGCAACCACGGCACAGAGAATAGCTATATGACAGATATCCAGGCTTTCTAGGCATGGATGATCGTGGTCAAGATTATTACGGGACCCAGTATCGCCAACCAGCGGATTGAATACATGTACACGTAGTCATTTTTGCGAAGAGAATGCACCGACTGTTGGATCCGTCTCTTTTAAAATATAGTCGACAAGGTCATTTTACTGGTGACTTTTTTGATGTAAACTTAATTCAGTTCTGTTTCATGAGTATTATTCAGGTATGCAAATATATGTGCACATACGCTTATGCAGCCCCTAAAAAAAGGGTCAAAACTGTTTACTCTAAATTCTGCCTCTACGCTTTAGCCAATGTAATCAGTAAACATGGATTTCCATCATTTTTGTTGTAATGTCCCTTTAGGGGCTCCGTACTTTAGAAGTTCTGTACCCAAAAAATCCGACGCCCCCCAAAAAACAAGGTGCGACGCCCCCCAAAAAAATGCGACGCAAAAATAAAAAAATGCGTTGAAAAAAACGCCCTAAAAACAAATAATAAATGCCAAAAAAAATTTAAAATCGGAAAAAAATCCGACGCCGAAAAAAAAAGCCGACGCCGAAAAAAAAATTTAAAAAAAAATGATGACAAGATATCGTAATTAGAAGAAATAGGCGCTAATTGACACCAGTCAATCGGTATGTTTTATTCAAAACACAGACTAAAACTGATGGAAGAACCAGATGTGTACTCCGAGTTGCAATGTCCGAGTTATAAAGATTGTACGAACGGAACTAATGGGTACCACATCTGTGTTGGCCACTAGGGGTCATTCACTTGTGAGCAGAACAAAGTTAGATTTGGGGCATACTTTAAAATATACATGTACATACAATTGTCAAGATGTAGGCTTACATTAGCAAGGCCATTTTTATTGGCAGTACGTGATGAAAAAGGACACATTGAGCATCGCTTGACCATGATTTTGAACGGGGAACTCAGCGCCAGACAACAACAGTTCCCGTTCAATACGAGGAAGGAGCTCGGAGGCAGGTGGCTAATATAATAATTCTCACGTTGTTTTGGGGTTGCAGTTCGAGAGTTGAGGAAGAAACTGTTCACGCTCGAGTATCCGCACACGTTGGCCGAGTACGAAGGAGTGAAGCTCGATTCCGAGATTTGCAAAATGATGGATGAGCTCAGTTCATTTGAGGTCAGAGATGACGACTGCTGGGTCGTCACCTACCCCAAAACAGGTGGGCAACTAAATTGATCCAAATTTTATTTTATTTTCCCCTTTTTTTTTGGGGGGGGGGGCGGTGTAAAAAAGGAAACTGTAACATTTTAGGAATTCGAACCCGCAACATATGCAGCTTAATCGTCTGCCACGTACATATGACGCCGCAGTAAAGTCCTTTTTTTTTTTAGGTGGAATATAAACTACAATCGTTAATTATTTCAAACCACGTAACATTATTCGTGCACGTGATTTGTTAAACGCATGCGCATATTGGTCGTAACCTTTTCAACCCCACTGAGGGAAAAACTTACCCTGTTTTACGGCAATTAGGGACAAAGTAAAATTATAACAGATAAGGTTTCAGGAAAGGGTGCCAACAAACTAAATTCGGTTGATGATTCAGAAGGTAAATATCATGAATACATTGCTCATTTGGTGAATAAATAACAAGGTTAATTTCCTTTTAATTGGCACATACACGGATTGTTCGTTGTCCTGTTTCACATTTCGAAAGGTACAACTTGGGTCCAGGAGATCGTGTTCTGCGCAATGCATAGTGGCAACCTACATGAGGCCAAGAGGACACATATGAAGTTCCGAGTGCCGTACTTCGAACAGAGTATGCCTGAGGAAATCAGGAGGCTCAAAGACGTAGGTGTATGGCTACCGATACCGAGTCTATAGACTGCTGGTTTCATGTATTACGGTTTCGGAGTTTGACATATTAAGTGTAAATCCGGGGGGGGGGGGGGGGGGGGGGGTTGCATTATGCCCCCACTTATTGACCGGTAGCTACTCTTCCCCACATTCCTTTTTGGTCGAAAATAGAATTTTCAAAAGAATTCCAATTCGGATAAGGCTATGAGAAATTGTCAATATGTTATTATATTTAGTGGGTAAGTGCTTAGCTCAAAATCCGGCACAAAAACATATCCAGATAAAAGTACGTCGTCCAAATATTGTTAAACGCTCCATTCTGTCTACGACGCCATTTCGTCAATTAAGGGGAAGGAAGGAGGAACGGTTCTCTAGTTAAAGCGGAAGAGCATTCAACAAAATATGCAATAAAAGATGTATACTTATGACGACTATCTCGATTGCAGACAATCTAAAGTGGCACTGTCGGAAACCCAATCACCAGCAAGACTTTCAATGCGTTTCATGTTTCACAGCTTCCGCCGACTCACCGGATAGCGGACGAGATGCCGTCTCCCCGGGTCATCAAATCCCACCTTCCCGGTCAGCTCCTACGTACCCCCACAAATCTGGACCAAGAAAGCCAAGATTGTCTACGTCATCCGCAACCCAAAGGACGTGATGGTTTCCTACTTCCACTTTGAAAATTTGTTGAATTTGAAGGGCGCGGGGCTAACGTTTGAGGAGTACCTAGGCTACCGAAATTCAACGAGAGGTGAAATTATGAGTTATTCTGTGGGATTGTTGATAAAGTTGCTTCCATTTACTTGTTGGTTTACACGAAGTAGATGATTTCATAGCACTAAAATAACATTCTTGATTGTCCCTTTCCCGAATAATGAGCAACATCAAGATATACAGGGTGTATACAAAAATGCACATAATGTATAACCAACATCGATAATATAGATACTGGTTTCCACTTTAAAATGAAACATCAAACGTCGAAATCTGACAATGTTTGACAGAGTTATACATAATTTTCCAAGAGGGGTCAAAGTGACCATTGGACCAAGTTTTTCAATTTTGTTTGGATAAGTGTAGACTTGAAATCAAGTCGCCACCAAAATGAACCAGCGCTGAGCCATCATGCCCGCTGCCGTTGGCAGATAACTATAAACTTTGCGACGATGCTTTCTTTGGTTGTTTAAAGCAAGCTACGGATCGTGGTGGGACCACTACTTGTACTTTTGGAAGAGAAGGCACCAACCCAACATTCTGGTGCTACGGTTTGAGGATTTAAAAAGAGTGAGTGTTTGCTTTAAAGGTAGGACACACCATTTGCAGATATCAACAATATTTAATACCGAATTATTAAGAATGATCTTACTCATTTAAAAGTAAATAATGATTCTAGGCATCTGGCAAAATGATTGCGCTAGATATCCTCTAAATATTCAGAAAAATTTAACTGAATAAAGAAAAATTCGCGATCGCCGGACGGCGATCGCGAAAAAACAAAGATAACATAAGAATAACTGCTCGACGCCGGTTGAAAACAAACGCTGTTTTTCGTACTTTTCTTGGCATCCATGATTGTAAAACTTCGGACAGATCAGTTGAACGATGTTTACTATAAAATACAACCCCTAAATTTACCCATTCATGATAATTCAAGCAATTATCAGTGAGGTATCCTATCTTTAAGTGAAGCGTACTTGCTGGTACACAGGCGGAGGGGTGTGTTCTCAAAATAAGAGGTAATTGCACCAAACCGTTGGCATTTAAAACGTAGTTGGCCGTTATAAACAAGTACGTTTGAAACCGGCTAATATGCCTGGACATTGTGGATGCCCTCGCCTTCAGTTTGGGCATTAACGGGTCGCCCATCAGCCGGTTTTCAAACCAGTCTTTGCCAATAACAACAGTAATCGATAGTGTGCACGTCACGTACAATCTTTTCACGCAGTGCGCCCGCAAACGACACGGTACTCTTAATATCGTATTTGCAAAACTGCTAAAATGGGGCGTGACCTTTTCATGCAATTCGACCATGAAAGTACATGTACTTTGAATATTCATAACGGGTTCACGCAGTCCACTACCCATTCAGCAGTAGCGCGGGCCTGCGTTACATGTAATTAGCGCTGCTTCCCAACATAATTCCGTACGTCGCGTAGTGCGTGATGCAAACCACCTTTCTGTGATCGCTGACTGGCTCCATATGAAAGTCTGTAGGGTGTGCATACTTGCAAAGACGATAGTAAGAATATGAAGCGGGTCTATAACCGTGTCGTTTGTGAGCGCACTACGTGAACAAAAGTGTACGCGACGTGCACACTATCGATTGCTGTCTTCTTTGGCAAAGACTATAGTTTTAAACATGTGAAGACCGAAAACCACATTTCAAATTTTCTGTAATATTCTCTATATTAGTTTCTGAGTATTGTGTGTTTAATGCAGGATCTGCGAGGCAACGTGGAGATAATCAGCAGGTTCCTGGGCAAGGACCTGTCTGCCGAGACACTAGACGCCATCACGGACCACTGCACCTTCGCCAACATGAAGAAAAACCCCATGACCAACCCTGACTTCTTACTTGGATTTGACGAGAGGTCAGACCGTTCCTTCATGCGAAAAGGTGATTGTTCCTACCTAAAGAAAACACGATGAAAACAATTGCACAAAGTTAAACAAAATCTAAAGTCAGAGTTTTAAATACTGGGCTTCGAGAATTGAAAAATATTATAGTTTGCTCAAATACAGAACACCGAGCCTGATGAGGAGAAAGTATAACTCTTAGATTCGTTTTCAATTTTGATATTTTCGAATGTGGACAGCTACCATTGTGTAATAATTTAAAGTGTAATAATTTAAAGGGTCATAACTAGTGCAAGCGTAACGGCATTCTATTGCCTTAGTTTAGCGTGTTCGGTTACTTACGCGCTTACTCGTGCCTCTAAGTCGGGAACAGTTGTACATGTGCAGTATATATGAGAGTAAACGAACGATCTTGCGTCACTCGACTCAAAGGCCGACACAGAAAGTTGACGTTACACTGAGCTCCATTGGCTGCCAGTTGTGGTGCGGGTGGAATTTAAAATATTGTGTATTGTCTTTAAATGTTTATATCATCAAAGGTCAGCTCCACATTACTTACTTGAATTGATTTCTGTATTTCATCCTATAATACACACAAAAAGCTGTAGTGGGGTAAAACTTCTGCATCCTAAACTTAAATCAAAACCAACTAAGGCTTATGGGGACCGAGCGTTCAGTAATTATGCACCAGTTCTATGGAATCGACTCCCTGGAGTCATGAGGGCCATTAGTGATTTTAATGTGTTTAAGCAAAATTTGAAGACTTTTCTTTTTAAAAGGTATTATGTTTTTTAGTGTGTGGTAGCATATTTTTAATATTTTTAATTGTAAGTGACACTTTGTAAAGCGTGTTGAGATGTTTTAATGTAAAACGCTATATTAAAAATGAATTATTATTATTATTATTACTAAGCGTATAGCAATAGTTTTGTTGTAGCTGTTTTGGCAATTCAGCCGAAACAGCTATTGTAATCGTTAAGATTTGTTTCCTTTAGACTCTTCTTCATAGGGTTTGTATACGTATTGTCTTCTACCAATACACCTTGGCACTTCGGTAAATCCGATAGACTTTAGACTTGGCACACACTTAGAACACAAACCACAGATGATCCTAAAAGAAATGTGGGTGTCGCGTGACGTCACGCTAAAGGTGATTTCTTTTCCCATAGGTTTTGTACACGTTTTTCTTCAGACTATTGACTTTGACACTTTGGTAAATCAGATTGACTTAGACTTAGCACACACCTCGACCATCATCTCCAGAAGGGCCAAGATGAAATTTGTCACGATGACGTCATCGGGGTCATGTGACGTCACATTAAAGGTACAGTTCTTAATACCCTCTATCTCTGAAAGTACAGGTCTGATCGGGGTCAAACTTTGTATGCAAGTATTCCAGGATGTATTATATACAAACATTAAGATGACGTCATTATTACGTCATCGGGTGTTATGTGACGTCATATTAAAGGTCAGTATTTATGACCTTCTATCTCTGGAAGTACAGGTCAAACTGTATGCAAGTATTTAGGGATGTATTGACGTACACACTGACAGCCGAAACAGCTAGTGTTTGTCCACAAACACATTCCTATTTTTTGTTTCAGGTAAAAGTGGAGATTGGAAGATCTACTTTACTGTGGCGCAGAACGAAGCCATGGACGCCCTCATTGACGAAAAGCTGCACGGTACTGGGCTCACCTTCGACCACTGACCAATCAGATTGCAACCATTATGTTAGTCTTGTTTGCAAGACGATCTTAATCGCGGTATATGCAGCGCGCGTTGTCCGCCGATGCGGGCGTCCTCTAACGTACGCCGTACCATACACGCAATGACCTTTGATAACATCGTCTTGTTTAACTGCTCTAATCTCAGCGCGTGACCCTATACATAATTCAACAGGGAGGTCAAAAGCATAATGACGCTTGCGCACTGAAGGAAGTTTGTGTTTTAGAAATGAGGTTGTTAGTTATTTACCTTGCTCTATGGAAGTAGCGCGATACATGTACATGTACATGAACATGTACATGAATTATGTACACTAACATGTACATCGCGGCAATCAAACGTACGGAATACATAGACAGTTATTGATGTCGCGCCGGGTCGCGAACAGACGGTACAATGGCTTCGGCGAGGCCGGGCCCAGGGGCATCCTTGCTGTAACATCGATTGCTTCGTCCACTCGGTCTGACATTTTTTCACTAAACAACGCTATAACAATAACGCACGCGAAGCGCTCTCATGGTCTATTTTATACTATGTCCACACGTCGCTGCGACGTACAGAAACTATACCAGTGAGTCAGCGATTATGCAAGTTACGTCACGCGATTTTTCATGCAACGTCACACGCGCCTGCAAATGCAAAACAATTCTGGTCGGAATTTTTCGAGCGATTAGAGCAGATAAACAAGACAGTCTTAGCGAAGGTCATTCGCGCGTGGTCTACGGCGTACGTTAGAGTGCGCCCCGCATCGCGAAGATCGTCTTGCAAACAAGACTACCATTATGTAAGACCTCGGAACGAAGGTGTTGTGTCTAAGAGTAGATTGAAAATTGCTAGCTTTACTTTAATATAGCGTTCCGATCAATATTGCCTTTCACTGGAGTAACATTTTGCTGTAAGTTAATGTTACGTTGATCGGTAATGTATTAAAACATTTGTTTTCTGTCTTTTGAATGTTATTTGACATGCTTTTAAGTTTCCTAATTATCTTCATTTAATTATAGGCATGCGCAAGGCATGCGCAATACATGCACACTGTGAAAGGGCATGATGCGATTTTGCATTCAAAGCGGACACGGTCATTAGCAGGATGCGAATTCAACAACATATGTAGGATTTTAACGACTTAATCCAAAGAAGATGTGATTTTAGATATCTTTTGTTAAGTCGCATCCTGGTAATGACCGTGTGCGCTTCGAATGCAAACAACATCATGTTTCTTACTAGTTACCAATACTGGGGTCAAATTTCACACACATTGCATCAGTTTAATATATACTGCTGCATTCATGATACATATCTCACGGAATTGTTCCCAATGGTGGCCAGAATAGGTCTCCGTGTTATTGAGATAAAGATACAGAGTTCCTTAAAATGGGGGTTTTCAAAACAATTAAAAAGCTGCTGCCGACATGCTCTCATAAAGAAAATAAACACAATTATGAAATAAACTTCAATGTTTGTTAAATTAGCTTCTGGAAAATTTGTGATATTTACACGGGAATGATTCCGACCTTGAAAGTCAAAGTTAATGCGGTCCAACCTCTAGTTTTAGTTTTGCTTTATCAATTTGATTGAGCTATTAGGCGAATGAGTGGGACCGGGAGTGGGTGTGGTCCAGGGGTCGAGGCCATGTTTGTGTTCCTGTAGAAGAAGTACGGGGAAGACACCTATTGGGTGTTTATGTGTTTAGCCAGACGGTTCTGGCATTTACGGCTGACGGCTGTCACAATGGTGTAGAGGTAAGGGTTAAGGGAATAATTGATGAGAACGACAAAGACTACCAACCAGGCGTAGACTTCAGGCTGAATTTGAATCTGGTCTTAGACAGGATACCAAGAACAATTACAGGCACCCAGCACAGGAAATCTGAGCCCACGATGACCGCCATCTTAGACGCCATCCTGATCTCTTCGTCCAAGGGCGCGCGGTGGCGCTTCACGCGCTGCATCGATCTCCTGACCTCGGCAAAGGTGGCGGCGTAACACACCGTGACCACCAGAAAGCTGGCGAGGTTGTGTGGGTCTGGTGAGTAAGGGTCAACCAATGCAGACATCGGACAGACCGTAGATGTCCGAGTCTCCTGTTACCAGGATCGTGGGAACGAAGCTCGCTAGGAGGGAAACGACCCAAATCGAGGCTTTGGATATCCAGACTGATCTCTCTTTGAGGCGACGTCGGCTGAAGGGGTGGACGATACACAGCTAGGTAGCGATCCACGCTGATCATTGTGATAAAGAACACGGACGCTTCTGAAGACAGGACTGAAATGACCCCTGCTGCCTTACAGAGCGCGCTGTTCCTCCACTCCGTAGCCACCAGGTAGTACCCTTCCTTCTTAATGGCGTCAACGGTAGCGATAGTCACCATGTACACTCCCATCAGGAAATCAGAGATGGCCAGATTTAGCACCAGAAACGAGTGCACGTACTTGCTGCCCTTGCCGCTGTCCTCCCGGATCCGTTAGGCGATGACCACCATGCTGCCGATGAGGGCCCTAAAGCCCATAATCCAAATAAAGACCTGGAGGACGGCGTTGGGCATCAATCGGCCGCAATTGAACAGCGGCGACTGGAGCTGGATGTTGATGCAGTGATTGACATCAGGAAGCACTGATCTGAAATCACAGCTCAGGCGATGATCGTCTACGTACCTAAGTTATAAGGACAAAATAATGGTTTTCTAGTCGCATTTTCATTGACTCGTAAGAATGCAGGGAGAAATGTTGTATTATGTTGTTTACAGTCGTATCTTTATCCCTTTGATGCCTGGTGGGCGTGGTAGCAAGCTTGACCATTCTTCGCATTTATTTCATATATTATGTCGCCGTAAATTGGCCGAAAGATCGTCGTGAATGGTGCTACACCAAGAGGTACACTGTTAAAAATTATGTACCTTCACAGTTGTTTTTCTGTAGAAAAGGTCAAAATATAACAGTAGATATTACTGTTTTGGGATTTCTTTGCATAGAAACAAAACTAGTACTGTCTATGTACATTTTTCTGAATTTCTCTGTTTGGTTACAGAATGTTCGCTGTTAAATTAAAGTTTTGTACTGGAACAAAAAACAACATGTTTTGAACAAGCTTCCCTTCCGTCCCTGTTAAGACACAACAACATCACTGTTTCATAACAACACATTTTGCTGTATATATACAGCAAGTATACATACAAGTATTTATTTACAGAGAATCTACTGTTCTCCTACATGAATCTCATTACGCAGCAACTGACCAATCAGAAGTGAGAAATGCGCTCTCATGGTCTATTTTATACTATGTCCACACGTCGCTGCGACGTACAGAAACTAGACCAGTGAGTCAGCGATTATGCAAGTTACGTCACGCGATTTTTCATGCAACGTCACACGCGCCTGCAAATGCGAAACAATTCTGGTCGGAATTTTTCGAGCGATTAGAGCAGATAAACAAGACAGTCTTAGAAGTTGCTGCGTAATGAGATTCATGTAGGAGAACAGTAGATTCTCTGTAAATAAATACTTGTATGTATACTTGCTGTATATATACAGCAAAATGTGTTGTTATTGAACAGTGATGTTGTTGTGTCTCAGAAGTGAGAAAATTAGTGTTCACAAAAGTCATGTTAAACTGTGTTGTTTTACCACAAAACACACTTTTTGGACCACTTTGTGTAATTATTAAAGCAATTCCCTAATTAAATTTTGATTTGTTTTCAAATAAACCTGAAGAATCGCATCCCATCTTCCTCCGCATTGAAATATTGCAATTATTCATTTGAAAGCGTGACTTCATCATTGCGGGAAAAGCTGAATATAAAAGTAACTCACAACGATGGTTAAAGTGTAGGTTAAAGTAGGTAACCGTAGCATTTGTACTACTGCATCTATTTGTATACGTGTAGTAATAGTATTGTGTAATGTGTAATAATAACTGGTTCCCATTCCCATTCATCGATGTAAATAGCCGCAATACGCATAACAACAGAAAACTGTACTTCAACAGGAGCGTTTGTTTTTGGACAAAACAACAACGGGTTAATCACTGTTGCAAAACAGGGGAATCCCTGTAGGTGTACCAGTACCCAATACAGTAGAATCTCTGTTAATAAACAGAGATAAAACAACAGTAGAATGTACTGTTAAAAAACAGTACCTTCTGTAATGCCAATTGACAATAGAATGTACTGTTAATTAACAGATATTTGTTTAACAGTGTAAAAGGTATCTTGCAAAAACGTTGATCTTACAAACGTTCATCAGCCGTTACGTTACTTACAGTTGTTGTATGGAATGCAAGTCACCGAGTGCACAATCTTCTATTACGATTGCCTCACCGTATGGGGCTGATGAGCCACTGAAGTTTTCGTTGCCTCGAATCAGCACCCTGAAATTATAGCCAATCATATTTCATATTTAAACAAACATCGTTTGAAGAGGGTTTGTAGAGCGCTCATTTTCACTGATTTTTCCTTTTACCAAAGCTGGTATTAAGGAGTTTGTTTTCCTAAAAATTTGCACACTTCAGTCAACACTAGCGAAAGAAATGCTCGTCTTAACCGGAATCTCATCCCAGCAGAGCTCGTGATAACAAAAACCGACTGTATTGCCACCAGCAATGATAACTGTATTGGTATTTTAGAAATTCAGGATTTATGTACTTGTATCGCAAAACGTGGCGCACTTACATTTATTTTAGCTGCGTTAATCCACCGAATGCCTTGTTTCTAATGTACTGCAACGGTACTGACTGGATTCCCCTATATAAAACATAACTTTGTTTTTATACTGAAGGCATTATATAAGCCTATAATTTAAAGTCATATCATTGCACACCTTTAACAATGTATCTTTTGTTATTGTTATTATAATACGCCTCATTTACTTACAGATATGCCAGCTCAGGTAAATCACGGAACATTCCACCTGTCAGTTCGAAAATGCTGTTTTCCGAGATGTCCCTGAAAAAAGACACCAACGAATTATTAAATGACAAAACATTGTACTTCAATGCCAGGAATTGTACAACTTTGAAAAGAAAAACATAATCGTACATTCCTTATTACAAAGACGTAAGGTTCATCAAGCCCGAAAATGCATCCATGTGAATAACTGTGATGTTGTTGCTTCGTAAATACCTACGATGAAACGGGATCATCCAAATGAAATAAAATTATTGTCGTGTTTTACAATTGGTATTATACAAATACAGCATGATTCGAGTGAAATAAGTGACTGTATTACTGGCTCCGAGGTGTAAGTCAGCTCGACTACGTCCCGACGCGAAGCGGACGGAGGTATAGTCGAACTGACATAAACCGAAATAGACCATGCTCTATTTGTTTTACTACACCTCATAAATATTCACTGCATTGTCAATCGTTATTCAGCACAATATATTTAAGTTCTTCGTCAATCTAGTCAATGACGGAAATCTATAGTAACGTTACTGAGACTAGTTATGTAAAGATTAAATGTCACAATAATGTAGACGAGGTGGGTTGCAGAGGGAATGGTTAGTGATACCAGAAAGAATACCGCACGGCAGCGAGCTGGATACTCAACGGAATGACCTCACATGGCAGCGTATTATTTTTACTTCCCAGACGCGCGGCAGCCGAGTTGGCCAATGACGCACTCATGAATTTGCTCATGAATATTTATGAGGTGTAGTAACTCGGTATACTCATAAGCTTATATCCATGTGCTGTAGAGGAAATGACTGGACAGGTACGGTTTAGTAACTATACGAGAACACACTTCCAAAGGTACCGTAGAAGACCACAGTTACAATTGCAAACCATTAATTACTAATTCATCTTTCTGATAATCAAACCAAGGATCTCTCAAATAAGTAGACACTGTAAATTGAAAACCTGAAGAAACCCACAGGGAGAAGACGTTATAGTTTTAGAGACGGGAAATCCCCAAAAGAATATTCTGGGGAAAACCCACCAATCAGGCATCATGTACTAAATACCTAATCCACACAATTGACCCACCAGGCGGGATTCGAACCCGGGTCACAGCGGTGAAGGCGAGGAAAGAACCGCTACAACAAAATAAATATATTGTATAAAGTGTAAAACATGGGGCGTATTAACATTATATAAGTAAATATATAGTGCGTAGCGATTCCAGTCTCTAAAAAAGACCCGTCTCCAGCGTGTTTATATTGGCTCCAGTCAACTCTCTGAAGATAACAACAAAAGGATTGTTAAAGGGTGATTTTTAAGCAACTGATTAAACTTTGCTCATCACCAGAACGTGAAATGAAAAAAAAAATCTTAAAAAGTATCAGGAGTTCAGTGTTCCATAGAATAAGACTTGATGATGTATATCTTGTCCTTCGATATTGCGATAACGGCTTGCCAAAATGCGCCCGCAACTCAAATACCAAAGCGGCATGATTGTGAGCAAGCATGATGCCCGTTAAGAGTGGGTTTTCACGGGGAACGCGAACGATTCGCGAAGGATGCGAATGCCGAACAAATCCAACATTCAGATTTTGTTTCTCCGAATGTGTCGCGACAATGCAGTTTGTGCATAGTTCTCACAACGTATGTGCGAATGTCGTGTGTAGATTTGCCGAACTGTGGCCAGTCCACATACACGAAGAACATGCGACTAAAATGCGAACAACACGAATGTTGCACGAATTTTGGGCAACATTCGTGCGGACATTTCGCGACACATGCGACACATGCGAACTGTTCGCGCATATTTCGCGAATAATAAACGCCGTGCGACATTCATCCGACTTTAGTACATATGTTACATATGTCGCGCGATTATCTTGTGAAAGGCTCACATTTGCTTCTTTGGCGAAGTCATCTGTTCTCAGGAAGTACGCGAACAGTTCGTGAATTAGTTTGAGAAACGATCAGACTAACTATATTTTCTGCTTTCGCGAGACATGCTCGAGATATTTTCCAAACTGTCGGAATCTGTTTGGGTTTTCACGAAGAGTTTTGGAGCATCACGCACGGTGTGAGTACGTCGTGCGCATATGACGAAGCTTTTTATACATTTTCGAGGGCAAATCACAACCAAATCACGACCCGAAATGCTGGAAACGTTCGCAAGAAATGTCAAACTTTTTTGAAATTCCCGCCGAACTAAAAACGACTTCTGCTAACAATTTACGGCGCTTCCGAACCCCCGCGCATGTTTGGCGAACTTTGGAGCCTAAAATACGAATGTTGGACTTTGCAATTTGTTCGGCATTCGCTTCTTTCGGCATTCGCTTCCTTCGCGAATCGTTCGCGTGCCCCGTTAAAACCCACCCGAAGACAATTCCGTAAAATGTACAGTAACAAGTCGTGCAGCGAGATGACAATCAATTCGGCTGTTTTGTGTACGATCGTACCGTAGTTGAACGTAGGCCTGCCCATACATAAACTGTATTTGTTTACGGTGAAAAGTCGGGTTGCAGAATTTACAGAAAGTGTGCTAGACATAAGTACTTTTGCGTCAACAACTACGGCAATGTTGTTGTAAACTATTAAATGCATTTTGCAGTGTTTTAAAATGTGCACATTTTAATTTGAGGCTGCTGTATGGAAATTATCTCATTGGCAAGGCATTTGTTACTCGTGTAAATTGAGAATGCTGCATGTAAATATTATTATAACTGTCCACGACTAGGGACCCAAAGGATGCATGCATGTACATGGGAGACGTTCTCCCATTTAATGTAACAAAAGGCCCTTGCCAATTTATGCCATCCACGTTCAGTGTTACTGGAAAAAGTAATAACACTGCATGCTTACAAATTACATATACATATCCTGAAATGCCCCAGATCCTTTCTCCATGATACAAATAGCACCCGTTATTGCTTGTATTTTACAGTGACGTATTATGTACATGGGTAATGCCATGTCAGACCAATACACCTTCAGACCTTAGGTCTTCCGGGTTTTATAAAATTTGCTGTGCATATAAATACCAACGAGTAATGAAGGCGTGCCAATTTTTAGTGGAATCCCTCCATCCATGTGGCCGGTGTGCATCTCCCCAAACAATTGACATTTCCAGCTACTGACACCACCTCTATTACATGGAAAAATACACAAGTTTGATATCAAAATGATCAGAATTAAATGCTCTATTCAAAAGTGCTCTTCAATTAAAACATAAATACAAAGTAGGTCACCGTGACCTTTGATTCCGACCTTGAAATAACGAAATTTCATGAAACACAATCTGGTTGATAGAGCAAGTTTCTCTGAACAAGAAACAGTTACAATATATGGTAAAATACTGACTCCGCAGAGAATTTGTTTTGGTTTGTTATCGAGAACGACACACACGCCTCTTATATTCACGATTTCTTGCCATTCAGGAGTACAAGGGCGCGGCCATATTGTTTAAAATTCCCGCCTCGCCCGAGAAATTATGACGTAGTGTCTGCACCTCAATGCACATCGCTTTATTGCCTGTTGTTCGCACTGGTATCCCACCTTGACGCGGCCAACTACATTATGCAGACGTATGTTGTACGGCACCCGACTATTGCGAGTACATGTATTGCATTTCTGTGCAGAATATCGACTTGACGCGCCACAAACTATCGTTTATTTTTGTATTTTCTGAGAAGAATGGAAAATATGTGAGCTAGTAATTAAGGCACCAGGTCCTTCTCCGTATGATTTTGAGCCCACTTTCACATGTACATACACATTATGTATACACTATGCCGTACACAAAAGGGTTCACTTGCATTCCTTGCGCGTGCAGGGCCGCTATCGATCAGGCTTCGCGTACTGTTAGTGCAGACACTACGTCACAACATTTCGGATGTACCAATAAACCAGAACAAAATGGCGGCTCGCATGACGGTGAGCGCAGTGCGAGAAAATCTCTGTTTTATATGATTACCAAAACCGATAAAAATGAAATAAAAATCAAGTCACAATGGCAATTGACACTCTTTAACACTCTTTAACATTATGCAATTATAAACTATGGGTGGAGTTTCCCTTTAAACAAAATCATAAATAGGTCACCATAACCTTCAACACGTGACTTTGACCTTGACCCACATTTTTGGTAAAGTATCACTCAAAGTCCATAAAACACCAAATGCGTGATAGAGTATAGGTTTTCTGTACAAAAGGCAATTTAATTTGTTTAGGGTCTTCAGAGTGGGTCCACGTATATATTTCATGTAAGTGTTTTCGGCATTTAAATTTGTTGTGTTATTATGAAAGGACTTGGTAAGCAAGTAACTGAAATATAACGTGGCCCGTTGCCATGGTAACAGGCCATTTTGTGTTTTGTGCATTTGTAGCCTCTTTATGGGCCGTTTATTAAAAAAACTTTACTCAGCCAAAGTGCAAAATTATATAACAAAATCAACTATATCATTACAAAGTATCATCCTTGCCCTTACTTGAAAAACAAATAAAATGTTTTAGATGCCACCCTTGTGCTATTTTGTAAAACTTGTAAAAATGGAAGTTTTACCCTATTTTTGTCTCTCAAAAAGTCAACTTGCAATACCTTGCCGGCCACACCGTACCGCAACGCAATCTTCAACATGGCTCACGGTGGAGCACCTGCAATTGATCAGCCAGAGGATAAGCCACAAATCGCAGCTGTGTCCATTAAATTTCCCTCATTCTGGCCAGCTGATCCATTGATCTGGTTTGCGCAGGCTGAGGCACAATTCAACACTAAGGGAATTAAGCGTGAGGACACGAATTGTTCTCGTATTTTCGCTACTGTACAACCAGAGATTATTCATGAAGAACGTTATTTTGTGACCAACCCCCCACCCCCACCCCCCCCCCCCCCCCCCCCGCAGAAAACCCTTACCAGAAGTTGAAAGAGGAAATGATCCGACGCACATCTGCTTCTGAGCAGAAAACGACTGCAGATGCTGCTCACTGAGGAGGAGTTAAGGCCGGTTCATACTCGGCGCGAAAGCAAACGCGAACGCGAATTTGTGACGTCAGGGGGAGTTTTCGCGATGCGAAATTGCAAAAGTTGAACACATTTCAACTTGGGCGAATGTTCGCAGCGAACGCTTTGTGACGTCAAATTCGTATCGCAATCGCTTTCGCGTGAAGTATGAACCGGCCTTGAGGTGACAAGAAACCTTCGCAGTTATTGCGTCGCATGCGTCAGCTGCTCGGTGAACGTATACTGGAGGAAGGCATTTTTAAGCAACTCTTTCTCCAACGACTCCGACTAATGCACAGCTCATCCTCGCCATCTTCTTGCGACACAGTTCCCTCAGACAAGCTTACTACACTCGCTGATCAGATCCTCGAGGTCTACGTTCCTCCAATCAGCGCTGTGATCCCACCTGCATCCTCCTGAGCCGGGGAACATGCCGAGCTCCGTGAACAGATCTCCAAACTTACCATGCAACTGAGCTCCATGCAGTCAGAACTCAAGCGCCAGTCTCGTGGCCGTAGTCAAAGTCGCAACCGCCAAGGCAACACTAGCAGTGAACGTATTTTAACATCTTCTGACACCGCGACCTCACCATCGCCGTTTTGGTGCCGAGGCGCACAAGTGCATCCAGCCATGCACATACACCAACCTACAGGGAAACGAACCCACCGGGGAATAGCCATCGATAGCCATTGGTCAAGTCTTCTCCACATGGTCCCCCAAAATACACCAGGCGACTGGCGACCATAAGGGGACTGCAGAGCTCTGAATCGTGCCTGATCCCCAGCAAACACAAAACGTTTAAAAAACGTTTTTTAAACGTTTAAGTAGGTCCGCTAGGTCTTCGTCCTAAATAAACGTTTAAAAAACGTTATTTAAACGTTTAATTAGGCCCGCTAGGTCTTCGTCCTAAATAAACGTTTAAAAAACGTTTTTTAAACGTCCGCTACGTCTTGATTTTTAACAAACGTTTAAAAAACGTTTGGAGAACATCTAATTTTGACCTAATATTTGCCCCAAAGCAAAGGTTTTTTTAAAACGTTTACAAAACGTTTACGAAACGTTTGAAAAAGACGATTTTTTTTCTGGACGTTTAAAAAACGTTTTCTTTACGTCCAAGTCAAATAAAAACTAATTGTAATTAATTATTGTTTTTTAATATTATGATTTACAAATGTAATATGATTATTATTTTGATGATTAAATTGAGTAGCCTAATGATGGTGATTATGATGATGATTATGATTATGATGATCGATGATGATTATGATTATGATGATGATCATGATCGTCATCCTCATCGTGTGGCCCATATGGTCGTCGTCGACGTCGTTGATGTACGTAATTGTTATATTTTGTGACATCGATATCATGCGGTGCGCCGGCGCGGCCTGGCTGGCCGCCTACGTACAGCGTGCATGCCATCGTTTATATTCAAACGCTATGTTGGATGTTCTTGAAAGGTTTTCTGAACGTTCTGAATAGGTTTTCTGAACGTTCTTAAAAGGTTTTCTAGACGTTCTTAAAAGGTTTTCTGAACGTTCTTAAAAGGTTTTTTGAACGTTTTTAAAAGGTTTTCTAGACGTTCTTAAAAGGTTTTTTAAACGTCTAAAGGTTTTCTAGACGTCCTAAAAAGGCACTGCAAAAACTGTGGTGTTAAAATTTTAACACCAATGTTTTTTTAATCTTTTGGAATGAACATTGGTGTTAAAATGAAGTAAAATGATTCTTGAAGTATTAGTTTCAAATCAAGTACTGGTGTTACGTACTTTTGGTGTTAAATTTGACCTAGTGCGCATGCGTGTGTGAAATAAAGCCCTCTGATTGGTCGATAAGGAATTATGGTATATGTTAACAATAGTCGATGTTAAATTGTTGTATTTAGTCCAAAAACCCATTTATTTTACCATAATATGTAATTATTTAAACGATTCCATGATTGAATTTTGATTTTTGTGCAAACATAGTTAAAAATTCGCGTTACATTTTATTCGTTTTCAAATTTTGACATTATTCATAAAAACTAGCTGCGACTTCGTCGTGGACAAAAAAGCGTAGTATAAAACTAACAACGGCAATGGCTATGTGTGTAGTACGTATTCAGTAGGAATAGATTATTATTGTATATGGATGTGTAATGTGTAATAAGTCAGTTCTTTGTAATATTTCATTACGTAATTTGTCCATGCAGTTAATATGTACAAAATTATAGTGTTAACACGGTATGATCCTCAAACTGGTGTTATTCAACACCCAATTTTTTTGCAGTGTAGACGTTCTTAAAGGGTTTTCTAAACGTTCTAAAAAGGTTTTCTAGACGTTCTTAAAGGTTTTCTAAACGTTCTTAAAAGGTTTTCTAAACGTCTAAATGTTTTCTGGAGAGCTGGTCTGGAAAACGAATACGAGACAAGGTTTTAAATTGGTTTTTTAAACGTTTTAAATTGGTTTTTTAAACGTTCAATAAAAACGTTTTTTAAACGTCCAAAACCTACCACAAAAAAACGTTTAAAAAACGTTTTTTTTGAACGTTTAAAAAACCAATTTAAAACGTTAAAAAAACGTTCAGAAAACGTCCGATTGTTAGCTGGGTCGCTATCCTATTACCCATCTGCAGGATTTCGCGTCCAATCTTGCAGGCTGTTCCGTCTTCAATAAAATTGACTTTTAAAAGTGCGTGCTTTATACCACCAGATACCGGTCGACCCTTCAGACATTCACAAAACTGCCACCATCACCCCTTTTGGCCTGTACGAGTTTGTTCGTATGCGCTTCGGTTTGCGGAAGGCAGCCCATACCTCCCAGCGCTTCATGGATAAGGACTTCCATTCGTGTACGTTTACACGGATGACATCCTCTTTGCCAGCAAGTCGTCGGGAGAACACGAGGAACACCTCCGTCTGCTTTTCACGCGATTACAGCACTACGGACTCGTGATCAATCCAAGCAAGTGCACCTTTTGGGTATCCGAACTTTGTTTCCTTGGACACCATAAAGACAAACATGATACTTGGCCACTTGCAGACAAGGTTTCCGCCATCCAGGTTTTCCCGCAACTGACATCCCTGAAGACGTTGCGATGTTTCCTCGGGCTAGTACACTTCTACAGGAGATTTATCCCCCACTGTGCTCGCATCTTTGTCCCGCTGAACGACCTTCTCGCAGCTCACCACAGCCAACCTCACCGGCACCTGTTGGGCACCTGTTGGGCACCTGTTGGGCACCTGTTCACCTCCAGGCCTTCCACGACATCAAGGTAGCCCTATCTAGTGTTACACTGCTGGTTCATCCCGACATAAACCTGCCTTTGAGCCTCACGGTGGATGCATCGGACACTGCTGTTGGAGGGGTCCTTCAGCAGGGTCGTTCCGATGAGTGTCATCCAATTGCTTTCTTCTCACATAAACTCACAGCGGCAGAGTCACGATACAGCACGTTCGGTCGTGTGCTTCTTGTGATGTACTTGATCACAAGCCACTCACTCACGCTCTGCATTCCAAGCCTGACCGCCACTCACCGCGTAATGTCCGTTACCTCGACTACATATCGCAGTACACCTCGGACATCCGTCACATCCGCGGCACCGATAATGTACTCGCAGATGCGCTATCCCGTCCTGATGTCGGCTCCATTTTTGAGGACACAATCGACTTCACCCAGATTGCTGCCGATCAGGAGGGAGATCAGCGACATCACATCAGCGACTGTCGCCAAACCATTAGTGGACAGATGGATTGTCGTTTTTGGAACCACTGAAACCATCACGACAGATAGGGAACGTCAGTTCGAGTCAGCGTTGTTCCGAAACCTCACCAATCTGCTTGGCACTACCCGCACCAGAACTACATCCTACCATCCGCAGGCCAACGGCCTTGTTGAGCGGTTCCATCGCCAGCTCAAGGCATCGTTGAAATCCCATCTCGATCCTACTAGATGGACTGAATACCTCCCCATCACCCTGCTAGGTATTCGTGCCACGATCAAGTCTGACATTGGTTGCTCTCCAGCAGAACTAGTCTACGGTACTACTTTGCGTCTTCCAGGCCAGTTTGTTGATCCATCGACTGATACCACTCCAATGGACTCTGGCTCATTCGTGGACCGCCTCAAACATCACATGTCTCAACTTTCACCAGCATCGACACGTGTCACGCAAAATGCTGTCCATATTCCTTAAGACCTTCAGACACGTACTCATGTTTATGTCCGCTGCGATGCCGTCCGAAAGCCCTTGCAGCCCCCATACAACGGACCTTTCGGCTTATACTTGGCCGCTGTACCAAGTATTTCACTTTGTCAATCAGAAACAGGCGTGTGCACGTCAGCATCGACCGCTTAACCCTTTCAATCCCACGGGCTCCAAAAAGAGCCTTTGTTGTGATATGCTTGGAACCCGTGGGCGACAAAAAGTCCCAGTATTTGCCATGAGCTAGACGACCAAGGCGACTTATCTCACCAGCGAAAACACTGCTTGAGAGTTATTGGTTTGGCGCCCTCTACTGACAGAAATAAAGTTTTTGAAGTTAGCGCGCCATATAACATTGCATGCAGGCTGTGTACGTGTGTACGTGAATAGGTTAGCTACCGGTCACGTGACTGACGCGACGCCGGTCACGTGACTGACGCGACGCGCGACATATAGCGTCGCGTCCCATGCATATCCATTGCGGTCGAAGTAGGTTATACGTATCGCTGTGTTTTTGCAATCGGAATGGAACAAATCCTAAATGATGACATTTTGGCTGAGATTTTAGCAGATAGTGATTCCGGATCTGACTTAAATGATGACACTGAAGAGTCTTCGGACGACGAGAGCATGCTCGGCGAAAACACAGCAGAATTTCAAGAGGTAAGCGCATGATACAGGCTTGAGTAGGTGCCCTCGAGTATAACGGAAATTAGAGTATAACTGTATTTATTTGATGTACATGTACAGTGCATGTACATCAAATGAATACAGATTACAGTCCTATAGAAATTCACCTCCACCCATAAACATGGTATAGCCTGTCGTGCAATTTTGCGTCCAAAAAGATGCACTAGTAGTCTTAACCTCAAACAAAAATAGCTTCGTAATCGTAGGCCGTTTGGCCTGGTATTTAGACCCTGTATTGTTATGTATTATATTTGGCAAGAATTTAGAAGATGATTCACTATGTCAATCACAGTCAATACCATACACAAGGCATTCACATTCATGACATATTGAGGCCACCATGATCGTTATTCGTTCTTTTCTCAGCGCAATATTCATTTTAGGCATGTGCTGCAAATTAGCATTAACAAATATAGGACCGATAATACAATTTGATCTTTGTTCTTTTGCAGCCTACCCAAGATGACAGCCATCCAAGTACTTCCAGATCAAGAACCGGAAAAGTCGATTTCCGATCTGGTTGGGAACGGCGAGACCACTACGGTTGTGGGACTGTGCAGTTCACTGGGAATCCTGGCCCAACTGGCGACTTTGGAACACTCTCGGCAGTGGAGATCTTCAAGCTGTATTTTTGCCAACTCGTGTGGGATATGCTCGTCGACGAGACTAATCGCTATGCACAGCAAACAATAGACTCAAATCCTGAACAACAGCTCTCCTGGTACCCACCCAACGTTCCCGAAATGATGGCATTTGTAGCACTTATCATTGCTATGGGCATAAACAAATCACCTCAATATAGGATGTATTGGTCAACGTCAGAAATTTTGAAAATTCCCTTTTATCCGTCGGTAATGTCGATAAATCGTTTCAGTTCAATTCTTCGGTTTCTCCACATCTCCAATAACCAAATTCCTCGTGAATCCTCGGCTAAACAAGACAAACTTTCCAAAGTTCGGCCCTTGATAGAAGTCATTATCCCGAAGTTTCTTAACCTGTATAAACCTGCGCAGAATCTGTCTCCAGACGAGAGTATGTTGACATTTAAGGGACGCTTAAGTTTTATTCAGTACATGCCCAACAAACCAGTAAAACGTGGGATGAAAGCATTTTCGTTAAATTGTAGTAAATCCGGATACACGTGCAATTGGGAACTGTACACAGGTGCCGACAACACAAAAACTGTAAAGGATAAGGTACATGTAGATTCCGAGTCATCAGACTGCCATCCACCAAACCTGACAGTTCCCGGAAAAGTGGTTATAGAATTAGTCAAACCACTTCAGAATAAGGGACACGTCATATACTGTGATAATTACTATACAAGTCCGTCGCTGGTAGCAAAACTGTCTGAACAAGGCTTTGGATGTTGCGGAACTGTTCGATATACTGCTAAGGGAATACCCGAGGTCGCAAATCCCAAAAATCATAAAATGAAGAAGGACATGTACAAGTAAATAGTTTGTTTCCAGGCAAATTGTTTTTATCATGGCTTTTGATGCATGTGTATGCACCGAATACAAGTAAATGGTTCATTTTCAAGACAATAACAAAGGAATTAAAAACAAAAATTCTCATACAAGTTATTGTTTTTCACATGTAAACAAAATCTGAAACATGTGCCGTATTTATCACATGTTCTTAATTATTACCCGTTTGTATTACTTTTCCCCAAGTGTAAATACGTATCTAATTATTTCATTATTGTGCTTTTACACTTACAAAATAAATAGATGCACACAATTTGTTTTCCTTGTACACTTATTTTTGCAATCAGTTTTACATACAAATATCTCAGCCAGTGTATATGTACAGTATGCATGTAAACACAGTGTGTTGAGGGCGCACTTCAATGAAATTGCTCAAAAACCACTGGGGCTAGAGTCACACTGAGCTCATAATTGCTGTGGTAAACAAAGGTAATCTCTTGCATGAGTGTGTGGGAGTGAAAGGGGTTCAAGGTGGCGTACATGGATGGTAATCCTGTTTACCTATGCAAATTAGGTACTGTACAAATAACTGGCTATGCAAATTAGGGACGCTAGTCAGCCATCTTGTTTTTCCACCAGCCACGCTGTGCGAACGTCACATTCTTCTCGTCAGTGTTCGTGGAACTTTTAGTGTTTATTCTTAGTTTATACCTGCCAGAAGTTAAGGCATTTTAGTAATTAGCGACTCCTACCCATACCACAATTTTACTTTTATGAATCTGGCGCCTTTTTCAAATCATAAGAGTGAGTTGTAGGCCTGTGAATTACTCCTACTGAATAAGCAGCATTTTTGATGGCAAACATATAGACTAACCACCTCCTCAGCATTTCGTTTACATTATATTTTCTGACATTTTATTCGTGGCATATCAAAAGAGTTGTGAACTAAAACATTATTTATACGGACCCAACTAAAGCATTATGTATACGAACCCAAGACCCCTTTAAGTATGTCACCCTTCCAAAACACAGCTTTATTACTTGCAAGTGTATCCAAAGTGTTACGTTATAGCACTCCATTAGAACTATGTCTGTTCAAAGTACAGAACATAGGACTTTTTCGCATTCGAATATTTGTATATTTAAACTATTATACCATAGAAACCATTTAAAACCATTCAAAACCGGAAAAAAAATGTATGCACAAGTTTAGTCAGTTTCCTTTGTGGTTTATATGTAAAAAGTCGTATCCTCATTTAGTGATCCCCACAATGTCGCTTCCCAGGTTGTATTGTAAAATTGGGCGTAATCCCTGGCCACACGGAATTCTGGTGTTTACAACTTCTGACTAGCGCCCTCGAGACCGCCAACATAGTTGGCAATATAGTTTTTGCCAAAGACGAATGCGTTTAAAGGGAAATTCTAGGCTCAATAATATTTTACCTAGTCTAAAAGAATATATGGTAACATACTGACTTCGCAGAAAATTGGTTTTGATTTGTTATCGAGAACGACACACGCTCTTATTATATTCACGATTTCTTGCCATTCAAGAGTACAAGGGCGCGTAGCCATATTGTTCAAATTTCACGCCTCGCCCGGGAAATTATGGCGTAGTGTCTGCACCTCGATGCACATCGCTTTATTGCCTGTTGTTCGCACTGGTATCCCACCTTGACGCGGCCAACTACATTATGCAGACGTATGTTGTACGGCGCCCGACTATTGCGAGTACATGTATTGCATTTCTGTGCATAACATCGACTTGACGCGCCACAAACTATCGTTTATTTTTTGTATTTTTTGAGAAGAATAGAAAATCTGTGAGCTAGTAATTTTGGCATCGGGTCCTTCTCCGTATGATTTTGAGCCCACGTTCACATGTACACGCACATGCAGTCGTGAACCACATAACGATCGAGGCTCGATATTGTGTATACACTATGCCGTACACACAAGGGTTCACGTATATTCATTGCGCGTGCAGGACCTCTATCGATCGGGCTCGCGTACTGATGGTGCAGACACTACGTCACAATATCTCGGATGTACCGATAAACAAGAACAAAATGGTGGCTCGCATGACGGTAAGCGCAGTGCGAGAAAATCTCTGTTTTATATGATTACCAAAACCGATAAAAATATAATACAAATCAAGTCACAATAGCGATTGACACTCTTTAACATTATGCAATTATACATTATGGGTGGAGTTTCCCTTTAAACGATCGTGTACGTCGCGTATTCTTTCCATGCAGTGCGCCCACTAATGGCCCTGTCACACCAGCAGCCGATTTCACGAAACTGTGCGTAACTTACGCCTTAACTGGATGTGGCGCAAGACTTACGCCATAACTTCAACGCGTAGAGCTGCGCCATAAGTTAAAATCGATTTCACGAAACTCGACTTAGCTACGCAACTATGGCACGCCAAAGCGGAATTTATTCAACCCTGGACGGAAACTGCGGCAACATAAAAATATACTGCAACATAACAACAACCTCAACTACTTTGCAATGTACGTCAACAGTAGTATTTACACTGTTCAACATTTAACAAAATTAGTGGCAACAAATTAAAATTGTGTCAACGTGATGAAAAACATTGGTCAACATTTTTACAAAATATGCCGTTGCCCCCCACTTTTGAAAAGGTATCTATTTTGCCCCCCCCCCCCCCACTTTCTACCAATAACCAACCGACAGTTCACTGTTAACGGCGTTTGGAATAGGTACGGTAGGCCATATGCATTTATTTTCAGAACCGCATTCACTGTAATTCCACACACAATTTTGACTTCTTAATTACTCCACAACACTCCTGTAGTTACAACTTTAGGAGGTTGACCGACAGGCATACCAACCCTTTTATTGTATTCAAATCTTATCTCTTTTTACTCTTGTTTTCTTTCCTATTTCTGTTCAGTTTACATGTAATAGATTGGTCTTTAATAATAGACGTACATGTGTGTACTGCCTCTAGCGTAATACAACAGACACAAGTAGACCAACATAAGTGTTAGAGCTTCATCGATATATTTGCAGGGTCAAAAAAAAAATTCTGGAAAAAAACCCCACAAATGATACTGATAAGCAAAAACCTCAATGTTTGGCCTCTAAAAATGTACGTGTTGCCTGTCAGTACACAGATGGCCGTCTCGTGCCACGCCTTTCCTTTTATACCCTTGCCCCGGCACTGCCATATCGCTCCGCGAAGCGCGGAGTGATAATTACCATTAAGAACTTAATTTCGTTCTAATTCGGCGCTCAACCGAACGAAATTACATTTCTTAATTACTCCACAACACTCCTGTAGTTACAACTTTGGGAGGTTGACCGACAGGCATACAGAACGTAAAGAACGGGATAACAGTTAGTCTTGAAATTTATATCTGACTTAACTCCTTGGTAATGTTAACTAAATAAGTGATACAAATTACTTATAGGATGGTAGACAATGAACGATAAACTTATTGATTTATTCTTATTCTTATTCTTATTATTGTTATTACTATTAATATTACTATTACTATTACTATTACTATTACTATTACAACTATTAGTATGTATATATGTATATCTTTTTTTTCTTTTTTTTCTTTTTTATTGTTGGTACTCAATTATAGACCAAGAGACTGGGAAACTTTCAATTTGTCTAGCAAATCTTCCCTGACATACAGATCCTTGGCGCTTTCAGATATCCAGCGACCATGTTTTTTGATTAACCTGTCAGGAATGCCTCCTTTGGCAGCTTGTGTAGCGCCTCCTGAACGCAGGCTGTGAAGGCCATACATGTCAACTTCAGTCACAATGTCTTTTAGTATATCTCTGACCACTTCTCTCATTCTGGAGTAGGAAATCGGTCTGTTTTCTGCTCTGAGATTAAAACCAGACTTGTGTTTGTTAACAGCGCGAAAAATGATTTTTTTCTGAGTTATGAGCGAAGCCGCAGTTCTAAGTATCTTTCCAAGATCTTGATTGGGCATGTGATTGCACCTGTTCTGCTTATGACGACCCACGCCCCCTCTCTGTGGCTGTCAGTTTTGCTCTTCTCTATGAAGATTGCAGCGTGAGTATCAAACATGGAAATATCAGAGAATCTGATGTTTTTCAGTTCGCTGAATCTAAGGAAGCCTGCGTACCCTATAGTTATGAATGCCAGAGTTCTCATAAAGACTAGCCGTTTCTGGGGAGTGTTTCTTGCACAGTTCTTGTATCATGTCCGGGGTGATAGGCTCCTTTTTCTTATGTGCTTTGCTGATGGTTCTCTTACTTGCTTCTAGAATTGACCTTGGTAGTGGGCTATCCGTGGGAGATGGTAATGATGCAATCCGATGAGCCCAGGCTATGCTGTAAAACGCTGTTGTCACCGGAGATGCTGTGTTTGACGATTGCATGATACTCATCAAGTACAGTGCGACGTGCAGGGGTGAGGCTGGCAGCACGTCAATCGGCTGAGTTCTTGCTTGGGCCCACCTTGACCATCTCCGGAAGCCGTTTATGTACGCCGTGGTCGTGGTTCCTGCTCTGTCTTGAAGGACTATACCTGGTAGTCTGTCAAAAAGCTCCTTCATTTCCGGGTCTACAATGTTACCCTCGTCTTGCCATGGCCCTTGGGAAAAAATATGTACAACAAGTATCACACTTTTTTTAATTCTACTCTTGTGTTCAAGCCTTGAACACGCCTACATGTACAAAAGTTGTACTATGGTTGCATGTTGCCTATACATATAGATATATACGTGCATATATTATGTACATTTCTGCCTTCACTAATTCTGAAGCTTTGGCGTATATGCAGCCAGCGTAATCAGCGTTCTATCTACCTGCCGCTAATTAGCCATGAATATATTCCGCACAGGCTCTATACAGCTTGCTTAGTAAACCGTTCAAGTATTCTAAAGACTCTACAGCCTGCCTGTTAATCCATTGAGTATTCTAAAGGCTCTACAGCCTGCCATTTAATCCATTCGAGTATTCTAAAGGCTCTACAGCCTACCTGTTAATCCATACGAGTATTATAAAGGCTCTACAGCCTATTGTAGCATGCCACCTGCTTTAATTTACGTTTATATGTATGACAGACGTAACGCTAACATGTTGAACTTTGGGAATTTCTCTTTAAAGAGTGGCCGCCCACTCTCCCCACACACAAATGAATCATAGGACGCTGGGAATTCTCTGCTGTCTAATACCTGAGGTATAAAGGAACAGTCGTGTGACTGTACCAATAGAGACCAATATGGCGCTGAGGGCCAATTGGGGATAATCAGTGTGCCTACAGCTTTGCTAAACTTCGTGTGCAGAATTGCCTTTGCAATAAGGGAAATTGGTGGAACTAGCCAGTTGTTTTCACCTGACCAATTTTCGGTAAATGCATCGATGTTTTCAGAATTTGGGTTCCAGAATCTTGAATTGAAACGAGCGGTTTTGTTGTTTTTGTAATTGGCAAATCTGTCTATGGAGTGGGGCCCCCATAGTGTGTCAAATTGGCTGAAATTGCCCAATCGTCGTAATCTACAATGCGACTCAAAACATCAGCTTTTTCATTTTGCGAGCGTGGAATCCATTCAATTTTTAGGCCAATACCATGTTTTACGCATGTTGAGTAAATATACCTTGCAATTCTCTGAAGAACTGGTTTTCCGCTACCATTTTCAACAATATTTTCGACATTCTGACTGTCTGTGAACCATTTTACATTGTTTCCGGTCAGTATATTTGCAAAACTTTCTAAGACTATGCGAACAGCTTCTAGTTCTTTCCAAGTACTACTCTTAGACTTTTCATCAAAGTCCCAGGCTCCATGTGCAATTGCTTTGTTTACACCAACTACATATCCTGCCCCGCCAGCATTACTGGCATCTGAATATACAACCTTGTGATACATGACATTATTTTTCATAGGGACTGGTTTCAAATTGGACAAGTTTGAACCCCAGAATGTTAATTCATGTTTGGACTCTTCTGATAACATTATATCAGTGTCCCACGAAGGTGCGGATTGTATGACACAAAGCGTAGATCTAGTCATCAGTCGTGTGATATTACCCAATGCGGGTGTCATGGCTATTATTTGACCAACTAAACTAGCAATGAGTTTGACATGTACTATCTTGTATTGAGCGTACTGTGTGGAAGATTTAACGATGCGTTGGATTGTGTGCTTTAATGGACACAATAGGCCGTTTTCTGTGTCCAACTGGAATCCTAGCCATTGGCAAGAGAGTTTTGGTTCCCACTGTGATTTGTCTTTATTAATAATGAACCCTGCCTCATTCAAATCCTTGCAAATTGCGTTTGACTGAATTTGTGCTTCTGCAAGGGATGAAGCCATGCCCAAACCGTCGTCCAGATACACTATTATTTCCTTACCTTCTTTTCTCCACTTTTTGACTAGTGCTCTCATTATCTTAGTGAAAATATATGGTGCTGATGTTAGGCCAAAGGGTAATACCAGAAATTTGTAGAATACATTGTTCCAGGCAAAGCCGAGGTATTGGGTGTGATCTGGCAGCATGTCAATGTGATGGTACCCGCTTTTAAGGTCAAAAGTGAACATGAACTTTCCTTTTGTTAGGTAATTACTGGCCGTTTTAAGGTCTTCGTATTTGACAGATTGTTTCCATACATGGTAATTAACTTTTCGCAAATCTAGAATAAACCTTTTATTGCCACTTGACTGCACTGCAACTGATAGGGGACTCACTACCGTCGGTTTTTCATTGCATTGCACAATACTGCCTACTCTGAGTAGTTTGGAAATAGCCTCTGCTACGAAAGCGGAATAATTGGAGGACGACCGATTATTTTTTGAAAACATGGGTTGTGGGAGGGTATGGAATGGAATTGAATAGCCAGAAGTTATGGTGTCAATGATTATCGCAGTTGTCTAGCCAGAATTCGGGCGATTCACAATGCAGTGCGCCACCAAGCGTTTGACTCAAAAGAGCCACTTTTAAACTTTACGGTCGACTTCTTCCGTATATCATACTGTGGTGAAATATCTATTCTTCATTGTTCACGCGAGGTACAACACAAACATAAATGTATCCGGAAGCGTCGTTGATTAAAACATTGTTATTTGCAGAAAAAAAATGGAACTTTAATCGTGCGCGTCCAAAAAGACGTAAAAACTGATGAGTTCATGCAAAATGAATACCGTTTTTCAAACTGATGCCGACTTTTTCCCATGATGCACCGCGGGTATAGCAGGATTTGCGCCTCCAACGGCAGCTTCTAGGTATTGTGAATCGCTCGAATTGGTTATGATTCTTTAGCCTCCCTCTTAAAATCATTCCACTGTCGCACTGTTTCCATTCATAGCTGTCATCTAATAGGTTACATTCTCTGTACTTATCTTGGAATGTTTCCGCTTTATGTGCTTCGGGCGTCTCTGGCAGATGTAAGGACAGTCGATGTGGCCGGTGCGTTATGTCGGCCTGGCTGTGAGAAGAGGCGTTCCTTTCTCCAGTGTCCACTGGCGCCACACGAAAAGCACACACCTGGTCTTGAGCGTGCTTGGAACCTGGTGCTAGCAGTAATGTTCGGTGCGGTAAATTGAGGGGCGGTAGGATAACTGTTGTAGGGACGAAACCGGTTGCTTCCCCTGACTGGTTTTGTCTTTTTAATCTTCCTGACGGCTCTTGCCTCTGCCCTGTTGATTCTTTTTTCGTCCTCGGAGTCGGACGCCAAGTCGTTCGTCTCGTACTCTCGAACGGTTTGCCATCCCCCTTCACTGGAGTCTGCCAGGCGGATGAGCTTTTGCCTGGTTGACATCTTTAGGATCGCTGCGTCGATATGCGTGCTTACTGCCGGGAAGTCTCCCGACTTGCACGCGTCGGACACCTTGACCATGAGTTCGAGGACATCACGGTTGAAGTCAAATTGTTTTTGATTTCCTTCTCTTTTCCACTTGGTCGATGCGGAAGTCTTGATTTTGTCGTTTATGGCTTGCATCGACTCTCTTTGGCTGCCGAGCATTTCAGCTCTCAGTGAAGCACATGAGTCTTTGAATGTCCGTTGAATCTCCTTCGAGGTGGTCTGGAATGCATTTAGTATGCGGTCCGTAGATTCGTTGGTCTCCATGGCTCAGTAAGTATCGATATTGATTGTGTATGTGTGCCTTGAAATGTACGTGTTGCCTGTCAGTACACAGATGGCCGTCTCGTGCCACGCCTGTCCTTTTATACCCTTGCCCCGGCACTGCGAAGCGCGGAGTGATAATTACCATTAAGAACTTAATTTCGTTCTAATTCGGCGCTCAACCGAACGAAATTACATTTTCAGCGCTACAAAAATGATGAAAATCGGCATGCGAACTGTCTAGTGGCGCGCGATTTCACCGCTGTTTCGGCCATTGTGTAAAGCGACATAAGGTTGTGCGCATGTGCCATTTTCAAAACCAGGTCAAAGAACTAGGAAACAAACTGTACCAGTTCTTTATAGTGTATAAGTTAATAGCAGTTCTTTGATTCTGATGGGTATAACGGGACCTAGGCCTATAATAAGTGCTATTGAAAAATGCCGGGGGAAAAAGCAAAGAAAAGCAAAGAACTTAGGGCCTCCATTGATATCTTTCTGACGAATGGGGTCTCGCTCCACCTCATCCCATGCACCAGCGCGCGTAATTATTTTTCCTATGAGGGTTAGGGGTAACTATCATAAATGGGCGTTTCTACACCACACTGAGTGGAAGACACTTAGGTTCTCAGATCCTTATTTTCCCTTAAATTAAACTCACTCCAACAACAAACTTAGAGACCAAAATAGTCAATGAAAAATGGACAGAGACGAATTCGAACCCCAGTCGAACGATCTATTATAACCTAACCCATTATCCACTATAGCTACTGGGAAAGGTCGACAGAAGCCGTTTTTCAAAGTGCTTTAATGTACCTCTGGGCTATGTGTAACTAGTTTATTGAGCAATAACAATGTATTAGCGTCATTGTTAAAACTAATGAATAATCATGACGTGAGGGGGCTAGAGCCGCCCATTTAAGATAATTACCCCTAACCCTCCTAGGAAAAAAATTACGCCACCAGCGCAGGCGGGGGGGGGGGGGCCGCGGGGGCACGTGCCCCCCGGGTAAAATGAGTAATTCAAAAAAGGGGTGGGGGTAAAGAGGGGGAGGTGAGGGAAAAGGAAAGGAGGAGGATCGGATCGGATGATCTGCTGTCTAATTTTTGGCATAAAATAATACTGACAAAAAAGGGTTATCAATCCATGGAACCCCAGTTTGCGACCCGCACCCGTTCAATTTCTCCATGCACATATCATGAAGCCCTCTCAGGGTCTCTACTCGCAGAGGTCGAGGAGGCTGGACTTTGGTGTTATCCGCAGAAGACAACCTGAAGGCCTGGCGCGCATCTAGCCGCTCGTTGGTATCAGAGGTGGCTCCGTTAACCAATGTATGATACTCGGACTACCTGGCATCGAGGTTCGATAAATAACCCCGCACCTGGTGGAAATGTGGTCATTGAATTGGCAGTAATGTCCCCTAATTGCCAATTACCCTTTTATTGCAGTATATCTGGATGAATGTTTGTGTTGTTAATGACCTTGTGTAAGAATGTTAGTTGGTTGGTTTGTCCATGGAGCTATGGTTTGTCTAACCCAAGCTAGGACATTGTCCGAAAGCTCATCTTTTTGGCGACAGTTTTGCTAAATATATTTATTTTCTCGCATGTTCTAGTTTTGGGTGTGGCCCACATTCATATATTTATAATATATTTATAATCTCCGTAATTCTTCATTTTATCTCCATATAATCTTGAAAACTTTTGCTGAAACAATCTGAGGAAAGAGGCCAGGAATCGCCTCAGATTGCACCACAAAGCATAATAGAATCCAAAATTTACCGGGGCCCTTAAGCGGGCCCCGGACCCCACGCCGTTAAGGCTTCGCGCCCCGCGCTCACATTTTCAAATTTGGGGTGTGCCCCACATTCCTCACAAAATGTATATATATTTATATATTTACATTCTCTATTATAATCTCCATAATTCTCCATTTTATCTTCATATATTTATTTTACATTTTTGCAAAAAAAAATGCAGGAAAGTGGCCAGCATTCGCCACAGATTGCACCACAAAGCATATAGAATCCAAAATTTTCAGGACCCAGTTTTGGGTGTGCCCCACATTCATAATATATTTATTTATATTATATTCTCCATTAAAATTTCCATAATTATTCATTTTATTTCCATTTCATTTAAACAACTTCTGAGGAAAGAGGCCAGGAATCGCCTCAGATTGCACCGCAAAGCATATATAATCCAACATTTTCAAGGGCCCTTAAGCGGGCCCCGGACCCCACGCCGTAAGGGCTTCGCGCTTCGCGCTTCGCGCTTCGCGCTTCGCGCTCGCATCTTTAATTTGGGGCGTGACCCCCCCTCTAAAACAATCATAGATCCGCGCCTGCAGCCCCCCCCTTTAATATCCAATATGGCCGCCGCCAAAGATGGTTAATTGCCCCCCCCCCCCCCCCCCCACCCCCACTTTCGAACCCGTTCCGCCGCGCCTGATTAGCGTTGATACTGTGAAGTCTTTAAGAGATGCTGGCTTCATTATTGGCGGTCAATCTCAAATATTCTTGGTATGAATGAAAGGACATTGAGAAATAGACGACAAGCAGTGGAATTTCAGGAGCTGAATTTAGAATATTTTGATGTGACTGATGATGAACTGGACCAGATCGTCCGTTCGTTCATTACCTGCACCATAGGTGCCAGCCTATTACTTCGCGCTTGTACTATCGCGGCGGTCACGTGAATGTTGGCATATATTTTTCATCGGGGGTTGACACATATTTTTGCGGGAAATGTTAACACGTATTTTTAGGTGAATTTTGTATTTCCCCCTCCCCCGGGGTTGCGCATATTTTGTTTTCAATGTTGACACTGTTTTTCCCCGCGTTGGCATTATGTTTTATAAAAAAATAATTTCCTCATTTCTGTTTGTTATGTTGAAACAGCTTATAAAGTTGTTGGATGTTTGTTTTTAATGTTGCGGTCTCTTTTATGTTGCCGCAGTTTTTATCCAGGGTTGAATGAATTCTGCATGTTGATGCCTGTTTTTAAAAATGTGTTGACGACTTTTTGTAAATGTTGAACAATAAATATTGCTGTTGACAAAAACTTGTAAAATTGTTGAATATATATTTTTTAAGGTTGAATTGTTTTTTTAAAGTTGCAGTATTTGTTTATGTTGCCGCAGTTTCCGTCCAGGGTTGAATAAATTCCGCTTTGGCGTGCCATACGCAACATCCTATTTTCACTAAAAACCTTTATATTTGTAGGACGAGGGTGACCTCAAGTTCTAACAACGACTGTTTGCAGTTGTTGCACAAATATACATAAAACAGACGTTACAATTATACGTGTTTACGCGAATTTGTGTTGTTGTTGACTTGTTGGAGGCGGCCTTTTTTTCGGGGCTGTGTTATAGCGTGAATACCTATTTTAAAGCCGTTTTTTCTCGATGAAAAAAACATAGTACGATCGCGCCTTGTCGTGACCTATAATGGGAAATTGAAGCAGCAACTTGAACAAAGATAGGATAGGGATTGTCATCAGTCACGTAAGGTTTTGTCACTTGATCATATTGTCGATCGATCGAGGAGCGGCCGGCGGTGTTCGTCTGCAGACATTTAGCGGGTAATTGTAATCTGGTAAAAACAGTGAGCACAATTATGGCAACTTGAATGTTTGTGATTGATGTTGAGCGTTACCGAATACAATGACAGAAGCAAACAAATGTGGCACTAACTGGGGGGGGGGGGAGGCAGAACTAAACATGAATTTGTGAGAGAAAATTCAACACAGTTGTTTGGCAACAACAAAACTTAAAAGGGAAAAGGTCATATACAAATATAGAAAGGTAAAAAAGCTGTGTTGGCAGAGTGCTGTGACAGCGGATGTCAACAAAAGATTGGTTTAAAGCGAGAAAGAGGTGGGGCCTGGGGGGGGGGGGGGGGGGCTTGCTTGCTGCAAAAGATAGCAAATAAAAATGGCCGTGATGGAGAAAAGAGAGGTACTAGTAATTCATTGGTAAGGCATAATAATATTAGGCATGATAATCTTTGCTCTTTTTTTTCTCCGTGTTGATCGAGTTGAATACAACTAGGAAATCATTTTATAGGGACCTAGGCATTATTAGGCCTAACGTTACGGACATCATCACCCTGATTTGTGCACAAACCACGCTAGCATGGCTAGGGATGAGACTGGTCTGGAAAAAGTCTGTAGTGTTTTCTTAGTTCCTAGGCCCTAAAACTAGGACTAGTTTTGTTTGCTTAGATCTTTTTTAATCAACATTTGTGTTTATTGCAGCTTTCTTTCAAATTGAGGATTGCGATAAAGATAATGCTGCTGCTGATGATGATGATGACGACGGCGCTGATCACGACCCATCATAAAGATTTACTAACTAAACTGGAAGCCTCCAATTGCCTCTACATCATCAAGGCCAGCCTTGCCAACACAAACTGCAACCACGAGTGGTGTAACAAATAGGGAAATTTATGAATTGGAGAAATTTACTTCTGGAAATGGAGAAGGAAAGGCTATGGTTGCAAAGGAACTTTTAAAAGTGTCGCAGTATCTTAATGCTAATTTGCAGATGGTGATTGCTATTGCCTGTCAGCAGCGTGCCATCACTTTGGTACCAGCTGAAGATAGTGCTTAACGTCTTAACTTCTTATTTCCAGATGTTCTTTATTCCCTTTCATAATTTTCCCTATTTATTGGGGCCATTAAAAGTAATCAACATTTACAAAATTTTGACTCTAAAATATAGGTGAATTGTCTCCTGGAGCGTCAAAAGTGGACAACCGTATTTTCCGATTTTCTCAGAGCTAGTAGAATTTTAGGTTTTCAGAAATTGCGACACTGGTTTAGATTTTACTATCTGTGTCGCAGTTTCTGAAAACTTAAAATTCTTGTTCTACATGTACTAGCTTTTGACGCTTCATAGTCTCCACCAGTTCGCGCCGGGATTATTTTAACATCACCGAGCCGACGCACGGGATTATTTTTAACGAAACTCGATCCGAGGCGGGTTCAGCCCGATGGTACCGGAAAGCACACCCACGCATTTCCGGCCTTGCTCATTGCTGACGAACGTTTTGAATCTGGAAAAAAGTTTGCGTTTGTATATGTCATCCGGCACGAACTGGTTAAAAGTCAAACTTAAAAACATTGATATTTTGAATGCCCCTTTATACTTGACATTGAAATTAGTCTTGGTTCCAAGATTACGTTAGCGGAGCATATGAAGCACGATATGTGGCAGAGAAAACCCCCCCTCTTTTGTGTTGACCATTGTGTTCCCGGAATCTCAGGAATTCCTTTTAGGTCTCAAGGGGGGGTGGGTTAGGTTACAATAGTGTTGAGTGCGTATAAAGTATAGGGATAAGAGGGGGGTACCCCTCTGCCACATATCGTGCTGGGTATATAGCGGAGTGATCTTACAAAACCCAGTCAGCCACCCCACTATAAAATCTTGGTTGCAAGACGTCCTAATCGCGGTATGCAGCGTGTACGTAGGCTGCCGATGCGGGCGCCCTTTAACATACGCCACATATAAGTACAGACCACGCCATGATGTTCAAATAGGATGTCTTGCCTAACTGCCATGATATTACAAAAAAGTCTTGTTTATATTTATTATCTTTCTTGATTATAATTTCTTTCTTGGAACAATTTGTGTATATATACGGAGCCCCTAAAGGGACATGAAAAATAAAAAAAATTAAAAAAATATCTCGTGCGCACGACATATTATCTCGTGCGCACGACATATTATCTCGTGCGCACGACATATTATCTCGTGCGCACGACATAATTCAGGATTCTTGGAAGCAGCTCGTCGTCGCGCCGCCATTGTTATCACGCACGTGAAACACACAGCACAGACATAACAAGGTAATTGGAAAGACAACTGTTTAAAGAAGCCTGTATTAATCACCGTGTACTGTGTAAGGTTTTGCCATGCATAGTTTTGAGTAAGTTAATGTACTTGTTCTGTGTTTATTTTCTTTAACATTGTACTTGAAGTTGTAGTCCAGTGTAGTCAATAATTAGATGGAGTTCTCCGACTAGTGTAGTGCAGTTGCAGTGCGGTGCATACAGCAGAGTAGAGGGGGCCTGGCGACGCTGTAGCACGGTATACGAGGCCACTGTGCCTGCCCTGATTTACAGGCCGGGAGTTGCGACTAATTTTAATCGCTTTTGTTTGTTTTGGCCTGCTTTCACTTTAAATAGAGCTTCACAAAGAGACTAATCTCAGTTGTAAAGACAGGGTTCGAACATAACGCTGGTCTGCTAGCCAAATTCTAGTCAAAACTCCGGTGTTTTTGTCCAGACAAGTTATACATTTTGTCCTTGTTTTTACTGAATTGTTAAAATATTTAGCATTTCAACCTACCACTTGGCAGGAGGGGAGGGGGGGGGGGGGGGGTTTCCTTTCCTTTGGCCCCCTTTCCAAAAAGTAAGGGTACATATACCCCCATTCTCATCTCTAATTTACACTTGGAATACAGGTACCAGTGGTCTTAGTAATAGTATTAGTGGTCTTGCTCTACATTTTATTAATGTTTAAAAAGGTGAAAAGAAAATAAGCAGTCTATCAGCGAGACACTTCTGTTATTTCAATGACTTGATGTTTAACTGTATTAGTTTTTTGTTAAGCGCCGTGTAATCATCTTTTGATGAGTAAGAGCGCTCTATAAATGCATCTATTGTATTGTTTTGTATTTTATTACAGATGGAAATTGCCACATTGGAGAACACCATGTTATGCTCCCCGACCTCCTCGTCTTTGCCACTGGTGCATCCCAAATCCCTTCACTTGACTTCGATGAAGACCCATCATTGGAGTTTATGCATGACCCACAAGAGGGAAATAATGGCCATTTCATCTCCCTATACCTCATAGCAAGGACCTTGGTATCGGGTGTGGTTTGTTTGTCTTGACGGACTGACCGCCGCACAAAGGAGGAATATGGCAACTCCTTCCATCCGTAGCCTGAGGTCGTGCCTTGAGCAAGCACCAGCAACCTCTTTGCTCCCCTGCCTGGGTTACGGTAGATGGCTCTGCACATCTGGCGGAAGAGAGACTTGATCTCCAACGGCAAGGGCGGATGAGGGTGGGACTGTCCACTCCAACGGCCAGTAGAGAGACGGAGAGGCTTGGCGGACCCCCGTCTTAACTAGCTAATGAAAGACAACAATGATGGCACAACTATACAACACAAATCCTATACGGCTGCCAGCTCCGGGAGTGAGCAGGAGCACAGCTGCGGGGCCCGGTACACGTCCTAACGGGCATTATGACGCCGTTCCATCAAACCCATCTGGGAGGGGAGAGGCTGACGCGTGTGGCGGGACCAAAGCGAATCTTTTGAGATGTAAGAAAGACGTAATTTTGTCTACAATGAATACCCGGACAATCAGGGATGTAAAAAAGCAACAAGAATTGGCATACAACATGAAAATTCAGAATATTTCGATAATGGGCATTCAGGAGCATCGAATCATACACAAAGACCCAACCAAGACAGTGGAACACCACAAGATCGGCGACCAGTACCTTGTGACTTCATCAGCATGGCGCAATAGGGCGCAAGCAGCTTGTGGCGGAGTAGGAATTGTGATGAGTCCAAGAGCAAAGGAGGCGCTCACTGGAGTTAAATCTTTCTCCGAAAGAGTTATCATGGCAACATTCCAGAGCAATCCGGCCACTACTATCATATCTGCTTATTCGCCTACCAGCAAAGCGACGGATGAGGCGACGAGTACCTTCTATGAGACACTCAGCCATGCGATTCAGTCAGTCCCTACACACAACTTTTTAGCAGTTCTCGGAGACTTCAACGGACGGTTGGGAGCAGACAATGTGCCCCACTCTTTCCACCAGGAAGCCAATGCAAACGGAGAGCGTCTTATCGACCTAATGGATGAGCATGCACTAGTAGTTGCAAACACTCGCTTCCGAAAGCCCAAGAAGAAACTCTGGACATGGCTATCACCACCAGACAACAACCAGGAGAAACACAAGCAGCAGATCGACTTCATTCTCGTACGGAAGAAATGGCAGAACAGCATCAGAGATGCCCAGGCTTTCAACTCCTTCGCTAGCGTAGGGTCAGACCACCGTGTAGTCTCAGCCAAGGTGAGACTCAGTCTGCGAGTACCCAAGAAGCAGGTGAGGAGAAAGGTCAAGTACGCGTGGGGGGCCTTGGAGTGCAACCAAGTATTGCAGGAGAAATATGCAGTGGAAGTGAAGAAAAAAAATTTGAATCTCTGGAAGCAGATGAGGATGCAACTGTACGAGCGTTTCATCAAGGCTCATGAAGGGGCTGCTCACGCCGTACTAACTCCTATACCCAAACGGAAGAAGGTCAAATACTACTCAAACGACCCTAGAGTCCTTCAGGCCAGGCAAGAAATGGAGGCAGCATATGTCAACTTCGTTGCTGAGGGAAAACAAGAAGAAGGCGGATATATTGGCAAGAAAGAACAGCTCAGCAAGGTCTATGATGAGGTGATGGCCGTAGATCTAGCCAAGAAAATCAAGAACACCGAGGACAGCTTTGATAACAACCAAAGCTCGAAAGGCTGGGCCCTTATCAAAGAAGTTACTGGGAAGGGTTCCTCTTCTCAACCAAACCAGATCGCTGGAAAAACTGTAGAAGATCGAATCAGCTCGTGGTACAGTCACTTCAAAAACCTCCTCGGTAGCCCCCCAGTAGTGGAGAAAGAGGATGAGGAAACACAACCTGTCTTCCAGGACTTGCCGATCAACGATGGACCATTCACCATCAAAGAGTACCAATCTTCAAAAAGCTCACTCAAACCTGGGAAAAGTTGCGGGGAAGATGGGATAGTGCCTGAGGTGCTGAAATGGGTGCAAGCCAACTTATTCTCTGGGAACCCACGCATGGAGTAGCCTCTCGAGGTAGGCAGACGCTGACCTACGTGGACCAGTTGCGTCGTGATACTGGGTTAACCTCTGCAGCTGAGATCAGGACAGCCATGGGAGATCGTGATGTGTGGCGTGCTTTTGTTGCAGTCTGACGAGAGTCGACTTGATGATGAAGGACCTGCACGAACCTCATCAAGCTGCCAGTCATACACAAGAAGTCTGATGACTTCAGAAGGTACATGCTCGAGGGCATCGTCTGCGCCAAGGGGTTGGACTGTACTAAGCAGATGTGGCTATCTGTATGTTGAACTGATCCATTAACTCCACACTTCATTAAAGTTTTCATATATTTATCAAGATTTTTAGATCGTTCTGAAATTGTGTAATTGTTAAAAAGTGTTCATATCTTTTTCATATTTGGTGCTAAAATGTATAATTGGTCTTGCTTGCCGAATCGCATTGCCACCATATTCAAGATAATACCGACAACCTAGTCACAACTCTGTGATAGTCACAGAGAATGTATGATGGGTGTCCACAACCTAAAGGTCCCAGTTATAAGTATGTGACCAAGATGTTAATTTGAGTCGTTTAATTAGGTAGAGAACAGACACGGCCTTCTGTGATCTTTGATGTGTAGTAGATTTATTATGGAATTATGAAGATCGAGAAATATACAAAGTCATGTTGAAAGAATACTTCAGGAATTTGAATGATGCGCGGCGGGTAAGCGAAGCCCGCCGCTTACGGTGTGAAATGTGGCAATATTTACATAATCCTGAATATTTTTTTAGTAACGCAGAAATAAATGATAAATGAAGTTTGAAGGGTTTGGGTACTTTTTGTAACACAAAACACAATGTCCACAGATTTAAATTAAACCTACACGGTTTGAAGATAATGATGGTAGAAAGCTTCCCTTAAAATATTACTTGCTGAGGTGCTGTAGTTTTTGAAAAATTTGTAAAATAATGTCACCAAATAATGTTTGTCTCTGAGAAACGAAAGTATGTACACTCATATTAACCAAGTATTTAATACCAGTACGTTTGTACATGAACATAATTTTCATCTCACCGACACGAAATTATTTTGTGACATTGTTTTACTCATTTCTTAAAAACTACAGCACCTCAGCAAGTAATAATTTAAGGGAAGTTTCTACCACCATTGTCTTCCAAGTTTAATGTTAATCTGTGGACATTGTGTCCTACAAAAAGTACCCAAACCCTTTAAAGGGGGGTAATTTATACCAGTCACAATTACATACATTATTTTTCTCAAAAAGAAAGAACTATCAGTCAACACATTGTCGATCATCTGCATGCTTGTACAGTGTATTTTGGCTTTGATATTGATGGATTGTCAAATCACAAAGGGTGCCATCGTTGTCATACTGTGATGTTACAGCCAGCACGAGCTTGCGCACATGCAGTACCAGTAACTGAGTTTGTTCCCATATAGCCACAGGCTTGCCATAATCATGATGACACAGTCCCTTTAAGTGACACAAACAGTAGATACGTCAATTGGGTAAATCACTCTTAAAAACAAAACCGAAACAGACCACAAGAAAACGATAAAGTATTCGTAAAAAATTGTTTGTTCAAGTGTTTATGTTATTAAAAGTGTGACACTTTGTTTTAAAGTCTTTGTGGTCCTATAATTTATTTGTTGACAATAAAACAATTGAGTAAGCTCAAAAAGGTAACTCTACTGCCGTGCTGATTATACTTCAGTACAATCAAAAAGGGTAAAAACCAGCAACAATAACAACTTTTGAGAAAAAATAAACTGTTTTAATAATTATTTCTCAGTGTATAACCAATTAAACGTGTTTGCAATACTGCTGTAATTTTTCCTCTGGACCAGACCAGCTTCCTTTAAAATCATTTTCAAGTGCCGTAAAGTTACGATAACACCATGATCTACTGCCAATATTCGGACAATATCTTTGTAGAGCATTCCCATGTTGAAGTACACCTTGATGGTCTCATTTCTGTCTTCAGCATCCATCTGTAGAGACAAAAACCAGTACAGAGAGAGAGAGTAAAATTACTACAAAGTGTAGCAGTGACACAACCCCCTTGTTTTGTTTGGTTTAATTTTCCCTTTTTGCAAGAAGAAACAAAATGTTTTTGTTAAGGCAGCAAAAAAGTGTATTGTCAGTGAAGCAGTACAAAAACATTCTGAATCGCATCAATTTCATTCAACACAAGCAAATAAACCAATTATTCTCACAGAAAAAAAAAATTGAATATTGTTTTGATATTTGGCACAGTTTAACCACTGCATAAGGACACTCAAAGTATCTGGGTGCCTTACCAACAAATATTAAATAACTCTGGGTGCCTTACCCCACAATAGTAAAGACTAAAAATTCCTTAGGACTGCCACCCCCAAAACTAGGCATGATCCTTTTCTCATTTTAAAACACTGTACACTATGTAGTACATGTATGTACATACACTATGCACAACACGTGTGTGTGCTTACTTACTTTACTACGCTTTGCCTATTGCCAAGTCAATATATGCAAAATTTCACTCTTTTCATAGCCTCCGAAATTCCTGTATCACTAAACACATTCTTTACAACTGAGATTAGTCTCTTTGTGAAGCTCTACTTAAAGTGAAAGCAGGCCAAAACAAACGATTACAAATAGTCGCAACTCCCGGAGGGGCCTGTAAAATCAGGGCAGGCACAGTGGCCTCGTATACCGTGCTATAGCGTCGCCAGGCCCCCTCTACTTTGCTGCACGCATCGCACTGCACTACACATGCTACACTAGTCGGAGAACTCCATCTAATCATTGACTACACTGGACTACAACTTCAAGTACAATTTTAAAGAAAATAAACACAGAACAAGTACATTAACTTACTCAAAACTATGTCTGACAAGACCTTACACAGTACACGGTGATTAATACAGGCTTCTTTAAGCAGTTGTCTTTCCAATCTTACCTTGTTATTTCTGTGCTGTGTGTTTCACGTGTGTGATAACAATGGCGGCGTGACGACGGGCTGCTTCCAAAAATCCCTAATTATGTCGTGCGCACGAGATAATATGTCGTGCGCACGAGATGATATGTCGTGCGCACGAGATGATATGTCGTGCGCACGAGATGATATGTCGTGCGCACGAGATGATATGTCGTGCGCACGAGATGATATGTCGTGCGCACGAGATGATATGTCGTGCGCACGAGATGATATGTCGTGCGCACGAGATGATATGTCGTGCGCACGAGATGATATGTCGTGCGCACGAGATGATATGTCGTGCGCACGAGATGATATGTCGTGCGCACGAGATGATAGGTCGTGCGCACGAGATGATAGGTCGTGCGCACGAGATGATAGGTCGTGCGCACGAGATGATAGGTCGTGCGCACGAGATGATAGGTCGTGCGCACGAGATGATAGGTCGTGCGCACGAGATGATAGGTCGTGCGCACGAGATGATAGGTCGTGCGCACGAGATGATAGGTCGTGCGCACGAGATGATAGGTCGTGCGCACGAGATGATAGGTCGTGCGCACGAGATGATAGGTCGTGCGCACGAGATGATAGGTCGTGCGCACGAGATGATAGGTCGTGCGCACGAGATGATAGGTCGTGCGCACGAGATGATAGGTCGTGCGCACGAGATGATAGGTCGTGCGCACGAGATATTATGTCGTGCGCACGAGATAATATGTCGTGCGCACGAGATATTTTTTTATTTTATTTTATTTTTCATGTCCCTTTAGGGGCTCCGTATATATACAATGTATATGTATAATTTATTTATAATTTTGTAATTGTTAAAAAGTGTTCATATCTTTTTCATATTTGGTGCTAAAATGTATAATTGGTCTTGCTTGCCGAATCGCATTGCCACCATATTCAAGATAATACCGACAACCTAGTCACAACTCTGTGATAGTCACAGAGAATGTATGATGGGTGTCCACAACCTAAAGGTCCCAGTTATAAGTATGTGACCAAGATGTTAATTTGAGTCGTTTAATTAGGTAGAGAACAGACACGGCCTTCTGTGATCTTTGATGTGTAGTAGATTTATTATGGAATTATGAAGATCGAGAAATATACAAAGTCATGTTGAAAGAATACTTCAGGAATTTGAATGATGCGCGGCGGGTAAGCGAAGCCCGCCGCTTACGGTGTGAAATGTGGCAATATTTACATAATCCTGAATATTTTTTTAGTAACGCAGAAATAAATGATAAATGAAGTTTGAAGGGTTTGGGTACTTTTTGTAACACAAAACACAATGTCCACAGATTTAAATTAAACCTACACGGTTTGAAGATAATGATGGTAGAAAGCTTCCCTTAAAATATTACTTGCTGAGGTGCTGTAGTTTTTGAAAAATTTGTAAAATAATGTCACCAAATAATGTTTGTCTCTGAGAAACGAAAGTATGTACACTCATATTAACCAAGTATTTAATACCAGTACGTTTGTACATGAACATAATTTTCATCTCACCGACACGAAATTATTTTGTGACATTGTTTTACTCATTTCTTAAAAATTACAGCACCTCAGCAAGTAATAATTTAAGGGAAGTTTCTACCACCATTGTCTTCCAAGTTTAATGTTAATCTGTGGACATTGTGTCCTACAAAAAGTACCCAAACCCTTTAAAGGGGGGTAATTTATACCAGTCACAATTACATACATTATTTTTCTCAAAAAGAAAGAACTATCAGTCAACACATTGTCGATCATCTGCATGCTTGTACAGTGTATTTTGGCTTTGATATTGATGGATTGTCAAATCACAAAGGGTGCCATCGTTGTCATACTGTGATGTTACAGCCAGCACGAGCTTGCGCACATGCAGTACCAGTAACTGAGTTTGTTCCCATATAGCCACAGGCTTGCCATAATCATGATGACACAGTCCCTTTAAGTGACACAAACAGTAGATACGTCAATTGGGTAAATCACTCTTAAAAACAAAACCGAAACAGACCACAAGAAAACGATAAAGTATTCGTAAAAAATTGTTTGTTCAAGTGTTTATGTTATTAAAAGTGTGACACTTTGTTTTAAAGTCTTTGTGGTCCTATAATTTATTTGTTGACAATAAAACAATTGAGTAAGCTCAAAAAGGTAACTCTACTGCCGTGCTGATTATACTTCAGTCCAATCAAAAAGGGTAAAAACCAGCAACAATAACAACTTTTGAGAAAAAATAAACTGTTTTAATAATTATTTCTCAGTGTATAACCAATTAAACGTGTTTGCAATACTGAGTAATTTTTCCTCTGGACCAGACCAGCTTCCTTTAAAATCATTTTCAAGTGCCGTAAAGTTACGATAACACCATGATCTACTGCCAATATTCGGACAATATCTTTGTAGAGCATTCCCATGTTGAAGTACACCTTGATGATCTCATTTCTGTCTTCAGCATCCATCTGTAGAGACAAAAACCAGTACAGAGAGAGAGAGTAAAATTACTACAAAGTGTAGCAGTGACACAACCCCCTTGTTTTGTTTGGTTTAATTTTCCCTTTTTGCAAGAAGAAACAAAATGTTTTTGTTAAGGCAGCAAACAAGTGTATTGTCAGTGAAGCAGTACAAAAACATTCTGAATCGCATCAATTTCATTCAACACAAGCAAATAAACCAATTATTCTCACAGAAAAAAAAAATTGAATATTGTTTTGATATTTGGCACAGTTTAACCACTGCATAAGGACACTCAAAGTATCTGGGTGCCTTACCAACAAATATTAAATAACTCTGGGTGCCTTACCCCACAATAGTAAAGACTAAAAATTCCTTAGGACTGCCACCCCCAAAACTAGGCATGATCCTTTTCTCATTTTAAAACACTGTACACTATGTAGTACATGTATGTACATACACTATGCACAACACGTGTGTGTGCTTACTTACTTTACTACGCTTTGCCTATTGCCAAGTCAATATATGCAAAATTTCACTCTTTTCATAGACTCTGAAATTCCTGTATCACTAAACACATTCTTTACAACTGAGATTAGTCTCTTTGTGAAGCTCTACTTAAAGTGAAAGCAGGCCAAAACAAACGATTACAAATAGTCGCAACTCCCGGAGGGGCCTGTAAAATCAGGGCAGGCACAGTGGCCTCGTATACCGTGCTATAGCGTCGCCAGGCCCCCTCTACTTTGCTGCACGCATCGCACTGCACTACACATGCTACACTAGTCGGAGAACTCCATCTAATCATTGACTACACTGGACTACAACTTCAAGTACAATTTTAAAGAAAATAAACACAGAACAAGTACATTAACTTACTCAAAACTATGTCTGACAAGACCTTACACAGTACACGGTGATTAATACAGGCTTCTTTAAGCAGTTGTCTTTCCAATCTTACCTTGTTATTTCTGTGCTGTGTGTTTCACGTGTGTGATAACAATGGCGGCGTGACGACGGGCTGCTTCCAAAAATCCCGAATTATGTCGTGCGCACGAGATGATATGTCGTGCGCACGAGATGATATGTCGTGCGCACGAGATGATATGTCGTGCGCACGAGATGATATGTCGTGCGCACGAGATGATATGTCGTGCGCACGAGATGATATGTCGTGCGCACGAGATGATATGTCGTGCGCACGAGATGATATGTCGTGCGCACGAGATGATATGTCGTGCGCACGAGATGATATGTCGTGCGCACGAGATGATATGTCGTGCGCACGAGATGATATGTCGTGCGCACGAGATGATATGTCGTGCGCACGAGATGATATGTCGTGCGCACGAGATGATATGTCGTGCGCACGAGATGATATGTCGTGCGCACGAGATGATATGTCGTGCGCACGAGATGATAGGTCGTGCGCACGAGATGATAGGTCGTGCGCACGAGATGATAGGTCGTGCGCACGAGATGATAGGTCGTGCGCACGAGATGATAGGTCGTGCGCACGAGATGATAGGTCGTGCGCACGAGATGATAGGTCGTGCGCACGAGATGATAGGTCGTGCGCACGAGATGATAGGTCGTGCGCACGAGATGATAGGTCGTGCGCACGAGATGATAGGTCGTGCGCACGAGATGATAGGTCGTGCGCACGAGATGATAGGTCGTGCGCACGAGATGATAGGTCGTGCGCACGAGATGATAGGTCGTGCGCACGAGATGATAGGTCGTGCGCACGAGATGATAGGTCGTGCGCACGAGATGATAGGTCGTGCGCACGAGATGATAGGTCGTGCGCACGAGATGATAGGTCGTGCGCACGAGATGATAGGTCGTGCGCACGAGATGATAGGTCGTGCGCACGAGATGATATGTCGTGCGCACGAGATATTATGTCGTGCGCACGAGATAATATGTCGTGCGCACGAGATATTTTTTTATTTTATTTTATTTTTCATGTCCCTTTAGGGGCTCCGTATATATACAATGTACATGTATAATTTATTTATAAATAAAAAACAGAAGCCTTGTTCCTAGACTTGCATTGGTTTCTCAATTTGTCATGTTTTGTAGTGTTTTATATAACCTATAAGCCGATAAACTGGAGACAAAAACTACAAAAAATTATTTTGGTTCTGGATTTGATTTAACAGGTGGGTTGCTTATCTAAAGCCATGTTCCCATTGGACTTAATTTTGTTAGAGTACCGCGACTTTTCTTTAGAATGACAAAATTAAATCCAATGTGGACGCACGGTAAACTGACCTCCCTGTCAATTTACCGCGACCGTGATGTAACAGGCCGAAAGAGGTCGCAGAAGACTTCCGCGCAGCCACGGTAACTTATCAGGGCCGCCACAAAGTCCAATGGGAACGCTCAGCGCTGTAAACCTACCGCGACCACGCGCTGTAAAACGCTATGCAAACAACAACACTTCCTGTATACGTCACAACTATACACAGAACTCGCGCCAAAATGGTAGTATGGTTCCCTGTCTCGTTTGCATTGATGGTGGTGTGGTATATCATCGTACCGTACGCATCGTGTGTAGGATGCAATACGGTCAGCGCTTTTTTCAATCTCGTCCAGTTGCTGCAGTTTCGCTACTTGACTAGTTAGAAACATGGCAGATTTGATCGATTTTGTGAGGAGTTTAATTGGGCTAGATGAACGTGAAAATGCTGATGAAGGCACAGGAGAAATGATAGAGGATACTCAGTCAGTGCAAACGAGAAGAAGACGTCTGCACCGTTTTCGAACATTGGTGGAGAAGTCTAAAGTCTCGAACAGCGAATGAACCGTTCCGTCGCGGAATATAAGTCCAGGTAGGAACGCGTGGTAGATTCACGCTAAGGAATGCCGCGGTAAGTTTCCGCGTGGCCGCGGAAGAAAAAGTCCAATGGGAACACGGCTTAACTTACATTTCGAGAACGCGCTCCTTTATATTACAAACCACATTGTCCCTTTCATCCCCGAGTACATTGTGTGTTTTGTTCGAACAGTATAGGCCTACATTCATCTTTTAGGGGTGCATGAGGGCGCTGTTTAACTTTTGAGACAAAAAAGTGCGCCGGATATTTGTTATGATTTGAGAAGGTGAGATTTATTGTTGAGGGTGGTTTTGTTGCACTTGATATTTACTAACGTTAACGAAATATGATAAACTAGGACGCTCCAAAACATGTCGTAAATCTTCAACGATTTAGAAAATACCCTTCCGATAAGAGCGATACCGTCCTCTGATTTCGTCGTCTTCGAAGTGATCTATAGGGGATTTATTCGGTCACGGAACAATTTTTCACGGCGAAGCGCTCTTCGGTGTTCACGTTGAACGCCATGTTAACGACACATAGCCACGGCTTACGCCACCTAAAGTCATGGCGTAAGTTACGCCACATCTTATGGCGTAACTCGGTGAGTTACGACATATCCCGATAATGCGTAACTTTCGTGAAATCCGTTCTAAAGTTATTGCGCAACTTACGCAATAAGTTATGGCGTAAGTCGACTTACGCCATAAAGTAAAGTTTCGTGAAATCGGCTGCAGACCATTTTAGGCCAACGCCTGAGTTACGTGTTGTAATTTTGGCAACACGCTGGCAAACGCTGACCAACGCTAGGCCAGCGTTAGCAACACGCTGAGCGCGTTACTCACGCGCTGAGACATGCTGTCACACGCTGAGGGAAACATATTTTGTTCAACATACATACAATTTCCAGCGTTTGCCAGCGTGTGACTGTACACGCTGGCGGAGCGTTGGAGGTTTGTTACTCACGCGTCGAACACGCTAGACGATCGTTATAAACCCGCTACTCACACGCTGGCGCACGCTGGCGTACGCTGGCGTACTCTGGCGACACGCTGGTTATGGCCCTGTTACCCCAGAACGTTTTAGGCCAATGCATGAGTAGCGCGTTAAAAATAGTTGATACGCTGGCAATCGCTGAACTTTCACAGAAAAAGTCAAGTGGAACCGTGATTTCAGCGTGTCTATACAGGTTGATAACGGGTTCATAGCGTATGCCAGCGCGTGAGTATCGTGTAAGGAACGCGCTCAGCATGTGAGGAACGTATCACTGATTTAAAGTAAAAATACGACAGCGGGTCGCCAGCGTGTGAGTAGTGGGTTAGTAACGATCGTCTAGCGCGTTAGACGCATAATTAACGACCACCCTGCGCGCCGCCAGCGTGTGCGGGCACACGCTGGCAAACGCTGAAAATTTTAAGTATGTTGAAAAATGTATTTTTGCCTCAGCGTGTGACAGCGTGTTCCAGCGTGTGGGTAACGCGCTTAGCGTGTTGCGAACGCTGGCCTAGCGTTGGTCAACATTTACCCGCGTGTTACCGAAATTCCAACACGTTGGTCTAAAACGTCCTGGTGTGACAGGGCCATTAGTGTAGTAGCGCGTCGGCTTTGTATGCAACTAACCATGTGGTCGTTGCAGTACGCTGGCGCGCGTTGGAACGCGCTACTCACGCGCTGGGCAGTCGTTCATCAGTCGTCGAGCGCGTTACTAACGCGTTTCTCACCCGCTGGCGAACGCATTGAACCCGTTAACAACGCGTTATGGACACGCTGAAATCACGGTTCCACTTGACTTTTTCTGTGGAAGTTCAGCGTTTGCCAGCGTATCAACTATTTTTAACGCGCTACTCACGCGTTGGCCTAAAACGTTCTAGTGTGACAGGGCCATTACAACACGATTGCAGACCAGCTCCCTCGCTCACACAACTTTGCAAAGTGCTTCTAGCGGTATATATTTTTCTTATTTCTCTGCAGGATTGTCTAGGAAGCCAATCGACGATCGCAGAACTTCGATTATCAACACGTACTACGCGCAGGCACAACATTCCTTTGTGAAGCAGCGCTAATTGGATATGCAACGCAGGCCAGCGCGACCGTTGAACGGTAGTTGACTGCGTGAAGATTGTATGCCTATTATTTGAATGGTCGAATTTGCATGAAAAGGTCACGCACCATTTAAGCAATTTGCAAATATTATTGCGTGATCAAGGGAGCTCATAGAAATATATAAATCGTGTCGTTAGCGGGCGCACTGTCGAATTCAGTGGTCTTTGGCAAAGACTATTTTGATAGCTCAGTTGGTAGAGTGCTGGTCCGTTATTCTGGAGTTCGCAGGTTCGGGTCATTTCATTTCATTTCATTTCAACATGGTTTATTACAAATCACGAATAGCAACCACAGCTGAAATGCACGTGATTTATATTTAAAAGAACAATTAGTTATGCCACGCAGATAATTAGATCAAATTCCTTAAAACAAAAATGAAATATATAAAATATTTAAAATGTTTAAAATGTTTAAAATGTTTAAAATGTAAAAATAGTGCACTACTTAAATACCTAAAAAAGGGTTTACACGTTCAAAACAGATTAATAAGTTAAAACGTACGAGTAAGGATGTCTTGCTTATACAGAATTAAACAAATGTAGAAGATGGGGAATAGCACTATTCTGCAGTCGATTGGTCTTACACCTAAGTTCCGGTAGTTTTTTTAAATTTCTGAGTGTTCTTTTATCTTTAGGATTAGGGGGGATGAAATCTTTAAATTGGTCAGTTTGTTTCAATGTTTTTTTCAATAAATGATCTACATATAGTTTCTCTTCTTTGTTTTAAGGAGGGAATCCCAAACCTTTGCCGCATTTCAGAATAACTACTATTATAACAACAACCTGCAATTATTCGAAGCGCCCTTTTTTGAATGCTTTCAAGATGGTTAGACTGAGCATTAGTTAATCCTCCATCCCACACTGGAGCGCCATATTCAAGAATCGGTCTAATATAGCTGTTGTAAATAACAAGCAAATCTTGAACGGGTAAACAGTGGCCTTTAAGAATACAAAGCATATACAGTTTTCTACCAGAGCGTTTAATTAGGTCAATAATATGGGTCTCCCATTTCAAATTGCTCTGAATTAGTATGCCAAGGAGTTTAATTGATTGAACTGTTTCCAATTGGTGGTCAATCAGCAGGAACGAAGTTGGTGTTGGGGGGTTGCGCTAAAAAGTTATTTTCATTGCTGAACATTTCGTTGGATTTAATTTCATGTTATTGTCAGTAGACCACTGTGCTAAGGAGGAAACCGCATGCTGCATGCACGATAATTGGTTTTGAGACCGACATTCTACAAGAGTCACATCATCGACATATTTGTAGTCATTTATACCATTCAAAATGGACATGTCATTAATCATAGCAAGGAAGATGATCGGCCCTAGACAGGTACCCTGCGGTACACCAGAGTAAAGGGTGGACAAATCAAATTTAGTGGTTTTGTACCATGCTCTTTGCTGTCTTGAAGTTAGACAATCTGCAATCCATGGAATGAGAGATGGACGTACACATATAGGTCAATGAGTTTAGTAATTACTATAGTGTGATAGTGTGATCAATGCGGTCGAGAGCTTTTGTAAAATCAGTCACAACAATTGTAGACGAAGCTTTCGGGATTTCCGCATTGGCGTAAACTGTGTGTACAATAATAATTAAACAATGGTCCCGCCTATAGGGGCACTATAGGGGGCGCTATACTGCAACAATTTGGATACACTTGCAAGCAATAAAGCTGTGTTTTGGAAGGGTGACATGCTTAAAGGGGCTGTTGGGTTCTGTAGAAATAATGCTTTAGTTAGGTTCTGTATATTAATAATTGTTTAGTTCACAACAATTATTGTTTTTATATGCCACTATTAAAATGTTATCAGAAAATATAATGCATAAAGAATGCTGGGGGGGGGGGGGGTAGTTTTTGCCGTCAAAAATGCTGCCTATTCAGTAGGAGTAATTCACAGGCCTACAACTTGCTCTTATGACTTGAAAAAGGCGCCAGATTCATAAAGGTAAAATTGTTCGTATGTATTATTACTTCAAACTAAAGAAAAACATAACATTTCATCTTTCCATTTTTTGGGAAAAATGAAAGGTTTTTGATTCAGTAAAATTACAATCCCCTAATGTTTACTCACCAGATATAGAAAATCAATGCTGGCTCTAATTAAATCCGAAAGAAAAATATTCTGAAACCCCTGGCAAGTTGACTTTTTGAGGGACAAAAATAGGGTAAACATTTCATTTTTACAAGTTCTAAAAAAATGCTTTAACGCATGTTCTAAAAATAACACAAGGGTGACATTTAAAACCTTTTATTTTTAGTAAGGGCAAGGATGATACTTTGTAATGATAAAGTTGATTTGGTGATATAATTTTGCATTTCGGCTGGGTGATTTTTTTTAATAAGCTAAAAAACAGTTTTTGCGTCCCCAAAATTGGCTAAAACCAATTTCAACATAACGTGTGTTTGTTGGACAGGGTTTAGATAAAAGGCATGAAAATTGCTTGGTGCCCTGAACTGTCACTGCTGCAGAAAACCGATCCTGAGGAAATTTGGCACACTGCTGCACTTCAGTCGTATCCACGTAAAACAAAGGTGATTTCTGGAATTTTTTGTTTGCCCACAAATAGAGCTGATGTGGCTTTAAGATCTGAAAACTTGCTTTGGTAGCCAGACAAGCGTCTGGCTACCAAAGCAAGTCTTTAGATCTACCCAACCCGTCACATGGCCCTTTTAGGCCAAGAGCATTAGATCCTAGGCCAAAACCTGGAAATAGCTCATAACAAGCTAAATTTGTTCAGGATACGTCCAGAAATATCTGTAGAATAACATACTAAAAGTCCCCCAAAATCCCCCTGGAGCTCTCTCCAAAATACAAGATGGCGTCCAAAATGGCCGCCATTTTTTATTTGTTGCATTACTTTGCAACTAAACGAGTTAGAAATAAAAATTAAGTGTCTAAACGTATGTTTTAAAGGACAAGGAATCTAATACAATTGTTATCCAAAGGATTCAAAACCTACAAGTATTTAAAACCAAGATGGTGTCCAAGATTGCGTCGAATATGGCCGCCAACTTTGTATCGTACGTTTTCAACCAAGCATGTAAAAAAAATAAAAAAAAGTGTCTAAAGATATGACTTAAGGCACAAAGAATCTAATAAAATCATTAATAAAAATGTCCAAAACTCATAAATATCCATAATCAAGGTGTTCAAAATGACCGCCATTTTTCAATTTGTATTACTGGTAGTACTGTGGGAAATCTGGTATAGTTTCTTTTCCTTCGCTTAGTTGGTGGCGCCTCTTTGCTAATTTAAGGTTTAGTAATGTATGCATAAATTCAAGTCACATGGCAAAAATATAAACACTGTTGCTAGCGCCCACTGCACTCGTTCGGCTGAGGCTACCCAACCGTAACTTCAAACGGTGGAAATTCACAGTGTTTGGGTGGCAAGCATGCAAAGTGGGCCCAGTATGGCAAGTGGGGCAAGCGTGCCCGATTTGATTTATTGAATTTCAGGCTTTCACCTGATTAGGAAAATACATTAGTAATAAACAAAAAAAATGGGTTATAAATGGACTTTGCAGTTCAGAAGTATATTTATAATAACAATTGAATTATTGGGTTAAGTGTGCCCAGCCTATAGTTTGGGCAAATGTGAGAACAATTGTTTGTTTTAAATTGAAAATAAGAAATAAACTAGCGGCTCGAGAAAACTACGCCAAACAGGCAGATCAGGCCACATTCGTGGCAATTTTATTAACACAAATTTGAACACACTGAGAATACATAATTATAATAAATTAAGGAACAGTAGCACATGCTTGCTGTTCCCTGATGTCGGAAGTATGGGATCAGTAGCCCCTGCTTGCTGATCCCACACTCCCGAAATATCCGTTTACATATTTTACATAAATCACATATAGACCATGGGACGAGTGCGATTATTGTGTTCGTTCGTGATCCCCATTTTGGTACAAAATGAAAACATCGAAGTTCATTCAAGTTGTTGTTGCTAAATACAAAACTGACTGTTCATTTTTGCAAAAGTGGCACTTTTGGTGTTTTTTTGGCGAAAATATGGACCGAATTTTATTTTTATTTTAAACTTGCCGTTACTTGAACCTAGGCTTTGGCCCGTGTTTGGCTCCAGCGTTATTGCCAAAATGCATAACTGAAGCCAAAACTGAAACACAGTTTCATTTAACAAAACGGTACTCACGTGACTAAACATAAATTGTGACCAATCGGAAATACTGTGTTATGAGTCTTCGTCGGCATCCAATCAGCGCTCTCGTTATACGCACAGTTTCTGACCCGGTGTACAGCAATCCAACATGGCGGCTTCTAAAGACGACGCCGAGCCTTTATTTACGTGCATTTTGCACTGTGATTCTGGAGCCAAAGGCAGGGTTTCACCTTTTTTCTATTCAAAGCTGGTCTCGCTTCCTCGAGTTTGCTGACAAATGGAAGAGTTTGAAGGGAAAAAAATGCAGAGAGTGGATGTGTTACATGTACTTAGCATCGGCAGGCGCACCACCGAAACATGTTGGATTTCATCGATCTTGCTACGCCCGGTTTACGGACAGTTCCTTTCTCTATGGATAGAGCAAGTCACAGCGGTAACAGCTGTCCAAGAGAAACGACAAAGGGAAATCTTTGAAGCCGGTAGGTGTTGCAGTAAACGTTCAGGCCTATATTGTCTGTTCGACTGTTGTCGACGAAGTATAACACCTCAGTGTTTGTTTGTGGTTCCGAAAAAGATTATGATGCTCTTAAATGACATTTACGACAACAGGCCATATTCTCTTAACTATGATATTGACCTTATATACGGGGCCACACATTCGAACACGCTTTATGTTATTATAGTTCTGTACCTCTTTCTTTTGTCATTTGTCAATGTATATGTTATGGGATGGATGTGTTGTCGGTGCTGTGCATGTTGTTGGGAGTCATACTAATAACCGACAACACGCACAGCACCGACTTAAAACACGGCAAGTTTGCATTTCAATTTTCAAATCGTAAAAATTCCGTTCAACTATAGAAATTTTATTTCAATTTATTATTTTGTTGGGGGGGGGGGGGAGCGTGTGCAACTTTGGCTCCATATTTTTGTGTAGAACATTAAAAAAAAAAAGGAAAATAGGGACAAGTGACAAACTAAATTTCTTTTCTTGTAACAAGTCATTTCCAAATTCCATCATTGATTGTATTTTTCCCTTCTTTTTTCTCTCTAGATTTAACCTTATATGCAGTTGCTAATCAGGAGACGAGCAGTGACAATGACAGACCTCCAAAGAAGACTTGTGTTTACTCAGATCCAATGACAGCCTACCATCTAAGCCCCAACGTTAGAAGCATGTCATACCGACGGTGATCATACCGACTATGTGCATTATCTGCCAAAAATCGCATGGGTTGTGAATGTTGTAACATTAATGTGCTCACTTCAGTGATTTTGTGATTGTTATAATTCTTAATTTTAGAGGGGAAATCTGAGAGAATTATGCTCGAACTGGTTTTTGTGTACTAAATGACTAAATATTTAAGACAAGTCAGAAGCATTTTTCTGACACTTTTCATTCTTTTCACGCAGTTAACTTCCACTATCCCTGTTCCAATGAGGGCAACTATTTTCAAGGCTCTTTCTAATTACTGAAACATCCATGATGGAGTATGAATATCCCTCTTACTGAGAAAAGATGGTACTCAAATAGGCATTTACACAAATTTAAATGTAATTATTATTTGCAAATGGTGCATACAATTCACCATTTCTGTAATTTTAAATGTTATTACAACATTGACTTTAATCACAAACAATTCAGCTTCCCAGTAATGTTACAGGTCCAGTGTAAAATAAAACTGTAGAGTTGGGGCAGGCACTATCACTCGTGGACCACAGCAACCAAAACGTGGGTACAGGGCCACAAATTGTGAACATTTATTTCTTAATTCTCAATTTTCATGTGATTCTAATTATTTTAATGTCACTTTGCAATGTTATGTTCCATAAAAAAAGAAGTGAATACTGAAGTTTATGTACTAGTGCTGACAAGAATAAAATGACAAACAATAAATATTGTGTGGATCTTATCATTTGATGTATTTCATTATTATGTATTTCATTACAAGCTCGCCTTGCATGAAACCCATTAAACAAAACACTGAGCTGATTGACCCGCTTACCCCCAAAAATAGATAAACATTATTGCAGATTTAAATTGAATATAATTATAAGCCATTTTATTTATCAATCAATTATCTAATAACACACTTAAATGGACCCATCAACCCAAAGAGAGTGATTTACATTTAAACGGTGGCGTTATTGTTCATGTTTGTCGCCAGCAACTTGTTCCTGTCGTGTACATGCTCTATGAGGCGAGTTGGCTTGAGTCAATACAATATTAAGTGAACAAAAGTATGGGGCGAACTGGCTTTGGGGCGAAATTGTTATGAAAACAAGGCGAGAAAAACCAACTCGCCCCATGTTATTTTCGCCCCATCAAATTGTTTACGTGAAATAACTCTCCAAAGTGCCACTTTTGCAAAAATGAACACCCCAAATGTTGTTAGGTATGCCCTAAAGATCAATTTGTGAAAGTTTTATCATGTACCAAGTTGGGGATCACGAAAATGTCTTTCTGAAAGGATTTTGTGACTTCGTCCCATGGTCTAATACACTTCTTGTCAATTTCCGAAATAAACATAAGTTCAATTTGAATGGGAATGTTAAATTTTATTTGTAGATCATAAAAATAAGACAAATCTCCCATGCCGAGCGTCAATCCGCATTCCTACATTAAAAAACTCCAATATGCCCATTTATTAGAAGTAGTAATGATATCTTTATTCGTGGGGAAAAAGTACAAAATGCAAATCAATCACTCAATATTGGCCTAATCCGCCCACCGAGGAAGAGGTCGGGGTGGATGTGATGTGTCAGTTGGAATGCATCGACTCACACACATAATTTATGTACACGTCCTTCCAACTGTGGTGTGGTAGAACCGTGAAATGGCTTTCTGCCTAGCTGTCGTGCTCGTGTGACTTTGCATACCAAGCCATCATTGTTAGCCATTTTCACAATAGAAGGCCCCGCCCTAAACCGATGATAGTATTATCCCGCCTCCGTGTAAAGTGACTTATCGGCGTTGCCCATAAGTCATATATATTTCTAAATGCACCATTAACAAGACGATTTCAGGAAACAAGTGACATGAGGGAGACATTTTGATGTCTCCCTAGTGCCCTAACCCCTAGAAGAAGAAAAGGTTTTACTGTCGAAACAGTCTAGATCGATAGAACAGGGCCAATAATGTATAAATACCGAATTTCGTTTAAAATTTCGGATTATGGAAAAACGGGTTAGATGACAGTAAAGTTTGAAAATGTTTGTGTATACGCGTCTATGGAGATATCTCTCAAATTATTATTATTATTATTATATATATTTTTCATTTTCTTTTCTTATTTTTTTTGTTGGAGCTGGACTGTTCCTTTTATCCCCAAAACCATATTTCCAAATTTATTTACAGTACAAGAGAAAAGGAATACTACAAACAAAGTGAGAAACAAAATTTAAAAGAGACTAAAGGAGATTAGGAGAAATAAACAAATTTCCCATCGTTAATTTTACATATTGCGCTATAAATTTCCGTTAACCTTTGCTTCTGTAATCTCAAATAATTCGTTCAATTGTTTGTGTAACTATTAATTAGGCGAGTATCATCCTGTTTTACCTTATCACTCAAAATCATACATCTAGTGTGCCAAATAGTGTTCAAAAGCTTAGCAATAGGTTATATGGGCACCAAGAATGTTGTTATTATTGTTCAAGTAAACAAATCTATACCCGGTATAGTTACGTAAAATACTTTCAATAAGAATCCATGCAGACCAAGTTTTAGTACGGAAAATACACAAATGCTCTAGAGTTTCTTCAGCATGATCGCAAATACAAGACGTTTTGTTGCAGAACGTCCAAACTCATAAGAATTGTGTGTTTAATTCGATACCTCAAATATTTGTCACTGTGGTCCAGAAATGCCCTTGTACCGTTCAGTCATATTTCCTTCCTGACGTAGGCCCTCGGATGCAGCATACCATGCATCGTCGTCAGCTTTCTTGTCTTCCTGTCGATACACTCCGACTCCGTCTTAGTCCAGTAAACTATCCCTGCACTATACCTTATCAGCGACACGGCTCATATATTTATCGCCTGCACCAAAATTACGTCATTTAGCTTCGATTTCAGACACTTCTTTACTCTTATGATGTACTCTTTTCTAAGCCTTTCCTTCTCTTATTCGTACATCATGCTGTCTACCTCCAACATACTTGTATCCTTCATTCTCTCCCAACGCCACCAGCAGCAACCCTTCAGGAAGATGAATGCCACCAGAATTACACTATCTTCTCAAAGTTAAGACTGCTCCACACCAAACTATCTCCTTACTATCCAGTTCCCTAAATAGCTGGGTTTTTGGGGGCGTAAACAGCAGGGATGTAGTCGAGTCCATCACAAGTCCCTGCAAGTCCCTGTAAGTCCCTGCAAGTCCATCACAAGTCCACCAGTTCTAATTCAAATCGCACGCTATTCAAATCAGCTTTGACAAAAGCATTCCTTTGTCATTGTTCGTCCAGTTACTTGTGACTGCCTTTATGAAGGGACTTGTGACTGGCTTCACGAAAAGACTTGTGAAAGGACTTGCAGGGACTCGACTACAACCCTGGTAAACAGACTGTTCTGACAAAACTGCTTAATTAATCCTATCGTTGTACCTCTTCACATTCACCGCCTTCGCTTTCATCCGTTGCTTGATCTCTTCCTTGACGACCGTCACCCCCTTATACACCGCACTCGGCAACCAGTCTATCCCTGGTGTAAGACTGATTTCAGATGTCATAGCGTCTCTGTCCATTTGCTTAATCCTACTCAGATTCCTTCGAAGCTCTGTTCCTGGAGCCGATGCTTCCACCAAGGTGTACCCCCTGTGCTGCCTTTGACAGCTTGCTTGTACCCCACTGTTCCCATCGAGACTGTTGAGCTCAGATATATTACTTGATTCGATCTTGATCCGATCTACAATCTTATTCTACAACAGCCTTTGTAGCATCAGTCAACCTTCTCCTTTCAACACAACGCAGTGTATTGGTGCTATCACTAACTCTTGATGACATTGCTTTGTCAATTCTAACCGTATTCTGTCTTCTTCCGTCAAGTCTGTGTAATGATCCGCTTTTATTGGCATCTCTTTATCTGGTCGGCCTCCGCCTTGGTGTGCAGCAGCCAAATCTTCCTTGTCCGATTCCCAAACACCACCCGTACACTGGAGACTATCGACCGCATCATCTCTAGGAACATCACTGTCAGGTCTAACCTCGTCAATTAAATTACCCACCCTGAGCAACCCCCCTCTTGATTTTTGTAATTTTCACAGCAGTCAGCAGTCAACATTCGCCTCCTATATCCTCTATCCAATTGCTCTACTTTCTCCTCGTTACTGCCCCAATCCTACGTTTATTCTGAGCAGTGAAAGTACGATCTGGAGATGTCTGCCCAGGTACACCATCTAGATCGGGTGATGAACGGCATGCCTAAAAGACCATGGCCCAATTTCATAGAGCTGCTCAAGCACACAAGTTTACTTAAGCACAAACAAACATTGCTTATTAAATTAGGTAAGGAGTCAAATTTAATGCGATTGTTATGCTAAGCTAACAACAGCCAAGTACAAATTACAAACAATATACAAAACAATGTAGCTGGTTTTACTAAGCAATAATGTTTTTTTGCTTAAACAATTTGTATGCTTAAGCAGCTCTATACAATTAGCCCCAGCTGTGTTTTGACTGCGTGATTTGTTAGAAACAACTCAAAAACGACCTCCCACTTGAAAAATAGACGTTTCGGCCAATAACTCGTTTTGGCAATGTGCGACTTTCCGCTCATTTCGTGGTGCCAGGTCATTTTCAAACGGCAATATGCTGTTATTTTCTTCATAATAACAACATGTGTGACGGAATAATTAATATCTTTACAACATGTAAACTTTTGAACAGTGTTTTTCTTGGTTATTTTTTTGGATAGCTGTAAAATCATAATCATATGAAACTGTTGGGAGTCACGATTCAGAGTGATCTCCAATGGGACATTCATGTTGCTGATATTGTCTCTAGAGCCTCTAGAAAATTATTTACCTTATGTATTTAAAAAAAAAAAGACGCCCCCTTGGCTGACTAATGGGCCAGTCACAAATCAGTTGCGATGCGTCGGCGATGGGTAAAACCGGGAAATTTGAACAAAATCTTGAGACAGATCTCACGATTTTGCACCCGTCGGAGGCGCTCTCCGGACGCCTGCGGCTTGTCGCAGATTTTTTTGGCATCGCCACACCCGTCGCGGTCCCCAACTTTGAACTTAAAATTTTAAGATTGCTCGCAAGATTTTTCACCCATTTTGGGCATCCCAGACACAATCTCCGATGACCTACGATGCCCTCCGATTAATCGGAGGCGTCCTCCGAATAATCTGAGACTAGTCGCAAGATTCTGTGTGGGATTTGAAATTCAGGTTGAGATTCAATGTCTGCGAGTGGTCTCCGGCGCCCTCCGACTGAATCGGAGGCGCCCTGCGACGATTCGTACGCTTTCTGTGATTGTCTCCGACGAATCGTACGGTGGAATCGTAGTAAATCGCCGTGTATATAAGGGAAATTAAAAGAAAAGATGCTCGCAGATATCGTCTCCGATGCAATCGGAGGCGATCGGAGGCTAATCCCACGATTTTTCGACAAAACCGGGTCAAAATCCTTGAAAAAATCTCAGACAATGTGACTGCTCCACTTTTATTAGGATTATTGCTAGGATTGTTCAAGGATTCTTTATTTTCTACGACGACCCCCGGCCAAAACTAATCCCCGACAGATCGCCGACATTGTGACTGGGCCATTAGTTTCCGTCTTTACATGCTACATTAGACCAGTTTTAGAGTATGCCAGCCAAGTCTGGCATACCTCGATAAGTAAACAACTGGCTAATAGAATTGAGAATGTACAAAAACGTGCTTGTCGCATTATGTTAGGCTATCATCGATATCATAGTTACTCCAATGCTTTGGAAGTTCTAGGTATGTCTAGCCTTGAAACTAGGAGAGACACCTTACTGTATAACTTTGGCACTAAACTATTACATTCCAACAGATTTAGAAATATGCTCCCCCCTCCTAAATTGAATAACACAACTACCAGAATACTCAGAAACAGTTCCACGTCTACGCTTGTTGTACCCAAGTGCAAAACTGATAGATACATGAAGTCCACAATTCCTGTTTTAGCTAAACTTTTGTAATTCTTAATTGTTTACAATATAGGTGCAAGTGAGTACTTTGTGTAATTTTATACTTCCATTCTTTTTAACTGCTATGTAACAATTTTTAATTCTTGTAAAGTGTAAACGTGGTCACTTCATCTACTCTTCTGTGGCTGCCTACCTCGTGTTTTAATACGAATAAACCAGAATAATAATAATAATAATAATAATAAAAGGTATATTGTCTTTTAAACTTCGTGTATTGCGCTATTCTAACTCCACGTATTGCGCATTTGCACAATACGCAACACTCATTGCTGCACAAACTATTAGAAATTCAAAAGCTGCGCGTTTGCGTCCCATGTGGATTGTTACATTGTGCAAACTGTTATTGATGCAAACGTGTGGTACATTCTAGTTTGGCGCATAGCGTCGTCCGTGTTCCATCTTTACTGCGCGTCAAGTTTGCTTAAATATATTTCGCGCTCGAAACATGACAAATGTGCGTCCGTGTTCCATACACACAGACGCACTACATTATTCCGTGTTCCACTTTCGCTCACGGGATAACTATACTATCCCACATGACAGCAGTTAATATTTATTGTGTATTATCCTGCTAATAAGTCCAAAAGAGAAATACATGTACCTGAATTGTGTAATTGACTCTGGAAGAAACAAATTGAAACTACCTTCATGTTTTTAACAAATCACGCAGTCAAAACACAGCTGATCGTCTGCTATTCCACTGCTTTCCCACTAAAGTTTGTTATCGTAACAATATGGGTAACAATCATTGATCTCCATTATATAGACTGGATATGACACCGCGTATGTGTTTGTGCACGAACGTCTAATCTGAAACAATGGCGGTGCGCTTTATGCAGTAGGGTAAACGCGGCATTGTGTATTCACTCTGGAAACTCGAGTAGTTATCGATATTATCGAACTTGTATTCGTATTAGGGTATGAGGAATTTAAGCGCTCTGCCAATACAATTATTAAAAACAAATTAAATTAACTAACGAATAACGATAGGGAGTCATGCAGTCCTAACTCAGCTAGCTCCTTCACACTTTCTTGATGTAGGCCTACTATTTTTGTCTACGTAATGTAGCCTACATTTTTGAATGAATATCATTTTTCTTAGGCCCTTCTCTGAAATTGGTTTCCAGTAGGTCATTTAATAGTTTAGTTGCAGACAGACACAGAGTGAATTTGTATGGTCGTATTGAATTTATAAAATGACATGGAACACACATAGGGCCTATACCCATGGAAGAACGAAATTGAACCGCACAGGAACAATTATATTGATATTTTAAATGCAAACCTAATTTATTACAAAAAGGACATAAAAACAAGTCCTTTTTTTATTCGTGTTGCTCTATTCATCATACCAACTTTTATACACTCGAGGAAAAAAGGAACGCAACACGTACAATTTTCATTTTTGTTAAAGGAAATAGGACCGGCATTGTAAAAATGGTACATGTTCTAGATTTTGAGCAATTTATAGATAAACGTCGATCTTTATTTATCTCATTACGGCTGAGTGATTTGGATGAGTTCCAAAACTGTTTTTGTGCATTTTATGCTAATGGTTACACATGAGAGAATCCTAGAGATGAGTTTGACCACTCCTGTCCTGAACACAACCTTTGCCTATACAAATACACCAAAATGATGCCAAAAAAACAGTTGTATCCGTGATGCCACGACTGTCACAATCTGAGAGAGACCGAGCCATTGGCATGCTCCAAGCCGGAAGAAATCGACGGGCAGTGGTCAGGCTGTTCGGGGTCCACCACTCGACTGTTGTGCGTCTTGAACAGCGCTACTGGCACCTCCGCGGATCGTCCCCGAGCTGGAAGGCCGCGGGTCACGACCGCTGCACAAGACCGCGCCAACCAGCTGCCCCGCCTCCGTGACAGGTTCCAGCCCGCCACACGCACTGCCGCTGAGACCATAGGGACACACCGCAGGCCAGTGAGTGCAAGAACCATTAGGAATCGTCTCCGGGCTGAGGGGATCAGACCATATTGACCGTACTGGGCTCAGTGCTGACACGCCGACATCGCCAGGCTCGGGTCCAGTGGTGCACAGCACACCGCCGCTGGACATTGCAGAGATGGTCGCAGGTGGTTTTCAGTGCTTCAGGGCCGATGATAGAGAGCGGTGTACAGGATCGCCACGAGCGGTACGCCAACGCTTGTGTCCGCCAACCTAACCCTAACCCTAACCCTAACCCTAACCCCTAACCCTAACCCCTAACCCTAACCCCTAACCCTAACCCCTAACCCCTAACCCTAACCCCTAACCCTAACCCCTAACCCTAACCCCTAACCCTAACCCCTAACCCTAACCCCTAACCCTAACCCCTAACCCTAACCCCTAACCCTAACCCCTAACCCTAACCCCTAACTCTATTTGTAGCGATTCAAACACATACATTTGATTTCACAAAATTCAGGCAAAACTATAACAAACAAAATCAGTGGTGCGTTTCTTATATTTTATCAATAGACAATAACACATTTGTATATATAAGAAATGTGAATAACTTCCGATATACATGAGTCAAAAATAAATTATTTCTGAAAATATTTTGGAAAGAAACATGAAAGTACATCTACCGTTGGTCCACATGAAAACAATGTCACCATTTAAAAACCCAATTTCAAATTACTTTCAAACTGTGGACAGCTGCAAAAAAAAGAAGGGTCACAAATGATCATGATGTAACTTTGGAACCAATTTGAATTTGAATTATTTTTTGCCCAATTTGAATTACAATGTTTGTTATTTCATAATTATTTATTTATTTATTTATTTTGCGGACGTGTGTTCCTTCGAGCTCCGAGTAAGTTTGTATTTTTTTTCTCTCTAGACCTCTTTAGGTCCTTGTTTCTTTATTATTGTATTTAGTATATGACATAGGTTTAGCTAGACCGAGCCCACTGTATATATTTTGTGTCGTTTTCCTGTATTTTACGTTCAATTGTTAGCCTAGACCGTGGTGTTTTGTACTGAGATGGCCACCATGGCCACTCAGGCAGAACCACGAAACACGACTGGCGCACCCAAACCCATTGTTCCTGGTGACGAGCCGTTCAAAGGCCTCACCAGAAACAATGGGTGTGTTTTCAAATCCGTAGACAATGTATCCATTGAATCCTATTCAGTCCATGCCTGAAAAGAACATTGTCTCGGCCAGTCGTATTTCCAACGGTCGCGTTGCTGTGTACTTGAGTTCCAGGGAGGAGGTAGCCGACGCCCGTTGCCCGTGGGTTAACGTACAACCACCTCAACCCTCCTCCAGTCTTCATGCACAACAAATCAGACCCCAAACACCCTCCAAAGAACAAACCCAACCCTCCTGTCCTTCCAGCAGAAACTAAAGGTGCCCCCCCCCTCCGAAACCCAAGCTCCGAACTTCGATACGGGGAGACGCTGTAGCGGGACCATCAGTGCCCCGTGCCGATCCAGTTGGGCCAGTGGCCGGTGCAGGTAAGCCGAGCACAATCTCGGCTGCCGTTACTGCCGCTCGAGCCGAGGCTTCATCGTTGCCCTCTCAGAAACCATCCGATACTCCCCAAATACATCTGGGGTACCCCACCTCCCCCTACTAGGCTTTTTTCTGACATCGTGTCAAAGCGAAAACTATCCCCTCCAATTTCCAACGATAACAGTCCCCATCTCACTCCCTTGAAATCCCCACCACCCCTACGCAAACTTCGCAGGAAGAATGCGTCACCAAACAAACCGGACACCCCAACCCTCTCTCAGGTCCTAGATATGTCCCCCTCCATATCCACTCCCGATGATGCTACCCTCACTCCAATGCCTTCCGAGTCGACCAATCTTTCTACCGACAACTCCACCCCTAGTCACCTTACGCCCACCCTCATTCCACCCACACCCATCCCGGCTCCCCTACCCCCTTTGCTACCACCCCTTCGTCCGTTGCCACTTCCCCAACCCCCATGCTCTCCCTTGTAATCCCATCTACACAATCAACTCCTAACTCCACAGTTGAAGCGACCGATACTGACTCCTCTGTATGGGAAGATTCCCAAAACCCGTCAGACGGCGAATTTTCACAGACTTTGTTCCCCTCCTGTCCTGGTCCCCTCAACCAATCCCAACTCATCAAATTTCTCTCCGCGGTCAAATCCCAAAGAAAGCCCAAAGTTATTGCCCGGAAATTCACTACCAATACAGCTGGTTTGATTCGACAACTCAAACCTCTGACAAATAGTCCCCTGATTCAGAACAATCTGCAGCACAGGATTCGCAAACTAATACAACAACTAGACTCTTAATTTTCTCTGTTATGATGTTGAGACTATACACCCTTTCTGCACTTTTAATGGCGCTGTCACTAATTACTCTCAACACTGGAGGCTGTTACAAAATAACCAATACCCAGCCAGCAAGCCCAAGTGGGCCCCATGTGGGTTGTGGTTGGGTTTGATGGGCTTAGGTGGGCTTGGGCTTGAAATGGGCTGCCCACATGGGTCCTGTGTGGGGCGACGGTGGGTTTTCAGTGGGCGTGGGCATGAAATGGGCACGATGTATGGGTCCAGTGTGGGGATTTGGTAGGCTAAGTGGGCCGTTTATAAACTGGGTTTTGATAGGGCTGGCCCAAGTGGGCCCTGTGTGGGATATAGGTGGGCCCGGTGGGCTGTATTGTTAGTGGGTGTTGAGAGGGCTGTCACATGTGGGCCCTGTGGGGGGTATAGGTGGGCCCGGTGGGCTGTATTGTATGTGGGCTTTGGAGGGCTGGCCCAAGTGGGTCCTGTATGGGATATAGGTGGGCCCGGTGGGCTGTATTGTACATGGGCTTTGGGAGGGCTGTCCCAAATGGGCTCTGGGTGGGATATAGGTGGGCCCGATGGGCTGTATTGTACGTGGGCTTTGGAAGGGCTGGCCCAAGTGGGCCCTGTGTGGGATATAGGTGGGCCTGGTGGGCTGTATTGTAAGTGGGCTTTGGGAGGGCTGGCCTAAGTGGGTCCTGTATGGGATATAGGTGGGCCCGGTGGGCTGTATTGTACATGGGCTTTGGGAGGGCTGGCCCAAGTGGGCCCTGTGTGGGATATAGTTGGGCCCGGTGGGCTGTTGTAAGTGGGCTTTGAAAGGGCTGGCCCAAGTGGGACCTCTGTGGGATATAGGTGGGCCCGGTGGGCTGTATTGTAAATGGGTTTCAAGAGGGCTGGCCAACAAGTGGGCTATGTGTGGTATATAGGTGGGCGAGGTGGGCTGTACAACACTGTTATGGCCGATGGCGGTTTGCCTAAAGGTCACATTCTTGCCCTCTGATTTAACCCTTAATAATAAGGTACCACTTTTGTGGCAGTGACCTCGCATACCACAGAAAAACCGTTACTGCTTTGTGACTCGACTGTGGGCCACATTTGAATTTTGGAGACGGATCGAGCAGGTACATCGCACATCGTTTTACATGAAAACAACTGGTTATTCGTGGATATAAATGCAGTTTGCCTGTCAACATACAACTAAAGTTTATTCCTGTAACGCAAGCCTTTGCTGAATGACTGTAGCTTTCTTTGAAAGGAATTTTAAGTTACGTGCAGAGAAACATTCTGTTTAACTGGTAAGTTCATTGTTATTCAAATCTTATGCCCAATTTTCCACTTGTAACGTTTTACGACACGGTTTAGATTACTTCAAATTTTACACTGCTGTATGGCTTTTTGTGAGTGTTGATCTGTGAGTCAACCTATTCATTAATTATATTTCCATGCAACAAACGGCTATATTTTGGCATCATTTGGCCAATTTCAAATTCGCTCGGGCGTAAAAAATTATTGTAAATGGGAATAAAGAAGAGACAACCATCTAATTTGTGGATTGCAACTCTGGTCAGCAATTTTGAACTTAATCATGCTGACTGTTTTTATTTTAAAGTTCTTGTTGGCCTACATTTGGGACATTTCGTGACTGAAAACATTGAAAGCTAAAATGCTGGATGAGTCTTCAAAATGCATACGTCTTTCAGACCGTATTTTCTTTTTCTTGGTTTTGTTTATTTGTTTATTTCTTTTATGTTTTAGTAGCCACCAAGAAGAACAGTCAAACCGATACTGAGGAATCGAAGCGCACAGGCTGGCTAGCGACAAGGTTGGACCATGGACATGACAGAGATGAGACAGAGGATCAGCGAGCACACTTGAAGACGAAGTAATCAAGAAACAAGCTGCCGCAATTAAGTTAGTCACTGAGCAAAACAAATAAGGAAATAATTGTTAAACTGTTTCGGTTACATGTTTAGGAAGTATACTTGTTGATAGTTTTAATCAGGTTAATATCTACAGTGGTAAAATAAAGACTATTTCATTCATCGTGCATTTGTAAATTTTGGCAAACCACATTTCATGGCGTTTTAACATGCCTGTCAAATTATATTTCCCAGGTACTTAACGATTATTTCATCCGAGTTATTTCACAGACGAGTGGCTTGGCCGTGATGCAATAGAATTAAATCCAGATGTAGTATATTTAGTATTTTTACCCATTTTACCCATCACAAAGATTCCCACAGCTAATTGTGCTACACTATAATATAAAGCTCTGTACACATGGACATAATGTTTAGTCGGACTCATCTATAGTTTAGATATTTTTATCAGAGAAATAAAAAAGGTGTTTATTAGGTCCTGTTTGGGGAAACAGTATATCCTAGAAATATCCATCAAAGAAACCATTCTATGATCTTAATCTGCATAGCTTGGATTAACTAAACCGTCTTTTGTAAAAGAGACATATTGTTAGTAAACCCAGTTCTCTTATGGCATCGAGTTGGCCGTGCATTTGACTCACAAATCATGTTTTAAAATAATCTAAATTATTAATAAGTTCCAAGTAATTATTACCATTGCGAATTCTGGTTATTAAAGTACGTTTTGACAAGACACACGTACAACTGTTTGTCACTGGTTTTGCATGCTTTCTTCTATTCCCACGACCTGAATTTGCTATAGTATATCCGGTCCGTAATATCCCACAATAAACCGATTTCATAGTGTGGGTGCTCCTAATTTAATTTAATTGAAATGAATCGAATTAAATTGAATAATGATCGAGCCCATGCTAACTTGTGTACAAGAGATGCAAGGCCCAGATGGAACTATACGACTGCTGGGCTGCCCATTAATGTGACCCACCTTATACGTACATTTTGCCAACTTATAACCCGGTTAAAGCACAGAATGAGCCCACACAGGACCCACAAAGGACCCGCATGAATTTATGTGGGCTTGTCCATTTGGGGCCCAACTGGCGCCGGCGGACAAATCTCTGTGGGCCCCAACTGGGCAGCCCACATGGGACCCATGAGGGAGCCCATTTGGAGCCCACTTGGGCCCCATGTGGGGCCCACTTATACCCCGGTTAAAGCTCAGAAGGGACCCACACAGGACCCACATGGGACCCACATGAATTTATGTGGGCTTGCCCATTTGGGGCCCAAGTGGCGCCGGCGGACAAATCTCTGTGGGCCCCAACTGGGCAGCCTACATGGGACCCATGAGGGAGCCCATTTGGGCCCCATGTGGGGCCCACTAGGGAATGTTGACTGGGTAATGTCGCCTTCGCTCGCTATTTTTCGAAGCGGACACTCTTTCAGAGCTGCGACAAAGGTGGGCTAGGTCTAGCTTGTCTCCAGGCACGCAGCCTCACTTTCAGATTTAAACTTCTTCGGAGGTATCTCCTTTTCAACTCTCACCCCTGTTTTACGTTAATGGACTATAATTTGTCTAAATACAAACGTCTCAATCTCGGTTACCAACTTTTTCTTTTGAATCTCGACTCTAAATTGTTTACTAGTCTCCCCCTTTTCTACAGTGAAACGCTGCGCGCCTGGATGGCAATCGGAGCTCGAATGGAAACACCCACTAATTCAGTCAACCATATCCTCAATCTACCCCTCATTTATCCACCCCTTGTTAACCCTTTGCCGGGCGGTGCGGTCTTTTCTGCAAAGCTCTTGGCGGGCGGCATTCACTTCATCAAGCAGTTCCTCAACCTCAACACCAGCAAGTGGCTTCCGGATAAAGACATCCCTCTGGTTTCCCCCTTCATCCGTCCACCTTCTGTTCGTCTTTTTTAACTGGATATCTCTCGCCTGCACCACACCATATCGTCATCTTTCCCGGAACTGTTCAATATAGATGGTCTTTTTCAACACACCACACCACTCGAAGAAATACCAACTCGTTCAGCTTCTCCAGGCAGTGTCCTCATCGACAAGGACACAGACGTCTTCTCGCTTTCATCCAAATCGCTTTATCTACTCTTCAGTCAGAACATCAACGACAACTCTTCTCCTACCTTAACACCCTGGCACGACCTTGGTTATTTTCCGTCTTCTTTTCAAATCCCCTGGAGAGAAATCTACCAGCCGCCAACTTCCAAGAAAGAAGGGGACGTTCAATACAAGCTTCTTCGTAAACGCAGGGCCTATCCACAGCGGAACTTCTTGTGTCTCTCATGCAGAGGCCGTCCTTTGAACTTAATCAGTTAAATTCAAAATTGTAAACGCAGGGCCTATCCACTGCGGAACTTCTTTTGTCTCTCATGCAGAGGCCCGTCCTCTGATCTTAATCAGTCACATTCAAATTTAAAACGCAGGGCCTATCTACTGCGAAACTTCCATTTGTCTCAAATGCAGAGGCCCGTCCTCTGATCTTAATCAGTTAAATTCAAAATTTAACACACAGGGCCTATCCACTGCGAAAACCTCTTTTGTCTCTCATGCAAGGGCCCGTTCTCTGATTTTAATCAGTTACATTCAAATTTAAAACACAGGGCCTATCTACTGCAAAACTTCTGTTGTCTCTCATGCAAAGGCCCACCCTCTGATCTTAATCAGGTACATTCGAATTTAACACGCAGGGCCTATCCACTGCGGAACTTCTTTTGTCTCTCATGCAGAGACCTGACCTCTGATCTTAATCAGATACATTCGAATTTAACACGCAGGGCCTATCCACTGCGGAACTTCTTTAGCCTGTCATGCAAAGGCCCACCCTCTGATCTTAATCAGATACATTCGAATCTAACACGCAGGACCTATGTACTGCCCAACTTCTTTTGCATGTCATGCAAAGGCCCACCAGTCTGATCTTAATCAGATACATTCGAATTTAACACGCAGGGCCTATCCACTGCGGCAACTACTTTTGTCTCTCAAGCAGAGGCCCGTCCTCTGATTTTAACCAGCTACATGGAAACGTAAGGGTAGGATACACCATTTACTCCAAAATATTAAGAAATATCTTACTCATCTGAAAGTAAATAAAGATTCTAGGCATCCAGCAAAATGATTGCGCTAGATATCCCGAAATTATTCTGAAAAATAAAATTCTATAAAGAAAAATATACGACCGCCGGATGGCGATCGCGAAACAACACAAATAACATAAGAATAACCGCCCAACGCCGGTTGAAAACAAACGCTGTATTCCGTGCTTTTCTCGGCATTTATGACTGTAAAACTTCGAACAGGCCAGTTAAATTATATTTACTATAAAATACAACCGTCTAAATTCGCCCATTCATGATAATGTAAGCATATAACCATGGTGTATACTACCCTTAACACGCAGGGCCTAATCCACTGCGGAACTTCTAATTGTCTCAAACGCAGAGGCCCGACCTCTGACCTTATTCAGTTACATTCAAATATAACACGCAGGGCCCTTCCACGCGGAATTGTTATTGTCTCTCACGCGGAGGCCCCACCTCTGATCTAAAAATAAACATGTTAGATTAAAAATTCAACACACAAGGCCTGTCCACTGCGTAACTCCTATTTTCTCTTATCCTCGGATGATAGGCCTATCTATGTAAGATAAACATTCATCACCCAGGGCCCGTCCCCTGCGTAACTGTTATTCTCTCTTAACCTCTGATCTTAACAAAGCTATATTTAAATTCAACACGCAGGGCCTGTCCACTGCGGAATTTATATTCTCTCTTATCCTATGATCTTAACATTGTTAGATTTAATTTCAACACACCGGGCCCGTGCACTGCGGAACTTATACTACTGTTGTGTAGTTATGTTAACATACGCTGTGTAACTCATAACAATGTACATCATCCGGCGATTGTACTGGTAAGTATAATTAACATAACTACACAACACTACCTTATCCTATGATCTTAACATTGTTAGATTTAAATTCAGGGCCCATCCGGAGCGTAACTTATATACTCTCTTATATCCTTTGATCTTAACATTGCTGGATTAAATTTAACACACGGGGCCCATCCACTGCTTAACTTCTATTTTCTCTGATCCATTGATCTTAACAGTGTTAGATCTAAATTCAAAATGCAGGGCCTGTGCACTGCGAAATTTATATTCTCTCTTATCCTATTATCTTAACATTGTTAGATTTAAGTTCAACACACAGCGCCTGTCCACTGCCTAACTTATATTCTCTCTTATCGTCTGATCTTAACAATGTCAGACTCAAATTCAACACACAAGGCGCGTCTGCTGCGCAACTTATAACTATCTCTCATCCACTGAACTTAACTACACTAGATTAAAATCCAAAACGCAGGGCCCGTCCGCTGCTAAACTTATTATAATAATAATACTAATATCTTGGATTTATATAGCGCTTTTCACGCCCGAAGGGCAACTCAAAGCGCGTCCAACATTATTACCCCTGATCACTGGGCAATTTTCAATCCTTAAACCCTCTCGACTCCCTGGGGAGTGTACAGCCTGTGCTGCAATATTATGCGCTACTAGGCTAAATCAATCACAATAACCATCTCTGCCCTCACAGGTACACATTGTACCCCTGGGTGGAGAGAAGCAATTATAGTTAAGTGTCTTGTACATGGGACACAAGTGTCACGACTGGGACTCGAACCCACACTCTGCTGAACAGAAACACCAGAGCTTGGGTTTGGTGTTCTTATCGACTAGGCCACGGCACCCTACTATCTTAACCATGTTAGATTACAATTTGAACCCACAGGACCCATTCACTGTTCTTTCTTAGGCACAGGCCCGCCCTCTGATCTTAACCAGACCGAGTCAACACCTTATCTCGGGGTAACAATGACCAATAATATGAAATGGAATCAACACAACGACGTCATAACATCCAAGGCCAACAGAATACTAGGTCTTCTGCGTCGCAATCTGCAGTACGCACCACAGTCAGTAAAGACCACTGCCCATCAGTCACTAGTTCGACCCCGTCTGGCATACGCAGTGCACAGTAGTTCTACATACACATTTTCCAATCCCTAGCCACACAACTTCTAGAAGATCCTCGGCATACAGATGCTTACCCTATCAAACCCGGATAGATGCATTCAGGTATTCATTAATGCCCAGCACAATCCTACTTTGGAATTCCATCCCAGTCACAGTACATGCATCACCCAGTCTTGAGCATTCAGGACTGGATTGCTCAATGTGGCTTTCTAAACAAAGTCCAGATTTTACTGTAAATATATGCACCTACACCCACACTATGTAAATGAGTATTATCTACACTGGTCCACACCGTGCACGACAAGCAAATTGACGAGATATCCAGTTGGACGCACTGTCCATTATCAACGTAGAAGTAGAAGTACCCACGCTAGTCTAGCGTAAAATTGTGCATTTTAGCTAGCATTTTTAGTACAACTGCGCAGACAGAAGTCGGTCACACCTTCTTGCATTATACGCGCCACCAAAAGGGTCCGAGACTGATAAACCTGATGCTAAACAACAATGCGCGTCATTTCCACGCGTAAATGCGTTCAAAAGACTGCACTCATGAGCCAGCCAGCACTAAGAAACGTGCCGCGAAGCTGCCATTCGCCTAAGTAGTACACACGCCGCTCAAGGCGCTACGACTCATTTGAGGGTCCACTCCCCGTTTTGTTTGAATGTCAAGGCCCCCCTTTGTTTAGGCTCATACTAAAACACGAATGCTGCCAACAAGAATGCCTTCACTATGGACAATCATGATTAAATCTGATACGCCGAGCTAATAGGGCGCGATCGACCAACTGATATTTTGAAAACCAATAACGCTACCAACATCTACGAGCCGTAACTCACTACAGCCCCCAAACCGAAAATGAGAATTTCAGATGGTATACAGAACAAAACCCTCCGCGCTTAACATATTGCGAGGTTAAAAACCTTTTCCTGGGGAAGGATCTTAAGGGTGCAAAACAATTACAGTTGTTTAAACCTGTGCTGGTTAGGGAAATTTTGGACTTGTTGACATACTCAGACTATTTGCTTGGAATCTGGAGGCCTGACCGGAGATATGGAGCACTTACCAAGGGTTCTCCGACCACGTACCTGAATCGCTTTTCAATTAAGTCAGAAAAACCGTACATGGAACTATTAAAACCATCCTTACATGCAAACTCCCATTGTTTTTTATTCCGAACCACAGCGGGAGAAAAGCCTATTCACTAAATGTTCATCTCGCTATAGCCCGAGCCGTCTGTTGTAGTGCCATGCCATTTTGTGAACTTAGATTGCCCCTCCGTCTTCAGCTTTGTCTCTAATATACAGTATTAGTCAGGTGACTGTGATAAAACCCAAATAAGAACATTGTTACAATTTTTTTTTTTTTTTTTTTTACCACTGACCTTAAATTACTTTAACCTCAACACCTCATCTTTGACACAATCACCAAGGCTACAACACATACATGCCACATTAGATTGAAATCGGGACTCCAAGTTTTCAAATGAAAAAGGGTTTTAAACTCCGGCCCATTTTAAAACTTGACCCCAGATGGCCTTCGACCTCAGAAGTTGAATTTGAAAACCACTCTCGTATAGTGAGATAGCAGTATTTCATCTCCGACCGAAACGAGATTGTAAATGAAAATGAAAAGCAAGGCAATGACAGCCATAACTTATCGGGGTTGTATTATATATAACAGCGGTGACCAAACAGCAGCGGCCAAACTCTCAATCGATCAAATAATCAAATCAGCCCTGGTCCTCAAAGAAGTTAATTGCCCACAATAATTGTTATCTGTTATCGAAGATCCATAATAAGGCTAACAAATCCGGTACTAAGACGAATATTGCTATAGGCTGCTCACAAACTACACGGTTCATATCATATACTGATCCGGGTACCCCGAGATGATCAAGAACCCTTTTAAATTGTACAATTTTTGCGGATTCCATATACATGTACTTGACTTAAATGGAGAACTACCTTGTAATTAGAACGTATAAGGTTTGCCCAGAGCGGGCCTGATCGCTTTTACTATGCAAAATACGGGATCTTGGCACTGTCCTGGGACGGACCATGGCGATTACGCATGCCGGCTTTTCCGTGTCTTAGGTCACAATAATATTGTGCGGAATGACCTGAAACAAACATGCCCCTTGGTTGTTTCTCCCAGGTTAAACCCCTATAAGCAAGGCTTGAATAAGTTTCTGCTTAAATAGCGCTTAAATTGGCTTCCTCCCCAAAATTTGAAAAAGGTTGCATCGCATTAATTATATACAAAAATATTTTACACACGGGTTAAATTTTACTTTTATGATTGAAACGGATCTGCCACCGTCGAAGGAGGCACTTATAGTCAGTGAAGACATGCTGACATAACCGGCAGTGTTCTTGGACTCTAATACAACCAAAAGCTTCAATTTCAATCCGGATGTTTTTTTGTTTTTTTGGTGTTTTTTTTTAATTGTGAACGACGATTGCTTGCAACAAAAGGGCTAAAAATACTAGTATCGTCTTATTGTTTAGAGAGACTTATCAAGTTTTCATCAACAGAATTAAGCAGCATACTGAGCCGGCTTGGCGACAAGATATGTGATTTAGTTACCTATCTTCAAAATGTGTGGTTCTTTTTTAGTTACCTAAAACAATTAGGAACACTCAAAATGTCGACTAATCCGAAAGCAGGCTCACAAAAATAATGCCGCGCAAAAAGCACATAAATGCATCATTAAAAGTGTACTGACCTCAAAGGTTAAAACGATCTAACACCCCGACCAAACCTGCGTTGCTGTACTAAACTCAAAGGCGAAACACATGTCAGAACCACTGCCCCATACCAGAGCAGAGCAAAGGCGCCCAACCAGAACATGTGGCACTCTGACTATCTAAAACAAACATCACATGCAAAACGTGAGCATAAAGCACAGTAATATAACAATAGGTACGAGTATGCATTATAATTATATTGAAATTATAATATATATATTTGTTTTTAATATCCCGAAACAGTCAGAGTCACCATGTTGGCCCAACACCACTGCCAAAAGGAACATTACTATACTGCGGGGCACTCCTTCGTGTACAAAAAAACTCGCATTTTTGCGGCTGTGAGACGTCAACCTGCTCAAGACATCGCTGCGCACCTCATTATAAAGACTACGCTGCATTCTGACTGGCCATACGATGCGAGAGTACCCATCAGGCTCTACAATATTTCATTCCCATTGTATGAATTAGCACCGAAGTCCCAACATTTAGATAATACGGGCTTTCCTGCAGATATGCAGCGGCAATATATTATTTCAACACAGACTTCTAATAAAACTCAACCTATAATTAGCTGGGTAGAGGTTTATAAAGGTCTCAATTAAACCAGAAAATCAGATCTGTAGAAAAACACCCCTGAAATAGAGCAATCAACGAAGATTACACTGATTACACTAAGAGCACTATACGACATTTGAATGCGGAGAACATGCGTGCGTGCTATAGGGCGGCTGCCTCTACACCAGCATATACTGCAATATACTATACACCTGATTTAATCGCACGGCGAATTCTACGTAAAAATGTATTATATGAATTCAATACAAAAAGTGAATTTTTAAATGCGATAAGAGATATACCTCTACTGGTGAACAATGTCTTCATCTGTCTTTTTTTGTTGTTGAAAATTCATTGCTGAAAACGTATGCAAACATTAAGTAGCCTGAATAACATAACTTCATTTGGACACGATATTAAACCCTGCATTCCTGGCCCTAATTGTTAAACAAATAGGCCAGCCTTTTGCATAGACCATTGTGGCGCTCTAACATTCCATTGTCCCGCATCAGTGCAGCCACTCCCAACCGTGCAAAGGTTGTCTTCAGTACGAAGACTCTGTACCGCTAAGCATAGCAAGCATTCAAACCTATATGCTGGCGCACCCTGGAGACATTTTCTAAACTCTGCCGAAGCAAACGCAAAACGTGAGGTAAAACAAGAATACCTGCACTTCTACAAGAATACAATTGTCTCAGAGCACGGCTCCCTCAACCAAATTGACACGCCCCTTTTCAAGGGGGGCTCCTTCAGTTTTGAGCTGCACCAACAAAATAAATTAAAAAGTGGTTTGATCCTACCTCATTTCTCCATACAATTCAAGAAAGGGTCTTCAAACTAGCACAAATGTCTAAACCCGCAAACACAAGTGCGATTGACTTTTACTGGGATGGCAAAACCTTCCCAAAAATGACCCCTCTTGAATCCTAGGTTGCTGCCATGCCGCGGTGTAAAACACGGCCCGAGGCTGGCTATCGGCGCGGTCCGGCCGCGAAGACGAGCACGTCCGGCCATGACGAAACCAGACTTAACACTGACAGTATCTTATCTTGCGCCCTCACTCGCCGCAATGCAAATAGTGTCTGGGAGGAGAAGACTATTGTCTGTCAACTCATTACGTAAAGTATGAAGAAAAGGCTCGATGGCTATTGTGTAAAGCAGCCCCGAGAGCGGGCAACCCTGGCGAATTCCTTTTTGAAAGGAAACAGTTGCGGTTAAAGAACCGCAAATTTGTATGTGGCTTTCGGCGCCGCTGTACAGGAGATTAAGATTGGAGATGAATTTTTCCCCAAATCCCATGGCCCTCATGGTATTAAAAAGGTAGCCGTGGTCAACATTATCAAAGGCTTTTTTCTGGTCTAAGTTAACCACGGCAAGCGGAAGGTCGTTATAATTACAATAATAAATATAATCTCGGATAAGATTTAAATTATCGTAAATCGAGCGTCCGGGGACACAATAAGATTGACTTGCCCAATAGACTGCTTTAATCTGTTAGCAAGCAGCTTAGCAAAAATCTTGTAGTCGGTGTTGAGCAGTGAAACGGGGGCGCCAGTTGGCCAAATCAGTGAGATCCCCTTTTTTAGGGATTAAAGTGATGACGGCTTTGTGGAAAGAGTGGGGGAAGAGTACCCGAGTCGGTGGCGAACCGAAGAACTTCAAAGAGATCGTTTTTTAAAAGAGGCCAAAAATAAGTGAAAAATTCAGAAGTGAGACCGTCGATTCCGGGCGTTTTGTTTTTGCTAAGCTGCTCGATGACAGCATCGCGTTCCTCGGGACGCAAAGGAGCATCGAGGTCCTCCGCGTCCGCGGGATCGAGGTTGGGAAAGTCTTGCAAGAGGTACTCAAGGCCACCCTCGTCGGTCGGCACAGAGCTGTAAAGGTCTTTGTAAAAGTTACGACAGTGAGTTTTAATTTCGTCGGGATCATCTGAAAGAGATTCCAATGGAAGGCGAAGACAAAAGACAGATTTTGATTTAGAGTGCGACTGCTCGAGATTGAAGAAGTAAGACGAGCTGGTGTCGATCTCGTTAATGTGTTGAAAGCGAGACCGGACGAGGGCGCCCTGAGCTCTATTTTTAAGAAAAACTTTAATTCGTTTCTTTGCTCTTGCAATACTTTTTGTGTCCCCGGAGTTACGACGGACGCAGACTGAATGTCGTCAATGAAAGAATTGATATCTTGGAAAGTTTTTCGTTTTTCTTTTGCTTTTTGGGAACAGTACTTTTGAGTAAGTTGTTTTATTTGGGCTTTGCCCAAGTCCCACCAAGGGCAAACACTGCTGAAAGTGTGTTTTTCAAGTTGCCAGTTAGACCAAAAAAGGTGAAGAATTTCACGGTAGTTTTGGTCTTCAAGAAGGGAGTTGTTAAAGTGCCAATGAGCACTTCCTTTATGAGAGTTAGGGGGACTCTGAATAGAAACGGAAACAGCGGAGTGATCAGAAAGAGAGCAGGGGTGAATTTGACAAGAACGGATGCACGAAACGAGGCTAAGAGGGACATAGAGGCGATCGAGTCTAGCTTTGGAGGTGCGTTGAGGATTGTTTTTGTTAAATCTGAACCAGGTGTACTTATTCTGTTGCGGATTCAGTCTGCGCCAGACGTCGCACAAAGAGTTTCTATTCATGGCATTTCTGAGGGCCAAGGCGACCTGGGGGCGATGCTCGGCCGGCTTATTCAGGCGGTCTATGGTGGGATTATCGGTACAATTAAAGTCACCTCCGATGATAATGGCACCGTCAGTACACATAAAACAATGGTTATCGATATCGGTAATAAAATTAAGAGCGTACGCATCTGACTGCGGAATAAGAACATTGTAAATGTGATACATATTATTATTCGACTTAATTTTAACATAGAGAACGTAATTTTTACATAAAACACTGGAGGCTACTATGTCAATGTTTTTGTTTCTTTTGAACAAGCATTTTAATCCGTTATGTGAAGACACATCAACATTACTGTTTTATAACAACACATGTTGCTGTAAATATACAGCAACACCAACGAAGTATTTATTTACAGAGAATCTACTGTTCTCCTACACGAATCTCATTACACAGCAACTGACCAATCAGAAGTGAGGAAATTAGTGTTCACAAAAGTCATGTTAAACTGTGTTTTTTACCACAAAACACACTGTTTTGACCACTTTGTGTAATTATTAAAGCAATTCCCTGATACAATTTTGATTTTTAGCACATCAAGCTGAAGAATCGCATCCCATCTCCCTCCGCATTGAAATATTAATATTATTCATTTGAAAGCGTGACTTCATCGTGGCAGGAAAAGCTGAATATAAAAGTAACTCACGACAATAGTTAAAGTGTTTAGTAGGTTATCGTATAGCATTTATACTATCTATATGTATACGTGTGGTAATAGTATTGTGTAATGTGTAATAACTGGTTACTTAATCTATATGCCTACTAAGTCTGGTTCCCATTCCTACTTCATTCATTGATGTAAATTGCCGCAATGATATGCATAACAACAGAAAACTGGTGAACATCCACGACAAAAGGGCTGTAAAGTCGCCAGAGCTTATTTTGAGAAAAGGACCATTAAAATATGTGAAACACAATAAAAAACAATACATTTTCATATGCACAGTTACTTGTTGTAGCTAACTATAAATACTAACTATGTCTTGCAATACATAATTATAAAGCTTATTTCTTGTAGATTTCTCTAAATATCTCAAAACGTCAAGATGCCTACTTTACGGCCCTTTTGTCGTGGAGTCACTAGGAACAATGGGCTGGCTTTCAGAGCATTGGAAAATGTCTCTATACAATCTTATCTTGAGAAATTCTATGAATCAATGCCCGACAAACATGTTGTTTCGGCTAGCCGTATTTCGAACAACCGTATTGCTTTGTACATGAGTTCCAGGGAGGAGGTGGCTGACGCCATTTCCCACGGGTTAACGTACGGCGACTCCTTCCTGGAGCTCACCCCTCTCATCCAACCAACCACCCGTCTGACTTTCTCTAACGTTTATCCTGAAATTCCCAACCGTGTCCTTCTTAGTAATATTTCTGATTTTTGTAAGGTAGTGTCTGCTATCAGACCAATACCCCTTGGTCTCAAACACAAACAACTTTCTCATGTAATGTCCTTCCGCCGGCAAGTCCAGGTCCTCGTTAAACCCAACATCACCCTTCCTTATCAATTTTTCATACTGCAATACTAATTACAGAGTTTTTCTGTCGACCGAAGCAGTGAAATGCTTTAACTGCGGCGAATTTGGTCACATCAGCCGATACTGCAAGAAACCTCAGACCCGTGATGGCCCCAACGAACCCTTCAACCCCCTCAACCCCCCTCCCGTCTTTGTACACAACAAATCCGATCCCAAACACCCTCCCAAACGTGCTCCCTCTCACCCACCCGGCGCCCTGGCTGGCGGTGGCGTGTCCGCCTCGGGTGCTGCGGGTAGGGTTGGGCCGTCTCGTGCCGGGTCTGATGCACCGAGGGGGAGACCTGCACCGGCGTTTGCTGGAGCGTCCTCCTCGGTCTCTAAGGGCCCGGCTGGGGCAGGCCTGCCCGTGTCCGGGGCACCTGGGGCTGGGCGTGGCCCGCCTCCTGTCCGCCCACCCCCGCCCACCCCCGCCCACCCCCGCCCACCCCCGCCCACCCCCGCCCACCCCCGCCCACCCCCGCCCACCCCCGCCCACCCCCGCCCACCCCCGCCCACCCCCGCCCACCCCCGCCCACCCCCGCCCACCCCCGCCCACCCCCGCCCACCCCCGCGTCTAGATCTGCATCTGCTGCTCGCGCGGCAACAACAAATGCGCCCGCGAGCGTGTCTGCCCCGACATCCTTGCCCAAAACCCCTAGCCCAAAACCCCTAGCCGTGCCACTAAACCAAATCAAGGTGAAAATATGGACACATCCAAGTACATTTGGGGCACCCCACCACTTCCGACCAGAATGTATTCGGAGGCCGTCACCAAACGTGAACTGTCCCCCTCGAAATCCCCCGATGACGGTCCCCGTTTGACCCCCCCTCATCTCGTCTACACTGTTAAAAAAATATCTGTTAATTAACAGTATATTCTATTGTCAATTGGCATTACAGTAGTTACTGTTTTTTAACAGTACATTCTACTGTTGTTTTTATCTCTGTTTATTAACAGAGATTATACTGTATTGAGTACTGTACACCTACAGGTATTCCCCTGTTTTGCAACAGTGATTAACCCGTTGTTGTTTTGTTAATATAACAGCAAGTTTTGTCCAAAAACAAACGCTTCTGTTGGTACAGACGTGACCGTCCACGACAAAAGGGCCGTAAAGTAGGCATCTTGACGTTTTGAGATATTTAGAGAAATAAAATCTACAAGAAATAAGCTTTATAATTATGTATTGCAAGACATAGTTAGTATTTATAGTTAGCTACAACAAGTAACTGTGCATATGAAAATGTATTGTTTTTTATTGTGTTTCACATATTTTAATGGTCCTTTTCTCAAAATAAGCTCTCGACTGGCGACTTTACAGCCCTTTTGTCGTGGATGGTCACCAGTTTTCTGTTGTTATGCATATAATTGCGGCAATTTACATCAATGAATGAAGTAGGAATGGGAACCAGACTTAGTAGGCATATAGATTAAGTAACCAGTTATTACACATTACACAATACTATTACCACACGTATACATATAGATAGTATAAATGCTATACGATAACCTACTAAACACTTTAACTATTGTCGTGAGTTACTTTTATATTCAGCTTTTCCTGCCACGATGAAGTCACGCTTTCAAATGAATAATATTAATATTTCAATGCGGAGGGAGATGGGATGCGATTCTTCAGCTTGATGTGCTAAAAATCAAAATTGTATCAGGGAATTGCTTTAATAATTACACAAAGTGGTCAAAACAGTGTGTTTTGTGGTAAAAAACACAGTTTAACATGACTTTTGTGAACACTAATTTCCTCACTTCTGATTGGTCAGTTGCTGTGTAATGAGATTCGTGTAGGAGAACAGTAGATTCTCTGTAAATAAATACTTCGTTGGTGTTGCTGTATATTTACAGCAACATGTGTTGTTATAAAACAGTAATGTTGATGTGTCTTCACATAACGGATTAAAATGCTTGTTCAAAAGAAACAAAAACATTGACATAGTAGCCTCCAGTGTTTTATGTAAAAATTACGTTCTCTATGTTAAAATTAAGTCGAATAATAATATGTATCACATTTACAATGTTCTTATTCCGCAGTCAGATGCGTACGCTCTTAATTTTATTACCGATATCGATAACCATTGTTTTATGTGTACTGACGGTGCCATTATCATCGGAGGTGACTTTAATTGTACCGATAATCCCACCATAGACCGCCTGAATAAGCCGGCCGAGCATCGCCCCCAGGTCGCCTTGGCCCTCAGAAATGCCATGAATAGAAACTCTTTGTGCGACGTCTGGCGCAGACTGAATCCGCAACAGAATAAGTACACCTGGTTCAGATTTAACAAAAACAATCCTCAACGCACCTCCAAAGCTAGACTCGATCGCCTCTATGTCCCTCTTAGCCTCGTTTCGTGCATCCGTTCTTGTCAAATTCACCCCTGCTCTCTTTCTGATCACTCCGCTGTTTCCGTTTCTATTCAGAGTCCCCCTAACTCTCATAAAGGAAGTGCTCATTGGCACTTTAACAACTCCCTTCTTGAAGACCAAAACTACCGTGAAATTCTTCACCTTTTTTGGTCTAACTGGCAACTTGAAAAACACACTTTCAGCAGTGTTTGCCCTTGGTGGGACTTGGGCAAAGCCCAAATAAAACAACTTACTCAAAAGTACTGTTCCCAAAAAGCAAAAGAAAAACGAAAAACTTTCCAAGATATCAATTCTTTCATTGACGACATTCAGTCTGCGTCCGTCGTAACTCCGGGGACACAAAAAGTATTGCAAGAGCAAAGAAACGAATTAAAGTTTTTCTTAAAAATAGAGCTCAGGGCGCCCTCGTCCGGTCTCGCTTTCAACACATTAACGAGATCGACACCAGCTCGTCTTACTTCTTCAATCTCGAGCAGTCGCACTCTAAATCAAAATCTGTCTTTTGTCTTCGCCTTCCATTGGAATCTCTTTCAGATGATCCCGACGAAATTAAAACTCACTGTCGTAACTTTTACAAAGACCTTTACAGCTCTGTGCCGACCGACAAGGGTGGCCTTGAGTACCTCTTGCAAGACTTTCCCAACCTCGATCCCGCGGACGCGGAGGACCTCGATGCTCCTTTGCGTCCCGAGGAACGCGATGCTGTCATCGAGCAGCTTAGCAAAAACAAAACGCCCGGAATCGACGGTCTCACTTCTGAATTTTTCACTTATTTTTGGCCTCTTTTAAAAAACGATCTCTTTGAAGTTCTTCGGTTCGCCACCGACTCGGGTACTCTTCCCCCACTCTTTCCACAAAGCCGTCATCACTTTAATCCCTAAAAAAGGGGATCTCACTGATTTGGCCAACTGGCGCCCCCGTTTCACTGCTCAACACCGACTACAAGATTTTTGCTAAGCTGCTTGCTAACAGATTAAAGCAGTCTATTGGGCAAGTCAATCTTATTGTGTCCCCGGACGCTCGATTTACGATAATTTAAATCTTATCCGAGATTATATTTATTATTGTAATTATAACGACCTTCCGCTTGCCGTGGTTAACTTAGACCAGAAAAAAGCCTTTGATAATGTTGACCACGGCTACCTTTTTAATACCATGAGGGCCATGGGATTTGGGGAAAAATTCATCTCCAATCTTAATCTCCTGTACAGCGGCGCCGAAAGCCACATACAAATTTGCGGTTCTTTAACCGCAACTGTTTCCTTTCAAAAAGGAATTCGCCAGGGTTGCCCGCTCTCGGGGCTGCTTTACACAATAGCCATCGAGCCTTTTCTTCATACTTTACGTAATGAGTTGACAGACAATAGTCTTCTCCTCCCAGACACTATTTGCATTGCGGCGAGTGAGGGCGCAAGATAAGATACTGTCAGTGTTAAGTCTGGTTTCGTCATGGCCGGACGTGCTCGTCTTCGCGGCCGGACCGCGCCGATAGCCAGCCTCGGGCCGTGTTTTACACCGCGGCATGGCAGCAACCTAGGATTCAAGAGGGGTCATTTTTGGGAAGGTTTTGCCATCCCAGTAAAAGTCAATCGCACTTGTGTTTGCGTGTTTAGACATTTGTGCTAGTTTGAAGACCCTTTCTTGAATTGTATGGAGAAATGAGGTAGGATCAAACCACTTTTTAATTTATTTTGTTGGTGCAGCTCAAAACTGAAGGAGCCCCCCTTGAAAAGGGGCGTGTCAATTTGGTTGAGGGAGCCGTGCTCTGAGACAATTGTATTCTTGTAGAAGTGCAGGTATTCTTGTTTTACCTCACGTTTTGCGTTTGCTTCGGCAGAGTTTAGAAAATGTCTCCAGGGTGCGCCAGCATATAGGTTTGAATGCTTGCTATGCTTAGCGGTACAGAGTCTTCGTACTGAAGACAACCTTTGCACGGTTGGGAGTGGCTGCACTGATGCGGGACAATGGAATGTGAGAGCGCCACAATGGTCTATGCAAAAGGCTGGCCTATTTGTTTAACAATTAGGGCCAGGAATGCAGGGTTTAATATCGTGTCCAAATGAAGTTATGTTATTCAGGCTACTTAATGTTTGCATACGTTTTCAGCAATGAATTTTCAACAACAAAAAAAGACAGATGAAGACATTGTTCACCAGTAGAGGTATATCTCTTATCGCATTTAAAAATTCACTTTTTGTATTGAATTCATATAATACATTTTTACGTAGAATTCGCCGTGCGATTAAATCAGGTGTATAGTATATTGCAGTATATGCTGGTGTAGAGGCAGCCGCCCTATAGCACGCACGCATGTTCTCCGCATTCAAATGTCGTATAGTGCTCTTAGTGTAATCAGTGTAATCTTCGTTGATTGCTCTATTTCAGGGGTGTTTTTCTACAGATCTGATTTTCTGGTTTAATTGAGACCTTTATAAACCTCTACCCAGCTAATTATAGGTTGAGTTTTATTAGAAGTCTGTGTTGAAATAATATATTGCCGCTGCATATCTGCAGGAAAGCCCGTATTATCTAAATGTTGGGACTTCGGTGCTAATTCATACAATGGGAATGAAATATTGTAGAGCCTGATGGGTACTCTCGCATCGTATGGCCAGTCAGAATGCAGCGTAGTCTTTATAATGAGGTGCGCAGCGATGTCTTGAGCAGGTTGACGTCTCACAGCCGCAAAAATGCGAGTTTTTTTGTACACGAAGGAGTGCCCCGCAGTATAGTAATGTTCCTTTTGGCAGTGGTGTTGGGCCAACATGGTGACTCTGACTGTTTCGGGATATTAAAAAAAAATATATCTATATTATAATTTCAATATAATTATAATGCATACTCGTACCTATGGTTATATTACTGTGCTTTATGCTCACGTTTTGCATGTGATGTTTGTTTTAGATAGTCAGAGTGCCACATGTTCTGGTTGGGCGCCTTTGCTCTGCTCTGGTATGGGGCAGTGGTTCTGACATGTGTTTCGCCTTTGAGTTTAGTACAGCAACGCAGGTTTGGTCGAGGTGTTAGATCGTTTTAACCTTTGAGGTCAGTACACTTTTAATGATGCATTTATGTGCTTTTTGCGCGGCATTATTTTTGTGAGCCTGCTTTCGGATTAGTCGACATTTTGAGTGTTCCTAATTGTTTTAGGTAACTAAAAAAGAACCACACATTTTGAAGATAGGTAACTAAATCACATATCTTGTCGCCAAGCCGGCTCAGTATGCTGCTTAATTCTGTTGATGAAAACTTGATAAGTCTCTCTGAACAATAAGACGATACTAGTATTTTTAGCCCTTTTGTTGCAAGCAATCGTCGTTCACAATTAAAAAAAAAAAAAAAAAAAAAAAAAAAACATCCGGATTGAAATTGAAGCTTTTGGTTGTATTAGAGTCCAAGAACACTGCCGGTTATGTCAGCATGTCTTCACTGACTATAAGTGCCTCCTTCGACGGTGGCAGATCCGTTTCAATCATAAAAGTAAAATTTAACCCGTGTGTAAAATATTTTTGTATATAATTAATGCGATGCAACCTTTTTCAAATTTTGGGGAGGAAGCCAATTTAAGCGCTATTTAAGCAGAAACTTATTCAAGCCTTGCTTATAGGGGTTTAACCTGGGAGAAACAACCAAGGGGCATGTTTGTTTCAGGTCATTCCGCACAATATTATTGTGACCTAAGACACGGAAAAGCCGGCATGCGTAATCGCCATGGTCCGTCCCAGGACAGTGCCAAGATCCCGTATTTTGCATAGTAAAAGCGATCAGGCCCGCTCTGGGCAAACCTTATACGTTCTAATTACAAGGTAGTTCTCCATTTAAGTCAAGTACATGTATATGGAATCCGCAAAAATTGTACAATTTAAAAGGGTTCTTGATCATCTCGGGGTACCCGGATCAGTATATGATATGAACCGTGTAGTTTGTGAGCAGCCTATAGCAATATTCGTCTTAGTACCGGATTTGTTAGCCTTATTATGGATCTTCGATAACAGATAACAATTATTGTGGGCAATTAACTTCTTTGAGGACCAGGGCTGATTTGATTATTTGATCGATTGAGAGTTTGGCCGCTGCTGTTTGGTCACCGCTGTTATATAAAATACAACCCCGATAAGTTATGGCTGTCATTGCCTTGCTTTTCATTTTCATTTACAATCTCGTTTCGGTCGGAGATGAAATACTGCTATCTCACTATACGAGAGTGGTTTTCAAATTCAACTTCTGAGGTCGAAGGCCATCTGGGGTCAAGTTTTAAAATGGGCCGGAGTTTAAAACCCTTTTTCATTTGAAAACTTGGAGTCCCGATTTCAATCTAATGTGGCATGTATGTGTTGTAGCCTTGGTGATTGTGTCAAAGATGAGGTGTTGAGGTTAAAGTAATTTAAGGTCAGTGGTAAAAAAAAAAAAAAAAAAAATTGTAACAATGTTCTTATTTGGGTTTTATCACAGTCACCTGACTAATACTGTATATTAGAGACAAAGCTGAAGACGGAGGGGCAATCTAAGTTCACAAAATGGCATGGCACTACAACAGACGGCTCGGGCTATAGCGAGATGAACATTTAGTGAATAGGCTTTTCTCCCGCTGTGGTTCGGAATAAAAAACAATGGGAGTTTGCATGTAAGGATGGTTTTAATAGTTCCATGTACGGTTTTTCTGACTTAATTGAAAAGCGATTCAGGTACGTGGTCGGAGAACCCTTGGTAAGTGCTCCATATCTCCGGTCAGGCCTCCAGATTCCAAGCAAATAGTCTGAGTATGTCAACAAGTCCAAAATTTCCCTAACCAGCACAGGTTTAAACAACTGTAATTGTTTTGCACCCTTAAGATCCTTCCCCAGGAAAAGGTTTTTAACCTCGCAATATGTTAAGCGCGGAGGGTTTTGTTCTGTATACCATCTGAAATTCTCATTTTCGGTTTGGGGGCTGTAGTGAGTTACGGCTCGTAGATGTTGGTAGCGTTATTGGTTTTCAAAATATCAGTTGGTCGATCGCGCCCTATTAGCTCGGCGTATCAGATTTAATCATGATTGTCCATAGTGAAGGCATTCTTGTTGGCAGCATTCGTGTTTTAGTATGAGCCTAAACAAAGGGGGGCCTTGACATTCAAACAAAAAAGGGGAGTGGACCCTCAAATGAGTCGTAGCGCCTTGAGCGGCGTGTGTACTATACTTAGGCGAATGGCAGCTTCGCGGCACGTTTCTTAGTGCTGGCTGGCTCATGAGTGCAGTCTTTTGAACGCATTTACGCGTGGAAATGACGCGCATTGTTGTTTAGCATCAGGTTTATCAGTCTCGGACCCTTTTGGTGGCGCGTATAATGCAAGAAGGTGTGACCGACTTCTGTCTGCGCAGTTGTACTAAAAATGCTAGCTAAAATGCACAATTTTACGCTAGACTAGCGTGGGTACTTCTACTTCTACGTTGATAATGGACAGTGCGTCCAACTGGATATCTCGTCAATTTGCTTGTCGTGCACGGTGTGGACCAGTGTAGATAATACTCATTTACATAGTGTGGGTGTAGGTGCATATATTTACAGTAAAATCTGGACTTTGTTTAGAAAGCCACATTGAGCAATCCAGTCCTGAATGCTCAAGACTGGGTGATGCATGTACTGTGACTGGGATGGAATTCCAAAGTAGGATTGTGCTGGGCATTAATGAATACCTGAATGCATCTATCCGGGTTTGATAGGGTAAGCATCTGTATGCCGAGGATCTTCTAGAAGTTGTGTGGCTAGGGATTGGAAAATGTGTATGTAGAACTACTGTGCACTGCGTATGCCAGACGGGGTCGAACTAGTGACTGATGGGCAGTGGTCTTTACTGACTGTGGTGCGTACTGCAGATTGCGACGCAGAAGACCTAGTATTCTGTTGGCCTTGGATGTTATGACGTCGTTGTGTTGATTCCATTTCATATTATTGGTCATTGTTACCCCGAGATAAGGTGTTGACTCGGTCTGGTTAAGATCAGAGGGCGGGCCTGTGCCTAAGAAAGAACAGTGAATGGGTCCTGTGGGTTCAAATTGTAATCTAACATGGTTAAGATAGTAGGGTGCCGTGGCCTAGTCGATAAGAACACCAAACCCAAGCTCTGGTGTTTCTGTTCAGCAGAGTGTGGGTTCGAGTCCCAGTCGTGACACTTGTGTCCCATGTACAAGACACTTAACTATAATTGCTTCTCTCCACCCAGGGGTACAATGTGTACCTGTGAGGGCAGAGATGGTTATTGTGATTGATTTAGCCTAGTAGCGCATAATATTGCAGCACAGGCTGTACACTCCCCAGGGAGTCGAGAGGGTTTAAGGATTGAAAATTGCCCAGTGATCAGGGGTAATAATGTTGGACGCGCTTTGAGTTGCCCTTCGGGCGTGAAAAGCGCTATATAAATCCAAGATATTAGTATTATTATTATAATAAGTTTAGCAGCGGACGGGCCCTGCGTTTTGGATTTTAATCTAGTGTAGTTAAGTTCAGTGGATGAGAGATAGTTATAAGTTGCGCAGCAGACGCGCCTTGTGTGTTGAATTTGAGTCTGACATTGTTAAGATCAGACGATAAGAGAGAATATAAGTTAGGCAGTGGACAGGCGCTGTGTGTTGAACTTAAATCTAACAATGTTAAGATAATAGGATAAGAGAGAATATAAATTTCGCAGTGCACAGGCCCTGCATTTTGAATTTAGATCTAACACTGTTAAGATCAATGGATCAGAGAAAATAGAAGTTAAGCAGTGGATGGGCCCCGTGTGTTAAATTTAATCCAGCAATGTTAAGATCAAAGGATATAAGAGAGTATATAAGTTACGCTCCGGATGGGCCCTGAATTTAAATCTAACAATGTTAAGATCATAGGATAAGGTAGTGTTGTGTAGTTATGTTAATTATACTTACCAGTACAATCGCCGGATGATGTACATTGTTATGAGTTACACAGCGTATGTTAACATAACTACACAACAGTAGTATAAGTTCCGCAGTGCACGGGCCCGGTGTGTTGAAATTAAATCTAACAATGTTAAGATCATAGGATAAGAGAGAATATAAATTCCGCAGTGGACAGGCCCTGCGTGTTGAATTTAAATATAGCTTTGTTAAGATCAGAGGTTAAGAGAGAATAACAGTTACGCAGGGGACGGGCCCTGGGTGATGAATGTTTATCTTACATAGATAGGCCTATCATCCGAGGATAAGAGAAAATAGGAGTTACGCAGTGGACAGGCCTTGTGTGTTGAATTTTTAATCTAACATGTTTATTTTTAGATCAGAGGTGGGGCCTCCGCGTGAGAGACAATAACAATTCCGCGTGGAAGGGCCCTATAACGGCCTTGGGTCAACCGCTAGATTTTCGCAAGTCATCATCGTGGTCGCAATAATTAAGCCAACAAGAGAGACAAGAAATCTCGACAGGAACTCGCATGTAGAGGTTTCAACATACATTATTGGGTCATGTTGTCTGCTAATCCTTCCAATTCCATACATAGTTTACATATCCATACATGTAGTTCTACTGGCTATACAGTTCCATATGGTTCCATAGTTTCACAGTTCCGTAGTTCTGTAGTTCCGTGAAAACTACATTACAAAACAAAGAATAAACTATCAACAAATATTACATGTAAGATTAAAGCGGAAAATAACATTATCACTTCGAATGGCTCTCCATAATACGCGTTGTTACAAAGTAAAAGGCGACGTATGGCAAATACAAGTATTTAAACATCTTGACCAAGTTCGTGCAAATAAAGGCAAAAATCACTTGTTATTATCGCAAGAGTAAATTATTTGACTCATAATAGTTATCAAACACTACCTTCTTGCATCTTCTGGGTAAGCTTCGCAAGATTTGATGACTGATGACAGAGTTAACCAAAGATTACGATCACATTTTTCAGGTCAAAATTGGCTACCAAAACAATGTGCTCGAGTAAGATGTGTTTTTGTGAGTTTTCGCAATAGCAAAATCATTACTCCAATAAGTAAAATTATAGAGGGCGCCCTTCAATAAATCAGGTAAGTCAGCTGCACTTACATGGCTCCCTAAAATTAGCAAACTAATTTTACATACTCTAAACCTCCGACTATACATTAGAACTTCTATCTTGGCAAACCCCTTTAACATCTTAGCTTAGTATGTCACAATGGTTCGTGCAACTCTTAACGCTCAGTAGTGGCTACTGTCTGGTTCTTTCACTGACATTACATTCGTACTCGTTCCCTTTTTTTAAAATACAAAGTGACTAACACCACTAATTGTAAAAAACAAATTTAAACACTTCAAAAAACACTAACACAACAACATCAAATCTGAACTGTGGTAAGTCTTATATAACACTTGTATGTCATGGCTCCTTGTCGGGGATCTCCCGGTTCTCCAGATCTTCCACCAGCAAGACCAGCTTCTGGATGGGACGTTCTAGGAATTTCTCAGGATGTACTCTCTTGCCCTTGTTATCCAGGAGAGGGTCACCAATGGAAAGTTTAACCCTTCGGACGTGGTTATCCTTGCCAGGAAAGACCTCAACAATACGAGCAAGAAGCCACTGATTGCGAGGAAGTTTATCGTCCTTCACTATGACAACGTCCCCAATGTGGAGATTGGCTTGAGGTCGGACCCACTTTTGACGCAGTTGGAGATTTTGAAGAAACTCATTTCTCCATCTTGTCCAGAATTCATTTGCCAAGTATTGGACTCGACGCCATCGTTTACGAGAATACACATCGGTACGCTGGAACCTTCCAGGTGGCGGCAAGATGATCTTGGTTTTCATCGTCAATAAATGGTTTGGAGTAAGTGGCTCCAGGGACATCGGGTCATTCAAATTGTCCACTGTCAAAGGTCGGCTGTTTACTATAGCAGCTGCCTCACACATGAGAGTCCTCAAGGATTCGTCGTCTAGCTGTGAACCGGTTTGAAGCATCAATGGCCCCAGCACTCTACGCACAGACCGTATCTGGCGTTCCCATACACCACCGGTGTGACTGGCAGACGGAGCATTCATCTTGTATTCACACTGGCTGTAATCGCATCCCTCCTTTAAGAGGAATCGTCTCACACTGCTGTGATCCATCTCAGCAACAGCTTCCTTGAGCTCCGACTCCGCACCTGTGAAGTTGGTGCCTCTGTCAGATCTTAGTTGTCGGACGGGCCCACGGATAGACATGAATCTTCGCAAAGCATTGATGAACGAGTCTGCAGTCAGGTCAACCGCGGTCTCAATGTGGATGGCACGTGTTGCCATACACGTGAAGAGGACGCCGTATCTCTTCAGTTCCTTCCTGCCTTCTTTGATGTACCACGGGCCAAACAGGTCAACACCACAGTATGTAAATGGTGGCACTGGTTCAAGTCGGTCTTCAGGCAAGTCTGCCATCTTCTGTTCTTGAACTTGGGCAAACAGCTTTCTACATTGTACGCACTTAGATATACAGTATGACACAGCCGAGCTACATCCAATGATCCAGAAGCCGTTCATACGGATCTGGTTCGTCGTCATGCCACGACCCTGATGCTGAGCTTGCCGATGACAATGTCGAATTACTAAGTCAGTGATATGGTGCTTTCTGGGCAGTATCGCTGGATGCTTAAAGTTGGAAGGCAAACCTGCCCTTCTGATCCGTCCTCCAACCCGCAGAATGTTTTCCGCATCGAGGAATGGATCCAACTTGTACAGACAGCCAGTAGTCTTCATAGCCTTCTTGCGCTCTCGGACTATGGGTCTGACAGGATTGTCACTGTTGACCTTCAAGGAATGCAGGATCTTGATTTCCTCCCCAAAGGCCTTCTTCTGCAACAGCCTCAGAATGACTAATTCTGCTTGATGCACGTCTTCTACCGCAACAGGTTTGTAGAGAGGGATTGCATCCCTTCGCAGAGCCTGGATTGATTTGACTTTCTGTGGTTTCTTAACAGAACGCTTCATTAAGAGAGACTTAAACCTAAGACAAGCTGTTACAGCTCTCTTAGCTCGATGCCACTCAGAAAAATGCTCAAGACGTTCAAGTTCAAATTCCGTTCTTGCAGTCTTCGTTGCGAAGCTCTCAACCTTCTTAACTTCTGGATCTTCTGAAGAGATCGTTAGGCGAGTAGCTTCTATAACGACTGGAATTTCCTTTTTCCAGAGAAAATCGGGACCGTACAGCCACCTTGACTTGTTTACAAGCTGTTCTGCAGAGATTCCCCTAGATCCATCATCTGCTGGATTTTTGTTTGTGTCAACATGCCTCCACTGCGAGGGGTCAGTATGGTTTCTGATCTGCTGTACCCGATTTGCCACGAATACATGGAACCTACGGGCGTCATTTCTGATGTATGCCAGCACAACTTGACTGTCTGTCCAGAATACCTCGTAGACATCCTTGTATCCAAGTTCTCTTCGCAACAGGGCACTGACTCTAACCGAAACAACCGCAGCATTCAGTTCCAGTCGTGGGATGGTAACAGCCTTAAGTGGGGCGACTCTGCACTTACCCATTATTAGAGAGCATTGAACCCTATTCTGGGCATCTTTCAGTCGTATGTAAGAGCACTGTGCATAACCGTTGCTACTAGCATCAGAGAAGTGGTGAACCTCAACAAATTTCACGTCTCCGAAACCATTCGGTTGAAAGCATCGCTGAATCTTGAGCTTCTCGAGGAGTAGCAGATCACTTCTCCACTGCTCCCAGCGTGACCTTATCATGTCTGGTAGTGGATCATCCCAACCAGCCTCATCCTTACAGAGACTTTGAAGTATCTGTTTTCCGACTAGCAGACATGGGGCAACAAAACCAAGAGGGTCGTACACAGAACAGATAGTAGACAAGACTCCACGTCTGGTGAGTGGTTTGTCCTTCAAAGTGATGCGGAACTGAAACGTGTCAGACTCGATGCACCACTCCACACCAAGAGCCCTTTCCACTGGGAGAGTGTCGTTACGCAAGTCGAGATCTTTGATGCCTTGTGCTCGATCTTCCGGAGGAACAGCATCTAATACTGTCCTGGAGTTAGAGATGAATTTGTGCAGCCGCAAACCACCTCGACCTAAGAGTTCTTTCGTCTTCAAGATCAGTTCGACGGCTTCTTCGGGAGTGGGGCGAGATGTCAGACCGTCATCCACATAGAAGTCTCGTCTGACAAAATTGGCGGCTGCCGATCCAAGTTCTGCTTCATAGTCGTTGGCAATTTGCTTCATCATAAAATTGGCGCAGCCAGGAGAAGATGTAGCACCAAAGATATGTACATTCATACGAAACACTGTTGGCTCTAAGTTGTAGTTGCCATTCTCCCACCAGAGGAATCTAAGGAAGTCATGGTGCTCCTTGTTAACCTTGAATTGGAAGAACATTTGTTCAACATCGCACATGAACGCAGTAGATTCTCGTCGAAACCTGCAGAGGACACCAACGAGAGCATTGATAAGGTCGGGCCCCTGAAGGAGATGATCATTTAGGGAATCTCCATTATATCTCGCACTGCAATCAAAAACAACGCGAATTTTGTCAGGCTTCTTTGCATGGTAAACTCCGTGATGGGGTATATACCATGCATGGTGGTCATCTCTGCCTAGCTCTGATTTCGGGACAATCTCAGCATGTCCGTTGTGAATGATCTTGTCCATGAACGCGGTGTAATCGAGATGATATTTTGGCTTCCCCTTGAAACGAGCCTTTAGCTGTTGTAGGCGGTGCATCGCCTGTGTCTTGTTGTTCGCAAGCTTTGGTGGTTTAGACCCTTTAAAAGGCAGCGGCATGACATAATGACCATCAGGGTCTTGACGCACACCTTCCTGTGCCTGTCGCATGAAGCTGGTATCGTCTTGTGAGAATGGAACACCATCTGTTGTTCTTTCGGAGAAATCCAACTCCATCATCTCAGCAACCTTGCAGGGGTTTATGACTTCCTTGATCCGTGTTCTGAAGGAAAGCAACACATGACTTGGTGTTGCTGTTATACTACGATCCAAACTAGCTGGCTGTGATGCCACCTCGCAAGCCAAGATTCTGTGACTAACACCAATTGGATCGCACTCGTCAATATTCAGGGTCGGGTCGGTAATGCCGATAATTCCCCATCCCAGGTCAGTCCTTTGGCCATAAGGCTCGTTGTCGACTGGAGCTATCACCTCTCGAGGTGCCAATGCCCTAGGACAGTTGTATCCTATCAATATTCCTACTTCACAATCGGCAACTGGCATCAGCTTATCAGCAATTCTCGATAAGTGAGGCCATCTGCTGGCCATTTCAGCAGTAGGGATGTGGGATCGATTGGAGGGCATTATATCCCTCGAGTACGCAACCGGTAGTGTAATCTTGCAATGGCTGTCAAAACCCCGAACCATCAGTCCATCGATCTTATGGCTTGTCACCTTCATGTCCTTTGCGAACATCGTGGAGAGTAGCAACTGGACCTCAGTCCCCTGCAGCCCTAGGGCGTCGCATGTATCTTGGAGTATGAATGTTGTATCGGACTGCGTGTCTAACAGTGCATACACAAGCCTCTCGACTTCTGGTTTCTTTTGATGGGAGACCCAAACAGGGACAATCATGGAGCACTTATTGCCATCACCAGTTCCACTGAGTAGGCTAACTCGGGTGTTGGTGCTGACCGACTTTATCTCTGTTGGATGTACTCCTGTCACACTCGCACTTGGTTTATTTGCTCCTCTGATGTCACCATGCAAAGATGTAGGGTGGCTTTTGGAGCAAATCTTGCATGTTAGCCGCCTCCTGCAGTGCTTTGACACATGCCCTGGAATAAGACAGCCAAAGCATAACCCTTTTTTCCTTACAAAGTCCTTGCGGTCCTCCATCTCCTTTGTCGCAAAGGCTCTGCAAGAATCCAAGTAATGATCCTTGCTGCAAAGAGGACATTCTTTTGGCTTCTGTGTTCCCTCCTTCGAGATGAAACACCTCCTTGAGGATTCGCTTGAGGTAGTGGCAAAGATGCTTGCTCCAGTTCTCTTCTGGTCCTTTCCGATGACCCTCGAAGTGTGAGATTCATTCTGAAACCTGTAGTTTGACTAGGAGTTTCCTGTTTTCCCTTTCATCATTTAGGACATTAAGACTCCCGATTGAGTCCATCGCAGTCTCACACTGTCGCAAGAAGTCAGACAGGTGTCGCAGGCCCTTTCCGTCCCTTGAGGAGATCTTCGGCCAAGTGTCCAATTTATCTCGAAAGGCACTCGCAACAACAAATGGATCACCATATCTCTTCTCTAGGAGTGCCTTGGCTTGATTGAAGGCCTCGTCGCCATTCAAGAAAAGGTAACCTTCAATAGCCTCCTTAGCGGGGCCAGTCAGGTATCTCTTCAGATAGTGCAGCTTTTCTGAAGCTGGTATACCCCTTCCCTCGATGAGAGTTTGGAAGCTGCTCTTCCAGCTTGGATACTTTAGTGGGTCGCCGGAAAACACGCCGGGTTCTGGAGGGGGTAAACGGCTTAAATTGAGTTGGTCAGCAAAGGATTTCGCAAGGCCAAGCAAATGTTCTTGAGTACTGGCCACAGTTGTCTCTACCTTGGGGTGTATTTGCACCGCAGGTATTACAGGTGCCTCTTGGGGCTGCGTCGATGGGGTGATCATTTCTGCAGGTGCGGGTGGCTCACAACCGCTCGCAGAGCCCTCATCTTCTGGAGTCGGTTTTTGAAGTGACTGCAGATATTCGTCAACAAATAAATTCTTGTTCTCAGGTTGCACTTTGTAATCGATGAAAGAACAAACACTTTCTTCTTTTTGTACCTTGGCAATGGCCTCCAATCTTGACTCAGTAGCATGCAAGTCACGTAACTTCTGCAATTTCAGCAGCTCCAGTTGTTTTTTCTCAAGTTCAGCTTTCTTTGTTGCTTCAAGGTCTGCAAATCTCAGTTCAGCCTTCAAAGCAGCTGCCTCTGCTGCAAGAGCTGCCCTTGTGGACAAGACGGATGATGCCTTGCTTTTGCAAGATGACCTTGAAGAAGTTGACCTGACATCTGTCCTCTCTAGGTCGCCGATGCGGTCCCAAATCTTGGCGAGGACAGACTCCATTTTAGAAGATGTTGAATCAGAACCTTCGGGTGCATCGACTTTGGGCGTGTCAGCCATGAAGGGCTGGGGTGAAGCAGACTCTTGCTGATCCATTTCGCAATTATCAGGTGGCTATGAGCCCCAAATCGTTAACCAAAAATTACTTAAATTTGCAGGTAATTCAAGTGGTCACAATTTACATGCACAACATGGACATATCCAGGTGAGGAAAAATATTAAGGTTACATTGAGGAAATATTTGAAACAAATTAAACCACAAAATTACAAAAAAGGCAAATTTAAGACTATGGCATGATCAAGCTGCTACTATGTATCACAACTTCCAAACTGCAATACTCACATTGACACTTGCCTAAAAATATTGACAAATGTGACTATTATGGGCAAATCACCAAATGAAGTTCGGACGGCTGTCTCAACGGTCAGTTATTTTCCAACATGTCGAAACAAGGGTAGAGATCCCGGATGCAATGACTCAAGATGGCTTAGCGCAGCTCGTGTTTTTATGCAGCTGTCCATGGCTGTACACGATGGAAACGAATTTTACATGTGTCCGTACATGTGCGTACACCAACAGCTTTGTTTAGTTCATAAGTCGTACAATACGCTCAGATCTTGCAGCCTGCAGAGTAGTGTCGGTTGGTGTTCCCAGATAATTGTTCGGTCCTCGGAAGTTGAACAAGTAGAGAAGAGGAGAAATGACAACAGCTTCGGTTCCAGCAGGGGGTGGGGATGTTCCAGGTCCTAGTCGGCCTAGTCGCAATATTCCCAGAGGCTCTCACCAAACTGTTGATCGCATGATTCGAATCGCTAGTCGTAGGTAATCCGCAGAAGTTTTCACTATAACGGCCTTGGGTCAACCGCTAGATTTTCGCAAGTCATCATCGTGGTCGCAATAATTAAGCCAACAAGAGAGACAAGAAATCTCGACAGGAACTCGCATGTAGAGGTTTCAACATACATTATTGGGTCATGTTGTCTGCTAATCCTTCCAATTCCATACATAGTTTACATATCCATACATGTAGTTCTACTGGCTATACAGTTCCATATGGTTCCATAGTTTCACAGTTCCGTAGTTCTGTAGTTCCGTGAAAACTACATTACAAAACAAAGAATAAACTATCAACAAATATTACATGTAAGATTAAAGCGGAAAATAACATTATCACTTCGAATGGCTCTCCATAATACGCGTTGTTACAAAGTAAAAGGCGACGTATGGCAAATACAAGTATTTAAACATCTTGACCAAGTTCGTGCAAATAAAGGCAAAAATCACTTGTTATTATCGCAAGAGTAAATTATTTGACTCATAATAGTTATCAAACACTACCTTCTTGCATCTTCTGGGTAAGCTTCGCAAGATTTGATGACTGATGACAGAGTTAACCAAAGATTACGATCACATTTTTCAGGTCAAAATTGGCTACCAAAACAATGTGCTCGAGTAAGATGTGTTTTTGTGAGTTTTCGCAATAGCAAAATCATTACTCCAATAAGTAAAATTATAGAGGGCGCCCTTCAATAAATCAGGTAAGTCAGCTGCACTTACAGGCCCTGCGTGTTATATTTGAATGTAACTGAATAAGGTCAGAGGTCGGGCCTCTGCGTTTGAGACAATTAGAAGTTCCGCAGTGGATTAGGCCCTGCGTGTTAAGGGTAGTATACACCATGGTTATATGCTTACATTATCATGAATGGGCGAATTTAGACGGTTGTATTTTATAGTAAATATAATTTAACTGGCCTGTTCGAAGTTTTACAGTCATAAATGCCGAGAAAAGCACGGAATACAGCGTTTGTTTTCAACCGGCGTTGGGCGGTTATTCTTATGTTATTTGTGTTGTTTCGCGATCGCCATCCGGCGGTCGTATATTTTTCTTTATAGAATTTTATTTTTCAGAATAATTTCGGGATATCTAGCGCAATGATTTTGCTGGATGCCTAGAATCTTTATTTACTTTCAGATGAGTAAGATATTTCTTAATATTTTGGAGTAAATGGTGTATCCTACCCTTACGTTTCCATGTAGCTGGTTAAAATCAGAGGACGGGCCTCTGCTTGAGAGACAAAAGTAGTTGCCGCAGTGGATAGGCCCTGCGTGTTAAATTCGAATGTATCTGATTAAGATCAGACTGGTGGGCCTTTGCATGACATGCAAAAGAAGTTGGGCAGTACATAGGTCCTGCGTGTTAGATTCGAATGTATCTGATTAAGATCAGAGGGTGGGCCTTTGCATGACAGGCTAAAGAAGTTCCGCAGTGGATAGGCCCTGCGTGTTAAATTCGAATGTATCTGATTAAGATCAGAGGTCAGGTCTCTGCATGAGAGACAAAAGAAGTTCCGCAGTGGATAGGCCCTGCGTGTTAAATTCGAATGTACCTGATTAAGATCAGAGGGTGGGCCTTTGCATGAGAGACAACAGAAGTTTTGCAGTAGATAGGCCCTGTGTTTTAAATTTGAATGTAACTGATTAAAATCAGAGAACGGGCCCTTGCATGAGAGACAAAAGAGGTTTTCGCAGTGGATAGGCCCTGTGTGTTAAATTTTGAATTTAACTGATTAAGATCAGAGGACGGGCCTCTGCATTTGAGACAAATGGAAGTTTCGCAGTAGATAGGCCCTGCGTTTTAAATTTGAATGTGACTGATTAAGATCAGAGGACGGGCCTCCGCATGAGAGACAAAAGAAGTTCCGCAGTGGATAGGCCCTGCGTTTACAATTTTGAATTTAACTGATTAAGTTCAAAGGACGGCCTCTGCATGAGAGACACAAGAAGTTCCGCAGTGGATAGGCCCTGCGTTTACAATTTTGAATTTAACTGATTAAGTTCAAAGGACGGGCTTCTGCATGAGAGACACAAGAAGTTTCGCAGTAGATAGGCCCTGCGTTTTAAATTTTGAATTTAACTGATTAAGATCAGAGGACGGGCCTCTGCAGTTGAGACAAATGGAAGTTCCGCAGTGGATAGGCCCTGCGTGTTACAATTGAATGTAACTGATTAAGTTCAGAGGGCGGACCTCTGCTTGAGTGACAATAGAAGTTCTGCAGTGGTCAGGCCACGCGTGTTAGATATGTAACTAACCGATTAAGATTAGAGGACGAGCCTCTGCGAAAAGAAAAAAAAAAGAAAAAAAATAAAAAAAAGCAAAAGCTTTGGATTATTGGATATTTCCTAAAATGTTTAAATGGTATTTGTTTGTACCAGCAGGGCGTCCTTAATAACATAAACAAGTTTCGGCCAATCCTTGTCTATTTTGTATTGTTGTGGTCATCTTTATTCCACTTCTTAGAAGTCTTATAATTGGGATCGGAACTTTTGCCTAAAGACCTCAAAAGAATTATAAGAAAAAGAGATAGCGGCACGTAAAGTAGTTGCCATAGCCGGTTGGCCTAATTTATACACGATTTTTAACGGTGTTCTTTATTTTTGCTTTCTGTTTCCTAAATGACGTTTAATGATTGGTCGAAGTCACATTTTTTCTTTACAGATTCTAAGAACCATTTCCATGGTGAAAAGCGATGTTGTTGTTTCCACGGTCGCCGATAAACTTGGCAAAAATTGCGTGTCGACGGGTCAGCTACTGTCCATCGGTGCAGCCGTTCTGCAAAACTGCCCGTTTCCAACGTATAGATGAATCCATTCAAACATACATGGGCATTGTGGGCCAGTAGCCCTGTATCCCTATAGTAATTTAACGTCACATGGTCTTCCTGCATGAGAATGAAACAACCTTTTCTTCGTATTGTTAACTGTTGTGTTTGAAAAAGTGCCTGAGTCAAGTGGTAATGGCAATAATTACAATAAAATAGATATTAACTATACGCAGTTGCGGTAGGCATTGACCCACAGGGGGACATTTGAGGAAACGAGACGCTTTATGTATGCAATTCGGCGTCGAGAAAAGTCCCACACGCAGCATTTTTCTTTTTTGTGGTTCTGCGCATATTTGCGGACTTGTGAAGCTCATCTGCAATTTTAGTTTATCAATTAGATAACACCGTTAAAGGTATGGGGCGGTCTTGCAGGTTCATTCAGGACGTAGTTCCCAGTTCCGCGCTATTTTTCTTCCCGTGCTCGTTTGGCGTCTGCAAGTCTATCGGGATGTTCCCGAAAGCGAAGGCGGAGTTCTAAGCGAGGGGTGACGACACGAGACCCCATAATAATATACCCGTCATTGACGATCTTTGGCACCGTAGAGCATGGCAAATGTACATTTATGTTTAAGATATCTTGAAGGTCGCAATTGCGCCGGATGGTTCGATCTGTCGCTCATTAGGTAGTATTCCGCGCCCTAATAACTCTCGGTTTTTGATGCCTCGGTATGTAGGGCTATCCGCCCTCTGGCCTCATACAGTGTCAAACTGCAACGCGCTACTCGCAAATGTCGGATATTCTAACTCGGGGGCTGGTCCTTCAGAACCTGCCCCCGCCGATCTGGTTAGCGTCGATAGTCTGAATGGCTACGCCGCCCCCGTAGACAAAGGGCGACTTTAAAATACAAGTTGGTTTTCATTGCACCCATTTCCACCGCGTCTGTCGAATAATACGTCAGCGTTTACGGCAAAACGCCATCAGTTAGGCGGGGAGTTCTTCGCTTTACCGGATGGATGGCGGCGTCGTGCGTGTGGCGTTGTGCGTGGGGCGTCGCGCAGGTGGCGTCCTGCGGGTGGCGTCGTGCGAGTGGCGTTGTGCGGACGGCGTCGTGCGTGTGACGCGTTGCGTCGTGGTACGGGCGACGCGGTACGGGCGACGCGGTACGGGCGACGCGGTACGGGCGACGCGGTACGGGCGACGCGGTACGGGCGACGCGGTACGGGCGACGCGGTACGGGCGACGCGGTACGGGCGACGCGGTACGGGCGACGCGGTACGGGCGATGAGGTATGGGTGAGGTATGGGTGAGGTATGGGTGAGGTATGGGTGAGGTATGGGGGAGGTATGGGTGAGGTATGGGTGGTATTTGGGGCGAGATATTGTGGGAATGGGTGAGGCTTCGTGGTCCTGGTTCGGAGCGAAGAATCTCCCCATATCTAAGACTCTAGTATAAATTCTGGGGCCCGAACAAAGCAGCAGTGCAAATAGGGTACTATTAGATCTAGGGGAATGTTGGTACTTTGTAGACACGTGATAATCACGTTTAGATTTCCTAATAAAAGATGTGACAAGATTTCTGATCTTCTTATACTCGGCTCATGAGTCAAGGCAATTTTTTGAATTGAATGAGCTTTTAAAAAATCCCTCTCAATTTAATAATACAAGGGGTCATTCAGGAACAGTAATCTCAGCTTTGCCCCTCGCTTCAGTTTAGGTTTGTCTTCTTTCTTTCGTACCACTAGCCTACAGCATTCTGACTCCAAATGGTTTGAGGCTTTGAGCACACTGACCGCAGCCAGCTGCAGCTCGGTGGCAATACGATTTGGACGTCTTACAGTTACACCCCGCTTTCTAGCTGTTTTTCTTGGGGAAATTTGGGGGAATATAACTCAAAAATAATAAAACAATATAGGCCTACGCATATTGGTCATTTACTTATTAAGTAGGTCTATCGTTAAGCCTAAATAACAGGCTAGTTTTACAAAGGGTGCAACTCGAATGAATTTAAAACATGTTTTTCAACAGGCTCTCTTCAATTTGAACAACTTAAACCTCGATTTGTCGCCGTACTCTGAAGCTACGGGAAATAATAAAGCGTCCGCGAGTGTGTATACACTAGACCTAACATTTATGTAACATCGTACATCGAGAACGGGGAAAAAGGAAAATGGAATATTATTTTACAAGTAAGTCGTTCTCGATACTACTGCTAGGCGTATGTATATGATGTTACGTAAATTGATGGTCTAGTGTATACACACTCGCGGACGGACGCTTTATTATTTTCTGTAGCTTCAATTTCATTTTTTTTAATACATTCGAGTTGCACCCTTGTAAAACTAGCCTGTTATTTAGGCCTAACAATAGGCCTACTTAATAAGTAAATAACCAATATACGTAGGCCTATATTGTTTGATAAATTTTAAGTTATTTTTCCTAATTTCCTCAGAAAAAAACGACTAGCAAGCGGTGACTTGTGCGTGTAACTGTAACCTCAACGTCCAAATCGTATTGACAACGAGCTGCAGCTGGCGGCTGTGGTCAGTGTGCTCAAACCATTTGGAGTCAGAATGCTGTAGGCTAGTGGTACGGGAAAAAGAAGAAGAACCAAAACAGAAGCGAAGGGCAGAGGTAAAAATTACTGTCCTTGGATGACCCCTTGTATTATTAAACTGATGTATAAAAGCTCATTCAATTCAAAATAATTGCCTTGACTCATTAGCCGAGTATAAGAAGACCAGAAATTTGCTCACATCTCTTATTGGGAAATCTAAACGTGATTATTTCGATCAGATGTCCACAAAGTACAAAAATTCCCCTAAACATTATGGATAGAAATTCATAAAGTTACTGGTAATAGCAAGTATGTAAAGAGTATCCATCCTGATCTAAATTGTGACGATATCAATAATTATTTTACTAATGTTGGTAAAGACATTTCTGATTCTTTCACAGAACCCCCCTTAATTTGAAAAATCCTGAATGCACTCACAAACCTACTTTTAATACTGTACCAGATAATACAATTGTTTACGCTTCAACTCATCTTATCAGTGACGGAAATGTTGATGTTCCAGTGATTTTGATACCAAATTACTAAGATTAGCCTCTCCTTATATTCACAAGTCTCTTTGTCACATTGTTATTATGTCCCTCGTGGCTGGTTTTGTTGCAGATGGTTGGAAGTTTGCTCGAACTACACCAATCTATAAAAGCAAAGGTTGTAAAAAAACTAAGGGTTATTATAGACCTATTTCAGTGGTTTGCCACGTAGCCAAATGTATTGAAAAAGAAGTTCAAGTTCAACTTCTGGATTATCTTAACGATCATAATATGTTTAAATGTTGATCAGTTTGCATTTTTTTTAAATCCTTCTACTCAATTTAGCTTGCATCGTGTAATTGATGATTTTTATGAAGCTTTTAATTAACATCAGGTTGCTGGCTCTTGTTTTCTTGATATATCCAAATGTTGTGATACCAATCAGCATGATCTCTTACATTTTAAAATGAGTAAGTACGGTGTGTCAGGTAATGAACAAAAGTGGTTTACAAGTTACATCTTAAATAGAAAACCATAGTTGCCATGATAAATATTTTTGTTGTTATTGTTATTGCTGCAATTAGATTATGTAATGACATTGAAATGTATTTCGATAGACTTTAATACCAGAAATATTGATTCTTTAATGTCGTTTTCCCTAAACCCAATATTGATTTCTTTAAGCAGTCGTATAGGTATGCTGGTGCAACAGTTTTGAATAACATTCCTTCATCAATTCAGATGTCGTCATCGTTTTATAATTTTAAAGGTTTATATAAGAAACTCTACTTTAAATGATTTTAACTTTTGTTTTTGTATTGCTGTTTAAATCGTCCTACTTTTTATAACATTTGTACACAAGACATTGATGTAAAACAGCTTGTGCTGATCTTTTTATCCAGTTTAGAAATTGTTTAATAATAAATAATTAAATAAATAATAAATAATTATGAAATGACAAACATTGTTATTCCAGTTGGACACAAATAATTCAAATTTTAATTGGTTCTAAAGTTACATCATTTGTGACCCTACTTTTTTTGTTGCAGCTGTCCACAGTTTGAAAGTAATTTGAAATTGGGTTTTTAAATGGTGTCATTTTATTCATGTGGACCAACGAAGCACTTTCATGTTTCATTCCAAAATATTTTCATAATTTCAGAAATAATTTCTGTTTGACTAATGTATATCGGAAGTTATACTTATTCACATGTATATACAAACGTGTTACAAGTCATTGTATTGTCTATTGATATAACAGTTGGTATGGTAAGGAGAGCAACAAAAATACAAACAGAGTACTTGTTTTTATGTCCTTTTTGTAATAAATTTGTTTTGCATTTAAAATATAGATATAATTTATCATGCGGTTCAATTTAGTTCTTCTTTGGTTATAGGCCCTATGAGTATGAGTGTTCCGAAATTCAATTCGACCATATAAATTCACTGTGTCTGTCTCCAACTGAACTATTAAATTACCTACTACAGGGGTGATAAAATGAAAGAGCAATATACTGGAAACCACTTTCAGAGAAGGGCCTAGGGAAAATGATATTAATTAAAAAATGTAGGCTACATTACGTATGAAAAAATAGTAGGCCTATCAAGAAAGTGTGAAAAAGCTGGCTGTGTTATGGCCCTGTCACACCAGAACGTTTTAGGCCAACGCGTGAGTAGCGTGTTAAAAATAGTTGATACGCTGGCAAACGCTGAACTTCCACAGAAAAAGTCAAGTGGAACCGTGATTTCAGCGTGTCCATAACGCGTTGTTAACGGGTTCATAGCGTTCGCCAGCGCGTGAGTAACGCGTTAGTAACGCGCTCGACGACTGATGAACGACTGCCCAGCGCGTGAGTAGCGCGTTCCAACGCGCGTCAGCGTACTACAACGACCACATGTTTAGTTGTATAAAAAGCCGACGTGCTACTACACTAATGACCCTGTCACACCAGAACGTTTTAGGCCAACGTGTTGGAATTTCGGTAACACGCGGGTAAACGTTGACCAACGCTAGGCCAGCGTTCGCAACACGCTAAGCGCGTTACCCACACGCTGGAACACGCTGTCAAACGCTGAGGCAAAAATACATTTTTCAACATACCTAACATTTTCAGCGTTTGCCAGCGTGTGAGTGCACACGCTGGCGGCGCGCAGGATGGTCGTTACTCACGCGTCGAACGCGCTAGACGATCGTTACCAACCCACTACTCACACGCTGGCGACCCGCTGTCGTATTTTTACTATAAATCAGTCATATGTTCCTCACACGCTGAGCGCGTTCCTCACACGATACTCACGCGCTGGCATACAATATGAACCCGTTATCAACCTGTATGGACACGCTGAAATCACGGTTCCATTTGACTTTTTCTGTGAAAGTTCAGCGATTGCCAGCGTATCAACTATTTTTAACGCGCTACTCATGCATTGGCCTAAAACGTTCTGGGGTGACAGGGTCATAACCAGCGTGTCGCCAGAGTACGCCAGCGTACGCCAGCGTGCGCCAGCGCGTGAGTAGCGGGTTGATAACGATCGTCTAGCGTGTTCGACGCGTGAGTAATGCTAGGAGTCCACTGGGCCGCGCCAGTTGGTGCCAGTTCGCGCCAAAGATTATGTGATTGGCGCGTAGTGGCTCGCTGTGGCGCCGAATTAATGTCCGCTCGGCATGTGTCGCCAAGTGGAATAAACTGGGTGCCATATGGCGTGCGCCAAATGCCACCCGGCTTGCTCCAAAATGTTGCGCCAGTTTGCGCCAGTTCGCGCCATTACACGGCCATTTGATTCCAAAATTCACCCTGTTGGCGCCATTCGCGCCAATAGACGGCTACTTTGCGCCACTTGGTGATTAGTTTGTGCCAAAGGTCGCCAAATTGGTTTGAACTTGCCGCCGCTTGGCGCTACTTGCCGACTATATAAATACCGGCCATCGGCTACATGGTTCAGACCCTCCTCAGCTGCTGTTGCTAGGAGTCCACTGGGCCAGCGCCAGTTGGTGCCAGTTTGCGCCAATGCAATTTGCTGTGGCGCCTAGTGTCGCCAATAAGGTGCCTAGTGGCGTGTAGTGGCTCAAACTGCCTCCCAACTGGCTCGTGGTGGCCCGTAACGGCACCAAATTTGAATGTGGCGGCAAGAAAATTTCAAAATGTTTGAAATTTTCGTCGCGCCACTTGCATCGAGCAATCAGCGCCAAGTGTCCGCCAAGTGGCACCAAATGGCGCGAACATATCGCCCTTTGGCGCAAACAATCCGCCTATTGGAATCCACTGGAATGTAATGGCGCGCGCCAAATAATTCCAACAGAGGCGGATATCCCGCCAAAGCGCGCCAAATGTGCAGTGGCGCGAGCCAAACGGCACCCGATTGGTGACTACTTCGCGCTACTTGCCGCCTATAAAAGCAGCTGAGGAGGGTCTGAACCAGGTAGCCGATGACCGGTATTTATATAGTCGGCAAGTAGCGCCAAGCGGCGGCAAGTTCAAACCAATTTGGCGACCTTTGGCACAAACTAATCACCAAGTGGCGCAAAGTAGCCGTCTATTGGCGCGAATGGCGCCAACAGGGTGAATTTTGGAATCAAATGGCCGTGTAATGGCGCGAACTGGCGCAAACTGGCGCAACATTTTGGAGTAAGCCGGGTGGCATTTGGCGCACGCCATATGGCACCCAGTTTATTCCAGTTGGCGACACATGCCGAGCGGACATTAATTCGGCGCCACAGCGAGCCACTACGCGCCAATCACATAATCTTTGGCGCGAACTGGCACCAACTGGCGCTGGCCCAGTGGACTCCTAGCATGTATGAACAACATCTCTACTAAATATGGCGCAACTTGGCGCGCGCCATTACATTCCAGTGGATTCCAATAGGCGGATTGTTTGCGCCAAAGGGCGATATGTTCGCGCCATTTGGTGCCACTTGGCGGACACTTGGCGCTGATTGCTCGATGCAAGTGGCGCGACGAAAATTTCAAACATTTTGAAATTTTCTTGCCGCCACATTCAAATTTTGTGCCGTTACGGGCCACCACGAGCCAGTTGGAAGGCAGTTTGAGCCACTACACGCCACTAGGCACCTTATTGGCGACGCTAGGCGCCACGGCAAATTGCATTGGCGCAAACTGGCGCCAACTGGCGCTGGCCCAGTGGACTCCTAGCATAACAAACCTCCAACGCTCCGCCAGCGTTGGTCAGCGTTTGCCAGCGTGTTGCCAAAATTACAACACGTTACTCACGCGTTGGCCTAAAATGTTCTGGTGTGACAGGGCCATTAGGACTGCATGACTCCCTATCGTTATTCGTTAGCTAATTTAATGTTTTTAAATGATTTTATTGGCAGAGCGCTTAAATTCCTCATACCCCCATACGAATAAACATCCAATTATCTTGATAACTACTTGACTAGTTTCCAGAGTGAATACACATGCCGCGTTTACCCTACTGCAGAAAGCGCGCCGCCATTGTTTCGAATCACGCGTTCGTGCACAAACACATACGCGTTGTCCTATCTAGTCTATATGGAGATCAATGGTTCTATCACACTGGGTGTTTGCCATGCGTTTTTATAGACCAAGCACACAATATAACAATCTAGCATTTACAACACTCTGTTGTCGGACATAATGGGTCGGACACAATGATTCAGCAATATTGTCCGTCGGACATAATATAACATTAATAATGCAGGTTTGTCTACTACTAAAACAAAAGTGTTTCTTTTTTAATTCTAGAATGTTCAAACCTCCAGTAGTACTGACTATACAATTTAGTCGTGAATTTGACATTAATAACGAGAACTGTTGTAAGATGTAATCTTTGACCTTTAGATATTGTAAGAAGTATAACATTATTATGAATTCTTTAATAACAAAATAATGTTAGACTTTTCCAAATTAAAATTGTGGATGATGATTCTTACTCTTTTTGTTCAAATTTTCCCGAGAAAATTAAGCATAATTGTTTGATTGTGAACAAGTTAAAAATAATGGATTTAATTTGAAAACTTGTGGGGAAGTCATGCTCATGTGCGTTTAAACATAAATATGTTACAAACATATTGTTTTGGATACAATTTTGATCATCCTGATTAGATTTTGAATCAATATTTGTTTAAGAAATATATTTTTAACTTTAGATTTAAGCATCGGGTGCCTATACTTAAGTATTTAGTCAGATTCAATTATATAATGTGAACAAAAGCTAGCCATTGCTACTAATACTGTGCATAAGTTTGTACCTAAATTGCAAATTCTTTGCAACTTAGGTTTGTGTAGATTGAATAATAACAATTATATGTAGGCCCTATTTCTGTTTTTGTTAATAATAACAGAAAAGTTGGTGGTTTGAGTTTTCACGAGGAGACCATTTACGGGCAAATAACGCGAATGAGATTTTGAGTTTTAACGAACAGACGAAAGTATATCTACATTAATAACTCGGCAATTCAGTTTTGTAATGTTCTTTAATTGGTACATTTTTGAGAGATCATTGGTACAAGTTTGAGATCTCACCTTTTTATACGATAATAATTATGTGCTTTAAAAATAGGCAAAACAAATAACAAAATCAAACCTGATTAAAAAAAACCAAACAATGTGCAACGCCGCGTTACCAATTTCGTCTCTTTGTGAAAACGCTAAATATATATCTGACCCCGCAAACTTTCAGAGTGAGACGCCCCATTTTGTTAAGTAATTAGCGGGAAAATGTCAATAAAAAAGGTGGCGCTATACAAGATGATCAGTAAGTGTGATAATCAAAATAGGAGCAATTCAACTGCGGTTGAAAAAGACGAATTCAATCTTTTTTGTTTTGAAAAATTGTATAGTGTAAATGGCGGGGTGTTCTATAGTGAAATCTAGGTTTGTGCCAGTTAAAATTAAAATTTCCATTGCTTTTTGGTACAGTGAAGACATTCGCAAAGAAAAAAGAAAACTTCGAAAGTGTGAACGCATGTGGAAATCCTCCAAACTAGAGATCCACAAACAACTTCTCAACGAGCATAGTTATTGCTATAATCAACTGATAATCAAGTCTAAATCTGAATATCACAAGAGGACTGTGATTCTCGCCAACTTGTTCGCAAAGTTGACAAATTATGCATTCCAAAGTCTCCAAAATCCCTCCCGTCTGCTGATTTGTCATCTGAACCCCTTGTTGGTCGATTTTCACAGTTCTTTGCTAACAAAACACAGAACATCACTGAAGAACTTGACAACCTTGTTACCGCAGTCTCTAAGCCAGTGTCTGACATGTGCATGACAACTTTCCCCCAGTTTGAACCCCTATCTGTCAACCGGTTGAGAAAACTTATCACTGGTTCGCCTTCTACAACATCCAGGCTTGATCCGATTCCTACGTGGATTCTGAAGATGTGTTTAGATGAACTTGTTCCCATCATGATGATCACCAATCGTTCTCTTCTCAATGGACACTTTCCTGAAGCATTGAAACGAGCCCACATCACCCCCATACTCAAGAAGCCTAACCTTGACACTGAACCTCTCAAGAACTACAGACCCATCGCCAATATGTCGTTTCTTTCAAAGACAATCGAACGTGCAGCTGTTGCTCAGCTCAAAGATTATATTTCTGACAATAATCTTTATGGTAACATGCAGTCTGCGTACAGGAAACATCACAGCGTTGAGACTGCCCTTCTCCGTGTCTATATATAATGACCTACTTTTGGCTACTGACAAGGGACATGAAAGTTGTTCTTGTCCTCCTCGATTATTCTTCTGCCTTCGACACCATAGATCACACCATCATGCTTCAGCGTCTAACAATCAGATATGGCATATCCGGCCATGCAATTCATTGCAATTCAAATTATGGTGTCCCACAAGGATCTGTGCTGGGTCCTTTGTGTTTTACTTTATACACATCAACTCTTGAATACGTCATTCAGGCTCATGGTATTAACATAATGATATACGCGGACGACACACAGGTATACGTCATCATGAATGAGCAGGATCGCTCAACAGTCCTTCCACAACTAGAATGTTGCCTTAATGACATAAAAGCATGGTCTACTGCTAATAAATTGAAATTGAATGAAGACACGACAGAGGTTATCCACATTACATCTCGTTTCAGAGACCATTCCCGCCTTTAACCGTTTTCCATAGGAAGCTTTTCAACAGAACCTGTTCAGAAAGTGCGTGATCTTGGTGTCATTGTTCAGTACAATCTTCAGATGGACATCCATGTAAATAATATCTGTAAATCATCATACTTCGCATTATACAAGATTGGACAAATACGCACATTTCTCGACAAATCCACCACAGAAAAGCTAGTTCACGCTTTTATTTTGCAACAGTCTTCTTCTTGGACTACCTGACTCAACAATTTCCAAATTACAGCGGGTTCAGAACTCAGCAGCCAGATTGCTCACAAGAACCAAAAGTAGTGACCACATTTCACCAATCTTCCGCGACCTGCACTGGCTTCCAGTTAGACAACGGATTGTGTACAAAGTACTTGTGTTTGCATATAACTTAATCCACGGCAACGCGCCAACATATCTACAGGATCTGATTAACAAATATGAACCTCCTAGAAAACTGCGCTCACAATCTCAATCCCTACTCACCTGTTCATCGTCATTGACAAAGACATACGGCCAGCGTGCTTTTTTTACGTCATCTCTCAATCTTTGGAACAAACTCCCCCAAAACATCAAAGATGTACAAACCTTGGATCAATTTAAATGCCTTCTCAAAACCCATTTATTCAATGTTGATTAATTTCCCCTATGTACAGCGCATTGGAACTCTGTGTGTAATGCGCTTAATAAGAACGGTTTATTATTATACACATTTTTTTATGACTCATATTTTTTGAGTGGGTTGGGGTTTAATGATTTATTTTTTAAGGACTGCGTTCTTATATAAATCACAAATTACATTGGCAAATGCACCCAATAATAAAAGGAAATAGCAACATTCCGGTCTTTGTTGTGTTAAAAAACAAACTCTAATTTTATCTAAAGGTTTTAAAGGTTTAATAAAGTCAGTTAATTATTAAAAAATCGATATTTATTGGAATATAGCATTTTATCTTATCATTACAAACAAATAATCTTCTTTTTGAACCACAATATACTTAAAAAGTTATCATCATTGGGTCCAGTTAACCATTAATTTCACATCGTTGCAGCGCTTTCCATTATCCCGATAATTAAATATAAAATAATGAAATCTATCCCGCTGGGTAAATTAATCACCCCTTCAGAATAATCCTCCGCCGAAGAACGGAATTTTTATAATTAGCATAAATATTGAATAACGTGTGCCAGCAAGCCTATATAATTACACGTGACTGCGCGCGCTGAAACAACAGATGTTTCTTTTACATTATACAATGTAGCTTATATTTGTTTAGAATTGATATTGATGGCCTGTGAATCCTAAACATAACGAAACAAATCGAACACACACACACGGCGATAATTATTATGATGTTCCTGCTCACATTGAAGAACATGTACACGTAATTTGAAGAAAAGAACAAAGGATAATTGCTAAGGATCAAAGATATAAATGTTGAGAGAAAGCACTGGCTGTTTCAAAAGTTGATATAACCGTTCCTAATAATATATCCTTAAAAAAAGACAGTTGTAATGAGTAATCGAAGTTAAGTTTGACAACTAAGGATTTAAGATTATGATAAAGTATTAGTGTTCACTTATACTTTTTCCAAAGTGATGTGAACATTGCATTTTGTTGGGGATCAAGCTTTTATTATTTTAACTATTTGGTAAGAAAATGCACGTATTGTTTCTAAAACGGGCTTTATTTACGAGTATATGTCATATTTAATGGAAAGTGAGATAAAATCTTAATATTTGAAACTTGCGGACAGAAATGAAAGCAATGACCTAAAGTTAATTACAAAATAATACCTGTAAGTTCTTTGATGAATAATTAAATATTTGAGATAAAAAATAACTGAATGTTTGTATGTCACATTTAACATTTGAGTGAAGCTTAAATGCACAATAGTCTGATATCATCCCATTCAACAGTTTACAGTTATATTACATTCAGGAAACACGACCCAAATGGTTTCCTCGATATATCGCAGCTGTATGAAATTACATGTCTGTTTTACACGTGTTGCGTTAGTGTTTCATGTAGACTTTGTACACGGCTGATGACCTTGGTTATAGTACGCCCATCATCGACCAGTCCCTGTAGATAAACAGTTTTATCTGAGAGTCGCTGGTTGCGCTGACGCTGTGAGCAAGTCTACGACCAGATGGTTTGCGCTGTATTGTGTGTGTAGTCTTTTTTTCACAGTCGTTTGGTATGGCACAGTATACAATATGCTGGTACCGTACTAGTGCCCGTGGTATACCCGACCGTTGTGCATAACATTAATTGGATTTCGCAACCGGTCTGCATCTGTCGAAAACAATGCAAGTGTTGTTTGTGGAGTGTGTGGTTAAAATATAACATCGATGCTTCTTCCTTTCAACATTCCATCTACGTAAGTTTTAAATCTCATCGTTAATGAAAATGTTTGCAATGTTAATTGTGATTGTTTTATTCCAAATGTGCCTTTCTGTTCATGCCATTGTCATTATAGTTCCGGTATACTATGTGCATATTTTTTCCGATCTCTTTAAATTTGAGATATCCATGATGGTTGGCTATTCACATTATATGAATACAAATGAGTATAATTCTAAATTGTCCATAACATCATGCGATGCTTTGATTTTAAAGTGTGTATTTATATACTTTGTTGCCAAATGTTTTCTTTTACCCAAAACAAAAGTTAATGAAATTAATAAAGTAATTAACAAACAATATTTTATAATTTTCAATAAATAAATAAAATATTCAACAACAACTGTAAATTAATAAAATAAAAACAAACAAGTATTAATGGAATTTGTAATAATTATACATATCATTTGAAGGTAGCACCTTATTAAAACCTAACTAATTAACAACTAACTAACTAACTAACTAACTAACTAACTAACTAACATGTACATGTACATCATGACACAAGCTTGTGTAGCTACAGCTACTGCATCGTATGCATTGCAGGGATGATGAAGTTGCGGTAGCTACACGAAAGCGTGTGCCATATGTTTAATTACAGTTAGCCTTACAAGTCCTACCTTTAATATAGTAATAGGAATATCTGTATCTAGGTGACTTTAAAAATGGCAGCAAACAACATCGTTTAATAATTCCAAAAAAAAACACATATTGTTCTGCATGCTTAGTAGTCAATAGTTGTCTTTGAAATAAGTGCCATTAGGAAACAGTATATACTGTACATTTGTCTACATTAAGTGGAACAGCATTGCATTGATATTTCTAACAAACGAGTCGTGCGTAACTTTACCAGCATCATAAGACATAAGACATAAGACATAAGAACATTTTATTAGTCTTCAAATGAAGAAATTACACTGCTCGCAAAGGATCAATTAAAATCTTACAAATATGGAACACACAAACAACACACGTAAAGGGGAAAACCTATACGATCTGTCACCCTCTGTCTAACCATCCAGATATTTAAAAAGGGTATACAAAGATTTATACATGTACATGTAAAAAGGGCAAACATCAAAATTCATCTTTTAAAAACTTCATTGTAAAACTTAATTCCCATTGGAACAAAGGAGTGAAGATGGCGATTAGTGCGAGCAGCCGGTAGTCGCATTCTTCCACTTCTAGGAATAATGTGGCCAGCAAGCTCGGCGCATAGTGGATGGCTTTCGTCGTCCAAAATACGACCAAACATACCAGTCACTCGCTCCCGGTACAGAGTGTCCACCGACTGCAAGCACAAACCCCTCATCCTCTCTACTTTTCTCACTAGTCTATCAATCCGAACTTTATCTTTTTTCAAAGCATTCCCACCCCATCCTGTCAAACAATAACTCCATACCCCACAGATCACGGATAAATAGAATGTAACAAGAATTTCCTTTCTGACCTTAAAAACATTCATTTTACGGAGACAATACATGCGCGAGTTAAGCTTTTTCATCACGTAATCCAAGTGGTCACTCCAGTCAAGTTTATGATCAAACATAACACCGAGATATTTATATGTATGAACCCTTTCAACAAGGCGGTTATCAATCACAGTATTACTAGGCTCGATCTTGTTTTTACGAAAATCAATAACAAGTTCTTTTGTCTTGGCAACATTAAGTATCAGATAATTATCCCCGCAATACTTAACAAAAGAATCAATTTCAGCAATATAATGCCTATCATCATCATGTTTAATAAGTCCTAACAATGCAGTATCATCGGCAAATTTAATCACTGGGCAGTCAGCATGGCTGGATCGAAAGTCAGAAGTATATACCGTGAACAGAAATGGAGCTAACACTGTACCTTGAGGTGCACCTGTGTTGGTGATTATGCATCTTGATTTAACATGTTCATTTAACTTTACAAACTGACTGCGATTTGTAAGAAATTCAAGGATAAGTCTAACCAGCTTATCGGGAACATCCATATTCAACAACTTTTTTGGCGAGGAGATGAGGTTGCATCGTGTTAAATGCTGACGAAAAATCATAATACATTATCCGAACGGAGTTACCATTTCTAGAACCCTCCAAATGAGAATACAGCTTTTCCAACTTATAAACAATAGCATCTTCTGTACTACGGTTGCTAATATAAGCGAATTGCAAAGGATCAATAAATGTAGTGACAATAGGCTTCAATTGATTCAATACAATTTTCTCAAATACTTTCATGGCGACAGATGTAAGAGCAATAGGCCTCATATCATTCATACATTCGATAACAGACTTCTTTGGAATTGGAACAATACACGAAGTCTTCCAGATATCAGGTAACTTCTGCAAGTTGAAGCACATATTAAAAATGGTCATAAAAATATAACTTAATTGATCTGCACATGATTTCAGAATGCGAGGTATCAATTTATCTGGACCAGAACCTTTACATGAGTTAAGGCGTTTAAAGTGTGATCGCACTTCTTCTTCGTTGGTAGTAAACAGAGAAACCTGTGCACCTGGACAAAGCATCCCTCTTAATTCTTCTTTCTCTCTGGAGAAGTCATGAGAATCAAAACGATTGAAAAATGTATTAAGCTCATTAGCATATGAAGCTGAAACGTCGGGCAAATTACAACTTTGTTTTTTTCCATTAGCAAACCCACTCATAAGTCTTATACCATTCCATACATTTTTCATGTCATTATTAATGAAATGTTTTTCAATCTTTTCTTTATAAGCAATTTTTTCTTTGCGAATAACACGATTAAGCTCTCTCTGAACAGATTTAAATTGAACCTTATCCCCTTTAACAAACAGTGTTCTTTTCAATTTAAGAACTGTCTTTACACTGCCAGTAATCCATGGTTTATTATTAGCATAAACTTTAACAACTTTAGATGGAACAATCACATCTTTACAAAAATCAATGTAACCACAGACAATCTCAGTAAGTTCGTTGACATCGTCCGAGTTCTCTATGAAAACGTTCCAGTCGGTGCTTTCCAACGCTCCCCTTAAACACTCAATATTATCGTACGTCCATTTCTGAACTGTTATTTTTCTAGGTTTCTGGCGTTGAACCAAAGGTCGATACTTAGGGCTAAGTAGAACCAAATTGTGGTCAGCAGCTCCAAGGTTAGGCAACTTTGTCGAAACATAGGCATCTTTCACGTTTGTGTATAGCATTGGTCCAGGATTGTAGATCCCCGGGTATGGCATGTGACTTGACGATAGTAGTTACTTTTCCTAAAAGTACAGTGATTGAAGTCACCATTGATGACGATAAAGGCATCCGGCGATTGAGCTTCAATATCCTGGATCACATTATACAATTCAGTTTCAGCCTGCTTAGCTTTGTTTGTGTGCGGAACGTAGACAGTAACGTTGATCACATGAGAGAATTCACGTGGTAAGTAGAAAGGGCGGATACTAACCACAAGTATTTCGGAATTCGGCGTACATGTGCAGCGCTTGATATGCACATTGTTCGGATGACAATACTTCTCATTTACATAGAGACCAAGCCCACCGCCGCCATCTTTTTCCGCAGCATGTGTTCTATCTCCCCTTATCAACTTGAATCCATCGATATTTACATGTGCATTACTGTGATGTTCACCAAGCCAAGTCTCTGTAAAGGCCATCATACTTATTGTGCGGAATTCGTGCATGTATTCTACATTTGCTCGCAACTCATCCATTTTGTTGGGGATAGACTGTACATTTCCCATAACAATGGATGGAATGAATGGTTTAGACTTACGAGAACGCAGTCTTTTCTTGACACCAGCAGCCTTCCCTCTTTTCCTTCGTGTAGTTTCCTTAAGTATCTCGTTGGGTATATCGTTGAGTAAGTGTCTATGGGAGCGTAGGTTGATTTGTTTTTTTATGACACGAAGCTCTTCCGGTGAGTAACAAATACGAGGTTTCACCCCAGTTCCATAGCACATAAAACACAGCAATAGTAGTATAAATCCACAAAATCCACGTATAAAACACATGATTACAACTAAATGTCCACCACCAAACAAATGAAGGAAAGGAAATGCGAGCCAACGTCGCCGCAGGAGCAGCGCCGTAAACACGTCCGAACCCTATGACTAGCGCTCTTACATCATAATTGGCTGACGTTAATGGGAAAAACTGCAATCTTCCGCTCAGCAGTTATTTAAAAAAAGACACCCGACAGGCCAAGTCGACTACAGCGGAAAGATACCGCCCATTAATTGTAACTCGTGTTAAAAAAAACACCTCCTATGTAAATTGAAAAGCATTAAGAGACACGCGTCGTGCTCGAGTATAGGTATTTTTTGCAGTAGACTAATCAAGTGGGGCAGATAGGTGATGGGATTGTGCCTTTGATAATACAAGCATAGATTTTGGAAGACGTTCCGTGTATGTACACTGCAAAAAACCGCGGTGTTAAATTTAACACTTTTGGTGTTTTCAAATGTGTTAAATTTAACACCGCCGTTTTAGCAGTGTATTGAGAAAGCTAATTGGATTCAGGGCCATCGCAGATTTGGCCTTTGATACAAAAATATATAGGTAGAATAACAAGCGATTTAGATTTTTTGTTAAATGGCTGCCATTGCTTGTTATTCGACCGATATTTTTTGGAAGGGGTAATAATTGATGGCCCTATATCCAAATACCTTTATCATGACATACTCTGACTGTGTGCCAAATGTCATGCCTGTATCATTACAGGCCCACTTCCCCCAAATGTGACCCAGCACGAGTAAATGAGACACTTTGAGGCAAAAATGAAAATTGAGATTTTGATTTCATCATTTAAAGCTTGTTTAGCTTTAAACGATGAAATCAAAATCTCAATTTTTATTTGTGCCTCAAAGTGTCTCATTTACTCGTGCTGGGTCACAAATAGTTCCCCTATCTGCCGTAATAATGCAGCATACGAACCTCCAGCTGTTGGGTATGAAAACACTGCAAATTTAGAACGAAAACCGAAGGATTGTCTTCAAATTTATTCACTGCGGTTCTCCAAATAAAACAAAGATTGGTTTTCCCAGTTATTTTAACACTTCTGTCACACAAATTCATTATAACAACACCTTGATTTCGTCCTCGGCGGACGTTGTCCAGCCCAATTCTCAACTTCAATTTCAGAAAGTTATCAATTGATGTAAATAATATTGTGCAGTATATTTTAATTTCTGATTTATTCTAAATTTGTGATTCGTCTCACGGGCCGATCGACGTTAAATTAAAAAGGGCAAATTCAAGTTGGTGTCATTGTATTATAGATCCTAACCGTATAGCGTTTCAGGTTAAATAACGAAATGAAATGACAACAGCGTCCAATGGAATGACTAAACTACAAACTTGCTTTTTCAATTAAGCGCCGATCACCCTAAGATATGAATTTCACGAATTCAAGATTGGTATTGGTAAATTGTTTGTTTTGTCTTTTAGAAGAAAATTATTTAAAAAAAGGAAAACAAAATAGTTTTTTTTCCCGCGCGGTTTTAGAAGCAGACTCATGTTACAAATTTCACGCAACGAATAATTAGTCATTTTATACCGAGTCATATTTAGCCTATTTCAGGTATTAAAATAAGTTGGCGGTAACACCACGGTAATACCTTAAAATGAGATGTGAGTTCTAAACAAAAATGGAGAGAACTCAACGTTTCGGACAGTATGCTCTGCTCGTCGTTAGGAGACAGATGTTCCAACGGCGAAGCTGGGTTATAATGGAGCCTGGAAGCAATGATGCTGCTGTGAAGCCCGCTCAAGTTTTCCAAGAAAAGCCGGAGGTTATTCTGCCCATGCTGCCAGATGACAAAAGTGTCGTCCACATACTGGATCCACACACGAGACATGTAGTCTGCTGTGGCGATGGCGGTCTGCTCAAACTCTTCAATGAATATGTCGACCAGAACCAGGGATATAGGAAATCCCATAGAGGTTCCAGCTGATTGTTCGAAGAATTTATCCCGCCACCGGAATTTAGATGAGTTGACACAGGCGAGGAGCAGATCATGTAGCTAGTCAGGAGCGCGTTCGGTGCTGGTGTCGGCTTAAAGTCTGTCTTTGGCAATGGTGGTGGCATCGGAAGTGAGGACGTTGGTTAAGAGGGAGATAACGTCCAAGCTGATCATGATGTCGTCCGGCTGGAGGGTGATGCCTTGGATGAGGGTGGTGAACATTGCCTTAAACGTTAAACTCCCTCCGATTCTTTTCAGAACCACACATCTCATTAAAGAGTATTACTGTTGTGTTACCGCACGCTACTTATCTTATTGTCTTTTCGTCATGCATACATCTTATTTGAGGTATGGCAAACACAATAAGAAGTCGCCGTTTTGATTAAAATACAAGACGTCGTCTGATGAGACTTGTTTTAGTAGTAATTGACTTTGTGCAACGGAACAGAGCAGGATTATGTTGTCTCCCCCCCCCCCCCCTTCTTGTTCTATTATTTTCTTTAATTATTGTTATTATTATTATTGGGGGAGGTAGAGGAGAGGTTTGATACAATGGTCCAACTCCATAGCAAACAGATTTGAGATTATAAACTCTCTCCCGGGATTTAAGTTCATGCATATTTCGATCGGTGTTCAAGTATCATATGGTAACGTTACACTTGGAACGGGCATGGTGTGACATTCAAAGCGGATTTCAACAAAATATGTCCATAATTCCATCTAAATGTTCCGAATTCACCTCCTTAATCCAAATTCAAATCCTGGGTTAAGGCGTTAAAGCCAACTTACATTAACTGGATATATAAATGTGTATTTGAACGTCTTAATCCAATATATAAATTTGGACTGAGGATAATAATAATAATAATATATCATTCTTATAGAGCGCAAAACATAACCGAAAGAAATCTCAATGCGCTTAACAAAAAACAAATTTACAAAGTTATACAAAATACACAATTACAAGGTGACTGATAACAAAATAATCTACAATGTGTGTGAATATGCTAATAGAAATATGTGGGATTTTAGGCTGGTTTTAAACTGGTCAAGAGTGTCTACAGCCCGAAGTGAGGATGGTATACTGTGGCATTCGACATCTCGGGGGCTACATGAGATATGATGTGAATTTTGAGCATTTTGGTGTGATTTGTGAAATCTTTTGTTGAAATCACATCTTGCTATTGGCTGTGTCACTACATGCCTTTTCCTAGTAGGTATATTTCTTTGTTTTTCTTAATTCAAAGAACCTACAGCTATTGCCCGTGCATTTCATCCAGAATAACTGTTGAAATCTTCGCTTTGGCTGTCAACATGTCAAACTTCCACCTGCGCGGGACGGGATTGGAGGACCACAGTCTCCTCAACGAGGACCAGGTAGTGGTGAAGAAGAGCTTCCAACGCGCCCATAGAGGGCGCCTTAGGTTTACCTCTTGCTGGTGCTGGGCCGTAGCGGCCGTGCTGGCCGCCCTCTGGCTGACCATCTTGGGCCTGTGGCTCTACTTGGGCTACTTCCGAAACGCTGGGGCCGCTGCGGGAGCCGGAGCGGTCGGTCGTAACGTTGAGGCCGGTCTGGTGGTGCTGTCACGAGACGTGGCCGACGCGACGGGAGCCTATTGTCTGGACGGAAGTCCGCCATCTTACTACTTCCGCAATGGTAAGTTTCAGTCAGGGTGCAGCGTTCCGATAAGTGCTTTCTCTTAGTTTTTATAAGTAGTGTAAACGCTGAGTAAAGGCGCCCGACTAGAACATGTGCCTGACGATCAATTATAAACAAACACCACACTTACAACGTGAGCATAATGCACGTACAACACGTACGTGTACATACTAATCCACTCAAATGACGTCATTGAAACAGACATTTCCGAATGCAAAAGTTTACAAATATCGTCAAAATGTTGCGTTAACATAAAAATCGCCCGTGGACCGGCATAGATCGGAATAGTACGAGACAAAATTATATACCTAAAAATTCTAGCAAATGATTAAATGTTGTCTCAAAATATCACAAAAGACGTGCAGGTATTCTAAAGAACAAGTATTTGTATACATTTTTGTACCTAATTTCACAAGCCTCGTAAATAATTATAGGTTTTCCTGGCCAATTTTATTACCACGCATTCAACTTCACGCACTTCCCCCTAATTTATTCAAAACTAGGGTTTCTTGTTAGCTAATATTGAAATTTAATTTTGTGTTTGTGCACACATGTTTTGGTTTTTTTCATTAAGGTTCTACCAGGTCATTCTATTTTATTTATAGGCATTTAAGACGGTACATTTTCACAATTCATCAGTTAAATTTCTACTGAGTAACAACAATTGATAACATCAAATTAAGACTCATCAAAACATAACATTGTTGCTTTTTTTTTGCTTTTTCGTTAACGGGCAATGATTTTCAACTTTTGTGCGTTCAAATTAAACATGAGTTATGGCTTGTTTGTTTTACAAGGAAGCTGTACGGCATACTGGAACTTGAGTTTTTCTTGTCAGATGCGTTTCCGTGTTGTTTGCATTTCATTACGTATTGTGTTTTGTCTTAATTGCAATAAGTGTGATTAAAGTTCAAGCCTATACCTCGTATCTAAAAAATTGTTAAGTAAAATTTGAAAAGTTATGGTGTTCAGTTATGGTGATAAGCCTTGTGATCATTTGCACTGGTCTTTATGTTTTCTTATATATTTCTGCAAATGTCCAGGCCGTGTCAAATTAAAAACTAACATGTTTTTTAAGAAACAAAAGCTTAAAGGTAGGGTACACCATTGGTAATTGCTTGAATTATCATGAATGGGTAGATTTGGGGGGTTGTAATAAATATCGTTTAACTGACCTGTCCGAAGTTTTACAATCATGGATGCCGAGAAGAGCACGATAAACAGCGTTTGTTTTCAACCGTAGTTGAGCAGTTATTCTTATGTTGTTTGTGTTTTTTTCGCGATCGCGAAATTTTCAGAATAATTTTTCAGAATAATTACAGGATATCTAGCGCAGTCATTTTGCTGGATGCCTAGAATCATTATTTACTTTCAGACGAGTAAGATGTTTCTTAATAATTCGGGAGTAAACTTTTTCGATATCTGCAAATGGTGTATCTTACCTTTAAAATTACCAGGGGGCCGTTATAAAATTAACCAAAACAAAATGTTCTTTTCCTGTATATTTATTTCACAGGTCTTTTTCTTTTTCTGTTATTTGTATATTTTTGTTCTAATCGTTTTTGTGTATCTTAAATATTTGTTTATTTAGCCTTTAATGTTTCGACGTGCTATATCTCGCCATGCACGTTCGGCTGTAGTTGTACCATCTCATACACTTTTCGAGAATTATTTGGCTGCCATTAAGTTATGCTGACCACGCGCACGGGCAGCCATTTTTGTGTTCAAAATTGCTCTACTGTATAGGCCTATATAACGCAGAATTAGTGTGAAAATGAATTATCCTCGAAATATCTGCCTTTATACAAGGTGTTTGTAGGAAGTTTGTGTTGTTTCACTTTTCTTAAAATGGTATAGTCTTAACAGTTTCGGACTTTAGCACTAACTACGTAATCGGTCTTACTCCGTACGCATTGCGTAATCATTCTTTTCAGCAAGCAGCAGCTAGCGCTTCCGGTAGTTGCGTTTGTAAAGCCATGGTTGTTTGTAAATAATAGTGTTGACAATTCATCGGGTTATAATAGACATTCAGGTGTTTAGACAAGGGTTACTAAGTAGTTGTTGTGCCAACTGGAAGGAAATATGTGTGACTTGTGGGGTGTGACAAGTCAGATGTTAAGACAATGGTTACTATGGAGTTGTTGTGCCAACTGGAAGGAAATAATGTGTAATTTGGGTGCGTGATGAGGTCAGATGAGTTGAGTATGGGCAGACCAGATCAGATTTTGGTAGAAGACGGATGTGTGTTTTTGGGCGTGTGATGGCACAGACCTTAGCCACCAGGCGTAGCTAGCTACAGCAGGCCTTCGTCAGCGATCCTAAAAGCCTAATCAAGGCAGTTGTACCCTATAGAACTTTAAATCAGTCTTTGCGTTGACAAGACTTGAGCATTTCCGCTCTTGTAAAACACACCAAGGAAGAGTGACAGGAGTTTGTAAAAGCCAAACAACCGTAAGTGTTTATTTCAAACTTATTTTATTATAATTATTGAACATTAATTGAAGTCAGTTTGTGAAGACAAACAAAATGGATTTGTGTAAATTAAGAGTTGATGTCTGGATTAATATTAATGTTGCAGAAAAGTAATTGTCACTTATCTGATGAGCGACAGTAATGAAGCATATGATGTAAGAATACTTTACTTTACTTTAAAGCATTTATTGAATATATAATTGTTCGTTCGGATGTTGGCAGTTTAGCCAAGTTTGTATTTGGAATATGGTTCGATATTTATATTTATTAGATGGCTGGGGGTTGAGGGACCAGACCTAAGACATTGAAGTCGACGGGGAGTTGTCGAGGCTACCAGGACCAGTGCCGTAGGACACCCGTACTCTGAGCGAGGTGTTTCCAAAGATCGTGCCCGAGTTCCAGACAGTTCCCAGTATCCTTCATCGTGGTACCGCGTCCAACTCTTTCGTACACTGGTAGATTACCTGTACAATATAACTTATAACTATACAATTGTTTAACTGTCCAGTGAGTGTTTAGTAGTTGCTTTAATTTTGTAGAGACTAATTAAGAAATAGTAAATACCTGTATGGTTTTCTCATTAATCGGCCGAAGAAATCTTTTTAAGAATTTAACTGTAATTATTTGTAAATAATGTGATGCAAATAGATTAAGTTCAATACAAGAAACAAGTTGTCTGGTGTTCTCTTTCGTTGTTGGGTTTATATATTTAGTTGTAGACAGAAGGGACACATATCTTGGAAAGTATTCCAACAATTGGGGGCTTGTCCGGGAAAAACAAAACCGGAAGAGAGAAGTTTGATTAACTTAGTGTTTTTCTCTTTTTCTTTTTACCAAATTTCAATATTCTGTTTAAGTTATTGAAGTGTCCTGTCACAACTATGAAAACAGCGAAGGGTTTACCATTAAGTTATGAATTACGAACTGCATTTTCATTTCTGAGGTGTGTTAGATGCAACCAAATTCATGACTCCTAATCGCTGCCAGCTAGTTAGCTTTGCTTGTGCTTTGGTGGTGTTAGGTTTGTGTGGAGTATCAATGGATGTTAAAGCATTGGTTGAGAGTTTAACAGATTTAGGTGAAAAATGTGGATTACAGGGAAAGGAACTGTTAGATTTTGTGTGTGCAGAGAAAGACAAATCAAAGAAATAAAAAGCCATAGCTGATCGTGATAGTAGAGCGCATACCCGCGAAAAACTTGAATTAGAAATTCAGTTAGAAACGATAAAGCAAGGCTCCAACAATGGTCCAGGTTCTTCTAAGGCCGGTGCACAGGCAAAAGCGCGTACTCCTAAGCTACCTTTCTTTGACGACGCACACGATGATTTAGATGCGTATTTGCAAAGATTCGAGCGTTACGCCACTGCGCAAACATGGGCAAAGAAAGATTGGGCCATCAGTCTAAGTGCACTGCTAAAAGGCAAAGCTTTAGAAGTCTACTCTAGGCTATCTATCAATGATGTAACCGATTATGAGACACTTAAAGATGCATGTACAAGCGCTTTCATCTTACTTAATATGGCTTTCAGGTGAAATTTCGTACCGCGAGACCTGACGAGGGAGAGACAGCACCACAATTCGCAGTTAGGTTAGATAACATACTCTGCCGATGGATAGACATGTCCAAAACGGAAAAGTCTTTCGCTGGTCTTAAAAATCTGTTTATAAGGGAGCAATTTATCGGATGTTGTAATGACGAGCTGGCGACTTTCTTGAAAGAGCGCAAACCGCAAAGCATTAATGACATGGCACGCTATGCTGAGCAATACTCTGAAGCGCATGGTGGGTTTAATGCACGCTCTTTTCCTCGGAGACAGCAACCGCCGTATATGCAAAGACAAATACAGTCACCAGTTAGTAGACCACCGACTCATTCTCCAAATTATGCGCAACATAAGCAGCCACCATATCAGCAAGCGAATCGGTCCCAAATGCAGAATAGGACCTCTTATCAACAGAATGATAGAGCGCAAAGGACTTGCTTCATTTGCCATAAGCCTGGTCATTTAGCGCGCGACTGCAGAAGTAGGCAGACGAAATTCACAAAGATTGCGAATGTCATTACTTCAGCGCTAGTCAATGTGTTAAATGATGACGAATATCCACAAACGCGGTCTGACCGAAGTAACGCAGCAAACGGCGAAGTTCAAAGCAATCAGGTAGCACAAAAGGAAGCTGCGTACCCCGCTGAAACTATAGCTTGTATGATAACCGCACCACCTCCTATCCATGCACTTAGCGATTGCTGTAAACACGATGGTATAATCAAGCTTGAATGCGGACACCAGCTACCCTTACTCAGCGCTGCATGTCGAAGCACAGACGTAAAACGCATGCCAGTAACTAAGGGATTAGTCAACGGTACCACAGCATCCGTACTACGCGATAGTGGTTGTAGTGGTGTTGTGATTCGTAAGGACCTAGTTTGCGCCAATCAGTTCCTTGAACAAAATAGAACGTGTGTAATGGCCGACGGAACAGTTAGTAACTTGCCAGTAGCACTTGTACAACTCGATACTCCTTACTTTGTCGGTACAGTAGAGGCAGTATGTATGACAAATCCCGTTTACGATGTGCTTCTAGGTAATATCGTAGGTGCAAGAAACCCTGGTAATCCGAAACCCGACTGGGTACCCGTGAAATCGCTGTTAAGTCAGATTCGAACAGACACACACAGTACCCCGGAACAAATTAGCGCCGTGCAAACTCGCTCACAGAAATTAGCTGAAGGCAAACCCTTAAAAAAACTCAAAGTGCCTGAAGGCCTTCCAGAAATTAGCAGAGATGAAATACAGCAAGCGCAACAAAAAGACGTGACACTATACATCGCATTCGAGAACTAGTCAATAGTAGTGAACCGCGAATGAATCGTTACGGTACCTCAAGTTTTCTGAACAGAGACGGTTTGATTTTTCGGGAATTTCAATCCCCAAAATTTGACCACGGCGATAAATGTCACCAACTCGTGGTACCTCAGAAATTTCGAGTTCATGTCATGAAATTAGCACACGAATCAGTGTTAGGTGGACACCAAGGCTCAAAGAAAACGAGTGACAAAATACTGAGTAGTTTTTTTTGGCCTGGCATTCATTCAGATGTTTTGCGATTTTGCCGATCATGTGACATATGCCAGAGAACAATCTCAAAGGGCAGAGTCACCAAAGTACCTCTCGGTTCAATGCCAATCATTGATACACCTTTTCAGCGAGTCGCAATTGATATTGTAGGACCAATCCAGCCCATGACCGAGCGGGGACATCGTTACATTCTAACTATCGTGGATTATGCCACCCGCTATCCCGAAGCAATTCCACTACCCAGTATGGAAATCACTAGAGTTGCAGAAGCGATGGTGAATGTCTTTTCTCGTGTTGGTATTCCTAATGAAATCCTAACTGACCAAGGAAGCCAATTCACTTCAGATCTCATGAAAGAAATTAGTAGACTCCTATCTATCCGTCAACTAACGACAACGCCATATCATCCCGCGTGTAACGGTCTTGTTGAGCGTTTTAATGGTACACTTAAAACAATGCTTAAACGCCTTTGCGCAGATAGGCCAAGAGATTGGGATAGGTACATAGCTCCGCTTCTTTTCGCTTATCGCGAGACACCTCAAAGTAGCCTTGGGTTTGCGCCATTCGAACTGTTGTACGGACGAACAGTGCGCGGTCCGATGATTATCCTCAAAGAACTTTGGACGGGAAAAGTTAAAAATCCTGAAACCAAAACAACATATGAGTACGTACTCGATCTTCGAAATAGGTTAGAAGATACCTGCAAATTGGCACAGGAAGAACTTCGCGTAGCGACTAAGAACATGACGCAATATTACAACAAGAAAGCTCGCGCGAGAACATTTAAGAAAGATGATCTTGTGCTGCTTCTCCTACCAACTGATAACAATAAATTACTACTACAGTGGAAGGGCCCATTTCGCGTTGTCACCACTAACTATAAAACAGAAGTTTCAGAGTGATGACCCCGGTCCAAAACTAATGTATTTAAAAGTACAAGAGAGAAAGTACTGACAAGGGCAAACAAGAAAATACTTCGTCAAATTTTTATAATCACACAATTTAACTATTTACAATATTTACAAATATTGGGATTCGGGCATGATACTTCTGATGCTCATTAATTTTATACTTTACTCTGTGGCAAATGATTAAGTTCACAATTCAATTTATCAAGTTCAACAAAGTCACAAATCTCTACAAATCACTTTCCTTGAAACATGGATCTACAATCCATTCGCAAATATTCAGCTTCATCCTCAATTAACAAATCCAGCCCAATCAATTCAATATTTCGTTACTTAGATATTTGTTGTCTAAAGGTGCCTTTAACTTTCACCTACAACTACAATATGGAGATTCTCTAAGAACACAAATGTTCACACGAGTCATAAATATTACCGTTATATACACACTTTCCTTAGTGTACATGTACATAATTCAGTTATTTCATCTCACTGGCACAGTTCCTGCTGACGGGACACGGTGAACCGACACGGGACGTATGGCCAGACATCGTAGCCTCGTCTCAGTCGTCACAATTTGTCCTGGACTAAACTCGTATGGTATTTGCGGCCATCTACAATATAAAACAGTTATACCGAAACCCATCCAGTATTTTGCTCAAATTTATAAAACAAGAACGTTTAATATGATATGCTTTCGACTAATCATTATTTGTAAACATCATCTGGCAGGAGTATGGTTATTCCTTACAATCAGGAAAAAGTGAAATATAAATAAGAATAATCAATAAGTATTTTAACACTTACGGCTAATTCTTCATTATGAAGACTTGAAAGGCTGAGTGTTGCCGTAGGTGGTCTACAGGACCGGAAAGGTGGCTTTTAGCTTGCCAAGACTATTATTTTGGCACTGGATTTGCCAAACTGACGAATCAGGCAAGATCGGTGGCAGATTTCACCGATCTGCCGAGAAAACCTGCTGTATCAGGCGTCTTCAGGCAAGTTGGCGCCGGTCTCTGTTCCACTCAGCAACACAATCTCACAAATATGTTTGTCTGTGTGTAGTCTCTCGATCGGAGAGTGCTCTGATCTGAAAAACTCACATTCACCTCTCCTTGCTACCACCAACATTCTTTCACACAATGTAACCAAACGTAACCAAACGTAACTAATAGCCATGGCTTAAACGGACAATACTTTTACGTAACGGGACGTACACGCGGCGTACAGAATGCAGGTCACAAACAATACCTTCATGTTTAGTGGCTGCAAACGAAACTTCCGATTAAAATGCGTATGCGCGATTGGTGAACAACTTCTGGCGTCCTCGATTTAGATTACGGGGGTGACGCGATAGCCATATAGCGCAAAAGTTGGACGTGCGCGTGACCTAGTTTAGAAAACCTAGCATAGTACACACGAAAACGCCGAAAGAAATCAAGATACAATATATATAAAGGATGACTGTGACATTTTACCCCCTATCCTATGAGAAAATGTTTCACATTTTCTTTAAAATTATTAAATTTATCAGGGCTATTTACAAGTTTCGGCTGAGGAAATCCGCTCCTACGTTATCGCAACCTTTGATAGAGACAATGTGCATTCGGTAGGGTTGGAGAGCGAGAGCCCATCGCATGATGCGTGCATTTGCGACTTTTGACTTCTGCATGTAAGTCAGCGGTTGGTGATCTGTCTCGACAATAAATGGTTTGCCATACAGGTAAGTCTGGTACTTTTGGACACCCCATACTAAAGCCAGGCATTCCTTCTCGATTGAGGAATATGCTCGCTCGCGAGTTAGCAACTTTCTGCTTGCATATGCTATAGGGAACAATATCTCACCATGATCTTGTAATAAAATCGCACCTATGCCGAGGTCAGATGCATCTGTACGCAAAGTGAATTATTTGTCAAGGTCAGGTAGCATGAGTATGGGCGCGGTTGCAAGACACTTCTTTAATTTGTCAAACGCTAATTGCTGACTCTCTTCCCAGTTGATTTTATTGGGTTCTCTACTTTTTGTCTTGTCGGTTAATGGGGACGCTATAGCTGCATAATTCGGAATGAACTTCCTATAATAGCCAGAGAGTCCCAGAAATGATCGCATTTGTTTCTTTGTGATTGGTCGAGGCGCATTCTGAATCTTCTCTATTTTGCCAATCTGAGGTGCTATCATTGAATTTCCTACAGTATGGCCAAGGTATTCAATGCTACTCATTCCTATGGAAGATTTACTAGGTCGCGCAGTTAGACCAGCTTTTCTTAACCTACTGAGCAGTGCGGTTAGGGTCTTGGTGTGTGTTTCCCATGACTGAGTATGGATGAGAATGTCATCTATGTAGTTGTCGATATGTTCTAATCCATTCACGAGAGTTCTCATAATGCGGCTAAACGTTGCCGGCGCGTTCACTAGGCCGAAGGGCATCATTTTGAATTGATATAAGCCGTTAGGAACAACGAACGCCGTTTTATCTTTGATTTTAGGGTTCATAGGGATCTGCCAGTATCCCTTAGTCAAGTCTATTTTGGTGAAGAAGTGATCGTTTGCCAACCGCGAGAAGATCTGATCTTGGTTCGGAATAGGCTCGGCATCAAAGATTGTTACCTTGTTAAGTTTGCGAAAATCTATACAAAAACGATTTGACCCATCCGGTTTTTTGACTAAAACTATGGGGGATGCATACGGTGATTCTGACTTTTCGATTATGTCCATACGAAGCATATTTTCGACTTCGGTAGTTACAGTATCGAGCAATGCGTACGGGAGTGGGTACGGTTTGCTGCGTATGGGTTCATCTGATCTGACCTTGATATCGTGAAACCCTAACTTTGTTTTACCGGGTAAGTCTGTTAGGACATCGCGAAAATTTCCTAGGATACGTTTTGTCTCTCTTCGCTGGTCGGCGGTTAAATCTGGATTTATTTCTACGTCATCTACAGTTTCTTTAGGTTTCAGTGACGGAAATACAAGGATATCATTATCGATCGCGGTGTCTGGTACCGGGTCGTCTTTAGAACATACTTGTTCACATTCGATGAGTGAAACGCTGGCGCATTCAAATATGTGCTCGAAATCGCTTTGGGAAGTGTTGATGACGATCGGCGAGGTTATTTCCGAACGTGGTATATACTTCTTGAGTAGGTTCGCGTGGAAGACCTTAGATTTACCACAGAGATCGATTCGATAATCCAACTGTCCTACTTTGTCGAGTACCGGGAACGGACCTTTCCATTGGAGTAATAACTTGTTACGATCAGTAGGAAGCAGGAGCAGTACAAAGTCACCAGGTTTAAAACTTCTCATTCGGGCTTTTCTGTTGTAGTAGCGTTTGTTGTGATCGAATGATTTCTGCAGTGCTTCTTGTGCAAGCTTACACGTTTCATCTATGCGCTCGCGTAAGTCCAATACGTACTGATATGTAGTTCTAATTTCCTCGTCACCTGTATCTTTAGAACCTGTCCACAATTCTTTAAGAATTGACATGGGGCCACGCACAGCACGACCGTATAGTAACTCAAAGGGTGCAAACCCGGTACTTGCTTGCGGTGTGTCGCGGTAAGCGAAGAGCAGTGGACTGATGTATCTGTCCCAATCACGGGGTTTTTCTGAGCACAGACGCTTTAACATTTGTTTTAGTGTGCCATTAAAGCGCTCTACGAGTCCATTACACGCGGGGTGATAGGGTGTGGTAGTGAGTTGGCGGATTGAAAGTAGGCGGCTTATTTCGCGCATGAGATTGGAAGTGAACTGTGTTCCCTGATCGGTTAAGATTTCTCTGGGTATACCTACACGAGTGAAAATGTCTACCATTGCTTCAGCGACGGTGATCGTTTCAATATTTCGTAGCGGGATTGCTTCGGGGTAGCGTGTAGCATAGTCTACTAATGTAAGAACGTATCGGTTTCCTTTCTCTGAGACGGGGTGAATTGGACCTATAATGTCGATTGCTACGCGTTGGAAGGGCGTATCAATCACAGGCATTTGACCTAGGGGTACCTTACAAACTCTACCTTTATGAACGGTACGCTGACAGATGTCACATGACCTACAATACCTAGTCACATCTGCTTGCACGCCTGGCCAGTAGAAATTACTAAGGACCCTATCTGCCGTTTTCTTGGCACCTTGGTGTCCGCCGAGGATTGAGTCGTGGGCAATTTTCATGGTATATTGGCGAATTTTGTGGGGAACTACTAACTGGTTACAAGGCTGACCAAATTCATAACCGGGAGAAACAAAATTGCGGTACAGCAGACCGTCAGACCAAAAGAATTTTGTCATTGATCCATTCCTAGTCTTCCGTGTATCTTTACTAGATGCAAGTTCTCTGATTCGGTCAAGAGATACATCATTTTGTTGAGCCAATTTGAGTTCTTCTTTGTCAATTTCGGGAAGTTCTTTTGCCACGTTAAGTTTTTTAGTTGGTCTCTCATTTTTCAGTTTCTGTGACCTTGTTTCAACAGCACTTGAAATGACTGGATTAAATTCTCCATGTACTTCAATTTCACTAGTTTGAGTTTGTAATTGTGGGTTTTTCCAATTCAAGTTAGGATTTCCAGGATCTCGTGCACCTACAATGTTACCAATTATGACATCATAGACAGGATTTGGCATACACAACGCTTCGTGTGAGCCGGCAAAGTATGGTGTGTCTAAGTGCACTACTGCGATGAGAGCTTTTCGAATGGTTCTATCGGCGAGGACATAAGTACGTTCTTGACCTGTCATCTGATCATCTCTGACTAAATCTCGCCTAACTACGATACCACTGCACCCACTGTCGCGAAGGATTGTGACACTTTGATCATTGACCAAGCCTTCAACAACTGGCATAGAACTAGGATTTCTATCTTGACAGGCAGCGCTCATGAGTGGTAAAATATGGCCACATTCAAGTTTGACATAGCCATCGTGCGAGCAACATTGATTTAGGGTGCGCGGAGTAACCATGCATGCTACAGTTTCAAACGCTTGGGACGGTGTTGGATCATATTCAGTTTTTAATGCATCAGCGTTTTGTCCATGCATGCTATCAGACAGACGCGCAGTTGAGTCGCTCGGTTCATCTAAAACATTTGTCAATGCGGACGCGATAATGCTTGCAACTTGGTTATAGTTCTTGGGTTTATTGTGACAGTTTCGAGCAATGTGACCCACTCTGTGACAAAGGTAGCAAGTCGGAGGAGTTCGATTTCCTTCGCGTCCCCTACTATTTTGTGCATTTGTCGGCGGATGCGGTTTAAACGACGACGGTCTAGCATCTGGCCTTCTAATGTAAGTACTTTGCGCGGGTTTCCTAGCACTCGGAGGCACACCGAATGTACCGTGTGCTTCTGAATACTGTTCAGCAAGTCGCGACATTTCAGAGACTATACGCGGTTTTCGTTCATTTAAGAATAAGCGTAATTCATCACTACAACTGTTCAAAAATTGCTCGCGTAATATCAGATCCTTAATACCATCGTAGGTCTTGTCGGTTTTATCCATTTCTATCCAGCGGGTAAAATTACAGTCTAAACGGGCCGCGAATTGAGGTGCGGTTTCACCTTTCTCTGGTTTAGCCTCTCTAAATTTCTGTCTGAAACCGATAGTCGTGAGGTGAAATCGTTTCAACAATGCGTCTTTTAGTTTCTCGTAATCGTTCGCGTCATCGACGGCCAAACGTGAATAAACATCCAATGCCTTGCCTTGTAAAAGTGCACTCAGGTTTATCGCCCATTCATCGTGTTCCCAGCCTTGGGTAGTTGCATATCTTTCGAATCGTTGAATGTATGCGTCAAGATCGTCTTGCTGTTCGTTAAACTTAGGAAGTTTGGGAGCCTTAGCCTTTATTCGGGTGTGAGAATGACTACCAACCGATCCGTGAGCCGAGTATTCTTCAGCGGTCGGAGTAGGTTCGCGTTTTAAGTGTTCTAAACGCAGGCGCATGTCCAACATTTCCATTTCTTGCTTGCGCAAATCAAATTCTTGTCTTTGAGTTTCATTATCTTGTCTGCGCTTTTCGAGTTGAAATACGCGTTCTTCTCGTTGGATATTTGCATGTTCGCGACGTTCCTCTCGAATAAAATCAATCAACTCTTTCCCACTTAACGCACAAGCTTCGGATACAGTCCTTAACGCTTCCACACTCGCTTCCATTCTAGTTACCGGTACCAACTTACCAGAAGTTACAAAGAGGCAGTGTATTTCGGTAGACACAGGGGAATAGCAACACTCAACCTGGATTGATACAATAATATAATACAAAGTTAACAAAAAAATGAACCATGTACAACAGTTCAAGACTAACATTACTTTCTTGTGATTTAAATACTTCTTGTTTTCCTTCAGTCTTTCCTGACTATTTGTTTCCTTTTTATTGTAATTTCTTTTTCAATTTCCCGGACAAGCCCCCATAAATGTCACCACTAACTATAAAACAGAAGTTTCAGAGTGATGACCCCGGTCCAAAACTAATGTATTTAAAAGTACAAGAGAGAAAGTACTGACAAGGGCAAACAAGAAAATACTTCGTCAAATTTTTATAATCACACAATTTAACTATTTACAATATTTACAAATATTGGGATTCGGGCATGATACTTCTGATGCTCATTAATTTTATACTTTACTCTGTGGCAAATGATTAAGTTCACAATTCAATTTATCAAGTTCAACAAAGTCACAAATCTCTACAAATCACTTTCCTTGAAACATGGATCTACAATCCATTCGCAAATATTCAGCTTCATCCTCAATTAACAAATCCAGCCCAATCAATTCAATATTTCGTTACTTAGATATTTGTTGTCTAAAGGTGCCTTTAACTTTCACCTACAACTACAATATGGAGATTCTCTAAGAACACAAATGTTCACACGAGTCATAAATATTACCGTTATATACACACTTTCCTTAGTGTACATGTACATAATTCAGTTATTTCATCTCACTGGCACAGTTCCTGCTGACGGGACACGGTGAACCGACACGGGACGTATGGCCAGACATCGTAGCCTCGTCTCAGTCGTCACAATTTGTCCTGGACTAAACTCGTATGGTATTTGCGGCCATCTACAATATAAAACAGTTATACCGAAACCCATCCAGTATTTTGCTCAAATTTATAAAACAAGAACGTTTAATATGATATGCTTTCGACTAATCATTATTTGTAAACATCATCTGGCAGGAGTATGGTTATTCCTTACAATCAGGAAAAAGTGAAATATAAATAAGAATAATCAATAAGTATTTTAACACTTACGGCTAATTCTTCATTATGAAGACTTGAAAGGCTGAGTGTTGCCGTAGGTGGTCTACAGGACCGGAAAGGTGGCTTTTAGCTTGCCAAGACTATTATTTTGGCACTGGATTTGCCAAACTGACGAATCAGGCAAGATCGGTGGCAGATTTCACCGATCTGCCGAGAAAACCTGCTGTATCAGGCGTCTTCAGGCAAGTTGGCGCCGGTCTCTGTTCCACTCAGCAACACAATCTCACAAATATGTTTGTCTGTGTGTAGTCTCTCGATCGGAGAGTGCTCTGATCTGAAAAACTCACATTCACCTCTCCTTGCTACCACCAACATTCTTTCACACAATGTAACCAAACGTAACCAAACGTAACTAATAGCCATGGCTTAAACGGACAATACTTTTACGTAACGGGACGTACACGCGGCGTACAGAATGCAGGTCACAAACAATACCTTCATGTTTAGTGGCTGCAAACGAAACTTCCGATTAAAATGCGTATGCGCGATTGGTGAACAACTTCTGGCGTCCTCGATTTAGATTACGGGGGTGACGCGATAGCCATATAGCGCAAAAGTTGGACGTGCGCGTGACCTAGTTTAGAAAACCTAGCATAGTACACACGAAAACGCCGAAAGAAATCAAGATACAATATATATAAAGGATGACTGTGACACGCGTATTAGACAAAGTAGGAAGTTTGGACTACAAAATTGACATGAATGGTAAAAGCAAAACATTCCATGCAAATCTTCTGAAAAAGTACAATTGTCGAACAGAATCCCAACCCGAAACGCCTGAGTCCGAACTAGATATCTCCGACGGCGTGTTAGAGTGCGCAACCGTGTCAATTATTGAAAGCGAAGAATCGCTCTCCGACTCTGAATCTCTCGGCGACATCATAGGCACAGATAACGAAGAAGTAATCGTGCTTCCGTCACTGAAAACCACTGAAACAGCAGCTGATGTTCAAATAGGTTCGAATTTGAATTCCGAGCAAACAAAACAAGTGAAGCGACTTCTCGGCAATTATCAAAGTACAATGACTGATATGCCTGGAAAAACAAACTTAGATGAACATGCGATAACACTTTCCTCAATCGAACCCATTCGAAGCAAACCCTACCCACTTCCATATGCACTACGAGAAACAGTAGATTCTGAAACGGAAGATATGCTAGAAATGGGTATAATAGAATCTTCCAATTCGCCCTATGCATCACCTATTGTGATCGTCAAAAAGAAAGATGGCAGTAATAGATTTTGCATTGACTTCCGTAGACTCAATACAATCACAACATTCGATGCAGAACCCATACCAAATCAGGAGGAAATATTTGCCAAATTATCGAAAGATCATTACTTCTCCAAATTTGACTTAAGTAAAGGATATTGGCAAATTCCACTCAAAGAAAGTGACAAAATAAAATCGTCATTTTTGACCCCAAATGGTTTGTACCAGTTCAACGTAATGCCGTTCGGCTTAATCAACGCACCCGCAACTTTCACGCGAATGATGAGAACCTTATTACGCGGCATGGATAACGTTGACAATTTTATCGATGACATTTTGGTTCATACGCAAACATGGCCGAGTCACTTAGAAACACTCAAAGAACTTCTGCGCAGATTTCAACGGGCAAATCTAACTGCAAAGCCCAGCAAATGCGTAATAGGAATGGAAACAATAGAATTCCTAGGACACGTAGTAGGTCAAGGCCAGTTAGCGCCACAAGATGAAAAGATCGTAAAAATTCAGTCTGCCCCTCGTCCGGCGACGAAGAAACAAATGAGATCATTCTTAGGACTTGCTGGATATTATCGCAAATTTATTCCCAACTATGCTGCCAAAGCATCACCTCTCACGGACAAGACTAAAAATTCTGAGCCGAATAAAATTGCATGGGATGATAGTTCCGAGAAAGCCTTTGAAACACTGAAAGTTAGTTTAATCAGTGCACCCATTCTTCATCTACCTGACTGCAATGAACCATTTGTGCTTAGAACTGACGCGTCTGAAGTCGGAATCGGTGCAGTATTATTGCAAGAACGCGACAACCACCTATTTCCCGTTGCATATGCAAGCCGCAAGCTCCTGAAGCGAGAAAAAGCATACTCTACGATAGAAAAGGAATGCTTAGCGTTAGTATGGGGTGTACAGAAATTCCAGCGCTACCTCTACGGCAAACCATTCGTACTGCAAACCGATCATCAGCCTTTGATGTACATGCATAAATCTAAAGTAGCAAATGCAAGAATCATGCGATGGGCACTCGCTCTGCAGCCTTACAGAATTCGCATTGAGGCAATTAAGGGAACAGAGAACGTAGGTGCTGATTATCTTAGTCGAAATGTGTAAGCAATAACATGCACGTGTTTTCTTAGCCACTTATAGAGCAGCGAAATATGAATACACATACCATTTTTTAATTAAGTTGTATATATTAACGCCATCGTTTTTTAAATTTAATTTTGAAAATGCGATGCATTTTCATTGAATGGGGGTTAATTGTAGGAAGTTTGTGTTGTTTCACTTTTCTTAAAATGGTATAGTCTTAACAGTTTCGGACTTTAGCACTAACTACGTAATCGGTCTTACTCCGTACGCATTGCGTAATCATTCTTTTCAGCAAGCAGCAGCTAGCGCTTCCGGTAGTTGCGTTTGTAAAGCCATGGTTGTTTGTAAATAATAGTGTTGACAATTCATCGGGTTATAATAGACATTCAGGTGTTTAGACAAGGGTTACTAAGTAGTTGTTGTGCCAACTGGAAGGAAATATGTGTGACTTGTGGGGTGTGACAAGTCAGATGTTAAGACAATGGTTACTATGGAGTTGTTGTGCCAACTGGAAGGAAATAATGTGTAATTTGGGTGCGTGATGAGGTCAGATGAGTTGAGTATGGGCAGACCAGATCAGATTTTGGTAGAAGACGGATGTGTGTTTTTGGGCGTGTGATCGCACAGACCTTAGCCACCAGGCGTAGCTAGCTACAGCAGGCCTTCGTCAGCGATCCTAAAAGCCTAATCAAGGCAGTTGTACCCTATAGAACTTTAAATCAGTCTTTGCGTTGACAAGACTTGAGCATTTCCGCTCTTGTAAAACACACCAAGGAAGAGTGACAGGAGTTTGTAAAAGCCAAACAACCGTAAGTGTTTATTTCAAACTTATTTTATTATAATTATTGAACATTAATTGAAGTCAGTTTGTGAAGACAAACAAAATGGATTTGTGTAAATTAAGAGTTGATGTCTGGATTAATATTAATGTTGCAGAAAAGTAATTGTCATTTATCTGATGAGCGACAGTAATGAAGCATATGATGTAAGAATACTTAAAGCATTTATTGAATATATAATTGTTCGTTCGGATGTTGGCAGTTTAGCCAAGTTTGTATTTGGAATATGGTTCGATATTTATATTTATTAGATGGCTGGGGGTTGAGGGACCAGACCTAAGACATTGAAGTCGACGGGGAGTTGTCGAGGCTACCAGGACCAGTGCCGTAGGACACCCGTACTCTGAGCGAGGTGTTTCCAAAGATCGTGCCCGAGTTCCAGACAGTTCCCAGTATCCTTCATCGTGGTACCGCGTCTAACTCTTTCGTACACTGGTAGATTACCTGTACAATATAACTTATAACTATACAATTGTTTAACTGTCCAGTGAGTGTTTAGTAGTTGCTTTAATTTTGTAGAGACTAATTAAGAAATAGTAAATACCTGTATGGTTTTCTCATTAATCGGCCGAAGAAATCTTTTTAAGAATTTAACTGTAATTATTTGTAAATAATGTGATGCAAATAGATTAAGTTCAATACAAGAAACAAGTTGTCTGGTGTTCTCTTTCGTTGTTGGGTTTATATATTTAGTTGTAGACAGAAGGGACACATATCTTGGAAAGTATTCCAACAGTGTTCCAGAAAACAGGAAACCCAAGTTTTCGGGTAATTACTCAATAACTCAAAATGATTTTTTTCCAAAATTGTACACATAAATTATTGGAAAGCTCATGGCCTCTTCTTGCATAATTATGACACCATAATCACGATGATAGGGTCACGCATGACTGAACAGGAACAATGTGTACTTGGTATGGCACATTGACATTTGTTTACGAATTAATGCTGACGAATGAAAACAGTTTTTCGTATTCTATTGCTTTCATGACAGTAACTTGTTTTAAGATTAGCGGGATGCCGCGCTTTGCGCGGCACCCGCTAGCTGGGTGGACTTGTACAATTTTCTATTGTTAAGTTGGAACAATTTATCAGTGGGGGAAAATGAAGTAAAGTAAATGACAACAATCTAAGGTAGGTTGGCCAGGGAGCGACTTAATTGATACAATCCTCTGATCAGGAAGGCATTGTCTTTATTGTCTTTGTGTAATGAATTTTTTTCATATTGGAATTATGCATTATTTTGTGAGGGAGGGATAATATAATGCAGTGAGCACCCGTTATTAAAAACACGAAGTGCGGAAATCGACTAACTGAGAAAACTTGAGGGATTTATCAACGAATCGCGGCAACTCTATTATTGCGGCATCGGAAATGTCTAATGTTGCTATTTACTCCCTCAGTAGCGATTTAGTTCAAAGGGTTTTCTGCCCAGTTGAACAGTTACAGGCTTTGTTTAAAGTGTGTGTTCGTAGGGATAGCATTGACTCTGAATAATAACATAATCTTTGTAAAAACACGCTTCCACGCTAATAATACTCAATACAGAGTCCACCTTCGCTTGCGTCTCGTGATTTTTCACAGGAATAGTACGGAAAATAAAACAAACCACTTAAGAATTTCTTGCTTATTATTATCATAGTGAACATTTGTTTTTTTAATTCTAATTTACCAACTCTCACATTCATTTTTGTCCGCGAACAAAATCACACGCTTTTATCAAACAAATGTAGACAGTTACATATATAATTCGTCTCAGCTGTTGCCGAAATGCACCATTCACAGATCAAATTCGTCTTATATCAATCAATTTAATAATTATCTTAAATAAAATAGTCTGATGTGTGCTCGACTGAAGCAAAAGTACTACATGTAGATATTCCATGCGCAATTATATCCAACAGGAAAATGGATATATATAAATCAAAATTGGCGGCATTTGGTTGCATTTTCAACTCACATTTTGACATATTCATAATATGTGTTTAGAGCGCACGGCATCCGACAATATTAATGCTGAATGCGCTTCACAATCGTCCCACGCCTTCGAAAGCGCAGTTTGGTTGCCGAGTGCTTTTCACTGTCCATCAGTTAACTGTTCCATTCAAATTCAACAGCGTCTTCTGAGAACCACAACGCCTGGATAATCCACTTAAGTGCCGGTGACTGGTGCTACAACAACTCCAACTGCGCACGCCTTAGCGCAACCGACATGGGGTCATCGCGCATGCTCAGTCCGAAGAAACTTTTCGGCGGCATCCTATCTGCAAACTTTACCGTTAATCCGGACTTTTACAATTGGAACGTGGCAGTCGTGAACTACTGCGACGGAGCCTCGTTTTCGGGTATGTATTGTTGCGTTTGTTTATTGTGTAAATGGAGGACACATACCTGGCGACACGAAGGTGAATTGGGGTTAGTGTTAGAATCGAGGACGACCTCGATTGAGATTCGTGTACAAAACCAATGAGAGCCGTCGGAAAACAAAGGAAATCTTCGAAAGGAACAAAGGAAACTCCTCGATTTACACCATAAACAAACGTGTGTGTACTTGTCTTGTTGAAACCATTTTCCCCCGAAATTGGTGACTGGCTTAAACTGCTTTTTAAACTTGATTTGAACTGGTTTAACTGGTTTAAGATTATTTAAACCACTTTTGAATCGGTGTATATCAGTTCATGCTAGTTCAAAAACAGTCACCAATTTCCAGTTCAACTGGTACCTGATACATTATAGACTGGCAATGAGGACACCACTGCACGTCTAAGCGCTCCGGGACTGTTCGTGACCAGGCCAAAGGCCGAGGGAAATAAGACATCATAATCACTTACAGGCCCTGGGGCGCATAGACGTACACTAGTGGCCTAATTATGCAAGTCTATATGTTTTTTATAGCACACCTTAGTCCAAAATATGTCAGAAGTATATGGTCCGTATTTCCCTAAACTGCAACTTATTTATGTTCGCTGATGACTCCACATTAACGTGTAGCTATTCAAACATTAATATAATAGAAGGTAGCTTAAATACAGCTCTTACTACTAGTTTTCAAAACTGGTGCGTAAGCATTAAATGCCACCAAAACCAAATGAATTCTTAATGGTACAAGACAAACGAATCAATGTTGACTTATATGTATGCATGGCTGATAGTCGTATTGAAAATGTGAAGTCTTGTAAATGTTTGATTGTAGTTATTGACGAAGCATTAAGTTGGGGCCCACATGACGAATACGTAAGTCAAATTGTTGTAACTATCTAAATCCGTGATTAAGTTCACAAAACAGCCTTTAACACTATTTCTAATTTTAGTTATGACAACATTAGAGTATTGCTGTACTGTGTACATATCTCACACAAAAATATTTTGAACAAATGTCTCAAAAGAACCGCGCAGAAAATTCTTAAATGTACCTTTCTTCCTACGTTCCTACGTTCCTTTTCTATATCTCCCTCATGTAATATAGTTCATAAACCGAAACAAAAGGAAAAAGACAAAAATGATTTGGTGAACTATCGGGATGTAGAGCACTGGAACTCGCTTATTTTATTTATATATAGATGTACCCTGGAATCTGGGTACATTTGTACGTCCATGTTATACACAACTATGTGGTTACCAGAGTTACAATTTTTTAGGCCAAGTAAACAAAAATACATGTTGATCGTCCCCGCCCGCTCCGATTTTGGACGCCGCACCGATTTGTTTGTTATTTGTTATTTAAAAAAAAAAAAAAAATTGAAATTAACCAAACAAATATCGGAGCCATAACTCTCATACCTATTTTAAAGTGTATCCTTCATTTTTATTGAGCAATTTCATCACCTTTCTTGCATGTAGGCGTACCCTTTCCACAACGCAATCGTGAGAAAATCCTCATTGCGACTATCGTGTGAACTAAAAATATAAATTGGATGGCCGTTTTATCCCACGTTTATGCAGCTAGACTCCATTAAAATAACTTTTGAGCAAAATCAAAATAAGAACTCTTGAAAAGAATAACAATATGTATCAAAATGGACACAGAAACACACATCGCAAACGCTGCATAATGCGCTACATACACATCTGCATCACTTTTGTATTTGTATATGCACACAAGGGACCACGCTCTATTTGCGTCACTCGCTATTCACTTGTCATTCAAGCTGCAAAATACTGTTTGTGATATTGGAAACTTACTTGACAAGTGGACAGTTTGATATAAAATCATTTGTTGATCTACATTGCACCGAAATAACTTAAACGGCACCATAAAACCATCTTCAAATATGTTATGGCGGCCATCTTTGAAAAAATAACACACAAAAAAGGAAAATAACAAATAATAAGGGCCTCCCTAACCAACTTTAAAAAAAGTCCGGACGATCAGCATGTTATTTTTGTTACTTGGCCCTATAGTTTATAGATATAATTAAATCAGTTGGACACACAGGACCTAAATGCCGAGAGGTTTGGAAGGAATGATGGGCAAAAATCTATGCACAATACAACGCCAAAAAGCAGGAAATTGTCTCGATATAGAAAGTGAATGAGGCAGGGCGATCGCTGCCACGGTCGTGCATTTCTGCTGGCTCTCAGAGGCAACGGAAAAAAACTTATTTAATAAGGGAAACGGGGTTGCATCCTAGGATCGAGTGGATCGGTGAATCGAGGGTGCACTCCCTGCTCCCTGCAGTTTGTTATTATTATTAATACCGTTATTACTATTATTTATGAGCTTAAGTCGGGCGGGAGGGCATGCCAGGTTAGAATGCTCAGAACGAGAAGAAAGGCAATGATGTTGTTGTTGTTGTTGTTTTTGTAGATTGGGTTGGCACTTCCAGCATACTACGTGCCCTTTGTGCCATCAACAAAGAAATACAAACAAAACCTGATAGAGAACGAACGGAAACAAATTATTCAAACGGAGGCATTGTATACAAGCTGAGGGGAGGCTTGTAATTCACCAAGCACAATGCAACTTTTGAAGAATACCCTGCAGGGCCGGATCGTGTGCCAGCAATTTAAGTGCCCGGGCACAGCCGGGTGATTTGCAGAGTCCGCAACACCTCCAGGGGAAACCCAGATATGTTGCAAAGATGTCTGGCGAATCACTACCTGCCCCCAATAGATATAGTCCAGTCAAAATACATAATTTTGTTTTGTTGACCTCAAACAAATTGCAACAGATTGTTTTTCACCACAGTGCACTTCTATAAGGTCCCTAGAATGACATACTAAAAATCTACAAAAATCCAAGTGGTGGAAATATGACTAATTTGCATAAATCGTTAATTCCCTGCCGCGTAAAAAATGTATTCCCATATTTGGGTATATATATATATATTTTTCATTTTTTAAAAAGTTTATTTTGGTGATTCTACTTACATATCCTTACTTTAATAACATTTGCTAAATCATATAAGTGACTGAATAATTATGAGAACATAGTAATTATCAAAAATAACAACTTCGTGACCCTATAAATGTGCGCATATTACACTGTCTCCAGATATCATCAAGTAGTCAGTATTGACGTGCTTCAAATTCACCAAGTTGCTCACTGGCACAGTTATCTTATTAAAACCTTATAAACCTTAAAAATCATATAAACAATGATAACATTGTGATATTTAGCCCAGCAAACACAAACTGGGAGAAAATGGTGTGTCCCTAAATTGGGTAGGTGAAGGGTTGCCTAAGGTGAGAGACTTGAACAAGTTCAAGGAAACCTCCCAAATTAAAGATTGTTGTTGCTTACAATAATCATATCTACGTTAAAATGTATTTTTGGGATTTCCTTGAACTTGTTCAAGTGTCCCATGTTAGGCAACCCTTTAACTACTTTTTTCGCCCAATTTATGGACACACCATTTTCCTCCAAATATCACAATGTTATCATTGTTCCTATGATTTTTCATAAGGTTTAAATATGATAACTGTGCCAGTAAGCAACTTGGTGAATTTGAAGCTCACCAATACTGACTACTTGATGATATCTGGAGACAGTGTAATGTGCGCACATTTATAGGGTCACGGAGTTGTCATTTTTGATAATTACTATGTTCTCATAATTATTCAGTCACTTATATGATTTAGCAAATGTTATTGAAGTAAGGATATCTAAGTAGAATCACCAAAATACACTTTAAAAAAAATAAAAAAAATATATATATACCCAAATATGGGAATAATAATATTACGCGGCAGGGATTAACGATTTATGCAAATTAGTCATATTTCCACCACTTGGATTTTTGTAGATTTTTAGTATGTCATTCTAGGGACCTTATAGAAGTGCACTGTGGTGAAAAACAATCTGTTGCAATTTGTTTGAGGTCAAAACGTATTTTTCCTGGACTAATAGGCAATAACTCAAACAATCCCTTAGATCAAAAGGAAGGACAAACAAAATGTATGAAAGAAAGGACTATATAGGGAGCTGTACATTTTATGTTAAAATTACATTTTTGGATGAAATTAATTATTTCGTGCACTGCTCTTGTCTTTGTGATTTTGACTTGAGCTTCGAGTGGATGTACTTGGTGGTCCCAATTGAGATTCAGTTGGTTCCTGTTTCTTACTTTGGGATTGTTTTTGTGATCGGTTTCTTTTTTTGTGGCATCAGGTAATTGTGATGGAACCTTGGGTTTTCTGTCTTTGTTAGTTTCTTTGGGTGAGGAAGTTTACTAGTCTGGGTAGTCAATAATATTTGTTCAACAAGTGACTTTACTGCTGCAGTTTTGTCTTCTTTCTTCTTCAGATTTGCATGATTCCTAGTAGAAGATCTATGATTTGCTCAGGTTTGATGACCATGGAAGGTGCAGTTGGTTCCGTTTGTGTTGCTATTACTTTGAGTAGAAGTCCGTTTGAGTAGTAGTCTTGGTCAAGGCGTTCATCGTTAACCGTCCGTACGTACAGCGCAGCGGTAATCGGAGCTCAAACAACGACCTCACGCGGCCACTATTATATGCAAAGTAACTTAAGATACTTGTAGTCCAGGAAAAATAAGTTTTGACCTCAAACAAATTGCAACAAATTGTTTTTCACCACAGTGCACTTCTATAAGGTTCCTAGAATTACATACTAAAAATCTACAAAAATCCAAGTGGTGGAAATATGTCTAATTTGCATAAATCGTTAATCCCTGCCATGTAATATGTTTATTCCCATATTTGGGTATATATTTTATTTTTATTTTTTGAAAAGTTTATTTTGGTGATTTCACTTACATATCCTTACTTGAATAACATTTGCTAAAGCATATAAGTGACTGAATAATTATGAGAACACAGTAATTATCCAAAATGACAACTTTATGACCCTATAAATGTGCGCACATTACACTGTCTCCAGATATCATCATGTAGTCAGTATTGGTGAGCTTCAAATTCACCAAGTTGCTTACTGGCACAGTTATCATATTAAAACCTTATGAAAAATCATAGGAACAATAATAACATTGTGATATTTAGCCCACAAAACAACAACTGGGGAAAAATGGTGTGTCTATAAATTGGGCTAAAAAGTAGTTAAAGGGTTGCCTAACATGGAAGACTTGAACAAGTTCAAGGAAATCCCCAAAATACATTTTAACGTAGATATGATTATTGTAAGCAACAAAAATCTTAAATTTGGGGGGTTTCCTTGAACTTGTTCAAGTCTCTCACCTTAGGCAACCCTTCACCTACTTGTTAGCCCAATTTAGGGACACATAATTTTTTCCAAGTTTTTGTTTGCTGGGCTAAATATCACAATGTTATCATTGTCCATATGATTTCCCATAAGGTTTTAATAGGATAACTGTGCCAGTAAGCAACTTGGTGAATTTGAAGCACTTCAATACTTACTACTTGATGATATCTGGAGACAAGGTAAATGCGTGCAAATGATAGGGTATAATTGTAGTAATTATGGACCATTACTATATTTTCATAATTATTTGGTCACTTACATGCTTTAGAAAATGTTATTGAAGTAAGGATGTTTAAGTATAATCGCCAAAATAAACTTAAAAAAAAATTTTAAAAAAAATATATATACCCAAATATGGGAATATAAACATATTACACGGCAGGGATTAACGATTTATTCAAATTAGACATATTTCCACCACTTAGATTTTTGTAGATTTTTAGTATGTAATTCTAGGGACCTTATAGAAGTGCACTGTGGTGAAAAACAATCTGTTGCAATTTGTTTAAGGTCAACAAAACAAAATTATGTATTTTGCCTGGACTATTGAACGCCTTGGATCATTGGTTAAGTTGAGGTTTTGGGGGCGGTGCTCATTATGCTAATAGATTAAGCTGACCTTTATAGTCGTTTTCTTATTGGTCGATCGTTGCGTAGAAACTGCATAATTTGAGCTAGCGGTGAAAGGTCATAGCTAGCTCGCAAGTTTACGAACACCGCCACCGTTGACATATTTTATCGGAGAAAGTTGAGTGATTTTTACGAAGGCTTGTAGGAATTACACATGAAGATTTGAACTGTCTTGCTTCATTGGTGAGGGTCGCAGTTATTTTCGCTCGTTTTGCTGGGTATTTTCTTGAATGTTGAAAATGTTATGGTCAAAACTAGTTGTGTTTAGCTGCTTAGTTTTGAGTTTTCAAGCGAGGTGACTGGAGAAGGCCGCAACTCTATTGAAACGTGTCGAACTCGGCCCTATACATTACATATCACACGCATCTAATCCAGCTGATCTGAAAACCGTGGCTCGGTAAAACGCGGAACTCTGATAATTAAATGCCTTGCCGTCTGAATTTTGCCAAGAAAATAATCTGAGAATTTATTGAGGATATAAGACACTTGTCCCTGTTTAAATTACGATATTGCGATTACCATACAGTGTGGCGATAACGCACAGACCAGCATGCCTAGGTTAATGCCGATTATGCGTAGCGATAATAAACTGACCGAACACGCTGAAAACTGACGCTGAGTACCTGGCCGTACGTGCGAGCTCCGAGCAAAATGGGGCTCAGGCTGCCTGGAAATGACGGATTTCCCATAACCTGTCGGCAAATTCACAAAAACACCGTGACCACGAAGAAAGGATTCTAATGGCCTTTCGCTGCTCGGGTCTAAAATCTTCGAGGGGTAATATTTTCGCTGCAAAATTCAAACAACATGACAGATCTTCGGACGACAGACGACACTGAATATCTTCCATGTTGTCTTAAATGTCATGCTGCATCAAATTTGATGACGTCGGGATTCAACCGCGTTGTGATTAGACACTTCACATCTTAGCCCCGCCTATACTTATCTGTATTCGTATACGAGGTCATGCGCCAGAAATGTGGCGCAAAATATAGGAAAAACATAAGATTTCAAAAACCCAATGATCCAAGGCGAAAAAGTAGCCTCAGTTGATTTGCATAAATAGTGGCCGTATGAGGTCGCTGTTCGCGCTGTATCTTTGCACGGGGCTTGCGCTAGCAGCATATGCGGGGCGCGCGCACAGTGCATTTCTGGACGGATAACGACGGACGGATAACGACGAACTCGCCTTGACCAAGGCTATTTGAGTAGACGCGTCCACAGTTTTGATATTTGCTGCCTTTGCGGTTCCTTTGTTACTGTTTTGTACCGGTATATGTGGTCAACTGTTTTGCTTTGTGTAGGTTCCATGTTCGAATTAGTGACTGTTGATATGGTTGAGGGGATTTGTACATCATCTGTTCTTATAGTTAAGTTTTAACTGTTTTCGGAGCCTCAGCATATGATATTTTACAGTGGACTCTAATTCCTTGTATTTTCTTTTCGTCTTTGATTGTGGCACATCCACCATTATGCGGACGAGTGGTTACCACCGTGACCGCATCTGCAGCATCGAACCTGATTCATAGTTGTGATTTCCACTACAATGAACACATCGGGTTTGTGCACGACATCTATTTGCAACGTGTCCCAATCTCTGTCAATTAAAACAACGAATAACCGGGGGGTGTATGGTTTTACTTCAAATAGCTGGTTTCCTAGCTGAAAGCGAGATAGTAAATTAGGCGTATTGAAGGTTAAACACACAGAAAGACTATTTTCAATATGTCCACCTCTTTTTCCGTGCATATGTGAGTCTCTTAGCTTCGATAACCCCAGATTGTTTGCCATTGTCCAAGATGTCTTGTTCAGGGATGTCAGTCGGAAGGCCCGTTATTACTCTTTTACTTTGGATTTCCGATTTTTCAATATTTTATTTCTACCATGTCTTATTTCTCCATGTTTCTACGGACCATTTACCTAGATGGTTTATTGTTTTCAACGTTTGAGCCTGAAAGGCATTGAATGCAATGCCCGCCTTTATATAGCTAAGAGTGTTGGGGCGTAACGAACACGTTATTATAACGGCTGTATTGAGCCCACCTGTCGTTCGATAACGAAAAGAAAAGGCATGTCCTCACCCCTTCAGAGGATATGTTTGATCGTCTTAGAGTTCTTGCGTTTTAGACCGTCAATTACCGTTGTACGCAAGCCTGACCAATCAGCACTAGCGAGTTTTCACGAGGTCAGCGGTGCTTGCGTTCCATCCAATGAACAATCGGGACTGTACCTTAGCTTGTTGTTATTCGTAATAAGGCCTGGCATACGATCACATGATTATACAATTGTAAGTATACATGCACGCCCTCCTCCTGCTAGTGACTGATACGTTAGATGTGTACAATGGCGCTTATAATTACTCCCAGCCCGCTTATATTGTTACAAGGTACAATGGGATACGTGGGATAATTGTGAGGATCCCACCACTTTAAATGCAGGTAACACATAGGCCTGGTAATTACTTACACCAGAGTATATAAATCAAGTTTACATAGACGTCCCTAATGATTATTCGCGCCGTCCACGCAAAACCCTTTTTTATTACTGTCAGACGTAGCAAACAAATCAGAAGTGGATGAAAACAAAAGCAACAGTTAACTATCCTTGCTAGAAATCCTGTCCGACGGGGAAACAAAAACGAGCAGGATCTTGCATGACTTTGGCGAAAAAAATCCATTGTGGGTTAATATTATCTTATCCAGCAAAAGCGAAAAAAGGCAAAGAGTACAGTCTTGGAACGGGAGCCGAGTCAGCCGACAAACCAAATATGCATGTACTAAAAAAATCCGAATGTGCTGAAAAAGGGCGTGTATACTAATAATTAGAATAATCATGCGATCGTATGCCAGGCCTTATTACGAATAACAACAAGCTTATGGTGCTGTCACACTGTTGCGTATGGCACCAGCGTAAGAGTTGCGTATTAAAATATCACTCATACGCGGGCCTACGCTGGTATACGGTAGGAGTACGTTAGGGATAGGTTGTATACGTTACAAGCACGGAGGCATACGCTGACATACGCTGGGATACGCCGAGGCCGAATAATTTGTTTAAGCATGCTTAAAAATTGTGTGCGTATGCCTGCGTGTGGTTCACACGCTAAGCATACGCTAGGCATACGCCATGCATACGCTGAATACGCTAGAGGTACGCAAGAGGTAGGTTATGCATAGGTCAAGTACGCTGAACATAAGTTGCCGTAGGTTGGCAAGAATGTTTACCATACAGCTAGCGTATTGATAGCGCATTGAAAGCGTAAAGGCCCTGTCACACCTTTGCGTATATCAAGTACTTATGAGTTCCTTATTAAAAAAATTCAATACGCAGCCGTACGCTCAAAATTTCAAAATGTTTCGATTACTTTGACTTATATGCGACGCACACCTAGCGTATAAGTAACGAATTCAGCGCATCCATGGCGTATGAGGTGCGTATGAGTTGCGTATGCAGTGCGCAACACTATTTTACTGCTGCGAATAGCTGCGTATGCAGTGCGCATGCCGAGCGTATTCCAGACGCACCATACTTATCCCGACCGCATGCCTGACGCACTTCCGACGAATGCCGAGCGTATTTCCGTCGCATGTCCGCCGCTCGCCACGCGTTATAAAAAGGCGGCGGCTTCCCGCTGTTGTCAGTACCAGTGCAGATTTCATAGCGTGAACATCAGCGTATTACCGCGTATGAACCGCTTATCCCCCACGAACACATAGCGTATTTGTACCGCGCTCGACCGATGCGGGACCGATGCGCTGCGTATTTATAACTTATGACCTGCGTAACAGCGTACGCTGCGTAGTGTTGTGCTTGCCCAAAACTATCCGGCGTACTGGGCCGTACTGTGCGCATGCCTACGTACATAAAACTTACACAAAACGATTGAGATGCATATGAGGTGCATATTGTGCGTATGAAAAAAATGTCAATGCGCAACTCATAAGGAATTAGGATACGCAAAAGTGTGACAGGGCCTTAAGAGTAACCTACTTCTAACGTATGTCTGACGTATTCTGCAACGTATATATAACGTATTTAGCGTACAACTAGCGTGTTATTGACGTATGACCAGCGTATCCCTAGCGTATTGCCAGCGTTTTGAGAAAGTGTATAATAGGCTCCCTTTTCTAGCTCTTCTTTAGTTCTTCTTTGACTCTAGACAAGGGAGGAGGGCTCTACGCTACTAACGCTATCCATACGCAGAGTAAGCTGGCCATGCGCTGGCCATACGCTGGTTATACGCTGACATACGCTGGTCATACGCTGGCATACGCTGATATGTGCTGGTCATATGCAAGCTATACGCAGGTCATAAGCTGGCAGTACGCTACTCATATGCTACAAATAGGTTCAATACGGTAAGTATATGCACAATTCTGTATTTTTCAGGGCTTGTTGGGCGTATGCAAACTATTTTAATACGCAACTTGTACGCTGGTGCCATACGCAACAGTGTGTGTGACAGCACCATAAGGTACAGTCCCGATAGTTCATTGGATGGGACGCAAGCACTGCTGACCTCGTGAACACTCTCGGCTTGGCTTGCGTACAGCGGTCATCGGTCTAAAACGCACGAACTCTAGTTGAACCACTTGCGAAGACAAGGCTATTCTTGTCTTCGCAAATCTGAACAAAATAACATTGTACATGAGACATATTTTCACACCACTTACAGTTATTCGCGAAACAAGGCAATTAACCCACGTACACTGAACGTTTTGGGGGTTTTTTCGCCCCAAAAGAATGCTACGCCACAAATTTCGCTGTGAGTGGTGCAAACAAATGGAATAATCTGCCGGAGCACATGCGAACACTGGCTCTTTAAAGGTCTACGCAGATCTTTCTGGAAGAATTGCTGTTTAATAATTTAAAATGTGCCTTGGTGTTTAAGTAACAAAACCAGAGGTGATAAAATTGTTTAAAATTACATTAGTTGGGGTTAATTGGGTTTAATCAACGTAAATGTAATTGGTCCTCTCGTTAACATGTTCAAACACTGACAAATGGTGGTGCTGTTCGTGACGAACATTCGGCAACCCCCCAAAAGAAACAACACGGCGTGCGTGCACCAAGCGATCCGCGTACGTAAATACATGTACATGTACACGTGATGCCATGCACGTACGCAGCAGATTTCTTTCAGACATAGCGAGTAAATTAGACGACAGTTTGGGGTCGGGGAGCGCATATTCTACAGAATCGGACGAAATATCCTCAGTATCATCAGGTCCTACTTCGGATTGACAATAACTTGAGTCGACCATCGACTGAATGATTTTTCATCGACTGTACGCGTAGCACATGATGCTGCAGGCATGCACGGCCCGTTGATGGATGGTCGAGGTGTCACAATTATGCAAATTGTGTATGTTAATAGGCTACGGGGCCGGTCCCCCAAAACACTTTATATATTTTTTTCTCATATTTATTACCCAAAACTAAAACTTGTATATACTGGAAATCACTTATTTAGTTATAATCTTTCATTTAAACTAATACAAAAACACATTACTTAGACCCTTTAAAGCACATTTAAATCGGAGCTGCGACATGCCATCCGTTATATATTATGCCAATTGCGCTGATCTACAGAGTTATAACTTGGTTGCCACTATAATGTGGAGCCGGATGGGAATTTCCCCTTCTCTTTTTCCCCCAAAGGTTTTTTTGCGGGTTTTCGCCTATCCCGTAAGTCAGAATTCATCCCGCAAAATCAGAATTGGCCATAAACAGGAATTAACTAAAACTTAATGTACAAACTTACCTTAGTATCAATGTTTTGTATTCTGTAAATATATTTGTACGTCTGTAATGATGTATGCTGGGCCCCAATGAAAACCAGTTTGTTTTCAGCACACCCTGTGTGAAGACAATGTAATAATTATACCCGTATACCAGACACCGCCATATTGTTGTTTTATGATGAGCCTTTTCAATCTACAGAGGGCTCTGTAACCAGTCAACAAATTGAGTATAGTGCCTCGTCAGGCATTATACGGAAATGTGTTGTACTATACCTGATTGTGTTTTAGCCAACTAAGATAAAGAACCAGCAACAGGTGTATAATTGAAACTAGTTGAAAACAGTCGAACTGGTTTCATATAGATCTGCACACTGCGATGCAGTGATCAATAACTACCCAATGATGTTCACTAAGAATGGGCCGATTGATTGGTGATTTTAAAAGTAAGCTTGAGTTGAAATGACTAATTTCGGCTCTTTTCAAGTCAAAGGAAGGTAGACAATTTGTCTCTGCGCAAAAGTAACTACATGTAGACCCTAAAAGTAACTCCCTTATAAACAACAACACCTATTTTAAACCCAAGGTGATCGAGAAGATCCCATCATTTATAACAACACCAAGATGTATTACCGGGGGTCCGAGGTGTTGGATGCGGTCATAGGTTATTTACTCCAGTCAGCAGGACTACAGAGGGCGGAGAAAATCATTCTGAGTGGCGAATCTGGTAAGTGTAGCATATTATAGGTTTTCCCGGCTATTTTAAAACATTTTTTATTCATATTTACCATCTCTCTAATTCAATTTCGTCCGAGACAAAAAAATTACAAAATTCAGTCATTTTTCATTCATTTTCAATGTTTGGTCAGTCAACATTAGCTCGAGAATGTTTGTCATTACAAATTAAATTCGTCCGAGTTGTTGCCGAATTCGTCTGATATCACTCAATTGTAAACATATGTTAAATATATTAGTATGATGTGCGTTTTACGTAAGCATACATCAGACTAATTAATTTATTAAACATTAGTTTTTAAATTGATTGATAACAAGACGAAATCGATCTCTGAATGCTGCTTTTCGGCAACAGCTTCGTCAAATTTAATATGTAATGATAACTATTTTTGACCCGGTGTTTAAACAAGATGACCAAGCTATTACAATGAATGATAAATGACTAAATTGGTTCGGTAAAGGCAAGTGAATATTTGTCTCGGACGAAATTGAATGTGAGAGTTGCTGAATTTGAATTCCCTAAGTTCGATCCAGGACCAATGGTTCACTAGTGGTTAGTTTATGACGTACCTATAGCGCATGCGCAATGAAGTTGCCGATGCGATGACTCTTGTCGAACTTTTGTGGCGCTGAAACATCGTACTCACACCGACTAAACACTATTTCAACACGATATTTCCGTTGATTTACACCAAAATAATGACTGCGTAGCCATTAATAGCTGCCCCCCGCTGCACTGTGCTATGTCAATGTTGACATTAATAACCAGCGCGACCAACCGCGGTGGGCTGGTCCCGAATAGTTGACTAGTCCATTAACCATCGTTGACTAGCGTGAGTTTGATTAGAGTTAGTGGAACTATGGTTGACTGTAGTCCTTGATCGAGCTTGCCCCAGCGCCATAAAGCGTTTTCCGCACATAGAGACAGTTTTCCCCAATAAATCAGGTAGCCAGGCACCCTGTTAGTACGGCAGATAGGTGTTGAGGTTTTGCCTTTGATGATACAAGCATGGAACATTCGGAAACATATGTAATGAGAAACATAATTAGGGTCATCGCAGATTTGGCATTTGAAAAAAATATAGGTAGAGTAACAAGCAATTTTCCAATTAAAACAATGGCTGCCATTGCTTGTTATTCTACCTATATTTTTTTTAAGGAAATATTTGCGATGGCATTATCGCCAAATATATTTCTCATCAGACATACTTTGACCGCGTGCCAACTACATTCATGCTTGTATCATCAAAGGCACAACTCCCCTATCTGCCCCACAATGTCTACAATAGAAGTCTGTCTCCTTTGAGATAATGGTATTGAAGGACTGGGCTACTTCCATTTATTCAATTTATTTACACAGCCGGTGCCCTGGCCGTCTACCTTCACGCTGATCGTGTCAGCAGCATGGTTCCCGACGATGCTTCGTTCAAAGCCGTGGCAGACGGGGGTTTCTTTGTAGCCGAGGCGGACACCAGCGGCGACAACTGGTGGGAGGACGCCATGAAGGACGTCTATCGGATGCAGCAGATGGAAGGTGGGGTTTATTCAAAATAAATATCATACCAAATAACCACTGGATGTAAATTTGAAATTTTTACGACTTAATCCAATATGTAAATTTGGAAGAGAATGTGATTTTAGAAAAACATGTTTTTAATCACATCCTGCTAATGACCTTGTCCGCTTTGCCTGCAACATTACATCAAGCCCTTTCCTGGTGCAAGCACCAGGTAAGGAGTTCCAGATCTAGGTATTTCAACAGTATAGATGAGAACAGACAGAAAGCCTTGGATTGAAAGGGTACTGTCAGTTGCAGGCCTGGGTATACATAAGTTATAGTCTTAATTCCTGGCTCTTATCTTCAAAGGGAGCCTCGACGAAGACTGTCTGCTTGCCAAGGGGAAGAGCAACAAGTGGGAGTGTTTCTTCGCGCGGTACGCCTACCCTTACGTAACCACCCCCCTGTTCGTCATCAATTCCGCTTACGACCGGTGGTCCCTGACGAACATCCTCGGAGTCCGATGTCGTCCACCGGAGTGCAGCGGACAGGATCTCGGGCTCATCGCGGTGCACAGGAAGACCTTCCTGCAGCACACGGACCAAGTCAACCGATACGACAAAGACGGCATGTTTCTGACGTCGTGCTTCGCCCACGGCCAGGCCGTGAGCGACACCTCCTGGATGACGTACAGAGTGGCTGGGAGAACGACTAGGGAGGCCTTTGCCAACTGGTATCACGAGCGGACGACGCCAGCCGAGACGCGAGACGTAGACTGCGGCTCCAGTCTGACGTGCAACCCTACGTGCAGAAGCAACAACTCCGACCGATGAATAGGTATGTGAAGTGTCTCTTTGGACATGGAACAAGTCTGACCAACCTTACGAAATTGTGAATAAAATAGAGGGGCGTTGTTTATCCTAACAACGAAAATGAAGTGAGGGCGCTCACATTTGGCTTGTTTCCGATAGCTGAGTCCGACTTATAAACAAAGATGACAAACGTTTCACCGCTGGTGGGCGTTGTGCTCAGAATTCTAGATAATTATTGTTGATGATATTTAAGGACAGTCTTAAGTAAAGTAAATTAAAGTTCATAAAGCTTATACATATTGCGTAGTACGTCGTCTTCCCATAAATGTTGCCAGGTATCCCAGTTTAAAATCTGTATTCAATATGAGTATTAAATACGGTCCGTTAAATTTTGAACTAAAGTAAGCCTCTTTTTAGATTTCTGCAAAGCAAATGGAGCTGAACAGTGCTTTCTAAGTGAGACGCAGGGCGTAACCAGCTGATACTCTCTACATACTAAATAGTGAAACTATGGACTAGAGGGTTTAGGGTGAAAATCACTCCGATTTTATATTGAAATACACCGAAATAGCATAATTTCAGTTGAATTCGATTGGATTTTGATTTTGTTCGAGTGAATTAATTTCACTCTGATCCCTAGTTTATTGTGGGAGTGAATGTTCACTCTTTGGAAATAAGAGAGAATAGTGTTTGTGTGTAAATCAAGATTTCTAATAACAAGATAGGTCACCCAGGAGGCACACACCTCCAACGAGAAACGAGAATCGTTGTTTCGCCACTGTTCGATTGTTGTTTTTGCTGTGGTGTGGGATAATAGTTTTATTAAAGGTAATATAAAATACTTTCGTAATTATGCAGAGCTGATAATAAGAGGCATTATAAACGTCACAACCTAAAGCATTCTTAATTGTAATGTATTTTTAAGATTTAACACTGAAAGTATTGTTAAACTTAAAGGTATACCGTTTGCTTTTGGTGTAATTTTCAAAATGGAATGGGTTAGCGGATTAAATTTCATAGTTCATATTTTCATGCTTACCTGTTTAAAGATTTGTGTTTATAGATGCTGAAAAATAAACAAGAACAATGCTGCTTTTGGAAGTCTGGTTCCTTGACTTCCCTCAATCCTAACGGGGCAATTTAGGACCTATAGATGTCAGGGAATTATCATAATTAGACAACCAAACTGCATTCATACACGGATGTGTAACCGTAAAAGAAATACATTGGGGGCAGTGTTTGAAAATAGGTAAGTTTCTCCAACGATTACTGGCCTTCAATCGTTTGAACTTGATACAACATTCCCTTTGAAAACCACTGCACAACAGGTACCGTGACTTTACACGATGCTTGAGACTGCTATTCACTTACAGTCAAGTAAGTATTTCATAATAATGTTATAATAATAGTTATTTTAACAATTTCATTTTTGCTCATTTTGGAACATTGAAGCTACATTATTGCGGTTTCCACAAATAACGTGTGGAATGTTTGGAACCGTCAGCTGTAAAACATCACTTCGTTGAACTTTGTTAAAATACTGCAAACTTATACAATATTTTCATCATTTCAAATAATTGTATTGATCCTCTATCTTTCATCATTAGACAATTTCATATAGTATTGTTAAATCTAATGCACCAGGTGCGTCGTTTTGATTTCGTGGATAAATTAACAAATATAATAATAGGAAGAGACGCTATATATTTTAGCCTTACGCTTAGTGGTAATTTGGGGCGATATATTAAGCATCGTTTCTTTTTTTCTTTTTTTAAGAAACGACATTTTTCATTAAACCCATAACATTGCTATCAGCATGCAAACTTTCGGATACGAAGTCGCACTTAAGAAGGAGGAGCATTTCTTTCCAGATTGTATGTAGCGTCTGGTGTTAAATGATACAACAACACACCAAACTTCTGCCTTTATTAAATTTTCCACAATTAGTGCTTCCTTTCATACCTTATGTTGCTGATGTTTATTGTTATCGACTTCTCCAGCACTGGCTTACATTAAACTTCAAGGGATACATTTATTTATCCCTTCACGTCCTAGGCTCCCATCAAACTTTTATCAAGGGATATAATTATGTATCCCCTCACGTCCTATAGGCTTCCATCAAACGTCAATCAAGGGATATAATTATGTATTCCCTCACTTCCTAGGCTTCCATCAAACTTTAAGGGAAATATTGTTCTATCCCCTCACGTCCTAGGCTTCGGTCAAACTTCAAGGGATACATTTATTTTTCCCCTCGCATCCTAGGCTTCCATCAAACTTCAAGGGATATATTTATGTATCCCCTCGCGTCCTAGGCTACCATAAAACTTCAAGGGATATACACGTCATTTCGATGATCTTTGAGGGATAACGTCATATTAACTAAAAAACATAAATATATTATGCAAAACAGACTTTGTGATTTAATTGACGGGCACTCTGTGGTCATATTTAATAATCGGTTGGGACTATACAGAACGGCGTAACATACTCGTCCCCAGTTCTGTAACGCTGTTTCACTGGCAGTTGAGGAACGGTCCATTCATCGCATGTAATTCACCATCATCATCATCATGGCCCATCCCGTCGCAAACGACGATGGAGACGACGTTTCTCACAATCATCAATGTACATTTGTCTTAAGGAGGATAAACCTTTATGGACAGCAGAGCGCCAATGGAGACGGTTGCTGGCAGTTGACTCCCAAGTAGTAAGTGGTATCCCAAAAGTGGCAAGGTCGCGTTTCGGTACGCCTTTGTATCGCAGTCTAGGTCGACCGCGAGGGCGAGGAGCGTCGGCAAGTTCTCCGTAGAGGAGATCCTTTGGGATTCGGCCATCTACCTGCCTGTGCACATGACCGACCCAACGAAGGCGGCGCTGTCTCAGCATGGAAAACATACCGACAGTTTCGGTGAGCTGCAGAATGGGGACGTTTGGAAAATGATCACGCCAGGAGATGCCAAGAATGGAACGAAGGCATCGGAAGTGGAAGGAGTGGAGACGACGTTCTTGGTGACGGTACGTGGACCATGATTCACTGCAGTACAACAGGACACTCAGTACACAGGCCACGTAGACGCTGATCTTCAGTTTGATGTAGAGGTTTTTGTTGCTCCAAACACGTTGGCTGAGACAGCCGAACGTGGTTGCGGCCTTACCGATGCGGGAGTCGAGTTCAGCATCAAGGTAGCTGTTGCTGGAGATGATTGAGCCGAGGTATGCGAAGTCATCAACGACGCTCAGGCTAGACCCGTTAATGGAGATCAGGGGAGGACCTATGGAACCATGCGAGAAGACAACTGTCTTGCCGAGGCTGATCCGCATGCCAAACTCTAAGCAGGCTTTGGCAAATAAACTACACAGAGATTGAAGATCGGATTCACTGTGGGCGACAAGAGCATCATCATCTGCGTATAGGAGTTCTCTAATGAGAACACGTCTAATGTCAGTCCTGGCACGGAGACGAGAGAGGTTAAATAGCTTTCCTGAGCTGAGGAAATGGAGCAAAACGCCAGAAGGGTCAGGAAAGGCGCGCAGGAGGAGAACCGAGAAGAAGATACCGAACAAGGTGGGAGCAAGCACACATCTTTGTTTGACACCACAAAGGATTGGGAACTTTCCAGATTTGGAGCCATTGAATTGAACTGTGGCTTGCATGTCGTCATGGAAAGCTACGAGGATGGACAGTAGTGTGTCTGGACAGCCCAGGCGCTTCAAGATGGAGAACAGGCCTGAGCGACTTACAGAGTCAAAAGCCTTCGTCAGGTCGATAAAGACGACGTAGAGCGGGCGTAGTTGCTTAACGCACTTCTCCTGTAGCTGTTTAAGGGAGAAAACCATATCGACAGTTGAGCGGGAAGCACGAAACCCACACTGGCTCTCTGGAAGGACTCTATATCACCGATGACCTGTAACCTGGGAAGTAGTACACGGGCGAGAACTGATTGCACTGATTGCACGTGTCACTCCAAACAAGGTGATGGCACAGTCAAGCTCATGCAGGGTGAAAAGTTGTGGCAGAAAGGCTAATGCATCGGAGCACACTTCTACATCGCTGGCAAAGAGAGAGCTGTAGTGGTCAAGCTGTGCTGATGGATCAGTATTAGCTATGCCAGAAGTTGACAGCAGTGGAGCACTCTTCTTTGGGGTAGGACCGATGGCCTCTTTAATACCTTTGTACAGGCCAGAAGTTTTTAAGGTCCTTCATGAGGCAGTGTGTAACATCTGGAACTCTGGGAAGTGGCCACCGTCGATGACCAAGTCGGTATACATCCCGTTGCACAAAAAGAGTGACCGAGGTTTGTGCAACAACTACAGAACACTTGCTCTAATCAGTCACGCCAGCAAAATCGTACTGAATCTGATACATCGCAGACTGGTAAGAACCGCTAACATCGCAGTGAACGACACCCAGTGTGGCTTTGTAAGCGGTAAGGGTACAACTGATGGAATAATATCTACCTCCTTAAAGGTGTGGCAGAGTCGTACTACGCAGGAAAACGCCCTCTCCATCTGGTCTTCGTTGACTATAAGAAGGCATTTGATTCCGTCAACCACGCACTTCTGTTTGCAAAATTACGATATCTAGGCGTGGAAGAGGATGTGATGCGATTACTCGAAGATCTCTACATCAACTCAAATGGTAAGCTCCGGTGGAAAGGCCAGATGACAGACGAGTTTGAAACACCAGTCGGAGTACGACAAGGCTGTCCACTGTCACCAACACTCTTCAGCCTCTACACCGAGTGCCTCATGCGGGAGTGGTACAATCGCACAGCGCTCCTAACGGCTCCAGATGTCAGTGGTATCCCCCTAAAGGAGATCAGATATGCTGATGATCTGGTACTGATGGCCCTGTGCAGAGCTGATGCTGTTGAGATGCTCACTAGCCTGGGCGATGTATCTGAGGGGTATGGGCTAAACATCCACCCAGACTGATAAAACTGAGTATATGATCATCCAGCCAACAACCGATGACACCACCATCACATACCGCTCAGCACAAATACCTCGTGTCACATCTTTCAAGTACTTGGGCGTGTCGATCAACCACATGCTTGATGACAGCAAGGAGGTTCGAATGCGGCTAGGCATGGGCAATCCACTCTTCGGCAGTGCAAATATCTACGCTCTCCCCGCATCAGCCTTGAGGTAAAGATACAGCTCACTCGGGCACTAATCATGTCAAGGGTACTGTATGGTGCCACCATCCTGTCGCTGAAGGCAGCTGACATCAAACGCCTAGACAGCTTCGGCCGAACCATCTGGCGTCACCTGCTCAACATCAAGTGGCAAGATCATGTGACAAATGAAAGGCTGATGGAGATGATTGGCAACCGATGCTATTTCAGCAGCAGTGCCGTGATTGAAAGAAAGGCAGCTTGGTTGGGTCATGTGGTTCGTCAAGGCGGCTTGGCAGCAGCCGTTGTGGATGGGATGCCAGAGGGATGCCGTCGTTCCGTAGGCCGACCAAAGATGCGCTGGGTCGACAACATCCGAGAATGGTCAGGTTGTGATACCACCGAACTGAGAGCAGCAGCACTCGAAAGACGGGCTGTGGTAGAAGCGGTACCAGTGATCCCAGTGGTGTACAATTTGAGGAGGAGACCACGGGCAAATGCCTATGTCTACTAGATGATGAGGCCACGGAGATCCCCAGAGTCAGCGCAGTTTTGGATGCAGGCACTGAGACCAGTCCAGTAACGGCAGAGGGCGGTACGGACAAGGCGTTGAACGTTACCCTTTGCAGCACGGAGCACAGACTACGCAAGCTTAAAGTGACCATCCGCGTTTCCGCGTTTCCGCGTCCCCGTATCTCAAAAAGACGTCTTTCATCGTGGAAAAGGCGTCTTTTCGATATACGATTATTACGGTGGCCCACAACTGTCTCGGCTAAAACAAAAGCCCCGCAGCAAAAACAAAAGCACCGCGGCAAAAGCCACGTGTCACAGTGTTGCAGGAAGACGATGACGTCATTGAGTGTCATGTAACGTCACGTTTAAGGTGCAGTTTTCAAGGCCTTGTATCTTCGGAAGTATCAGATTTGGTTTTAAATTGGTGTGTTGGGTTTCCGGGATGTGTTATATGTAAACATTAAGGTGTCGACGTAATGATGACGTCATCTTGAATATGAACTTTGATGTTGAATTGGACTTTCAAGCCATATCTCATCAACAGAATGTGCTAAATTAAAAATTCGTTTTATAATACATTTGTTAAACAAAATACACGACAAAATGTGTGACACCGTGTTGATGTCATCAGAAACGCGATGTTAAAAAGATTACAGAGGATAGGTCCGATCGTCATGAAACATTTATATAGGTCCAGTGCAGTCCCACGCACGTAATGTTCCATCTTACTAATTATTATATCATGATTGACTGTGTCAAAGGCTTTAGATAAGTCAAAAAATATGCCAATTGAGAATTTATTAGGATCGATCGCATTACATAAATAACATTGATAATTCAGTTCACCGGTTTTGTCTGAAACCAAATTGCGACTCAGAAAGAATACCATTCTTATTAATGGGTTGGGAAGCCGGAGTAATAGCTCTATTTACATCTGCTCGAAAGAAGAAGTGGAAACTGCATTTTAAGGGTTTACAAGCCCACGCATTATTTGTCCGAAAACTCGACTTATTGCACGTCGATAGGGGGCGCGCCACACAAATAGCGGTCACCGGCGAAACGCGGGCTCATAGGGGGTAGTGCTAATTGAAGTGAGAATTTCTACGCTAGCTCATTAGCATGAAATGTGCCCCCACAATTCTTTTCGAAAACGGAATCCGTTTGGTAAAAAAAAAACAATGGTGGGATTGTCTAAATATAGCCCAGGATAAACTCCCTGGTTTTGGGACTTCGATCTGAGGCCAGACTTGGTAAAATTACGTTTGAAAAATGGGTCCTAATTGCCCGAGAACGTGGAGGGATGCCCCTTGTAAAATGCCTGCGTGCAGGCTGGGAAAGTATAACATTTCGAGATTGGGTTTTTACACTTGTTTCAATAGAGCTTGAATGAGGCTAGTGCACCCATAGGGGTGCACTGCACAAAATACGCAACCATAGGAAACAACGGAAAATCAGACAGACGGCCTTGCCTCGTGACGCTCAGGAGTAGGTTGGCAATGTATGTGTTTTTTACTTGAAAATAAATAATTGTAAGGAGTTAGCCTCGCGTTTTATATGAAATTGTCCAGAAAAAAATGATTTGTTTGCTAAAATTGACCAGTTGTGAGGAGTTACCCTTGTTTTTTTCAGTCCAAAATTGGCCTGAAATAAAAGAATTGTAAAGGGTTAGTCCCCAAAACTGACTTTTTGGAGAAATACAAAAATTGTATTGGGTAAGTCTTATATTTTAATTATATTATAATTGACTGTAGTTTTAGGAGAAATTAAAAGTTGCCAGGGGTTAGCCTTGCATTTTTATCAAAATTGGCCGAACATCAATCGATTTTTTTTTTAAACGAACAATTGTAAGGCGGGAAAGGGATTAGCCTTGCATTTTCATTAAAATTAGCGGAAATGTTATTGTTCTTGAAAACAATTAAAAAATAAAATTGCACCCACAAGGCTCTGTGTTCGTAATGACGAGCACTTTCTATTGTCCGATAGTGTCTTTGGTCACCACTTTGGCCAGCAGCGCGTCCTGTGGTTAATGCACATCAACTTATTAGACCAATGTTACTGCATAATAAACTTGCCTCTACCATGATGGCATTTAATAAAATATTTACGCCGACCGTAGGCTGAGCTTCAGTTTGTTTTAATAAAATATATTAATCTAATGTATACTATCTTTTCAAATAACCTGGAGAATGTCGACAGAACCGATATTGGTATATATTTGGTAATATCATGCCTACGACCTTTTTTGTAAATTAGTATAATGCCCCAGTCATATTTACGCCGAGTGTAGGACAGGCGTAAATATGACTGGTGGGCACCCAGTGAGCTTTTTTCCTAAAATCGCACGGTCACCGGCGGATCAATCGGAGCTATCGGCCGATTAAAACACCACGGACTGCCGCCAACTTTTAACGCGGAGTTATAATTTCCCGATGGCCGGCAGACTTTTTTCGACCCAACTAATCGCAAACGAACAGCAGGAGACCCGGGTATCTTGCGGGATACGTCCGGCCTCCCCCGTTCACCTGGCGGGCTCTGCATGAGCGAAAAACATCGACCGGGTGCCTCAAGGCATCCGTACGGTGCCTGGACGATGTCCGTGGGGCCACCCTACGGTCCCCGTCCGTTGTCCGTTGTCCGTTCGGAAATCTAATGTGTTGCCGTGCGGCGCCCGTATATAATGTGACCTTGACTAAGTGCAATTTGAGACATCCGGGATTTGTCTCCGATGGCCGAGACATCGGGTGACCGCCCGATACCCGCCCGGCGCCCGGCGGAAATGTGACGGGGGCATAACTTAGGCTATTTTTAATCCATCGGGAAATACTCATGCTGTTAAACATTTTTTGAAGATAATTGCTGAAGGTTTCGCTAACGAATATCTTGCCTGTTTTATTACAAAAGAATTAAATCCGTCGAAACCAGGGGCCTTACCAGAATGAATTTTGTTAAGATTGTCCATAATCTCCTCTTGTGTATATCAGTGTATTTATGAGATTTAAATGTTTTCCTGGTGAAAAAGCAATAAGATAATTAGTTTGCAGCGTGTGAAGCAATAAACGGGACGGAGATAATCCCCCTCCTTTGTGGTGGCCATTGTGCTTGCGGAATGCTGTGGTTTCTTTCGAGGTTTTTAGGGGGGGGGGGGGGGGGGGTGGTGCGTTAGGCAGGGATGTAGTCAAGTCCATCACAAGGACAAGTAAGTCCCTGTAAGTCACAAGTCCTCCAGTTCCAATTAAAATCACAAGCTATTCAAATGAGCTTTGACAAAAGTATTCCTTTGTCATTGTTCAACCAGTTACTTATGACTGGCTTTCGACTGGACTTGGGACTGGACTTGTGAAAGGACTTGTGCAAGGACTTTCAGGGACTCAAATACAACTCTTGCGTTAGGTAACAATCGTCTAGGGAGTGAATAGTATGGGGGACTATATGCACTGCGGCGAGTGAGGGCGCAAGATAATATACTGTCAGTGTTAAGTCTGGTTTTGTCATGGCTGGACGTTCCCGTCTTCGCGTCCGGACCGATAGCCAGCTTCGGGCCGTGTTTTACACTGCGACAAAGCAGCAACCCAGGATTCCAGAGAGGTCATATCTGGGAAGGTTTGCCATCCTAGTAAAAGTCAATCGCGCTTGTGTTTGCGAGATTGGACATTTGTGCTAGTTTGAAGACTCTTTCTTTAATTGTATCATGGAGAATTGAGGTAGGATCAAACCACTTATTAATTTATTTGTTGGCGCAGCTCAAGCTGAAGGAACCCTCCTTGAAAAGGGGCGTGTCGATTTGGTTTATGTAGCCATGCTCTGAGACAATTGTATTCTTATAAAAGTGCAGGTATTCTTGTTTTACCTCACGTTTTGCGTTTGCTTCGGCAGAGTTTAGAAAATGTCTCCAGGGTGCCCCAGCATATAGGTTTGAAGCTTGCCACGCTCGGCGGCATAGAGCCTTCGAACTGAAGACAACAATTTGCGCGGTAGGGAGTGGCTCCACTGATGCGTGAAAATGGAATGTGAGAGCACCACAATGGTCTATGTAAAATGGCTGGCCTACTTGTGTAACAAATAGGGCCAGGAATGTAGGTTTTAATATCATGTCTAAATGAAGTTATTATTATGCTACTTGATGCGATTTATGCTACTTACTGTTTGCATACGTTTTAAGCAATGAATTTTCAAAAAATAAAATAAAAATCACCAGTAAGAGGTACATCTCCTATCGCATTTAAAAATTCACATTTGTATTGAATTCATATAATGCATCTTTACGTAGAAATCGATATGCGATTGAATCAGGTGTATAGTATATTGTAGTTAGTTACATATGCTGGTGTATGGGCAACCCTATAGCACGATGTTTGTGCAGCCGTCTTTCTTTTCTATGATGTCCCGCCGGACGCCCGTCGGCTTTTGTTCCCCAAAATGAGTGTTCCCGATCAATTCGCTTATTTAGTTTCTGGTTTGGTTGAACGGGTCTGTTTCTCCGTATTCAAATGTCGTATAGTGCTCTTAGTGTAATCGGTGATCTTCGTTGATTGCTCTATTTCGGGGGGTGTTTTTCTACAGATCTGATTTTAGGCTTAATTGAGACCTAGCGAGGATAGCAATCTAATCGAGCCCCTCCAGGTATAAGTGGGTATGGTTCCCTTTATAAACCTTTACGCGGCTAATTTATAGGTTGAGTTTTATTTGGAAATCTGTGTTGAAATGATATATTTGCGCTACATATCTGTAGGAAAGCCCGTATAATCTAAATGTTGGGACTTCGGTGCCAATTCATACTATGGGAATGAAATATCATAGAGCCTGGTGTGTGCTCTCGCATTGTATATAGCCAGTCAGATTGCAGCGTAGTCATTAATGAGGTACGCAGCGAAGTCTTGAGCGGGTTGACGGCTTCGCAGCCACAACAATTTACGAGGTTTTGTGTGCACGGAGGAGTGCCCCGCAGAATAGTAATGTTCTTTTTGGCAGTAGTGTTGTGCCAACATGGTGACTTTGACTGTTTCGGGATATTTTGAAAGAACAAACAAACAATAAAAAAAATAAAAAGAAAATAGAATCGTAAAGTGTCTGTTTTAAAATGACATAATTCACGTGAATTATAATGCATACACATACCTGTTGTTACATAACTTTGCTTTATGCTCACGTTTTGCATGTGATGTTTGTTTTTGATAGTCAGAGTGCCACATGTTCTGGTCGGGCGCCTTTGCTCTGGTATGGAGTAGGGGTTCTGACATGCAAATTGCCTTTGAGTTTACTATAGCAACGCATGTTTGATCGGGGTGTTATATATCGTTTTGGCTTTTGAGGTCAGTACACTTTTAATGAGGCATTTATGTGCTTTTGGCGCGGCATTATTTTTGTGAGCCTGCTTTTTGAATAGACGACATTTTGAGTGTTCCTAATTGTTTTAGGTAACTAAAAAAGAACCACACATTTTGAAGATAGGTAACTAAATCACATATCTTGTCACCAAACCGGCAGAGTATTATTGTTGATGAACATTTGAAAAGTCTCTCTAAACAATAAGACAATACTAGTATTTGTTGCAAACAATCGTCGTAAAAAAACAAAAACAAAACACAAAAAAACACCAACCGTATTGAAATTGAAGCTTTTGGTATTATTAGAGTCCAAGAACACTGCCGGTTATGTCAGCATGTGTTCACTTGCTAAGTGCCTCCTTCGACGGTGGCAGATGCATTTCAATCATAAATGTAAAATTTAACCCATGTATAAAATATGATTGTATATAATAATGCGATGCAACCGTTTTCTAATTTTTAGGATGAAGCCAATTTAAGCGCTATTTAAGCAGAAACCTATTCAAGCCTTGCTTATAGGGGTTTAACCCGGGAGAAACAGCCAAGGGGCATGGTTTGTTTCAGGTCATTCCGCACAATATTATTGTGACCTAAGACACGGAAAAGCCGGCATGCGTAATCGCCATGGTCCGTCCCAGGACAGTGCCAAGATCCCGTATTTTGCATAGTAAAAGGGATCAGGCTCGCTCTGGGCAAACCTTATACGTTCCAATTACAAAGAAGTTCTCCCTTGAAGTCAAGTATATGGAATCCGCGAAAATTGTACGTTTTAAAAGGGGTATCGATCGTCTCGGGGTACCCGGATCAGTATAGGATATGAACGCGTGTAGCCTATAGCAATATTTAGTCTCAGTACCGGAATTGTTAGCCTTATTATGGATCTTCGATAGAAGATAACAATTATTGTTGGCATTTAACTTCTTTGAGGACCAAGGCTTATTTGATTATTTGATCATTGAGAGTTTGGCCACTGATGTTTGGTCACTGCTGTTATATATAATAGAACCCCGATAATGTATGGCTGTCATTGCCTTGCTTTTCATTTCCAATCTCGTTTCGGTCGGAGATGATATACCGTTATCTCACTATACGAGAGTGGTTTTCCAGTTCAACTTCTGAGGTCAAAGGCCATTTGTGGTCAATTTTTAAAATAGGCCGGAGTTTCATTTGAAAACTTGGAGTCCAGATTTCAATCAAATGTGGCATGTATGTGTTGTAACCTTGGTGATCGTGTCAAAGGTGAGGTGTTGAGGTCAAAAGTAATTTAAGGTCAGTGGTAAAAAGTGTAAATTGTGACAATGGTCTTATTTGGGTTTTATCGCAGTCACCTGGGTAATACTGTATATAAATATGGGTAACTAAGGGTGACAAAGACGGTTATGGAAGGAATACCAGAAAAAAAAAAAGACAAAGCAGAAGACGGAGGAGTAAACTAAGAACACAAAATGGCATTGCATGGCAACAGACGGCTCGGGCTATAGAGAGAGATGATCAATTAATGAAGAGGCTTTTCTCCCGCTGTGGAGCAAAAGAGGAATAACGGGAGTTTGCACGTGAGGGTGGTTTTAATAGTTGCAAGTACGGTTCTTTTGGCTTAATTGAAAAGCGATCCAGGTGCGTTGTCGGAGAACCCCATGGCAAGTGCTTCATATCTACGGTCAGACATCCAGACTCCAAGCAAATAGTCTGAGTATGTCAACAAGTCCAGCAACACTCTAACCAACACGGGTTTAAACAACTGTAATTGTTTTGCACCATTAAGATCCTTCCCCAGGAATTTTTTTTTTCACCTCGCAATATGTTAATATCGCGCCTTATAGCGCAATATCGCGTCTTATTAGCTCGGCGTATCAGATTTAATCATGATTGTCCATAGTGCAGAGCTCTAAGGCATTCTTGTTGCCAGCATTCGTGTTTTAGGATGGGCCTAAAAAAAGGGACGTGACATTCAAACAAAACGGGGAGTGGACCCTCAAATGAGTTTTAGCGCCTTGAGCAGCGTGCGTGTGTCTGTAACGTAGGCGGATGGCAGCCTCGCGGCACGTTTCTTAGTGCTGGCAGGCTTATGAGTGCAGTCATTTCAACGCATTTACGCGTGGAAATGATGCGCAATGCTGTTTAGCATCAGGTTCATCAGTCGGAGGACAGCTACTCCCAGTTACACGTTAGTGGCCCTTTTTGATGGCTCGTATAATGCAAGAAGGCGTGACCGACTTCTGTCTGTCGAGTTGTACTAAAATGCACAATTTTACTCTAGACTAGCGTGGTTAAGATCAGAGGACGGGCCTCTGCATGAAAGAGAACAGTTGATGGGCCATGTGTGTTAAATTTCAATCTAACATGGTTAAGATAATAAGTTTTGCAGTGGACGGGCCCTGCGTTTTGGATTGTAATCTAATGTAGTTAGGATCAGAGGATGAGAGATAGTTATAAGTTACGCAGCGGACGGGCCCTGTGTGTTGAATTGAAATCTAGCAATGGTTAATGTAACCAGCCAGACTGTTGCGCTGCCTGGTACTTGTAGATTGTTTTGTTTGCACTGTAAATAGCGCCACCAATTGAAATTATTATTGTAGAACTGACTCGCCTGGCGGCGCCCTATAGTCATCGATTTACATATGGCATGCTGTGCGCTGGTACATAGTCGGCTGATTTTAGAATGACAATGCTCGGGCAATATTTTGATAAATTCCTTGCATTCCACTTCCAGTATAGTTTTCTTGTTGGACGCGTGGTCCTACAGAGAGTGACTTTTTAGCTGAGCCAGCAACGCAGCACATGCCTTTGCTTTGCTTTGCTTTGACTATGCCAATGCCAATACTTTGCGAACGTTGGTCATAACAATATTATGTCATAGGACAAGTTTGACGTCTTCTTGGAGGCATGTGAGGTGTGGGGCCGCTTTGGTCGGGTCCTGGCTTCTGGAGTTGAGGACATTTAGTGTTGCGTCTTCAGGGTTGGTTAGTCAACCTTGAATAGACCTAATGGCTGTCGTTTTGGATAGTAGTTGTCGTTTTTGATAGAAGTAGTCGTTTTTTATAACAGTCATCGTTTTAAATAGCGGTTGTTGTGTTGACATCGATTGTCATTTTTGTATAGTTGTCATACCAAATTTTGTGGAATTGTCTATGTAATATCCAGCTTGCATATCAAAATGTGTGCAACTGTTGACAAATATAAAAATCAATACAATTGTAGATTTATATTGTCTTCAAGAAAACAAGTTTGCTTTCCTGTCCAACATTTGTGCAGTAGCCCTTCCGTATCGGTTGCAAAAATGGCGTAGTCGGCAGGATAGGTGGCGAGACTACTCCAGTGTTGATTTACAGTTGGACCTTACTGAGCTCTGGCAATTCTAAATCTGGCCGGGGCCAGCTTCGTCTTTTGCCTGGGGCCAGCTTCGTCTTTTGCCTGGGGCCAGCTTCGTCTTTTGCCTGGGGCCAGCTTCGTCTTTTGCCTGGGGCCAGCTTCTTCTTTTGCCTGGGGCCAGCTTCGTCTTTTGCCTGGGGCCAGCTTCGTCTTTTGCCTGGGGCCAGCTTCGACTTTTGCCTGGGGCCAGCTTCGTCTTTTGCCTGGGGCCAGCTTTGTCTTTTGCCTGGGGCCAGCTTCATCTTTGCCTGGGGCCAGCTTAGGCCAGAACTGAACTGTTTTGTAGAGAGGCCAGTATCATTTGCGTGAGCAAAATCTAGTGACCGGGATAGTTGTTTTCCCAAGCTTAGAGTCCACTCGTATTATCCAACAAATATATGTATTAGCCTTGGGCAAGGATGAACGGCTATCCAGACGCAAGGGGGGACAAGTAACGAACGGCGGACTTAACCTAGGGGCAGCTCGTTTGGTAGAAATTTACCACCGTTTGATTAACTTGATGTAATAGCAGACCACTAAATACTTACAATAAACCTCGCAATGCAAATAAACCTCACACTGACAAGTATTTCAAGGACAATCAATAACTGGTCTTATTCTTATATCTCTATGATTCAATGCAAATACACAATAATTTATACACGATAACCCTCACTCGTGATAACCCTCAGATCGGTATAAACATATAATGGTCCTCGCTGAAACAAGGTGGTCGACCGCACCACCGGATAGTCCTCACGAGGCCAAATAAGCCTCACAAGGTCAAGTAAGCCTCACGTGGTCAACGGCACCACGTTGACTATGACTTATGCTGGTAATAATATAAATAAATAATATAAATAATTCTTATATCTTTTATCGGAAGATAAAGAAACACAAAATAAAGCAGGATAGTGAAACACTTAGCAAAGTAACCTAATTAATATGCACAAATAAGCCTCACGAGATACCATGCAACCTGACCAGGTTCAGATCACTGGCAACGAGCACAGATAAACCTCGCAGGTTCTACACCAACCCCCAACGGACTCCAGCAATCAAAGTATAGCTTAATCAACTAGGGAACTACTCTGAGGTTTATGTAACCCTCACGGGACACTCACAACGCTACGCTGGGTGAACTTCAACAGGGATAGCTAGCTCAATGGCCAGGGCTGTACTCGGCCGTCATCACCCTAAACAGGCACAACAACGGCATACAATCCAAATAATCAACCTTATCCTTGCTACAACCCCCCCCCCCCCCCCCCCCCCTAACTAGTTTTCCCCTCACGTTCGGTCTAGGTCCCCAATAGTCCCACAACAAGCTACCATGCTAACTCACCGGACACACCAGTCGGCCAGCAACACTTTATCGTCGACAAACCCACTGTCAACCGCTGAATCGCGCACACGAATTATCGTCCGATCGGAAATATTGCTTTAGAGGCTTTTGGCACTGACACCTTCGAGAGAGCTTCTTCGAGAGAATGACGAAACCCCGCGAAAGGCCCCAGAAGTCGCGAAAATGCACTACGGCGATTGGTCACTACACGCTAATGATTATTCATGTACTGAGAGCATGTGTTACTCATGTCTACACGCGCCGGTAATTGGCTGCGGAACCCTGATCATGCAGCCGCGCGTCGACGATTGACCACTGCGCCATGCACCAGGCAGCATGAGCGCGTGAACCCACATGAGCAATAGATTGTTAGATTAACTAGACTTAAATACAAGCCGGCTTATACCCTGTTCCGTTACACAGGCCCCAGCTAATACCCCAGTCACAATTAAAGCGGAGCCCGGGCGGCGTGTGCGATTTCTAGGCATCGGCCGGCGTGTAGAGGTCGGCGAAAGATCGTGCGATATGGCGGTCACAGTCACAATTAAAAGTGCCCCGTACGCTGCCATGACGGGGCCCTGGGGGTCGCCGACCGGCGATCGGCCGACTTTCTTGGAAATGGGGTCGAATTATTGGCCCGTTTATCGGCCGGTGTCTGGCAGGCACTCGTCCGGTGCCCTGCTTATGTCCTTGCGATACCCCTGCGGTATCCGGCAGGGTGCCAACCAATTCGTACAGGTCGTACGGCGGCCGGACGGGCATCTGTAGTGTGCCTGTCGAGTGGCCAGCGATCAACGGCCGGCGACAGAAGCTCTCCTCTGACCTTCTTAATGGCCCTGTCACACTAGAACGTTTTAGGCCAACGCGTGAGTAGCGCGTTAAAAATAGTTGATATGCTGGCAAACGCTGAACTTCCACAGAAAAAGTCAAGTTGAACCGTGATTTCAGCGTGTCCATAAAGCGTTAATAACGGGTTCATAGCGTTCGCCAGCGCATGAATAACGCGTTAGTAACGCGCTCGACGACTGATGAACGACTGCCCAGCGCGTGAGTAGCGCGGTCCAACGCGCGCCAGCGTACTGCAACGAACACATGATTAGTTGTACAAAAAGATGACGCGCTACTACAATAATGGCCCTGTCACCAGAACGTTTTAGGCCAACGTGTTGAAATTTCGGCAACACGCGGGTAAACGCTGACCAACGCTAGGCCAGCGTTCGCAACGCGCTGAGCGCGTTACCCACACGCTGGAACACGCTGGAACACGCTAAGAAAAAAATACGTTTTTTAACATACCTACAAAAATTGAGCGTTTGCCAGCGTGTGACTGCACACGCTAGCGGCGCGCAAGAAGGCCGTTACTTACGCGTCGAACGCGCTAGACGATCGTTACCAACCCACTACTCTCACGCTGGCGACCCGCTGTCGTATTTTTTATATAAATCAGTGATGCGTTCATTACACGCTGAGCGCGTTCCTCACACGCTACTTACGCGCCGGCATACGCTATGAACCCGTTATCAACCTGTATGAACACGCTGAAATCACGGTTCCACTTGACTTTTTCTGTGAAAGTTCAGCAATTGCCAGCGCATCAACTATTTTTAACGCGCTACTCATGCATTGGCCTAAAACGTCCTGGTGTGGCAGGGCCATAACCAGCGTGTCGCAAGCGTACGCCGGCGTACGCCAGCGTGTGAGTAGCGGGTTGATAACGATCGCCTAGCGTGTTCGACGCGTGAGTAACGAATCTAAAACGCGCCGCCAGCGTGTGCAGTCACACGCTGGCAAACGCTGGAAATTGTAGCTATTTTGAAGAAAAAAAAATTCCTCAGCGTATGACAGCGTGTCCCAGCGTGTGACTAACGCGCTCATCGTGTTGCTAACGCTGGCCTAGCGTTGGTTAGCGTTTGCCAGCGTGTTGCCAAAATTACAACACGCTACTCACGCGTTGGCCTAAAATATTCTGGTGTGACAGGGCCATTAAATAAGAAAATGCCGTTGATACCTCCAACGCTTGCGGGCACCTGCACAGCGCGTGTAGGTCGCCCGGTTGAGGGAGAGGTTGGCGTTTGCACGCTATACCGCTACAACCTGGTTCTTGTTGCATTGGTGGCTAAAGAAATGTAGTACTTGCACTATGAAACTTGTGTGATAAACTGTGTGTAGATGTAGATGAGCCGCTTTTTTTACCCTGCGAGCCCCGGCCGATGCATGACCGATTTCAGGCTGGGCGCCGGCAGGGCGCCGTCTGGCCCCCGGCCGATTTCCGGCCAGGCACCGCCAAGTCGGCCGGACGCCTGGCGGGACCCGGCCGGCGTGTGGGCGGCGCCTGGCCGATATATTGATTGTCTGGGTTGTCCAAAATTTGGCTCGGCGCCCGCCCGACGTGTGCGATGCCCTGACGGACATCGGCTAGGCATCGACCGATTTATTGGCGATCAGTTTGCGATGCGAAACGCCGCACCAGGTTTTAAGTCCGAGTTAAAAGTAACTCGATGCCCGCCCGATGCCAAAAAATGACCCGGCAGCCGCAAGGAGTCCCGTGGGGCCCCGGCCGAAAATGCCTAGAAATCCGCCGCAAACTAATCGCAAACCCATCGCAAGCCAATTGTGACTGGGGTATTAGCTTGGTTCGTCCCGGACCAAATAGCTTAATTTAAATTCAGGAACAGGGGCGAAAATTAAATTTATACAATCATAAAACCTAACATAATTTTGCCTGAGGTTTATGCACACGACGACTGCCGGGTGAGGTTCACTAAACCTCACGTACTCCTAAATATTTACTTAATTTACTTATACATGACTAATAACCCTCACGGTGGTGAAATTCACATAATGCGTACATAATAAACGTATAAGGGTTACAAGAGAAAATAATGATTGAAGGTTGAGGTAACTATCACGAGTCTCACGCAACTTGTATCTATACAATTTAAACGTCCGTGTGTCCCTGTTTCTGTTTTGTTTAGTGCAACATATACAACATTATACAAGTTAAATGTAAGAAAATATATATATTTAGTTTTTACCTTAAAACTGTGATAACAAAAATAGATAGAACCGGAACATGGAAACTTAGAATCGCCGCTTCTTCATAAATCAAAGGCAATCATACACAAGATGATAACTATTTACAAACCATTCGTTAATCATTTCCGATTAGCCCTCCGATGATTTGCTGGTCCCGTTCTCGAGGACTCTAGATGCGGGACTGGCTGGCATCGACCACCTTTTGAAACTTGCTCTGTGTCTCCTCTTCGTGGACCAGTTGTCTGTCCAGGTAGGTGCTCCTGCTCACCTTCTCGTTAACGATGGCGACTCGCATCCGTTTCGCCCGGGGCCCCTCCTCGACTGGCGCAGAAACTACCACTGTCCGCGGGAACGGAAGTGGCGATGACCTAGAGGGTCGCGGTGGAGACAAACCACGCTTTCCGCGTCTCAGAGAGATGAAGGGTCTCGGCTCCTCCCGGTGGGTCTGGAGTGGGAAAGACTGGCTTACCAACGGGGATATGGGACAGGGGGACAACGATATGACTGCATCCCTGCCGGGACTATCCGGTGCTGTGCTCTGAGTGGCCGGGGGGTCATCACGCTCCTGGGACCAGAGCCCCCACTTCCCTGTCAGCAGTCGTCGGTCTAGAGATACCGGCATGGTAATCCCGCCACGGCCTTCCTCCACCCGGCTCTTTCCAATCTCCCCACATTCTGCCATCCTGGTAGGGTGGCAGAACCGGTAGTGACGCCGGAGGTTATCGCATCCCCTGTCACGATAACTGCGTTGCCCGCAACACAGGTACATAGGGGGGCCGTGCAGCAGCTTTTTGTGACGCCAACAGCTCTGGCTGGTGGTAAACCTTCACTTCACGGTCATGAATCAGTCTGCATACAAACAAATAGAAAAAGAAACACAACATTTTTGTTTGTTAGCGACACTCTCTTGACCAGTGCCTAACCTAATCTCAATATCTAGCTGGAAGTCTACGTTCCCTCTGAGGATACCTCCCCGCAGGTTTTCTAGAGCTCAGAACTTCAGGTTTCCCCACAATTTCCTGATCATTATCTGGAACCTCCACAGGGCCTTGCCCAACCTCTAATCCTACACGTAACTCTACATTTAGGTTACTAGGCATGGTCTCAGGAACTTCATCTTGTTCTTCGGCCAAGGGTTCCTCCACCATCTTGGGCTTGTACCCCAACGCCTTCAACGTCTCGCCGGTGTATGGCTTCAGTCGGTCGCCTTGTACTACAAAAGCCTTACTTCCAGGCTTTAACTGAATTCGGTAGGTCACATCGGAGAGTCTCTTGACCACCAAGTACGGTCCTACCTATCGAAGTTGTAGCTTCTGACATCTCCCCTTCTTCTTTGCCTTGCTGTACAGCCAGGCGAACTGGCCTTCCTTTAGGCCTTCGCCATGTCCCAGCTAACAATCGGACGTTTTCTGAACGTTTTTTAAACGTTTTAAATTGGTTTTTTAAACGTTCAAAAAAAACGTTTTTTAAACGTTTTTTTGTGGTAGGTTTTGGACGTTTAAAAAACGTTTTTATTGAACGTTTAAAAAACCAATTTAAAACCTTTAAGAACGTCTAGAAAACCTTTTAAGAACGTTTAGAAAACCCTTTAAGAACGTCTACAGTGCAAAAAATTTGGGTGTTGAATAACACCAGTTTGAGGATCATACCGTTTTAACACTATAATTTTGTACATATTAACTGCATGGACAAATTACGTAATGAAATATTACAAAGAACTGACTTATTACACATTACACATCCATATACAATAATAATCTATTCCTACTGAATACGTACTACACACATAGCCATTGCCGTTGTTAGTTTTATACTACGCTTTTTTGTCCACGACGAAGTCGCAGCTAGTTTTTATGAATAATGTCAAAATTTGAAAACGAATAAAATGTAACGCGAATTTTTAACTATGTTTGCACACAAATCAAAATTCAATCATGGAATCGTTTAAATAATTACATATTATGGTAAAATAAATGGGTTTTTGGACTAAATACAACAATTTAACATCGACTATTGTTAACATATACCATAATTCCTTATTGACCAATCAGAGGGCTTTATTTCACACACGCATGCGCACTAGGTCAAATTTAACACCAAAAGTACGTAACACCAGTACTTGATTTGAAACTAATACTTCAAGAATCATTTTACTTCATTTTAACACCAATGTTCATTCCAAAAGATTAAAAAAACATTGGTGTTAAAATTTTAACACCACAGTTTTTGCAGTGCCTTTTTAGGACGTCTAGAAAACCTTTAGACGTTTAAAAAACCTTTTAAGAACGTCTAGAAAACCTTTTAAAAACGTTCAAAAAACCTTTTAAGAACGTTCAGAAAACCTTTTAAGAACGTCTAGAAAACCTTTTAAGAACGTTCAGAAAACCTATTCAGAACGTTCAGAAAACCTTTCAAGAACATCCAACATAGCGTTTGAATATAAACGATGGCATGCACGCTGTACGAAGGCGGCCAGCCAGGCCGCGCCGGCGCACCGCATGATATCGATGTCACAAAATATAACAATTACGTACATCAACGACGTCGACGACGACCATATGGGCCACACGATGAGGATGACGATCATGATCATCATCATAATCATAATCATCATCGATCATCATAATCATAATCATCATCATAATCACCATCATTAGGCTACTCAATTTAATCATCAAAATAATAATCATATTAAATCATAATATTAAAAAACAATAATTAATTACAATTAGTTTTTATTTGACTTGGACGTAAAGAAAACGTTTTTTAAACGTCCAGAAAAAAAATAGTCTTTTTCAAACGTTTCGTAAACGTTTTGTAAACGTTTTAAAAAAACCTTTGCTTTGGGGCAAATATTAGGTCAAAATTAGATGTTCTCCAAACGTTTTTTAAACGTTTGTTAAAAATCAAGACGTAGCGGACGTTTAAAAAACGTTTTTTAAACGTTTATTTAGGACGAAGACCTAGCGGGCCTAATTAAACGTTTAAATAACGTTTTTTAAACGTTTATTTAGGACGAAGACCTAGCGGACCTACTTAAACGTTTAAAAAACGTTTTTTAAACGTTTTGTGTTTGCTGGGGTACCATGCGATCGTAATTTAGCCACTGGTTCCTGGCACTCTGCTCCAGGCACTCTCTGGCCCTGCCATGTGCCTCTTGCAGATTATATCGTAACCTCTGGGCGAAATCCGTCATCAAAATCCGTGTCCCCCACTGTAGGACCCCCAACCAGCATATCAACTGGAAGCCTCGTCTCCCTTCCAAGCATCATCATGTTTGAAGATTCGCCAGTTGACTATTGGGGAGTGCACCGGTAAGCAAAACATGCATACGGTAAGCACTCGTCCCAGTCACGTTGTCTCCTCCTCGGTTCAATCATCACAGCAACCATGTTGATCAGTGTTTTGTTGAAACGTTCAACCATTCCGTCGGACTTCGGGTTGTACGCTGTGGTCCTTGTCTTGGAAATTCCCAGGACCTTACACATCTGGCCAAACACTGCCGACTCAAAGTTTGTCCTCTGTGTAGCGGTATGCCATTAGTAGACTGACTCAAGTCTAATGTTTACTTCCCATAATGCATCACCTTATAACATGGCTGCTCACATGTAACTATTCATGCTCGTGTCATCTAGAATAAAGCTCGACTAGCCTCTATCTAACCGAAGTTGTCAACCTTCTTTATGGTGTCAGTAAGTACAGGAACTATTTCTTAATTCATCATGGCCACTTTCGGCTCTATTGGAGAATTTTTCAACAAGAAAGAGACATGGCTAATGTACACCGATCGTCTTGGTGAATATTTCACGGCGAACAATATCACTGATGCAACACGCAAACGGGCCATACTCAACTCCGTCGTTGGTTCACAAACATATAAGCTGATCAGCGATCTTCTCGCCCCAAGGAAACCCAACGAAGCTACATACCAAGAGCTAGTGGATAAACTAGAGAAGCATTTCAAGCCTACAAAGTCCAGCATCATCGCCCGTTTTCAGTTCAGCAGCCGATACCGACGGTCTGGCGAGTCAATTGCTGAATATTTAGCAGCACTGCGTGCACTTGCAAGTGACTGTAACTACGGACAAAATCTCAACGAGATGCTGAGAGACCGGCTTGTTTGTGGTGTGCAGGATGAACGGATCCAGAAATCCCTGCTTGCCCAACCAGAGGACAAACTCGACCTCAAGCGCACAGTGGAACTTGCACAATCAATGCAGCTCGCAGGTGACCAGGCTAAAATGCTGACAGCGTCTACCAGTTCAAGCGCCAATGCAGATTCAAGTTCCAGCATCAATGCTTTCAAAAAGAAACAGGCCCAACGCTCAAAGCCCAGTAAGCCCAACCAATGGCAACAATCCGCAAGCCGTAGATTAACACAGCAACAACAGCCCAGAAAACCTTGTGGACATTGTGGTACTTTTCACAAGAGGTTTGAATGTCCGGCCTATGGCAAAACTTGTCACAAGTGCAACAAAAAGAATCACTACGGTGATTACTGCCGGAGCAGCCGCCGCATACATAGCGTCAACCCCGACTCCTACTCAGAGGAGGACGACTCTATTGTGGATGAGCAAGAACTTTTCCACATTCGAGCCCTAGACCGAACCAACCTAAACTCGAAGCATGACATCCACGCTACACTTGTGGTGAATGGCACACATGTTCCCATCCAACTTGACACAGGTGCACGTTGTAATGTCTTACCCATGAAGCTCTACAATGTCATCGCACCACCTAAGTCTATTGACAGTTCTAAGACAACCACGCTCATAGCTTATGGAGGGAACGAGCTCCACACAGATGGACTAGCTACACTGCCATGCCGCATTGAATCATCACAGACTGATTACATGATCGACTTTCACGTTGTTGATGCCCAAGTGAAAGCTATACTCGGATTGACTGATTGCCTCCGCCTAGGCCTGTTGTCTGTCAATAACATGGTCTACCACGTCTCAACTGACACAACATCGACACAGATCTTCAAAGATTACAAAGACCTGTTCGACGGCTCCCTCGGGTCACTACCTGTCACCTACACCATGACCATCGACCCTAACGCTACACCAGTTGTACGTCCCCCACGGCGCATCCCAGCAGCGATGCAAGACAAGGTCAAGTCCGAACTCAAGCGCATGACTACCCTCGGTGTGATCACTCCAGTCTCCGAACCGACGGACTGGGTTTCCTCTATGGTTGCAACTCATAAGAAAAACACCGAAGAAATTCGCTTATGCATCGACCCTCGTGACCTTAACCAAGCCCTAAAGCGCCCACACCACCCTACGCGAACAGTAGAGGAAGTTGCCGCCCAGATGGACGGTGCCACTGTTTTCTCAGTGCTTGATGCCAAATGCTCCTTCTGGCAGATTCCCCTCGATTATCAGTCATCATTGCTGACTACATTTAGCACGCCACACGGCAGATACCGTTATCTCCGCATGCCCTATGGTATTTGTTCTGCCTCTGATGTGTACCAGAGAACCATGGAGCAGTTGTTTGCTGATCTGCCATGCTCCATCATCGTGGATGACATTCTAGTTGGTGGACGTACCAAAGAGGAACATGATCAAAACCTCAAAACCGTCCTTAATCGGATACGCAAAATCAACATGCGTCTCAACCCCCAGAAATGCCGATTCGGTCTTACACGAGTGTCATACGTCGGTCACGTCTTCACCGCCACTGGCCTTAGGCCCGATCCAGCCAAAGTCAGTGCTATTAACGACATGCCTCCACCTCAGGACGTCACTGCCTTACAACGCTTCCTCGGCATGGTGACATACCTCGCTAAGTTCATACCGAATCTAAGCGATTTAGCAGCCCCGCTACGCGAGCTCACACATAATGACGTTCATTGGTGCTGGTTGGACTGTCACAACGCAGTATTTTTGGAAATCAAGGCCAAGATCGCTCATGCACCGACACTCCAGTACTTTGATGTCAAGAAGCCCGTCACAGTGACCTGCGATGCTTCAAAGTTTGGCCTTGGTGCAGCCTGCCTACAAGAGGGCGACCCTGTCGCATACGCTTCGCGCACTATGACCGACACCGAACAACGGTATGCGCAGATTGAAAAATAACTGCTTGCCGTTGTGTTTGCCTGCACCAAGTTCCATGACTACATATATGGTAAAGACATTATCGTTGAAACCGATCACCAGCCATTGGTCACCATCGTCAAAAAGCCTCTGCTCAGTGCCCCTGCCAGGCTTCAACGCATGCTTCTTCGGTTGCAAAAGTATAACATCACCCTTGTGTACAAGTAAGGGAAAGAACTTTTTATTGCCGACACTTTGTCACGCGCTCCCATGTCAACAACTGGTACCGAAAACCTCGACCTGGAAGTCATGACCCTCCTACCAATCTCCGATACACGACTTGTACAGCTCAAAGCAGCAACCGCCTGTGACTCCGCCATGCAACAGCTAACGGATGTCATCACTCGCGGATGGCCTTCAAACGCCAACAATGCCCCACCCGATGCTCGCCTCTACTTCCCATTCAGAGACGAACTAACTCTCGAACGTGGCATCATCTTGAAGGGACAAAAGGCCATCATTCCCAAGTTACTGCGTACGGAATACACCAAATTACTACATGAAGGTCACCAAGGTATCGAAGCTACCAAACGCAGAGCCAGGGATATAGTTTACTGGCCATCAATGTGCATGGATATCGAAAAATCTGTCTCTGGATGCACAGTTTGCAATGCTACCAAAGCCCACCAACAGAAAGAACCATTGAAAAGCTACCCACCACCCAGTCTCCCCTGGGAACTTATCGGTGTCGACCTATTCCATTGGAACGACATGGATTACCTAGCCCTTGGCGACGCATACTCTGGCTGGTTTGACTTCGCCTCGCTCGACAACACCTGTGCCTCCACAGTCATTGAGGTACTCAAGAGACAATTTTCCATCCACGGAATCCCCCGCATCGTCATCAGTGACAACGCACGACAATTTGATTGCTTCGCCTTCAAACAGTTTGCACAGTCATGGGGTTTCCAGCATACAACAAGTAGTCCCTACTACCCTCAGTCCAATGGACTTGCAGAAAGCTCTGTCAAGCGCGCCAAACTACTCCTTGAGAAGACAAAACGCGAAGGATCCGACCTTCACCGAAATTTGCTGAACATTCGCAACGTCCCAACCAACCCTCAACTTGGCTCACCTTCCCAACGTCTCATGTCACGGCGTCTTCGAACAACCATCCCCACCTCGACGCCACTCCTTAAACCCACCGTCAACACACGCGTCACAGCGCAGTTACGAAAGCGACTCCAGCAGCAGAAGTCTTCATACGACAAATCCGCCAAACCCCTCCGACCACTGAACCCAGGACAAGTTGTTCGTCTCCAATCACCCAAAGGACACGATCAGCTTGGCATTGTCCAAAGGCATTCTGGCAACCCCAGATCATACATCGTCAATGCCCAAGGCAAGCTTTATCGCCGAAACCGGAGGCACCTCTTACCCGTCTCTGAACCACTCCCACAACAACAGCAGTTGCCCGACTTCCACATGCCTGCGCAGGAACCTCTACCACAACCCGCCATTGCCCAAGCCCCTCCACCACAACCCGCCATCGCCCAAGCACCTGCACCACAGTTCGCGATGACCCGCTCTGGTCGCATCTCAAAGCCGAACCCTAGATACACTTGACAGTTTTGTGTAACTGTTATTGCTTTGCCCACACTCGATTTGTGCCGTTGATCCTGATTTCCTGCTAATAACTTTGAACTATCCCTGACTACCGGATTTTTAAAATATTTTTTGGTAAACAGTTTGCATACTCTAGGCAAAAGTTTTTTTATTTGTTTTCGAAGGAAAGGACGATTCATCGTTTATTTTATAACATTTACATACAAAATTGTTCTTTAAAATTTGTTCTAAGTTAAAATAACTCAATGAAGCACTCGGACTATAAATCAGTAGACACCAATTCATAAACTCAGTAGATCATAATACGTTCATTTTCTATCCAAAGCTGTTTGTTTATTCAAGTTCTATAACAAAACTTAGAAGAGAGGATGTAGCGGTATGCCATTAGTAGACTGACTCAAGTCTAATGTTTACTTCCCATAATGCATCACCTTATAACATGGCTGCTCACATGTAACTATTCATGCTCGTGTCATCTAGAATAAAGCTCGACTAGCCTCTATCTAACCGAAGTTGTCAACCTTCTTTACTCTGATCGGAATGCAATTCCAAGGGAATGCCAAACCGACAGACAAACTCACTAACAAACTTGTTCGCCACCGTCTCTGCCTTGGCATCAGGCAGAGCGTATGCCTCCATCCATTTGGAGCAGTAGTCACCAACTACCATGATCCAGACGTTGCCATTGTCACTCCGAGGGAGTGGCTCCAGCAAGTCCACAGCCAATCTCTCCATGGCCTCGCCCACTAAATACTGTTGGAGCGGGGAAACTCTCCTCTTCACAGGAGATTTCCTCCTCCCACACAGCTCGCAACATCGGATGAATGACCTCACATCCGCGGTCATTCCCGGCCAATAATATCGCAACTTGACCTTGGCCAAAGTCTTATTGACCCCTAAATGGCCACTCGTCCGGCCACAATGCAGCTCCTGAAGTACGACCTCTCTAAATTTATCAGGAAGTACTAGTCGCAACCTCCCGGACTTCCCATCTCCGGACTCCCAATTTCTATAAAGGACACCGTCCTGCACCTCCGACTGATCCCAAGATCCCAAGACCATAGGGTCTTGTGTGCCGAGGAGGCGGCTGACACAGTCTCCCAACTGAGACGACTGCCCGACTCCTTTGCCCTAATCATCCAAACAATACTTCCGTCACCCAGTTGACCCTCTCTGACTGCATCCTTAGGCAAGTGTGATTGAGCAAAGAAGCCCCTCACCCTTGCCTCTGGAATCGACACGTCAGAGTCAACCTCATGGCGACCATCGTCAACCTCACTGGTCGGTGTCACCTGGGCCTCCTCCGATACCTCAACGGTCTCTGGCGCTTCATCAGCGTCAGCACGACCACACTGCTTGCAGGCCTTCCGGGACAACCCATCGGCATTGCCATGCTTCCGCCCAGGTCTGTGTTGAATCGTCAAATCATACTTCCTGATCACTTCCAGCCACCTGGCAAGCTGACCCTCGGTGTCCTTGAAATTAAGCAACCACCTAAGAGCAGCATGGTCGGTTCGGAGTACCACCTTCTGACCATACAGGTACTGTCTAAACTTTCTGAGGTAGACAACTCCCGTCAGAAGTTCTCTTCGAGTAACACAATAGTTCCTCTCTGCCTTGCTGAGTTTACGGCTCGCAAAGGCCAGGACCTTCTCTTCCCCATCATGGATCTGAGGCAAAACTGCACCAATTCTATCCCCACTAGCATCTGTATCTAAGATGTAGTCACTGTCTGGAATGGTATACGCCAAAAATAGGTGAGGTCTGCAACCTCTTTTTCAGTTCCTTAAACGCTTGCTGGCAAGCATCCGACCAGAGGAACTTCCGTGACTTTTCAGTCAGCGCATGCAGAGGCGACGCCACCTCGGCAAATCCCCTGACAAACTTTCGGTAATAGGAAGCGATGCCTTAAAAGCTTCGAACTTCCTTGACACACTTAGGTGTTGGCCAATCGTCCACGGCCCGAACCTTCTAAGGATCGATCGGTAGCCACACCTTCAGACGACACGATATGTCCCAAATAGCCCACTGACCTCTGAAACAAGAAGCACTTACTAGGCTTCAGCTTCAAACCAGCTCGCCTCAACCTAGGGAAGACGACTCGCAGTCGTTCAATCTCTTCTTTTATAGTCTTGCCAAACACAATGACGTCGTCCAGGTATATCAGCAGGATGTCCCACTGGAGACCTGCCATCACCTTCTCCATCAACCTTTTAAATGTCGCAGGGGCGTTGCAAAGACCAAAGGGCATGCAGCGCCACCTGTATAAACCGTTCCGCACCACAACAGTTGACTTCTGGTTGGCGTCCTCATCGAGGTCGACCTGCCAATACCCGGACGCTAAGTCGAGAGTGGAAAACCACTCTGCACCCACCAACGCATCTAGTGTCTCGTCGATACGAGGGACAGGGTAAGCATCTTTCGAACTAACACAACATTTGCAGCCCATGAACTATCAGATGGCTCGATAACCCCTTGCTTTTGCAAATCTCCAACCTGCCTCATTTCTTCCTGATTACACAGCGGATGGCGCCGAGGCCTCTCCTTGATAGGCCTTCCATCGCCCGTACTGATGTGCTGCTTCACCACACCAGTACGCCCTATGTCACCCTCACCAGAAGAAAATACATCCTGGAATTCTATCAGGCATGCTTTCACCTCCTCATGATAATCCTCAGCGAGGTTGACTTTACTACGGTCGTATATATCATGCAGGTAACTTGGGAAGCCTCAATAAACCTCGCACCCACGACTCTCACCCGGTACCACTACCGAGTCAACCTCTACTGTCGCAATTGTGCCCACCGTTGTTCTCTTTAGAACAACCCGTCCCTCTCCCCATTCGGATTAAGTATCCGCAGCGGGATATCCTCAGCTTGTGGCTCAACCAGTGACCGGGCTAGCAGTAAGCCTCGCTGAGCCAACTCGCCTCCACCTTCCACAGGTTCTATGATTGCCGGCTGTCTCAATGCCTCACTGATACCGCTGACAGTACCAGGCACAACAGCCTCATGGCCCGCCGGAATCTCGGTGGTTTCAGCCACCACTACTCTCCCAACGAACGCCTCTCTGTCACCACTCATGCACTTGGACCTTTCAACCTCAACTCCAGCCTTCCAAAGTCTAAACTTCACCTCCAGTAGGTAACAGGAAGTCCATCCCCAATATACCCTCATACTTGATGTCCGCAAAAATTGCACGAACTGGATGCACCGTTTTACCCAGTTGAACGTCGAGCGAAACCACCCCCATTATGGCTAGTGGACTGCCATCGACCTGTTGAATGCTGACTTCTTGCGCTTCCAGCACCGGCCTCTGTTCCTTGAAAATGTTATGGTAGATCCGGCGACTCACTAACGTGTCTGTCGACCCCGAATCAACCAATAACCTACACTTTGCTCCCCTAACCACTCCATTGACAAACAGCCCAAATCTAGGCCAAAAACCCGACATTGGCTGAGTGCCTATCGGCTCTCTGCCCATGCATATCGATCCTCGCCTTTTCTTGGCTTCAGTTGTCCCTGACTCTCGACTCCGCTTGGACCCTCTGAAATTCCCAGCCTGCCCGCGGGCCCACCGGTCGGCTGGCTGGCGTTTCCCTGCTGCCCTCTCTCTTTACGAGGTTTAATACATTCCCTGGCAAAATGACCAACCTCACCACACTTTTTCCACTAAGGCTTTGGTGACTGCCTCTCAGTAGACCTTACATTTTCTTCCAGGCTCGGTCCCCTCTTAGTGAGTTCTGTCAGCATCACCACCATCTGATCTATCTTTTCCGCTTGCTGTCCGACATTCTCCTCCAATGTTTGTAACCGCTGCTCAGTACCCGAATCAACTGCCCTCGCGAACTTTACCGATTCCCCTCCTGCTTGTCTCTCACTCTCTATCTTATTGAAGTTCTCTGTCTCAAGAGCGGCACGTATCGCCTCGTCCAATGTCTTTGGACGGGCACGATAAATGCCCTCCCTCACCACATGACTGGCCACTGCATCCATGAAATGATTTTTTTTCACAGACGCTCACGCGTTTCTTCAGGAACCTCCAGGTAGGCCTTCACCTTTAAATCACGAACGGCCTGTCCCAACTCCTGTAGACTTTCCTTCTGCCCTTGACGCCTATGTCTCAACTCAACCATATAGTTTTTGACCTGCCGACCAGGACCAAACCTCTTCTCCAACATCTGAACTAGCGCACCATACGTGAGCTCCCTGGACCCATCGCCAACAATTCGAAGTGCATCACCCTGAAGACTAGCTGCTAGAAACTCAGTCGCTTGCTCCTCTGTCCACTGTCTTTCTTACACGCCTCAAAATGTCAGTAATAATCGTTCCAAAGAACCTTACCATTGTACCGATCAGGGGTAATCGTAGGCCTGTGAGGCTTACCACCGTGAGGATTACCGCATACCTCATTACTCCCCAACCTCGGCTCCCTCTTAAGCGGCCATGGGCCACCTCCAGGCGAGTCAACATCACTAACAACCTCGTTGGATGTCCCCACCGCGGGACAAGGCGCAAAACTTAACATCTCACTGTGTGAACCTCGTTGTTTACTAGCACTATCAACCTCATGGTACCTGAAGGGATTAGTGCAAGGGCTGCGCGTGGGAATATACCGACACCAAATCTGGTGACGCGCCATCACTGAAATGCTCCTGTGCCTTCCATGAGGCATACTTCCATGAGACGAATCCTCCGGCAACTTCCAACTGATTTCTGTATCGACCTCAACCAAAGGTGTAGCCCTACCCCCAGGGTTAACCTCACTCAAACTCTTCGGTGGTATGACTCTCTTCACAACTTCAACCTCGGAAAGCCGTTCGGAAAGACGTTGTCTCTCCCACTTCAACCACTGGTTCTCCATTCTAAAGCGAGCCAGCTCGTCGGCAACAGACGCCCTACTCACCCCCACGGTTGGGGTGACACCACTATCCTGCTCATACCGAATGTCTCCTCTTGACCAGGAAATTCGGTCTCCATAAGCCTCTCTACACTTGGCAAGTGACCAACTCGTCACCAATAATCCTCGCAGTGTACTTCCGTGAGGTTCACTACCGACAATCCAAAACAACTAATTCTTAAACCAGTAACGACCCAGATCAGCATTACCTGCCAATCTCGTTACCAATTAAGCCTCGCTGTGTACCTCACAGAGGTTCACCCACCAACAACAATCAAATGCAATTTTTATTTCTCTTTACTACAAGTTCTCAAATTACACTATACAATCATAAAAGATCCCACTTCTGACACCATTTGTGGCGGAACCGGCAGAGGACCTAGATGGGGACTGGTCTTATTATCCCAGGACTCCAACCAACTCTTATTATCCAACAAATATATTGATTAGCCTCGCGCAAGGATGAGCGGCTATCCAGACGCAAGGGGGGACAAGTAACGAACGGCGGACTTAATATACCACCGTTTTATGACTGAGTGATTAACCGATGTAATAACAGAGCACTAAATAATAACAATAAACCTCACAGTGAAAATAAACCTCACAATGACAAGTATTTCAAGGACAATCAATAACTGGTCTTATTCTTATATCTCTATCATTCAATGCAAATACACAATAATTTATACACAATAACCCTCACTCGTGATAACCCTCAGATCGGTATAAACTTATAATGGTCCTCGCTGAAACAAGGTGGTCGACCGCACGACCGGGTAGTCCTCACGAGGCCAAATAAGCCTGACAAGGCCAAGTAAGCCTCACGTGGTCAACGGCACCACGTTGACTATAACTTATGGCTGGTAATAATATAAACACAGACTGAGCTTATACAATATAATATCTTTACAATAAGTTTTCTTTACACAGCGTATGCCTCACACAGCTTATACAATTATAATTCTTATATCTTTTATAGGAAGATAAAGACACACAAAATAAAGCAGGATAGTGAAATACTTAGCAAAGCAACCTAATTAATATGCGCAAATAAGCCATGCACCCTGACCAGGTTCAGATCACTGGCAGCGAGCACAGATAAACCTCGCAGGTTCTACACCAACCCCCAACGGACTCCAGCAATCAAAGTATAGCTCAATCAACTAGGGAACTACTCTGAGGTTTATGTAATCCTCACGGGACACTCACAACGCTACGCTGGGTGAACTTCAACAGGGATAGCTAGCTCAATGGCCAGGGCTGTACTCGGCCGTCACCACCCCAAACAGGCACAACAACGGCATACGATCCCAATAATCAACCTTATCCTTGCTACAACCACCCCCCCCCCCCCCCCCCCCCCCCCCCCCCCCCACCCCCGGCTAACTAGTTTTCCCCTCACGTTCGGTCTAGGTCCCCAATAGTCCCACAACAAGCTACCACGCTAACTCACCGGACACATCAGTCGGCCAGCAACACTTTATCGTCGACAAACCCACTGTCAACCGCCAAATCGCGCACACGAATTATCGTCGGAGCGGAAATATTGCTTTAGAGGCTTTTTGCACTGACACCTTCGAGAGAGCTTCTTCGAGAGAATGACGAAACCCCGCAAAAGGCCCCAGAAGTCGCGAAAATGCACTACGGCGATTGGTCACTACACGCTAATGATTATTCATGTACCGAGAGCATGCGTTACTCATGTCTACACGCGCCGGTGATTGGCTGCGGAACTCTGATCATGCAGCCGCGCGTCGACGATTGGCCACTGCGCCATGCACCAGGCAGCATGAGCGCTAGTCTTTGGGCAAGACGTTGCTTAATTCGCAGCCACGAGAGGGCGCTATCGCGAAAAACCATCATCACTCGCCATCCTGTCCGTAACAACGTCTTTGGAATTACGTCGAGGTAGAGATATGCGCACGCACCTGCTTAGCCTAATGAATGCAGCGTACATTACGTACTTTGCATAAACATACATATGCATAGGTCTAACACCCTGACTCAACTTCTCATTGCATCTGGATGTACATGTACATGTACATACATGTGTGTGTACACACATACGTGTATTGTACACAAATGTACATGTACATACTGTACACATTTTATCATCAAACGTGTTCAACGTTATTCGTGAAAATGGAAGACTTTTCGGTACATATTAATTAGGGTCATCTCTTGCCAACAAGTTTTAAAGGCAGAATCCGTTTGGTATTTTGAAAATGACAACGATCCCCTTAAAATATATTTATTTTCATGAATTTCTTTAGTCATAAATTCAGGACGAATTTCACCTTTGCAATTTATTTTTTAAATTTCTTTTTAGGATCTTTATACACCCTTCACATACACGGATTTTTCTTATGAGTCCTTACGGATCGCCAACTCGTAGTCAATCGCAAGCATCCGTAAATAACTCGTTGGTATCCGTAAATAATTCGTCACAACTCGCCACAACTCGCAGACACAAAAAAATCTTACGATTGTCCACGGTTTGAGTTTTCCGTAAATAACTCGTAAAAAGCTTGTAACAATCCGTAAGTATCGTAAACCACTCGCAACAACACGTAATTATCCGTAAACTGCTCGCAAAAATCCGTAAATGACTCGTAACAATTTTTTTAACAATTTGTTACGGTTAGTTTACGATTTGTTTACGGATTATTACGAGTGCTTACGTGTTGTTAAGGATTTCATTCGGGTCGTGTTACGATGGCTTTACGGATTGTTACGAGTTATTACGAGCACTTTACGTGTAGTTACGAGTACTTTAATAATAAATACGTATATTTTACGAATGATTGTACACGTACATTGAGATTTGCAGGATTTATATATTTTTTGGCAACAAATCCTGAGGACTCGTAAATACTTGTAACTAACTCGTAACTATTCGTAACAACACGTAAACAGGTCGTAAAATGCTCGTAAGTTGCTCGTAGTTATCCGTGACAACTCGTAACAAATCGTGGAATTTTGACGTAAATACATGGCAATAACTCGTAATAATCCGTAATAAACCGTAAATAGCCCGTAATAACTCGTAACAACACTTAAATCAGTCGTAAAATTGGCCAAATCGTAAGGATCCAGGAACGATCTGTGAATCTGTGCGATCCGTAAAGACTCGTAAGAAAAATCCGTGTATGTGAAGGGGGTATCAGTAAACCAACTTCTCAAAGGAAACAATTTTGCTTACGTAATTATGTGCCTTTTCATATAATTTTAAAATTGCCCCCCCCCCCCCCCCCCCCCTCCTTTGTGGTCGCCATTGTGCTTGCGGAATATTCTGGGTTTTTTCATGATTCTTTGTAGGTTTTTAGGGAATAGGGGTGGGGGGGGGGGCGTTAGGTAAGTACTAGAGTGTATATATGTATATGGTGGTATATGGTGGTCTAAGGGTAGTCCCTTGGTCTCATCATATCGTGCAGGGTATATTACTGGGCTAAGCAAGCTTCAGGGTAATCATCAATTAATTCTTACTAAAATATTCCCACAGACTTTTATGCAATTTAAGCTGCAGCCAAGGAATTCGGACATGGCCTATTTTTCAGAGGGGAAAACTATAATTAGTATTAGACACATTTTATCTTTACACTGCAGTTGCCAATTTAGTCATTCTAATTGAGTTTCAGTTATTAATACAAAGCAGCAAACAGCGACATTTAGAGTGCTGTTTGTTAATTCTTTTTGGCCTCAAATGAAATTCAAAATACATGTGAATCATTTTCAAAATTTAATTCTTTGATAACACTTGCAATTGAGGTACATGTAAGATTAGGAATGTATTCCTACTTCAATGCACTTATAATAAAGGTTAAATTTATCCAAATCACTAGAAATAAACATGATGTCCATAAATTAAACGCAGATTAAACACCATCGCCTAGGTTTCCTGTCCGCTCCTTCTGCCATCTCGGAGCCCACCGTGCACACGGAGAAAACCGTGCCGGCGACTTTCTGATGACTCGTGTGAGTATCTTGGTACTTGCTACCTGACCTATTCTACACTAGCTGTCGTATGTGCGCGTGCGCGAAGAAAAAAATCCTTCATTAACATACATAAATAGCGCATGCGCACTAGTTTTTTACCGTTTTCGGTAAAAAAATTTACGTAATTCCAAAGACGTTGTTACGGACAGGATGGCGAGTGATGATGGTTTTTCGCGATAGCGCCCTCTCGTGGCTGCGAATTAAGCAACGTCTTGCCCAAAGACTACATGAGCGCGTGAACCCACATGAGCAATAGATGTTTAGATTAACTAGACTTAAATACAAGCCGGCTTATACCCTGTTCCGTTACAGTACATTGGTGTATTGTTTGTCTTGGTGACATATTTGATGATACACGAATCTCATTTGAGCACTTAATTATCACCATTTATCGTTGTATGGTATTTAAAGTAGATTATTGGGTGTTGGGGTTTAAACAAAAAATTAAAACAAAAATGTGTGTCTTTCTGAAGCACTGTTTATATATTACTTAATAGCTTGTGTATTGTACTTCGGACAGGGATTGATGTCCGTGGGTTAAATTTGTCTTCGCAATTGCACATTTTCATGTCGTAAATGTAGATTGTGTACAAATAATTGTATGCAGATAATGATTGTCTCTAGATATACATGTAGATTGTGAGGTACTGTTTTATGACTTTTTGGGTCATTACTTTGGTGACATGGGATTTCTTGGAAGTTTGCAGGATTGAGGTTGGGTGTCGGTTTTAACCCTGGTGCAGTTTGTTTTTCTCATTATCTGCATGTTGTGAGACTAACTCGACCATCGCGGTTTCTACCTCCACATGCCTCACTCTTCAACTTCACTTCCTTACCCGATGTATGCTGCGAAGGTAATGCGTTTATGCATAGTGCCTGCCTTGCTCGTTACGTGTACACTTTCGTTAAACTTGTATGTACTAACCTCTTACCCATGTAATCAGCAGCATATATTATTTACAACAATGGCCAAGGGAGGAACATGTTTTGGGTCTGAAGCAGAGATGGCTGCTCAGATTAATACACTTCAAGAACAGCTAAAATTATTGACTTGAGAAGCAAATCCTAAATCAAATCCAGCATTCCTTCTTATGCCTAGTCAAAAGAAGTTGTCATCGTATTCTGGCGCACACGACTCTTCTGTAAAACTTGAAGATTGGATTTGTGATGTCGTAGCTGCTGTAAGATCACGACATTTGTCCGAGGAAAGTAAAATAGATTTTGTTTTCCAGCATCGTACTGTGCCTGCTAGAGAAGAGGTAACATTTAGAACTCATTATTCTGTCGAGGATATTGTCAACATTCTTCGTGAAGTTTTGGGGGATCAGGGATCATCAGTGAAATTGCAAAGAGCTTTTTTTGAAAGGAAGCAATTGCCTAGAGATAAATTTTCACACGCCTTACTTGACATTTTTGACAGAGCTTGCAGACAATCTCCTCATTTAGCTATGCACAAAGAACAATTGTTATGTGATCAACTAGCTGATGGTGTAGAAGATAGCCTCCTTAGGAAGAAATTGCGCAAGAGAGTCAAAGATGTCCCTGGTATTTCTTTTTAGATTGAGAACCGAAGCTATTGATTGGGAGGAGGAGCCTACTGCTGTTAAAGAGACGGTCTTTGTTCAGTCCGCTAAAACATTTCTGGTGGCTGAAACTCAAACCTTATTGGATATCGTTCAAAAACAGCAGCAGCAGATTCAGCAACAGCAAAAACAGATTGATGAAGTTACAAGTCTAGTGCATAAACACATACAAGGAAAAGATGAGCCTAAGAAAGCTGATCGAAAAACGGATCAAAGACAAACAGGTAGAAATAAATTGAATTGTACTTTTTGTAATCTCTCTGGACATACAAGGGATAGATGTTTTAGATTTCAATTGAAACAGGCCCACGGAACCATTGAGCAACTTGAGAAAGAGATAGGAGGAAAGTCCCCTTCGGGAAACTAACCCCTCTCGTCGCGACGAGTCCAGCGGTAGGGAGGCATGGAGTGGACTCGATTGTCTCTGATAACTGTAGACCTCATTTGATTTGAGCATGTCCGACAGTTATGGTCAAGTTTGGTGAAAAAGATGTCAATAAGCCATTTGCGCGTGACCCCGAGTTAAATTTAAACAATATCTGGTACACTGACTTATTCACGCAGCTTGGCACAGTTTAACTTTAAATTATCCAAAGACACTGTTGCTATATCACGTGATTCGGGGCAAGCTTTTGCATAGTTACGTAAGAGACGCTCAGCACCATTACATTGTTTACAATGGGTGAAAATGGCAAAAAGACACCAGACCATTCCAGAGCTGGGGGTTGCTAGCGTAAGGCTTGCCCCGAATCACGTGATATAGCAACAGCGTCTTTGGTCTGGAGAATTTAAAGTTAAACTGTGCCAAGCTGTGTGAGCAAGTCAGTGTACCAGATGTTATATAAATTTAACTCGGGGTCACGCGCAAATGGCTTATTGTCTCATTGACACTGCTTCAATGGTGTCTACCCTTACGGAGGAATGTTTTCTTTCATTGTTTAAGCCTGGTGGAACAGAAATACAAATGACATTCTTTGGCTAAAGACTACTTCTGCCACTGGCCTGGAAATACCATATGTTTGACATATCGAGACGGATGTAATACTAGATGGAATACTTATTCCACAAATTGGCATTTTGATAGTAAAAGATAAAAGTGACGAGGAACATAGACAGCAGTAGAGACTAGTGCCTGGTCTACTGGGTATAAACATCCTGCAACACCTCTGGGATTCCATGAAGGAGGGCAATATTGATTATTTTGCTGGTGCGTCATTTTTACAATCGTTTTCGCCTTTATTGGTGAACTTGGTGAATAATAAGGAGCAATCAGAGGTTGGTTTTGTCAGAGTTGCTTCTGGTCAGAACATATTTATTCCTCCAGAATGTAGTACGACAGTGATAGCTGAGACGAATTGTCAATTCTCTGGTTTTGCAGTAGTGGAACCACTAAGGAGTAGCGATAATTTACCAGTTGGTATACTTACAGCTTCTACACTTGTTGAAGCTGGGAATACATTTCCTTTTAGGATTGACAACATTTGTTCTACTGGATTTATTTTACATCCTAAAACTCGCATCGGAGTTCTACATAGCATAGCTGGTGTGGTTCATAATAATACCGAGGTTCAATTTCAGGTGTCTGTTAACCACATTCAGATTTCTAGAGTGGAAAATACAAATGCATCTTTGTCAGAGTCGACAATACCAGTGGATTTGACAGGTTTTTCTGGAACCGATGAAGAATTGATGGAGGTGAACAAATTGTTAAATAAACACAGGGATATTTTTGCTGATCACGAGTTTGATTTAGGTGAGACAAGTACGATAGAACATCGTATTTACACAACTGATTCTGAGCCGGTAGCTCAAACCTTTCGTAGGATTCCTCCTAACCAATATGAACAGGTTAAACAACACATACAAAATTTACTAGATCATGGTTTGGTGACTAAGAGCTATAGTCCTTATGCTGCACCCATTGTGCTTGCTAGGAAGAAAGATGGATCTTTAAGAATGTGCGTTGATTATCGTCGGCTGAATAAAAAAACGAAGAAAGATTCATTCCCTCTGCCTAGAATTTCGGAATTTCTTGATGCTGCAGTGGGAGCCAAATATTTTTCATCTTTGGATTTGGTAAGCGGTTATCATTAGGTCAGAATTCGGAAAGAAGATCGGGAAAAGACTGCTTTTGTCACTCCCATGGGTTTATACGTATACCTTTCGGTCTTTGTGGGGCCCCGGCAACCTTTCAAAGGTTTTACTGCAGCGATGCAGGTGATTTAGTTTATCAGATGCTTTTCGTCTATTTATATGATATTTAAATTTATAACACCTCACTCACAGATTCTGTGTCTTGATTGGCCGAGAGCGCGGCACGTGTCACTTGCTATTTTTACTATTTTGTACCATGGAGAAATAAGACTATCCAAAAAGACTATACCACGCAAAAAGGACTATGCGCAAAGCATGCAACACACGAATATGCGCATAGCAACGAAAGCGTGACTGAAACCCAGACGTGTGTTTCGGTGCATTGCGTAAACATTGCTCTATCACCTTCGCACCCGTTCATCAAGGCAACAAAGTACACGTATGATCGAGAGACGTATAATTCGGAGATTTTTTGTCATTACTATACTTTCAGGAAGCTTAAATTGTGCAGAATATGTGAGTGAGGTGTTATAAAACAAATATTGACTGCTTTATTTCGCGGTATAGTAAAACTAGCCTCCCTCGGTGATCCATGGAGCATTCTATTTTCCCTCGGCTTCGCCTCGGGAAAATAGAATGCTCCATGGATCACCTCGGGAGGATAGTTTTACTATACCACTCAAAGCAGTCAATATTTGTATAATATTCAACAACATTTTCAGACCATCTAAACATCTTGATATGGTCTTCACACGACTAAAACAACATGGGCTCAAGCTCAAACCTACAAAATGTCACTTGTTCTGCAAGGAAATACAATATCTTGGTCAAGTTCTTTCTGATAAGGGAATTTCTGTTGATGATGAGAAGACGAAATGTATACGTGAATGGCCAGTGCCTACCACAGTGAAGAAGCTTCGCTCTTTTCTGGGATTCGCTTCTTATTACCGTCGGTATATTCCTAATTTTGCACATCTAGCCCGTCCATTGCATACTTTGGTTGGAGTTACTCAGGCACATGATCCCAAGTTCTTTCGGAACAGATGGTCATCTGAATGTCAAGAAGCGTTTGATTTGTTAAGGTCCAGTTTCACTAGCACTCCAATATTAGCATTTGCTGACTTTTCTAAGCCTTTTATCCTTGATGTTGATGCCAGCCAGTCCGGGCTTGGTGCCGTTTTATCGCAAACTCGGGAAGGTGCTGAGAGAGTTGTTGCTTATGCTAGCCGCACTCTTAGAAACAGCGAGAAAAATATGGAGAAGTATAGTTCTAGGAAGTTGGAGTTACTTGGTCTTAATTGGGCTCTGACAGATACATTTAAAGATTATTTATATGGCTCACATGTTGTGGTCCGTACTGACAATAATCCTTTGACTCAATTAGATACTGCCAAGTTAAGTGCTGTAGAGCAGAGATGGGTCGTTGAACTAGCATCGTTTGATCTTCAAATTGTTTATCGCCCTGGACGTGTTAACAAGAATGCTGACGCACTTTCTCTTAAGAATGAAGAACATCCAATTCATATTGAAGAGGTTATTGCACATCATATAACCTTTAATTCACTTGTGATTCCTGCAAAATTATGTTCGAAAATAAATGAATCTGCATCTAATTTTGGAGGGATTAGAATACAATCAATTATTGTGAATCATATTTTTGCATTTCCATCATAATTATACTACTGAAGAGTTGGGTGAACTACAAAGGAAGGATCCACACATTGGTAATTTTCTGAAATATTTCACAACGGGACAAATGCCATCTACGCGACAGCGCACGAAGGAGTCTAAACATGTACAAACCATGCTATCTCAGATGAAACGGTTTTCTGTGGATGATAATGTGTTGTATGGGGATGTAAAATACCCCAAGTTGGGAGATTTACACCAAACTGTTTTAGCTACATCTTTTAAGTCCAAGGTTTTGGTTTGCCTGCATGATCAATCTGGTCATCAAGGTATTGAAAGAACTTGTGCTTTACTTCGAGAACGATGTTATTGGCCGTGTATGCATTTCCCCGTCCTTCTATAAGGAATCATATGAGTCATTTAGTGGCTATAGTAGGCCTTTTGAAGTTTTAGCTATTGATTTTACTTTGTTGGAACCTACTCGTGATGGATTGGAAAATGTTCTTGTGATAACCGATGTTTTTTTTCAAAATTCACTATTGCTGTGCCGACGAAGGATCAAACTGCAGAAACGACGGCTTTAGTTCTAGTGAAAGAGTGGTTTCTAAAATATGGTGCACCGCCAAGAATTCATTCTGATTAGGGAAGACACGTACAACCCCGTACCACCCTCAAGGGGGTGCTCAATGCGAGCGATTTAATAGAACAATGCATAATCTGCTACGCACACTCTCTGCTACGCTGAAGCGTAATTGGTCAACATATATTTCCTAACTAACATATGCATACAATTCAACACCACATTCTTCCACTAGACTCTCACCATTTTATATCATGTTTGGGAGAGAGCCTTGTTTGCCGGTAGATGCTTTGTTAGATAGGAAGGAGAAAGATACAGCAGAGCGCAAGGATTGGGCTTCCTTACATCAAGACCGACTAAAGTGTCATCATTGATGTCAGCCTGATCCTGATAACTTTGTATATACTATAGATTTGTCTGAAGATGGTGGTGACAGGAGGAATATTAATTCCATGGAGTTGAAACGTGTCCCTTCTGTTCTTTTGGACATGTCTGTTTTCAGATCGGTGGATGAATCTACATTTGAACATATTGAGCAGACTTTGTCAGTTGATTCTGAATCTGACGATTCAGATGATTTTGACATTGCGGTTGTAATGCCTTCTTGTGGTGTTAATGGTAAGAAGCAAAAACCAGCTCTTCTAAGAAAGGCTTCTTGTAAGACTAAGGGAAAACATAGAAACCCTTATCATTTGCCAATTTCTGTCTATTCAAGACAACAGACTGCCAATGCCTTTCTGGACAACAAGTCTTTATTTTGTCTTGTGGCTATTATAATACTTGTTATCATAGTGATTTTCACATCCAATATGCCGGTATCTCTTAAAGTCACTTCCGCTCTTATGGTTATTGTTATCACATGTATTTACTTCTTCAACAGTATACCATGGTTGCAGTATTGGGATGCTCTACAACATCTGAAGGAATATTGTCCTGGTTGAGATTGCATTTAACGTATCTTTAGTGTTGCAGAAGTTACTTTGGAGGCAAGTTGAGTCTGGATTATAGAAGTTTTCTTCTTATTTTGAACTTATTTCTTGTGGTGGACCATATAGAGGTTATCTCGTTGCTTGCGTTGTGCAAGTTATGGGTAATCCACCCTTACATCTATATTCTCAACTTTGTTGACTATTGCGGTGATCGGCATGTTGCGTTTTGATTGATAGCTTCATTCTTTCGAATTTATAATATACTGATAGCTCATTTGAGGTTATCTCATTTCATTTTGGTAGGGATGTGCACTATATCAGTTTACTTCTTGAGATATTCAAAATGCTTAAATTTTGTAATTTTGTGATAATCCTTGTACGAATACGACTGCCAAAAGAAGGGGCGGCAACTGTTCAAACCTATTTTGTTACGGAACTAATTTATTTACAACTTCTCAGACGGACAAAACATTCGGATACATTAAATTACCTATTCAATTTAAATTACAAAAAACTTACAGTCTAGTAGATATACAACTATTAAGAACATTCAATCATTATTATCACACTTCTTGCGAACGCATAAAATTACCTATTTAATTTAAATTACAACAAACTTGCAGTCTATACAACTACATGTATTAAGACAATTCAATAATTATTATCACACTTCTTGCCAACGATTTTATACCGTGGTTTCAACAAATTATTATTTAAATACGTCCATCAACACGGTTGTCCAGCTCCCCATGTTTGGTCTGCTAGTATTAGCCCCCCAGCCCAATATCTCCAGCTTGCATGAATGGATAGCTGTTCTGTATGGTGGCCCTGAAGGGACTACGCAGACCGTAAATATTGACGTCGATATTCACGGCAAATTTCACGACTTTCCTCAAAGTTGCGAATATTGACGTCAAATTTGACGTCAATATTCACGACTTTCCCAAAAAGTCGCGAATATTGACGTCAAATTTGACGTCGATATTCGCGTCAAATTTCACGACTTTTCCCGAAAGTCGCGAATATTGACGTCAATATTTGCCACAAAATTCACGACTTTCCTCAAAGTCGCGAATATTGACGTCAATATTGACGTCAATATTCGCGACTTTCTCCCAAAGTCGCGAATATTGACGTCAAATTTAACGTCAAATTTCGCGACTTGCCTCAAAGTCGCGAATATTTTGACGCGAATTTTTTTAAAGCAAGCTAGGTTTTAGCTAGTCTTGCTCCAAGACTGAGTTGTTCATTTGTCCGGGGCGGCTGTCTATGCAGTTAATTAATCCTCCATACTCCGAAAACGGACTTATTAAGGGCGCCCTCGATTGTCACGAGAGATCAGTGGATTTGTTGACTACCAAATTATTAGGAAATATCTTACTTATTTGAAGGTAAATTATGATTTTAGGCATCCATCAAAATGATCGCGCAAGATATCCTGTAATTATTCCGATTTTTTTTCTTTATAAAACTAAATTCGCGATCACCGGACGGCGATCGCAACAAAACCGAATACATGTAATAACAAGAATATTCAACTGCCCGACGGCGGTTGAAAACAAACGCATTTTTGTGTGATTTTCTCGCCATCAATAAATTATTGTAAAGGTCAGTTAAACGAGATTTACTATAAAATACAACACCCCCAAAATCCACCCATTCATGATAATTCAAGCAATTACCAATGGTGTATCCTACCGTATCCTACCTATACCTTTAAAACAAATCCACTGATCTCTCGTGACAATCGAGGGCGCCCTCAATAAGCCTGTTTTCGGAGTATTGATGATTGATAAACTGCATAGACGGACGGCGCTCCCCGGAACAAATACAAAAATCAGTCTTGGAGCAAGACTAGCCAAAACCATGGATGAATAAGAAGACAACCAAGCCTGCTGGAAAAAAATTCGCGTCAAAATGTATGTCCGGTCGTGAAATTTGACGTCAAATTTGACGTCAATATTCGCGACTTTGGAGGCAAGTCGTGAAATTTGACGTCAAATTTGACGTCAATATTCGCGACTTTGGGGAAAGTCGTGAATATTGACGTAAATATTGACGTCAATATTCGCGACTTTCGGGGAAAGTCGTGAAATTTGACGCGAATATCGACGTCAAATTTGACGTCAATATTCGCGACTTTTGGGGAAAGTCGTGAATATTGACGTCAATATTGACGTCAATATTCGCGACTTTGAGGAAAGTCGTGAAATTTGTCGTGAATATTGACGTCAATATTCACGATCTGCGAAGTCCCTTCAGGGCCACCATAGTTCTGGGTTGTGACCATCAACAGGTAGGAAATGTGGGGAGTAGCAGTGACTCGGAACAAATATGGCGAAATAGTTGGACGTTTTTCCTGTGGCCATGAATCTTTTCTAGACGGGTTGAATCCTGCTCCACGACACCGGCCTATCTTGGCAAACAGCAAACCGCAGTTTGGGCAACTTAATTATAGGTCCTGTTTTGACCGAGATTGTATATTTTGCTTTATAGACACCTGATATTGTGTCATCTGTGGCAAAAGTGCCTGCAGGTTTGAGTCTTGGCCATCTAACAAGTCAAATCTTAGGTGGAGCTCACACTAACGTGTTGTTTTGGTGGAAGCGTCTAGCTTTCTGCACTACTACTTGCACTGTTACTTTACACATCGCTTTCACTGTTCACACATGCTCAAACTAACTTTAAATTACAATACCCTTATTGTTAGTCTGCCTAACCTAACTATTCTACCTAACCTAACAAACATAAGAAAAGAGACAAAACACAGGTAAATTCTGTTTTATTGTTCAACAAGGATGGGGTGACGATTATGTAAGAAGGGTAAAAACACTAACTCAACCTACACAAAGCTTCTTCAAAACCTGATACAACAAAATACCTACTTGGTAACTTATACTGGGGATTAACACAATAGGAATATGTACAATGGGATAAGTAAAGAGAATTCATGGCCTTGTCAATTCTTCCAGATGGGAAAATTAAAGGGGCATGTTTGCACATTACAAATAAGAGGGAATAAAATACAAATACTCTGACAATTCTAACAGAAGAATTTTGTTGGTCAAAATTAATCTTTGGATGATTGTAACCAGCCAGACTGTTGCGCTGCCTGGTACTTGTAGATTGTTTTGTTTGCACTGTAAATAGCGCCACCAATTGAAATTATTATTGTATAACTGACTCGCCTGGCGGCGCCCTATAGTCATCGATTTACATATGGCATGCTGTGCGCTAGTGCATAGTCGGCTGATCTTAGAATGACAATGCTCGGGCTTTATTTTGATAAATTCCTTGCATTCCACTTCCAGTATAGTTTTCTTGTTGGACGCGTGGTCCTACTCTTTAGCTGAGCCAGCAACGCAGCACATGCCTTTGCTTTGCTTTGCTTTGACTATGCCAATGCCAATACTTTGCGAACGTTGGTCATAACAATATTATGTCATAGGACAAGTTTGACGTCTTCTTGGAGGCATGTGAGGTATGGGGCCGCTTTGGTCGGGTCCTGGCTTCTGGAGTTGAGGACATTTAGTGTTGCGTCTTCAGGGTTGGTTAGTCAACCTTGAATAGACCTAATGGCTGTCGTTTTGGATAGTAGTTGTCGTTTTTTATAGAAGTAGTGTTTGATAACAGTCATCGTTTTAAATAGCGGTTGTTGTGTTGACATCGATTGTCATTTTTGTGTAGTTGTCATACCAAATTTTGTGAAAATATTGTAAATTGAATTGTCTATGTATTTATCCAGCTTGCATATCAAATGTGTGCAACTGTTGACAAATATAAAAATCAATAAAATTGTAGATTTATATTTTCTTCAAGAAAACAAGTTTGCTTTCCTGTCCTAAATTTGTGCAGTAGCCCTTCCGTATCGGTTATATTATGATCAAAGGATAAGAGGAAATAGAAGTAACGCAGTGAATGGGCCATGCGTGTTGGAATTTAAATCTAACATTGTTATGATTCGAGAATAAAAGGAAATAGAAGCTGCGCAGTGGATGGGCCCTGCGTGTTGAATTTGAATCTAACATTGTTAAGATTAAAGTATAAGAGAGAATAGAAGTTACGCAGTGGATGGGCCCTGTGTGTTAAATTTAAATCTAACAATGTTTAGATCAAAGGATAACAGAGAATAGAAGTTACGCAGTGGATGGGCCCTGTGTGATAAATTTAAATCTAACAATGTTAAGATCATATGTAGGATAAGATGGAATATAAGTTCCGCAGTCGACGGGCCCGGCGTGTTGAATTTAAATCTAACAATGTTAAGATCATAGGATACGAGAGAATATAAATTCCGCAGTGGACAGGCCCAAAGTGTTGAATTTAAATCTAACATTGTTAAGATCAGAGGTTTAGAGAGAATAGAAGTTACTTAGGATGCGGCCCTGCGTGATGAATGTTTATCTTACATGGATAACATCAGAGGATAAGAGAAAATAGAAGTTACGCAGTGGACAGGTCCTGTGTGTTGAATTTTTAATCTAACATATTTATTAGATCAGAGGTGGGGCCTCTGCATGAGAGACAATAGAAGTTCCGCGTGGACGGGCCCAGCGTTTTAAATTTGAATTTAACTGATTAAGGTCAGAGGACGGGCCTTTGCATTTGAGACAAATAGAAGTTCCGCAGTGTATAGGCCCTGCGTGTTAAAGGGAAATTCCAGGCTCAATAATATTTTACCTAGTCTAAACAAATATATGGTAACATACTAACTCCGCAGATAATTTGTTTTGATTTATCGAGAACGACACACGCGCCTATTATATTCACGATTTCTTGCCATTCAGGAGTACAAGGGCGCGGTCATATTGTTCAAATTTCCCGCCTCGCCTGGGAAATTTCGACGTAGTGTCTGCACCTCAATGCACATCGCGTTATTGCCTGTTGTTCGCACTGGTATCCCACCTTGACACGGCCAACTACATTATACAGACGTATGTTGTACGGCGTCCGACTATTGCGAGTACATGTATTGCATTTCTGTGCAGAATATCGACTTGACGCGCCACAAACTATCGTTTATTTTTGTATTTTTTGATAAGAATAGAAAATCTGTGAGCTAATAATTATTGCATCAAGTCTTTCTCCGTATGTGCGGTATGGTATGTATTCCCGTAGGATTTTTGTGCTAAAATAGATTTTTTGTGGCTGTTTTGCCTTCATTAGGGACCATACTGCCAGAAAATGATGGGGTTCAAATTTTCCGACCCCTCCTTCACTTCCTGGGGGGTCAAGAAGGGGTCAAAATGGTCAACACAGAGCCAAAACATAAGATATGCTCCGATTTTAACCGGACTTGTTGCAACTTGTGCAGATTGTTGGGACAAGAAAAAAAGTCAATTACGACTTTCGGGTCAAAGGTCACTAAAGGTCAAAATGGTCAAAACAGGGCCAAACAGGGCCAAAATGTAAGACATGCTCCGATTCTAACTGGACTTGTTGCATCTTAAGTGGACTGTTAAGCCAAGCAAAAAAGTCAATCATTACTTCTGTGTCAAAGGTCAAGAAAGGGTCACTATACGTCAAAATGGTCCCCCTTCCTCTCCCCCACCAATCAATGTTGGTGAGCCTTGCTCGGCTGCTGAAAACACGACTCCGATCAACAATGATTTTGGGGATCGGGAAAATAATTGGTCCTTGCATTATTTTGTTTATTTTCAGGTAGTGTTTAAACGAAGCCTACAGGGTCTAAAAGCAAATATACATTAGTTGGTTTCCAATCATCGGGTTTCATCTGTTTGGCATGCCAGGAACCAACAATATTGGACATCTTATAATGACTTGAGATGGACTGAGGACGATCTGATCATTATGTCTGAGGAAAACAGAGTTTGCGTGATCTGTAAAGCGGGCGCCACCCCAAGCAAGCGACTAGTAAACAATCCAGCCATGATTGATGACCTTCTACAGTGTGGTCGGGAGAGAATGTATTTAGGTCAAAGTGATATTCAGCAACTAACTGACCACTTGTCTCGCCTGAATGAACTTGAACTCAAATCTGTTTATTATCATAGTGACTGTCGAAAACCTATAGTAAACAAGACATTAATTGAACGTATCAGGGGTAAGCAATCCCAGCCTGGTTCGCCTGTCTGTTCCAAGCGAGGACCTGGGCGCCATTCAAGTAGGCTACAACAGCGTCGACTCGACCTAAACGAATGAAGACTGTTCCAAATGAGGAATTGTGTCTGTTCTCATCCTGTGACTTTTGTTCCAAGGCTGGTTCAGTGCCACTGCACCGTGTTCTTTCTGATGCAATGGGCAAAACTCTTCTTGATCTAAAGCAGCAGACCGCTGGTGATGGAGGACGCTGGTGATGCTTCAGCTCTTGAAAAGTACTATCACAGGGCATGCTTTCGGACTGCACAGCGCACATCAAGAACAAAGATAGATCGTGATAATGCGTCATTCATTCGCTCATTATGTGACGAACAATTAATCCTCGCCATTAAAAATACCCTCACAGACGTTGACGTTTCACTCAACATGGCGCAGGTCAATGATGCTTACTTGTCGATCCTGAAAAGATATCACATGGACGTTAACGAGACTACAAACTATCGCAAGTCTCTGAAAACGATCATTGGTGAGCGACTTCCAAATGTCCAGTTTGTCAGCTCACAGCGACGAAATGAGCCAGACAAGCTTGTAGTAGGGTCAATATACAGTTTGACCCCAAACAAATTGTAACAAAAGGTTTTCCAACGGTTTCAGGTACTATTGGACATCAACAATAACATATTGAACATCTAAGAAAATCAGAGTACCGGAAAGCTGTTTTTTTCAAAATGGCGTCCAAGATGGCCGCCAATATCCTTAAATGACTATAAGTCAATCAATATTCACCCTACAGTCGTAATGTTGGTGCCTATCCCCAGGTTTTAGGGGTCAGATAATTCATTGAGACCAACAAAAGGGTCATTGAGTAATCAGGTAACCTAACAATCCAAGATGGCGTCCAAAATGGCCACTAATACACTAAAATGGCTATAAGTCATTTCATATTCACCCTTGAAGTTAAATTTTGGTGTCTACATCTATCTTGTATGAATCAGGAAACCCTCTAAGACCAATAACAATTCAGTGAGTAATCAGGTAACCTAACAATCCAAGATGGCGTCCAAAATGACGTCCAAAATGGCCACCAATACACTAAAATGGCTATAAGTCATTTCATATTCACCCTTGGAGTTTAATTGTTGGTGTCTACATCTATCTTGTATGGATCAGAAAACCCACTAAGACCAATACAAATTCAGTGAGTAATCAGGTAACCTAAAAATAAAAGATGGCGCCCAAAGTGGCGTCCAAAATGGCTGTCAGAGTTTGTCTTCTAGTCCAAGTTTTGTTTCTTTCTTACACTTACGGATTTAACATTGAGTACAATAAGCATTGGCCCATACATTTTTAAAGATATCAAGTAATCAGGTTATCAATACCAAGATGGCAGTCGGACATTGGCTTGTGGCTATATATAAGGGGGCAGGTAGTCAGACGAACGTTGTACACCACCTATGGAGCGGACCACCACTCGGACGGTCCCCCTTCGCCCGCCCGCCCGCGGGATCGGTGTGGGATACATCTGGAGTCGTTTTCGATACTCTGGAAGGCCAGCCCCCCCCCCCCCCCCCCCTCCCTCCTGGGTGGTCAGAGCGGACCGGGCCCGTGAATGCGGTGCCCGGGCCTCGGAGAGTGAGGCGGAATGGGGGATGATTCCCCGACTCGACTCCACGTCCCCGCCGACCTGTCGTGCCCTCCGAGGCACTCGGACAGGCCCGGCACAGTGCATGGGAGCCGCCGGGGCCGGCCCGCCCGCACCGCCCGCACCGTATTACGGTGCGGCACAGAGGGTCTGGCCTGACATCCCGCCGGGCTCCCGGAACCTACGGCAATCAGAGCGGCCGCGCGGGCCGTTGAGAGGCGGGAGACCGAGGCCCTTCCGCTCTCGACGGCCGAGCGGCACCTGTTCCAAACGCCCGCCGCAGTTTAGCGGCGGGCGGCAGCAAGTTCCCCAGGCGGGGCGCCGAGCCGCGGCCCAGGTGGCGGAACGAGCGGCGAGCAGTAGCTCGCCCCAGAGCGGACCGAGGTGGTCCACACTCTAACGAGGGCCGGCCCGCTCGGACCACCGGATTGAGACGAAGGGAGGCGGCGGAGAAGGCTCCCAGTTCCCTTAGCCCAGTCACGATGCCTCCGAGAGAGAGATAGAGAGAGTGAGTTTCGAGGAAGAACACCGGCGCCGGCAGCCATGGCGCGTCCGGCCGGAGAGCGGCGGGCCCCCGCCCCAGCGCGCAGGGCCCGCCCGCCCAGGCCCCGAGGGGGCTACCTGGTTGATCTTGCCAGTAGTCATATGCTTGTCTCAAAGATTAAGCCATGCATGTCTAAGTAAAAGCTTTCACAAGCGAAACTGCGGATGGCTCATTAAATCAATTATGTTTTTTGGGGACCACACACCCCTACATGGATAACTGTGGTAGTTCTAGAGCTAATACATGCCAGCAAGCGCCGACCTTGCGGGAGGCTTGCTTTTATTAGGAACTAGAACAACCCGGACTGGTCCCGGCTCCGTTGGTGAACTCTAGATAACCTGGCCGATCGCACGGTCCTCGCACCGGTGATGAATGTCTGCCCTATCAACTGTCGATGGTATGTTATGGACCTACCGTGGTAGTAACGGGTAATGGAGAATCAGGGTTCGATTCAGGAGAGGGAGGAAGCTTGAGAAACGGCTACAACATCAATGGAAGGCAGCAGGCGCGCAAATTACCCATTCCCGACACGGGAAGGTGGTGACGAAAATTAGCAATACAGGACTCTTTCGAGGCCCTGTAATTAGAATGAGTACACTTTAAATCCTTTAACGAGAATCTATTGGAGGGCAAGTCTGGTGCCAGCTGCCAATAGCGTATATCAAAATTGCTGCAGTTAAAAAGCTCGTAGTTGGATCTTGGGAGCATGCTGGCGGTCCGCCGCAAGGCGCGCCACTGCCCGCCCGGCCTTCATCTCGGTCCCCGCCCGGTTCTCTTGACTGATTGCCGAGCGCGGCCGAAACGTTTACTTTGAAAACATTGGAGTGTTCAAAGCAGGCCGACCGTCTGGACAGCAGAGCATGGAATAACGGAATAGGACCTCAGTTCTATTGCGTGGGTTTTCAGAACTCGAGGTAATGATTAAGAGGGACGACGCGGGCATTCGTACTGCGGTGTGAGAGATGAAATTATTGGATCGCCGCAAGACGACCGACTGCGAAAGCATTTGTCAAGAATGTTTTCATTAATCAAGAACAAAAGTTAGATGTTCGAATGCGATCAGATACCGCTATAGTTCTAACCATAAACGATGCCGACTGGCGATCCGCCGGCATTACTTCAATGACGCGGCGGGCAGTCTGCGGGAAACCAAAGTCTTTGGGTTCCAGGGGAAGTAACGGAAGGGCACCACCACTCAATTTGACTCAACACGGGGAAACTCACCCGGCCTGGACACAGTGAAGATTGACAGATTGAGAACCATTTCTTAATTTTGTGGGTGGTAGTGCATGGCCGTTCTTAGTTGGTGGAGCGATTTGTCTGGTTAATTCCGATAACGAACGAGACTCTGGCTTGCTAAATAGTCGCGCCGGCCGCCGCGCCGGCCGCCGCGCCGGCCGCTGACTTTTTAGAGGTCAGCCACGCGAGATTGAGCAATAACAGGTCTGTGATGCCCTTATCTGTCCGGACCGCACCCGCCCTACACTGCACTGAAGGGGTCAGCGGGTTCCGTCTCTTGGCCGGAAGGTCTGGGCAATCCGTTGAACCCCCTTTGTGCTTGGGAGAGGGAGTTGCAATTGTCTCCTTTGAACGAGAAATTCCCAGTATAAGCGCGAGTCATCAGCTCGCGTTGAATTTGTAGGTTACCTGAATACTCAATGACATTTTTACTGGTCTTAATGGTCTTATTGACCCCCAAAACATGGGTGTAGACACCAAAATGATGACTCTAGGGTAAATAATAAATAACTTATTGCCATTTTATTGTAATGGCGGCCATCTTGGACGCCATCTTGAAAATGACAACTTTTCTATGCTCCGAATTTCTTAGATTTTCAATATGTTATTCTTGATAATCGGTACTACCATAATCCGTTAAAAAACCTTTTGTTACAATTTTTTTGGGGGTTGAGGTGTATTTTTTCATAAATTGACTCTCGACTGTAGTTAGCAAAGCTGTCGATGTCAGGTTGTCCATGATGGACGATGGTGAGATAATTGGTAACCTGAAAAATGTTGCTAAGCTACTGCGAGAGGAGATGATGCAAAAGCGTAGCTGGTCATTTACAGGGACCTTTGATAACTTTGAGAATCCCGCTTTACTCCAATTCTTCCTAAGCCACCTCCTCTTTGGCAGTCATGTCGGCAAAGTGTCTAGAATACGGGATGAAGAACTAGATACAACGGTTGATGTTGCATGCCAGTTTCTAGTCCAGACCACTCATACTGATCGTCAGGTGAAACATCAGACAAAAAAAGACGATCCTTTCCGGCAATATGTCCAAACACCTCTCTCAATTGGACTGCCCCTTTCTATCCACAACAGAGTGCGTGACAAGATGCTTGTCCAGAACCTCTCATGGGTCTACATCGGAAGTGACTACCTGAAGATCATTGACCTAGAAAAAAGACTAGAGCAGTCTGTTCTTCAACGAATGAAGGATGCTGGCGGATTTTGTCTCCCTGATTTTGTCAAGAGGTATAGGAACATCTGGTTTGCTATTGACAACATCGATCTTTTGGAAGACACACCTAATGGGCAGAATACCTTCCATGGGACAGTGATTGTAATCAACCAGCAGGCTGGAGACGGAGGAGAGCTGATGAATCAACCACTTGTTATACCAGAGAAGCTTCTCTCGCAGAAACCTCTGGCATTTGAAATGAACTTTCTGCAAGAGCCAATCATCAAAACCACTCCATTGAGATTTGATACCTACAGGATAGGAAAGCGAAACCATCTCGTTTCCCAAGACTACACTCACACCTGGGCACTCGCAAACTACATTGCAACTGATGAGAACAAGGAGACAACCTCAACTGAACCTCAGTTGGCAAACGAACAGACACAGGACAGTGAACAGAACCTAAGTAATGCTGAGGACAGTCCTGAAAATGAATCTATTCTTTCCATCAAAGAACAAAAGCGTAAATCAGAGAAAGATGTAATGCCAACTTGGGCTGCAACTAAATCCCTACTGTTATCAAAGTCCTCCGACAGTTGCACACGTACAAACACAGCGGTGATTGCTCCACTGTTTAAGACCACGCCAACAGATTATGGGACCCTCTATATCGCTCTGAAGTTAACCCAGGGTATATCTACCACTGTCGTTGGCCCTTACAGAAAGACACTGATAACACTAGATCTTGACCTTTACTCCCGTGCATTGAAGATTCAGCAGTCAGTTGGAAACAGCAATTGGATCCTAAGAGCTGGAGCTCTCCATATTTCATTTGCTGCCTTGCATGCTCTTAGTAAAACAATTGATGGAAGTGGCCTTGACACATGTGCTATTGAAAGTGGTGCATACACATCAGCAGCCCTTCGTGGGATCTTCGGTGGCAAAGCTTACAAGCGAGGCCTCGAGTACCACATAACTACCAGCCTTGCAATTACGATGTTGCGTTTTGATGCCATCTTGTCGACCCTTCCAAAAGGTCCAGCTCGTAACAAGTGCATTGCTCTCAAGGACAAACTCCATGAACGTAACCCAGCGATGGTAGAGATCTTTGAAGAAATCCAATCCTGGTACTCAGGAAATGTCAAGCCACTCGAAGATGAAAAAGACATTGGCCAGTTTGCTCAGTTCTTGACCCAGTATCTTCACCACTGTCGCTCAGGTGACTGGGAGGGCTACTTGTCATCATTAGAGAACCTCATCAAGTATTTCTTCGCTCGTGATCTCCTTAACTATGCCCGCCTGATGCCTGCCCATCTTGCTCAAATGAATGCACTTGAAAAGGATGACCCAGAAACATGGAATGCACTGAAGTCTGGTGAATTCGTGGTAGCAAAGTCGGAGATACCGTTCACTCATCTCTTCACTGATCAAGCCCTCGAGCAGGAAATCAAGAAGCTGAAGGGACATGGTGGGATGGTTGGACTCACTAGAGATGAAGCCGCTTTGGACCGACCAGTCACTACAACACCTCATCTTGCTGTTCTTGTGAATCAGTACCTCAACATCTTTCCAAAATGTTCCAGATCTTCTGTGAGGACAGAACACTATCAGCTCTCAGGAGAGATTGCAGTGAGGTCAAGAAAAAATGCTCTGAAGCTACGTCACTTGATTGAGTTGCACTGTGGAGTCAATCCGTTCAAAGAAAAAACACCACTGAAGAGTCTGGTTTCATCAGCGCTGGTGTCAGATAAGGCAAAGAATGACATACTGCAGTTTGAAGAGAAGGGCCAGAAGCGCTTTGAGGAGTTCGTTTCTGAACGTTTGATCTCTACATCAAGACTCTCAGTGTGGGACAAAATGGATGGAGAAAACTGGATGGAGAAAACAAAAGTGCGTATTGGAGACAAGGTCATCAAGTTGCGTGAAGAACGTGAATTGCTGGGAAGATTTCTAATCATCCAAGGCAGCCGACCAAGTTTAGTTCCTAAACTTGAGGAGACAATCGGCGTGTATGAGATGTCAGTGGTGCCCCGCTCTCTGTGTGCTGTTGATGGAACCCTGTACATCCCCACAGACAAAGCCAGTGTGATGCACGCAGTTGAAGATGCCAAGGCAGAGCCCCTTCATGAAGATCCTCCAGCTGTCCAACAGTCTAACCAGATGCAGGAAAATCCTTCAGTTGCTCAACAGCCTGACCTGGTGCAGGAAGATCCTTCTGTCAAAGTTCTAATAGTTGACGCCATGGCAGTGCTTCAGAGTATGAAAAAGACACCAAGCATGCTGAAGCTGTCGGACCTTCAGGATGCATTCAACAAACGCATTACAAATATGATGGCTGGCTATGATAAAGGTCGAGTTGTGTTTGATCGATACATGGAAAAGTCATTAAAGAATAAGACTAGACAAAAGAGATCAACTACATCTGTAGAATACGAAATCCATCAAGAAATGAAGCTTACCATATCCATCAAGGAACTCCTATCTGCATCATCAACCAAAAAGAAGCTGACATGTATGTTAGGCCAGGGACTGCTTGAATATTTCTCAAGGGACAGCTCTTTTCTGATGGTCGTCGTATATGATACCTTCATCAAGGGACATGGTTTTGAACAGGCGCACACACATGAAGAGGCTGATACCCTGATTCCTCTTCAAGTCATTGCTTCGGCGGCTAATGGTGCCTTGCGAGAAATATGTGTTTGGTCACCCGACACTGATGTCCTTCACTGTTAATAGATTTAGTATCTTGTGAACGCATTGCAGCTCCCACTTCTCTGAAATTTTCAACAGGCAAGGGTACAAAGAAACGAGAAATAGATATATTCAAGCGAGTTCAAGTTATTGGACATCACAAATGTCACGGCCTCCTTGGACTACACAATTTTTCTGGTGCTGACTGGGGAGGTAATTTTGTTGGACTCTCCAAAAAGACATGGGTCAACGCCTACCTGCAGCTTGATGATGGTGATCCTGCCATTAACTGCTTCAAAGAACTTGGTGAAGGCTCCATTCCTCCCGAGCTTATTAATGGTGAGCTTCCAGAACTGGTGAAGGCATTGGAGCATTTTGTGTGCCGTGTGTACAGTTCAAGAGGTCCAACAAACCTGCCATCACTCAGATGGGAACTATTTCGGTCAAAGAACTTGGAGGGTGAGATGCTACCTCCAACTCGTGCTGCATTACTACCTCATATCCTCTGTGCCAACTACATCACAATGCGGGACAAATCCTACCAGACAAATTGCCCTGAGCTTCCACCAATTGAAGAGAATGGATGGGATTCAGACAATGGCGGGTATGTTCCATTAAAGTGTCTTGATCTCCCGGCTCCACGGGCAGTACTTGAGCTCATCAGATGTGGCTGCAAAGCCGGTTGCAAGGGACGGTGCAGCTGCTCAAAAAATGACCTGCATTGCACTCCTCTCTGCAAGTGCTATAGTGAAGACTGTGCAAACACTATAAGGGAGAACGTTCCAGATAATGACAATGATGATGAATAGATCACCCTGATTTTCATAAACTACCCGACACCAGTCAACCAGAACTGTCTTTTACGAAGATGCTAAAGATAAACTGAGATTACTAAGAAATCTACAAAAAGACTTTGACACTTGCTGAAGTGGACTATCAGTGGGTTACATAGCTGCAGGGTGTCTCCAAGGGGTCAAAATGGTATGAAGAGCTGGTGAACTGGTAAAATACACTTCCGATAGCTTTGAAAGTATATACAACTATACTCTGTTATACATGGAGTAAGCACGTGACGTTAGATCGTATTACAGTGATCGCAGCTTATTATCGCGGGCGTGACGCTAATGCGCTGGCGTATGTATTTGCGCGTCAAAAGGCGAATCCTGGAATTGGCGCGTAATTACTGCGTCTATCATTGGAATACGCTCGGACGTCACATGCTTACTCCCGGAGGAACAGAGTATAGATATAAGTTGTGATCAAAGATCATGGACCTTAGTCGAGCTGCTAATTGAACGCTAGTGACCTCTTCTTGACCTCTAGTGATCCTTTCTTGACCTTTTGACACAGAAGTAATGATTGACTTTTTTGCTTGGCTTACCAGTCCACTTAAGATGCAACAAGTCCGGTTAGAATCGGAGCATGTCTTAAATTTTGGCTCTGTTTGGCCCTGTTTTGACCATTTTGACCTTTAGTGACCTTTGACCCAAAAGTGGTAATTGACTTTTTTTCTTGTGTCAACAAACTGCACAAGTTGCAATAAGTCCGGTTGAAATCGGAGCATGTCTTATATTTTAGCCCTGTGTTGACCTTTTGACCCCTTCTTGACCTCCCAGGAAGTGAAGGAGGGGTCTGAAAACTTGAACCCCATCATTTTCTGACAGTCTGGTCCCTATTGAAGCCAAAACAGCAAACAAATCAATTTTAGCACAAAAATCCTACGGGAGCTGTTTTCTTGACATACCATACCGCACTAGCCCACTTTCACATGTACAGTACACATACCGTACACAAAAGGGTTCACTAGCATTCCTTGCGCGTGCAGGGCCGCTATTGATCGGTCTTCGAGTACTGATGGTGCAGACACTACGTCACATATCTTTATTTATTTTTATTTTTTTTTCATTTTCCGGGTTATACACTTATTGTCACAGAACTACAGACAAATAATGAACACAATAAAGAATAAATGGAAATAAAACATGCAACTTAACAATAACATAACAAAACTAAAACCACATCCAATTAGCTCCCGCAGGACTGCCCAAAAGAAACTAGTTTCTGTCAGGGGGCTCTCCAAACTGATTGAATGACAAAACAATTAAACATAAATATATGGATATATAAATACATAAATATAAATATATGGTATTTACACAAATTAAAAACTAATGTCTGGATTTATTATAATTATTAACAATCAAAGTAGTAATTGCAAATTATAAATACAAATCATAAATCTTAGATAAGTCATCTGAAAAATAAATAAAAAATAATGTTTTTTTCATTATGAAATAATTAAAACATTTGCAGGATGGGTATATTCTAAAAAGAGTGTGAGATGGGGTCTTGGTCAAGAAGGTAATCACGTAGGGCATTTAGAAAGCATTTAGAAGAGGGTTCCAGACAGAGATCTCGAAGATCACAGGGAAGAGAGTAAAACAAAAACGGGGGAAGAAGTTAAACAAAGAGAATTGTGCACAGTTAGTACGATTGTATTGGTGCTTACAGAGCAAGACGTCCGTTTTCCTGGTGTTTGGCTGTGGGAGAAAAGAAGAAGGGATGTTGTTATGTTTATACAGACATTTAACCACAAAAGAAACACTCAAATAGGCCTAAATAAGTCTATTGTAGAGAGGAGGGAAATTGAGTTTCTTCAGGCGTTCTTCATAGGAGAGTGAAGTAGCAATGTTATAGGGAAAGCATGATTCTGTGAAGCGACGTTGAACAGCTTCAAGACACTGGATGTGTTTTTTTCTGGTGCGGTAGCCATAGTGGTGATCCATATTCTAGAACAGGTCTACAGAGGGAAGAAAACAGTTTAAGAAGAACTTCGGCATTTCGGGATTTAACAGTTCGGCGAATAAAACCAGCTAATTTGGAGCATTTGGCACGGACCATATTTACATGTTTGTTCCAGGTCACTGGAAAGGATGATACCAAGGTATTTGTAGGAAGTGATAACCTGTATAGGGACAGAGTCAGAAAGAAAGTATTGAGTTAAACATTGTTTCCTAGAACGAGATATGTGCATAACTTTACATTTATCCAAGTTCAACTGCATATAGTTCTTCGCACACCACTTTGTAATTGAGTTGAGATCATTCTGTAAAACAACACTATCATCTGTAGGCCTACATTTAATTATTCTATATGAAACAGTGCCATCTGCATATTGCGGAAGAGACGACTGGACATTGTTAGGGAGGTCGGCTGTAAATAAATTGAAGAGTACTGGGCCAAGAACAGAGCCTTGAGGTACGCCCGAAGTAACCGGTACCCAGTTAGATTTGGCCCCTGGAAAGAGAACCCGTTGTTGTCTGTTATAAAGGAAGCTGCCGATCCAGGAGAGCAGATTTCCACAGATGCCGTATCTGTGTATTTTAGTTAGAAGAACTTCATGGTCACACCTGTCAAATGCTTTTGACCAGTCAAGAAAGATGGCGTCAATCCTAGGCGGTTTAGAAACATCCAGTGCCTGGGACCATGTATTAAAGAGAGTGGTTAATTGAGTGATACAAGAACGATTAGGTTGAAATCCATGCTGTTATTCGGAGATGATGTTATAGAGAGATGAATGGTCAAGAAATTTCTTTGAAATTAAACCTTCAAGCATTTTGCAGGGAACAGAGGTGAGAGAAATTGGTCTGTAGTTAGAAATGAGAGATTTGTTGCCGTTTTTGAAGAGGGAAACAACATTTGCCATTTTCCAACTGTGTGGAACTGTACCTGTAGAGAGACTGAGATTAAATATTCTGTTTAAAATTGGAACAATTGAAAACCCAGCAAGTTTGAGTATTTTGGGGGAAATTCCATCCAGTCCAGGTGGTTTTGAAGCATTAAGATTGTCGATGGCCCTCAGAACATCTGACTGGTGAATTTGAAGATTCTGTAGCGTTTTAATACGAGGGTGTGATTTACAGGCGTCGGATGTACCGATAAACCAGAACAAAATGGCGGCTCGCATGACGGTAATCATATAAAACGGAAAATCTCTGTTTTATATGATTACCGAAATCGATACAAATGAAATAAAAATCAAGTCACAATGGCAATTGACACTCTTTAACATTATGCAATTATAAACTATGGGTGGTGTTCGCACTGGACTTTTTTTGATAAAACGTACCGAGACGATGGGTACTTTTCCCATTTTAAGTCCAGTGCGGACAGCCTATGACGTTTTCCTCTCAGGTACTTCTCCCGAGTCCAGTGGCTACTTCTACCGGCCAACTGCTGCCCGGTTAAACTTCCCAGGTCACTTTTCCCTAGACGATAAGTTCAGTGCGAACAGTGCGTGTCGGTAAAAGCGGCCCAGGAAAACGTACATGCGGCCTTCCAGTGCAAGGCCACGCTACACAAGACACCGCGCATGCGCTCTTTGCATTGTTTACGTGCGGGCACGCTACTTCGGCTACTTCTCCCGCGGTCTCGGTAAATTTTCCCGTGTCGAAAGTCCAAGTGCGAACAGTGGTAACATTTGACAATTTTTTTTTACCATCGTCTCAGTAAAACCTTCCCCCAAAAAAGTCCAGTGCGAATCCTTATTTTCCCTTAAATTAAACTCACTCCAACAACAAACTTGGAGACCAAAATAGTCAATGAAAAATAGACAGAGAGGGAATTAGAACCCCAGTCGAACGATCTATAACCTAACCCATTATCCACTATAGCTACTGGGAGAGGTCGACAGAAGCCGTTTTTCAAAGTGCTTTGATGTACCTCTGGGCTATGTGTAACTAGTTGATTGAGCAATAACAATGTATTAGCGTCATTGTTAAAACTACTGAATAATCATGACGTGAGGGGTCTAGAGCCGCCCATTTATGATAATTACCCCTAACCCTCCTAGGAAAAATAATTACGCGGACGGGCCCTGCGTTTTGACTTTGAACTTTGAAATTTGAAAATCGGAGGTCCAGTTTCCGAGAGAGAAGAAAGAATGAAAACTAATTCAATCGATTAAAGGATATTTCCTAAAATGTTTAAGTGGTATTTGTTTGTACCAGCATGCATCCTTAATAACATAAACAAGTTTCGGCCAATCCTTGTCTATTTTTTTTTTTTTTTAATTCTTTTTGTCATTTTTATTCCACTTCTTAGAAGTCTCATTTTGGGATCGAAACTTTTGCCTAAAGACCTCAAAAGAATTATAAAAAAGAGATAGTGGCACGTAAAGTAGTTGCCATAATAACCAGTTTGGCCTAAATTGTACAAGGTTTTTAACGAAGTGTACTTTATTTTGCTTTCAGTTTCTTAAATGACGTTTAATTATTGATCGAAGTCAAAGTTTTCTTCACAGATCCTAAGAACCATTTCGATGGTGAAAAGCTGTGTTGTTGTTTCCACGGTCGCCACTGAACCTGGCGAAAATCAACGGGTCAGCAACCCGTGCAGCCGTTCTGCAAAACTGCCCGTTTCCAAAGTATAGATGAATCCAATCAAACATACATGGACATTGTGGGTCCAGTAGCCCTGTATCCCTATAGTAAATTAACGTTACATGGTCTTCCTGAGAATGAAACAACCTTTTCTTTGTATTGTTATCTGTTTGTGTGTGAAAAAGTGCCTGAGTAAAGTGGTAATGACAATAATAACAATAAAATAGATAATAACTATATACGGTTACGGTAGGCATTGACCCACAGGGGGAAATTTGCGAAACGGGGCGCTTTATAAATGCAACTCGGCGACGAGATAAGTCCCACACGCAGCAGTTTTGTTGTAATGCGCATATTTGCGAACTTGTGAAGCTCATCTGCAAAATTAATTTATCAACTAAATAAACGGCGTTTAAGGTATGGGGCGATCTTGTATGTTTATTCAGGACGCATTTCCCAGTTCCGCGCTATTTTGCTTCCCGTGCTCGTTTGGCGTCTGCAAGTCTATCGAGATGTTTCCGAAAGCGAGGGCGGAGTTCTAAGCGAGGAGTGACGACACGAGACCCCTATGCCCGTCATCGACGCTCCTTGGTACCGTTGAGCATGGAAAATGTACATGTATATTTAAGATATTTGAAGGTCGCAATTGCGCCGGGTGGTTCGAACTGTCGCTCATTAGGTAGTATTCCTCGCCCTAGTAACTCTCGGCTTTTGATGCCTCGTTATGTAGGGCTATCCGCCCTCTGGCCACCCACAGTATCCTACTGCAACGCGCTACTCGCAAATGTTGGATATTCTAACTCGGGAGCTGGTCCTTCAGAATCGAAATTCGCACTCCATAGCTCCTGCCTCCGCCGATTTGGTTAGCATTGATAGTCCGAATGGCTACGCACGCCCCTGTCGACGAGGGGCGACTTTTAAATATAAGTTGGTTTTCATTGCACGTATTTCCACCGCGTCTGTCGAAAAATACGTTAGCATTTACGGCAAAGCGCCATCAGATAGTACCCTAATTGTACTGCTGCTTTGTTCGGGCTCCAGAATCTATACTAGGTTTAGATATGGGAGAGATTCTTCGCTCCGAACTAGGACTACGAAGCCTCACCCATTTCCACAATATCTCGCCCCAAATACCACCCATACCTCACCCGCACCGCGTCACCCGCACCGCGTCACCCGCACCGCGTCACCCGCACCGCGTCACCCGCACCGCGTCACCCGCACCGCGTCAACCGCACCGCGTCACCCGCACCGCGTCACCCGCACCGCGTCACCCGCACCGCGTCACCCGCACAGCGTCACCCGCACAACGTCACACGCACAACACCACACACACAACGCCACCCGCACAACGCCACACGCACAAACGCCACACGAACAAACGCCACACGCAAAACGCCCCACGCACAAACACCACACGCAAAACGCCCCACGCACAAACGCCCCACGCACAAACGCCACACGCAAAACGCCCCACGCACAACGCAACATGCACAACGCCACACGCACAACGCCACACGCACAAACGCCACACGCACAAACGCCACACGCAAATTGTGCGATTGGTGCGATTTGACAGAGATACGACCTATCGCAATGTTTGCGACGATCTCCGCATAGCGGTGGTATGCTTTGATTGCTCTTAGGACTGGTACGTACGACTGGTGGCACGCTTGGTCGTGCGATCACAAGCAATTGGAGAAGATTGATCGCAAAATCAGTCGTAGGTAATTGTGCGACTAGTCCCAGGCACCCACGATTGATCGTCCGAGCAATCGTGTATACCTGCGACCACTCGCACGATCAGTCGTGTATACCTACAACCAGTTGCACGACTAATCGTGCGACTGTGGGACCCGCGACCATCCACGAATGGTGGTGCGAGCATACACGACTGGTGGTACGACCATGTAAGACCTGTCTGCAACCTCTTACGATTTGGAATCGCAGGTCAGAAGTTTTGAACATGACCATCGACCTTGCTGCGACTGATTTTGCTGTTGCAATGACCCACGACCTCTGCGACCAGTCGCACGCTCTTTGTACGATTTGCCCGCGCTTGCAACATTTTTCGGTCGCAGCTAGGTCTAAACCTGGTCGCAAGCCCGGTGTGACTGGGCCTTAAAGGCCCAGTCACACCGGATCGTACGATTTCTGGATCGTGCGATTGGTGTGATTTGGCAGAGATACGACCAATCGCCGATGTTTGCGACGATCTCCGCATAGTGGTCGTATGCTGTGATTGCTCTTAAGACTGGTACGTACAATTGGTGGCACGCTTGGTCGTGCGATCACAAGCGATTGGAGAAGATTGATCGCAAAATCAGTCGTAGGTAATCGTGCGACTAGTCCCAGGTACCCACTATTGATCGTACGAGCAATCGTGTATACCTGCGACCACTCGCACGATCAGTCGTGTATACCTACAACCAGTTGCACGACTAATCGTGCGACTGTGGGACCCGCGATCATCCACGACTGGTGGTGCGAGCATGCACGACTGGTGGTACGACCATGTAAGACCTGTCTGGAACCTCTTATGATTTGGAATCGCAGGTCAGAAGTTTTGAACATGACCATCGACCTTGCTGCGACTGATTTTGCTGTGGCGATGACCCACGACCTCTGCGACCAGTCGCACGCTCTTTGTACGATTTGCCCAGGATTGCAACATGTTTCGGTCGCAGCTAGGTCGTAACCTGGTCGCAAGCCCGGTGTGACTGGGCCTTTAGGTGAAGCAGGTAGGTACAAGTGAAACATTATGTGTACTTCAATAAATCTGTGCCCAGGCTCGAATGGACAGCAGCTGTTATTTGTTTTCTTTTTTTCTCTCTTCTTGTTACCACCTTACCCCCAAATGTTTGTTTGTTCGGGCTCCGGTTTCTTCGCTCGAATCTCTCCCATATCTAAACCTAGTATAGATTCTGGAGCCCGAGCAAAGAAGCAGTACAAATAGGGTACTACGGGGGGGCAGTCGCTCGGTCCCATATCTTGCTGGGTATAGTTTGCGGTTACACTACGGTAATACTCTTTATGCTAGGTTCTCACTATCACGATTTGCGCCACGATTGAAATCGTGGTCTTAATCGTAGAGTAATCGTAGTGATCCTATCATATCTTATCAAATCTTGAGGTCAGTCGTGGCAATCGTGTTGATCGTAGACAATTTGTGGACGGTTCAAACATTTTCTATGATCAACACGATTAATTTTCAATCGTGATCATCGCATCAGATTGTAATGGATCGTAACAGATCGCATCTAATCGTGCTTCCAAATCGTGGTGATCGGGATCAACCTTGGACAAGACACACAATAAACAATGAAGTCCATGGTCAGTTGGGCTGTATATATACCCGTCGGGGTCCAATCGTGGATCAAATCGTGATCACTCTCAATCCCGATCGTGAAAGACATCGCGACCACAATCGTATCCGATCGAAACAGAGCGCATCGGTTCGTGATGATCGTATCGGAACGTATCGAAACGTATCTGCACGTACCAGATCGTCCCAAATCGGGGACACCGATCGTGCTAATCGTGTCAGATCGGGACCCAATCGTGGACTCAATCGGGACAATCCTATCGGAACGTATCTGATCGTATCTGAACGGGAGTCCAAATCGTGACAGATCGTGTCACCTGAAATTGACCAATCGTGACTACATCGCATCCTAGTGCACCAAATCTTACCAGAACCTATCGACTCGCATCAACTCGTATCCAAACGTGAAATTTCAGAAATGGAAACCAAAATTTCAGGATCAGCTACGAATGGCCAATTGTGGCGTTCGTAATGCCCCTATTCCACACAGACCACGAATCCCACGAACCGCCAAGAATTGATACATTTTAGGATTCGTAATTGAATCGTAATCAGTTCGTGAAGTTCTTAACTGATTCGTATTTATCCGTAGTCAGTTCTTTCAATTCTTAAGTGATCTGGAATTCGTGGCAAAAGTTTTGAGCCGTTCAAAATGTTGGCCACGAACTCCCGATTCAAAACAATCGTAGTTAATTCGTAACAAATTCGTAGTGCATACTTAGGCATCGTACCTGAATCGTAATATATTCGTAGGCATTCGTAGGTATTCTTAACTCATTCGGGGATTCGTGAATTCGTGGCTTGACCACGAATCAGCTACGAATCTGTCACGAGTCCCACGAATACACATCGAAGCAGGTACGTTGAACATCCATTTTGGAACTGATGCCCAAGCAGGGATGAGGGCCTTTGTATACCTATCTTGAGGAAAAATCCCACGAATTGTCAAGAATAGTCACGAATTCAATTTTAATCGTACCTGATTCGTAGATGCATTCGGCATATTCTTAACTGATTCGTAACTGATTCCTTACGTTCGTGCAGTATTCGTAATCTATTCTTGTAAATCGTAGTGACTCCTTGACAATATTTGAGCGATTCGAGCCGAATCCCACGAATATTCGTAACTCTATCGTACCTGTATCGTAACAGAATCTTAGAGCGTCACGATTTGGACAACAAATGTTCAATATTCGAGGAATCCTTACGAATCCTACAATTTATCAATTCGTGGCAGTTCGTGGGATTCGTGGTCTGTGTGGAATAGGGGCATAACAGGATCGCACGACAGTGGGAACCTAGCATTAGTGAGAAAGTGTCTTTAGTAAAGTCAATAGGAAAGGTACACTGCTTTTTAGTGTTTGAAAAGTTGCTTTTTCGGTCGCAATATTTATTTTGCTTCAACTTTACTGTAGTTAAGAGTCTTAGTTGTTGCACTTCAAGATGCTATAGCTCTCACCAGCGATAATGTTGACTGTTTAAATTTTAAACCAAATCATTACTGCGGACGCGCAGTTACGGTCCAACTAAATACCTACAAGTATTGATCCCAATAGAGGACACATGGTGCATTGCAACAAAATTGTGCTTTTGTACAGAACACAATAATTGCTGGCCAGTACTAATGAGGTCACGATTTGTTTACATGTGCATTTTTCTGAAGAGCTTCGAATCCACCAGACAATTCAATAAGAAAGTCAACGTAACTTTGACGTCAGGAGTACCAGGGTATATTATAATTAGGCCGTACGGTGTCCACGTTTTGCTTTTCATTCCATTTCGAACTCCTGGGTCTAAGATAACTCTTTGGTTTTGGACATAGTTTTGTCTGGAGATTGTGATTCAAAACAGTTCTCCACAAAACGCCTGTCGAATTTGAGTAATTATCGACCGAGATCGGAACTAAATTATCAACAGCGATGGATTTTGTTTATGGTTGTATTACGCTAGCGCGTCATATTAGGTTGAAATCCACGCGCTCTGGTACCACTGGTCCGCTCTGATCCGAAATCTCCAATCACAACTCAGGTCATAGGCCATTGTAACAATGCGAATCAAAACAATCATGGCGTCGCCCATGTCACGATCGTCGCGTGTCAAAGACTCCGTGATAAAACCAGTTATGTTACGGCCGAGAAAATCTTTGTGAAAATGACAACGAATTGGCAGAGAAGTTGGTGAGCCTAGACCTGCTACTGTGGGCTACAACGGTCGTACGATAATTGGTCGTTAAAACCAGCCAAACAGTCATGACACTACATCGGGTTTACGCTAGTAAAACATTGCGTGTTACCGCTGGATTATTGACCCCAAACGTCTGACATTTCTGCAATATGCCTGGCAGCGGAGAAGCGTAAAAGTGCAGAGACGCTGTCGGAGAAAGCACATTTGCCTCCCAAAACTCAGTCTTAGATCGAGGTCAGCCTTGTCGGATTCGCTGTCATCATCGGGTCCCGTATATTGCCGCCTAGATCAGTAGATGTATTATTGGCAAAGAACCAAAAGGTTGAGTTACTCAATAATGTCAGACAGGCCAAAACAGTAAAGATGCAGGTAGGTCATGTACACGTATAGAGACTATATAGTAAGGTCAAAATTAACGAATTAATCTGCTTCCCCAGCTTCCCAGATTGTGTCTATATCGAATTTGGAGATAATTTTGTTCCTTAAAATTGTATGTTGAATAGATAAACTAAAATTAAAATTCATTTCTCTTACCTTGGCCCCGGAAAATCTACTTCTGAAGTTCTGGTTACCAGATCTACCCCGATTTTGAAAGCCCAGACAGGGGGTAACCCCTGCTTATATGTCTTAATCCAGCTTCATCACCATTGCCAAACTGCACGAATGATGACCCAAGTGGGGCTATATTGACTATTGATTTTTTTTCTCGTAACAAGTCGTTCCAAAATCCATTATTGATTGTATATTTCCCCTCTTGTTTCTCTCCAGATTCAACCTTATATGCAGTTGCTAATCAAGAAACAAGCAGTGATGATGGCAGATCTCCAAATAAGCATTTACTCAGATCCAGTGCCAGCCTACCATCTAAGCCCCAAAGTTTGAAGCACGTCTTACCAGTCATGTACATCATCTGCCAACTATCACATGGGTTGTTAAAATTGTAACATTAATGTTCTAACTTCAGTGATTTTTTTATTTGTTCTAATTCTTACTTAATTTTATTGGAAAAGTTGAAGACAATTATGCTCGAACTGGTTATTTCGTTTTGACACTTTTAATTATTTTCATTAAGTTAACTGAATTTATTGTCGACGCTCTTTCTAATTGAAAAGTGTAACCCAGTTTAAACTTATTGGAACTACACACTGAAACATCCATTATGGAGTATGAATGTATCCCTTTTTGAGAAAACATTGACTAATTGTACTAACAATGGGCATTTACACACATTTATTCAAATTGTGCATACAATTCACTCTTTCTGTCATTTCAAATGTTATTGCAACATTGACTTTAATCACAATAATTGTTTAGAGACAATTCAGTATGCCCAGTAAGTTTACAGATCCAGTGTAAAATAAAACTGCAGGGTGGGTCCGGCACTACCACTCGTGGACCACAGCAACCAACACGTGGGTACAGGGCCACAAAGGAGGGGGGGGGGGGGCAACAAAGTGCGCCACCAACGTTGAAATGTATCTCATTCATTCTTCCACGCTCATGAGCCACACCTCTCGCACAGTATATACGTATAGATCGCTACCTCGAAGCGCACCATTGAAACACGTACAGATTTGCTCCGTGCATCGTTCCTCGAATTCAGTGATTCATACAACGTCTGCAAAGCCAGGTACACAGGCACGATCTACACGGATTTGTTGGGGGAGATGTCATTTTCTGCCATTTTCGTTCGAAAACAACACGATAAAACGCAAGGGGTTCACGGGCAGATTTAACAAAAAAATCAGTATATCACTGCTACATCCTTTTTTAACGTATCCATTGAAAACAATTAGTGGGTTCGAAGCACGATTTTTCACAATTTATCGATTATTATTGCCCTTTTTAGGGGAGGTATTTGTTAAATATGGTGAAAATGCTCAACTTCAATCCCATCTTGATGATCTCTCAGAATGGTCCAAAGCTAACGATGTTCTCCCCAAACCTGCTAAATGTCAAGTAATGAAGATCAGTTTCCTACGACGAGTTACACCTAACCCCATGTTTACTCTTAATGACATATCCCTAAACAAGGTTAATCATATGAAACTGTTGGGAGTCACGATTCAGAGTGATCTCAAATGGGACATTCATGTTGCTGATATTGTCTCTAGAGCCTCTAGAAAATTATTTACCTTATGTATTTAAAAAAAATATGACGCCCCCTTGGCTGACTTAGTTTCCGTCTTTACATGCTACATTAGACCAGTTTTAGAGTATGCCAGCCAAGTCTGGCATACCTCGATAAGTAAACAACTGGCTAATAGAATTGAAAATGTACAAAAACGTGCTTGTCACATTATGTTAGGCTATCATCGGTATCACAGTTACTCTAATGCTTTGGAAGTTCTAGGTATTTCTAGCCTTGAAACTAGGAGAGACACCTTACTGTATAACTTTGGCACTAAACTATTACATTCCAACAGATTTAGAAATATGCTCCCCCCTCCTAAATTGAATAACACAACTACCAGAATACTCAGAAACAGTTCCACGTCTACGCTTGTTGTACCCAAGTGCAAAACTAATAGATACATGAAGTCCACAATTCCTGTTTTAGCTAAACTTTTGTAATTCTTAATTGTTTACAATATAGGTGCAAGTGAGTACTTTGTGGTAATTTTATACTTCCATTCTGTTTAACTGCTATGTAACAATTTTTAATTATGTAAACGTGGTCATTTCAGCTACTTTTTTTGTGGCTGCCTACCTCGTGTTTTAATACGAATAAACCAGAATAATAATAATAATAATAATAATAATTTTTACAAAATTGACAACATATTTAAAAGTAGTCGAATTGTTTCAGACTGGTTAAAAACATCTATTTATGAACCTACCTTGACGTCTGTTGTTGTTTGTTTACACTTTAAAGGTTCTACGCAGACCTTTCGATGAGAATTGCTGTTTAATAATTTAAAATGTGCCTTGGTGTGATAAAATGGTATAAAATGACATTAATTGGGGTTAATCACCGTAAATGTAATTGGCCCCCTCATTAACATGTTCAAACACTGGCAAATGGTGGCGATGTTCGTGACGAACATTCGGCAACACCCAAAAAGAAACAAAATTATAGTCTGGTACCTGACAATACGTCTGGACACTAGACCGGAGTGAACCTGGCCGCGTATTCGGCCTGATATTCCAGCCGCGTATTCAGCCAGGTATTCAAGTATACGGAGGCTAATAACGGACACGTTGTTTTTAATATATCTATTGTTGGTTTTAGCGAAAATTGTACAAATAATGCAAGTTTCTACAATTACCGGTGGGGGTCAATAACGGAGGACTAGATGCTGGCTACAAATTATTTTGGTTTCAGACAATGAATCACGTGATACTCGTACTGGAAATATATTGCGCATGAGTTCAACAAAATAATAGCATTTTGCGTTTTTTCAATCTAAGCCCTACTTTGAGACAAAGTGTACCGATCACTACAGGAGATGCAGTGAATTTGTCGCTCGAATACTGTCGTCGAATTTCCTTGATTTGCAGATCAAGAATTAATATTGAGTACCTTAGAAGTTCGTAAATCCAGCTTGGACACATATGGAAGGCTATTCAAACGATTTAGAGGTATTTTGTTAAGTATTTTGGTGGATTTTTTCGATATTTTGAACCACATTTTAGAGTTTTCAAAAATTAGTCATTAGTCTGGCTCGGCCTCTAGTAGCGCCAGATGATGTCCAACTTTTTAAAGGGATAACTAGAGGCCAGTAACTCGGTCTAACAATTCCCCCAAATCTACCTATTCATGATAATTCAAGCAATTACCAATGGTGTATCCTACTTTAAATATGCAAATTAGCCGCCTCAATTACCGCATTTTTCTTTTTTACCAATATCTCTGCAAGTATATACGATAAATGAAGTGTACCAGTAGTTGTGAGGGTAAGGCTAAAGAGTGTGTAATGAGGTCTACTCTTAACTTAGGCAGAAACGAAATATGGTTGAGTTAAGGTATAAACATCACCTATTCAAAGGTGAAATTCCTTAGAACATTCAATTTCAGATTGTTCCCAATTCTTATATTTTAAACACTGAGAATCTAAAAATATGCTGTATTTTGAGGTATACATAACCCTAAAAAATAGCTAAATATCAATTAATGTGTAATATTTGTAAGATATTGAGTGGGATTTGACACCGAATTTCGGAACGAGCTCACCTGTTTTTTCAGCAATGTTTTAGCCTGCAGCCTATATGTGCAACAACAAAGGGCGCACTTTATATACACTGTGAGTGAATCGCTAAGTGCAGAGCATACCTCCTATTAAATATGGAACTGCAATAAAGTTTGATGGAGAGGTTTTTGTTGCTCCAAACACGTTGGCGGAGACGGCCGAATGTGATTGCGGCCTTACCGATGCGGGAGTCGAGTTCAGCATCAATGGAGTTGTTGCTGGAGATGATTGAGCCGAGGTATGCGAACTTATCAACCACGCTCAGGATAGACCCGTTGATGGAGATCAAGGGAGGAGCTATGGAACCATGCGAGAGGACAACTGTCTTGTCGAGGCCGATCCGCATGCCAAACTCTGAGCAGGCTTTAGCAACAGAACTAGACAGGGATTAAAGATCGGATTCACTGTGGGCGACAAGAGCAGCATCATCTGCGTACAGGAGTTCTATAATGAGAACGCGTATCACCTTAGTCCTGGCACGGAGACGAGAGAGGTTAAATAGCTTTCCTGAGCTGCGGGAGTGGAGCAAAACGCCAGAAGGGTCAGGAAAGGCGCGCAGGAGGAGAGCCGAGAAAAAGATACCGAACATAGCAGGGTGTCAGCACTATCACGGGACCAGTCGGGTTGCGTTCGAGTACGTTGACCAAAGGCGGTAAGAGCGCAGTCCGTGACTGAAGACTTGAATCTAGACCATGCGGGACCAGACTTTTCAGGCGTGGGAGATGAGCCAAAACTTGGTGACGCGGTTGACTGTCACGGGTAGCAGAGGTGTTAACTGCAGGGATTGGCTTCGCCTGAGCTGTGTGGAATTGTTTGGGATGCATTCTGAGCTTGCTATACGGACAAGGGCATGGCCAGTGTTACAGTCTGATGAGTGCATGTTACGACATTGTTTGACACCGCACAGCTGTCATTTCCTGACGATAATGTGGTCGAGTTGATGCCATCGGTGCGAGCGTGGATGCATCCATGTGGCTTTGGAGCTAGGAGAACCTGCGAACACTCGAGAAGGCGCCGCCCGTTGTCATTCGTTTTGCCCACACCGTGGTGACCAATTACACCACTTCATGACCTGTAATCAGATCCGCTCCGTGCATTGAAGTCTCCGGCAAGCACAAAGTTATCCCCAGCTGGGATGCTGAGCAAAGTATTGTCGAGAAGTTGGTATAATTCATTCTACTTCTCCTCAGAAGTAGCCGTCAGAGTAGGAGCGTATGCCGAGATGACACTGACCAGACCACTCCTAAGGCTAATCCGCATGGACAAGAGACGGGGTGAGTGGGGAACAGTTTGTTGGATACATGGGAGAAGCGAGTTCTGAATTGCCAGGCCAATTCCATGCATAGGTCTTGCAGTGTCGGGGTGACCAGACCAAAAGAATGAGAAGTTAGCCTCACGGACTGAGCCACTGCCGGTAAGCCAGGTCTCACTGAGAGCACACACATTTATGCCCAAACGAGTAAGTTTGCGGAACGGGCATAGTTTTCACCTTTTTTACAGAAATTTGCCGAGATTCGACCGGTTTTTGGTGGGCAGCAGCTGGGTGAGTTGATACAGTACTCATACAAATTTTTGGTTGGGGTAGACCGTGCGGCAGTATGGAGTTATTGCCCGAAATTTGTGCACGGTTTATATTATTTAACGGCGGTTAACCTGTAAAAAACCTCTCTATCTATGGGTCTCCGCCCTATGGGCGTCGGGAGACCCAGAGTTCTAGAGGTACGAGGTCGAGGGTATTATTCGGCATCGGCAAGCCGGGTAAGCTAGTAGTAGAGGCCAAGCCGTGCCTCTTGGGAGTGAAGACGCCAGCCACCCCATTGCTCTTCCAAGTGCTTTCCAGGACCGTGGACGTACCCAAAGAAGGTAAGATTTTGTATATTGTGGATAGGACAGCCATGGAGGAATGGAACAACATGGCAAATATTCGGTTAATTTATTGTTAATGTAACTTACAGGCCTTATCATTGTTGTAAGGTTCAATTTCAAGTCAGTGGCCATTTTTGTAAATGTGTATTTATTCTATGCAAAGCGGGGACTGATGCTGGGTTCCTAACCCCTGTGTACAACAAAGTGTCCCTTACTAAATAGTGTCTTTTTTCTATGGGGAAAGAACTCCGTATTTGGCCACCGCATTTTATTTCATAAACTCCCTAAAAGTTTTTTAAAAGGCTAAAGAAATAAATGTCACCACTTTTTCAAGCCTTTTTAGGAATTTATTATTTATTGTTTATAAAATGTGGTGGTGGCCGAGTATGAAACTAATTCCAGTTCTTGGTGTTTTACTGTTACGTTGAGCATTGGGCTAAGTTTGTACTAACAGTTTTAAATTATTATTTTGTAGGAGACACAGCGACAATCCGAAGGATCATCTCCACCACTTCTGCAAGTCAAACGGGCTGAAGACAGACACAAAATGGCAGACCAGAGAGAAATAGAACAAGGTAGTAAAATCCCTTATATAAATAAAACAGCACAAAATAGCATTTGACATCTGCGTTATAATGTAATTTGTATGTAAATATAAATAGATTCAAATATAAATATAGGACTTGAGGAAGGATACACCATTTGCAGATATCAAACATATTTACTACTGAATTATTAGGAAAATATCTTACTTATTGGAAAGTAAATAATGATACTAGGCATCCAGCAAAATGATTGCGCTAGATATCCCAGAATTGTTCAAACATTTGCATTTTATTACCAAAAATTCAATATAGTCTTCGGTTGATCGCGAAAGAAAAGACAACAACTGCCCCCCATTTTGGTTACCAATTTCTGATACATTGTAATTCAAACAATTGCCAATGATGTATCCTAACTTTAAATTAACTGAGGATTCATAAACAAAATTGGGGGAAACAATTAAAATAGTATAAAATAATAGAAAAACATGCATACTACTTTGTAGTTAAAGGCAACAAAAATGTATTCTTAACCACTTTCATTAGAGGTTTTAGATGAAGTACATGTAAGTGTTTTTTTTGTGGGAGTGGATAAATGGATAACAAGTTAACATTTAAGCTTGTTGTAGTTTATTTATGTAATATGTTGTTATTTTTCAGCTGCTGAGGAAGAAAACGACAGACAAACAAGATTGGGAGCCTTTGTTCAAGCTGGTCTGCGTTCCTTAACTTCTGGTGACCAACACGTGCAACCACATCCAGGCAGAAAACATGTTCAGTCCATCATTTGTAAAGATATATACTAACAAAGAAAAACGCACGCACAAGCGTAAGGTGCAACGGCTAGTTAATTGCGAAACAATGCAGGATGGGAAATTGCTTAAAGCAGCAAATATTAGGCAGGATGAGCTACTGTTACTTGATATTCAGGATAGGGATCTACATGTAGTAGCAATAGAGGTAAAATACCACCGTACATGTAATCAAAGTACACCAAAGTAGCCAGGGAGTACAAGTCAAAAGCAAATGATGACACTGTGCAGCAAGATTATCAACTGTCATTTCAAGAATGGAGAAGCTCATCCAATGAAAATTTGTTTAATTTACCTGCCTTATCTTATTTCATAGCATGTTTTATGGGAGTATGTAAATAAAAAAACTTGAGAAGATTTACATAAGTAAAATGGCACTAATTTTCAGTGTCGTAAAAGTGAAAGTTTTGCCCTCAAAAATAATAACTTTTCGCAACACATAATTTCGTATTTTAATTATCACTCCTTCAATTTCACCTCAGATTAAGATAATCCTTTTGTTTTTACAGGTATATAAATGCAGTTATAATTTTGTTTACGGAAGCATCATAACAAAATGTTTAAAATGAATTTCAGATGTTGATACAAAGCACTTGCTCACATTGATGGAAGCTGATGTGCTGGTTTACGTGTAACTCATTTAAGCATAATTATCTACACAAATCTGTTGTAACTTTAAAATATCATTGAATTACAATCACTGCACAGATATAACTTACAAAGCAATAATCAATATTGCTGTATCTTTCAGGATAACAATTGGTTGAAGATTGTCAATCACGTGGCGTTTAAAAGTATACCATTCTAAAAAGATTTTTGATGAAGTTCTGATAATTATTGTTAAAAAAATTGCAAAAATAATGATACAAAATTGGTATTTTATCAAAACAAGTGTCTCGTTTATTTTATTGTGAAAATTTGCAATAATGTATAATAAATATTTGTCATTGTTCTTATAACTGTTTCTTCTTCTTTTCTTCTGTTCTTGTGTTTTTTTTGGTTTAATTTGGTTTTTTGGGGGAGTCCCAAAATCAAAAAGAAACACGGGCAAGATACAAACATTCGGTTGATAAAATGAAAAAAAACTATGAAAACAAAAATTGAACTGTTGACAACATGAAAACAATATAACAATCTTGGTTTAGGAATATTTCTTTAAATAAAGAATATACAGGAAATCGGGAAAACAAAAACAGCAGTCGTTTCTGTCCAGACGAGCTCAAATCGCCCCCTGCCATTTGTTTGTGTACATTTCAATTCCTCATAGGTTTTGTACACACCTCTCCCGAAGTGACCAACAGAGGGCGCTATTTTCAAGCTTGATATTTTAATTGGTTTAGCCTAATTAATGTGCATTTTTTTTCTCTGGCGAACCTGATATTCTAATTCAATAGGATCATATTTGTATTTCTGGAAAATATCAGGTAGCTTCTAAAGGGGGGTCACAATTCTTAAAATGTGAATGCCTATTTCATGTTCATCCCATGGTCTATAAGAAGAATAAGGCGGGCCGTCGGTCACGCCGTTCTTCTACGAGTTCAGATAACAGCTCGTCAGACCGATCCCACCGGGGCAAACGCCCCAGGGGTGAGGATTCGGTATCTCGAGCCGACTTCATGCTAGCCTTTTGACAAGGCCTCGTGACTCTGGCTAAGCGGCTGAGATGAGTCTAGATACCCGGGGTGAACGCGCGACCGAGTGACGAATGTCACGAGGCCTTTTGCAATGTAGGTTTCACTGCTCTGCATGAATTATTCATAGATACCTATTAGCATGCCAATACGCCCAATCAGAACGGCGATCTCCCAGTTGGCTTCGTTCGTGATTCGTTCAATATCAAAGCATGTAAGAAAAGGTACAAAAACGTATATAAATTTTGCTTCTGAGTTAAATATATGAATGATAAATACAAGATATCACATTTAAATCTATTTTACATGCAAAATTGCAATAAATTAGGAAGCAACTAATGATTTGAGCTAAATATTGTAAGTGACATGATTGGACATTCCCTGTTTGTAAAATGAACTAGTCCAACTCAAATATAAGCTGACGTCACGCGGAGATACGTTCGCTGATTGGACGCTACCATTTCAGTAGCGATTCCAGTCGGAAACAAAGGTTAACATAAGAAATCCAAACCAGATTGATAAAGGCCACTTGTCTGGGCAATTCGCACTGGCGTTCACTCAGGTTTTCGCGATTAGTCTCTTTTTAGTCGCTCGGCGTCTATCAGACATGTGGCCTTGTTTAAAGGCTAACTTCATGCAAGCCTTCCAGTCAATTTCGGCTTCATTGTCGGCCATATCTGCCTCCCGCCATACGGGCGCCATTGGTGGCCCGTTTGACACTGCTAGCCACTCTCCGCAGGCCTCAGTTATTGGTCACGGTTGGGTGGCCCAGGGACAAAGGGACATACCGCACACAGTTAGCCGTGCTCCGGTATCCCCACCTGCACTGAGCATTCACCCATCGGCATCTATTGTCTCCGAGGGAGTCGCTCAGCCACTGGACCGTGGCCCTGTGCAGCTTGCCCCTCCATATGTGTCTTCGGCTAGCGGCTCTCGCTTGCCGGGGTCAACTCGTCTCTCGCATTAAGATGATTAATCCGATGACGACGAGACAATAGCCAGATTACAGCGGTTGTCGATTGCCAAAACAGAACTCCGTTTAGTGCAAAGGGACATGATTCGGGTATTACAACTACCCTCCGCTAATGAACCTCCTCAGCCTGAACATAAATCATTCAAGCACAGGACGGGTTCGATTACAATAACTGACAAAGTGTTTCTGATGCTCCCCATGGATCAGGTGTGCGTAAATCGCATCAGCAAGATTATGTCTGCTGACAAATGGCACCCATTTGCAAAACGCGAAGTTGATTATTATCGTTTTCCTTTGGCGGATTTCGATAATTTCTTCGCCACACCTTCACTCTCCGACGCAGCAAAAGACAAGCTGGCTGCGGATGAGGGGACCACAGCATCCAAACACCCCTTCGCAGATAAGACTCGCGGCAAGCTGGAGGACACTTTGAGAAATTTGGACTCGGCCTCCCGCCAGCGTATGCGTGTGGCCTCTTTCTCATTTCTACTCACCGAGTATTTGGTGGCTGGATGTGAAGATGATGCGGCAGTTCCAGTGGACATGTTAACCGCCGCTTTTCACTGCCTAGACCACGGTCTTCGCTCGGTCCTTGACCAGTTTACACGAGTGTCGACCTTGGCTACCTCGTCCCGCCGGGGAAATGTGCTTGATGCACTTTTTCTCCCGTCGCAGGGCGCCCGCAAAAGATTGGAGTCTCTCTCTTTGCTGGGAAAGAATCTTTTTGCAGGAAAATTTGAGGATTGCATTCGGGCCGAGGCTAAACGGCTGAAGGCTACCGAGAAGACCAATCTTAATAAGCCTTCAACTTCCACACCCAGGACAGGGCAGGGGAAAAACAAGCCATCCTTTGTTATCCCCCGCCGCAAGCCACTACGGTCTAACCGTGGTTCTTTTCGCGGCCGCACCGACAATACATCCGGTGCACATGCTGCGCAGGTTCGGTCTTTCGCCGCCCAACAACGGGGCCGATCTGACCGAGGTTTCCGGTCGCCTGCCCCCCGTTATCGCGGGGGCTGGCGGAAATGACTTGACCAGCTCATGGCGACCTCCCGCCGTCGGACCCGTGGTAGGCCGCCTTCGAGTCTTTGCAGGGTCCTGGGCTCTAGTTACGTCGGACAGGTGGGTGCTCGATTCAATCAGTCGCGGTTAGGCGCTCGAATTTTCGAGCACCCCCCCCCCCCCCCCCCCCCCCCCCCCGTCCGACATGCTCGTTCGGCCGACGCCAATACCGTCAGACCTAACGAAGCGACGCGCCCTCGAAAGGGAGATCAGCTCTCTCCTCGAGAAAAAGGCTATACGCGTTCTCCCCACGCGGGAGACGCGGTTGGGGTTGATGTCGACCTTATTTCTGATACCCAAGAAGGAGGCCGGCGTATGGCGCCCCATCCTAAACCTAAAGCCCTTGAACACATTTATTCGTCCGAAACGCTTCCGTATGGATACACTCAGGATTGTCCTCGAGTCAATCCACACGCCAGCATGGGGGGCCAGCCTAGACCCGAAGGACGCTTACCTTCATGTTCCCATCAGGCCGGAGCACTGGAAATTCCTTCGGTTCCAATACAAGGATATCCGCTACGAATTCACGGTGCTCCCATTCGGCCTTTCCACCTCACCCCGAGTTTTTACCCGGATAGTAAAGGTGGTCGGGGCCGCGCTGCGGAAACGGGGAGTGGCCATATTCATGTACCTCGACGACTGGATCATCGTGGGACAATCTCGGGAGGCCACGGCTGCGGCGTTCGACCTGACATGGCGCCTCACGTCGGACCTCGGTTTTGTCATCAACACCGAGAAGTCACACCCGCTCCCCTCCCAGTTCCCAATTTTCCTGGGAGCGTCTCTAGACCTCCGAAAGGGACTGGCCCGTCCTACAGAGGAACGCATATCAAACCTTCGACAGTACGTGTCTCTGTTTCTCCCATCGGCGATAGCCCCGGCACAGGCTTGGCTCAGGCTTCTGGGTCTCATGTCCAGCCTGGTGGACGTTGTAGGGTTCTGCAGGTTAAGGATGCGCCCCATCCAGCTGCATCTACTCTCTTTCTATCAACCCAGTCGCCACCACATAAATCATCGGGTGCCGACCACGTCTTGGTTGGTACCACACCTCCGGTGGTGGCTCGACATTGCCAACCTCACCGGAGGCCATGCCTTTCGCAAACCTCAGCCGTCAGTAACCGTAACGACAGACGCGTCACTTTCTGGCTGGGGAGCCACCCTCCTCCACCCACGTCAAGTAGCGGGTCGGTGGGACCCCGAACTTCACTCAAGTCACATAAATGTACTCGAGATGTTGGCCGTCGTCAGATCTCTCCAACATTTTCGTGTATCAGTGATGGGTCGGGCGGTCCTGGTTCGATGCGACAATGCCACAGTAGTGGCTTACATCAACCACCAGGGGGGCACGCGGTCTGCCAAGCTGAGTTAGTCTTGCATACGCACTGTGGACCTCCGAACAATATAGGTCCACACGATGCGGGAAGAGGTTACGGTTTGTGGACTTGCAAACGTCCACAATCCGTTTTTCAGTTTCCGAAAAAGAGCGCTAGAGGAAAAACGGGTTAGGGTTATATATAGAAAAGATAGAAGGGACAGCTGAGAGGCCCATAATCCAAATTTGAGGGTAAATTTGTTTTGGGGAAGCGAGAAAAATGAGTATTTAGTCAAAGTTTGTTAACTACACGAAGACAAAGGAATGTCCACAGTACGTATGTAAGGTAAAGCTGACTGTGTGCGCTCACATGAAAGCTCCTCCATTGGTGTTTGCACCACAACGTCACGCTTTCAGCAGTCCACCTCCCGAGCAAGGAAAACGTCGTTGCCGTCGCCCTTTCCAGGGGGTGGATCCTCCCAACAAAGTGGACACTGCAGCCGCAGGTTGCTCAGTCTCTATTTCTGCTGATCGACAGACCACATGTCGACCTGTTTGCTTCACGGGTCAATCACCACTTACCGGTCTACTGCGCGAGGGGCCCCGACCCCTCCGCGTGGCAGACGGATGCACTGACGATTCGATGGGACGGGCTACTGGCGTATGCCTTCCCCCGTTCTCCCTCATTCCTCGGGTGCTGACCAAACTAGAGCAAGAGGACTGCAAGGTCTTTCTCATAGCTCCGTTCTGGCCTCGCCAACCGTGGTTTTCAAGACTGATAAGACTCTTGGTTCACCGGCCAGTGGTCCTTCCGCGCAGAGCGGACATTCTGTTCCAACCCAGCTCGGGTCTCCTTCACCCGGCTCCGCAGGAACTTCACCTGGCGTGCTGGGTACTGTCACGCAATCCCTCCGCACGACAGGCTTTTCTCAACGAGCTGCAGCTATTGCAGCCTGCAGCCGAAGAGTATCAACCAGAAAAATTTACGACAGCAGATTACGCCGTTTTTATAAATGGTGTAGAAGCTGATCTCTGCATCCCCCCAATACTTCTGTAGGGGAAGTTGCAGATTTTCTGGTATACTTGTTCGAGAGTAACCTTGCTACGGCCATACCGTTGGGCCATAGCGGCTATCCACGGAGGCTTCCCAGACGGAACCTCTGTGTCAGATAATCAAGCTCTCAGCCAGCTAGTCAGGGGGATGTTCGTTTCACGCCCCCGACACGCAGGCTGGTGCCCACATGGGACCTTTTTAACGTGTTATCTACGTTATCGAGATTCCCATTTGAACCAATGGACAGTTCAACTTTACTGAACTTGTCCATTAAGGTTGCCTTCTTGTTAGCAGTAGCTACGTCTAGACGACGTAGTGAACTGCATTCCCTTACATTAGAGGCGGGCCACATCCGGTGGGAACCGGGGGGCGTCCGCTTGGTACCTAAAATAGGGTTCTTGACTAAGAATCAGTCGGAGTCCTTTTCGCCTCCAGACATCTTTGTCCCGGACATCAAATCGTTCTCGTCCGTTCCAGACGACAGATTTTGGTGCCCGGTCAGGGCTTTGAAGTGGTACATAAACCGCACGAAGATGCTTAGAGCAGACCATTCGCAGCTTTTTGTCACGACGACCCTGCCACACCGGCCGGCTTCTCGTGACACGATCGCCCGATGGCTAGTCACTGCCATCCGCTCATCCGCAGACGTTTCAACGGCAGATACCGGACCTCTCTATAATGCGTGAGTCACCGTTCTCTGCTCCCTTTATGGGGCCTTTTTTACCTTCAAAACAGTGTGTATATTATGTAAAAAGATTGTTTTGCCCGTTTTTCTGCTGGTTAGCGTTGTTAACGTGCAGGGCTTATGGACCCTTGCCCCACCCTTATGTGGTGCAACAGGGCCCACCGAGGTTAGGCCTCATGCCCCACGCCACAGTATACAATAGCATCTCGCATATACCCACCGCCAATTACCCGGTGCGAGTCTATGCATAAGTAGATGGCTCTACAGGTAAGTAGAATGACGTAGACTCCCCCCCCCCCCCCCCCCCATAGAAGTGTGGATGGGGTCTACGAATGAATACTTACCTGTAGAGCATCCCTCCCTCCTTCCCCACTAGCCTCGATGCTATGAGTGCTCCAATCTAGCGCTCTAGAAAAGAGGAAGACACGAGGTGTGCCGCGGGGCACTATGGGTAGGAGGCCACATGAGGGCGCTATTGTGTAAACTCTTAGCGGTAAGACCTGTCGGTCAGGGAGATATGCATAAGTAGATGGCTCTACAGGTAAGTATTCATTCGTAGACCCCATCCACACTTCTGTGGGGGGAAGTTCAGCATACGGCTTCGTTGATGGCTTCTCAGGTGCAGTGAGATTCTTGAGAAGTGTATACGTTTCACTACCAATCAAGCTGATTAGTGCTGATACCTTTCTCATATTCGCGATGTTGTTGGCTTCAAAATATTGTTTTAAGCGTTCAACATATGTTGGCCAGTCTTTCTCATCGCGGTTATATGAATCAATCCGACCGATAAGTCCCGACGCCATTGTGTTCATCGACTGTACACGCGTATGTATGCATGAACAAACGAACGACGCATACAAGTCTATGGAGTCGTACGGCGAAAAACGGGCTCAAAATCACTCCAAAACGGCACAAATATCACTGCAAAAAGTCAATTACTTGACTGTACAGGTGAGTAACTATATCGCTGTCAATGTTATATGTCTATTATCCCTTCCTCGTCGCCACTTTGTGAGATATTGATCAGTGGGACCTAACACAGAACTTCGGAACGAGCTCACCTGGTTTATTCAGCCATGTTTTAGCCTGCAGCTGACATGTGTAACAACAGAGGGCGCACTTTATATACACTGTGGGTGAATCGCTAAGTGCGGAGCATATATTTACCATATTTCCCACCAACAGTTTTTCCTAGCAACGACTTTAGGCCTATAGTTACAGATATTGAACAAATAGGAAGGGGATAAATCCAGAAACTGTGTCAGAGGATCAGCTAATCACAACAGGTGTTACATATAGTATTATGAACCATACCTACACATACCTAAATAAGTTAATCTTCACATACATTTAAAAGTTAATTTGAAAGGTCTAGATTTGTTCAAATTGTTTTCTCTATTAATTTGATCTTTTATGCATATATTTATGCACCACATCTGTCCAATCAACAAACACTAACAAAATCTCTGTACTCTCAATGCCAAACGAGTTTTTAACGAAAAACCTTAAACATACGGTAAGTTACGGGTCCGTAGATTTATTGAAAAATGGCTTTACATCAGACGTAACTTAATTAGCTGCATTGGATATAAAACACCGTAGTATAGAGTAGTTATTAGAGAGGTTTCGCCTGCGAACAGATACGGTTAGCTTAACGGATACGTCATCAATTGTTGCGGACTTATGACGTCACAGTTTCTCACTATCCGCTAACCGTGTACAAGGCACGGATATCTCGCTCGCTACACGTAAGTATAAAACGCGTATGGATAGCTAAACGTACGCGTACGCGTATCCGTTCGTATGCGAAACCTCACTAATATCCAGTTACTTCATTTAGTTTGGTTCCCACTTTGTTCATTTCTGTACATAATTGACATTTATGGTCATTGCCCCATGTTACTATACAGGGTGTTAAAAAAAAACCGGAACGGCCTATTTTTAGTACCTTCCGACAAGAACAAAATTGTTTAAATAGATTGAACATTATTCTAGATGAAAAATGATACCAAGATCACGCGATTCGCCCAGTAGTTTGATTTCTAGGAACCTTTTTCTGGAACCATGTCGGTGGTCAATTGGATAGGCCGTCAACAGAAGCGCCATAGCAATGAATAAGGCTTACTGCTACTAGGCTCATTAACCGTATTGTTTGAAGTGAATAATGCTGCGTTAATAAATCAATCGAACGTGCAATTTAATAAAATATAATTTTATTTTCTCAATTAACATCAAATGGCACATCTCATTTGGCTAAATAACTGTTCTTTTTTAAAGCCAGCCTTGTACAATAAGCTCGACATCACCCTGAAACCACCAGTGGGTGGTTATATCTACTCATAAAGTTTTCCCTACAACATGTGTTCGTAATTTGGGGTCATGGAAATCAAGATCAAGAAATCAACTCTGCCTTGAGGATGAGGAGACGTGCAGAAAAGAAGTGGCGACGAACTAACATGGCCTCTGATCTTTCAGAATATAAGCTAATAAGAAATAAGGTAACCTGTCTTCTTAACAAAGCTCGCTGCAATTTCTACAAAGACTTTATCGAAAGTAATAGTTCCGACCAGAGAAAATTATTTAGAGCATCTAAAAAGCTGCTTGGGCATAGTGATGACGTCTTCTTTTCACCTTTTAAAGATACAATTACCCTTGCTAATGATATGCGTATCTTTTTTGTAAAGAAAATATATAATATTCATGCTGAACTTGATGACTTAGAAGTTTAAACCTCTGTTCTCTTTTACATCTGACACATTGTCCAGTGGTATCTTGTTTGATAGTTTCATACCATTAACGGAGTCACAGGTAAAACAGATTGTTGTCAATTCTTCTAAGGGATCATGCGCTCTAGATCCTATGCCTACTAACCTTGTGGGTGAGTGCCTTGATGTTTTGCTTCCAGTACTTACCACAATTACAAACTCATCTTTAGTATCTGGCACATTTCCTACTGACTGAAAAGAAGCTTTAATTTGCCCTTTATTAAAACAACCAATCTCGATATGAAATTAGAAAACTACCGACCAATCAGTAATTTACAATGTATTTATAAATTAACTGAGAGGGCCGTTTGTGACCAACTTTATTGACACATGTCAAAACATTCCATGTTTCCGGTTTTCCAATCATCTTACCGGAAGCACCACAGTACAGAGACGGCTCTTACAAAGGTTAAAAATGATTTACTGATGAGGATGAATTCCCAACATGTTATTCTGCTTATTCTTTTAGACCTGAGTGCAGCGTTCGATACTGTTGATCACGTCATTTTATTGAAACGTCTGCAGTCTAAATTTTGGGTCAATGGCAAAGCCCTCGATTGGTTTTCGTCTTATTTGTCAGATAGAAGCCAACGCGTATCCATTCAATGTACCTTATCAGAAAAGTTTAATATCAACTGTGGTGTTCCTCAGGGATCCTGCTGAAGACCATTTTTATTCATTGTCTAAGCCTCTAAATTGTTTGACATCATTGAGCATCATCTGCCTGATGTTCGTTGTTATGCAGATGACACTCAGCTGTATCTATCTTTTAGACCTGACGCTATATCTTGTCAAGTTGCTGTAACTATAATGGAAAATTGCACAAGGGACATCAGGCAATAAATGTTGCACGACCGTCTTCTAATTAATGATGCTAAGAGTTAATTTTTGATCATCGGATCAAAGCAGCAGTTAAAGAAAATTATTATTTCTGATATCATGATAGGCGATGTTAAAGTTTTCCCTACAACATGTGTTCGTAATTTGGGGTCATGGTTTGATTCTGAACTTACAATGAATACCCACATCAATAAAGCTTGCTCTGCAGCCTGTTTCCATCTTCACAACATCAAACGCATTAGTCAATTCCTAACGCAAGACTCTCTTGTAAAATTAATTCATGCAGTTGTGACCAGTCGTCTTGATTATTGTAATAACCTTGTGTATGGTCTACCAAAGTCACAGATAGCTAAACTGCAAAGGGTTCAAAATGCTGCAGCCAGAATTGTTACTAATACACACCGGTTTGAACACATTACACCTATAATTCGTCAATTACATTGGCTGCCTGTTTCGTACAGGATTCATTTCAAAATCCTTTTGTTGACCTTAAAAGCTCTTCATGGTCTTTCTCCAAAGTACTTACAGGATCTTGTTTCCTTCCGGAAAGTATCTTCATATCAACTTAGGTCAGGGAATAATGGTATTTTCTTAGATTATCCCTCTGGTAAAATGTTGACTATGTTTGGTGATAGGGCTTTTTCTGTGGCAGCCCCTAAACGTTGGAATGCCCTACCGTTTCATATACGTAGCGAACAGAAACTTACCTCTTTTAAATGTAATATAAAAACCCATCTTTTTAGTGTGTTTTTGGTGTTGTTCTTTTGTGTCTTTTGTTTGTCTTTCTTCTATGGTCGCCTTGCTAGTTTGTTTAGATGTTTAGCATAGATAGGGTTTGAGGCGTTTGTCTTCTGAAAAGATCAAGACATTACCGATGCCGGCAGGGATAGGCCTATGTAATAAGTAACTATTAGTTTTCTGTTTGCGGCACAGACGTATTCCCATACTTTTGTTTGGGCACTGGCCTGGTGATCAGTATTTGTTATTTGTCTTTTCTTCCATTTTTGTGCTTTTTAACATGTGTTCTGCGCCTTTTATCATTTTGTATGTAAGGGGCGCAATATAAATTTTAAATATTATTATTATTATTATTATTATTATTATTATTGGTGACGACCTTCCAATTCAGAGGGAGCTTGCTTTCATCACCTACAAGAATGTACCTCCTGTTGTCCTGAAGAAACCACATGACAATAATCGAGTCTGCGCTGTAGATATGTCAGAATGATGCCATGTATGAGCTGCATTTTGTAAGGATGGAAGTGGAGCTCACGAGACAAACAGTGAAAGATATATAAGTCACATTAACATTGTTCCGTTTCTTGCTCTGATGCGGATCTTCAGCAATGCCCTGTCGAAATTCAGCAATAAATTTTTGTGAACGAACTGTGTGTGCGTGGTCTCCGGGAGTTGCCTTTATTCCTGTGTAAACTAGCTCCACGATGCATGTACTTTGCATAGTTTCCCAGCACCGTAATTTTGCTTGGCTGCCTTGCATCTGGGGAGTGTTTTTTAAACAATCTGAGCATTTCAGGAAGACCATTTGTGTTTGAGTATTTCAATCGGAAACTGTGGTCTATATGCATCTTCTCTGTGACATGTGGTGACGGTGATGACTAACAATACAGCAATTTTACTTACATTATGCTTTTGCTGTTACATTACTTTAATTCATTCATAAAGTGCTGCTAATAAATTTCAGAATTAGCCCTTTTTGCAATCGCGTTTCTGTTCACATCCTGTCAAATTGACCACCGACTTATTCCTGAATAAAGGCCTCTAGATTGAAAACTACAGGACCGAATAAGGTAATCTTAGTATTATTCTTCATGTAGAAAACTCCCCGTCTATCCAAACTAGTGTCTCTATAGTCAGAAGATACTGTGTTGACAAACCTGTATATAGTACGGGCCATGTGCCAATATTGAACAATTGTTTTGCCGATATTGCCATTGTTTTCAATATAGGACCAGTGTTGTACCATTGAGAAAAACGTACGTTGTACCAATGTTGGTTATGTTTGGCTTTCAAGATTGGCCTATTATTGCCACGTTTGGCCCAATATTGGTCTGATATTGGCCCAATGTGTTTGTGCTGGCTAATGAACACATTCAACTTCGATGGTGCAATGTTGGCTCAACATTTTTCAATAGACTGGGACAATAGTGGTATAATGTTGAGCCAACTGTAATGTTTAGCCAACGTTAGGCAACCTGATTTGCATGTTTAAGCGTAGGGTTGCCACTGATTACATTTAAAATGAATTTATCTCATTATCTGACCCTTAAAACATAGGTAGACACTTGGCGGCCATTTTGATTATGCAAATTAGACGGTCAAAACTCAAAGGTTCGCTTTGGAACCGGGTTGATCAGATTCGGCATACCTATAATTATGCTGAAAAGTCTGGTTCCCAAAATGCTCTTGTGCATACATTAAAAAAATTCAGAAATCCCACTAGACTACAAGAACCGCAAGTGCGTTCATGTCTCACCGAGACATGCTTGGCAGCACAGATCGCTAATTAAAAGAAGGGAGTATTTTGAACCCCCTGGCTTGCTTGTGCCCCCGCATCGAATTTTGTTTTCAGTAGTTTCAATGAGACGGTTATGTTGATTCATTATAATAAAACATTACCATTTTAAGGGACGTTTGCTGTTGAGCTGCTACGGTACTGTATTGAATAGTGGGAAGAGCAATAAATCCCCCCCCCCCCCCCCGGCATTGATTGGTGCTTTTCCCTCCGTGCCAGCAAACGCGCGAACGCAATTACTTTTAGTAGCAAATCAACTGAACCGACACTGACCGATCAATTCATTGGCAGGTTTGGAGTCCCTAGTGGCGTGTATGCGTGTAAACATCATTGCACAGAACATGCTTAACTGGCTGTTAAAGACATCAGCACATTGAAAGCACATAAAGCTAACATGCTAAATGACCAGTTGTTGAAAGGGCACTTGATGTAAGAAAAGTTAAGAGGAAAGCACAAATTACTGCTTTAATGCGATGAATGAACTGGTATACTAAATAATAACTGTCTGGTGGATTAAAAGGACCAGACACCGGTATATCTAATCCCTTGGAAAGTTGGGAATTTGCAGCTATTTAAGTCCCTGTTCTTCGTTTATGTTAAGTAAAATCTTTAAATAAGTTAAGAGGGCCTAATATTTCGATCTTAACAAGATTAATGGCTGTGTACAAGAAACAAACATATATAGGGCAACATACAGCATGGTGCACATATGGATAGCGGAAAAAACACAAAAGAAAAAGCACAGAGTCCAATGGAACAATCAACAATAGGAGGATTAGGCTGAGGGATAAAAGATTGAGGTCAGTGTGGGTAGGATCAAACATTTTGTTTGCGTACGTGACTCGACGGAACGACAGAGCGCTCGTGATTTCACTGGGGAGATCTTCCGAAAGCAACCTTTAAATGTTTACTATCTAAGGGGCCGTCCACAGTTTTCAACATTTTAATGGTCGTACAAAGCGTACGACAGGGAGGGGGGGGGGGGGGGGGGGGGGGGCGTAGGAGGGTCGGAGGCCGCGTACGACTTTAAATGGTAAATACAATGTTGATTTTGTACGTATAATCAGCAAAGGAAAATTAAATAATTTTGGTTGTTTTCTAATATCTCGAAGGAATTTCCAAAACTAAAATCAGAAGCGATACAAAGTCCGCTGTTCAAAAGGAAAAAGGATTGCGTCGGCAGGTTATACCTTGTTTACAGCTATTGTGCTATATGTAGCTAACTGGCCGCGAGGGTGGATATTTTTGACTCCGCCCGCCATACGCGCCGCGGCGGCCGAGTTGGCACTGATTTCATATAGGGCGGGGTTTTCAGGTAGCACGCGAACGATTCGCGAAGGATGCAAATGCCGAAAAAATGGCAAAGTCCAACATTTGTATTTTAGATTCTAAACGTTCGCCAAACATGCGCGGGGGGCCGGAAGTGTCGTTAATTGTTTGCGGGAATCGTTTCTAGCATCCTAGAGTCGTGATTTGCTCGTGATTTGCCCTCGAAAATGTCTTAAAAGCTTCGTCATATGCGCACGACCTAATCACGACGTGTGTGATATTCCTAAAATCTTCATGAAACCCCAAACAGATTCTGACATTTTAGAGAATGTCTCCGGATGTCTCGCGAATGCAGCGAAGTCCGTCCGATCATTTCTCGAGCTATTCACGAACTGTTTGCGTACTTCTTGAGAACAGGTGACTTCGCCAAAGAAGCAAACGCAAGCCTTTCGCAAGATAATCGCGCGACATTATGTACGAATGTCGCATGACTGTCGCACGACGTTCATTGTTTGCATTTGTCGCGAAATGTCCGCACGAATGTTGCCCGAGATTCGTGCAACATTCGTGTTGACTGACTGATCCTTAACTGCATTGACAATAAGTGGCTTCCGTAGTCTTCCACCTCTCGATATTTGTATGTAGTGGTTGCATACATCACATTCATTTTCCTGTGAATCTGGATGACTTTTCCATTCATATGGGATGCGTTTCTTCTCGTCGGAACACTGGACATAGCAGGGCTTACAGATATAGATCGGATGAAATTCTTCCTGATCCCTTGTCACATCTACTCCACAAATTCGAGGATCTTCTTTGAACAATCAGATACCTTATTTGACGTTTTCCCCGTTGACTGTTGCTGGTAGGTTTGATTGGTTTTTTTTTCACAAAGCCTACAAAGCTTGTTTAAGCCATATAGATCGGAACCGAGAAAATATACGGAAAGCGAAGCCACTGAACGTAACAACAGGTGTAATTCTGGTTAGACGTGTCATTTTTTGAACTGCGTTATATGAAGTAATAATTTGTGTAATAAATATTATGATCTTAATTTGTTAAAGGTTTTTTTAATTAAAAACAAACCCGCAATTTTGAAAAAGCCTGCCGATGTTTTGACAATGTATAAAACGAATGGTGGCGCGATTTTCGTGAACAATTGGTTTTTTTACAAAATAAGTCTGCGAGAAAATTAATGTATTTTAAGCTTAACGGTTTTCTTCTTACTTGAAATTAACTGTAATATTTCAAACAAGCATCTTTCTTCTAAATACTATAACATATGTTAATACAAACTGAGCAAGTATGGAAAAAGGGTAAATATTTTGTTAGATAATAATAATTTGTGTTCATGATTTCTCGTTCGATATCTTGTCGCCCAAAAAACGTTTTGTTCACTTAATTATTATTTACTTCTTTTCTTTTTCTCACAGAGGTGGTCAAATATCACCATTTTATAAAGTCTTGCAAATGTATTCACTTATTTTGTTTTAAAAAAAGTTGAAAGTAAAAATTGTAATTTGCCCACGCACAACCTTTCGGCCTCTTACCGTTTGCGTGCTCAAAGTGAATCAAGATAAATAGGCCTAAACTGCGGATCGAGCATAGTACAGATCCATCCGTTTACCAGCTTGAACACAAGCATAAACCATTTTCATATCAGAGGTTTTTCTTTTCATTTTCCCTTTGTGTGAATCATCAAATAAACTTTTCGGATCGTACAAGTGCTCTTCGAAAATCTTCTTCATTCACCCTATCCATGTAACCGTGGATGAACCACCAGCCCTGGTTCACTCTGGGGTCGGCCGTGCCGTCAATAGCAGAGCATCTAGACAGTTATTGTGGTAACGGGTAGCACCACTAATATGCCGGTAAATATTATAGGGAAGCCTACAAACATTAACATTGACACATTTTGCATGTACATTTCATACCCTGCATGTGTAGTTTTTGCTGCTATGGCAAATAGTATTTGTTTATATGCTTTTTTAGTAAATCAAACATTATGTGCCAATATTCCCCAGCAATTACTTTAAGCCCACAGTTTACAAGCCCACGCGTCGTTTCAGTGCTGTAAAAAGGCACCGCCTGATTCCACTCCGCAGCTAAATTGTTAAAAGCACGTCAAGCAGATATTGGTTTAATACAGCACTCCATCGGACAACTCAATTTGGCGCTGGAAATAACATCTGAAAACACAAAGCCTATACTCGATCGGGGTGACGCAGAAATGGGGCATTTTTTTTCATAGCTTTTGAAAGCACTCGGGAGGTCTAACTAACACGCGGTACAATATAAACTGGGTTGAGCACTGCAGCGTATACTGATAATAAAACAACTGTATACAGGTCAGTGTAATTACTAAGGCAGTTGTTTAAACTGTGTTGATTGTGGAGCTCAATCTTTCCGGCACTTTGATTAAGGATATTTTCGTAGTCAACATCCAGTGACATACCTTTTCCATATTCATATAGCGACATGGGAGTTTAATAAATAAGAAATGGGAATCGGCTGCGCTGAAGAAGGTTTCCTCGGCGAACAATGTGTCAAACGGTCAAACTCGCGTGTGTTTTCGGGTAATCGATATAGTATCCAAATATATTCCATTTGTTATATATTGAGCCTCAAGTGGTTCGTCATTCTTACGTAATAAAATGAAGGAAATAGGAAGGTCGAGTTTTGTTTTACTTATACCCCCGTCACACCGGACTGGCGTCCTTACTGCGTTCCTACGGCGACCCAGGACGCGGTAGGGACGCCATGGACGCCGCGGGGTCGTGGTGAGAACGCAGAAGGACGCCGTGGGGACCCCAAGGACGCCGAAGGTCGAAGAGCGACGGCGTTTACTTCGGACATGTTCAAAGTAAACGCCGAGGTTTGGCGTCCTGGCTCAGGACGCGGTGGGATCGCCCTGGGGTCGCCATGGTCGCCGTAGCAACGCAGTAGGAACTCGAAGGACGCCCTAGGGACGCAGTATGGACGTGGTAGGGTCGCCGTGTAGACGCGAATAAATGGATCGTGGACCCCGCGGCGACCTTACTGCGTCCTTACCACGTCTATGGGGTTCTTACCACGACCCCACCACGTCTAAGGACGCGGTAAGGTCGTGGTAGAAACGCCAAAAACGCCGTGAGGTCGCCGATGATCGCCGTGGGGACGCCGTGCAAACTCAATAGAAACGCCAAGGACGCGGTAAGGTCGTGGTGAGAACGCCGTGGGGACGCCGAGTAGACGTACAGATCGCGGAGCACAGGACCCCGGTGTGACGGGTGACCGAAATCTTGATATTTTAAAGAAAAAGGATTGGGGTTCTCACGGCGACCATCGACGTCCTCCATTTTAGGACGCAGTAAGGACGCCAGTCCGGTGTGACGGGGGTATTAGCAAACAGACGCTGCAGTCAGGCAGATTAGTGAAACATTGTTCACTTGATGATTAAAAGCATTACATTTGGCACTCAGTCATATTGTTTGCCATAAGTAAGATATTTGGCTATACGGCAATCGCGGATTTGTCCTTTGGGAAAGTTCAAATCTGCGATGGCCCTATAGGCAGAAATAATTCTCGCTAATTAAAAGAAGGGAGTATTCTGACCCCCCTGCCTTGCTTGCGCCCACGCAACAGATTGTTGTGCAGTGATAAATGCAACTATTAAGTTATTATTTAAAATTGCTTCATCCACATAAGAAAAAAAGGCGCCCGGCGGTGATTAGTGCTTCCCCCTCCGTGCCAGCAAACTCGCGAACGCAATTACTTTTTGTAGCAAATCAATCCGACACTGACCGATCAATTCATTGGCAGGTTTTGAGTCCCTAGTGGCGTGTATGCGTGTAAACATGTTGCACAGAACATGCTGAACTGGCTGTTGAAGACATCAGCACGTTGAAAGCACTTAAAGCTAACATGCTAAATGACCAGCGGAATCGGGACTAATATCCTCGGTTGTCTAGTTAAAGGGCACTTGTAAGGAGAGCACAAATTACTACTATGAATAAACTGGTGTATTAAATAATAACTGTCTGGTGGATTAAAAAGGACCAGCACCGGTAGATCTAATTTCTTGGAAAGTTGAGAATTTGCAGCTATTTATCTCCCTGTTCTTTGTATAATGTTAAAGAAAATCTGTGTTTGCGTACGTGACTCGACGGAACAGAAGAGCACTCGCGATTTAATTCGCGCCGGGATTATTTTGACATCGTCGAGCCGACGCGCAGGATTATTTTTAACAAAAATCGATCCGAGGCGGGTTCAGGCCGCCAGTACCGGGAAGCACACCCACACATTTCTGGCCTTGCTCGCTGCTGACAGACATTTCCGGCCTTGCTCGTGAAGTGATTAGGCGTCATCCGTTTTGAATCTGAGGAAAACTTTGCGTTTATATTCGTCATCCGGCGCGAACTGGTTAACTGCGGAGATCTTCCGAAAGTAACCTTTAAATGTTTACTATCTAAAGCGAGTTGCGTATCTACATGATGAGCAACTTTAGGCTTGCTGGTTCGACGAGCTAAAGAACTATATCTAAGGCAGTTGTTTAAACTGTGTTGATTTTGGAGCTCAATCTTCCTGGCACTTTGATTGAGGGTATTTTCCTAGTCAACATCCAGTGACACACTTTGTTAATATATTTATAGCAAAATTGTTGAATAAATAAGAAATGAGAATCGGTTGCGCGGAAGAAGGCTGCCTGGGCAAACAATGTGTCAAACGGTCAAACCCACATATTCACGTTCGCTTTCGCTTTGGCGCCGCGTATGAACCAGCCTTAAACCTGTGGAGTGACAGCGCGTGATCGGACGATAACCATCTAGATTTTGCACGTTGTAATCAGATCAAAATGACCGGAAAAGTATTTCTTACATTGTTTTTTTCGTGAAAGAAATCCCAGCGAGCCACTTCCCACAGTTAATTGATCTCGCTCCTTCAATGGTTGATTTTACAAACCCACATATTTTCGGTGACTGATTAATTGTGCTGCTTAGAATCTATAACTGCCTGGTAGATTTCACCGTCTGAAATAAACTCTCCCATTAAGCCGTTTCCGTGTTAAAATTGACCCACTCTTCTCCAAGTGACCGATACCCATTAAGAAACCCCCCACCCCCCTGTACTAGGGGTTTCCTTCCACGTACACGTGAACCGGCGTATATGGAACATGCGTTTGTACAATGCAAATCTATTTAGGACACTAATCAAAATGAAACGCGTCTTGGCAACGGCACGGGTATACTATTTTACAAATTGATGCAGACACCGAAACACAATATGCCTTATAGATTTATCCAATCAATTTGTCGGGTGTTCCAAGAAATGAGTTCTTTTACACTGACGGATATTCAATTGTTTTTGTGAACGCTTTGTCACTTCGTGGTGCGACCGATGAATTACTTGCAGTGTATAAGTCGCACCGATTCCGCGGTTTTCACTTGTTTACGGGTGTTCAACTTGTATTAGGTAACATCCTTATCTACTCTTCAAACTGCTGCCAGCGTCCTAGCGATAGACTATGAAGTTCTCAACAGCCGTGCTGACGACTGTAGGGGTACTATCAACATGGATACTAGCTTCAGAAGGTAATGGCGTTTGTATGTCACAGTAGTTTTAGTTCACCTTTTCCCGTGAGGCCTGAGGAGGTGTATACCAGATCCTGTCGTTCAATCTGAAGGCCAGTTGATAATAATACTCAGTGCAAAAGCAAATGCAAACGCGAATGTGTGACGTCCCGCGGGGAGTTTTCTGATAGATTTTCATTGACGATTCCATAATAACAAATAACTCGACATTGGCACTATTACCAAACATTTAAAGCCTTGCCATGTGAGGCCATCGCAGGTTTGACCTTACAACAAAAACAGGGAGAATAACGTACAATGGCAGCCATTGTTTTAATGTTGAAAATTGCTTTCGCACTGCCGTTTCTTAAGCGACATACAGTTGTGCGGATGTGCCGTTTTCCAATCCAGATCAAATATAGTGCATAATTCATGAGCGGTGACCCGCGACTGAGGGGCGATCAAAAACAAGTAATTACCGATGAATACTGGAATTTGGGGCTTTTCAATTTTGATGAGTTCATTCATAAGATTATTCGTGATGTAATGAACCCCCAAAACAAAATTTTACAGTGAAAATAAGTTTTTTTCAAACTCAAAAAATGATTTGTATAAAAAAACAAGTTGTGATCTCTTTGAATTATGTTTTTGTAAGAGCAAACCCAGCAAGCGATACAAAAATAGGTTATATTATTTATTGTTTTCCGTCTTGAACGGATTTTTTCGCAACGCCACATTGCAGTCTATAGTATGATACTAGTCTAAATACGCATATATCGTTTGGGAATACGCGGTTCTAGATTTCGGATCTAAGTTGCCAAATCTCTGGCTAAATACGCGGCAAATTAAAAATTGTAAACAGTATTTAGCCCTTTTTTTTGCCCACTCTGGTCCAAAATCTAGAATCGCCTATTTCCAAACGTGTCCCTAAACAATATGCGAGACTCATTTACACGGGTATCATACTGTCGCGTTGCAGAAAACTCCGTTCAAGATGAAAACAAATAAATATTCAAACCTAGTTTGTTTATCTCTTGTTTGGCACATGGGCACAACTTTATGTTGCTATACACACTGCCAAAAATACGCATGTTCAACGGACAAATCTGCGATGACTCTATAGCCAAATATCTTTCTCTAGATGATATCTAGAGGATTCTTTCTCACGACATATTTATAATGATTGTGTGCCAAAGTTCATGCTTTGATCAATATTTTGATTGAAAACATTTTCACCAATTGGCCTGACTACAAGGGGTTTTCCTCGGGAGCCACATTGTCTAAAAAGAGCGGGAAAAGGCTAAGATGATATACATAGGGCTTTTGCCCAGTCTATTTCGGCGTATTATACACTCGTATAAATAAGAACAAGCGCCGTATCTTCGGCGTTGAAATCGCGCATTAATGTTTATTTATATTGATTTTGAAAGCTTACACGCGCTGTGGGACCAACATCGTTCACTTGAACGATACAGAACCGACCGCCTACGTCCGAGCCCCGCTGCCCACCGGCGATCCCAGCCAGTGCTCGGTGAGTATATCCTGCACCTGGCATATCACGAGCCGAGCGGGCTCCAGCGTCTACGTCCAGGTATTACAACAGCGCGGAAAGTACACCAACGCGATCAGCAGCGGAGATATGGTGACCATCGGGGCGGGGAAAGACTCGTCCGACGCGGCCTTGAAAGTGGCGTCGCTACGTTTGTACTACGCCCGGTTCCTGGACGACGGCAGGGCGTACATCGTGAACAACGACCTAGCCTGGGTCACTGTCTTTGCACACGGACTTGGCAACCTCGACTGTGTGGAGTTCGAATTTAAATTCACTATGAGGGATGAGCCAGGTTAGTTGACCTTTTCATTACATAATAATTGTTACACATGCACAGGCAAATCGACTTCAATAGACCCTTACGTTAAAATACAACATCCTTCAAAATCGAGGAAAATACTTGCACCTCTCTAAAGTGTTTGAGACACACATGACATTAACACCCACTTCATCATCTGTTAGTGCTTGTTTCATTTTAGGGGCTAACCGGTGACACTTTGAAATTTGCATTCAAAGCGGACACGGTCATTAGCAAGATGTGATTTCAACAAAATATTTTAAAACATCGCATCCAAATGCTCCAAATTTACATCCTCTTCCAAATTCCCATTCTGGGTTAAGTCGTCAATCCAAAGATGATCACCCCAAATTAGTCCCGTGGCCCTCCGCTATCTTGAAAATGAAGCATCCGCTCTATTGCAAAATAGAGCACTATTAGGGCCCAATTCCATCTGAATTTCACATTGACACAAGTTTGAAGTGCTGTACACAACTTACATGTTTTTTTACAAACCCTCCAGTTCATGGATTACACAACGCTTTGATAATTGAGAATCTGAGGGCACTCAAATCGTGATTTGGCTTACGTAGGCAATTGTCGACCGATTTACAGGGTTGCACCGTATTATTCCTTAACACTATCAGTATCACCAATATTACGTTTAGGTCATGTAAATTCCTATGATCTGAGAACGAAAGTAACAAAGCGAGATATATATAACACTGTTAACAATTTCCTGTAAACATTACAGTAATTTACTGGCAACTCAGCTGCCAGTAAATTACTGTAATTTTTACAGTAAATTATTTCATACTGTATCTGAATAAAATGGTAATTTACTGTATTTTTCACAGCAAGAGCAATACTACTGTAAAATGCTCACAGTAAAGTACTGTAAAAAGTGTACAGTATAGTGGTGATCATACTAAACATTAATGTACAGTAACATTACAGCAAGTATAGTTTATGCAATTAGTGTAGCGATATTATGTTAGAAATACTGCTAAAGTAATGATATGCAATTACATGTACTTATAATTATTATTACTACTAATTACGACTAATACATACTACAACACTGCAATACTACTCCTATGAGCTTGCCACTCCTACAATATAAGCGTTACGTAAATGGTATATATATGTACTCAATATCACCGCCGTCCGTAATCACAGTTTGCAATTAATAATGTTTTTTTAATTGTTTTGTTTTCCTTTTTTGGCATTTGTTTTCTTTGAGACTTGGAGTAATTAAATATTACACAATTATCTCTATGAAAACACCCTAACAAATGTCGCTATTACGCGAAACATAACGTTCATGTTGACAAAAGTGACAACATTGTTTCACCAAGTTTTACCAAGCCCACTTGGAATCAACATCCTCATAACGTTATTGTAGTTAACATCATTAAAATGTTGTCATGCAGAAAACACCCTACAACGTTGTCATAACGTTTACAGCATTACCAAGGAGTGAATAGAAGACCATGTATTGAACTACATGTACGAAAATGCACTTCTGTATACACTAAAAATCGTTTGTTTTCGTTTAAGAACTCCAGTGATGCAAAGACGATATTCCTACAAATACATGTATTGCTATTGCAACCTAAAATATTGGGCGTGTTGTCTACAGTATGATACTGTTAAAATAGTTAACAGTAATTTACTGTAGATATTACGGTACAATTGTAATTTGTACAGTAGTTTACAGCTAAATCAACTGATTCCAACAATGCACTGTGCTTTACAGTAAATTACTGTGAAACAAATATACAGTAAACTACTGTTGGAAATTACAGTAAAATACTGTCAAAATTACAGCTATTTGTTACAGTGTAGGCCGTGTGCAAATTAATTGTCTACGGCTAAACACAAACACGAGTCTATATAACAGCGGCTGCATACACTTCCCATATGTGCGCAATTTCAAGCCACAGCCAAGTAATTGGGAAACAGACGTTCGCCAGCCATTCGTTACATTCCTAACATTGAGAAGGGAAAGGGAACAAAGTCCAGAATAAGCAAACCTGCATCGGTCGTTCTTACAGATGTACGGTATCAGCTGATAATGAACCGTTAAGCTATGGTCACAAATCAGAGCAGCGACCGACCGATCAGTAGCCTGCTCGGTCGCTGCTGGAATTTAGGCATCGCCCAGCAATTTTTGGAGAAGTCGAGCAGGCTGTAGAGCCCCAGCGATGCCTGGGCGGTGACCTGTCGATTTTAGGTCAAAACTGGGCGAAATCGCGGAGCTTTTTCGCGCGGTGTCCCGGCAGTGACCGACCGGTGACCCTCCGATTGCCGGGCGGTCTCCCACCAGCCACCGGCTGATTTTAAAGAAATTGCCCGGCGGCCGGCCGGTAATCGACGGGGCATCGACGGTAATTGTCAGCCATTATCGGCTAGACGTCGCGGTGAATGGAGCTGGCGCTGCTGGACGCCGACCGATTTTTGACTTAATTCGCTCAGCGGCGAACGCTCGATTAGGTCGGTGCCTGGGCAGCGACCGCCCAGGCACCGAGCGTATTTTGGGCGTCGAGTGAAAAGTGAGCAGGCGCCGCCCAAATTTTAACTCCGCGCTAATACCCCAGTCACAATTGGCTTACGATGGGTTTGCGATTAGTTTGCGGCGGATTTCTAGGCATTTTCGGCCGGGGCCCCACGGGACTCCTTGCGGCTGCCGGGTCATTTTTTGGCATCGGGCGGGCATCGAGTTACTTTTAACTCGGACTTAAAACCTGGTGCGGCGTTTCGCATCGCAAACTGATCGCCAATAAATCGGTCGATGCCTAGCCGATGTCCGGCAGGGCGGGCCGGCGCCGAGCAAAATTTTGGACAACCCAGACAATCAATATATCGGCCAGGCGCCGCCCACACGCCGGCCGGGTCCCGCCAGGCTTCCGGCCGACTTGGCGGTGCCTGGCCAGAAATCAGCCGGGGGCCGGACGGCGCCCTGCCGGCGCCCAGCCTGGAATCGGTCATGCATCGGCCGGGGCTCGCAGGGTAAAAAAAACATTTTAGGCCAACGCGTGAGTAGCGTGTTGTAATTTTGGCAACACGCTGGCAAACGCTAACTAACGCTAGGCCAGCGTTAGCAACACGATGAGCGCGTTGCTCACACGCTGGGACACGCTGTCATACGCTAGGGAATTTTTTTTTTTTCAAAATAGCTACCATTTCCAGCGTTTGCCAGCGTGTGACTGCACACGCTGGCGGCGCGTTTCAGATTCGTTACTCACGCGTCGAACACGCTAGGCGATCGTTATCAACCCGCTACTCACACGCTGGCGTACGCCGGCGTACGCTTGCGACACGCTGGTTATGGCCCTGCCACACCAGGACGTTTTAGGCCAATGCATGAGTAGCGCGTTAAAAATAGTTGATACGCTGGCAATTGCTGAACTTTCACAGAAAAAGTCAAGTGGAACCGTGATTTCAGCGTGTTCTTACAGGTTGATAACGGGTTCATAGCGTATGCCAGCGCGTAAGTAGCGTGTGAGGAACGCGCTCAGCGTGTAAGGAACGCATCACTGATTTATAGTAAAAATACGACAGCGGGTCGCCAGCGTGAGAGTAGTGGGTTGGTAACGATCGTCTAGCGCGTTCGACGCGTGAGTAACGGCCTTCTTGCTCGCCGCTAGCGTGTGCAGTCACACGCTGGCAAACGCTGATTTTTTTTAGGTATGTTGAAAAACGTATTTTTGTCTCAGCGTGTGACAGCGTGTTCCAGCGTGTGGGTAACGCGCTCAGCGCGTTGCGAACGCTGGCCTAGCGTTGGTCAGCATTTACCCGCGTGTTGCCGAAATTTCAACACGTTGGCCTAAAACGTTCTGGTGTGACAGGGCCATTACTGTAGTAGCGCGTCATCTTTTTGTACAACTAATCATGTGGTCGTTGCCGTACGCTGGCGCGCGTTGGACCGCGCTACTCACGCGCTGGGCAGTCGTTCATCAGTCGTCGAGCGCGTTACTAACGCGTTATTCACGCGCTGGCGAACGCTATGAACCCGTTATTAACGCGTTATGGACACGCTGAAATCAGGGTTCAACTTGACTTTTTCTGTGGAAGTTCAGCGTTTGCCAGCGTATCAACTATTTTTAACGCGCTACTCACGCGTTGGCCTAAAACGTTCTAGTGTGACAGGGCCATTAAGAAGGTCAGAGGAGAGCTTCTGCCGCCGGCCGTTGATCGCTGGCCACTCGACAGGCACACTACAGATGCCCGTCCGGCCGCCGTACGACCTGTAAGAATTGGTTGGCACCCTGCCGGATACCGCAGGGGTATCGCAAGGACATAAGCAGGGCACCGGACGAGTGCCTGCCGGACACCGGCCGATAAACGGGCCAATAATTTGACCCCATTTCCAAGAAAGTCGGCCGATCGCCGGTCGGCGACCCCCCGGGCCCCGTCATGGCAGCGTACGGGGCACTTTTAATTGTGACTGTGACCGCCATATCGCACGATCTTTCGCCGACCTCTACACGCCGGCCGATGCCTAGAAATCGCACACGCCGCCCGGGCTCCGCTTTAATTGTGACTGGGGTATCAAACTTCAGCGGCGACCGAGCGATGCCCTAAAAACGAGCGGTGCCTGGGCGGCCGCCGCTCGGTGGCCGGGCAGAATTGGTTTAAAACTCGCCGCTCGGCCGCCGAGCAGGCTACTTTTGGGTAATGTGACCATAGCTTTAGATATCCTTATTTTATTGTAGGGCAGTAATTGCATTGGTTCACATAACAGATATACATTTACACAATGGAGCCCGTTAAAGCTGTATCATAATCATAGTAGCTATACGGACAGAGGCACACGTGTCTAGGATATTGGCTGCAGTCGCTAGCCAGTGGCTTTTATCTGGGTGCCGCAGCCAAGTGATAATAATAATAATAACAATAACCGAAAATGGGGCATTTGGGAGACATCTCCATAGAGACGTACAGAGCATTTTTCATTCTTTATTGTAACCTAACCCGTTTTAACCTAGAGCTTTTTTTACTAAATTTCATATTTAAGCATTTTGGACCCCACTAAATCAATCAAAAATATAAAAAAACCAAAAATATCGTGTTTTAAGGTAGCTGGGGAATTAGGGAGACACTAAAATGTCTCCCTAAGTCCAATGTCTCCCAACCATCTAAAAAATACGCTAAAATGTCCCCCGAAGGTGCTTATTGTAAATATAATACTAATAATAATAAAACGCCCAAATGGGCACTTTGGGAGACAATCCAATAGAGTCGTGCACATTCTTTATTGTAACCTAACCCGTTTTTACCTGGAGCTTTTTCCACGAAATTTCATATTTATGCTATTTAGACCCAAATCTGTCTTCTCCGAGCAAAAATAACTCCCAAATATCGTTTTGTGGGGTAGCTAGACACTTAGGGAGACACTGAAATGTCTCCCTAAGTGCCACTGTCTCCCAAGTGAATCAAAACTATCGTTAATTTGTCTCCCAAAGTGCCCATTAAGTAAAATAACTGTTTTTATATAGCGCTTCACACTGACGTCCCGAAGCGCTTTACACAGATTAATACAATTATCAAAATTATTGAAGTAACAAACAATGATTTTAAATTAAAAGTATTTAACACAAATTTAATGTGCTGTACAGTGGATGCAGACCTGATGAGTTGCGGCAGCGAGTTACAGAGTGTGGGAGCAGAGAATGTAAAAGACCGATGACCGTAGGACTTGGTGCGTGTGACTGGTAGTGTGAGTTGAGATGAGGAGCTTGAGCGGAGGGTGCGACAGGGTTGATACACGTTGATGAGTTTCTGTAGGTATTGAGGGCGCTAACAATTTGAGGCAATTATATATGAGAAGGAGAACATTGAACTGATTGAGTTTGGAAACAGGTAACCAGTGAAGTGAGCAAAGAATTGGGGTGATGTGTTGCCGGGGTGAAGAGCGTGTGACGAGTCTTGCAGCAGAGTTCTAAATTCGTTGGAGTTTCGCGATCTGTGATTGGGGGAGATTGAGAAATAAGCTGTTGCAGAAATCGAGACGACATGAGACGAATGCATGAACCAATCTTTCAGTGGTATCCTGGTCGAGATATTTACAAATTTTGAAAATTTTGTGGAGGGCTAATGAGGAGGAACGGCAAGTGTTTTGCATCTGTTGTTGTGCATCTGTAGGTTTGAGGTAAGTATTGTTCCAAGGTTTCGTGCAAGACTGACTGTTGGAACTTGTAAGTCGCCGATATGAAAAATCTAGATGGGAGAGTGACGCCTGAATTTAGACGTGCTGTGAATGACCTCTGTGTTGTCATCGTTAAGTTTCAACTTGTTGGCTGTTGACCAAGATTTTATGTTGGTTGCACATGATTCGATGTTAAATATAACAGGTGTACATTGGTGTTCGTTCATCGTGGCATAAACCTGGACGTCATCAGCATAAACCATGCAACTGATGCCATAACGAGAGACGATGTCCTCCAATGGGGCGGTATACATAGAGTAACACAGTGGTCTCAGAACAGACCCGTGTGGCACCCCAATGCTGACCTGATGTTTTGGAGATGATGAATCGTTGATGAGCATTGACTGTTGTCGATTTGTAAAGTATGAAGTGAACCAGTCCAGAGCTGTATTGGAGATGCCATATATGTGATGTAAGCGTCGCAACATTGTATGGTGATCTACAGTGTCGAAAGCTGCCAAATAATAAAGTGATCAAGTGATTCCACGGCCGTTTTTTTCAAACTCAAGATTAGGCTCTATCTGTGGCTTTATCACTATTACCCAGCTGCATGAACGAAGGCCACAGACGGAGAAGAATCTAGGGTTTGGAAAACGGCCCAATACGGCATTGGACATCAACCTGAAAGTTCGTGTTCCTTTCTCCAAAACCAGGTTTTTGCGAGCAAGGCACCACTCTTTGCTCCTATTCCTCAGTCTGCTTGCCGCCGTCAGCCCACTGCGACGCGCACTTGGACTGTGGTGATTTTTCGGACCAGGTCGACTGCGGTAAGATAATAGGACCTCTTAAAAACAAAATTATTTGCATGACTTAAAAATATATGTCTAATTGACGATCTCGTCAGTCGTCGCCTGAGCGACTATCATAGGACTACTCTCCACAGCATCTTGATCGGATACGGTAGATACAAAACGGGTCTCCGTTTGTGGTTTCTGTAAATTCACATCACTGTAGTCCAACACAACACCTTAGAGTCCATACGTACAAAAAAACCTTTAAAAAAACCGAATAGAACAAACACAACTTAGTTTACATCGCTCAATTGTGAAAAAAATGATCTGAAATGCTTAACAAGGCCTATTTGTAAAGGGGTCTGTTCATAATAATGGATATTGTTTTGTTTCCTAGTTACGTGTGACATACATTTTTGTTGTATTTAGGACATATTATTTGATGTCGTCTATCTCCATTATCGATTACATAAAGCAATTTACTTTAAAAACAATCCAAACAAGTTTAAAGTAATTTTCAATGACACTCGCATGGGAAATGTGGGAAACTTACAGGTCAGGCGTAACCGGGACACCCGAAAATGACCCACTTTTGGACCCCCATATTAATGGACTAACCCAGAGATAAGGTAGCTAGCGGCGTAACTGTAGGGGGACATGAGGTGTACCAATTGTTCAGGGGGGCGGGGGGAAGCACTGCTCATTAGCAATGTTAGCTGTTTAAAATAGCACTGTATAACTAGTTTTCGGTACAAATTTAATTTCTTAAACAAATTACACCAATGCCGAACAGCCGTTTTATTTTTGACAAACTCAGTTGAAGCTTTAGTTTTAGTTATCATTATTCAGACTTAATGGCGCGCACTTTTTGGTATCTGGCCATAACTATCAGTGTTAACGTGCACGTGTGTACAAACACATAATATTCCCGTAGAAATGTGTGGAAACACCTTCATCCCACCGCTGCCACCAGACGCCTTTTACGTTATGACCTACGCATCTACCTGGGCCGAGATAGACGGCAATTGGAACCCGCCAAACATGGACTGCTTCTGGCTTGTCCAGACTCTAGAGGGCAGCGTCCTCGAGATCAACATCCTGGAAAACAACGCGGTCGGCCCGGCCACTTCTCTCGGTTCGGCCGTAGAGGGCGCTAGTGAAGACACCGAAATCCTAAGCTTGGCTGTCGAAAAAATGCGGATCTTCTACACAAATCTGACAAGCGTGTGGATCTTTGCTGACTTGTCTCCCGTGCGTTACCACAGGGGAACGGTGTACAAGGTCAAAGTTACGGCATTTGAAATACAAGGTGAGTTGGCAGTGACTTGATCAACCTCGTTACCATGTCTACGATCTTGCTGCGCCGTGTTGTCCCAACATGCCTTGCGCGGTCTTAACCCCTATAATGTTCTGAATTAAATGTGCCATTATTGGCACATTTAAATTAGGACGGCAGTCGATGCGTTTAACGCGCGACGCCATGTTTAATATGTTGTAATTGTTATTTTGTAGAGTCAATCTTTTCAAACATAAGATACAGGTTTTGGGGCGAAAAAAACCGAGGCTTCCAAATTCTAAATTGTACATGTATTGCGCAGTCTTGGAAAAAAGTTCGTACATGACGTGACGTTCAGGAAAGCGCGTGCAGTTTTCGAAATATGCGCCCCGTACGCACTGAATAGCCAGTCAGTGTCGTTTATGTATTCTTCACGGCCAGAGGTTAGTGAAAGAACGCACACGCGCCCATGGTGGCGAGGCTGTTACTCGATATAAACAATAATAAGAAACAGCAGATTTGTTTGTACTCTAAAGGGTGTCAAAACAAATGTCCCACTTTGAAAAATTGCCCTAAAATGAGTATTCTATAATTGTTTTCAAATCCGTTTACATAGGTTGGTAGACAATGGTTTAGTGCTTTTTGTGTGCAATTGCACATACTCATTAAGTCACACATGAGTGAGCTCATGCTAATTACGTAAATTGCGACGCATAATGTTTTGCGCGAAAGGTTGCTGGGTTGAAAACAGACTCTGAGACCATGAGAAACAACGTTAGATATGCCCTTTGTCTATCAAAAACTGCCATTACTTTTAAATTAACCCTTTCACACTTTCAGTCCTCAACGTGCCCACCGTTTCCTTCCTGCCGATTTGGGCCCTCTTCAGCATATCGTACACTGCACGCCGGATCAAAACTCTGTCCCTTCTGAGAACATTGACTTCTGCCATTATGCGTTCCTTAAGGTCATCATATAATAAATGATGTAACAACTGAAGACAGGCCCGTACATTTCAGTTGAACTGAAATGTATCAAGGGATGTGCTGAGTTCATTTCTCCATGGTTCAAGAAAGCGCAAACACCTGGTGTTGCACTATTCTGGGTACATCCATTCATTAATTAGGAAAATATGAAATTAACTTCATGAACCATTTTTTGTTTAGCTTTTAATGTTTATAGTCATAACATTATGAAGAAGTCGGTTACAAAAAAAAGCACTCAGCATGACCAACTCCTATGATTATTAGGATTTGTACACTTCCGAAGTTCCATTTATTTTCTTATTTTATATATTAACGGACTCCTGAAAATGATCATCATATCAGAGTCATACAAAAATGTGTTCTTATTCCTCCATACAAAAAATATGAAAAAAGAAACTGACGTACCGTAATATACTATATATCTCATAAAATGATGCAAACATGACATTTTGGTTTTAAATCCGTTACGGAAACAAATTAACATACATTAATTAGTTATAGTCTATTCAATCTATCATTTTTAACAGTTCATCATATATGCATAAAGTTGGACCATGAACCAGCACTGTCAAAATCACGGCGAGTCCACAGTGTGTTCACATACTTATTCACATGTTTTCCATGTACGTTTTTTACAGTGTGAAAATACCACAGCGTTTTCTCTATGTTGACAACACTGTGAAATTACCGCAGTGGGTTCAAACAGTGGCAACTCACAGTGTGAAAGAATCATAGTGGTGCGGTATCCTCTGGAGACTTGAACACAATGGGGACAATGGGAGTGAAAAGGTCTCCAAAGGGTAATTTCTATAGATAAATAGGTCTCCACTAGGAATTTCACGAATTCGATTTTTAAATTAATTACTTTTGAATTTAATTACTTAAATTACTAACAAACTAGGGTTATGATGTGGGTTATAGGGTTAGTGTTTGGGTTAGGGTATGATATAGGGTATATTGGGTCAAGAAATCCGTGGAGCTCATACAAATTGGCGATTTTTTTATGTCAAGTTCAGCTAGCGACGACGAAATCAGAGATGCAGGGGCCAAGGCATTGTCATGTGTGTATGGTGGATGCAACACAACGTTAATAGTCCTATAGGCCGTCAGCTGAGTGCTCAAATGTTTTCGTTTCATTCCAGCAAGAGTGGGTCTAAATTTTCTGAACAGTTCCGACTAAATAAATGACTCTAGATTACTAGTAAAATAGTTCTTCGTATTTCATCCTGCAGTTATTTAATAATCCTGCTGTAAAAAGCGAACTATTTTGGCATCAGGGAAGTTCAAAGACGTTATGCGCAACGTTACAAAATCCGTTCGCGAATGACGCAATCGAATCACGTGTGACGAATTGTCCAATCCCACACCAACTCGTCCGTGCAAGGTCGACGGTCATGACATGACCTACACTTGTCATCAAACATGGTGACGTCTAGTGCAGACGGTGCGTCAAAGTCGATCGATGTAAATGCATGAAATGTGACTAGTGTAAGGTGTTTGATGCATGTTGAATCTGTAAAATGTGAAAAAGTGAATACCCTCACAAGGATCAATTCACTTCCTGTGCCAAAAAGTGGCTTAATTTTAGCGGCAGAGCTTGTGAAATCACCGGACATACCCAAAACGTGTGGGCCCGTCGTTACGCATATGATTTACATTGGTAAAGTATGTAAAGCATGATGCCTGGGCCCTGCCGCACACGCACACAGTCCGACTGTATGCTCTGGTACCACATAACGATCGAGGGTCGAGACACAAAAGAGCACAAAGGGAACAAAAGCCCCTCGGTCGACGGTATGAATGGCAAAATTCGGTCCTCGATCGTCGGGGAAAGCGCTAGGCAATGGGGTTTGGGTATAACATAGGAATAAAGAAAAACACAATATCGATCCTCGATCGTTATGTGGTTCACGACTACATGTACTACATTTGTTTACAAAGTATAACACGCCTGAATGCTGCCATGGTTTCACCCCCGAAAATACCCTGGGCAATATCAAAATCGTCTTCTGGACATGCTGGACATGATGAAAGAATGGAAAATGCATATCGGACATTAGCTGCTAAGTGCTACAACAATCAGATATTTCTGATGGAGGTAGTTATTTGTTGTATTCATGTTAATTTATATAGGTTACATATTGTTTGACTTGCATGTGCTATCTTAATGGTCATCTGGTATGAATATACAAATATTATCAAACCAATAGCCAATATCTTATAATAAATAAAAACAAAATTATGACAGTCTACTGTTGCACATACGTCACTTGTCCAGCGAACGGTTTTCATCAGATACTCACCTGTCTATATTTTTTCTTCTATTACAGAACTGAAGTTGAAACGATTATCCTCAGCACTCTGCTTCCACAAACATTTCCCCAACAAAAATGCACAAGATTGTCTACACTGCCACTTTAATGGTCAGCTAAATGTCGAAAATCTAAAATCTAAAATCTTATGAGTCACAAACTGCAAAGCGAGAGAGATGATGCTCGTATGCTTTTGCTGGCCAGCATTATATAAGAGCTTCCTTTATTATACAATGCAGGTTAGACTGAAATTCATATTCATGATTTATCATGCAATTGCTCAGATATCTGCAGTATTTGCTTGTATTCCTTTCCTGATTTCCACAATTGTATTGTGTAAGTATAAGGTTGTACTGCAGTCATTTAGTTGTCACTTTGCAGAACACGAAAGTGGGATCTGGGTACTTTGTCTGTCTATCATGGGTTGAAACCTTTTTGAGACAGTGAACAAAACTATGCTGATTAAAAAAGATTAATAACAGAGGTAGAATGTGGGGAGTGGGGGCAGGAAAATTCAATTTGTGGTACATTGGCCACCCCACTTTTTTTTCACGCGGAGGGGAGCATTGTCACTAATTATTTGCAGGTCCAAAAGTAATGGCCCTTGGAAAATTCCACTGAGTGCTTGTAAATACATGTAAGTGTATGTAATTAACATTCATTATTATGTTTCTATTAGGTATAGATTTGACCGTACGGAATACGATTAAAGATGTCCCTGCCATGACTTGTCCTTGGCCACCAACGTCAGATGAGTAACTCTGGAGTTGCAAGAAGATTTTTTTCTTTGGAACTTTTCAACTAAATGGTTTGGTGTATTTGGGTAACTGAAGTGCCAAGCATTACAACTAACGATGTAACATTTAAAGATAAGATCAATCGTGTTCTTGTCTGAATGCAGAGCTACCATGTCCATATCTGTGCAAATGCACAAATTGCAGCAACTTTACAGAGGTAGCTGATTTTGCAGGTTTAGGCGAGGATGACTTGTAGCATAAACTTGGATGTACAGTTATTAGCAAATTTGTTGTTCAGTTCTGGTTAGATAAAATTAAACTAAATGAAATTATCAGGAAGCACAAAACATTCAGATTTTACAGCTATATATCCTTCTGTTAATTAATTTAAGCCAAATTCAGTACCATAAAGAAATAATATAATTGGGTGTAATTAAAGGTTATTTATGTGAACGTTGACACTACGCTTGCCATTATGAGACAACACACTCTTTTTAATTTCATTACAAGAACAAGTTTTCTCAATTTGTTACAAGTGCATGCAGTGGTTTTGTCAAGGGGTACCTGATTCCCATTCTTAGAGGGGCACATATTTTCAGTTTTTATGTTTTTTCTGCTGTCAACTGAATATGTTTTTGTTTTAAAGCCTAAATGTTAAAGCCTGTTGACGTTTACCATTTAATAATTTAGATTATAATGAAATATATTTGTGTAAGAACAAGGTGATGTCCAGCAGATAAGAAACTATCAAGATCTCGGTTAACAAATTTTCAGATACAGATGCAAAAAAAGGACTGGTTGCTGTTTTGCTGTGTTATAAATGTTTAATATACATATACATGTACATAAAACAATTGTTCTTACTATATACGATTTCACATGTGTAGTTTTCCAAAATTGAAAATGCCAAAGCAAGGCCTCGTACCGCACAGCCCCATTAACATGGCGCACTTTGATTGTTCGGCTCCATAGTGCCTAAGTTTAAAATTAAATTGTACAGCTTGTGGAATTTCCTCAAGTGCGCCACGTTTATGGGGAGTGGTGACGATTTTGTGCCCAATTTCCGGACAGCACTTTTGTTTGTATTTCGGACTAAAGTTTATAAAAAATTAATTGTTAACAAAGGTTCACGAGCACGTACAGTATGAAGGCAAATGTTCCAGTATTGTAGTAGCTCCATGAATTTAAAGTTGATCAACAAAGAGGTTCGGAAACACAGCACCAGAAAAGTCGAGGGATACGTCAAGAACGTGCGCCACGATAGGGGACCCCGCTGTACATAATAAAGGCCAACTTCGATGGAGTGTAAACAAATAACTGCAGCGTTTTTGTTGGAGGACTTTCAACATGATGTTTTGTCATGTAATAAACCTCACATATATGCATTACAAAAGTAGACCCAGTGTTGCTGGAGCGAAACGCATTTCACAGCCTGTTTTTAAGGTTCAGCTGACGGCCTACTAGGAAAAGTTGTTTGGTGATAAGGTTGCAAAGAGCCTCAAGAGTGTCGCCATCAAACGACTACCCCCAACAGATGCTGCTGAAAAGTACTACTCATACAGAGTATACTTTCAGACCCAAGTGTGAACCGGCAATGGAGCGCTGCAACCTGATGACTGGGGGTGGAAAACCCAGTGTGAACATTTGCTACCCGAGAAAATGGACAGCAATCCAGCCCCAGACGCATTATTGGAAATAATACGCTGTAAAAGTATTGTAATACCATGATATGTTTGTGCAAGTAAAAAAAATTGTTTTGCACCGACTCGTGTGGAAAATGTCAAGAAGCACTAATATTTTATTGAACGAACTTGGGTATTCAGTCATGCACAATGTTTATCCAAAAGGGTAAAATTATGAAAGCATTTTTGTGTGCTATGTTTATGTAGATGGTGTGCGACGTTCTTTAATTAGATTATAATGCCATCGATAGAGGTCATTTGGGACAGGATGGAATCATTAAAACCGAAGAACACATTAAGTGTTAATTATACTATGATGATATGCCATGTAATAATGCATATCAATGGAGAAAACACACTTGTATGTATAGTTTGCACCTTGACCTTTGACCTAGCTGTTTAGAGAGGCCATTTGAGTATATAAATATGTTTTTTGATTCACAAGGTCAGGTTTCTCTTCACTTCTAATACACTTATTGTCCTGAAAATGAGTAGTTTTGGAGATAATTGACCTCGAAATTTTAAAATTACTACCTAATTTAAATATGCAAATTAGGTCACTTCTGGGTCAAAACTCTTGTCCTATTTTGGATTTGTCATAAGTAACTACATAATAAACAAGAATTCACAATAAAACAAACTTTTGCAATTTGTGTGACTAATGTCTAATTCTGGTCCTCTAATCTTGCACTATTATTGTGTATATTCTACGATGTACAAGTCCATGGAAATGAGCACCATGTTTCGGTGAATTTGTCCGGCCGTTCAGCGCACCGCAGCACCACCGGGATTTTGTTTGGGAAAAGCTTTATCGCGTCGCTAAAACAAGTGAAGTTTCGGGGCACACATCGAACATTGACAATACACTACAGTGAGTAGCGTTACGATCGGAGGTAAACATGGAACAATTGATAGCCGAACAATTAAAAGCCGAACAATTGAAACTTTAAAAGGAACTCGAATTGTGTAAGTTTTACTGACTGTTGAACATAACTGTTCTAATGCTATTGTTGTACTTTTCTAAATTGATTGTCATGGACTGATCTGTTGATTTTAGAAAATCACCCGCCTTTCACAACATGTATGGTTTTGACATACTGTCCACTTGTCATGCTCAAGTATTTTGTGTAAAACATTTGTACTAGTGTTGATTGTGAAAAATGTAGCAATATGTCAAATCTGATGTAATGCAAGCAGTGCTACCAATTTCATAGGGTTTTTGGTCACTATTATAGACTTACGAGTAGAAGTAAGCAGCAATCATGACAACCTGTATTGAATATTAATTCATGTAAATTTGAGGAGTGAGTAGGAATTCTTGAAGCTTGGTTTGAAGCAAACGCCATTACAGATGAGGGACAAAACAAGCTACTCTCATAACTAGCTTAGGAAATAAGGGATACCATACCCTTAGAACACCTTTACAGCCTAACAAGCCCTCAGATAAAACATATGCAAAATGTTTTTCAGCCCTAACTAAGCATTATTCTCCAAAGCCAAGTGAGGTCATGCGCAGGTTTAGATTTTTTACCATACGCCAACAAGAAGGTAAAAATATTTCTCAATTCGTAGCAGGGTTACGTCAACTTAGCGATTGGAGTAATTATACAGAATTGAACAACATGTTAAGAGATCGTTTGGTAGTAGGGTGTAGACACCCAGCTAGTCAAAGAAAGTTGTTAAGTGAAACCAAGCTTATTTTTAAGAGAAAAGCCTCAACATCGTCTCTGCCATGGAAACAGCAAACCGAGATGCTGAAGACCTACGGCAGATGGGGAATACAGCCAGTTTCCCAGCCAGAGTTAACAAGGTGCAGCTACCAAGAAAACCAAGGCCCAAGCCCACAATTTCCATGCAGAACTGTCACAGCCCACAAAGAGAGACAAAACCTAGCAGACCCAAAGCAGAAGTCTCGCAGTCACATGACCAGAAATGTTGGCGCTGTGGGGGATTACAAGCAACAAGGGGATGCCCCTTCAACAAGGAAAAATGCTACAAGTGTGACCAGGTCGGTCACACGAGAAGCCAGTGTGACAAAATAAAGGAGTTGTATGCGCAGAAGCATGGTAGGATGCAACACAAGCAACGAGCTCATCATCTTGAGGAGGTGGACTATAACGTCGAGGATGACTACCCAGCCTTAAGTCATCTTGAAACAGAAGGCACTGTCAACAATCTTTCTTCCAAGCCCTACCAAGTTGTTTTGGACATAAACAACAGCAGCATCAGCATGAAGCTCGATACAGGAAGCCTTGGTCTCTGTGAAGCACGCCACACTTGAGCCTAAGACTTTGCCTCTACTTGTGGTAGAAGGAGCAAATCTCATCGGAAGACATTGGATTGAGCAAATACCACTGTCTCTAGCCGAGGTGCTGTTAAGCCAGGCAGTACATGAAGTTTCCGTTTGCACAGACGCCAAAAACACAAGGAATTCTTTGATGACAGCCACCTTGGTCAGCTGAAATAGTTTAAAGCCAAAGTATACCACATAAAGGAAGACCCCAAGTTCTTCAAAGCTGCGCCGGTGGCGTATGCTACTAGACAGAAGGTCGACCAATGTCTAGACGACATGCTGGAGCATGGGATAATAGAGGCCGTGAACTACTCTGACTACGCCTGCCCAATAGTCGTTGCCCCAAAGCCTGATAGACAAATACGAATCTGTGGGAACTACAAGATCACTGCAGATCAAGTCCTTCACCTGAAACAGTTTCCTCTTCCTACATTGAAAGACATTATGCAGGACTTACAAAAAGGAAAGAAGTTCTCCAAGAAAAACCCAAGTGAACTCCTGTACAGACGACAAATACGCACCAAATTGAACTTACTTCGACTCAATCTAGCAGTGAAGATTAAAAGGCAGCAGCAGCAAATGAAACAACAAGCTGATAAGGGTTCAAGCACAAGAACCTTTCAAAGGTGAGATTACGTTCTGGTAAAAAACTGTTCATCAGTCCCAACTTGGTTGCACGGTCGATTTCAAGAGCTTAACTCCAACATAATGACGTACAACTGAGAGATGTGAGGTTAGTGAGGCGACACATCGATCATGTCCGAGGTTGCTCCCACTTTAATGAGTCAACTTTCATGAATCAACCGGAAGTAATTCCCTCCATTGTAGAAGCACCGTCTACAAATGTTAAATGTCGAGTATGTACTGACAGTTGTTCACTTGTTATTGTTAAGATAGAAAACACATGCAATTGGTGTTGATTTGTTAAAGTTATAAGAGTTAGTAAAAAGGTTTAGCGTTCAGTGTTTAAAAAAGGAAAGACAATTTTTGGAACAAGTTTAAAATGTTCAGAAGTATAAAGGTAAATGCAAGTTGTTCGAATCAAGTCATGAACATGTCACATTTTGTGAATAACATACTGTATATCACAAACATCATTTCTTCATGATGTAAGGCCATCTTTCTGTGTTTTTGGCTGTGTTTTAAGCTTAAAAGGGATGAATTTTGTGTACTTAATAATTTAGTGTACAATTCTGCGCATGCGCGCTATGATATTAGTTTTTCACCTTTTCAAGGAATTTGCTTTCTCAGTCTGGGACTACTTCAATGAGCCCGTCAACGATGTCGCAATTTTAATTTTAATGTACTCTGTTACACATGTATCAAGATGTAATAAAGTATTTAGAGAACAGACATAACATATAATTACATCATCAAAACTTCCTCCAATGGCTGTAGTGGTGGAAAATCACGTTGTGGGCAGACTCGCCCCTAGGGTGGACTAGCCCCGCTGTCCCCTAAACCTGTTTGGCGTCAGCTGCCACATGAGTTATGGAGCCTCCTGATAAAAGATACGGTGGAATGGGGATGTTACACCAACTGCCCTGTGGTGACTCAATGCATGGATACAATGATCTAGGTACTCGCACCGGAATTATTTTAGACATTGACTGGCCCAGTTTTTCTCGGGTTGAGGCCGTCATCTGTAAGTAGCACACACTAATGTTTTAAGCTTCGCTCGCTGCAAGCCGGTCGCTGACAGACGCTTTTTATGGGTACAGAAGCCCACCTAAACCATTTGCTTACATCACCCAACATAATAATACATGGTCGTTGGGGATTGTTTATTTAGCTTGTCAGAGTTAATAATCACATTAAAACATTGACGTAATTGACGTAAAGATTGTTTCTAACAGATTGCGGTCCCGGAGAGTTCCAGTGTCAGAATCAACAGTGTGTGGCAGAAACCAAACGGTGTGATGGGTTTCCAGATTGTCCAGCAAAGGAGGACGAATATGGATGTAGTAGCGAGGGTATGGATCGAGCGTATTATTTAATTTACGTCCAATGCTTCATATTATGATTAATGTGAATTGTTTTGTTGTTGTAATAAGTGTCACTCTCGCCATTGCATGTTTATCACGGCTGCTTATATTATCAATATCTAGATAGACAATTGGCAAAATAAGTAGCTGTGTTGTTTTTTCGTCAGTTTATTCTATGTTCTGTTACGATTAGATAGATGATTAAGGATGGTCTTTTTTACTTTTACTTACTTTTTTTCACCTCAAGTTATACAAAAGTAGGTTTGCACTTTAGAACTAGTATAATTCAATAAAGCATAATATTAATAAGGGAATAAATGTGTGTTCGAGAGGTTTTAATCACTCTGTTTAATACCGATTGGAGTCTGGGTGCTGATAATTACCCGAGCCGAAGGCGAGGGTAATTATCAACACCCAGACTCCAAGAGGTATTAAACAGAGTGATTAATACCGACCGAACACACATTTATTCCCATTCATAAATACCTTTTTTGTAAAATTCAGCCCAAAAAGCCCCGAAAATCCCGGAAAATTGTCGCAAGTAAATTTCGGTGTTTCGCCATTCTGTCTGTGTCAAATGACATGTTTCCGCCTCTGTCGCTCTCTACACAATACATGCAATAAAGCGTATTTACTGTGAACCAGACTATTACTCCCATTGGCAACCTCGTTCACAAGGTGTCGAGCTGTACGCGCTCAACACTACCCGCTCTTATTATTGGAGACAAGGTACGGTTCAGGATTGAAAAATAAAGTGAGCCCTGGGGACGGAATGTTGTTTCCAGCTATGTTTAAACACTTCCAGCCATGTCTTTATCGTCCGTTTAATACCGGCCACGTGACGGGCTCTCGACCAATAGGAATGCCTAAACTGTCCCAGGTATTTATGAATATATAATAATACCATGAGATGCAAGGGACTCCCAACAAGCAAGCTTGTCGAGTGTGAGCCACCTAAACATAAACAAGGAATATGCGCAAAAACAAGAATGATTATATACAAGTACAGTTTGAAAGATTAACAAAAAACACACAAATGGCACAACATAATTATTAAGTTACAGATGAACTTTGAAGGAAGGTTGTATACATCGTAAACATATATATAGGGCTACGAACTAGCTTACTCTAAAACATAACGATAATAAGCCAGACAAGTACCACAACATGACAAAACGATGGAAATTAAAGGTGAATTTAAAGATTAATAATTGAATTGATAAAGAAATAAGGGGTTTCAGAACATGCCAAATTATTACAAAAAGAACATTTATGAAGACACGACACGACACGCACGGCTCGGCACGAAATGTGAAATACACTGCACAACAATATAAACGCCTCAGTGATGCAGTGATTCCACCCACATCTGTGTTGTGGGTGGAATCACTGCATCATTGCAGTGATCACTGCATCAGCAATTCCTCACTGGCAGAGATGGACACAAATGTTGTTTACAAATCAAGACAAATAACAATTTTTGGTGCGTTTATATTTTTGTGGGCGTTTATATTTATGTGAAATGTGAAATGTGAAATGTGAAATGTGAAATGTGAAATGTGAAATGTGAAATGTGAAATGTGAAATGTGAAATGTGAAATGTGAAATGTGAAATGTGAAATGTGAAATGTGAAATGTGAAATGTGAAATGTGAAATGTGAAATGTGAAATGTGAAATGTGAAATGTGAAATATGATATGAAAAATATGATATGAAAAAAAATAAAACAATATTTTAAAGCACATTTTAACAAGGTTCTACAATATCTGTACTTTCCAGGAAAGACGTGTTCCAACGATCAGTTTATGTGCGCGTCTACGGGCTCATGCATTCACAGGAATAGTGTATGCGATGGACATGGATACTGCTCTGGCAAGATGGACGAAATCGACTGCGGTAAGATATCCACTCGTTTTGTTTTCTCATTAGCCTGAATCACTTGGGTGTCCACAAGCAAGCTGGTTTACTACACTCGAAAAACTGTGTTTAACAAGTAAACACTTGTATTGCTATAAGTTTGTAAATATCCTCAGCAGCTGAGTCAATTTCCTGAACATGTGTTCGATGGCTAAAGACTATCCATGTTTGTGAACATGTTTACAGCAAGAAAGTGTTGAGAAAAGTAATTAAAACACAGGTGGTTTTGCACTGCACCATATCTCTTCAACCAGAGTTGTAACGAGCCACTGATTTTAGTTACTTGAATTGACTCGAGTCGAGTCATTAGCTCAAGAAGGTCGAGTCGATTCGAGTCAAAGTGTGTAGTCGAGTCAAGTCAAATTTGGTAAAGTGATGTATTTAGCTCCAGTCATTTCGAGTCATAAATATTTGAGTACTACACAATAACCAAACATAATACAATAGCACAAGATGGATGTCCACGACTCGGTGCGTGTTTGTTGTATCACGGAGGAAGAAAATCAGACGGCCGCTGTATTCGTATATGTATACTACGCGAAAGTTAAAGGTTGGCGTTACGTGAGAAGGGTCTATCAATCCTTAAACTATAATGCTTCTAGAACCGCGCCTGATGAGGCGTTGACTTACGATACGGCCACATGTACCCTAAATGTATACGCCAAAACACCCGCACTTTCCCGCTTCGCCTTACGATACAGGTGTGGGTATAATTTTCATAGATTACATACTGCGTTCACAGTAAATTCATTACACGAGGCACAAATGATGTTGACCTTTTTGTGCAAGTTCTTCTCAAGCAAAACTATAAAAGCCACTCCTTGTTTGCTATCCTTGTCTTCTACACGCTCTAAAAGACTTCAATATTCGCAAAGTTGCTTGTTTATACACTATGAATGGTCATGGTGTGATTTTGCATCACATCCTAAACCACACCCAAAATGCTCCCAATTCACACCGTTTTCCAAATTTGTAAAAATCTGGACGTCAAGTTAGATTTTTAAACCACATCCTGCTAATGGTGCGCCCACTTTGAATGCAAAATGGCCTGTACAACAGGCACGGTTAATGGGTGTTGTACTCATCATTGTGTTAAAAGTAGACTGTCTCGTTTTCTTCAACATCCCACCAAGGACGATACGGCAACCCGTATCTTAACCTGGCGCCGGGAAACATCGTGAACATCGTTCGGCCGATTGACGTCACAGTAGACTGCGTCTGGTACTTCGCCACCTCCAGCAACCGCTCGAGAATCCGCCTTGACTTTGTGTCCCTCCCCCTGGCCGTCCACGTGGACGCTTCGTATCGCAAGGACATCGCCAGGTTCTTGGTCGGCTACGGGGAACTGCCGTACAGGGACCGCGTCCGGACGGTGTCATCGGCCAGGTTGTACCCCAGAGTGTTGACGCTGGCCGGCCCACTGGTGTGGGTACAGCTAGACGTCATCTATCGGGGCAGAAATTACAACTCACCGGGGCGTCTCCGCGTTGAGATCAACATTACAGAGTACGAGGTGCAAGGTAGGGGGTTGATCGTTTTCCAATGTCTTAAAAAATACATCTTTCTTTTCCATGGTGGATTCGGGTTGCAAAGACACATGGGTGGCACAAAGTTGACGTAAACATCCCTAATAAAAACATCATTTTTTTATTTTTGTTTAATATAAGTCTATTTTTAATTATTTATTTATTATTTATCTATTTTCTTTGAGGGGAGAGTTTTGTATGAGAGGATTCTGGCTGATACATGACTTTGTTAAGAAATAAGAGAATACTCTTATTGTAATTAAAAACAAGTGTGTCCGTTGGAACATTCAAAATCTTACTGGCTCTCTTTTCAACACGGTTCAATTTATCAATATTCCTCCCACTTTTACGGTTTCCCAAAACTACCCATTCTATTGCAATCATACTGAACACCATAAAACTGACGGTCGACCTTAAACTTATTCAATTGACGCATAAATTGTAAGCGTTGCTGACCTTTTTTTAACAAAGCATCAATGTTTGCCCCTCATTACAGTTGTTATCAATAACTGAACCCATATATTTAGAGTGGCTCACAATTCCGATTTATTTATTCTTAATGAACACACTGTTAAGATCAATAGTGCCCTTCCAGAAATCCCAAATCATCTATTTGGTTTTTCCAGTATTGAGAACAAGATCAATCAAAAACTAGACATGTGTTTGTAGACAAACACAGAGCTGTTTCGAGTGTCTAAAATTACTTTAAATATGTGTGTATTGGTCTTTTGTGTGTGCCAAGTCTGAAGTCAAAAGTCCGAAGAAAAAAAACGTGTACAAACCCTATGTGAAAAAAATCGCGTTTAACGTGACGGCCCGTGACCTTGAATGACGTAATTTCTTCAGAAATTCTTCAGAGGATGGTGGTCGAGGTGTGTGTTAAGTCTCAAGTCAATCGGATTTACCAAAGTGTCAAAGTTAATACATGTAGTCTGAAGGAAAACGTGTACAAACCCTAAGGGGAAAATTTCACCTTTAACGTGAAGTCACGTGACCTTGAATGACGTAATCGCGACAAATTTCTTCTAGGACCATCTGTGGGTGGTGTTCTAAGTGTATGCCAAGTGTCAAGTCGATCGGGTTTACCAAAGTGTATTGGCAGAACAAACGTGTGTAAATCCTATGGGTAAAAACACTGAAAGTGGAAAAAAAAAAAAAAAAACTTTAACGAAAACAAAAGCTGTTTCGGTGAAAAACCGAAACAGCTAAATATGTTGACCTGGTCAAAGTAGGCTGTAGGCTACTAAAAAGTAGTCACTATCTCAGGAAGTTGGTTAATATCCGCTGAAGAATCAACAATCGTGTCCTATAATCTATAGATTGTAGGCAGTATTTCTAATTGTTAATGTTTTCAGAAGACTTGTGTACACTCTTGACTTTCGGTTTACTGGATTTCACCGTTCGCTTGTAGATTGAATGCAGATGTATTACATCATGATCAGAACAACTACACTGTAAACAATAAAATCGTAATTGTGCGGGAAATTCCTGGCAGTTTGGACGCCAGTACTTTACTGTAAAAAACGGTGAAACAATTTAACGGAGGACGGACTGTTTTTGACGGCTGTCTGTTTACATTACTGTACCCGTTAATGTACCTTGATATTCCTGTAAAACCAAAACAGGGTATACAAAAGTACAGTACGTTGCTGGCATTTACCAAGTAACTGCAATTTTACAATTTACAACAGTGAGAACCAAACTTTTAAATAACTATATTACACTTTACCATACAAATTATACAATAACCCACTAAACACCATACTGGATACTGTCGTGGTTTAGTTTTATATTCAGATTTTCATGCCATGGTGAAGTCACGGTTTCACCATAAATAACTAAATATTGAAATACGAAAAGAAATTGTATGCGATTTTTCACTTATGTTTGCAACAAATCTAAATTGGATCATAGATTCGTTAGAATAATAATTATACATTTCGCTCAAGAAAGTGTTTTTCAGTGGACAAAACACCACAATTTAACTTGACATGTTTCGTGAGTTCTGATTGGTCAGTTGCTGTGCAATAAGATTCATGTTCGATAACAGTAGAATCGTTGTAAATAAACAACACTTTGTTGGTGTTGCTGTATATTTACACAAATATGTTGTATTTGGACAGTGTTCTTGCAAATTTATATAATCTGTGTATAAATTAACGTCCGCGTGATAATTTCAAGGCACACTACAGTAAAATTACGTCCAAAATCCGTTAATAACTAAATATGGCGATTGTTAGAATGACAAAATTAAATCAAACAAAGGATTAAGCTGCAAGAGGACAAATTTACAAAAATACTAACTCCAAATCAAACAAGGGGAAAAACGGCAAAAAGACATTCAAGTAAAAAGGACGTTTTCACGACGTCTATAAATACGCAAAGGACTTTTCACGAATGGACGTTCATACACACGTAAATGACGTTTTCACAAAAGAACGCGTTTTCACAAAAGGACAAACTTTGTTTTACTTAAATAATGTCGAACGCTGTGGGCGCTTCTTCAGACGTCCACTTGTGAAGTAAAAAATTGTACATGTACATGTACAATAATGGCGGCGCTAAACATTGTAAATGATGGTGGTATTGTATGCCGGAACATACGAAGCCGAGTTCAACGATTGAACACAGTCATTGCAAATGGCGACAATACTGTAGGCAGTATTCAGTATAGGTTAGACAGTTTGTTCAGAGATGTTCTTCACTATCATTTTTTTAATTATTATTAGAACGATTTTTGTTCATATAGGAAGGACATTAAATTGAAGGACGTGTAACGCTGGTTTATGTGAATTGTTTTAATTTTTCTGTGAGACTATTAGTTTTTTTAGTTAAATATGAAGTGTTTGTGCACGAAAATAGCAATGAGAAACCGGTTTATGCAGGCATACTTCAAGGAAAGATCAGTTTATTTGTTTGTGTTTGCTTGATCAGTGCTAGTTAGCTGCAGTGAATCAGAACTTAATTTATATGGGAAGGGAAAGTTATTTATATCATTTTTCTCACCGGTAATAATCAATCACTGAGTGAACTAAAAACAAAAGACCACTGTTGCAATACACAAACCAGTCATCGCCTCGCTAAAACCAGAGACAGGGTTTTAAACTCCCGCTTTCAGGGAATGTCTAACCCAATTGGCCTGCAGACGTTTGATGTGTTTGCCCGTCCACGAACTCCAACCACTGTCTGTCATCTAGCAGAGATAATGTGGCTAGAACTGACACCCAGATGCGTGTCTCACCTAAAAAATAAAAAAAAAAGAAAGGTTAAGAATTACGCTCTGGGGAGGCCAGTCAAACAACTACTCTCTGGCATACTGACTAGATAACGTACAATTACAGATTTATCTCTGCAGACCAGTCACAAATACAATTCATATGATACTCATCCTGAGCCACGCAGCGGTTTAACGAGCTTTCTACTAATAGCGCTCAAACCCCTGCGGACATTCGGCCAGATCCGTGGTTATTAGCGCCAAGATTCATGCGCCTAATCAGAGCCTCCGTTACAAACAAACCAAGGTCGTTCTCCAAACCACTGGCTTTGGATCCGTCTTCGGCTACAGCATGTTGCTAAACTGTATGAATTAAGCCTGAGACAAAGACAAAGCTGGGGTTCGGAAAACAGCCCAAGGCAAGGCATGCAAGGCGCATTTATATTGGCCCATTCGCAATTGGACATCTGAGGTGTTCTCACAAATGTTTATCCTCCCACGTAAACATTAATTAATTAATCGGAAAAAATGTAGAAATTAACGTACAGAACGTGAAATAAAGCTTTGCTATTATATATTATACATAATAAGAAACATATAAAACTGAAAAGCTACGTAAACTCCAATAACATTAAGTATAGTGGTAGAAATTGTCATTTTACCTGGGGTGGACGTTCGTATCATGTATTGGCCAACTTGTTTAATGATTGCTGCGAATGTCCGCATGGTTGGAGGGCGACAATTCAAGAGCCCGTTAAACTTTGCGTGGCTCAGGATGTATAATACTTGTCAGCAGAACCTTTTCCGCGTTTCAAAAAAATAACGGAAAATACGAAGAGGTTCTCTTGAAACTTGTACCCCCCCCCCCATCCCTACTAACTGTAATCTCTCAAAAATAAGTGTGGCCAGAACTGACCTTTCAGAAGCGTATCTCACTAAGGAACAACAACTTAAATTAAGAATTACCAGCAAATCATAAATATACAGATTTATCTCTGCAGACCAGCCACAAACATAAAATCCTATGATACTTCACACAGCCGCCGTTTCAGTATCCCCCCACCCCCTCAAAAAGGGACGAAAACAATGAGAAACAGTTCCAGCTTGTGAAAACTCCAATAAACACCCTCCTCTTCCATATAAAATGAGTTTTGATTCACTGCAGCTAACACTAGGATTGATCAAACAAACACATAAACTGATCTGAAGTATGCCTGCATAAACCGGTTTCTTCTTGCTATTTTGCCGCTGGACTAAACTCATCACAAAAAGTATCGAGACATTTAAAAATGAACCAATAAACAACGGCCCAAAATGGTATGGATTCTTCGAAGCAAATAATCCAGCGCATAATTAATCTGCGTATTTTGATACCTCGATTGTTGAGATACGATGTTGCGGAGCGGAGTTATTGTCATTTCAATGGTCGTAGATCCAGTTTCAAAAGTGACAATCATCCCTATAAACAAGCTTTCCTTCGCTTTTGGTGCCGGTGTCTCAGCTCGACGAAATAAGTATAACTCTGTCGTGCTGACCCAAACCTACGCTCAAGCAATTTGGTAAAATCACTGTATACGTACAATGGTTTTGGCCCGAGTTGCTCACCAACCGTAGAGCATCCCCTTGCAAGCTTGAGGCTAACCACTTTGCAGCTTGCACTTCGCTCCATTTGTTTACCCCACGGTATGACTCAAAATGGCGGAAGTACTCCTTCCAGAGCACTTTTAAACTGTACTGATTATGAGTTATGTTTGGCCTGCGACTTGGTTTTTCCAAACATCTCTTCTGACCCAAGTCACCATGAACACGTGCCTCTCGTTTCGGTGTCCAATGACCTACTGACGAGCTGCCTACTTTTTCAGCTGAACTGCTGTTTTTTCCGCCTCGACTGGTCGAGTCGCAAAACTTAGCAGATCGCTGTGCACCTATGTAGGGGTTATCACACGTGTACGGGTTAGTACTTGGCTTACCCTGTCCTTCGCCACATTGCCCCCTATAGGAATAGCGTCAAGTCATATATGACTTGACTCTCGCATTCCATAGCGATAGACGTCGATCCTTCTCGGGGTGTTATCCTTAAGCCTTTCTCCTTCAAATGTGTACTTTTCATAAAGCTCACCTCCCTCCCCACTTTGGGGACCCACCCGGATACCACCTTTGTGCCTGACTCTCGTCTCCCAGTTGCTTCCGAGACATACCAAGTAGTTTCTTTGAGCAACCTCAGCTCAACATCAGTATCAATCCGATGGGGCACACGTTGGCTTTCACCTTGCGTGCCCGTGTTCCGTCCTTTAGGGGAAACACCCGATTGCAACTCCATGGCAGCCTTCACCTTCTGTGTAATGAGTTCTTTGTTGTCATTCGCAGTCGCTGCACCTCGGCCTCAACGCCTGGGGTACTCGCTAGATTCTGCGATCCTTCGCTCATAATTTAAAACAACTACAACATTCGCACACGAAAAACAACCAACCGAAAACAAACCAAAGTACAATTAGCAATACAAGTCAAAATTCAATGTGCACTCAGATAATTTACAGATACATCACTTAATCGATCACAGTCATCCCACTTCTGGCTTTCCCAAGACGAGAGACCACTCAGAGCGACCTCAATTAGGCTCATGGAGCAGGTCCGTTTTGGAGAAAAAAAATATACCGCCGATTATGATGATCGCGATTACTCTCTGGCAATTTAACAATACACTAACTAGAAATACACCCTGACAACAAAGTAATTATCGGCAAAACAAGCATGATTGTAATTTATTGGACAATGATCAAGAAATGTACAGTAATAATTGGACTAAATTGGGTTGTTCTATACGAGGGTCCTTAATGCATCAAAGTAACACGATGTAAAGCTGTAGTCACACACTAGCGCACGCCATCAGCGCACGAAGCGTACAACCAATAATTTGTGTACGCACAAAAATACCCCCAAATCGGCCGTTCTGAGCGTATAGTACCGCATGTTCACCGCGGGCTGAACGCGTGTCGAACGTAGACACCGCACAGGACCAGCACAGGCCAGCGTCTAGAGTCAAAACTCACCTTAAAATTAGGAAAAATAAGTGCGTTTGTCAGCGCATGCTGAACGCACTCAGCGCATGGTGAACGCACACAGCGCATGCTGAGCGCACACAGCGTATGCCAACGCACACAAATTGTGAATACCCACCGTTTGTCAGCGCAGGCCACCAAAAGCCACCGAAAGTCAACGCGCCCCCACCGCTAGCCACCGCGCCCCCACAGGTAACACAACGCACTCGGCGCATGCCGACCGAACATGACCGCACCAGGACGCGGCCCCACCGCGCGGCGACCGAACTAAACCGTCACGTGACGTTCCCAATATAAGCTCTGCGTTTCGGCATATCGACATCAGATCTTGACATCGAGAGGCACTTTTCAAACCTCCCGATTATCATATCTGCCGTTCTGCGGTCCTGTTACCTACTAACCAGTGTCCTGCGATCCAGTGATGCCTCCCAAGTCTATTGCCAAGAAGACGAAGACCTCAGCTCGAGGCCGAGGCCGTGGAAGGACTGCCCCCAAAGCATCCACAGCAGCCACCTGCAGCTCCCCTTCCAAGAGTACGAGAGCCCAGACCAGTTCCAGTGCCGACGACCAAGGTGCTGTCCTGTCTGTCCAGCCTGTCCAGCCTGTCCTGTCCGAGGAGCCTCCCAGATCCCCTATCCCTCCTGCTGAAGAAGATCTACGGCGCCTGGCTGGTGGTGATGCTGCTGCTGCTGACGGGAACCAGTCGGATGCCACTTCTACTGCCGGTTCCGTCGCCTCCACTGCCTCCACCACCCAGGGGACCAAGAGGAAGAGGACGACCAAGGTGGCCAAGAAGACCTACTTCCTGACCAGGCCAGAAGAGGAGAGCATGCTCGAGTGGCTACACGACAACCCCTGCGTGTGGAACACGAAGATGACCCACTACAGGGACCGTCCCATGAAGGACAGACTCTGCAAGACCCAGGCAGACAACCTAGGCAAGACTGTGGACCACATCCTCGGCTGGTGGCGTGTGCCGACCAGCAGCTGGGCCTTGTGCCACCCAGAGCCTCCATCTCCAGGCGACCCACCACCACCTCCGCTGCCACACCTGAAGAGGACCGTATCCTTGTCACCCTGGCCAAGAGACTGGAGGACTCAGGCGAAGCCATCAACACCCTCCGAGCCCAACAGCTGCATCCTCCGAGCGCCCAGGAAGCCTACGGCAACTACATTAAGGACCTCATCCGCACCATGTCACCAACTCACTTCAAGAAGATGAAGAGGGTGATCAACAAGACCTTGATGGAGTTTGACGAAGAAGAGGATGAGGAGACATTTGCTGCCCCTGCTGCCCCTGCTGCCCGTGCTGCCCTGGGAGGCGAGCCTTCCACCCTTCACCCAAGACACCCCCAGTACCAGCCACAGCCACAGTACCCCAGATCCAGCTCTGCCCCTACCTTTGGTGGTGCCCAGTCCTGTTGGCAGCCCAGCCCCAACCTGTGGAACCCCTCTGTGACATCTCCCCATGGTTCTGTGTGGCAATCCCAGGAGCCAGCCTACATGGAGCAGTACTCTCTGCGACGCCAGCAACACCAGCAGCAGCAGCAGCAGTTCCACCAGCTGCAAGTGCCTAGATTCCAGGTGCCATCACCCCAGCCCCAGACCTCTGCCAGCTCCACAGTGCTTTCCACAGAGCCTTCCACAGTGCCAGCCAGTGAGATCCTTAGCACTGCCTTCCACGCGGCCATGGACAGCAGCTCTACCAGCATCAAGGACTTCCACAACACCCCAGGCACGTACTTCCTCAGGACGCTTGACGCTTCTCAGACCTCTACCTCTACCAAGATCCAGGATGACGAGCCTCTCAACACCCCTCCTTGCCTATCTCCAGCAGACTACTAGACTTTGTAGACTTTGTACATGTGTTATTGTTGTAGAATATTTTTTTATAAATAAAAGTTGACACTTTTAACATGTAATCTATTTAGTTTGTGCAATTATTTCACAAGTTAATTTTTAAATTATGGCCCTTTCTATTGAGATGTAATTAAATAGTTTTAACAACACACTTGCAATATAAATTAACTGTAACTATTGCCCATACAATTTGCAATTATCATATCTGGCCTCCTTTTATTTGAGATGTAATTAAATAGTTTTAACAACAACACACTTGCAATATAAATGCAATTACCCCTCCAATAACCTTTTTCATATGGCAACAAATAAACTCTAACTATTTATTTCCCATACATATGAAAACTTATTTATGCATACTTTAATGAAATGTAATTTCAATATTACAATTTACACTAAAGTTAGCATTTACAAATATGAAGTTTGTTGAAACATTGTAGGGCCATGTGTTATAGTTATTATCTAAAAATAAAGTGTGTTGTAGATGGTGGTATATGTGGGTAATTACATATCATATAACATAGTTTTAGGGCTAATTACATTTTAAATGCAAGGGCCAGAGATAATTACTTGTATATTTTAAATTATGCTTCAAGTCAATTGAAATTAAGATAAACACCAAACAACAGTTGTAAAAGGTGTTAAAAACTTGTATTATAATAAACAAGAGCTCGTATCCTGGTACAACAGGTATAACACAATCATCAAGAGCTCATATGGAACAAAATACATAGTAACACACAATCAAATCATGTTGCCTTGCCAGGAAACGGACCCAGCTTTGCTGTTAACCCAGTACTTGAGGAGGTTTCTCTGCTTCTTGGCTTCCTTGGTGGCTCTGTTGCCACCTGGCACCACATGGGTGTCAACCAGGTTGCGGTCCTGTCTCCAGGCGCCATGGATCACCTCATGCTGCAGGTTCTCATGGTCTAAGTGCTGGTTCTGGAGGCCAGGGTAGCGGATGCGCATCAGGTTGTGGAGCGTACAGCATGCCTTCACAATCTTCTTCACAGTGGAGGGGTGGTGCTGCATGGTGGTGATCATCACTCTGAATCTGTTTGCCAGTATCCCAAATGCGTTCTCCACAACCCTCCTGGCACGGGAGAGGCGGTAGTTGTAGATCCTTTCGTCCATGGAGAGGCCTCGCAGACTGAAGGGTTTCATCATGGTGTCTCTCAGGGCAAAGGCATCATCCCCTATGAAGTATTAGGGGACATCCTTGATGTCATTGGGAAGAGGGTCTGGCTCAGGGAATCCCAGGGTGTTGTTGTCTGCACCTTCCTTCCGCTCTGAATTGTTGTACACCTGGGCATCAGATGCAGCACCAGTGCCTCCGATGTCGCACCACACAAACTTGTAGTCCGCGTCCACGAGGGCCATCAGCACCAGAGAGTAGAATCCCTTGTAATTGTAGTAGAGGGATCCACTGTTGCTTGGGCACTTGCAGGCTACATGCTTCCCATCAAGATCACCCATGGTGTGGGGGAAGTTCCACCTCTGCAGGAAGCGGTCGGAGATGGGACGCCAGCCATCAGGTGTCGAGGGGCAGGTCATCACCTCTGGCATGTACTCGTCCACGATGGCTTGGCAGACCTCTCTAACGACGACGGAGATGGTGTTGGGGGGTACCCTCCAGCCATAAGTGTGATGGCGAGCTTCAGGCCAGGCTATAGAGGTCTTCGGTACCAGGTCGTCTGCTTGGTGATCCTGGGCCCCACTCTGGCAAGCAGCTCATCGTACATCTCCGGTGGCATACGCAGGAAGTTCCTGAAGGACCTGGCATCCTCGTTGCGGAGCTCAACCATCAACTGGTCGTAGAGGCCAAACTCTGCTCGTCTAGCTATCCATGGCCGCACCCAAACATCCCTCCTTCTTCTTCTTCTTCATCTTCTCCTTATTCTTCTGGCGAGGTTGACTTGGTTGAGGGTCAGGTGGAGCAGGTCATGGTTGTGTTGCAGAAGAGCTACCTCCATTTTTTACGATGTGCCCTGATGGCGAGCACAAAGAAACATGAGGAGATCCAGATTTGGGTGCCTTTTTAGATAGTTTTCTCGACGTACGAGTGTCAAATGCTAGACGTGCGCTGACATGCGGTGGCGGTGCGCTGGACACGGTAGACACATGGTAGACATGCGCTGGGTGCGGTAGGACTACGGCATACAGACGTCCGATAACGTCCTATGTGCGCTGACATACGTCCACAAACGCTATACGTGCGTTCACAATCGGTAGACGCGCGATAGACGCGCGGTAGAGTCGCGATCTGTGCGTTCGGGGTGTACGCTGAAGATGTCGTCCAACTTTTGTGGCCGTACTGTACCGAACTGCTAACGCACTCAACGAAGCCCTACCGCGGCTCTACCGCATTCCCCGCACCTCGGACGCATTTTGCCGCACACAGCGCGTAATTATCGTACGTTCACAATTTTAGTGCATGTTCAAAAATATTTGTTGGCATAGGCGCACATGCCCGTGTATCGCCGTGTACCGCCGGCCTTCTACCGAATCTGGACGAACCTCTGACGCACCTCTACAGTGTATCAACGCATTTCGACGCAGGAAAATAATTTGGTGCGTTAGGCGTGCGTTCAGCTGAAACGGTAGTGTGTGACTGGGCTTTAACAAACGCACAACAATATAAACAAAGCACTACAATATAAACAATGCACTTCAATGTAAACAATACACTTCAATGTAAAGTATCCATCCTAATGTAAACAGTGCACTATAAAGCAGGGGCGGATGCAGGATTTTTGTAAAGGGGGTCCACATAAATACTTGAAAATATTTAGGGGGCGCGGAGCGCGGAGCCCATACGGCGTGTGGTACCGGGGCCCGCTTAATGGCCCCTGGACATTTTGGATTATAGATGCACAATATACAAAGACGTTAGCTGTACGCGTGTGCGGCGTGTTTTGTCTACCAACGTACCAATGTATAAACATTGGTACTTTGGCCAAAAATTGGTACTTTGGCCAAAAATAAGTCCACAGAACCGATGATTCACTTTCTATTCTCCAACCATACTTCAACTTGTAGTAAATAATTAGTATTATTGTATTTTTTACTCAAGAAAAAAAAGGGGGTCCAGGGCCCTTGGACCCCACCGTATCCGCCCATGTAAAGTCAGCACTGCGCCAAAGTGTAAACGTTGTACCGCTAATAGTTCAGTTCAGTTCAGTTCATTTATTTCCACTCATTCAATTCATAAGAACTGGGAGTTGACAAGCTAGTTACAACAACTATAAGTGGAGGAAGTCTCCAAAAACAAAGCTTGTAAACCGGAGATCCCCTTATGTGTACTTAATGACCTTTAAATTATAAATGTTCAAGTATGACATTAATAAACGTACACAATGAGTTAATTAAGTTACTATACGCATCTAAGGACATACATGTAGGACAAACACGGCAAAACAACATGAGGAGGTTAACAATTTATCAAGAGTATCAATTACAAAGATTAACAAAACAAGTAAATACAAATGGCATTAATCAATCTTGACAATATTTGTTTAGTTTCTTTGTTAAAGCTTGGACACTATTAACTGTTTTGATATTATCACTCAGAGAGTTCCAGAATTTAGGACCCTGAAATGACACACAATTCAGAAAGACGTATACGGGGAATATTAAAATCTCTAGGAAATCTGGTATAATACGAATGAATTTGAGTATTTAAAGTAAACATATTCTGAAAAGATTTTGTTAATGTTTTAGCCTTGAATTGATGCATAAATGCACCAAGCTGCAACAAATATGTATCACTAATCTTATAATTATAAAACAAAGGGTCAGAAGGACTTTGAAAATGAACTCCATTGATAATTCTTAGAGCCTTCCTTAGTAAAACAAGAATTCTGTTCAATAAATATGCACTCGATTGTATACACAAGATTTGTTACCATTAATACAAACATACTGATGCCTATTGGAAAGGTAATCCCTGAACCACTCCAAGGCAATACCCCTAATACCATAATAGGAAAGTTTGGCCAAAAGAATGGAATGGTCTCAGGTGTCAAATGCCTTGGAGAGGTCCAGAAAAACGCCCAATGTATGCAAGGATTGTTCACGACCAGCAGTAATGTTATCAATTAACTGTAAAATGGCATGTGTAGTAGAGTGGTTCTTTCTAAAACCAAACTGAGAATCGGATAAAATATTATGGTTTTTCTAAAAAATTAGATAAACGAATGTAAACCGCACGCTCAAGTATTTTTGAAAACGAATTAATGATAGATATAGGGCGACAATTATTAACTAATTGACGGTCACCTTTTTTAAAGATGGCTGTAACCCTAGCAATTTTCATTGAGTCGGGTACAATGCCAGTTGTTAAAGATAAGTTTATAATAAAAGTCAAGGGCTTAGCAATAGCATGAAACACCTGCTTTATACGCCATTTACTAGTACTGCGTCAGCACTACACAGTGCCCGTAATCTCTGCACCAGCTACCCCTCACCCATACGGTACATTCACTTTGTATGGCTACGCATTAGCTTTGCACGTGTGTTCCGGCACCACATAACGACCGAGCGGCGAGACACAAAAGAGAACAAAGGGAACAAAAGCCCCTCCGTCGGTGGTATGAATTGCAAAATTCGGTCCTCGATCGACGGGGCAAGCGCTAGGCAATGGGGTTTGGGTATAACATAGAGATTAAAGGCCCAGTCACACCGGGCTTACGACCAGGTTACGACCTAGCTGCGACCAAAAAATTTTGCAATCGCGGGCAAATCGTACAAAGAGCGTGCGACTGGTCGCAGAGGTCGTGGGTCATCGCAACAGCAAAATCAGTCGCAGCAAGGTCGATGGTCATGTTCAAAACTCCTGACTTGCGATTCCAAATCGTAAGAGGTTGCAGACAGGTCTTACATGGTCGTACCACCAGTCGTGCATGCTCGCACCACCATTCGTGGATGGTCGCGGGTCCCACAGTCGCACGATTAGTCGTGCAACTGGTTGTAGGTATACACGACTGATCGTGCGAGTGGTCGCAGGTATACACGATTGCTCGGTTGATCAATCGTGGGTGCCTGGGACTAGTCGCACAATTACCTACGACTGATTTTGCGATCAATCTTCTCCAATTGCTTGTGATCGCACGACCAAGCGTGCCACCAATCGTACGTACCAGTCCTAAGAGCAATCACAGCATACGACCGCTATGCGGAGATCGTCGCAAACATTGGCGATTGGTCGTATCTCTGCCAAATTGCACCAATCGCACGATCCAGAAATCGTACGATCCGGTGTGACTGGGCCTTTAGGCTTCATCAAATCGTGTTGTCATAAACTGCACCAGTGTGTAAGTAGCATACTAACATGTGAAGACTATTGCAATCTAGGATCCATAAAGTTGGAAGAGCTGCTAACTAAGGGCACTAAACAAGATGATACACTTGTCATATCTTTACTCCAATAAAGAAATAAATGACTTCGATTTTGACTGTTTCTATAAAAGTCAGAGGGTTCGATTCTGTAGAGCAGATCCAGTTCAAATATAGTTTATTCAATACAATATTGTAGCTCCAGTGGTTCAGTTTCAATAATATTGTGTCTCCAAGTAAACAAACTGAGTAGCCTTTTCAATGCATAACTTAACACTCAATCTACTTTCTAACTTGTCTGTTCTTTTCTCAAGTCGGTATCTTTTAGTGGGTTACAAAGTTAGTGAGATGTGAGGGTTGTTTCACTGTGCGTCCTGATCTAGTTGTGACCAAAGGTTCTGGTTGTCCTGCGTCTTGTAGTGGTTCTATATTCGCTTCAATGGTTGTTTCCTCATTTGGTACATTAGAGTGAAAGTTTGGGTTGATCGGACTGTAATCGTCTTTGGTGCTGCGGAGATCTCTACAATTTCTGCGGTACGTTTTTCCGGTTTGGGCCATAACTTGATATGATCGAGGTTCGGTTTTCTTGCGGGTTACGATCGCTTTCTTCCACTCTACTTTGGCTTTCATTGCGGTCTTACTCGAACCGTTTCACTGACTGTCAGTACGTGGAGGTAGGCCTTTCGCTCTGTTATCATAGTGATATGCCTGTCGTTTCCTGTTATGATCTTTGGCTTGAGCAGTTTATTTGTTGAAGGCAGCAGTGTCTTTGTCCTGCGATTCATTTTCTCGCTTTCCCAAAACAAATTTAACCTAAAATATTGATTATGGGCCTGTCAGCTGTTCCTCCTACCTTTTCTATATATAACTCTAACCTGTTTTTTCTCTAGCGCTCTTTTTTCAGAGACAGCAAAACGGACTGTGGACCTGACCAAGTCCACAAACCGTAACCTCTTCCCGCATCGCGTGGACCTATATTGTTCGGAGGTCCACAGTGCGTATGCAAGACTAACTCAAAATAACAATTGCCACTGGTGTGATTGGTGTGATTTTGCATTAAAAACGGACACGCACTATGAACATCTACTTAACAATGTAAATATACTGTTACTCAGCACTAAATCATTGTTGTTTAAAGTCACGATCTTTTTTTACAATAACAACAACTAAAATCACATCCAATTGTCTTACATTCACACCCTTTTGCTAAAATCCACGGATTCAGTCGTAAACATTCACATTCACTGGATGTGAATTTTGATTTTTACAACTTGATATTCTGGATGTTAATTATGAGCATTTAGATGTAATTTTGGAAACGTTTTGTTGACATATTTTGTTGAAACCTCCTGCTAATGATCGTGTCTGCTTTGAATGTAAAATCACATCGTGGCCTTTCAAAGTGTGCAAAATGATACTGAATTATGTAATTCCCAAGTTTCTATTTCTATTTTGGTTCTCATAGAGTGTGAATACGGCGAGTTCGCTTGTTCTTCCGGGGTTATGTGCATCAATGACAGTCTGGTGTGTGACGGGAAACCCGACTGCCCAGAATTTGATGACGAATTCGACTGCGGTAAGACTGCCTTCCAAAACAATATAATTTCATTTGTGACTTATTGAGACGACTCGCGACGCCGATCCGACTATGAAGTTATAAAAAGGAAGAAGATCGAAAAATCCGGAGATCAAATAAACAACTCTCACGCCGCGCTCGTTAAACTCTGGTCGGCTGCATTATGATTAACTGCAAACCAGCCAATACGCACACGGCCTTGCGATCGCAAAGCTTTATGAGATGCGTAGAGCTGATCTGCACGTGCGCATTGTTGGCAAAAAACGAGCGGCGTTCGCAAAGCAAGAGTACTACACCGAGTCGGATTTAGCGAAAATAAACGATGTTTTTGGCAACGTAAAAATTACGTGCACCATCGTACAGTAAATCCCCATACACGAACGGGCAAAGGAAACCATCCACAATAACCTGTACAAATTCGATCTTTAGGAAATGTTCTTATTTTTTAATATTAATAAAAATATCATATCATAAATCCTTAGTTTTCTCCGGATTTAATATTTAACTTATCGTAACTTGGCAACGAATGGCTCAATATTTAAACGAAAAAGTCTGGTGAGATCTGTTTTTTGTACATAATGCAGACATGGCTCATAAAAAACACACATGCGAAGCTACTGCGCATGTGATGATGCTTCTCTCTAACCACTATACCACGGAAGTTGCTTCGAATATGGCGTGTCAAATGTTGCAATATTCGATAATCTATGTATTTGTGTGCGATGTCCGTTTTATGTATGCAATATTTGTCATATGTGTGCAACTTTCAAATTATATGTGGGATAATCTACACATTTGTGTGTGATTTTCGTTGTATGTATGCGATATTTGTCATAATGTGTGCAACTTTCAAATATATATGTAGAACAGTTTACAATTACAGTGAGGACAACGCAAAAACAGCGGCTGCTGAAGCTTTACCTTTTTAAGTCAGTTTTTCCTCCGTTTATTCTGTTTACGCTGGTTGTTCATCATGCCAGTGCCGGTTTCTCACATTCCAGTGTCCGTTGGTTTTGACAGGGAGGTTATTCAAGTTCCGCTAGTAGAAAACAAAGTTCCGAAGGAAACGATTCTTTTAAAGTTTTCAAGTGCTGTAAGTTAGTCTGGATTTCTTTCTTCTTGGCTCATTTTCCCATAAAAATAACACGGTTCTTAACAATTTGTGACAGCAAATTGTAAGGCGTTCTGGCACGAATGTAGATATGCCACTTTTCCATAGAAAATAATAATAAAAAACCTTACCTGCTCAATGGGTGGAGAACATTTTTGTGACTGTACTGTCTGAGTGATATTGATATTGATTGACAATGATGGACAAGTACTAAGTAGCTAGTAAACACAAGTTCAAATCATTTCAAAGGAGTTATCGTAGAAAATATGGATTGTTTTGTCTACTTAGTCTAACCCATCTTCGTTGACCTCCTAGCTCCTACAAGCAATCTTCATCCACGACAAACTTGTCCAGGAGTTAATAGATTCTGACTTAATAGACCAAGATGAAGGTAATTTCCGCTGTTTTGTCGTTTTCATCACTGTAATTGTAAACTGTTCTGCTATCCAAAGTCTGGAACCCAGACTGGAGGTACAGCGACAAGGATTATGAATTGTCAAGGCAACAGACCAGACTATATACGCCGTCCTTAGAAGTCTGGTCCCTAAATCAACTTATTATGAATATATATAGTATGATAATATTATAGTCTGGAAACCATACTATATCCCACAATTTCGTTTTCGCACATATTGCGTACCATGGCAATGAACTTCGTCAAACATTGCACAAAAGTAAAGATCGAGAATCCATTGCAGAAATCGCACATATATATTGAAAAATCGCACATATGAAAAATATCGCACTAATATGACTAACATCGCACATTATGTTTGAAAGTCGCACATAATATGACAAATATTGCATACATACAACGGACATTATCGCACACAAATACGTAGATTATCGCACATATATTTTTGAAAGTCGCACATAATGACAAATGTCGCATACATAAAACGTGCATCGCATACAAATGCGTAGAATCGCACATATATATTTAACAGTTGCACACATATGACAAATATTGCATACATACAACGGACATCGCACACAGATACATAGATTATCGAATATTGCAACGTTTGACACGCCATATTCGAACGGCATTCCATTTTTTTTTTTTATTTGTACCCAACATATGTAATACTGTCGCGCTTGTTGCGTCATACATTCTGTATTACCATAATATTTTACCGGCGCGCTTGTAACGTGGCATGTTGAGGTAAAAATACTCGGTTATTAACAAAGGTGGATAGCCGGATCGGGTGCCTCGCGACGAAACAGCTTGCCAAAAATATATATCCTGAACAATTTCTAAGAGTTTTGTTAGTTGTGCAATGTCTGTCCTCGAGTCAATGGGTCGTATTCATGAAAACTAGCATTTGCTTTTACTACCAATTTGGCATGTACTAGCATCTGTATAAATACAAATTAGGCAAATGTTGTTACTGAAAAGCATTTGCTGAAAAACAGCTAAAAACCATAAATATTTACTTTTTTGCTAGAATATTAGCATTTGCTTCATTTAGTATGAATACAAAAAAAGTCAATGCTTCAGATTTTGAGTATTTACTAGTAATTTGTCAAGGTTAGATTGGGCAACCATGAAAAAAGAGAGGCAACTACTATTATAGTTTGCAAATATGAGCGTTTATTTGTGGTTAGACAGGAAATGATATTTGCATGGATGGAAGATGGAGGATTTAGGATAAAAATGCAAGCAGGTGTACCGGGCTTGGAGAAAGAAATGAGACCTAGATTACCGACCATTACTTGGAACATTTTGGGGATGAAAACTTGGCAGCACTGACTGAAAAGCAGGAACTTGAGATAGGGCCGGATTAAGTGCTCCGTAGGTCCTACTCCGCCTGGTAACCGCTGAAAAGGCGTTGAATGTTACGTTGATGCTAAGCTGTAATAAGCAAGCCTGGTTCCTTATTTACAAAGCACTCGCAAAAATTGCTTTGTGGAGACCCGTAAGTGAATGTTACAGGCACGTATATATTTGCATTATGTTTCACAAAACACCCCTATAATAATAATAATAATAATGAGATTTGTAAAGCGCACATATCCACCCTGCAGGGTGCTCAAGGCGCTGTAGACAACAACAAGTAATTAATCCTTGAAAATTTGCGACATCAAGTAAGTCTTAAGAAGCGATTTGAACCTAGTTGTACAATGGCATGATCTGAGTTCAAGTGGCAATGAATTCCAAAGTCGAGGAGCTGCAACAGAAAAAGATATGGCACCCCATGTTCGTTTAGCAATTGGTTCCTTGAGAAGTTGCTGGTTACTTGATCTAAGAGTTCTTGCTGGAGAATATTCATGTAGTAGTTCCTTAATGTAGTAGGGGACCTTGTTGTTGAGAGCTTTGTGGACCAGAAGCTTGAGTTTGAAAACAATCCTTTGGGAGACAGGAAGCCAGTGTAGTTCCTTCAAAATGGGGGTTATGTGACAGTTCCTCCTAGATAAGGTGATGATGCGGGCAGCAGTATTCTGAAGACGTTGAAGACGGTATATTTGATTCTGAGGGAGTCCGTAGAGTAGTGAATTGCCGTTGTCAAGTCGTGAAGTCACAAATGCATGGATAATGTGCTCAGTAGCACTTCTATTCAAATACTTGCGAATACGACCAATGTTTCTAATTTGGAATGATGCCAAACGGACAGTGTTAGCGACGTGAGGTTTAAATGTCATTGCTGAATCAAATATAACCCCCAAGTTCCGGGCCTGCAACGATGGGGCTATCTGTGCATCACCGATTGTAATAAATGGCACAGACACCTTGTTTAATTGTTGGCGTGATCCAAACAAGAGAAACTCGGTTTTGTCCTCATTCAGCTTTAGAAAGTTGTTTTTCATCCAGCATCGGATCTCAGAGATGCATTGCTCCAGTCTTGCAATTGAAGAATCGGCAGGCTCCTGTGAAGACTTGAAGGTTATGTAGAGTTGAGTATCGTCGGCATAGACGTGGTAGTTCAGATGATGTTTCAAGATGATATCACGAATTGGCAAGGTATAAAGAGTAAACCACATTGTGCGGAAAACCCAAAGTGTGACAAGTGAAGTCAGGGAATCATTTAATAATACGACGTGCACTATGCACAGCGTTCAGTATACACCAAAACTGCACACGGAGTGACAATTATATTACTGCTGAAAGTTAAAGATGTTTGAACCACCTGCAAAAAAACGAGCGTAATTATGTAGTGATACATTCTAAACTCAGCAATATTTTGACCCGTAAGAAAAAACAGGACTGCTGGAAGGTCATTATGTCTCAAGTTGAATTCCATCGCCCCATTTCAGTGCACTGTGGTGGAGATAAAGAAGAAATGGGAAAACCTCAAGGGCCGAGCTAAAAATAAAGCCAATAAGGAAAATAGGTTCCATAATTTGACCCGCTGTCTCTTCCCTTGACAAGGAGTCCCATTAGCATCTTCTACGCACGTGCACAATCGATGCAGAATCATTAATTCCACCGCAGTCAGTTCCATCATCGCTTAGTTCTGGATTTTCTTTATTAATCATACAAATTAGTTGGGTCCAAAACATAAGTTCCGTGACCATTCTCTGGCTAGGAAGGTTTGACGATGGATTTGACTTCTATGGACCACTTATAAAGAAATTGGCCCCCCGGTCCCTCCCAAAAATACCGGCATTTTTCGCTAGAGGGCCAAATCCAAGATGGCCACCGGCGCCATCTTGGAAAATTTACTTTTGAACCAGAGCACCTAGAATCATGTCTGAAGACAATTTTTCGGGTAAGACGACCACAAGGATTCCGATTCAGACATCGGTTTGATGTTGTGAAATCATTTTGACCCAGAGATTTAAGATGGCCGCCATACATAGAGAAAAACCTAACTTTTAAACGGTAAATGAAGATGTGGGGTTTGCCATTCATACAGTACATAAGGAAGGAACAATTATAGCTATTTTACTTATGAGTCCATGCCTAATAAACATGCTAGGTTTAGTAATGGCAATTTGTGATTATGGGGCGGGGTGGTAAACTCATAATTAAATTCGGTCAAAAACTGTTAATGACAAACCCGTTTATTTTGGTACTGCTTTACTCTTTAATATTAAAGCAAACTACCTCTATAAAATCTGTTGCAGCCAAATGAATGACAAGAGAACTATAATTATTCTTTAAAATAAGCTCCTTGTTTAGCTGTAACTTAAATACATGTAGTTATCAAATGAAACCACAAAAAGCATGTCAATACAAAATAATTTGTTCTTTTGGGTTGTTTTTTTAGAGAAGACAAACGACACCACAGTGCAACGCAATTAAAATCCATTTAGGATTAGTCACCAATTATGCTCTTGTCTTTTGCTACACATTGTTTCAACATCGTAACAGGTTAATCAATATGACATTGAGAGATGTGATCAGTCTAAATCAGAGAATTCTGGCGCACTAGATTCTGGACATTAGATTCAGATGAATCCCCCTCCTCTGTACATCATCATCTCCCTCCTCATCATCATCATCCCAATCGTGCTCACCTTCTTCGCTCTCTTCAGCTTACCCTAGTGTATGTAGATGCGTCGGGAGAGCAGGTCGTGTGTGGCGGACAGGGCGGCAGCGACCACCCACCAGCTCCCAACCATGTCCGATTGATGAGGGGTGGTAATTCAGGAAGGGGGGCGCACTACCCACTGGGCATTTTACCCGTTATTACCCGGGTTGTAACGAGTAATAACGCTAGTTATTACCATACGATATTACCCCATATTACCGTAACCGTTATTTCCGACATTGCATTGTTATTACCACCCGATATTTCCCCCTTTACCCAATATTACCAGAGAGAGTGTAACCGTTATTTCTGGCATTAAATTGTTATTACCACCCGATATTACCCGATATTACCTAATATTACCAGGGAGAATGTTACCAATATTTCTTGCATTGCACGTTATTACCACCCGATATTATCCCATTTACCCAATATTGGTTAATTTGTTAATTATATTAGTTAATACTAATATTACGATACTACCGGAACAATACTACAATATATACATTATAAACATAAATGACTCTTCTGCCATTCCTACAATCTTAGCGTGTAGTAAACGCTATGTATGTGCCCAATATCACCACCGTCTGTAATCACAGTTTGCCGATATTTTTTTGTTAATTTATTTTTGGCAAATTCGATTCTTTGAGACTTTGAGTAAATAAATATTACACAATTATCTCTACGAAAGCACCCTAAACGTATCGCTATTACGCAAAACATAACGTTCATGTAGAAAAAAGTGACAAAATTGTTTCACTAAGGTACTTTATCACGCCCACTTAAGGTCAGCATGTAAATTGAGGTCACCCGATATTACCCCATTTACCCAATATTACCAGGGAGAATGTAACTGATATTTCTCAATTCACAACACAGCTACTGAAACTACAGCATCAGTGGAACAATAACAGAAAGAAGTATCATGTTTGTGATACAAAACTGTACAAAGAGAAACTAATCTGGTGCCAGCACTACGATTATGTAGTGACGGTGATTGGTGTATTTAGCGAAGACACAAACTGAAAAGAAAGTGTGCATTGTTAAAATAAATCACACCTTCATTGTGCTAAATACGTTTGTACCCACATACAAATCCAGCCGATATGGCCCTTATACCATTAGGAGCTCACTCCTAGAACCATTATTCATCATATCCGGCTAACCAGGACCTTCACAAATTACATCAGCGCAATGATTTAACCAAACAAAATGTGTTCATTCATGTTTCTAGGTGTTCCCTTTCAAAAAATATGTTTTTCCTCTATCAGATGGCGGCCATCTTGGATTTCTGGGTCAAATTGATGTCATATTGTCAAACCGATGTCGGAATCGGAATCCTCAGGATCCACTTACCCGAAAAAGTGTTTTCAGACATGATTCTAGGTGCTCTGGTTCAAACGTTAATTTTCCAAGATGGCGCCGGCGGCCATCTTGGATTTGGCCCTCTAGCAAAAAAAGGCCGGTATTTTTGGGAGGGACCGGGTGACTAATTTCTGTATAAATGGTCCATAGAAGTCAAATTCATCGTCAAACCATCCTAGCCAGAGAATGGTCACGGAACTAAAGCCCCAGTCCCACCGAAAGCCGGATACGCTACGGATCCCCGGATGCACTACGGTTCATATCCGGGGTCATCCGGGAGTGGAACCGTAGTCAAACCGTGATGAACCATATCCAATCCGGGACCATCCGGGACCATCCGGGACCATCCGGGGACAACCGTAGTACGTCCGGGAAGTCGAGCGTCACCCCGGATCAACATCTAGCATCCGGGGTGATCCGGGGCCATCCGGGAAGGGAGATGGGGGCGGCGGAGAACCGTAGTGAAACCGTAGTGCGACCGTGATGATCCGTAGTGTATCCGGGATAAACCGTAGCGTGACTGTAGCGCAACCGTAGTGTAACCGTGTTTATCCGGGATACAACGGGAGTTGGTTCACACACGGTTCCACTACGGTTCCACTACGGATGACCCTGGATACACTACGGATCACCACAGATTCACTACGGTTTCACCACGGATGTGCCATGGTTCACCGGGGTGAACCGTGGCACATCCGGGATGAACCATGGCACACCCGTAGTGAAACCGTGGCGGAACCGTAGTGAATCCGTGACCATCCGGGATGATCCGGGCCCATCCGTGGCAGAACCGTAGTCAAACCGTAATAGAACCGTAGTAGGACCGGGGAACATGCCACTTTTTTTCAATTGCCTTCCCGGACCACCCCGGATGACCCCGGATCAAACGTCTGTTTCATTCGGGGCCATCCGGGGCGAACCGGGGCGATCCGTAGCATATCCGGCTTCAGTGGGACTGGGGTTTTATGTTTTGGACCCAACTAAAATGCAAGATAGATGTGTTGCTGCAGGTTGCGGCAACACAATAAAGCTGGTGTGAGCATTCACACACTCCCAATTGACCCGAGGTATCGGCAGATTTGAACTTCTGCGGTCCGGACGACCAGAGCGAAGTGGATAGGTCCGACACCGATCTCTAGGCAGCGACCACTTCGAGCCAACCTGTTTTGAGGCAAATTTGGAAATGTACAGGTCGTTTGGCCTGAACACCAAAAGGTTATTGAAACCAACTGTTGTGCCAACAATGTTCTCGGGTACTCAAAAAGGCAAGACACCTGCCAAGAAACACGAGAAAGGAAAAAGGTATGAATCTCCTCCATGTTTTCACACGCCGTGGGTACAATACGCACGGAGAATGGCGTGTGATGACACAAGGGCCGCGTATGCGTGTATGTATGTACATGCACGTATACTGTAGGTGTGCATATCTACATGTACAGTGCGGACTGCATGCACACGTACCACCGTCCCCGCCGTGCTGCCTATTTTTTTCGAGTTCCCAATTTTACGCCACAATTTGTTAGTGTTTGGACAGGTTAATGAGGGGGCTTAATAAATATTTGCTGATTAACACCAATTAATGTCATGTTATACCATTGTACCACCCCTTGTCATTTTACTTACACCGTACTAAAGCCCATTTTAAACTACTAAATAGCAATTCTTCTATGGAACCTATTAAATGTTCATCCACAAATCCAAACACATTCGGTATTCTATGACGATTTTAGTAAAAGCCTTCATTTAGTATGTTCTGACTTTTTTTATTTCTTGGGAAAGTAATAATTTTCCTTTAGAGTGCAGTTTCTACACGTATTACAATTCTTGAAACCGATGGTTGGCTGATTCCACTCAAGTCCTCACAGACAAGTTGAAAGTTTCCGGTGGCAAAGTATATCTCAATGCACACAGAATCTGCAAGGATGCCAGTATGGCCCGCGATTTTTTGGTGGGATGTGCTACATCATCGTTTATTGGGTCAATTACTTGTAAGATAACATGCCGAATTCTTTATCGTTGTAAGAATCTTCCCAGTCGGCAAAACTATCTTTCAAAAAATGCTTGTCTTGGCGAGGTAAAATGAAATTTTACGCGTTTCAAATGGACACGTGTTTAACAGTAGTTTCAGACACACGTAATTACATTGTTTTGCCGACTGGGTATAGCTTAAACCGGCGCCGAAGAAGCACGTTGTCTACTTCCTGATTCAAAAATACCGCTATGAGTGCTGCTATTTTGACGCTCAAGACAACCCACGCAAGTTGCAGGGTGTTTGCGAGACATCCTGGGGCTAATTTCACGGAGATGCTAAGCACACAAATTTGCTTAGCATGAAAATTTGTCCTTGGTAAAAACAAGGTTACAGACCAAATTTTCACGTGATCTTTATTGTTTTTGATTGATAATCAGCTGGTGTTTTGCTTAGCATGAAAAACACGTAGAATTTTGGCTGATAACTTGTTTTTAATGAGCAAGATTTTGTTGTGCTAAGCAAATTTTCGTGCTTAGCAGCTCCGTGAAATTGGCCCCGGGTGGTTTACGGGCACGTGCGGATTGCGGGGTAGTTGCGTATCCGAAAAACCCTGCGGGGTGCTTTGTGAACAAGGACCCTGGTCAGCTAGTTTGAAACTTTCTCATGATAAACAATCCAGAGAAAGAGAGACGTAAAACTTCAAAAAAAGAAATTACCCAGAATGTTCTTGTATGTGGGTATGTGTACTAACATTGCATACCGTATACCGGGGCTACCTTGAAAAAAGCGAAGCAAATACTATAGTTTACAGAATAGGAGCTTTATGCGGTTAGGCAGAAACAGGTATGGAAGATGAAGTGTCTAGGATAAAAATACAAGCAGTTGTTCTGGGTTTGGGGAAATAAATGAGACATAGATGGCCGATCATCTCTAATTGCAACATTCTGGGGATAGGAGAGGCAGCATGACTGCGAAGCAGCAACTTGAGGTTCGATTTCATATAATTTCAAGGTGGATCATGGTAAATCTTCAATACTAAAAGTGTAAGTTCAAAAGAATAGCTGATTGCATCACACGTGAACCATACAAAATAAACTTAAACCTGCAGAGTGCTGAAGTCAATTAATATTTGTTATAATTTCATACAGTACACTCTAAAATAAATCTGGTTAAATTTCGCCAGAGTCTGGATGAAATTTCCCCAGATTTCTGGTCCGTATACCACCCACTCTTTCCTGGTTAATTCTACCAGGATTTCCTAGAGAAAGTATACGTCAACCAAAATCCTGGTATAAAATACCAGGAAAATATTTGTGAAATATTCTTGTTATTTTCTACCACATTCCTGGTTAAAGTTATCATGATTCCCTGGTGAATTTCACCAGGATTCTGGTTTACATTGTGGAATTATACACCACATAATTGGTTAAATGTACCATTAAATCCTGGTTATTTTCACCAGGATTTCCTTGTTAATTCCACCAGGACCCTGGTTATAAATGTGGGGTGATACACCACATTCCTGGTAAAATGTACCAGGCACTGGTAAACATTGCAGAGTGACACTACATTCCTAGTACATTCGACCAGTCTTAGACGAAGACGAAATTGGTTTTTGAAAAACGGCCCTAATGTCAATACCGGGAACTGTCGCAAAATTGTATTTTGTTTTACACACCATTTTCAAAACAATAGGCCTCGGTGATGCATGACTGGAGGAATGCCATCAAGGTATTATTTATTAGCATTTTGCTCATACGTTATGGCAAACAAATGATTATAGTAATACAGCACACAGTTTGGTAAATGTAGCCCTTGATTTGAGGATTTAGGTTTTTTTCTGGGACACCCTGTATATCATAAACTTCATAATACTATTATGTTGTTACTTGGGGAGGCACCAGGGATAACGAAATGTATTAACTAAGTAACTCAGAACTTGGATCCAAAGTATTTTATTCATTACATCGAATATAAACAATACAGCGTAAAAGAATATGTGAGTTAGAGAAGGTGTCGTCAGCACCACGCCCGAGAACCAACTGCAACTATACAGAGGCACAATGCCTTCTTATATCGAAAATAGGGTTCCTATACGTGTCCAACAGGTGAGTATACATCAGGTGAGTAGTTAACATACGTTGCGTAATAGTGTTCCTATATGTGTCCAACAGGTGAGTATACATCAGGTGAGTAATTAACATACGCTGTGTAACTTATAACAATGTACATCATCCGGCGAGTGTGCTGGTAAGTATAATTGACATAACTACACAACAATACAAGCACTATTACGTTACACTTGTAAGGCTTGCCTCATAGTTTCAAAACGGAAAAGCATAGCTAACTCTGTTGAGCTTTATTCTCGTTGTGCTAGGATGCGGAAGTAACAAGTACAAGTGTAGCCGCAGCGATGACTGTGTAGATCCCGCGTCACTGTGTGATGCTAACTACGATTGCTCGGACCGTTCAGACGAAGGACAATGCGGTAAATCGATGATACCCTTTTCAACTATTGGTGGCAGCAGACGGGTCGTATTGGCTGTTCAGGTTTCTAAAGGCTGTGTTCAAATTATTTGGCTGCAGCTTAAAATTACGCACGAGTCTATGGTAACGGCTGCAGCCGCCTCCTTCAGACTTGTGCGTATTATCAAGCCGAAGCTAAGTAATTCAGACACGGCCTATCACTCTGCCAAGTTTTGAAATCGAGAAATAAAATATTCGTGCAAGAGAAGGGATTCTTTAAATAATATGAGTGCTATCTAATAGTTTTGACGTACACAACTTGTTGTTGTATGGCACAATACTTGTTTATGTCAACGTCTATACAGAGTGGTCAATACCAACGGACAAGCATACTTACACTACCCAGAGGTTAAAGCATGGATGGAGAATCTTTCTAGAAGAAAATAATGAAACTAAGATATCTTAATTTGGGCTAGTATAGTTGTATCTCTATACCTTGTTTTGTGAAGCACAGTCAGTGGCCCTTTCACTCCGAGAAAAAAACTAAACCGCGGTTAAAAGAGGGCATCTATTCATACGTGATCCGTGATCCGTGTCCATGTTCGTGTCCGCGTCCGCGTCCGTGTCCGCGTCCGCGTCCGTGTCCGTGAATGCGTGAAGTAAACATCCATACGTGTTGACATACGTGAAAACACTAATTTTCCCCTGGACTGACAAGATGTCGAGATTGCTGTGTCTTCGTCGCAATTTAGAAGAGCACGGTCATTTTGTGTTACTGGCTGGTATTGCCATCAGAAGACGTCGAAATGCCCCAAAAAGAAAAAATAGGTGGTGGATGCATGATATACTTCAATGGCGTCATCGGTATGGTACACACTACTTGATGAATGAATTAGAAGAGGACGATGAGCAATTTAAAGGTTATTTCAGAAGAGTTTATGCAAGTACTGTACTTGGTGGAATAATCTTTGTTGAAAGTGTCGAACACAAGATAAGCAATATGTCCAAGGCAACGACTAGCCATATGCTTGAGGTATGTATGCACACACTAATAACGTTAATAAACAAAGTCATAGTTTGAATAAAGTCTTTATTAACTCACTTACAATGTATCTGAAATGCTTTCTGGCAATAGGATGCATACTAACCCCATAAAGAAAGTAGTGATATTCAATATTCTGGATTGAACTTAAAATAAAATCGAATAGTTTAAGATAAAATAAAATATGAAAATCCATGTTCAACTGCCACTGATGTCATCGAGGTCCTGCCAAGTTTCAAAATAACACGTCCGTGTCAGTGTCAGTGACAATCGCTCACTGCGCGATTGCTCGCGGACGCGGACACGTACACGAAACGGATCAATGAATGCTTTGCAGTGTTTTCCCAATGAGCGATTTTTCACGGACACGGACGCGGACACGCAGACGGATCACAGATCACGTATGAATGGATGCCCTCCTTAAGTTATTGTTCGGTACGGAAGGACCACTGATTTAACTTCACAAATCAGGGTCTGGAGCTATAACTACTAGCCCAAATCAAGTTAGTTATCTTGGTGTCATTTTTCTTCTAGAATTGTTGTCCATTCATTGGTATAGGTAGTGTTGGTCTCAAGGTAGCGGAAGTGCGCTTTTCCGTTGAGATATATTTGTCATTTTTTTTTGCCACTCTGTATAGGTTCCTGTGGAGATATCATCATTTACCTTTCCTCTGGGCCCCATACTCTTACCTCGCATGGGTACCCGGACCTATACCCATCCAACAAGCACTGTGAGTAGTTCGTCCACGCGGCACCAGACCACTGCATCGTGGTCGTTTTTCTAGACTTCGAGACGGAGGATTCGTATGACATTTTGACCCTTGGCAACGAAACGCAGGTGGAATCGTTGAGCGTGTCCGGCCGGCACTACCCTGAGAGAGTGTCGTTATACTCGGCGATGATTTGGCTCTCCTTCATGTCGGATTACCTCAATAGATTCAGAGGTTTTCAAATCATTTTAGAACAAGTCGAAATAGGTAAGCTATAGTTAATTTCACGTTGGTTTTTAGTCACTTGAAAGCTAACGCATAGTTATTATGTAGGTTAACTATGCTTGACCTTGGGAATGGGTATGATGTGAGTTTGTATTTAAAGCGGACACGTCCAGTAGTAGGATGTTATTTCAACAAAAGATTACCAAATTCACATCCTCTTCCAAATTCAAACCCTCTTCCAAATTCAAACCCTGGATAAGGTTGTTAAAATGAAACTTCACACCCGGATGTGCATTTGGATTAAGATGTGAATTTGGAAGAGGATGTAAATTTGAAGCATTTTGGTGTGATTTTGGTCATCTTTTGTTGAAATCACATCCTGCTACTGGCCGTGTCCGTTTTTAATGCAAAATCACATCATACCTATTCCTAGTGTAATAAGAGATATATTCTGTTGTAAACTTGCAAAATATCAATGTGGATATTTGTTATGGTCTTTGTTTTTGCGGATGCTTTGTTATACGTGTAGCACACAATTTGTAACCCTAACGTCACCAAGACATATACACAATACCACTTGAATAAACTGCAGTATGCAGAACTATATTAGCCAATGTTAATTAAGTAGTATTGTGTAGTACCGTGTACTGTACCACAAATACATGCCTAGGACGTTATTGCCAATGATTGACATACATATACAATTAATTGATGTATTAAAGAGTCACACTTTGGATCCAAACATTTTGTTTCAAGTTGCGGAAGTAAAAAGTACGAGTATACAACTTTTTAAATGCTTTTACCATTTGATCACATAATCTTCATTTCGGTAAAAAAATATATACAAAATTGGTCGCTTTTTTAGGACGTTGTATCCATTTAAACTGAATTGCCTCAGTCTGTACACTAGGAATGGGCATGATGTGATTTTACATTCAAAGCAGACCCGACCAGTAGCAGAATTTGATTGCAACAAAATATTTCAAAAATCGCACCCAAATGCTCAAAATTTACATTCTCTTCCAAATGTAAATTTGCATGTTAACGACTTTTGACATTATATGGCACATGTTTTGTATTTTGACATTATATGTCACATTTCCATTATATGTCACATTAAATGTCACATTCACATGTATGTATTAAGCAAGACAAGGGGCGGAGAGAACCCCCCATCCCCCCCCCCCCCCCCCCCCCAACCCCCACCCACCCTCATTTAGGGTGGTCATTGTGCTTGCGGAATGTTGTACTGTACCACAAATACATGCCTAGGACGTTATTGCCAATGATTGACATACATATACAATTAATTGATGTATTAAAGGTGAACATCCTCCTGAAATCACTGAAACTGTTATGTCTTAGATTGTCCATATTATATACATCCGTACCCCGCATAGCCTTGGTCAAGGCGCGTTCGTCGTCATCCATCCAGAAATACACGCCACGCGCGCCCCGCATATGCTGCTTGCTTGCGCTCCCCGTACACATTTACAGCGCGAACAGCGACCTCATATGGCCACTATTTATGCAAATCAACTGAAGCTATTTTTTCGCCTTGGATCAACGGTTTTTGAAATCTTATGTTTTTCCTATATTTTGCGCCACATTTCTAGCGCATGACCTCGTATGCGAATACAGATAAGTATAGACGGGGCTAATATGTGGAGTGTCCAATCACAACGCGGTTGAATCCCGACGTCATCAAATTTGATGCAGTTTATTATCCCTTAATATTATCCCTTGAAGATTTTAGACCCGAGCAGCGAAAGGCCTTAGAATCCTTTCTTCGTGGTCACGATGATTTTGTGAATTTGCCGACAGGTTATGGGAAATCCGTCATTTTCAGGCAGCCCCATTTTGCTCGGAGCTCGCACGTACGGCCAGGTACTCGGCGTTTTTCAGAGTGTTTGGTCAGTTTCTTATCGCCGCATAATCGGCATTTTACCCAGGCATGTTGGTCTGTGCGTTATCGCCAAATTGTATGGTCCAAGCATGGTCCAACGCTGTGGGAAGGGAGCATGTTTACGGCTGCAGAACTAACCTTTAAAATGATCGTAATTTAAACAGCGTCGAGTGTCTTATATCCTCAATGATATATATTTTGCTGGCAAAATTCAGCCGGCAAGGCATTTAATTATCAGATATAATGTAGGGCCGAGTTTGACACTTTTCAATAGAGTCGCGGCCTTCTCCAGTCGCCGCGGTTGAAAACTCAAAACTAAGCAGCTGAACACAACTAGTTTTGACCATAACATTGTCAACATTCAAGAAAATACCCAGCAAAACGAGCGAAAATAACTGCGACCCTCACCAATCAAGCAAGACAGTTCAAATCTTCATGTCTAATTCCTACAAGCCTTCGTAAAATCACTCAACTTTCTCCGATAAAATATTATGTCAACGATGGCGGTGTTCGTAAACACTTGCGAGCTAGCTATGACCTTTCGCTGCTAGCTCAAATTATGCAGTTTCTACGCAACGATCGACCAATAAGAAAACGACTATAAAGGTCAGCTTAATCTATTAGCATAATGAGCACCGCCCCGAAACCTCAACTTAACCATTGATCCAAGGCGTTCAAGTATCTTCAGTTAATTTGCATAATAGTGGCCGCGTGAGGTCGTTGTTTGAGCTCCGATTACCGCTGCGCTGTACGTACGGACGGGTAACGATGAAGCACCAAGGCTATACCCCGCAGGACACTGCGAATGGAATTACGAGTGGCACCCAAACTGCTCGATTGTGTTGAAGAGTCACACTTTGAATCCAAACATTTTGTTTCAAGTTGCGGAAGTAAAAAGTACGAGTATACAACTTTTTAAATGCTTTTACCATTTGATCACATAATCTTCATTTCGGTAAAAATATATATACAAAATTGGTCGCTTTTTTAGGACGTTGTATCCATTTAAACTGAATTGCCTCAGTCTGTACACTAGGAATGGGCATGATGTGATTTTATATTCAAAGCAGACCCGACCAGTAGCAGAATTTGATTGCAACAAAATATTTCAAAAATCGCACCCAAATGGTCAAAATTTACATTCTCTTCCAAATGTAAATTTGCATGTTAACGACTTTTGACATTATATGGCACATGTTTTGTATTTTAACATTATATGTCACATTTCCATTATATGTAACATTAAATGTCACATTCACATTTATGTATTAAGCAAGACAAGGGGCGGAGAGAACCCCCCACCCCCCCCCCCCCCCCCCCCCCCAACCCCCACCCACCCTCATTTAGGGTGGTCATTGTCCTTGCGGAATGTTGTGATTTCTCATTAATTATATTTTAGTTTTAGGGAAGGCGGGGGGGGGGGGGGTGCGTTAGGTAGCAATAGTCTAGAGAGTGTATAAGTATGGGGGACCAAGGGGAAGTCCCCCGGTCCTATTTCTTGCTGGGTATAAGGATGTGAATTTGGAGCATTTAAATGTGAATTTGGAACTCTTTTGTTTAAATTACATCCTGCTGAGGACCGTGTCCGCTTTGAATGCAAAATAACATCATGCCTGTTCCTAGTGTTAAAAGCCATAAACCTTCTTTCCCCACCAAGCAGCATCGTGCGGCGAAGGAGAAGTACCCTGTAATGACACCGCTTTGCTGATATGTATAACGAAGCAGAAAGTCTGCGACGGGAGAGGTCATTGCCCTGGCAACACAGACGAGGAGCATTGTGGAGGTAAAGGTTTATCACATACGAGATTAAGACAAAGGGTGTCAGTCACACTGTTAATAATAATCACTTTCCCCTGAAATTTAACTCTTCTTTGCAGCTTTGTTTGCGTAATTACTTACCAAATATTGGCGGCCTAAAACATTCACAGTTGTAGGTGGGGATTGGGGGCCAATGGAATTTTTTTTTTTTTTTTTTTTTTTTTTTGGGGGGGGGGGGGGGGGGGGTGGGGGGCAGACACTGCAAGGACGAAGCGAATCCATTGAGGCGTGGGTTCCGGGGCCTGCTTAAGGGTACTGGTAAATGTTGGATTCTATATGCTCTGTGGTGCATTCTGAGACATTTCCTGACAACCTTCCCCTGACTTTTTGAGCTGAAAATGTGTGCACTGGGAACGTTTCCGACGCTGTCACTTTGGTAGATAATGGGTACTCACGGCCAAACACGAGACTTAATGAACTCACGAGGTAAAACAAGATGCCAGCGCCTATAGGCACATAACAACACTCGCGAGAGGGCGCTATAACACACCCCGCACGTGCCTGTTTTTATGAATGAGAAATGTATAACAATGTACAAAGACTGACGTTGAGTGCACATTGTAAAAAAAGTGAATTGGCTGCACAAAATAAAAAGTCGTTGGCTGGACACTATGTATGGCTGTTTAAGTGTACGTGCAACGTATTTTGTCCTCCAAAGTGCCAATGTTTATAACGCCTTCATTGGCTCCGAATGTGTCTACAGAAGCGACGATTCACTCTCTATCTATGATGAGAAAAACGGGGGGGGGGGGGGGGGGCAATGAAACAATTTGGGGAGGCAAATCCCCCCCCCCCCCCTCCCTCCCTCCAAATGCGCCCCCCCCCCCCCTCCAAATGCGCACCCCCCCCCCTCCCCCCCCTCCCCCCCCCCCCCCCCCCACCAACCCCCCGTAGCGCCGCTACTCTCACCAAATGTGCTCGCGTTATCATGGACGCTCATCCAACAAGCGGACATTACATAGGCCAAGTTCGATCAAAGACTATAGTTAACTATAGTTTGACTAACTCAGATCGAACTCAGGCTAGTCGACGATGGTTGCACTAGTCTAGTCAACTATTCACTACCAGCCTACAGCGTTTGGTCGCATCGATGGTAACCAATAGCCGCTTTAATAGCACAATGCAGAGAGGACCAGTTTGGCAGTTAACGGTCAATAGTTCGACAAGAGTCGTTCGCACTTCAACTTCAGTTAACTATAGTTCCTTGATTATGCCATTTCCTAGTGTTACATGTTAGCTGTGTACTTATGTATAGCATGCTGAGCTATCCCTTGCTTCTACAGCAGTATCATTTTGTATGCTACAACCCAGTCGGCCAAACTATGTTTACAAAAACGCGTGTCTTGGTGAGGTAAAAGGAAATGTCCAATCACGCGTTTGAAATGAACATGTGTTTAACATTAGTGTCAGACACGCTTATGTCTAGAACAGATTTAAAACGCGTGTTTGGATATTTCATTTTACCTCGCCAAGACACGCGTTTTTTTCTTACTTGTTAACCCGTGTTTAAAACATAGTTTTGCCGACTGGGAATCTCCACCTCGAAGTCTAGAAAACCTTGACACAACCCTGCGCATGTACACATCTGAAAACAGTCTTTCTCTGTGGTAGCAACTGGCTCACGCGTGTCGCGCTCATGACTTTGTAGTACGCACGCGCTCTGGGCTTCTTCGTCCAATTAAGTTAGTCAAAATGCGCGCGCGCGTCTTTTTTAAAATTCGTGCGGCGTGTGCGCAGCGGTCAGAGTTGTATGACTCGAGTCCAGAACTCGGACTCGAGTCCGTCTCGAGTCACAATTTTGGTGACTCGGACTTGACTCGAGTCACGTCGGCAAAAGACTCGGACTCGGACTCGGACTCGACTATCATGACTCGGACTTGACCTCGAGGACTCGTGACTCGAGTCACGTATTTTTACCAACAATACATTTTTTTGTTTTTTGTAAATATTAAAAACAATTCTAATGATCCGATCGTCATGCACATGGAGGAATATTAACGTTTAGCACACGAAATAAGCAGTTACATTGATGTTGCAAGTAATAGTGTTCGTGATTACTGTGTTGCTATGGCCATGTAGTGTACAGCGCACGTACATGTACATGTGTATGTTTAATACGCATAATAACACTGGGATATATTTCTGTAAAAGCATTATTGTGCACGACACCAATATTAACGCTGGTATTCTGTCAACCTTAACACCATAGCCACTGCTTGATGCATATTACCAGGAAAATAAGAATTCGTCTCCGGAATCCGAATGACGGCTTTAGATGGCCGCGGCTATATCGCTACCTCTTTTTAATGTTAAAACATAGGCGGCTTACGCGCTGATCCAGCCGTAGACGCAACCGAAGCTGACCATAGTCTGGCATGTCTGGTACCTGTAAAAACACCGCCTGTATATTGCACTGAGATGGCTGTGTGTTGTTTGCACCAGTTTTCACACATGTCGACACACACAACCATATCCACCACACACGCTTGGTCACGTCACGTCACGTCACGTCAGTTCGCTAGTCGCTACAACAATTTAACTGCAGGCACAGAACTTTGTTTAAATTAAATGTGTTTTATTTTGTCATTTCCAATTCTTATTTTACGACATAATTTGCGATCAATAGTGATCCAGTCATCTAAGTGAACTGGTTGAAGTATTTTAACTATTTAATTATTTAAACAAGTGACTCGTGACTCGTGACTCGGACTCGGACTCGAACCAAGTGACTCGTGACTCGGACTCGGACTCGGACCAAGTGACTCGGGACTCGGACTCGGACCAAGTGACTCGGGACTCGGACTCGGACTCGGACCAAGTGACTCGGGACTCGGACTCGGACTCGGACCAAGTGACTCGGGACTCGGACTCGGACTCGACATAGGTGACTCGACTACAACACTGGCAGCGGTTGGCTGTACCCACAAATGGCTTCTAAATTTGTTTGCGGGTGTAGCGTGAATTTTGGACTCGTGTCGATAATTGGAAGCGTGACCTGTCGCGTACGAGGGTTTAACTAATCATATAAAAAAGGTCAGATTTTCATATGGCACCATACTAGTATCAGCTTCGACTTTATGGGTTCGTGCGCGTTCCGTCACTAACCGGCGCTGACTGGCTATTTAGTGCGTACTGCGCGCGTATTTTGAAAACTGCACGCTCAGAATGTAATGCGCTACCGCGTTTCTGAACATCACGTCGACGCACGTTTTTAAACATATTTTTGTTTAAAGACTGCGCGATACCTGTACCCTATGGATTCTGGTATGAAGCAGAATCAGTGTCAAAAAGATCGGACGTGTTTTTACAACTCGGATGCTTTCCTAATTCGGATGTATTCCTAATTCGGATGCTTTTTGCAAACTCGGATGCTTTTTTAATTTTGATGAATTCGTAATTCGGATGCTTTTTGTAAACTCGAATGGTTTTCTTTTATTCGGACGCTTTTTTAATTCGGATGCTTTTCTAGTTCGGATGCTTTTTGTAATCTCGAATGCTTTTTTACTTCGAATGCTTTTCTAGTTCGGATGCATTTTATAAACTCGGATGCTTTTTTAATTCGGATGCTTTTCTAGTTTGAATGCTTTTTGTAAACCTGGATGCTTTTTGCAAACCGAACATATTCGCAAAACGATGCTTTCCCAATCCGTCACTAGGGTGGTCCTGAAAGGACATTACACATCGCAGATTCTGCGATATCGCGCATTTTATCGTATATATCTAAGCATATATCTGAGATGTGGAAGATTTTATTGTAGATTTCTGCACAGATTTATGTGATGGTGAATATTTTCGGCGCAGATTTTTGAAAAGTCGCATATTTTTATTTTGGATTTCAAGTTCTGCGCAGATTTCTTAGTACGCAAATTTGTGCGATGTCGCACGGATGGGCACTACATGTACATTTTCATTGCACATTTAATTCTGCGCAGCTTTGTCGCACTCACGTACAGCAGAATTATACGCAGATTTATGTGCACATTTCTGCCGCGATGTCAGTACACACGACGTTTTGAAAGTTGAACCACGACGATTTGAAAGTTGAAGTACGACGTTTTGAAAGTTTTGAATGTATATGGTGTTCTAAAACAGACAGGCAACGTAGTGGTTCAACTTTCAAAACGTCGTGGTTCAACTTTCAAAACGTCGTACTTCAACTTTCAATTAACTTCGTGGTTCAACTTTCGAGCGCTTTTACCTGGCTCAAGGTAGCCGCGTATTCGGCCGGATTTATGGCCGCGGATTCAGCCATGCATTCACCAAAAGCCGAAAAATATATAATACATGCTACAAAAGGTGATGCATTTTCCAAAAGGTTTATGTCATTTTATTTAAATAATTTTTTCAAAATAAACGGTAAATAATAATACTTTTTCAAACCATTTCAAATCATACAACATAAGCTAAACTTGTTTAACCTTTTCTGTAATTCTGATGACAAATTACAGTTAAATTAGCTGCTTAATGGAAGTAATTCTTCTTCGAGTTATTTGTCAAACCTTTTATAGAAATTTCAAACAATACGGCAACAGTGTGGTTTTACAAATTCAAGACCTGCTTTTATCATTGCTGTACTTTCTTTTCCTTTTGCGACATTAATTGCAATTGTACATTTCTGTAAAGCACACATGCAAGGACAATCTTTGTTTTTTGTTACATTTGATGTAGTTTTGATAATATCTGCTTATTTGCATGCGACCTTAGAAACTTACATTTGACCCAAGTGTGCTATATATCGCAAAGAATTATGGGGCGATATTAGGTGGAAATAAAAAAAAATTATGGACACGGTCTGAAACCGTCTTTTACATAACGATCTAAGCTGACAAACTATTAGGATCCATCTAATGATGCAGAACTTAGTTGAAGGGCTGTTTTGTTTAAATAAAGTAACATTTATCGTTCTCAATTGTTGAAATTGTTGATTGACGAAACTGATTCACCGAGAACATTGCGAATCATAAGCCCAACCGAGTGCGAGTGCACTAATTACTGTTCGGCTGAAGCCTAGGCCCTATACCAAAATTAAGTGTGCCCAGAAGCATGGTCTCGTAGATCATGAAATACCAATATGAGGTTTGAATAACATGTGATGTACACTTTGTTTTAAAGAGGCAGATATACTCGCAGCAGAAAAACGCATTGAAAAGGGGATTTATTTAACGGGCTAATTAGGCACTAATTAGTGTTCGACTGAAGCCTATACCCACATTAAGTTTGCCCAGTAACAGTATCTTGTAGATTATGAAATAAAAGTATGAGTTTTTGATAACATGTGAGGTATATTTTGTTTTAAATATTTCATTCTCATTTCCAAATCTATAAAAATAACTCGAAGTAGGATTACTTTCGTTAGGCAGCTAATTTAACTGTAATTTGTCATCAAAATTACAGAAAGTGTGGCTAATATGCTGTATGATTTGAAAGGGTTTGAAAAAAGTATTGTTATATTTACGGTTTATTTTGAAAAATTCCTTAAATAAATTGGCATAAACCTTTTTAGAAAATGCATCACCCTTTGCAGCATGTATTAAATATTTGTCGGCTTTTGGTGAATGCGGACTGAATCCGCGCGGAAAGATCCGGCCGAATACGCGGCTACCTTGAGCCAGGTAAAAGCGCACGACGTTTTATAAGTTAAAGTACGACGTTTTGAAAGTTGAACCACGACGTTTGAAAGTTGAACCACGACGTTTGCCTGTCCGTTTTAGAACACATGTAGATGCATGCCCATCCGTGCGACATCGCACAAATTTGCGTACTAAGACATTAATCTGCGCAGAACTTGAAATCTAAAATAAAAATATGCGACTTTTCATAAATCTGTGCAGAAATCTACAATCAAATCTTCCACATCTCAGATATATGCTTAGATATATACGATAACATATTTGTCATCGTTCAAATTCGCGCAGAATGCGCGATATCGCAGAATCTGCGATGTGTAATGTCCTTTCAGGGCCACCCTAGTGCCGGATTGGGAAAGCATCCGTTTTGAGAATATGTTCGGTTTGCAAAAAGCATCCGAGTTTACAAAAAGCATTCAAACTAGAAAAGCATCCGAATTAAAAAAGCATCCGAGTTTATAAAAAGCATCCGAACTAGAAAAGCATTCGAATTAAAAAAGCATTCGAGATTACAAAAAGCATACGAACTAGAAAAGCATCCGAATTAAAAAAGCGTCCGAATTAAAAAAGCTTCCGAGTTTACAAAAAGCATCCGAATTACGAATTTATCCGAATTAAAAAAGCATCCGAGTTTGCAAAAAGCATCCGAATTAGGAATACATCCGAATTAGGAAAGCATCCGAGTTGTAAAAACACGTCCAATCGTTTTGACACTGATTCTGCTTCATATCTGGAAGCCTGCATCTAATACATTGTAGAGTGACGACAGAGGTACGCACATTTTAATATAAAATCTTTCTAAATAACGCGACGTCGAAATATCATGTATGGGGTTAAGATATTGCAGGGCATGGTAAAATATGGCGCAGCAAGATCGTAGCCATGATAGCTTGGCTGGATTAGCCTATGAGATTTGCAGCGCAGATGTTGAATCGGTTGCTTCGGAAACTGACGGATCTGGTATGTTAGGTGCATCAATAAATTGAGTCTCATACAATATTCACACACATGATCTCCGCTTTGTAGTGTAAATACTATGGAAGTGTATTTAGGACACGACCAAGAAAGTTTTCTGGACCGCTATTTCGCCCGGGCGGATTACTCTTTCGCCCGGGCGGATTACTCTTTCGCCCCGGCGGATTACTGTCCATGAATCAGAACATTATACTAATGTGTATTACCATTTCGACAGTAATCCTCCCAGGCAAAATATTAATCCGCTCTGGAAAACCGGGAAACTTGTTTGGGTCATGTCCTAAATACGCTTCCGTAAAATACACATGAAGTGAAGGGTAAAGTCAGTTAGAAGCTGGACTGATTGACGAATTCCTCTCTTTTGTTTTCCGAGATATCTGTGGCGAGACCTTGATCGACATGGGTAAAACCGAGCACGAGCTCGTCTCGCCGCTCTACCAATACGGCTTCTACCTGGACCGTCTTATGTGCGTTTGGAAGGTGACCCTGGCCAGCAGCCGAGAGAAGCTCCGACTGGTGGTCAACGCTTTTCAGCTGGAGTCCGGATACGACCACCTGCGCATTGGGGTCGGCAACGACAGCGGCCAAGGACTGGTGGCTATGTTGACGGGGACCACCAAGATCTCTCAGATGTCTTTCGAGAGCGGCGAAGTTTGGCTGGAACTCGAGACGGACGGAAGCAACTCCAGGGGAGGATTCAATATTACCATGAGCTCTATAGGTAAGACAATCGAGGGTTGGATTTATTCGGCAATGACAACAGTTACCACAATATCTACACTGTAAAAACTGCTGTGTCAGATTAACCCAGATACTGAATCTAAACTTCAAAATCTTATATCCAGATAATTTTGACCAAGAAAGGTTTCCTTCAATCCGGAAAAGGATCAAGCAAATTTAGAATCAGATTCTAGGTCAATTTTGCGTAGGAGGTTTTAGTGTTTAATTGTTACTGCATGTCCACATTTGAATAGTACAACGAAAACCATCTTGCACACCTTGTTGTATCTTTATCAGGAGTGAAATCATCCAATCTATGTATGCAATTAAGTTTCCCTCAACTCTGTTCTCTGTGTTTGCGATGTCTTTTCCCCCTCTCTTTCAAGACAAAGAAGATGACTTGGAGTGCTCAGCGCGTTGCTCCCAACAAGAAGGCACCAGCCTCTGTCTGTTGCCAAATGCCTACTGCGACGGCATTGCGGAGTGCATGGATGGAAGTGACGAAATCAACTGTGGTTGGTATCCGTTCAGTTTATTTTAGTCTTGTGCAGCCAAACGAGTACAGTTGAGAGTCCCTGGGCCAATTTCACAAAACGCTAAGACGGGTCTGATGCACCAGTCACACATACACGACGCAGGGCCCGCGCACTAAACAAATAACAATTTTGGCCAGTGCGTTGTCGTTCGCTTGATGTGCGTCAGCTTTCGTTACTCGTTCGTCGAGCGCCCTGCACCAACACTATGCATTCGTTGCCATTCGCAGTGTCCGTCGGGATTGTTGTGCATGCACAAAAATGTGCGCAGAGCTGGACGCATGAGTGTACACGCCAGAAGGACGCCAGTCACGCGCAAAGCGCGCTGGACCAACGCCAGACACACGCGGAGCATACGCTGTGCATTCGTTCGATGTTTTAACATTTGCGCTCTGTATACGCTATGTATGCTCCCCGTATACGCACAGCGCGCTAGCTACACCGCTAGCTTCTCCCAAATCCTGACAAAAGTTAGGCGCACAACGACGCACTAATCCTAATTTAATATTCTGATCTGATCTGATAAAAAAATCAGATTAGTGCATCGTTGTGCGCCCAACTGTTGTCAGGATTTGGGAGATGCTAGCGAGTTGACAACGAATGCACAACGTGTTGCTAGCGCCCTGCGCGTATACAAGTTGCATACAGAACGTATACAGAGCAAACATGTTACAACATCGAACGAATGCACAGTATGTGTGCTCCGCGTGTGTCTGGCGTTCTTCTGGCGTGTACATTCATGCGTCCAGCTCCGCGCACATTTTTGTGCATGCACAAAAATCCCGACGCTCACAGTTAATGAAAACAAATGCATAGCGTTGGTCCGGCGCGCTCGACGAACGAGTAGCGAATGCTGACGCACACCCAGCAAACGACAACGCACTGGCCAAAATTGCAAATGGTTCAGTGCGCGGACTGTGCGTCGTGTATGTGTGACTGGCGCATTATGGCCCTGTCACACCAGAACGTTTTAGGCCAACGCGTGAGTAGCGCGTTAAAAATAGTTGATACGCTGGCAAACGCTGAACTTCCACAGAAAAAGTCAAGTGGATTTAAGCGTGTCCATAACGCGTTGATAACAGGTTTATAGCGTTCTCCAGCGCGTGAGTAACGCGTTAGTAACGCCCTCGACGACTGATGAACGACTGCCCAGCGCGTAAGTAGCGCGTTCCAACGCGCGCCAGCGTACTGCAACGACCACATGATTAGTTGTATAAAAAGCCGACGCGCTACTACAGTAATGGCCCTGTCACACCAGAACGTTTTAGGCCAACGCGTGAGTAACATGTTGGAATTTCGGCAACACGCGGGTAAACGTTGAGGAACGCTAGGCCAGCGTTCGCAATACACTGAGCGCGTTACACACACGCTGGGACACGCTGTCACACGCTGAGGCACAAATACATTTTTCAACATACCTAACATTTTCAGCGTTTGCCAGCGTGTGACTGCACACGCTGGCGGCGCGCAGGAAGGTCGTTACTCACGCGTCGAACGCGCTAGACGATCGTTACCAACCCACTACTCACACGCTGGCGACCCGCTGTCGTATTTTCACTATAAATCGCTGAGCGCGTTCCTCACACGCTAATCACGCGCTGGCATATGCTATGAACCCGTAATCAACATGTATGGACACGCTGAAATCACGGTTCCACTTGACTTTTTTCTGTGAAAGTTCAGCGATTGCCAGCGTATCAACTATTTTTAACGCGCTACTCATGCATTGGCCTAAAACGTTCTGGTGTGACAGGGCCATAACCAGCGTGCCGCCAGCGTACGCCAGCGTACGCCAGCGTTCTTCTTCTTTCGTATGGACCGAAGTCCAGATTGACAGCTTTAGTTCGAGAGGTCTTATTTATCTTAGCCGGATCACCACGAGAAGGTAGCTGTCATGATCCTCCAGAAACACCGGGGCAAACCCCTTCTCTTATCGATAAGTTGTTCTGGGTTCTTTTACGTGCATTACACAACACACGGGACCTCCAGCTTTACGTCCCATCCGAAGGACGAAGCAATAGCGGTTTAATTGCCATGCTTAAGAACACACGTGTCGACACCGGTACTCGAACTCACGCTCTGCGGAACAGAAAATCTGGTTCTCAACCGCCAGGCCACGACACTCCACATACGCCAGCGTGTGAGTAGCGGGTTGATAACGATCGTCTAGCGTGTTCGACGCGTGAGTAACGAACCTTCAACGCGCCGCCAGCGTGTGCAGTCACACACTGGCAAACGCTGGAAATTGTAGGTATGTTGAAAAAAATATGTTTTCCTCAGCGTGTGACAGCGTGTCCCAGCGTGTGAGTAACGCGTTCAGCGTGTTGCTAACGCTGGCCTAGCGTTGGTCAGCGTTTGCCAGCGTGTTGCCAAAATTACAACACGTTTCTCACGCGTTGGCCTAAAACGCTCTGGTGTGACAGGGCCATTAGGAAGAGTAACTCGTCCCAACTTGCGACTCGTCCTAGGATCGATTATATCAAGCAGCCCAGTCCAAGCAAACCACTTTCCATCAAGTTATCAGTTGGTATGGAGTCAGTTCACGCAAACATATGTCATTTATACTACGAAAGAGCATGATGTGATTTTGCATTCAAAGCGGACACGGTCCTCGGCAGGATGTGATTTTAACAAAAGATGTTGTAAATTGCATCAAAATGCTCCAAATTCACATCCACAGTCCAAATTTACATTTTGGGTTAAGGCGTTATTCACATCCAGAGAATTCAACCACATTCACATCCACTAGATGTGAATTTGGAAGAAGATGGGAATTTTGAGCATTTGGATGCGATTTTGAAATCTTTTGTTGAAATCACATCCTACTACAGGCCGTATCCGCCTTGAATGCAAAATCACATCATGCCCATAATTCCTAGTATAGTGCAGTTTTGTCTCAACTTTTATCTCAACTTTTTAAAAACAGTTAGTTTGACGTGCGACAGCCAGCTGTACGTGTGTCAGGGTAAACAGCAATGTCTTCAGCAGGAGTCGGTATGTGATGGGAAGGTGGACTGTAAGCTGTTTCACGACGACGAAACGGAATGCGGTAATAAGCTGTACCTATATTCCGTACCCTGAACACAATGAAGACAATGTGAGCGAAAGGGTCTCCACAAGGTTTTTAAGAGATATACACATATCCAAAATGTGAAAATATAAATATACTCAGTGCTCACCGGAAAAGAAACCGAGCTTTCGGTGCGAATGCGCCTTCTTCAGGGAGAAAGTATATTTATATTTATATGTTCACATTTTCTATGCACTTCAGTGCTAACAAGTGAGAAACCTTCTGAGCACATACCATGATAATTTCTATAGAAAAGACTAAGCGAACCAACAGAGCGTTTAACAAAAAGAGGTTCTGGAGATGACGCCAAGTCTAATCCTAGACCGGTAGCAGGCTGGAACCATAGCCCAGATATTGCTGCAATATTCACTGACTCGTCGTAAAGTGGACTTGTTGGTGGTAGATAGTGACGATACAAGCAGCCCAGACGCTGAGATGCTCTTTTAGCTATCATATATGTAGTTGTCCCAGCTGAGATTGGAGGTTATATCAAATCCAAGCAGACGGGTACCTGTGTATTCCTGCAATGGAGTGGAGTACAGAAATAAGTCAGAAAAGGAAGGTGATCCTGAGCTGGATAAAGACAGCAGATGAGTCTTCCTTTGATTGAAAGTAACAAGCCAGTAATTACATCAGCTAACAATATTTGCAAGGTCCTGGTTTAGAGTAGGACTTGACTGCATGGCTTGAGCATAAAGTGTAGACGAAGAACCTGATTTGTCGCATACAATGTTGTATCGTCAGCGTAGATGGCTAACTTTAGTAGGGTGCTATCAGGTAGATCATCGAACAGATGTAAAATAAGAACAAATTATTGCCTAATGGGGAACCCTGAGGTACCCCTGTATTAATACTATGAATATGAAAGAATTGGCCCTCATGAACCACTGAAATATGACGATCACTCAGAAAAGCAGAGATTGTTGCGAGTAGTGGACCAATGATACCATATGATTTCAATTTTTGGATGAGACCCCTGATCCAAACTTTATCAAAGACCTTTGAAATGTCAAAGGCCCCAGCCTGCATCGCTTCACCACGACGACCCAAGGTCCTATTTATAAGCTCGGCGATTAGAGCTAGAACATCACCAGTAGGCCGTGAATGCCGGAAGCCATACTGAACATCAGTGAGAAGAATGTGGCCCTTGAAATAATCTAGGAGATGCTTGTTGATCAGGCATTCATATATTTTACTTATGATTGAAAGAAGGCTGATAGACCGATAGTTAGAGGCATTAGACTTCTCCCCATAGAACCATTAAACATTGGAATAACAGATGTCAACTTCCAACTGAAAGGAAACACAGACTTAGATAGGCATATATTGTACAATGTTGACAAAACCGGTGACAACTCTGAGGAACACTTCTTAAGAACGATTGCAATGATTTGATCCGGGCCAATAGCCTTGGAGGTATTCAAGGCCTTGTAGGACCTTAGCCACGTTACAGGGAGTGATAATATAAACAGAGGATACTTCACTGTTACTTCGATGATGGCAGGTAGTTAATGACCCTGGTCATTAGGCGTAGATTTATTAGCAAAACGCTCAACAAAGAGGTTAACTTTGTCAGTGGGGGTTGAACGCACCCCAGGGCCATGAAAAAAGGTGGGAGTCGTTTATGCTGTAAACACTGTTGGCAATCTTTAACAAATCTCTACTTCCAAGTCGTTGAGTTGTGATGGAGTGACGAATTCTCTCTGCATATTCTCGCTTAGCGTTTACCAATACTTGTCTGCATTTGTTACTTGCAAGACGAAATTGATGACGAGCTTTGCTTGAACCATCTTAGTGATACAGGTGAAATAAATGATTTCGATAGCAGAGACACAAGCTGCAGTGAACCAAGGTTGAGAATGTAGTTTCAACTTGTAGGTCCGGGCCGGTACAAACAGTTCCATGCCAATACGAAACCATTCGGGAAAATTAATCCGCTGCCGTAAATAACAACATACAGTATAGGGAAAAGAGATAAACACAGAAAAACTATTGATTACACAATAGCGAAAAAACAATGAACAGACAAAAGCTAAGAGACTTGCTATAGAGTGAATTGAAATAATTGTGAATTGTACGGAGTGGTAGCAAGTTGTAGTTCACATGTGGTACAAAGCAACATTTTCATAGTGTGTTTGTTGGGGTGTTGGGGGTGTTTGTTTGTTTGTTTGTTTGTTTGTTTGTTGGGGTGTTTGTTTTTTAATCTTGTTTATTTTTTATGTCGAAAAAATGTAGACCGTAAAAAATGCCCAATTGGGTGCATCTGTTCCATCATCAAAGGTGATCTGGATGTGAAGTGCAGCAAAGGTTGGAATGCGGATACAGTTAACCAACTAGCTATAGTTACGGCGACTTTGTAAGTGTTGTTATAAAAATATAATTACATTTGAAATCGAGTCATGTAATACATCGTCTACATTTGGAATAAAGCACTTTTCATCTTAATTACCGACGCTCACTGAAGACCTAGGGTTCGCTTTGTTTACATGCGTGCGCTTTCCTATGTAGCAGTATTTCTGAGTTAAGATGTAGTATATTTCACAATCTGATCTAATTAACGTTGTTTAATTATATTTAATTATGCTTAATTATTTTTGTTCTCTGCAACTTCTCATGTACTTTCATATGTTTAATGTATTTACCTTGTTAGGCGCCTTGAGCATCCCTTGGGGTGGATATGTGCGCATTATAAATGTTGTTATTATTATTTATTATTATTTCCCTACTAACCCCGATAGCAAAACAATTGGGACCAGTTAGGTAACAATTGGGGAAAACTGGGCAATGCAATTGGGGCCCAGTTGGGCATCGTGACTAGGACCCAATTTGGCAAACTGGGATTCAAATAGAGCCCAATTTGGCCGAACTAGTCCTCATTTGGGAAATGCACCCGGGTATTTACTTGGGACCCAAGTAGGCAATCTTGGCAAAATTGGAATTTACACGGTTATACACCTCGAATCAATAAATGGCACCCACAAGTTTATATTACAAAATACTTTATTGTAAACAAAAATAAATGTACATATACATGTACACTTTACATGTAGGCAGGACACGTTAGTTGAGTTGAAAAACAGCTGATGGAAGTGTGTAGTTATCATGGTCACCACATGCACAGATAAAACACATTCATCAAATTTGCATGTAGCTCGGAACACATAGCTTGTGTGTAACGGAATGCCGTTACGTTGATGTAGAGATATCAGAACACAACATCATGAATATTAGACAAGATCCCACAAACAAATGTGTGAACAGTGCTTACACTATGTGAAGAGTTATGACCACTAGAGGTTGCTATTGGTATTACCACTAGAGGTCGCTTTATATCAGACATTGGGCAAATGCGGAAGTGGCATCCACTCTCTTTTATTATACGTGGGCCTATTCCAAGTTGTTTGGTTTATCTAAGTTCTGGGGACACCAGTTTGACTTAGTTTTATAAGTTCTAACTTTCTTAGTTTTATTGCCATATTGTATTATGCTTAGCTGTTGTTTAGTCCTCGGGCACATTCACACTTTATAGTATTGTTTACCTGTTGTTTTGCCCTATGACTCTATCGTCGTTGTGATTACAATGAACATATCGACAATCGAGGAGACTGTTTCTTCATTGTGCATGTAAATGTAGGTGCACAGTGCGATGTGTAAACCAAGAAACAGTCCTACACGTTTTCTGGCCTGTCTGCAACAGAACAGCAATCGGGCACACCCATAATCTTTAAAAGTTTCGCGGCTCCTCCGAATTTTGAAACAGTACATCATGTACGAGTACAGCAATTTTCTCCCGTTGTGGTCCCTTTGATCCCGTGAACCCGCCTCTGTCGGGGGATTTGTTGACAGGGGAAATTTGAAAGTTTTTTGGTCCTTCCATAATGCTTTCTGAGCTGCTTGGGCAAAATGTAAAAATGAAAAGAATAAAAATTAAGACATATTATTGAAAATATATATATATTTTTGATTATTTCCTTATAAAATGTAATTCATAATGTGAAATTCGCCATTAAAGGTCACATGACCATAATTTACAAACAAACTGGGTCCCACTTGGGACCCACTTTGGACTCAGTTGAGAAGATGCGAGCACAAGTTTCACAAGTTGCCGAACTTGTGTCCTAGTGGGTCCCAGTAACACACAAAATGCCCAGATTTGCCCAGTTCATGCGAAATTGGAACCCATTCGTGAAAACAGGGACCCATTTGGCCCAGTGAAAACCCCAACTGCATGGGTCCCAAATGTTTTGCTAGCTGGGTAGTCTGGTATCCCGGATTTGTTCACATAGGAAGAGCGGCGTATGTAAACATAGCTATTACGTCATTAGGACTCGGGTCTATTAATTTGAACTCATGTCCGAATTAAGGTAGCCTTAATTAAGGTGTTCTCTGATAGTATCAGATGAACAGTAGCCGCGCCCTATGCATGCATGCATGCACTGACGCGTACGGTCTGCATGAGGCGCGAACAAGCGATCTCTTGCGACTAAGCTATATGTATGCAAATCAGTTGGTACTACTCAAACGCCTTGGTGCAACGGTCACGTTGGCCTATATTGTACGGAAGTGTTCGTTTATGTTGTCGCTGTATTTATATCCAGATACATTTGGTCCGCGGATCCCAAACGTATTGGATAATTTAGTCACACAACACAGCTTCTCTATCTGTGTACTATGAACCTGTAATACCAAGAACTGTATAAAGATCATACCCTTTACTAGAGTCACATGCCGACTTCCTTCTTTTTTTTTGACAGAGAGCTGACAAACGGGAACATGACATCACTCGACGATGGTATTTTTAAGAGACTGGTATTGCTAAATCGACTGTGAGTTTCTCAATCAAGATATATGTCTAAGTAAAAGTAGTTCCCCTGATCTAAGCAATTTTTCCGAAAGTCAGCAAATTAGTCCTCAATATACCTTAAACGTTGCTTATATTTATAGGGAAAATATTCAGTTTGCAACCATCAAAAAGATAACCAACTAAATTATTGTTCAACGGCTTAGTTGGTGTAAATATATGAATTACTCTAAACTATTTATTCTGGCATGCTGTCAAGAAACATTTTGTTTTAAAGGAGTAAAAATAAGAGCTTGTTCCTTAAAGGAATTTAAAGCTCTAAAGCCGTGTTCCTATTCAACTTGTGTTCGCGGCCTCACAGTAACTTACTGCGACATTTCTTAGTGTATTATTATACCGTGCGTTCCCACTCGGACTTTTATACCGCGACGTTTAACGTTTCATTTTCCGTGCAAGACTGGCAGAATGTCACACATTGTGGGCGCTGTGCACAGTCACATTTGACTTCGAGACGAAGCAGTTTACACGTTAGTCTACAGCGCGTTCCAATTGGGTGTAATTTTGTCATTCTAGAGAAAAGTCGCGGTACTTCTACAGGGCGATGCTGTTCCCATAATTTTAGCGTCCCTGATAACTTACCGCGGCTGAGTGTAAACTTTTCGCGACCACTTTCGGCATTGTAGTCTTACATAACCGTTGCGTTAGGTTGACAGGGACGTTATTCTACAGGGCGTTCCCATTGAGTTTAATTTTGTCATTCTACAGAAAAGTCGCGGAACATTAACCAAAACAAAATGAGAACACGGCTTTTTAATATTATTTTACAGAGCTGAAATTTCGTCAGGTTAGTTGTCAAGCACCATTATTTAAATATAGGCCCCCCTAAATTTAACAACGGTTGCCCTTCCAACAATGAAAATGCACCGCTGGCAAAATGTATACTACAACTGTATTGCACGGCCTTTTACACTTTCACACAATTACCTTGGTTTGTGTTTTATACTCTCTTAGGTCTCTGAGAAACAACATCATCAAACGAATCCAGCAAAACACATTCGCGGGCCTTGTAAACCTGACGTCATTGTAAGCAACTGATTATTAAAGCGTAAAAAAATGGGTTCAGAAAAATGAACGTATAACGTACGAAGACGTATGACATGTGATTGTAAGGAATTTTTTATTTTTTTTATTTATTAATTTTTTTTTTTGGGGGGGGGTAACATTTCAGTAGAATATTAAAGGGAAGAAAATGATTTATTTTAACAGTGTGAAACAGATCATATGAATCCCTTAAAATTAGTGTTTGGGTCAAGTCTTCAGGTATTTGTTTTTCAACTGCAGTAGGAAGCAAGGGATTTACACTTCGTTTTGGTATATCACTCAGGTTGGCATATTATAATAGGCATATGCTATTTGGGTGAACGGTTTTAAATTTACTGTTTCCATTGATATGTATATATTGTTTAGGACAATGTTACAAAGCCTATTACTTGAAAGTAGCTATGGCGACATTAGACTCATTTTGTTGTGTTGGGTCACATCATTATTTACTTTTATTTCAAACCCCTTTCTTAAGTACACGTTCCTGTTATTGATTTACAAGCACAACTAGCAAACATCGAATTGTTTGGAGCGTGCAGCAAAATAAAACTGATTAAAAAAAAAAAACATATTTTACTAACAAGCACATGTTTGTCCTTCTTTGCAGGGATATTTCAGAAAACAACATTGCCGAGTTGACTGGTGGAGTTTTTTGTGAGCTGACAATGCTGCAAGACTTGTAAGTATTATCTTACTGATTTTCGTTTTTGTAGCTTGTGTTATGATTCCAAATTCAAAAGGTACATTTAATACTGCGAAAACTTATGATTTGTTTCCCAAGAAAAAGGAACCAAATCAAAGGAAACAAAACGAAGCAAAACCAGTTTTGACGTGCATACTTAACACTTAATAATATATTTAATCACAAAACTAATTTATGATTTTACGAAAACAAAATACATAATTAATGTAATTAAAGAACTTTAGTTATGGCTTGAACTTTATATATAAAGGGGCGAGCAGCACAAACGTTAACGAAAACGTTCAATGTTATATTTTAAAAGCAAGATGCGTTGAAGACACCGGGCTATCACAATTTCGGGCAACGATAACTCCGGGCGACTGGACAAATGAAGAAAAGGGCTCTTTTAACGGGTCCTCATGTCAGCTAACAGCACGGCAACATGCCGTGCTTGATGAGCTGCCGCGCACGTCGGACACACACCCATAGCAGGTTGACTTCAGTCAGGATCCGATAACTTAGAATCCAATTAGTCCTAATGTCCGACGAAATAGCCAGTCCTTGACGAGGCAGCACAATATACAAGCAACGGCGCTGCTGTATACGTCGACGAGCCACTCGAAGACAACCAACTTGACAGCAGACTCCCGGTATCAAGTTCTTTGGCGCGTGCCCCAGGAAAACTCCCCCCCCCAACAAAAACAAAAAAAACAAAACAAAAAAGAAAAAAAAAGCTCGTCTGATGTTGAGGAATAAAAGGCACGCCCCAGAATGTGTCCACCCCTCATATATACTAGGACGAACATTTTTATTTTGCGTGCCGTATATTATGACAACTCGGTCGCTCGAAAGTTTTACAAATGTTTGGTCATTTGCATATTAGTTTACCTGCTCGCCCCAATTGCGTTAATCTGCTCGCCCAGGATATTAATCTGCCTTATGAATGGTGTTGTACAATGTACAAAAGAAACATACAATTGGAATACAGATGTACAACTAAATTCAACAAATAATACAATCGTTAATAAATACATCATCTTATCACTTGGTTTAATCAAAACCTGACAATGGGGGAACGTTTGTTTTTGTCAAAACTGAAAAAAATGAATCACAGAATTTAGGATACATCGGTCATATAAACTATCATAAGCAAACTAGTAGTTGTTAGCAAACTATGTCGGGTAGAAAGTCAGAAAATAGAAAATGATGACCATAAATAATTTTGTTTAAAAGAACAATAACAGTATAACTGTCATTCGTAAATATTTTAGACATTTTACCTATTCCTATTGGTCGAGAGCCCGTCACGTGGACTGATTTAATGGCCAAGTCACACCAGAACGTTTTAGGCCAACGCGTGAGTAACGTGTTGTAATTTTGCCAACACGCTGGCAAACGCTGACCAATGCTAGGCCAGCGTTAGCAACACGCTGAGCGCGTTACTCACACACTGGGACACGCTGTCACACGCTGAGGAAAACATACCTACAATTTTCAGCGTTTGCCAGCGTGTGACTGTACACGCTGGCGGCGCGTTAGATGTTTGTTACTCACGCGTTGAACGCGCTAGACGATCGTTATCAACCCGCTACTCACACGCTGGCGACACGCTGGTTATTGCCCTGTCACACCAGAACGTTTTAGGCCAACGCATGAGTAGCGCGTTAAAAATAGTTGATACGCTGGCAAACTTTCACAGAAAAAGTCAAGTGGAACCGTTATTTTAGCGTGTCCATACAGGTTTATAACGGGTTCATAGCGTATGCCAGCGCGTAAGTAGCGTGTAAGAAACGCGCTCGGCGTTCGAAGAACGCATCACTGATTTGTAGTGAAAATACGACAGCGGGTCGCCAGCGTGTAAGTAGTTGGTTGGTAACGATTGTTTAGCGTGCTCGACGCGTGAGTAACGACCCTCGTGCGCGCCGCCAGCGTGTGCCGTCACACGCTGGCAAACGCTGACAATTTTAGGTATGTTGAAAAATGTATTTTTGCCTCAGCGTGTTCCAGCGTGTTCCAGCGTGTGGGTACCGCGCTCAGCGTGTTTCTAACGCTGGCCTAGCGTTGGTCAACGTTTACCCGCGTGTTGCCAAAATTACAACACGTTACTCACGCGTTGGCCTAAAACGTTCTGGTGTGTCACGGCCATTACTGTAGTAGCGCGTCGGCTTGTTATACAACTAATCATGTGGTCGTTGCAGTACGCTGGTGCGCGTTGGAACGCGCTACTCACGCGCTGGGCAGTCGTTCATCAGTCGCCGAGCGCGTTACTAACGAGTTACTCACGCGCTCGCGAACGCTATGAACTCATTATCAACGCGTTATGGACACGCTAAAATCACGGTTCCACTTTTTCTGTGGAAGTTCAGCGTTTGCCAGCGTATCAACTATTTTTAACGCGCTACTCACGCGTTGGCCTAAAACGTTCTGGTGTGACAGGGCCATAAACGGTTGATAAAACACCAGGACCAGTTTTAAACACTTTGCTGATGTCATATGAAATGTTGACGCCCATGGAATAATGGTCGCCTTATATTTGTATTGGTCGAAACCTCACAAGGCATGCGCAATACCACAAATACGTCGTATGTTACAGTCATTGTTTCACACTGTACCGGCAGTTTGCGTTCCGCGTAACATCGCGTAGTATGCTTGACGCGCACATCAATGTTATTAGTAGTAGTAGGCGAGAGGTCATCTTCAGCCGATGCCTTCTCGGGAGCATCTGATGGTCGCCTCCCACACATCGTGGTCCAGCATAAGAGTCCTCAGTTCAGTGGTTTCTTGTTGTGCTGCGTCCTTCTTCAACTGGTCGACAAATGAGAGTCTCCTCCTGCCCCTGCTCCTAACTCCATCAACATGTTCCCATAGTATTAGTGGGCTCACAGCTAGCTCTGGATGACGCACACAGTGGCCTGCCAGCCTCAAACTCCGCTCTCTGACCTTGGCAGAGACTCTAGGCAGGACATCGTAGAGCTGGATGTTAGGCACACGGTCTTCCCAACTGATGTTGAGTGCCATCCGTAGCATTCGTGTGTAGACGCCATCTAGTGCTTTATCTTGCTTGGCTGTCATCCATCGTCCAAGTCTCGGCTCCACACAGAAGTACTGACTCAACTGTGGCAACGAATAGACGTCTCTTGATGTTGTCAGTGAGACTAGATTTCCATATTTGATTCATGCCATGGAGGGCCTTCCATGCCAAAGCTCTCCTCATTCTCATCTCACAATCAGTCGATCCTATGAGGCCGCCGAGATAGTTGAACTCCTCAACGACCTATAGGGTAGCACCATCACGGGACTTGATGATGCTGTTCTCCAAGTTGAATGCCATCACCTTGGTCTTCTTTGGATTAAGCCTCAATCCTACTCTGCAGCATTGGAGCCCCACAGCTGCAAGCAACTCTTGTGCTTGGTCCACCGTGTCGGAGAGAATACTGATATCATTAGCGAAGTCCAGATCAGTGATTTACAGATTGAGCGCATGTTGCAGCTCTCTTCATGCTCCACTTTCAGCGTTTTTCTTTGCTTTTATTGACTCTTGCTAGACTTGATAATCATACCAACTGAAAGAGTTTATTGCATAGATTCTGAAGAATCACTTTTGGTGACTGCTTTTGAGTTGGTTTTAGAAATTTTTGAAGAAGAAAAATGTTGGTGATTCACTTCATATACTAAGTCAAACTTCATGTTACCATGCATATACATGCACGTACTGTAACCATGCTAAACACAGTGCTGGACTGTGTTGAGTTTATTGAAGCAGCAATTTTTGAATGGGGACTCTGTTAATCTCTTCACAATGGCTCCCATTCACATCTTGATTATACTAGCAGTTAGCTTTGAGACCTGCCTTAATGGACCTGGTGTACGCCTGAAAAGACGTGATGCCTTTATCCGCTCATCAGCCTTTCACTCTATTGTGAGGCAACCATACATCAGGAAGCACTTTCTTCAAAGGAGGACAGCTTACTACAATAATTGTCTAGCTACTTTCCAGTGTGAACTTCTTAAAGCTGGCGATGTACAACCAAACCCAGGGCCTGATCTGCATGCTGTATATAGAAAATATGATCGCATTGTTCCTTCAAACAATCAGACGATATCATACAACAATCAGGATGTATTAGCACTGCGACACAATTGCAACCAGCGTCTTCCTAAGCAGGTGTACACTACAATTCAGTCCCTTGGTCTGAATAATCAGAAACCTACACGCAGAGGAACCCGAGGTGGAGTCAAGACCAAAGCGTGGATCTCATCATTTGACGCATCGGTTTCATCTCCCACTCTAGAACGAGGTCGGAATCCAGAGAATCTCGTCAATATACCACTGGATCAAAACTTTTTGGTGAAAGTTAGTTCAACTGCATCATCCAGTCAACATGAAAACTGTGTTCAGCGTCTTCGTTTTGCACTGTGGAATGCTCATTCCATCAACTCCAAAGACAAATCTACTTCATTGTGTGACTTAGTCACCAATTAGACGTACTCGCACTGACTGAAACATGGTTGACCGGTAGTGATCGTGATTCTCGCACCATCGCGGACTTGACAAACACCTTACCAAACTATGTCTTTCACCATTGCCCACGTCTTCATTCCAGAGCTGGAGGTGTCGGAATACTGATTCGAGATGGATTAAATATCAAAATCTATGAAAGACTGGCCTATAAGTCATTTGAACATATTGATGTTACCCTCTCATCAATGCCATCGTCTTTTCGCCTACTGATCATCTATCGACCTCCACCATCCAAAAAGAACAAGCTCACCAGTGCCATGTTCATTGATGATTTTGGCAGCCTCATTGAAACATTGAACTCTCATCCTTCACAATTTCTTCTCGCGGGTGATTTCAATATTCACTTTGATTCTATTGAAAATCGCGATGCGGTTTCCTTCCGGGACATTTTAGTTGCATCCGACTTC